>CM037014.1:19544043-20894043 GCA_020875875.1 Dioscorea alata
CTTCCTGATGCTTGAAGACTCTGATCAAGCTTGCCAGCCAGAGCAAGCAGTAAGCTTGTTTTCCCTGACCCTGGAGGACCTAAAAGCAATGCAATCCTTCCTGGTTTGACAACGCCACTAATGTTATCAAGTATGGTTATCTTCTTCTTTCTAGTTGGAAGAACATGAAGAGAGTTCAAGATTGCCTTCATGAAAAAAAAAACAAAATCAAAACAAAACCAATTAGCAATTGTTAACTTTTGGTTTGCAGTTTCCCATGAACAAAAAATCTATGTACCTCGATCTTGTTAACAAAGAAATTTAAAACTGTTGGAACAGCATTGCTGCCCACAAAAACTTCTGCCTTGATCTCAAGGTTCTCAAACCGCACTTCAATCGTTGGATTTTCAATACCAACACTGGAAAACAAAAACATAAACACTGTTTGATTTAAAAAAAAAAAAAAAGAAACAAATGGAAAAAAAATTGCTAACTAAAAGTAAAGCTTGATTATTACCGGTCAAGTCTGTTCTTGAGCTTCATCAAGAACTTCTCATTGTCTTCTTCAGCTACTCTAACAAGCCTCTCAATCAAAGTTTTTCTTTCCTGAAATCCAAGGTTAGCAATTTCAATCTCCGCAGTCTCACCAGTGATTCCAGTGAGCACACCTTTCCTCAACCGATCATAAGTTGGCAGTTTCTCAAGTGCAGCCCATTTCAGAGCTTCTTCATCATCTTCCTCCCTTGAAGACCGGGAAAATATCTCCGTGGCTGTGCGGCTTCCCCACGCAGAGCCACTCCGGCGCAAGCTTGAAACAAAATTGCTTGTTGTTCGCTCCATCACAACTCTACTACTTTCTTTCCAATCTCTTCTTCTATATATCTCAATTATCTTTAGAACAACCAAAAAAACAGAGAACCTGAACTTGAAGAAAACTTATGCTTCAAGTTCAGTGGCACTTGGCCATGAAAGTTCTCTAAAGAAAAACACTGTTATATAAGGAAAGAGTTTGAACAGTATGGTAATGGTTTATTTGGACCAATATCATGACAAAGATATTGTTATTTTTTCTTTATTAATTGTGGTTTGAACTTCAAACTTTTCTAGAAGCAATACCAAGACCAACAACTGACCTTTCTTTCTTGCTTATTCCATTAAGATCATTCTTAATGTGGATGAGCATGTGCATCTAGAAAACGTGAATTACTCTAAACTTTGCTTTAGATTTTTCTTTCTTGTTACTAAGTCTCGTTCTAAGTTGTTGTGGTTGGTGGTATAGACTAAATAGTAAATAGTCATACACCAAATAACGTACAGACAAAAAAATTACGTTAAAAGAAAATCATGAACACATAGGACTTAGTCTATTGACACTAAAATCCACGGAACCTTCATTGAGTTCATTTGAAGAGCCTACTTATTATGAATTCTGGAAGAAAAAAAAATCCTTTGAATTGAACATTAAAAGATGTGGAGATATTCTAAAAAGTTTACATGGATCACGTCTTCTTTGTTAAATTTGTGAGCTTAGCTTTGCTTAGTTTTCCTAAAAATTCAAGCACATGAATTTGACTTATCAATTGCTTCATTTTTTTTAATGTATATCCCATAAAAATCTCACATTATAATCAAGGTGGGGGTTTCAATAGGGAATAAAAAGTAGAATTGTCAAACCTTGATATTAATCCTAATTTATTTGTATTTTTATCCAATCACTGCTATTATAAGACCAAGACTTTTACAAAGGAATACATATATAATTATGAAATTTATAAGGGTATGAATCGGAAAAAAAAAACTATACCAACGGTCAACTTCAGGTTATAAGTTATAACATCTAGGAATGCCATGGTTGCCACCAGTCACCCATTATTAAGTATTAAAAAAAAAAAAAAAAAGCAATGGTTTCCCAAATTTTTTCTGGTCTAGTTGCAAGTCTTTGGTCAAGCTTTTTACTGTGCCCTGTATTGTCCTCAGAGCCAAAAATTTAATAATTTCAAAAAGGAGTTATGTAATTTTTTTTTCTTATTTTATAATTTCTCGTTCACAATTGTTGACTAAATAAATAGATGATATTTTTCAATATTAGAAGCAATGACAATGTGACCTCTAGTCATAGACTTCTACATACCAGTGATATCATCAAAGGTTTTATCTTCTTATTTTTTTAAAAAAATATATATAAATTTGGTTTGAAGGAAGGAACTTAGATGCCCAATATGGTGGAAAGGAAAAGAATCTTCTTTGAACTTGATTTGCTACATACCCCAAAGCCCATGTTTGATTCACATAATCTTGGAAGAATTCTTAGTGATTTGTAGACAATATGTTACATTCTTGCATTTGGTGTTGAATTCTCATAAACTATTGTGATACGATTCTATTTGTAAAGCTAAAAAAAGGTAAAATTACCATTACAAGACAATCTTTACACAAAAATATTTTTTTTAATTTACTCTTGCTTGTCATTGATAATGTCCAAGAGTTGATTAAGTTTTTTTTTTTTTTCTCTTTCTCTCAGGAGTTGAGGAGGTTTTGTTAATCCATTCTCTATTTTTTCCTTCCTTACTCTCAGGTACTTTTCTTCCTTAAACTATGATTTGTATTATTTGTATGATTAGATTAATTTTTCTAATTGAAAGTTCAATTTTTTTTATAATTTTTTAATTGCTAAGATGACACTATGACTTTTTATTTATTTTTGCAAAAAATTGTAGACAAGAAAAAAATACAAATCTGTTAATAAACTACATGACAATTTAAACTGAATAATAGAAATATATATATTATGATAATTTAATCTTTTCAATACATCCAAAATTTTTAAATTTTATTTTGGTTTAAAGTCAATAATGATAATTGATCAAATTTATTGTTTAATTAGAATATTTATTACTTGTATTATTATCTCAATATTTATTTTTATTTAATTATATTACTCAATAATTTTAATTATAATCATATTATTCTAAGAGGGTGTATCTAACAACTAGTGTTACAATACTGAATAGTTCTAAATAGTATTGAATAGTAAGTCTAAGAATGTTTAAATAGTGTCAAACAGTAAATCTAAAAACGTCAGCGAATGACATTTAGTCTTATTCAAATTGCCATAAATAAAAACTATATCTTAAGATTTAATATCATTTAATTAAAATAAAATATTTTCATAATTAATGAAATTTTATTATTTATTCTCATTAATATTTCACTCATTTTATTGTTTAATTATATTATTTATTATTATAAAGAAATTCATATATGTCTACCTATAGAAACAAATAAATTGCATATATAACATCATATTCTTTAAAAGATTATTGTGATGTAGACAAATATAATAAAGAAAGAACAGGATTTCTTGTACAATGGGGCAAATTGAAATTTTTTTTAACAATGTACATAATATATTCCTATGGAATTTTCAAATCTCAGTGGAAGCAGTTGGCCCCCACTGCCCTCAATGTGTATCCCTAGAGGCATTTAAATTGAACACCATAAAATATTATAATTTAAAAACATAATAAGATCGATGATATTTTGCTAATTTAATCTCTTGAAGTATACATATTCCAAAATATATGTAAATATACCTTATTGAATTAAACATAGTAATGTTATATTCTTGCTAATTTTTATAAGTAAATCGAACATATTATTTCAAGATTTTTTGTAAAATCATTCTTATGTTTTACTTTCATGGGAATGTTATTCTTAGATGGAGCCCAATATTTTGTGAATCAAAACTCCCCACCCTCCCAAATACAATGAAAGGTCTTTGGGGCTCCTGTAAAAATAACTTTCGACCCTCATTTAAGAAAACCTAGGACTTTATTGCTTGGGCTATAGTTAGAGCGAAAGAATATCTTCAATGCGAAGCCGCTCTCAACCATGTTGTTCATTCTTAAAACTAATCATATGTTTTTCTTGTGAATAAATGCAACTCCTAAGGCGAAGAAGGCCAAACCAAAGGATTCAGTTGTAACAATCAAGTGTAACTTAGAGTTCCTGTAACCTCGTGCAATTGAAGCAAGTGATCCCAATAAGATAACAACCACTTCAAGTTCCCACTTCGTGTTGTAATGTTATTTTTGTCCGTAACTCTTGTTTTAATGAATGTGAATTATCAATTTTTTTTTTAAATTAATGTTAATCATTATATTCACAAAACATATTAAAATACACCGATACAAATAATTAATAACTTACCAAATTATTGTAAAGATATAAATTACAATTGTTATAAATTTTAAAAAAATTAATAATTAGAATTTTATAATCATAATTAAGAATTTGATTTATATTATTACTGTAAAATTCCAAATTAACATATTCCAATTCCCTATTTCTTTTCCTATTTATATCCCCATCCCCCATTCTTATTCCCTCCAATTAAAATGACCCTAAATATTTAAAAGAAAATAATTCTTTGTCCTTGGTTTTATTAAAGAATTCAATTCTCTGTCCCCACCAACCCTAAATGTTATCTACAAAATTAAGTCCCCACCAACCGTAAATATCATCTACAAAATTAAGTGGATTGAATTTTAAAGAAAAAAGACATCATGTAGTAACTAGGCATTTATTTGGTCTCATATGTACAAAACCATTCTACTTTTATTTGGTCGGTTTCTATAGTAATTAAAGAACTATCAATTAAGGCAAATCCAAAAGGATAGAGATTTTAATAAATTTGGCACGCAAAGAATTAATGGATCAAGCCTAGAACCATTTATGAATAAAGCATATGTTAATATAGTTTAATGGTGCAATTAATTTAATGTGACCTCCACTAAAGAACCAGAAACAACACCCTAGATAAAGCCACAACTTCCCCTTCATAAAAGTTATCTCTTTCCATTTATTTGAGATATAACAACTCCCCTGTTGCATTTACTCTAGCAATCTCTCACATCCCAACTACTCCTCCATCCTCTTTCTTAACCAAACACTTATAGACTTAATGAAATTTAAATAATTTTATATATGAAGTGTTTTAGGATGGATTACTACCCAATTATTATAAGGATGTCCATAAGATCATCTCCAGACTTCCGCAAATAATGAGCTGACAGCACTACTGAAATAGATGATCTGAAACTATAGGATTCCAATCCAATGGTTGGTAAGTAGATAAGTTATCCAATGGTTGGTAAGTAGATAAGTTATCTACGAACGTTCATAAAGATCAGACCCGTATATATATATAGTTTTGGATTAATAAGTTGGGTTGGCCCAACCAAACCAACTAAAGAAGCAGGCTAAGGCCAGAGAAGGAGGAGGAGAGAACAATGCCAGCCATGTTGAAGAACCCTGTGGACCCGGATTCCGGAGCGGGGACCGGGACCCAAACCCAACTACCAGCAGCGTCTCGGCCCAACCAAGTTATATCCCAAGATCCCTCGAGATTTGAAACCAGAACAATTCTCAGCCGCATGATCACTCCCGTGCTTTCGTTTTCCTCCTCCATGCACCCCATCATCACTCCGAACGGCCTTCTGATCTTCTCCACCACCTCCTCCGGCGCCGCCGTCACCATCTCCCACTCCACTCCTCCGCCCGCTGCCGCCGTCACCGCCCACACCTCCACCGCGGTGACCACCCTCATTCCCACCCCCACCGCCGTCGATCTCACCACCACCATCTTCCCATCCCCACCGTACACTCTTAACGGCTCCTCCACTTGTCTTGGGATCAGCGCTGCGCTCAATCTGGGTCGTAGAACAATTGGATAATCTTCATCCGACGGTCCAGCTCGCAGGATCACGCTTTCGTTGCCAAACTGGACCAGGTTCAGCCAGACACCGCCACGTACCGGTTGGAGGTTGGTGACGGCCTCGGATGACCGCCAAGTGCCGGTGGCAGAACCGTACTCATAGAGGAAAGGACGCTCTCCGACGATCTCGGCAAAGAGGAAACGGAAATGGGAGCCATCGGAGATGAGCTTCAAGCCGGATCGGCGCCAGGAGGAGGTGCGACGGGGGCCGAGTGGGGGATGGGGAAGAGTCGAGATGGATCTGGACGAAAGATTCAGGGCAAGGAGCTCACGGCGAGAGTTAGAGGCGAAGAGGAGGTGATCGCCGGAGGCGGCAAGGAGGTAGGGATCGGTGGAGGAGGGGAGGAGAGCGGAGGGGAGACGGAGCCAACGGGAGGAAGCAGGGTGGAAAACACGAAGGAGGGCGTCGCGAGGGAAGCGCTTGGTGAGGACGAAGAGGCAGGGGCCAGAGGAGGCGGGGGAGTAGAGACGGCGGAAATCGGAGGAGGCGAGGAGAGAGGAAAGGGTCCGGGAAACGGCGCGGAGGAGGAGAAGATCGGGGATGGAGAGGCGGAGAAGGATCTCGTGGATCAGCTCCGACGGAAGAAGGCACAGCCCCACGGCAGTGTTGCTCGTCGGCTCCGCCCGATCACCGTCCATCTGAAGCAGCGTTTCTCAGTTTTTGATGCCTTTTTATGGATTCCTTCAATTTACTGTACTTGATCGGGGATTCCATATCCGCTGTGTAACTCCCAACAGCAAACAGACTAGTCTAATGACGTGGCTGTACCCTATTGGTCCTTAAAAAGAAAATTCTTAAATCCCTTATTAATTATAAGAAATGCACTGAGGGAATGAATATTCCACCGTCCGGCTTTGAATATAAACTGACAAAAATAAAGAAGTTGGGTAAATAAATTAGAAGGAAAAAGTTTGGATATATAGAAAATGACAAGAAGCTAAGTAAATAAATTAGTTGGATTATATCAAGGGGATGGATAGATGACAAAGCCAGCACGCGTGGAGTTGATGGACGAGCATTAATATAATTTTGGGCGATGATTTTGAGTGATTAGTGACTGGATGAGCATGCGATGTGCGGCAGGTTGGATGTTTTTAAAAGTGCGTCTCATCCTAATGTCTGTTTGTTTGATGAATTTTTTAGTCTGGTTTGATAAGCATTGACATTGACTTGATAAGCTATAGAATTAGATTTCAATATCGTATGAACAAATTCTATTATATATTCTTTGGTGTGCTTCAGAAGAATTATATATACTCACATAGACGGAGGTTTGTTCCGCATCACTTTCACAGTGGTTGGTGATTGAGAATGACGCCTGGTAAAAATTACTGCAACATTGGTGTCTTCAATCTGAAAACCATACAAGAAAGCAGAAGAAATATATTTAATAAAACAATCAAAGTATGATCGACAAATGAAATCACGCAAGTACGATCTCAAGAAAATGATCATCAAATTAAATGTGGTAGTATGAAGTGCATTCAGCTCACACACTTTTTTGCTGGCCATGTCCCCTTGTGATGACATGATAATTCGACAATTACTCCAAACAACCCAAGTAGCACTGCCAAAGATTTCAATGACCGCGATATTAACAAAGAGGGAGGAATTCAGCGCATCGGAAAGAGCATAGCTGCTACCAATTAATCTCACAAACTAGATTCACAAACCCGACAATGATCTCCAGAAGCAAATATTGCATATCCAGCTCTGAGAGACTCGGCTGCATATATCTGAGATGGTGGCACACTTTCCAGCTTTGTTTGTAAAATGATAGCAATAATGACTCCATATATGGCAACAGTTTCACAAAATATAACACTGCAAAACAAAAGTAAATAAAAGGAAGGAGATTCCTACAAGCTACTGCCTTCACTCAAAAATAAGAGGCATGTCAATCTACATACGCAGAAACAAGGTTTATACATTGTCCATAAATGATAAGCTTGTTCATAAGCACAGCATAACACATAAAGGTAAAGGCAGTGTGGTCTAGGCAATTATTTTGTAAACATTTTGAAGAGAAAGCATGTTAAGCGGTTAAACAACCATTGGCTTGAAAGGACAAGGAAGGTGCACCGCACCATCTTCCCACACCTTTGGTTGATAACTTACATGATTATATCATCATTAACACAGCATGACAAAATAAACCATAACCGCAACCATCAAGCCAAACCCGAACACTTTGGAGTTAACCACATGAATCTTAATCACCAATCAGTTATACCATTCTATACTAGCTTTTTTTTTTTTTTTTTAAATGTTTTAATTTTCAAATTTTTGGAGAACAAGTTCTGAACATCTCCAGCAATCAGTTTTACATTCTACGTACATCTTCCCTTATCCAACATACGAACCTTTTGCATATTATTGCAGCAGAAATCATATTATATTAGTAATTCTCATCACCAAAAGTTGTGAATACCATTATTCTGGCTTTGAAGCATACTAATATTAAGATGCATTAGAGGTTGAGACATCCTCTGCTAGTACACCGTGGACTGAGACAAGGAAAAAATTATATCACAATGAGGTTTTATGTAATTTGTTTAAGATCTTAAACTGAATGATGATTCAAACTCAGAAGACTGTCATGAAGTTCAAGTTCAAGTTCTGCTACAAAGCATATATGTGTTTCCATTCATCCTTAGTTCCACACTATACTAGAAGAGGTAACATCCAATCATATCCTCACTCTTTTCCTCAGTGTCACATTTTGTCATTATACAACTAATCTGATCTCTCTGACTTAACAACCAACAACAAGTCTCCCAAATACACAATTGTTTGACCATTTTGTTCAATAGCACTCCCAAATCGAGGGCATTAATGCCTAACCCTCAACTTCAGTGTCCAAATGACTCATCTTCTTGAATGGCAAAAGTACTAGCTCAATTCTTATATAAAACCACTAAGCGACAAACATCAACTGGTCAAAAGTTACCAAAATTCCAACTTTCTCTTTAAAAACTAAAATAATAATAATAATAATATTTATTTAAAAAAAACAAATATCCATATATCAATCGGTGTGATTAACAAGTCTAGCGGTACCTCGAATCCCTTTGTTTGGGAGAGATGCGAGTTCAACTCCTTTGGATTGCGCTCTTCAGTTTCAAGATGCTAAGCACGTTGTGGTAATTCCTCCGCATTGGGCTCCAATCAAGCTACTACCGGTTACATAAATCAAATATCAAACTGAAAAAAAAAAAAAAAAAGGAAATTTTCAGCGAACAAACACAAGAAAAAAAAAAACAAAAACAAAACAAATTGGTAAGAGGATGAATGCCGGGATGCGAATACCAAGCAGCGCCGAGAATAGAGACAGCAATGGAGACGGCGATCCCGATTGAAGAGAAGGTGTAGGGAGAGATCCGCATCAATGCCTGCGAACGCGAGCTCGATCCCGGATTTTCCATGCCCATTGGTTCCCTCCGATCGATGCTCGGCGACATCAGAGCTTTTTTCATGAATGTTAATGAATATAAACCGGTAGATTCTGATCGGACGGTCAATGGATTGACAAGCAAATGCTGAGAGCAAGACCTGGTGTTTGTGTAGGCCATGGCCCAAGACCCACGGCCCAATGTTCATGGCCCACTGATTGTTATCTTTTGTGACTTGTGAATAATCTTTTATCTTCAAATTAATTTTCATGTTATATTTTCTTCATTACAATATATTGCGTGTGATTTAAATTGTCGCAAAGTACAATACACTGTTTAAAAGTTAATTGCAACACGTACAACAATTTTTCCTATGATACAATTTTATTATCGGGTATCAGGGATGGGCATAAACGCGTAACTGCATATTCAATAAATACTTATGCTCTTACTTTATATGAACTTTGATGTTCAATTTCGAATTTTCCCCGAAATGAATATTTTGTGTAAAAGATTCTATGAAGCAGAGTAAGTGAATTATTTTTTTCATTTTTTGTTATTCATTAAATATTTTTTTTACTTGATGTATTACCTCATCATGCATTTAAAAAAGACATTTATTTTTTATTTCAATAAATTGATGATTCATCTTCATCAAAATTTATTGAAAAAATCCAAAGTTATAATCCAAACAATAATTTTTTTTAAACCCAACAAAATAAAAGTATTCAATAGAAGCAAAAGCCTCTTCTTGAGTCCTTGACTTTATTGGAGTATAGGCAATATTCTAATTGTATAGCTTTTCCATATTTTTGGACCGAATATATAATTATGGATTTAGACTCAAATATAAATAAAATTGATTTTTTTTTAAATTGTTCACAAGGGAATTATGTGTGCATGTGTGTGTGTATATATACATTCAGTGTTTGGCATAATTTTCCAATATATATATATTATTTTTTAATGTGAAATTTTTAAGTGCTCTTCTTCATGGATAACAAAATAATAAATGAAATGACCTCCCACCCACTAGATGTGCATATGAGTGGTAACTTGTGAATTAAATTCAAACCTATATAAAGTGCTCACAAATTGTAAAAGAAATGACATGAAACGTGGAATGTGTCACAAAGTCACCAATATAAGAGGACATTGTATATCCCAAATACTATAATGCACTCACATCATCTGATCTTATTGTTTTCCACTACACCCAAAATAATCATAACTACAAAGGAAAATATTATTTTGTTGATTTTAATTAGATGCGGAAGGCTAGAAGGTGATGCATAATATATGAGCACCCCAAAGAATTAGTAGTCCAATGGTATTAGGTTTATTGAGAAAAGTATTGGTGTGAAAAGTTTTAGTCTTTCTACATATATCAATAATAATGAATCCTCCGATTGTGGGTGCAACCCAATTCTTGTGTTATTGGGTGAGAGCGTATGAGTTGGAAGATCAATTCATGATTTTTAGATACTTTTCCAACCGTGCTCGTTGTATTTATTAATAAATAAATAAATAAAATCATATACAAGCACAAAGCTCAACTAATTAAAACCAAATTAAAATAATATTAATTATTGTGAATTTATCTTCTTCTTGAAAACATTTATTAAAAATATATATTTTTTCTTGGTAGGTTGATCACATGAAACAGCAAGGTCATTCAAATTCACATGTTCTAGATGGATCATGTGCACTATAATATTAATTAATAATAATAAGGTTTTGTTGATCTAAATTTTTTTTTTTTTTTTTTTGAAAAGATAGGTATTATTAATTAATGTTTCATTTTCAATAAGAGAAGAGTCACATTCATTATGCCATCATGCCATCATGTAATCCATGACCATTTGAATTTCCAGTAGGTCCATGAAAAGACCAAACCTTTTGTTCTAGTCTTATTAAACATAATCAAGCTTAAATCTATATTGATGGCAAATAAAAGCATGAGGGGACAAAAGGAGAGGTTGTGTTTTATTTGGAAAACTTTTAAAAAATATCAATATAAATAAATCAAAAGTTTTTTTTAAATAAATATAGTCACCTTTAATTAAGTGGGTAGGATTTGTGTGTTTTTTTTAATAACTTGTTGACGATTTTTCAAATGTATATATTAAACAATTGGTGCATTAATTAATTGAACTGTAGTAAGTTTATTTTGTTTGTGGGAAATTGAAGATTTGACTTCCTTCTAAATATGATTCAATAATTTTTTTTTATGAAGTAGATAAATCACAATTTATTAAAACAAAAACAAAGTACTTTTTTTATTGAGTAAATTTGGTGTATGTGTAACAACTAGTGGCTTACCCATTTTTCTTTAATACACATATATATAATTGTCTTCCTGCTTGATGGGAATGGATAATTTATGAGATACTAAGTAAATAATTTTGTAAATTTTTTTAATAAAGTGGACAAATCATATTAGCATTATTCATAATTTGTGATGAAGAATCGATTCTCTAATTTTTCACATTTGGCTCTTGTACTTTACTACTGGGTTATTTTAGTGTTGGTATAAATGTCATAATTTATATTTGAGAGTAGTTTGTTCACTAAAATTAAACAAGAACATTATTCATATAACATAATTTGAAAAATTAGCCTATTTGATATTTGAATGGTTAATTATGATTGAAATGTGTGCATATATGATGGTGCATGTGTGCATGTGAGTATATATATATTATTAGCATATAGTAGCATATATTAAAATTATGTTAGTATATAAGGATATATTAGCATTGCTATATTAGTATATATGGATATATTAGCATATATTAGTATTATGTTAATATATAAGGATATATTAGCATATAAAACCTCATATATGTATTCTCTTTTTTGTAGCAATGCGAACATGAAATCCCTAGCCTTTATTTCTCTATTTTTATGCCTTTGTCTCTCTATGTCTTCATGGTATCAGAGCGAGGTTAATGGATTCTTCTCTTTGTTTGATTGAAAAAATTTTCCCTCTGATTTGTCTTTGCTAATGTTGGTTTGACTAGATCCTGTCGATTCGGGGGTTTTTTTTTTCTCGATTTCTGTTGATTTGGGGATTTCGTATGACTCCATCTGTCTTGCTTCTCAGCCTCATGCCATGTCGGCCTCCTCTCAAAAAGGTTTGTCTTTATGTGGCACCCCAGGTACATCTTCTTCCTTATGGATATTGGATTCATGAGCTTCTCATCATATGTCTCCTGATATTGATTCCTTTGTGTCTGTTAATTCTGCCCCATCTTTGTCTGTCATGACTGCCGATGGTACCTCAATTCCATTGACAGGAATTGGTTCTGTTCGCACATCCCGTTTGTCTCTCTCAGATGTGTACCATATTCCTAGTCTAACTTTAAATCTTGCATCTGTTGCCCAATTATGTGATTCTGGTCTCTCAGTTCTTTTTACTTCTACCAATTGTTATGTTCAGGACCCGCGCTCTCAGAAGGTGATTGGGACAGGCCGTAGGGAAAGGGGACTCTACGTATTAGATGAGCTCAAATTATCAGATGTTGCTGCCTCTAGTGTGGATTTGTCGTCTTTTCGTTTGAGTCGTTCGTCCTCTGATTTTTATCTTTGGCATTCTCGTTTGGGTCATGTTTCTGCGTCTCGTTTAAAGTTTTTGGCTTCTACAGGAGCTTTAGGTCATTTGGACAGTCATGATATTTCTGATTGTAGTGGTTGTAAATTGGCTAAATTTTCAGCCTCGCCTTTTTATCAAAGTATTTCTCTTTCGTTTGCACCGTTTGATCTTGTGCATTCTGATGTATGGTGACCCTCTCCAGTACCCACCAAAGGGGTTCTAGATATTATGTCTCATTTATTGATGATTTTACTCGTTATACTTGGGTTTATCTTATGAAACGTAGGTCTGATTTTCTTACCATATTCAGTAACTTTCGAGCCCTTGTGAAGACCCAACACTCATCTGTCATTAAATACTTTAGGTGTGATTTGGGGGGTGAATACACTTCTAATGAATTTTCTCAGTTACTTGCTTCTGATGGGACTTTCCACCAAACCTCGTGTACAGACATTCCTCAACAAAACGGTGTTGCCGAAAGGAAACATCGTCATCTGGTTGAAACAGCCCGTTCATTCTTATTGTCAGCCGAGGTTCCTAGTGTGTTTTTTGGAGAAGCAGTCCTTACTGCTGCTCATGTGATCAATAGAATTCCAATCTCTCATAATTCAGGTTTGTCTCCTTTTGAGAAGTTGTATGGTCATTCACCTGATTATTCCTCGTTGCGCGTATTTGGTTGTACTTGTTTTGTTCTACGACCTCATGTTGAGCGTAGTAAATTGTCTTCTCGGTCTGCTTTGTGTGTCTTTTTGGGTTATGGTGTTGGTCAAAAGGGATATCGTTGTTTTGATCCAGTTAGTCAAAAATTGTATGTTTCGCGACATGTTGTGTTTTTAGAGCATATACCCTTCTTTTCTATTCCTGCTAGTTCCCATCATATGACACAATCAGATCTTGTTCGTATTGATCCATTCGATCCTGACCCCACAGAAGCTCTGTCTGATACTTTGGTTCATGAAGCATCCACCTCTGATGTCCCTGCTCCTACGACCACCCAGTTGTCGGATGAGAATGTGAATAATCCTCCTCTACGTCAGTCCACTCGTATCCGTAAGTCCACTAAACTACCTGACTTTGAGTATTCATCCTATTCTACCTCATTTGCTTCTTTTGTTGCATCTGTTCATCGTCTTTCTGAGCCTTCGTCCTATAGAGAGACAGTTCGTGATCCTCTTTGGCAGACTGCTATGGCTGAGGAACTTACTGTTCTACACCAAACTCGTACATGGGATTTGGTTCCACTACCGCCCGGAAAACATGCCATTGGTTCTCGTTGGGTGTACAAGATTAAAACCAAATCCAACGGATCCATTGAACGATACAAGGCTCGACTTGTTGCTAAAGGCTACTCCCAAGAGTACGGTATGGACTATGAAGAAACTTTTGCTCCTGTTGCCAAAATGACAACTGTTCGTACTCTGATTGTTGTTGCTTCCATTTGTCAATGGAGAATATCTCAAATGGATGTCAAGAATGCTTTCTTGAATGGCGATCTTCATGAAGAAGTTTATATGACACCTCCTCCTGGTGTTGCTCATCAATCAGGTGAAGTTTGCAAGTTTCGTAAAGCTCTTTACGGTCTTAAACAAGCACCACGTGCCTGGTTTGAGAAGTTTTCCATTGTGATCACTTCGCTTGGCTTTGTTCCTAGTCACCATGATTCGGCGTTATTTGTCAAGTGTACAATGGCAGGTCGTATTCTATTATCCTTGTATGTTGATGACATGATTATTACTGGTGATGATTATGATGGAATTAACTCTTTGAAGTCTGAATTGGCACGTTGCTTTGCTATGAAAGACCTGGGTATACTACGTTATTTTTTGGGAATTGAGGTTGCCTATTCCTCGAAAGGCTATCTTTTATTTCAATCAAAGTATATAGTTGATCTGTTTGAGCGTGCTCGACTTACTGATAGTCGGACCGTTGATACTCCCCTTGAGACTAATGCTAGATACTCTCCGTCGGATGATACTCCTTTGGCAGATTCCAATCTTTATCGTACTGTAGTCGGCAGCTTGGTTTATCTTACTGTGACTCGCCCTGACATTGCCCATGCTGTTCAAGTGGTTAGTCAGTTTGTCACTGCTCCTACTACAGTTCATTGGGCTGCCGTGCTTCGTATTCTAAGGTACCTTCGGGGCACTCAATTTCAGAGCCTCTTGTTTCCTTCTACGTCATCGTTAGAGCTGCGTGCTTACTCTGATGCAGATTGGGCTGGTAATCCTACGGATCACAAGTCGACTACTGGATTTTGTATTTTTCTCGGTGACTCACTTATTTCATGGAAGAGTAAGAAACAAGATGTCATCTCTCGATCTTCTACAGAAGCTGAGTATCGTGCCATGGCCTCGACTACCTGTGAAATTGTTTGGCTACGTTGGTTGCTTGCTGATATGGGTATCTCTCTTTATCACCCTACTCCGCTACATTGTGATAATCAGAGTGCTATTCAGATTGCACGTAATTCAGTTTTTCATGAGCGCACCAAGCATATAGAGATTGATTGTTATATTACTCGCCATCACCTGCAGATTGGCACCATCACATTGCCGTTTATTTCTTCTTCTCTCCAGATTGCTGATATTTTTACAAAAGCACCCTCGGCTTCGCGCTTCCGTTTCTTATCTGACAAACTCTCGATGTTTATCGCTGTCGCATCGTGAGTTTGAGGGGGGATATTAGCATATAGTAGCATATATTAGAATTATGTTAGTATATAAGGATATATTAGCATTGCTATATTAGTATATATGGATATATTAGCATATATTAGTATTATGTTAATATATAAAGATATATTAGCATATAAAACCTCATATATGTATTCTCTTTTTTGTAGCAATGTGAGCATGAAATCCCTAGCCTTTATTTCTCTATTTTTATGCCTTTGTCTCTATATATCTTCATATATATATATATATATATATATATATATATATATATATATATATATATATATATAAAACAAGAGATACAAAAAAATAGAACAAAATACCAAAATAAAAAAGAAAGGAAAGGAAAGGAAAAATAAGTCCACACAGGGCTTAAAGAATCTAAGGGGTGATTATCATACACGTGGGATGATTCAATTTATACCACAAGCTGCATTGATATCAAGGATCAATAATAAAATGAAGTATTTTTTTAAATAAAATCGGGTCGCCATAATTTATTTATAATGAAAAAAATTATATACAAATGGAGCATTACACAATAGCTAGACTCTAAAATAGCCGAACAAAAGCAAAAAAATAAAATAAAATAAAAATAAAAATGAGTAAAACTTTCATCGACCATGGGGAGTGAAAAAAAGGTTAAAAAAAACAAACAAACAAACAAAGAAAAACACGCTCAGTTTTGTCTACGAGGAATCACCTGGGTCTGCATCAGTATAAGATTTATCTAGTATAGCTGCAAAGAGGGTCAACAAAGTTGAGGCCACGTCTGATTAATGCGATAAATTTTTCAGACTTAGCTTTCGTTTGGCCATTTGGTGTTGCATTGATCAAAGACAATTAACAGTCAATTAATTTTGCACATAGTCCAATGGAATGAAATGAAATTGCTTCTTCCGCAATAATAAACAAGTTGTACCAATATCATGAATAAGTAATAAACAAGTTGTTTCAGGGAGGGAGTATATATGGATACATCAACTGTGAATGTTCAGCAGTTAGGTGATAAAAAAACATAGGCACAAATGAGTTCATGAGTGGTGTTTTTGTTTTTATAAAAGTTTGTTGTAAAAATAGAATTGGACGAGTATGATTATTTGAATTATTGTTATAATTATTTATTATTGTGCAATCATTTATAAACACAGTATCACTATTTATTAAAATAGTGAACAATGGTTGAATTTTACAGTAAACCCAGTAAACCCAACACACATGCATCATTTTTCTCTATCTCTCTCTCTTCCCAATTACTGTCGATGTTATTAACGTATTATAAATAAATAAACAAGTATATATTCAAATTTTATGGTTTGTAACTCACATGCTATTTTTTTTTTTTTGATTTTTTTTGGGGACAGAAACTAAAAAAAATCAGGGTTGCTGGGGCCATCACAAGGCAGACAACTCCAAATCTCCATCTGTTTTGCATAAAAAAAAAATTTGGTCCATAAACAAATGAAACATAAATCCAAGAATCCCAAGTGAGACAGTACATGCATGATGGAGATTGATAACTATGGTGTCATTTAAGCAAGAAAGAAAAAAGACAAAGTTTTGGTCCAGATTTGCCTTAATTTTGTCCATCTATGAACTATTTAATTCATATATCGTACCATCCACATTGTCCTTAAAAATGGTCTTGTTGGCAATTATCCAAACCAATCCTTTTTTTCCAATCATATTTATTTTTTAATGTAACATGAATTTTGTGTTGTAATATTCTCACTTAATATAAAATCTATCAATTTTCTTATCTTTTCTTTTCTAAATCTCATTTATTATTTTGTAAAATTCAGTTTAAATATTCATAAGGGTTAATTGAAAAATCTTGAAAATCTTGGGTTTATTTTATAGGACTTATTTGTAAATATGACTTTATGAGTAAATTGTGGACATTTCTGCTAAAAAATGCTCACCTTTGCCCCTCATCCCGCGTGGCCTATCCCTCTTATCAACGTCATCAACATCACTTGAATTTCCCATCTTAACCCTTGTATTTGACCAGTATAGTCCATATAGGACCCACACATGACTAATTGCCAATTTAAAAATAAATAAACCCAATTATCAGAATAATCATGTTTAATTTTTCAGATTATACTCTGATAAAACGTTTTTTTTATACAACTAAATTATTAATTTCAAAACATTGACATTATTTTTAAACATTTATTTTAACAATAGATTTGCAGCCACACCATTGACGTCATACCTGGAACCACAAGGGCATTATGGTCAATTTGAGTTTTTCTTTTCAGATAGCTCCCCTGAGTTCTTTCTATTTCGTGTGAGATTTTGAAGATATGTGCAAAACATCCTTGGATTTTTCGAAATTTCATGTTGAAAAGGAAATTTTATGAGAATATGAAATATTTTAGGGTTGTTTACGAAAAACCTCTGATTTACTTTGGAGTTTAGATTATTAATCCCTGGTTTTCAAAATCGTGGAAAGAGAAGAAGCATTGCTTCGATTTCTCTTCGTTTTCGATCTTCTCTCTTGAAGCCCTAGCCATGGTTTCTTCGATCGAGGCCTCGCCGGAGGTCTTGTGAGAGATGAACGGAGCGCCGTTATATAGCTAAGAGTATCATTCCCACCCAACTATTTTCCGGCGCGCGTTGATTGTAAATCTGATTGGTTTGGATTCCTATGGCGGGCGGAGGGAAAGGGAATATGGAGAGGGTTCGGAGGGGGTTTCGAACGGTGTTCTTCATGCTGACGATGGTGGCGTCGCTGCTCCTGTTGTCTGCGCCGGTAGCCGTCGCGGTCGGGGATGTGTCCGTGTCTCTGGCCTTGGCTTCGAAGTTCGCGTGCGCGAGGTGTTATGGACTGAGGGAGCACTTGAGACGGTACGGATTTAGAAGCTCGTTGATGGACATACCCGTCGTTTCCATTTTGAGATCGCTTATAATCACTTGTGAGTTTTTTCCCCCAAATTTTATATTAAAAGTTTCTCCTCTGCTTTGATTTTTCTTTCCATGGATTCTGATTTTGAATATTTTTGCTCCTTTTTTATGTTTAACAAGTTTGTTTGATCTGTATGTTAGTTTTACCAAGTATGGGAAGTTGTTCTGTTTGGAAACTAATCATCCTTTTAAAATGCATGCTTTCAAACTGTAGGTATTTATTTCTTGAGCGATGAACCTGGCCTATCTCATGGACCATATGTTGGATCTACAACACTCTGTTCTTTTAGTTCAATTGTCATTCTGTTAGTGAAAGCTTGTGTTTTTACTCCTGTTTTGGAGGAAATGGGCTCTGATGAAGCTTTGACCTCATTGCCGAGGGCGAGACTGAATTCAATGGTATCATGGGGTGTGCCTTTTCTTTTCCTTTCATCATTAGTGTTTGCTCTTTTCCACGTCGTGGTTGCCTATAGGACGAGCTGCAAAGCACGGCGAAAGCTTTTGTTCCACTGTGTAGACCCGGAATCGGTAGGTGCCCTTTATTGTTTTGGACTCCTTCATGCATTTATATTGTGATTGTTCTATTTAGATGACTATTTCAATCAAGCAGATGAAGTTGAGGCTGTTAGTCTTGTTTATTTAATATTGCCCTTATGGTTCTTTGAAATTTCCAAGTATGCAGGGTGTGTTTCATGGTTTCCCTCATTTCTGATAGCATATATATCTTAATTTTCTTCAATGAATATCTGAATCAGCTATTATTGTATCTTTTGTAATATTTTAGACTCATTTAGCGTAATCTACCTAAGTAAAGCTTGTAGTTTGGGATAGTGAGATTTTTGAGTAAAGTTGGTAATTCATATTTACTTGCAGGTTTTGCTTTGCAAGAATTCCTTCTCTGGATATCCCAAGGTTCCTCGATCTCCCTCCTGCTGCAATGGAAAACACTCTAAAAGTGATAGTGAAACAAAAAGAAAAGCCAGCTTTCGTGATGAGCGTGACCTTCCTATCAGTTTTCTTGCAGATATTGACAGTTTGTTCATTGCCTGTCAAGGGATTACAGTCCATTATAAGCTCTGTTTGCCTGAGTCGCCTTTACCTTTATCCATACCTTTTTCCCCCTTTCTTGAACTGAGCCCCAATAGTCGCCCGCCCAGTATGCCCTCTGGAAGCTTTAGACTTGAACGGCCTTTGCCAGTTCCATCCAAAATTCACTTTCATAGGACTTTTAGTAATCAATTTCAAATCTCCTCCCTGTATACTCCTTTATTGGCAGATTCTAGTGCTCCATCCCCTTTCCTGTCAGACCAAGTTCCAGCTCTGATTTTGGATGATGAGGAAGGTGGTGGCTGCTTACCTGGTTCTATGAACTTAGACATGGATTTAGAGGACAAGGACCGGTTTGCAGTAATCTTGATACATGGGTTTGGTGGAGGAGTTTTCTCATGGAGGCATGTGATGGATGTCCTAGCTCGGCAGATTGGCTGTACTGTTGTTGCCTTTGATCGCCCTGGGTGGGGGTTGACATCTCGTCCACGTAGGAAGGACTGGGAAGGAAAACAATTGCCTAATCCATATAAACTTGAGTCCCAGGTGATTTTGTTGCTTCTTACTTAAATTTCCCAATAAATCAGAACTATAGATTTTTAGAATTATGGTTGTGGAATTTAATGAATAATAACAGCGGGCCTCTTTTATCTGCTTAAACAACAGTGGATGGTTGAAGTTATTAAGTGAGATTATATAAACTTATTAGCTTTGAGGAATGATGCTATGATCTTTTTGTATATGTAGGTTGACCTGCTTATTTCTTTCTGTTTGGAAATGGGATTTTCGTCTGTGGTTCTTGTTGGTCATGATGATGGAGGCTTGCTTGTGTTGAAGGCTGCAGAGAAAATCCGTTCCTCTATGGACGTCCATGTAAGTTATTAAAATCAACTGGCTTACATAATGTTCAGGTTTAATGCGTCACTTACTTTGCACCTTTGCGGTATATGTATAAGCAAAGTTCATAGTGAGAGAATGCTGGGATACTAGTTACGATTCTATTATCAAAGTTTTCAATTGTGAAACTGTACTTTTGGCTCATGAACTATTTTCATTTTTGGGCCATGTGCCCAAGAATGGTTCATTTTGGTTCCTAACTAAACGAAGTAAAAGTGCCGTAGTGGCCACTTATTCTCTTAGTTCAGGGACATTGTATTCTTCTATTAGTTCAGGGATCAAATTGCACTGTTTTTGGGTTTGGGGATCAAAATAAACATAAGGATATAGTTCTAGGACCAAAAGTACACTTTCACATATTTAATTTCCATTTAGCATTTGTAAAGATCTCAATATGTTGGTGGTTGTGGTGAACTTTTGGGATCAGGAGATGGACTTGTTTTAGCTTAATTGGTAAACATGCTTTATAGGCAATGTCTAATATTAAGATCCTCCTTTATCAAATGCAGGCAATCATACAATGACCATCCGCTAAGAGCTTGACATAATTTAGTCTTGGACAAATTCTCATCTCTTTAAGAAACAAATAGAAATGAATGAAATGTAATGTATTGATTATCAATTTGAAAGACAACTTATTATGTGTGCCATGTGTATAATTAATGAATACTGTTATTTGCAAGTTTGGGTTTATCCAGTGATTGTGGAGTATCCCAATTAACTAACCTGTTTCTTGCTTCATTTCACTTGTCATGTGCACCATAGGTAGAGGTGAAGGGAGTGGTACTTATTAGTGCCAGCTTATCAAGAGAAGTCATTCCTGCCTTTGCTCGAATCCTCTTGCATACTTCACTGCGGAAGAAACATATGGTCCGCCCTCTACTGCAGACAGAAATTACTCAAGTCATTAATCGCCGTGCATGGTATGATGCGACAAAATTAACAGCAGAGGTTATGAACCTTTATAAGGTAAATCTTTTCTTGTACTCTAAAGGGTATGTGTCATCTGTTATCCTTGAGATGAATCTAGAAAGCAATTTATATAATATCACGATAGTATGACTGTACAAACATCTCTAAATAGAGCACTACATAAAACTTGGGTTTCTCATATTTCCTTTTGGTAATTAAGTGGTCTGAAATTTTTGCATATAAAATGTGGGGAAAAAATGCGGAATGGTGTTGCCTGGTATGCCTTAATTTTATCTCATTTGAGGGAGAGGTTAATTGAATATTATTTGGTGGCTTATTTAGAGGGACATGGAATTGATACTAAACCAAACTGTGTGATCTATTTTGCTTCCTTTGCTAAGTCCTTGTCATAGGTACTCTAATTGCTGTGTGATTCTGTCCCTGAACTGATAGTGCCTGGCTTAAACATACAACAATGCCCCTTTCTTGCAGGCATCATTACTTGTTGAAGGTTGGGATGAAGCACTTCATGAGATTGGAAGGTTGTCTTTCTCAACAGTCCTTTCTCCAGAAAATGGTGCCTCTTTGTTGAGATCAGTGGAGGACCTACCTGTATTGATAGTTGCTGGCGCTGAAGATGCACTTGTATCATTGAAGTCAGCTCAAGCAATGTCTTCAAAGCTTGTAAATTCTGTAAGTTTGTTTCTCTATGTTTCTGTCATCTGTTCTCAAAATTTCAGATGGTTTGAACTCAGTGAATCATTATATCATCCAAACAAGGTTGCTGCTTATGTTTCCAAAGTTATTTTTCTTCCCAAAAATAGAATAGTGCTCCACAATACTAATCAACCTAACACAATTGCTGATTATATTTTTTTCTACATGAACACATGCTGATGCTGATTACACACATATATTTTGTTGGGAAAGAATGCCTCTGTTTAAGGTTTTCAATTTGTCAGATTCCGTTTCATTAATCGTTGCATTGCTACTGTGTCTTGCAGAGACTTGTCGCAATATCAGGATGCGGGCATCTTCCGCACGAGGAGTGTCCCAAGGCACTTCTTGCAGCTCTATCACCCTTCATAACCAGAGTGCGATCATATTCTGATTGTTTTCAAAGACAATAGGTTCATTATCTATCAGAATTTTAAGTTGTTCATACCTAAAGAGCAGAGAGTTAATCTCTAGCTGATAGATGCGCTCATGCGCACACCTTGCTTGTTTTTTTTTTACCTTCACCCCCTCTTTTGAAGCTTGGAGCCAGACCCAAATCTCAGGGTTATTAGAGCTCCCATCTTTTGTTGTTTAATGTTTGCCACAAAAGGCAAGAGTAATATTCATGAAGCTCTTAAGAAAGAGTTGCCATGTATTTGTACAGTTTCAAACTTGTCCTCAGGAAAATATAATTGTGCAGCATTACTGTTAATTAATGATCTAAATTATTCAAGTGATTGCATGAATTTATGGAAATTTAAGAGAGAGAGAAAAAAAAAAAAAAGAAATATCTCATATTCAACAAAGATCAAATATAATTACAAGAGAATAGAATATTCTACTTTTTTAAGTCAGTATTAAAGTTAAATTTTTTAGTAAGTCACTAAACTTTGGGTCATTTTCACTTTGAACATCAAACTTTAATTTGAATTAATTTGGCCATTCAACTTTAATTTGATTTCACTGGGTAGTAAATCAAAGGATTTCGGCTCCCAAATGAATAATGTGGCTATTTTTCGATGACATAGACAAATTTAATAGTGTCATGGGGAGGACTAACTCGGTTTTTCAAACAACCATGTAATCAATTGGAGGTTAAAATTCTTGATTTATTGCATGGTAAAATCAAATAAAAGTTGAGTGACGAAATTGGTGTAAATTAAAGTTTAGTGATCAAAGTGAAAATGAGTCAAAGTTTAGTGATCTTGTAAAAAATTTACCCTCATTGTTAACCTCAAACCATGGGCATTGTTACTTGTGGGCATTGTTACTTGTTGGATTTCATCTAGTATTTTTTTTATTTTTAATTTCTGATAAAAATGGATAAACCTCTACCTTTGTAAAAAGTTCAAGGAACACAAAAAAAAAATGCAAATTATATGTACAATATCACAAAGAGTCCATTAAAAGTGGAAAGAAGCCCATAAAAACACTACTAAAAGAAGTAACCTAAAAATGGAAAAAGAAGCCAATAGAAACACTACTAAAAAAAGTAACAATGAATCCCTTGAGTATAATTATAATTATAATTATAATTATAATAAATTTGATATTTTTTAAATGAATCCCCTGAGTATCAGAGTAATTTTAATAAATTTTCTGGGTATATAAACAACTACTGAATTTCCGAGGTAAAATATAAACAGTACAACTTAATTTTAGAAGGTTATTATTAATTAATGATTAAAATGTTAAAAATCATGAAATTGGGATGATTTTATAATTTATAAAAAAAAGGAATTAAAAAAAAAAAAATTATTTGAACCCAAAGAAACCATATTCGTGCTGTTTTTTCTCCACCGCCCTCTTGGTTTCTCCCACCGCTCTCCTTCACCCTTTCTCCTTCTCGTCCCTTCCACCGCCGCTGGCGCAGCCCTCATTAGGCTTGCCGTCCGGCGACCTCCTGCTGAAGCCGACGTGGTGGTTCAAACCCTCATGTCCATTATGCCGGAATCCCTATTCTCAGGTTCTATCTCTCGCTCTCTCCCGTCTTGCCCTCCTCTTCGTTTCCATGGTTTCTGGCTTGGTTTTCACATTCACTATTTGTTTTCTTTTTTTTGTGTTCTTGTGCAGGATAAGTTTGGTTCTTGGTGTCGGTTTTCATCCGAGATTGAGTGGGGTTTTGCAGCAATAACTTCGTTTCTCTTCGGAAATGGTATCTCGTCTTTCCTTTCCTTTCCATTTGTTTTCTTTTTTGTTTAGGGTTTTCCTTACTGTTCCGATCGGTGATTCTTGTTTCATTTTTTTTTGTTGATGGTTGAGGGTTTTTGAAGTTTGGGTTTCTTTGCATTATCTCAGCATAATTTTTTTTCGCGCGCGCTCGTGTGTGTGTGTGTGTTTGCTTTGATTTCGTGTGATGGGTTATGCTCACAGGATGGATTATGAGATTCTTATGGGTATCTTTTGCCTTGTGGTTCTTTTCTCATAAGTGGTTCTTGTTTTCTTTTTAGGAATGTGTGGAGTATTGCCATTGTGGGATTCTATTTTTTTCTCGATTATCCTAGAGTAAACTTCTTATTGTTTGTGTTTTTTTTTCTTTGATTTCGTTTGATTGCTTATGTGTGCATGATGAATCATGAGGTTTTTATCTGGCAACTTTTCAAGTTCTGTTTTTTTTTTATACCCCTTTTAAATACTATGTTTATTTATTTGTTTATTTATTATTGACTGGTAATGGGTTATATACTGGTTGAGTCTAGATTGTGCATATCACACTTGTTATCAATGATATTGTGGCTTGATACTTGTCAATTTATGGTGTGATTTTATTGTTGTTGAAGTATTCTTGATGTTTAGGATGTGGATCCTCCTTGTCTTGCCAACTTATACTTGGGAACATTTGGTCATAAAATGCATCTCAGCTTCTCTTTAGTTTTTTATGAAGTTTGATGCTGCAATATTTTTAAGATTTTTTATTATTTATTTATTTTTTAATGCTTTTGTAATGTTTTTCTTGAGATATTTGTGTTCCATGTCCTCCTGTCAATGTATCTTCAGGGTTATTTGGACCATTACGGGCCTCTACTGAGAGAAAGATGGAAAAAGCTTGACAGGTAGACTTTGGATATACTTATTTTTGTATTGGTAGGTCCAAAACTTTTGGTAGTTTTAATCATTGATAGCGCCAATTGTTTTTTTTTTCCAAGGATAAATCACCTGAAGGGGGAGAACTAGTGAAGTAAATGAGATTGGTCAATTGAACAGGATGGTTGTTTGCTACAAATTAGAATTTATTCTATAGGTGAGTGGTTGAAGATTTACTGCCTAGTGGTCCCTTGATTTAAGGTCCTTTTTATGTCAATTTAATTTTGAGTGGCTCTGGGAGGAGTGCGAACAGGGAAGGGGTGCATTGAAGCTTTGAGTTAGACGTTAACACCGTGCCAAGCTAAGTAAGGAAAAAATAGCATAGACTCAGTTAAGCCTTTTTGGTGATGTTTAATGTGAGTATATGAGTATATGTATTAAATTGAAACAATAGTTATGGGACGGGAACTGCATTTCAAATTTTACATCAAGCTATTTGTGTGCAGTAGTTAATCTCTCTTTCCCTTACAAGGACTAGCTTTGCCCAACGTCTGTGATGATTGATTCCTTGGAGAAGGTTTACGATGTTTTTTTTCCATATTGCATTTTGAAATGCTCTTTCCAAAACAAGAGCTTCTAGTAAAATCTATAATTTGAATGTTTTACCTAAACACATCATCTTAGTTAATTTAGTTTGAAATTGCCAAACGCTCATGTTGTATAATCTAAAAGTTTTCAATGTTGAAAAGCTTGTTTTTAGATTTGAAAAGCAATTTAGCGCAAGCTTTTAATTTGGGAACAACAAGATGATAAGTTGGGTAGGAAGTTAAATGGATTATTTATGTCACGTCAAGTTCTATCTATTGTACATTCTGATGCTTTGATGGTCAATGGGGACGGAAATTTAAGAGAAGTTCCTCTTAGAAAATAGCTTGGGCAGCTATCTACTATGGTTAAGTCTTTAAAAGAATTAATATTTAGTTGGAGTTGAAATTCATAAATTAACGTAAAACATTAGTCTTATTCCTTTGCACTTTTTTTGTAGGTGTAAGCATGATCTATCCCCCCTCCCTCCTCTCCTCTCTCTCTCTCTCTCTCTCTCTCTCGATTTAAAATGTATGTGTATAGGTCTAGTGTCCACTATTACCTAAAAGGCTAAAAATCCTTTATTCTAAATTGAACGTCGACATTGGTGGTGATAGTTTAAGTTTTCCATGATGACTCAACCATTTCTTTATGATCATTTTGTAAATCTTATATGATTCAAGCTGCCCGGCCTTCTTCCTTTTCTAGGCTTCTTAGGCATAAATGGCAATTGTCTGTTGAACCTTTTGAATCAATGCATTTATATGCTGTAGTTCTTTACTTCATTTAAGCAGCTTCTGATAGATGGTGCATTTTTCCATTTTTCTTATTCTTTCTTCTTGTTTTTAGGTTCTAAAATTCAATTGGCATAAGCCTCATATGGTTTGAGAGGAAACTATGTCTCAGTTGGTGAAACTGGGTAACGATGGTCTCTCATTTCATTGGGGTAAGAAAAGAGGCATAGGTGGCACAAATAAGAGCGCTCAGTTTTATGAATCTTTCACTTTCGATAATGTCGAATATTGCTTGTATGATTGTGTATACCTTTTTAAGAAAGGGGAGGATGATGCTTACATTGGAAAAATTGTGAAAATTTGGGAGCAATCCGATCACAAGAGAGTGAAGATCCTATGGTTTTTTCGTCCATGTGAAATTCAAAATTATCTGGGGGATTATTCACCATTGGAGAAGGAGATATTCTTGGCCTCAGGTGAAGGTGTTGGCCTTACAAATGTCAATCCATTGGTAAGTTTTGTTTATCTTTATGCTTTCGGCCTTTAAGCTTAGATTTTCCCTGGTTTCTTATTTATATTGATTTGAGACAATCATATTTAAAGGCCAAATAACCGTTCTATAAATCATACCTTTCAATCTAAAAAGTATTTCACAATCACATAAAACTGTAGAAGCTCCCCTTCATTTTCTCTAACCTTTCTTATTCCTATTTGTGACATCTTTGATAAATTCCTTATTATCTTGGATTATGGAGGCTCTTTACTGAAAAGTTTTACTTTTACCAATCTCAGATAATCCATCTTAACTCCTTCCTTATTTCTACGCATCTTATTATTGAAATTATATTTCAAGTATTTCGACTCCACCTCAATTAACTTGGAACCTTTATCTTCTAAAGTGTTTCTTTATATCTCAAACTTTAAGTTGACACCTTATCTAGTTTCATCAACAATAAAACCACATTATTAGCAAAAAAGCATACACCAAGGAATCTAATCTTGAATATCCGTAGTTAGTTCATTTATAACTAAATCGAGTTAAGGATGTTATGCTGAATGTTGATGTAGGCTTATAGTAATGGGAAACTCTATAGTCTCTCCCTCTATTGTTCTAATGCTAATGACAAAGCTATCATACATATGTTTTATTGAGTCTATGTACCAAGTAGTAACTCCTTTTCTAAAGCCCACTAAAGGACCTCCTAAGGTACCTTATCATTTGCTCTTTCTAGATCAATAAAGTTCATGTACAAATCCTTTTTCTTTTCCTATACTTTTCCAGTGACTGTCTTAATATATAATTGCTTCTATAGTTGACCTTCTAAGTGTAAGACCAAATTGATTTAAAAAAACACACACACACAAACGCTTGTTTCACATCTCAATGTTTGCTCAATGCTTTCTCCCAAAGCTTTGTAGTATGACCCATAAGTTTTAGTTCCATAATAGTTATCACAACACTGAATACTATGTTCATTCTTATATTTAGGTACTAAAATACTGTTTCTCTATTCATGTGGCATTTTCCAAAATTGTAGTATCCTATTGAATAATCTAGTCAACCATGATTTCTCCTCATCTCCTAAGAACTTTCAAAGTTCTATTAGGATACTATCTGGGTCTACACCTTTCCCTACTATTTCTTTTAAAAGGCATCCTGTATTTCGCCAACTATAATTTTTTTAACATAATTCTGTCACAAGCTTTAGTATTATTGATCTCCAACACTATATTACACTCACGATTTACATTAAACAACTTACAAAAGTATCCTTTTCATCTTTGTTTAATCTCATCATCCTTAACTAGTACTTTATTATCTTTATCTTTTACTCACCTAACACTCCTTGAAGCCCTCCTTTTCTTTTCTCTAGCTTTAGTTAACCTATAAATATCTTTTTCTTCCTCTTTTATACCTAATTTAGCATACAACGTATCATAAGCCTTATGCTTAGCCTCACTCACAGCTCTTTTAGCTTCTTTATTGGCTAATTTATACTTCCTTTGACTTAATTAATAATAATAATTATTATTAAAATTTTATTTTTATAATTAATGATAGATGTTTATTAATATTAATAATTTTTTAACCTAGATGTCAGATGATGAAAATGAGGTTTACCAGAAACTAAAGTACATTAAGGATGTTTTTGTAGTCTTTCCCTTTTCATCATTTTCATTCCTTTTCTGTCTTCATTTTCCCTTATCCGAACACTTGCATTATCTTGTGTTTGCTCTCATGCTATGGGCATATTCTTAATTTTATGTTAAGGCGCTTATATGTGCTCAAAATGTTGCTCTTTTTTAATGCTTTTAAAAATTTTTTTCTCCTAATGTTAGGATGCCTTTGTTTGATATTATTTTACTTATTTCAGGAAGCTATAGCTGGCAAATGCCATGTGGTCTGCACATCAGCAGACAAGAGGAATCTGCAACCTTCCTCCACAGATGTGGAATTGGCTGATTATATCTTCTATCGCGTATTTGATGTTGGGAACTATACAATATCTGATGTACTGGCAGATACTGTAGCTGGAATTGAAGGTATGGCTTGCATTTTATATGTTCAATTATGTTTTTATGCTTTTATTTCATTGTAGCCACCTTTTCTAACTTGTTTTCATGACTAAATGTTTTCCCAGTGGAGTTTCTTCTGAACCAAAGGAAAGATTTGAAGTCAGCTTCTGGTTCAAAGGGTGATGCAAATGGGATCTTTACTGGTCAGAAAGATGCCTTTGATGATCTACATGGTCACTTCAAATCAGCTTCTCCGAAATCATTGGAAAATCGAGATAACCCTGCAACTGCAATTGGTTCATTACCGATAAATGGTGGAAATGAAGGCAAGCATCAATTGAAGCCAAATATTTTTCACAGGAGAAACTGGCTTCCAAATTATTTAGCAATTTTGTGACTAATAAAACACTTGTGGATGTTGCAGGCAATTATGACGTAGAGAAACCTAAACACTCTACTGAAGACCTGGCAAATCCAACTTTGACTGATGAAAGGCCGTCTGAGAAAAGGAGACTGATTGATGAGGCATCATCAGGTGCTTCGCAGAAAGATAAGGTTGACTCTTGTTTAAGGAAGCGAAAAGTAGAACATGGTGAGAAGGAGCTCAAAAGGGCCAAGCTTTCTCATGAGACCTTTCAGAAAACCTCTCTTGCTTGCTCAGTACAAAATGATGAAAAAGCTGACTCTCAAAATTTGGAAGTGATTCAAAGGCCTTATGCGGTGTGTATTATGGTTCTTGATCACACACTTGATTTGTTTGCTTATAGAATACTTTTGTAATGCATTCCTTCTTCTCTGCTGTCATATTTATTTTTACGCCTGCTTTTATACATCGTCAAGCTGAGGAAAGTCTTTATTCCTTTAGCTATTATTGTGTTAGGTTTAAATCCCTGAGCTATTGCTTGAATCTCTAGGCTAGTTAGCAAATGTTTTTGGCTAACATTAAGTATGAATATTTATTCATTTTTCTATATTCTTAAGGAGTCCTGATAAAACTGATAAAGTACCTGAAATCTTCTCTACTTCTTCTTGGGAATCATTGCATTTGGGATAATTTATTGTTTTTAACTATCTTGGTAATTTATACAAATTGATTGATCTATGTTTTCATTTTTGATATTTGACAGGATAGGAGCAAATGGTTCAAGGGACTTGTAAGTATAATTAATTTTCATGTTCCTCTATTAAAATTTTCTGATGATTTATTTGCTCAGTACACCACAGTAAATAGTATATCCTATTTTCTATGGGAAATTTAATTTCTCACACTCTTTTCAGCCTTGGGACTTAAAAATTAAAAAAGCTCACGAGGTTGGAACACTTGTTCTCCTTGACAATGTTGATCCATCATATACATCATCTGATATAGAGGTATGGTTCTTGCTTTGCTTTATGTTAGTTTTTAAGTTCATCTTGTACTTATTCGTTGTTATGGCCCCACTATGCTTATGCTATTTGTTTTTGCTTTCATTACAAGATAAATTTGTGGGCGACTTTTCCTTGAGAAAGTGTTATTGATCTCAAAGAAGCTCAAACTTCCTAAGCTGAGAATGTTCATTATGCCATTTTTTCTATTTTATTTTTAGTTTAGTCAACTAAAACTTGTGCAGCCTAAATAAAACAAGTATATGTATCAACTGAAACATTTTGTTTTTTTTTTCTAAGGAAGTAAAAAATGATGAGGGTTTTTATCATACAGTCATAAGATAGCTTATGGTATGATTGTAATAAGAAAATAAAGGGACAGCCTTAATTATAAATAACCAATCATATGGCTTTATTTTAAAATTTTCAAGAACTTTGAGATCTTTAATATTTTCCACTAGTGGTCAAATGGTATGGCATATCTGGAACTGTTGGGTTTGTTGTTTGTGGAATCAACTTAGGTTACTGAACATACACATTGGGGTATATATATAAAGGGTCTGCTCAGTTGAATTGCAATTAATTCTTAATTGAACCAGTAGAGAGCCTCGAGCCTATTCTCATCCACATATCATTGTGTCCCACAGGTTTCAATGTCATATTCGGTGATTATTCCCAGTTGTTTATTCTGTACGATGTCGCTACTGAATTTAAACAAGTTTGCTATTTGTGGTTTGACACGAAAAGCCACTTTGGCTTTGATGTCTGATTTTGTGTGCAATTTAGGCATGTTCTTGTTATTCAATTCATATAATTATGTATTTTTCAGCATCCACCTTTTCATTTGTCCTCATAATTCCTGTAACTTACATCTTTTCTTTTTTTTCATATTCACTATTCAGGATATTATCTATAATGCCTTCAATCTAAGCTGCACTGCCAAGGTTATCCCACATTCCATGTTCCAAGATCCTAATTATGGTACGATGCATTTAAAGTTTCATCTAGTTATTGTGTCAATTTTAGTAGCTTTAAAACTGTGATAAAGTCTTCGATTCATTTAATTCTATTACTAAATATAATTTTGCTCTCTACTAGTTTGTACTTTATCTCTCAAGATAAAGCTTGTTTGCTTTTTCTTACACATGTTAGGTGAAGCCTATGTTATCTTCAAGGCAAGGGATATGGCAGATTTGGTTGTTCGAAAGATCAATAGTGGGTGTCTGATGCAAGAGAATGGAAGGTATTTTCTTCCTTTTTAGGTGACAACTCCCAAGATTCAACGCGGACCAAATATTTCTAACTGTTTTGCGACCATTATTTGGTTCATGCTATTTATCTGCAGACCTCTCGTCTGCAGTAAAGGCCTTCTGAAGGTGCCAGCACCTTCAAAGTCATCAACATCTTCATTCACTGGTCATTTAGTAATTGACAAAGTTAGGCTCCAAATGCAACGGGATGAGATGGTGATTATATGTCTTCACTTTTATCCTTCACATTTTTTCATTTTCATAATGTTGTCATTGATGACTGATTCTACCAGAGAAAGGCTGTGTCAACATCACATTGCTCTCAGCCAAACACAATCGAATATGAAATGGCCTTGGAATGGATGCTGGCACAAGAGAAGTCAGCCGCGTCACTGAATCTATTGAACAAGGTTTAATTCACCCTCATTTTGCCCTTATAACTTCAAACAATCATTGCTGCTGGTACCGCATTCCTTTCCACCATCTAAATGAAATATCCACTTTTTGTACAGGTGCATGATGATGAGATAAGAAAAGTTAGAAGGAGCTTTAAGGCGTAGTAGAACCATCTTTGTGAATACTAACCTGCTTTGTTTCTTAGTTTTGCGGCTTTTGCCATCATCCTTGTTCCCAAGGTTTGACAATGTCCCCGTGTTCTTCGAATGGATCTCTTAGTTGTTGAGAAGGTTGGCCATATATATTATACTTGAAATTTTGTAGCGGATTTTAATTTTGCTCATTGTCTGACAGGTTGCTCATCGGAGAGCTATTAAATATACATCCTTGTGAAAAACAACAGTAAACTTGAGGGGGCGTTAGGACGGGAGAATGGGGAGGCAGTTTTGAACCAATCCATCACTCTGGTTTATGCTTAAATGACCAGTTATTCCTCTCAGAGAGCTTTGGGCAGAAAACTGATGAGCCTGTGTTCATTGTATCATCTCCTTGAGATGAAATTTTGTGGTATGAATGATGGATTTGACATATTGATTATGCCTTAATGTTTGAATGTTGGTGGCATGCTTTATTAAGTTCTCCATCCATTTTTACTCAGAAGGGTGTTGACAGGTGATGATGTGGCTCTTGCAGTGTGGTTTGTTTATATTTTTCGAGTGTTGATTAAGGTGGTTCCCATTAGTTTTGGGTATAACAGGAAATTAGTGAATAGCTAGTTTATAATTCAAATGGGTAAAAGAAGTAATGTGACCCACTAGAGATGAGACAAAAGCCAAGTCGAAAGTATTGCTCAGCATGTGTGCTAGTATATTGCAGCAGCCGCAATAATAATAATAATAATTAGTAATCATCATCCTCCAATTCATTGGATAATCACTCTAAACCGCACGGAGGCAGAGTTAATTCATCTTAAACAAGTGCTATCCCCACAACGTGAAACCACCAAGGAGTTCTTAATCCAAAAATAAGTGAAATTATAAAAAAAAAAATTGAACAGTGCAGTGTGATTCTACAGAATTGATTCAATGTTGCTGTTACAAAATTTTATCTTGTTCGCTTCCAAAGTGGGATGCCATGCTCTTACATCCACCAAAATGGTGTGCTTACACACAACACGATGAATCCTCAAACTCAGTTCGTCAAACAACAAGTAGCAGCAGTACCCTAAGTTGTTTTTTCTTCAACTTGTCCATCCTTCGCAATGTGGAGGCCCTCTACTTTCGCAGCAACTTCATTAACCTTAATGTTTGCTGAATGACCATTTGAGTTGGACATCTCACCCTCATCTGGAGTTGCAGGACCAGTTTGCCATATTCTGATGGTACCATCCTCGGAACCAGACACGTAGGATTCCCCACCCGGGGAAAATCTAACACAATGCACAGGTCCATGATGACCTTTGTTGCACGCTGCAGCATCCAGACACAAGAATTGAGTATCATGAATAAACTTTTAAGGAGAACCTGGATATTGCTTAACATAATATGAAATTTCTTCAATGTAACCATTTCTTTTCTCAAGGTTTGTCACATTTGTTTGTGGTACTTACCGATTTCTTCACCAGAATTGAAACAAAAGACATGAACCCACATGTCTTCCCCTCCAGCAACAAATTTATTACCAAACTTGGGTTCAAGAGATGCTGACTCCACTATGAATGGCATGTTGTAGCTCTTTATCAAACGGAAGCTGAACATAGAGATATTTTGCAAATAAGAGGAGAGAAATTGAATTCAACACGCATCATTATGCAGCTGAAATCTTACTTATTTGAATCCCAGAATTTGACGGTGGAACCATCAGCAGTTGTGATGTATTGACCATTTTGGCTAACTTCAGCGCTGGTAACAGGTGATTTGGTCTCAAGGGTCTGGACAATTTTTCCACTTCTTACATCCCACAATCTGCATGTTCCCAATAAAAATTGTGTAAAGAATTAAGGGAATGGTACTTGCAGACTTCAGGCCTAAGCAGTGTGATGGCACTGGTCCTCATAATCTTAATGCCAAATAAAAGGAAAGTTGAATGGAATTAAATGACTTAGCCCTAGCATCAGGCGCTACATGAACTAACATGTTTGGTTAGCTGACAATACAGAAAATGGGAAATAGTGCTCATAATGTCAAAGCTAATAAGGAGATAATTTAAGTCTCAAGATGATGAACTGAATGCCTGATAGGTGGGCTAATGATGAGATATATATATGATATTGCACTACCCTAATAGTACCAGTCTTATATCAAATAAAAATGAAAACAAATCTTCTACTTTCTCAAAAAGATTCCATATTTTCATTCAAATAATGATCCCACCTTCTAAATAGAAAAATGAAGCTCTGTCAGGTAAATTTCAAAAAATAACTATGAAGACCCACAAATGCTTGTAACATCACCTATTCACCAATTAACCTCTGTAAGGGGCATTTAACTTCAAACACTAAGTTCTACTATGCTAGCGAATGTAAATACAAAATCATACAGAAAATGGCAAATACTACTTGAACTGCATATACATTTAGAGAATGAATAGGAAGGAATGGTAGGCACCTCACACCCCCAAGATCAGTGCAAGAACTCAATATTGCTTGGTCATTCTGAAGCCAAGCCACAGTTCTTATTGAACCAGGTGACTTATCAACTTCTCTCGGGGGTGCCTCTGGTTTATGCAAATCAAATATACGCAATACTTTTTCAAAACCCCCAGTTAGCAATAGATTTGTATCCTGCAGCAAATATTAGAAAATGAGATCAGTGGAACTGATACATAAATGCATCTATTGTTTGAATAGGAATTCCCAACAAAGACATTTTCAAATAACAGATCCATTGCAACTCATAAAAGAGAATGGAACATAATCAAAAGGTCGAGCTTTAAATCATCATAAATGCTTATCCACACTTCTCCAGCTACAACAATCTGATAGAAATAGTACCACAAATGTCCAAAACCTGTACAGAACAGCATTCATTCAAAACTGAAAAAAAAGGATTAAAATATTTTACCTTATAAACGACATATATTGGATGAAGCTATTATATAAATGAGCGGAACATATGTTAATGTTGTACTATGTAGAATTTTGGATAAAGAAGTAAATTTACAAGGTAGATTTCAGTCAACAAGAAAAAGTAGATAAATATCAAGACAGTCACCCATAAATAACTACCAAGAATATCTTCACCAAGTATGAATCTTTTAAATAAGTAGTACAATATAGACTAGAATTTCGCTCAAACAAAGAAACCAACTCAGAGGAAGATATGAACTACATCTTATATAGAAAAAAGCTCATGTACCTCAGAGAAGGCGCATGCCCGGACTATGTGCTTGTGTTCAAAAGAGTGCATTTCATCCCCAGTCAATGCATCCCATATTTTCCTGAAATGATGCAGATAAGAGATGTAATCATGTCTAACTAAGCACTGAAACATACTAATTACAAGTCAAATGGTGAGCTATTTTGATATTTATTTGGAAATTCAAATCTAAAATGAGAACATGATCTTGATTATGATTACATGTTAAATGAAAATTCCTTTGCAGAGTCATCTCCCCCATCATAGAGCCTATTTCTTCTCTTATTCTCTCACATGGTAATTAGTTTACTTAGTCATTCATAATGGCACAAACATAATAAGAAGTTGCAAGCAATTCACCATTATATTTTTGGTTGAAATTACAAAAAAAAAAAAAACATGTTCAGCAGTGGTTCACTCTAAAATTTGTCTTTTCGAAAGTGCCTCTACCCCCCGTTAATGCACCCCTGTGGTTTATTAAAATAAAACAAGTACATCACAAGAGCTTCCTGAAATTCCCATAATTTGCAAAGTGACTCTTCTCTTAGAGATATCTTTAACCAGAGTCACCCTCCCTTATTTATGTATTTTTCTTAAATATTATAAAGGTTTTATCATTACGTTAAAAAATAAAATGTGATAATATCACAAAGAACCTTGAAACATATACAATGAAATAACCAATTCAATGGAATCTGATTGTGGTTATTCAAGAGAAGAATAGCGTTTGAAGAATATACGAATTTTCACACATCCAACGTCAAGATTTTGCAGTACAATTCAGGTAAACACTTACCTAGTTTCTTTTTCCCTTCTTTTTATTAAGTTTCTCATGGTTACTATTTTTCAGGGAATTATATGGCACATATAAAAGTCTAAAAGCATATTAATCCATCTCCTATAAAAAGCAATTAAAATATTGGCATTAAGATTTAATAAGTTACATTTAGCTAGTAAAATATTGAAATGGACAGCTGTAGCTCAAATAAGAAACTTTTAAAAGGCATAAATGCTTCTCAAAATGTAGGTACACAAACCAAATACACTATACAACCTGTCATTTGTTGTTCTTCTATTGATTATTATATCTGTTCTTTCCACATAACAATTCCTACATTAAATAAGATACATACGCTGTAAAGTCAGCTGAGCCTGAAGCAGCACGCAAAGCATTTCTATCAAGGCAACAACTCCACACAGCTCCCTTATGCCCCTCAAATGTTCCAATCCAATCTCCAGTTTCACCATTTCTAAGCATAGGACTAGAATCTGAGTACATGAGGAGATCATTATCGGTAATATGAAGAAGGAAGCATAAGTTAATAAATACTTATGCATCTAAGGAATTACTACAAAAATGGTCTTCAGAATTACTTCTGCATTACCACCTTTCATTGCACAGTGACTGATGCCAATAACAAAATCAAGAAATTGATGACTGCAGTTCTTGGGTGGGAAAAGATTAAATTACATAATAAAAAACATAAAAGTGACAGATATGGCCCAGAAGAACTGTGACTCCATATGAGGAATGGCTAACTAACTATATAGATAGGTACATGAAGCATGAGATGATGATTATAAGAACAAGAAAACCAAGTTACTATTTTTATAATTCATGTAAAACCATTATAATGGAAGAAAAATATCACAGCACGGCCAATTTTGACCACAAACTATCAATGAAGAATGATAAATATTTCAATTTTGCTCTCTGACTGCGACAAAGAATTCAATAAAAATTAGCAGTCTACCACCAGGGTCTACAGGACTGATTGACAAACAAGAGGCTTCAAATATTTTCAATAAATAGATCTAAAAGAATGAAATCTGATCAAACCCTAACATCGCATTGCATTTTCAGTTCCAGGCAGGCAAATCCACACATTTCTAAAATCAACCTACGATCTGAAGAACAATCCTGAATATAACACAAGATCAAGACTTCAAATCAAACCAACAAAATCAATCATAGAAACATTCACGAAGATTTCAAACAGATCAAAAGAATCAAAACCAAACATACAAAAAAACAAATCGATGCAGGCTAGAAATCAAACCCTTGCTAGCGCTGATAAGAAAGAACCCATCAGGGGTGACGGGGCTGTAGAACAAATCAACTACAGGTCGTGAGTGGCCATGGCAGACAAGAGGCACCGCCAACTTCTTCTTCTCCATCAATTCAATGATACTATAAGGTCCAAACCCTAGATCGATCTTTGAATCCAATACTTCACGCCAATAAAACCCTAGCTCTAAACCTAATTCCCAATTTATAACTCTCCTTTGGCTTCAAAACGCACCACTAAACTTATACACAGGCAAGAAGAAGCGCCCACGAGAATTGAAAAATAATAATAATAATATATTTTAAAATAAAATTAACAAAAAAAAAAAAGAGAAAATGAAGAGAAAAAAACGGAAGGGAAGAATAGGGGAAACAGAGAGGACTTATTATAAACAGAGGTGGAAGATGCCCGCACGGTACGACGCTTTGTGCACGTTAATCTGAAGAACGGAAAAATCTCATCCGTTCAAGTATGGACTTCGAGTTTAAAGTACACCTGGACGGTTCGGATGAGCTGGTCTTGATCACATGGCAAATAGTATGTCGAAAGATAATAAAATTTGGCAATTATTTAAATTTAAAATAGAAATTTCACATTTATCAAATTCATTTATTATTTTAATTATTTTACACCATGTCATTTAAAAAGAGAGACGGTATTTTCTGCATGTATACAACCCTTATAAAACATGATCTTCATTTATACCTTTGGATTTTTTTTTTTTAATTTGTGTATATATACACCGGGTAAAAGTTAAAACTCATATACTTTCTCAAATGGCATTAAAACTGTCAGTATATATATATGTCTGTATTTGTGTATAAACCCAAGACGTATCTATACACAAAATTCCAGCAAAGAAGATATATAAATTAAGGAACAACAATAATAAATAATATAAATAACAATTACACGCCATAGAGTAACAATAACAAACAATGTAACTTGCTCCATTGGAGCAATAATATTTGCACAATTTTGAAGAACTCATGGAACTTGAACTTTCAAGAATATCCTTCCAGCATAATATACACAAATCCGCTCGGTGAAGATGTTTTCCTGTAGTTGAAACATTTCATATAAGAAAAATGATGAGCTTATGTCCATAAAAGTCAAGCATTTTTTTTTCTTTATTATATGTTTTTATTTTTTACATAAGAAACAATAAAAATTTCTGCAAGAGTTGTCCTGTAATCAGAGATTTTTCCTTTTTTTTTTTTTTTTTGGCTTCCAAAGTAATTAATGAGTGATCACTATACATGCAACAATTTGTTAAAGCAACACCAATGGATACATTGGGTCTACATTTCAAGAGGTCTCATCCTTTAGATTAACTGATAGTGCAACAGGCCTTGCAACGTCTAGAGCTAGTAGAAGATGTGCAGTAATATTTAAGCATGTCTTTCTGAAGATGTGCAACGTAGAATGAAGACAATGATAAAATAATTTAGCAATATGAATGGTCTTGTATGCAACCTTTTTTATGATTGAAGGTAAGTTTGAAAAAAATGTAATATTGATCTTATGTGGCCACGAAACTAAATCCACAAAAAGGAAAAGCTAGATCAATGATAAGAATAGCAACCAAAATTGGCAGGAATGTCTAAAACTACACTTCGGACATATTTTTGCCTGCTTGTAAGCCATGGAATCTTGTAGATGACAAACAGAAGAGACTAATGAGACAAAAAATGAACAGGCAGCTGGTTGTTTCCCAGGTTTAATTGGTAAATGTGAAATTTGTTGGATTAATTATATTACTTCACCTAATCATACCTTTGGTAATAAGAATAACCCGCAAACCCAAGCCCTCCGACAGCAACAAGCCCAAGAAGAACAAAGAAAGCGACAAGCCATTTGGACATTCCACTATGCTCATTGTCATCCAGATCATTGCTGCTGAAGTCTCCACAACTCATCAAATTGCAAGGTTCTTGCCTGGCAGGCTGCCAGAAGAAACAAACTAACAGTGAGGAACTAAACAGTTTTTGTTTATCGAAGAAATGAATAACACTGGATGTGTCCATCAAACGTGTCTTTTTGATAACACTAAAGCCTATTAATGGGGGAGGAAAACAATCTAACATGGAAGGATACACACTACTGTGTAAACATATGTCCCAAACTTCTGGTTTGAAAGGGAGAAACATGAAACTGTATGCATTGAGGGCTCCCCAACTCAAAAGAGCTAGGCAGTACACCAATTAAATTAAAGAATTTAAGTAAATATAGAACAAAAAAACACAGGTGGTCACACCATAATGAAGCCACAATCAACTATTTAAGTTATTTCTGAAGCTGCCCTTTCACTGAATTACACCTTCGTAGATCTCAGAAATCCATCCAAAGTAATCTCACGGCAAGCTTATTAAATTTCTAATGCCTATGGACTACGTGAGAGTTTTCCAAATATATTGAATGATTCACAATAAAAAAACAATCATCTAAAAAAGGAAGCATTTATGGCCCTAAACAACTTTTACTCACCATATCTTCAACAGAACACCGACTATCATCTACAGCATAATGTTTGATGGACATATCTTCCATGCTCCCAAAGCAGCCCACATCTCTATAACGAATTCCACCATCACAGGGAGATGAGCATTTCATCCATGGCCCAGCAATCCACTTAAAAATTTCTGCAAGAGAGAGATATAGTTTATATACCAATGATCTATTTCTTCAAAGGGAAAGACTTGCGCAGGTTCAAAAAATTAAATCTGCCCATGGACAATTTAATAAATAATAAGAAATCCAAAGTAACTATCAATTAATTAAGAACTACATTCTCTCAGACAAATTAGCCACTCCAAAGTAACTTTCCTCTTACTGAGACATAGGGAAGATACAGGAGACTGATAAGCATAATCAAACAAGAATTCAGGTGTGTAAGTGGCATGTGCCATTTAATTTCAATATATCATATGAGTATATATTACCTTGGGGTTTCAATTGCATCGCCAATTCAGCACCTGTTTTACAATAACCCAGTTTGCTTTTATTGTCAATGAGGTAAGGCTCAGAGCAATCTGTGCAGCATATGTACTCATCACCAAAGTCAATTTTGTTGTCACAACTTGAACATCTATCTGTTGCTCTTGGTCTTTCTGGTGAATGGAAAAAAAGATTACATGTACTTCATTAGTTTCTATGATGCACTGTGGAAGAGGGAATAAATGCTGTTGATTTTAAGTAACATGCAGTGGTTTGAAAAAGTTGTAATGATTAGCAGAATATGTAGGAAAACAAAGATATGACATGCATGATAAATAAAAAAAGATGATTGCCTTTAATAGATAAAGGAGGAACACATCATGCTCTTTATCATTTAAAAAGATTAAAAAAAAAGGGATGATAGTGATACATAAGAGAACTTGTTCCCAGTAAAAGTTTGTCATAAAGTATAGTTGATGCGACCTGGTAATGCAAGTAATACATGAAGCCTAGTACAATTTCTTTACATAGACAAAATAAAGCTATAGAATGAAATTTATGGCTCAATGCCACTTCATCACCAACTAACAGCATTATAAAAATAGATGAAGGAAGAAACTGATGCAAGCTAAGACCATAGCCATAGGAATATGAAGGCTTGATTGTTTGGTTTAGTGCACTCATTTAGAATCTTCTCACTTGGACATTTGTGAGAATCAAGACAATAAGTGTGCTCTACTTATACAAGGATAGGGTAATTACCAGCGTCTCTGAGCTCAAGCATCTTCCACGTGAATAATTGTTAAACTCATAAGTCTCAAAAAAATATAAGCATATTGAAACTAGAGTTCACTATATTAAAGAAGATGAAAACTAGATGTGAGAATTTGATATTGCCACTGAATAATCTATTTCATGTGCATTTTGAGTGAGCAAAAATTCCAGCTTACCAGGTTTGCAGCAATGGAAATATGTATGAAAGGGAAGACATGGTGCATAAGTTGGCTCTCGACATAGGCCATTGCAGTCACCTGACTGATCAGCGATGACATGACCAGAACCACATCCTCCAAGCCATTTGCTTTGGCAGGATTCAGTCCAATAGCATCCTACAAGTTAAAAGTCCATCAAAAATGAGAAAAGACAAAAACTAGATAATCCACGAGACACCCATAATTAGTTATACAGCATGATTGGAACTGTCAGTTCAATTCTGGGGAACAATAATGGAAACCAATCAAAGAAGAATCGAAAAAAGATTTAAAATAAAATAACACGCCTAGACTTAAATGAGTAAGCTTCGTTGTAAAATTGAATATTCTCTAATATATTTTACATTCTAATAATATATTAAGTCTGTATGAAGAAGGTGAGGTTTAATAACAGTTTACTAGTGCACAGTTTGTCATTTTATTGGCCTTATGAGCAAAAGGTTATCTTTCTACACTTCTATGTGGCCTCATGAACTTGCCAGAGCTCCTGAATCAAACATACATACTATTAGAAACCAAAAAACAGAAATTTTTTTTTTTCTGGTGACTGTTGTTGGATTCTCAATGAATTCTTTAAACAAGTGATCCATTTAGTAAGCAATGGAAAATGTAGTCTGAAAACCAGAACATAAAGCTTGAGGTCTCATCCTACATACATGGAGATCCCTGCCACTGCCATTCCTACACAATGATTAACCTCAATTGCCATACCTTCCTATATTGTTCAAATTTGCACAAGACAAACAACAACAACAACAATAATTCTGCTGATTGCACTCTGAAAAAAACAAAATAAAATAACTTCTCTCAACATCATATAATATCCCCATATATATACCAATCATTGACCAATAATCATATAGTTCACCATCCCAAAGGGAGATGAAAAATAAAAATGGAAGCAATGCAAAGCTCCAATCCCAAAAGCCTCAGATCTCCATCAGAAGCGAGTATGAGATTTCACATTTCAGGTCAATCAGTTGATAGGATGAAATCAATTGCTCAAGCAACAGAAAATTAGGGTTCATCGACTTACCGTGGTCTAGGAGATCGATAGAAGACAAGGCAGAGAAGGGAAAGACGAGGGCAACGAGGACTAGGGCGGGGAGCGGCCACTGCGACCGTGAAGCCATCTCCCACCCGCTCTGAACTCTGTTTCTCATCTTCCTGGCATCTATTTTTCATTTTTATTTTTTATTTTTTATTTTTCGATACTTTTTGCAGTAAAACCCCTCCTTTTTTTGATAGTTTTTTTTTTTGGCTTCGTTTCCGCCCAATATGAACTCATGCAAATATATCATATTATTTTACTTTAACTACACTAGGGGCAGGGTCAAAACACACCGCCAAGGAGTAACATTATTGTATTTGAGACTACAATTAACACTGAACCCCTAAATCTAAAAAACTTTCCTCCTGGTGGAACGAAGAAATAGGCTTCCTCATGAACCTCATAATCTTCTAAGAAGAAAGGCGGCAGAGCCCTCAAATCAGCTCTGGAATCGATTAAGTACTCTATCAAAGAGGTCATCCCCAAGACTAAAAAGAATCACACCTTCATAGGTTCCTTGCTTTCTAGCCTTGGCCCCTAACCCTCTCTAACTAGCGACCCCGACGACCCACTTATTTAAAGGCAAGTCAATGTGGCCTTTTCTCCTTAATTTGACCGGATTTCTATTGCTCTTTTCTATTTTTTTGGTTTATAGGTTGGTCACTGGTGAACTACCTCTCTATCCTCGCTTTCTTTTTCTCTATATTTTTCTCTCCTTTGTTCACTCTTTTGTACCTTTATATATATATATATATATATATATATATATATATATATATATTATAAAAATTGGAAACCCATACTATTTGCACTAATCACCCACACGGGAAGTGCAATTTGAACAGCTGACCTCATTTGCAGGATATTTATAAATTATAACAAAGACAAGAACAATGGAACTTTGGCCAGTTACTTGTAAGAATTGAACAAATCTTTCTTTACAAGTTCAATCAAAACATATTGATACTTTATCTACAATTCAAAACTTATCTGCAATTCTCAACATAAAAAGGAAAAAAGAAAAATTCTTGTCAGTGATTCTTTCCGTGTTAAAATTGAATAGGAAAATTACAAAACATGACGTATTAAGACAAAAACTCTTTTTTTTTAAAGAGTTTTTACAGTGTTAGGATAGAAAGCACCAGCTTTGATCTTTGTTATCCTTCAACAAGAACTAGCTTCAGTAATTCTGAGTATTCGCTCTCTGTTGTGCTTATTAAGAACACCTTCAAAAGATCACAAGGCGATCTATCAAAGATTAAGAAGTTCTTACATCATGTTGACATTGCATTGTGTCATCCATGATCCATCCATCAGTAACCAGAAGAAGTTGATCACCATCTCTAATGACATTTATATCATCAATCTCCGCTTTATCTTTTGAGAGGACTTTGGTAGGAATAACACCAAATTTTTTCGAACCAAGTTCAAGTAACTCTTTGAGTGATCCAGGCAACAGAACTAGTTTTGCGGCAATTTCACTTCTTTCTGGACAGCAAATAGCAATACGTGCAGGATTGCGATGGTACATACTAGTAACATTAGCATATCTTGAAGGTATCATGGATGAGAGAGCAGCTCCATCGTTATTAGAATGTGCAGCTGACATGGTACCGAACAGAGAATTGCGGAAGTTGTTGGTCTTGTGCAGGTGAAGGTCTTTTCCTGCAGAAAAATTTCCTGATTGAGGTGTGTTATCACAATAGGAATGCCGGATTGAAGGCTCGCTATTGAACTTTCCAACTAATCGATGGTGAACCGCAGATGAATTGCTTGCAGGGAAGTCATAGTTATTGCTTGACTTCTCTGCTTCGAATAGAGCTTTTATTTCTTCATGGCCTTGTTGATCTGCCAGAGTCCGGGGAGTCCAACCTTGGATGTCTGGCCAATCAATGTCGGCTCCTTGTTCTAATAAGAACTTGACCACTTGTACATTCCCTTCGCAAACTGCAAGGTGTAAAGCAGTAGTGCTATCCTTCCTCGGAATGGTAACATTGCCTCCGTATCGAACTATATTCTTGAGAAGCTCTAAGCTGTTCTGCTCAGCAGCTATGCATGCAAATAGGCCAATGTCACCGGCTGAGAGATTTGCACCATTGTCTATCAGTATCCTAATGACCGCATTGTGCTTCCCAAGTATTGCTTCCCACAAGGGAACACTACCGTCTGAATCTGTGCATTTCAAATGTAATAGGGCTATAATACAATGACATAAACAGTTTTAACATTACAGGATGAAGATCAACTTTTTAAATTATATCTTGGAATATCAGGTTGAAATCTGGTTGTTCAAACATAAACATCACGCAGGAATATATTATATTTGTGGGCTCCTATGGACTATGGATGCTTATGAGGTTGGCAGCCGGTTATTAAACTATTGTTTCATGGGCAGACAAGTTATGTGCCATAATATTGTTTGATAATGAGGACAAAACTGGGAACTATCTGACGTCTTGGTTTTGATTCCTGTGGTCTGATTACTCCTGGTAAAAGACTCAACAAGATTGAGTTAATGATCATGTGATAGTGCAATTCTAAGTTGAATTATGATATTGCGAAAAGTTAATGAAACTAATGACTGAACATGCTATGTGCAACGTTTGATTATTAGTAAAAAGATTTCTGTTTTGCCAGTCAGCCATTCCAAAAGGTGATGAGAAGCTAACAGTGAGGAGCAGTTATCAAACAATGGTTCAATTCAGCAGAATTAAAGATTTGCTAAAGTTGGCTTCATACCTTTGCTGTTAGGATCTGCCCCATAATCTAGCAGGAGAAGAACACAGTTCTCACTTCCTTTAGAAGATGCTATATGCTGGAAGTGGCAAACAAGACGATGTTACATTCGAGTACTTCCTTCACATTGAGATATGCTGAAGGGTAAGTAAAAGTTCTTTACCAGTGCTGTGCGCCCATTGTTATCTGATTCATTAGGATCTAAACCGCGTCTAAGAAGTTGATTCAACAAGAGATCATCTCCTCTAGTTGCAGCAAAACAGAGAGTCAGAGGTAAGTCCAACCGGCCCCGAGCAAGCATGTTTTCAGTCTCTCTCAAGACTCCTTCCATTACAGGGTCTATCTGATCTTTCAAATGCTATCAGAATAGAAGATAAGAAAACCACCAATAAGCACAAACCATAAGAACACAACAGACAAGCGTTACATAATACAAAAGAAAACAGGAAAGAAACATAACCGAGAAATTTCAGATCAGATCTGGCTGTACCTGAAGAAGATTGTTCATGATTATGGTTCCATCTCCAACATTTGATTGAACAATACTAAGGAATGTAGTACGATTTAACCGCAACAACTGGCACAATTTTTTGGTTCGGATTGTAAATAGCTGTGGCCTATAGCAAAGTACCCCAATCTCTCCGATAAGGTCACCTGTCCTCGCCTCATGAACAACCTGCAAGGCATCCAGTGGTCATTAAAAAAAAGATTTCATTTCCCTGCTTGGATATCTGAAGTATTACTTAAGGAATTCTCAAAATGCTATAGCAATTCACACTTGCCTGCTCAATTCCATTCTTGTGATCAATAAAATCCTGCAGAGGTAAGAGCAGCTTTAAGAATATGAACACATGCAGAAGAAATTGTAAGAAATAATGAGTAATATTCAAACAATTTTCATTACCACACTGCCTGTCACCAGAATATAGAAGTCTGTTGGTGCTTCATTCTGCAAAATCACATCTTCCCTCGGAGGGAAATACTCGGCTTTCATCTCAGACACCTTCAAAGATAATAAAAAACTACATGATTTTAAAGGAGAAACACAGCAAGAATAGAAGGCTGAGTGAAGCTGAGAAAACAAAATAAAAAATAAAATGTGGATGTCTTACAAGTTGGAAGAGTAGATCATTTGATACACCCTTAAACAAGTAGACCTTGAGCACAAGAGAATAAAACAGGTAATGAGAAATGCTGGACCTAATGGCTTTAGGAAGAGCATCAAGAGTCTCTTGCTGTTGAAGACCCTCTGAGTCTGTCCTAAACTTTAAGCACAAGTGTGCTAGCATCTGATCTTGCAGCCGAATCGGGAGTTGGTTTCTTTGCGCAAAACTTGAGGCAGCTTGAATCGTGTCCCTCTGCAAAGAAAAGCAAAAAAATCAGTAACATTTGTATGCAAAGTGATGTAATAGTATCGGCATAAGAATGTATCTATTTCGGTTTAATTTCAAGAAACTTACAAATTTCCTAGTTCTGCTAGTCCCGTGAACAACCAAGTTAGTCATATTTCCGATCAAATACGCCGTCAATCCAAGATTAAAGAGCATGTAGACAATGTCAAAAATCATCTCCCTTGTATTTTGAGCATGCAAATCTCCATAGCCAACAGTAGTAAGAGTGGTGATTGACCAATACATTGATGTTACATATCTAATCCACAAGCTTCTCTCAAGAAAATCAGGCATGGAAGCTCCAATCCATGTCATTTGAGGATCATGATACCTCGCTGCGAGAAGATAATAGAAGCATCCAGCACAGTGAACAGCAAATAAGGTCACCTGCAGAATCATCAGAACTAAATGAAATAGGTATTCCTACAAAAGTAATAACATGCCAACAAGCAAATTGCAAGTTAAACATTACTTACACAAACAAGTTTGGCGCATCTGACCCAGAAGTAGTTAAAATTCCTGTCTTTCTCTAATCTGTCAATTCAAGGGCCAGGAAGAAGGATATGCTTCAGATTCGTTTCATTTAAATAGAAAATGGAATTAATTCTGCTCAATCAATGTCTAAGTAGTAGTATGGAAACAAATGATTGTATACAGGAGTCAATAAAGTAACACGGAAAACACCAACCATGAAGGTAAAGAGTAACTTCATGAAGAATAAAGATGCTACAAAATTGCATAGTGTTCAAGAACTAATATGAGAAAGGACTACTGAAAGTTCTCCAGATTTTAAAGAATCAATCATATTGAAAGAGAAGAGCCATACCGAGCAAAGAGTGAGCTGACTCTCCGAAGACGCCAAAGCCGGAGCATATTAAAGAATCCATAGTTCCTGAGTTTTGAAGGCAGAATCTTGCGAGCAAACTCTGAAGGAACCGTCGAGGCAATATCCAAAAGAAACCAGCTCCTAGTGTACCTCCAAGCAATCTGTTTTGGACTGTCTATGAGAAGATAAGTTGTTCTATCCAGGTAGGCCACAAAGAAGGTCAGGATAATATCAATTGCAAAGAATCCATTGACAACATTATCTGCAGCAGCAAGAGCTCCCTTTGGCTCCTCAATAAACCCAAATTCAAATGGTGATACCCAAGCAGAATAGATGACTAAAAGAATCAGAAAAGTCTCCCATGCCCTAAAAACAAAACCAGTACCCAAATTACTTGTCCTTCTGCTCAAAATTGATGCTCAGCTCAGTCATAATGCAAAACATGCTTTGTATTCATTAATCTTCTCAAAAAAAAAAAAAAAATATATATATATATATATATATATATATATATATATATAGAGAGAGAGAGAGAGAGAAGAGCACCAATCTGTGAATATAGTCTCCAAAACCCAAGCTTTTGGAGGAATCCATGTCCAAGTTAATTTTTTTTTTTATTTTAACGAAAAATTAGTAAGCCGAAAGGCTAAAACATTATAACTTTCAAACGTCATGCAAGATCATCTCTTTATCACTTACAATAATTTACTAGAGAGGAAGAGAGAACAATAACACCAAAGTAGCACCGCCATTGACGTTAAAACCAAACAGAGAACGATAAAAATCACAAATTTCTTTAAAAAAAGAGAAGAAAAAAACAAAATCAAAAACAGAAAAGAAAAAGACAAAGAATACCTGTAGCGGCGATCATAAGGGGAAACGATGAACTTCCGGAGCTTGACTCTGCGATTGCTCCTGGCGCCAAGAGAAGGCAAAATCCCACTGGAGAGGCTGTAATGGCTTCCATCCCGAGAAAGCTCCGTCTCCATCTCACGTCCACACATCGCCCGCATATTGAAAACCCTTCTCTTCCCTTCCACCATCCCTAATCTCTCTCCTATAAGCCTCAATCCCAACCCCCGCCTCCCCGATCCCAACAGCAGACCCCTATAGAAGAACAACAACAACGACAACAATTATATCGCCAAAGAAACCCAACCCAGAGACACTCCAATCCGCCATGGCCGAAGCTTAACAAGAGAAACCAAATATCTCGGACTCTCTCCTCGCCATTGCCATCTTGCTCGCGCGAGGTTTATATGCTCTTCGTTGCCGCTTCGTTGTGCTGGATTAGTTTAAACGCGAAAATACGAATATACCCTTCATGTTAATCAAGTTCATTTGTGTTAATTCTCGCGATCTAGTAAGGGTATGTTAGTCATTTCAGATGAGGAGTTTGTTGAACGACAGTGCACGCATGCCAATATTGGCACTAGATCCTACAAATTATAATATACCTCAAATCTTTATGTGTATATATATATATATATATATATATATAATATTTATGTATTTATATATTATATTATATTATATTATATCATATATATATATATATATGCTCCTTTAAAATCAACAACATCAAGCTCTTGCAAAAAAGAATGTTTTAGTTATTTAAAAAAAAACCACTTAAATTACCAAAAGAGGGGACATGCAAAAGTCCAAATTAAGTGCACAGTACCGAGAATAGAAGAATTTTTTTATATAATATATTAGAAGAAGTTCATAATACTCTTTCTTTTTTTATTTATTAAATTTACGTACTTTATAACTATTTATCTACTTCATAACCATTAAAAAAATCAGTTCAAATTATTGACAATTTAAATTTTATAAAAAAAAATTCATTACTTTGCAAAACTACACCTATTTAAAACTGTACTAAGTTGAGTATATGATTTAATGCTCAGTTGATTATGATTTATTGAAAATTATACAAATATATTAAATTAAAGAATAAATTTGAAAAAAAAAATTATTTAATGTTGTATAAAATTTCTAATATGATAAGTTAAAAAAAAAAAAAAAAAAGCTTCAAAACATAATAAATAAAACTGAACGGAAGGAGTATATAAAAGCAAAAAATCCATAATCATGGATAAATGACGCACAAATAATCATGAAACTCTAAGCTCATAAATGGAATCTTTACTCACAGCGGATTGGAGAACTCAAATAATTGGCTCAAGATGGCTTAGTAGGATCACTTAGCATCATATATATATATATATATATATATATATATATATATATATATATATATACCACGCATTTTATGTTTAAAAATATTTAGGATTTAAGGTTAAATTTATGCAAATTTCTTCATATTTAACTTCATGTGAAAGTCCGAAAATTGCTCATAAATTATATGTTAATCTTTATTTTGAGTTTTTTAAATTACATATTTTCTGTTGACTATTTATCTCTATTTTAATTAATTATAGATTTTATCTCCGACTAATATAAATATTGATTTTTTGGGTATAATATTCAAGAATAAAAAGTAAATGGAAGTCAATATGGTTGTACCACATCCTTTTATCTATATAATAATAATAATAATAATAATAATAATTATTATTATTATTATTATTATTATTATTATTATTATTATTATTATTATTATTATTATGGCAAATCATCATCCCATAGATAAGAAATCTATGAATGTCTAATTATCAGCCATCAGATCACGATCCAACGACTGACATTGATAAACTATTGATAATGGACAGTTGATCATGATTCACTGTAATTACAGTTCATCATTGTTAGCTGTTGGATCAAGATCCAACGGTTGATAATGGACATCCATTGATTTTTTATCTATGGACGTCCATATATGATTTATCCTCATTTATTATTATTATTATTATTATTATTATTATTATTATTATTATTATATATAAGGTAGATTTCATAATAAAGTTTAAGTGATAATAATAATTAAAATATTAAAATCAAACATTCCACTCACGCAATAATATACCATAAGTTATAAGTTATGCAAGACTACTTTCATAAAAATAAAAAATAAAAAAAAAAATACTTTTCAATAATAATATTGGTCATAAAATTTATTTCTAAATAAACTCTTATTTAAAACTCAAACATATTTCAAGAGACAAAAGTTCTACTTTAATGGCTTGTGCACATAAGCCTAGATTTCATTCGATATAAATTTATAATTTTTAAATTACTTTATTTAAACCCAATATTATTCAATGCACATGAATCATTTTTTTTTTTAAGTACATGAATCAACTCAAATACTAATACAGAACTATTTCACTAAATATCTTTTTTACAATTATTTTTCCATCTTTAGTCTTTGAAGTTTCATATCAAATTCCACTCTCCATTGTTTTAATGACACCTGTGCTGCTAATCCTCACCACATTTCAAAAATATCTACAACATTTCTTTTCTTATGATGCAATCAAAATCCAGCTCAAATATATATCTATATATATTTGTCAAACTATATATATATATATATATATATATATATATATATATATATATATATATATATATATATATATGTCAATTTTTCTTTTAATATTTCGACACCTGATCCTTTACCTAATGAGGTATTTGTATCCTATTGATTGACAAATCTTTTGATCTTTTAACACCGGATTCTTTACATAGGTAAAGTATTTGTATCCTATTGAAAGCATAGGTGTGTTGAAAGATTAATATTTTCGTTTTTCTGTGTATGTCCTCGACTTTGACTGATTCACTATTTTTTCAACATATATATACTCTTTCATTGTCAACTTTAATGTGAAATTTAGAAAATATTAAACCTAGTGGTGAGGGATCAACATCTCTTGAAAAAACAACATTAATAAAATCTGCATATTAGTCATCCATGGCCACTTGGGGTCCTTGTGAAAATTGTGTGATTAGACCTGTTTTTATTTTCCTTATCATGATATATATAGAGTTATTTGGTTTTGTGTTTCATGTGCTTGTTTATTTTTATTTTTTATTTTTTAAGTTTTGTTTGTTGATCAATCTTATTTTTAAAAAAATGATTTCTATTTTCAAAATAAATAAAAATAACATAGAATACAAAGCATATACAATCCTCTATAAAAGTTGTAGACTTTAAAATACCAGTATAAATATATAAACTTGTTAAATGATTTTGGTTTGAATTATAGAAGACTTGTATTTACATCACCATTAATGAATATAGTAAAAGTTGACTATGGCATACACGAGAATTGATTAATTTAATTACAATCACAAAACTTTGGTCGGCAACCCTAATCTAATAAAAAAAATACAAGGGAATATTCTCCACTATTAAAAAATTAATAAAGTATTTTGTGGATATTCATTCGATTAATTTGTTGAAGAAAAAAAACAATTCTAGAAAGTTAGGGTTAGGTGGAAAATATATATTGAATCATACATGATAAAAGATAGGAAGTCAAATATATATGATGGTGCACTTGTGCTTGACCTTCCACTTTGGTTAATATAATCTTGTTGTGTTTTCTCATTAGATTCAGTGGGTAGCTTTTATTTTTTACTTTAATTTATATATAGCTGCAAAAATAAAATATAGTATTTAATTTATGTCAAACATTTCTGGTTGCTTGGATTAAAGGCTGAGTTTATGTAAATCATACTTTTGAAATATGGGGGAAAAGGTGTTGAATTTTATTGTGGTTTTTATTTTTTATTGTAAGGGTCACTAGTAGTGTTGGAAATTTTTCACGATTTATGAATTTATTAGAATTTAGTGGTTGCTAGATAATTATGAGTTGATGTTTCATTAACTGAAATTATATTTAAAAAAAACTATTTCAAAAATAATATCAAATTGCCAAATTCATTTGATTCAAATCGTTAGAAGTACTAACATGGATCTCTCGTGTGACGTGCGAAATGATAGGTTTACAATTTTCATTGGAAGAATTAACTCATGATTAATGTTGCACTTTTCTCACATACGCCCACGAGGTAAGAGTACGTTCGAGGCATTAAGTAGTGCGTACATGTTCATTGACAAATACGTTCAAAGCATTAACTCATGAACAATAAAAATATTAGTAAGTGTTTATCGGTTTGTCAAAAAAAAAATGATATCAAATTATAAACTTATACATAATTTTATTTGTTAATTTTTGAAAAAAAAACATAAATATAAGACTTAGTTTACAGTACGTTCATTGCTTGAATTTAAAATACATTGGACACAGTAATAGCAAAGATTTATAGTTGCAAGGACGGACTTTAACCCAATTTTTGTAACAACCCAATGAAAGCACATGAATGGACTGTCAAGCTAATGCTATCACATGTTTAGTACCTAACAAGAAAATTCAGGACAAGTGGAACCACATAACAGTGATACCATTAGCATGGTCGGATAAATTATACCATTTGCTTGGTCGGATAAATTATTAGCACCATACATGTGATGCCTTTATCTAATTGTGGAGAGCAATCATATAAATGAGCATGTTTAAATACCTAAATATTGATGCATTTTACTTTAACATTTTTTCATTCAATGATATTTAATAATTTATTATTTTTTTTAGAATTGTATATTGAAAAACATTGAAAGAACGTTGAATTCAAAAAGAAAAAAAAACTCAACTTTTCAAATATGTAGGCTAGCAATCAATCGACGGCATTGTAGTAGATATGTTACTGTGGCAGTTATTCACATTATAATATAACAACCGCTCACATTTTACTGTAACAATCAATAATATTGTTATTATTTTATATATTAATATATTTTTACAGTATTTGATGAAATTAATCATAATTATTTATTTTCTTTTTATATGGTTATAAATACCTCCTCATTTGTTTTATATGAAATAGAGGAGAAGAAGGAATATTAAAGAAGAAGTAAAAATATGAGTATTTGGTGTATATTTTCTCTATTTATTCTTATATTATTTATATTTCTCTTTATACTTATCATATATTTATAAAAATCTATGTATATTTATATCAAGGATCACCTATTCGTAGCATTTACAATATAAAGCTAGTTATTAAAAATATACGAACCAACTAACTTTTAGGGTTTTATAAATCTCAATTATTATTATTTTTATATATGACAATTCTCCAAAAGTCCAAAAGTAGTCATCAAACGTAGTCTTTAGGATATTATTAATTAGGTTTATGAGATCCTTAGAAAGTCCAAAGAATCAGACAGGGATATTTGTCTCCAATTGCGAAAGTGATCATCATCAAATGGTGCAACATATATTAACATTACTGTATGGCGTTTGCATTATTGGCAACCTAGAGCATGTGCCTTTGCCTCATCTTTCAAATGTATCATCTTTGTCACTAACAGCCATACAAGAAGATAAGATTGAACAGCAACATCTCTCTCTCTCTTTCTTTCATACAAGGGCTTAGGGTTTAGTGTTTAAGGGCTCTCCATTTCTTTCTCTTATATAAAGGCTTACCCTAGAGTACAACACTTTTATCTCACTCCTGTATAGACTCTGTTTATATATGTCTATCCTGTTAAGAGCTTTTTAGGGTTTAGGGTTTGTCTGATGGGTGTTAAAAGAGATTCTAAGACATGCATGATTGGTGATGTCCAAAGTCCAAAAACATGGTGATGTGTGTATTTGTTTTGTAATTGGAAAGAAGAGGAAAGGTGCTTGTTTGATTGTGTTGCATGATTGGTTAAAAAAAGCTAGTGGCATGTTCCCTTGCTACAGTTTATTTGACCTCACATAGTCACATAGCCTTACCTTCCATTTCTAGGATTTTTCTCAAAAATAATTCAATTACCTTTTTGATATCATTATTATTCTATTGAAGTTTTTAACTATAAGTAAATACCTAGAGAAAGAAACCGGACAATACTGTTGTATTTTTTTAATTAAGAAATCAATTAATTATTCTCTCTTTTATTTTTATTTTTTTACAAATCAATTTGTAAAATCAATACTTTAACTCATATATATCTTTATTTTGCATGGGTTTAAGATTTGATCTCAGATACTCTCCAAAGCAAACACATAAGGATGCAAATGGGGCGGAGAATCCCCCACCTTGCTACTCCAACTGCCATATCCATTATCTATGTTTCTCTTGCAGCCTTCTCCTTTCTCCAAAATAACCCCCCGCGGGGCGCGGAATGGGGGAAAATCCCTCCCCGTCTCACTGGGGGGGGGGGGGGGGGGGGGGGGGGGGGGGGGGGGGGGGGGGGACAGGGAAGGCATTCCTCGCAGGGATTATCTGATTTTTAATTTTATATATATATATATATATATATATATATATATATATATATATATATTAAAAATAATTCATATAATTATTTATTTATTTTTGTTTAAATTTAATATAAATATAAGATTATAAGGACCAAATATTTGGGTTTTAAAAAAAATATTTTTTTGGTGTTTATTTATAATGGTTTACATTTTTAGTAAAACTAGTGTTACTAGAGATAATTATAGGAAAAATTTTTAAACCTTTTTAATGAAAAATTTTATTTCCTATAAAAATTAAGATTATGTAAAATAAGCTATTTATCAACTTTAAAAATATATTATTTCTAAAAAATTAATTTTATTATATATTATGAGAAAAAATAATAAAAACTAGTTTAAAATAATATAATTTAATGTTATATTATAACTATTTTAATATTATTAAAATAATATTGGTAAAATTTTTATGAGAAATTAACAAGTGTTAAATAGGTCTTCTATTTTAATATATATATTTGATACATAGTATTTATTAGAATTTTATGTAATAAAAAACAATTGTTGGGGGATGGGGATTCCTCAACCCTGTGGGAATCCTCTCGGGGGAGTGAGGGGTGAATTTTTCCAAGGTGGGGAATCCCCGTCTCATGGAAAGCGGGGATTGAGACATGGATCCCATTCTCCCGCTCCGTCCCACCCCACTTGAATCCCTACAAACACCATATGTTGTCATACATCAAGAGGTTAATGGCTTTTAACTTTTTTTATATCTCAATTAAATTTCATATGTTCTATTTAAAATAATTATAAATAATTATTAGCTTTTGTTAAAATTTTCTGTAAGCAAATTTATATAAGATGAATAGAGTAGAGTCTAGAGTTTTGGAGATTTTCGGAGAATAAATGAGATGATTTTTGTTTAACAATGATATAAGTTTACATTATCAATCATTTCTTTTGGTACCTTCCAAATTAGTTTATCCAGTTACATATATATACACTCAACAATACTAATTTTATTTTATTTTATTTTATTTGCTTATTATGATTTTATACAACTCTTTGTTAATTACAGTGTGCCTCAATCTTATTAATTTGTAATGTTTTTTCCATCAATGTTACCAACTTATCCATTTTCATCAAAATAAAACAAAAACTCTTCAATATCTGTTTTTGATCAAGTCTTTGATTATAAATTCACAATATAATATATATATACACATATACAACTAAACAGCAAGTAACCAACGACCAAGTGATCTATTGGTAACTGGGTCCCCAATAGAACCCTTCACAAGTGGTGAGAGTTCGAATCTTGGGTGAGGGCATATTTCTGGGAGTGTGAGTAGTGATTGTGTGTGGGTGGTCTCTGCGCCCATATGTGAGCGGGTCCCGCTCCCACTTGCTCCGCCGAGGCTTGTGCACGCCCCTGTCTTAGCCATAACTATTTGGACCAGCTAATATATGTGTACACATGTAGGAAAAAAATGTACATAAATTAGAGATGTTTCCAGAATTTATTGAAGATATTAAAGTGAGAAGAATAGTAGCTCACTGTGAAGAGAAGTTGAGAAAAAGAATTAGGTCACCCACTGAAATAAATTCTTGAAACTTATTCCAACGTTGACAATGAGAATAAACAAATAAAGTTGGAATCTTTTCCTTTAATCAGAACTTTAGAGAACTTTAGTGAAATAAACTATCAAGAGAAGTTTCAATGAAATTCTTGAAAATTCAATGGTGAGGGAACCTTATACTTTGAATGTTGGAGGTTTAGTCTCACTTGTTCTTTGAAGTCCAATGAGAAATGTAGGAGGGGCCACCAACCAACCAAACTTGTGAATTTGATCTCTTTAATGAACCATGTTCATTAATTGTAAAGAAGCTTTTAAACTTGTTACTATTCTCCATCTCAATATCTTAATTTCAATATTGCAAATAATTTTTCAAAGTTATTGTTAGTTTTTCAGCTTTTATTTTTGTCACTTATTTGACAATAACATGAATAAGTTAAAGTTTCTTTAATGATAAATATAGAGATAGCATGAAGCATATAATTTTTGGTTATTGAAACATCTTTTTAATAAAAAAATTAAAAACTAAAAAACTAATTTCACAATTAAAATGATCTCCTCTGGACGCATGACATATTTAAAAAATCGCACACACACCCTGATATGTAGCCTATAATAATAATAATAATAATAATAATAATAATAATAATAATAGAAAATTGTATATATTTGTATACACTTTTTTTGTGTGGCAATATTAGTGGCAAGAATTAAAATAAAAAATATGATCAACATTTGCTTATCTATTTGGTGAAAATTATAAGAAAGAATTGTGATATTTTCTCATATTAATAATAAGCATGAATTGGGCCATGTTCTGGATGCCCATAACTTGAAGCCTAAACCTTGAGAAATGGCTTTCAATGTGGAAATGCATATACTTATTTATAGTATCATTTTAGATTTTGTCTTAAAATGATATGTTTCGTTTTAGAAGGAAAAAAAATTTGGTCATTTGTATCCCTTTGCCAATGAATTAGAGTTTGTCTACTTATTTTGAAAATATGAAATACATAATAATTTATAAAACAATATATAAACTTCATAGAATCTTGATATACTAAAATAGTCAAAACGGCATGTATGTATTAAAAAAGTATAAATGAAAAAAATTGAAACATAAAAACCAAAAACAAAGTTGAAATTTTTGTTAAATTATTAAGATTCTCAAAACTTAACATCTATATAATAGCATGCAACCAATCCAAAAAATAATAATGCGTTCAAATAGAGAAACAAATATCAAAACTATCAAGATGAAACAATAAAATTAATATATAATCACCACTTCATAAGATAATTGATTTCTTCATTCCCTTCAGCTCAAAATCGAGAGTTTAATTTTACATGTGGATTGTTCACATTTCACCAAAAAAAAAAAGTTAATTTAACTTATTGAACCTCAATTTATTTATTTATTTTATTTTTTAACAATTTAGATAAATTGCAAAACTCCTAATGATGTTTACACTATCATGCAATTTAATTTGTTCTTACCTATAGACTATTAATCAAACTTGTATCCTCACTAGAATAATATGTCACACGCTTTTTTTAACAGAAAAAATAAATAAATCACAATTATTAAAAAAATAGTTTAAAAATCCTTCATAAGAAGATAAGAGGACCAATATTCAAATTCCAATATAAAACACTTTTTACATTTCATATTATTAGTCTTAGATCTTAGATCCCAATTCAATGATGGAACAAGTGTCATTAGTTCCTCCTGAAACTTCAATTAATTGTACTAATCAATCACTCACACTGTGTTCATTAATATAAATATATATAAATAGGTACCAAGTCTAGTGGTAAGTTCAATGCATGTGGAACAACATGATATAAAATCAAGTCCTTAGCCACTGCATGTTCATGTGCCTAGACACACCATGTGCTAACTTCAACCATCCTGATATTATTCCTGAAACATTGCTACTAATTATGCCACATGGTTTGCTTCTTTTTATGCATATATTTACATGAGATCCTCATCTCTACATGCTTCAACTCTTTTAAATATTTATTTGCCTTTTTAAAAAAAAAATCATAATCATAATTTTTATATGATTTAATTTTTGTCAAGTCAAACATCTTATAACTATATATTTTATCTCTAAGCTTCAAGAAATTATTAAACAATGAAGAGAAATTTCATAAGAGAGACATGGAGGATTAGATAGTGGAAAAGAAAGAAAAGTTAAGGGTTATATAGAGAAGTTGTTCATTTTTGTTTTTTGTTTGTCTATTCAAAGTTAATGGTCATATAAGTGGTTTGGATGCTTGGTGATCTTTCACTGGATTTTGATGTTCTCAATTTATGGCTGAGATTGTTATTATTAAATAGAAAATAATTTGAAGTTCATTTAGGTGTAAAATATTAGGACAAAGTTGTGAGTTTGAGTTTATTTGTGGGGTCTCTCACATTGAAACCATGTAAGTAGGCAGAGCTACCTTCAATACAATGAAGAAGGGTTTATGTTTTGCTGTAAAAGTCTATTTTGGATAAATTTATAGTACTTGCCCAAAAAAATTTTACCACTTTTAATCAACATTAATTTTTTATCATTAATTTTTTTTATAATAAAAAAATATATCATAATTTTGTTAAAAAAACTAATAACTGGAATGGATGAACAAAGTAACTAATACAATAATATAGGACACCGATGCAAAGAGACAAATAAACTGAAATGAAGATATCATGTTCGGTGGTATATGTGGGTCCCGACAAAAAAAATATATAAATAAAAAATACACATGGCATCCAATAAACAATCATCAGGTGGATTATCCATCCATGGTGCAACAATGGCCACCAAAATGGGGATCATTAAATTTTATAACATCTAAAATTTTGAAAGTGAACCAAATCTCAAAGATTCAAGGAGCCATTTTGCATTAAAAGGAAACATGATGGAACAGTACATAATGGGCAGTTTCATTATCATTGTCCTCATCAATAACATTGTAAGTTTTTTTTTTCTTTTTTTTAATTAAAGATAAAATGAGTTACATATCTTATTTATTACCAGAAATTTATTAATATATGCGAGACTATTTTTAAATAATATTCCTTTTATTAATTTGTATATCAGGGTCTGTTTTTGGAATATAGAAGTGTCCATTTAGTTAATCAACAATTGGAGATAAAGACAACAACAACTTCAAAAATAGAAATATCATTGTTCACAAATCCTATGCACAGAGCCATAGACTTATCCTAAGTTTCCTAAATAATTTGCCCCATTTGGATTTATATCCTACTTTGTACTATTCTTTAAACAATATTAAATTTCATTTAAATCTCAAAAATAAAAATCAAAATCAAAATTTCAAGCCAGAAATAAACAAAACAATTAAATAATAATTCAATAATATAATAATAATAAGAGGAAAAAGAAAAAGGACCAGATGGTCAAGATTGTGCCACGTCAGACAGAAGAGGTCGGCAGATACGTCCAAAAAGGAAGGGGCTTTGCTAATGCTGCGCAATCTAGCGGGGCCCACGAATCAGAGGGCTCTGATAGGATGGGACCCATGAGTGTGGCCCGGTTTAGATTGGATTCGGCCCACCAAGAGGGGTCCACGTAAGAGTAAGGCCATAAGTTGGGTTCTTTCATCGTAAAAGCCCAAAAGGCCCATTTGAAGGAACCGGGCCGAGAAGATCGCGGGGGTTGGTCTGGTTCGTAATGGAAAAGACCCAAAGCCCCACATCGTGGGCTGTTCCTCTACCGCCCCACACGCTTTCAACTGCCTCTCTCGTCTCATCTCTTTCTCCTCACCAATGCCCATTTCTGTCTTTTTACTATTTTAACCAGATTATTATTATTATTTTAATTATTTTTCTGATTTTTTATATTCTTGTAATTGGCCATGCATATATTTCATAAAAGTCATATCTATTTTTTCCAATTAGTCAACCGACCACTGGACAATGATTAATAACTTCTTTTACCATTTAAAGTTTTTGCCATTTTACCACAATCCAAACACAAACTTTAATTGGAACCTTGCCCAACTATGGCTCATTATCTGGCAAGATATTAAAAGTTTACAAGACTCACAACCAAATCCAATCAAGCTAAAATATTTGCCCCCTTCCATCACATCACCAATTGTACCTTTTAAGGATTAGTTATCTAAAATTAGCACTTTATTATTTTTATTATTGGCAATATTTTTTAAGAGCTGGGAACATTTGCATGTTGGCTAACAGAAAAGCACATGGCTCTTAACTCATGTGAGACCCTTGATTCCCCCACCAAATAGTCTCTCTAATTTGCTTTAAGAGTTAGGACAAAGTTATAATAATATAATAAGATAACTGGGTCTTGTATAAATAATTAGAAGCACAAGCATGCTTGTGATTGATGCTGTTGCTTTTTGTGCCTCTTTGGACTCTTCTCGGAACCTTAATCCCAACTGCCTACAAATATTATTCTATCAATGTTTGATGTTTGTTAAGTATTAACAAATTAATTGTGATACTGTGTTGGATGAACTCAATGTAGATTTAATTACTATTAATTAATATTATATTTGTGCACATAAACTTGGATGATATGTTTGCTTGGTGCTTAAATTGAATATTAGAAGCGTGCTTGGCCTTGTTGCTGCTTCCATGGACATTTGGTTTCTTGTTAGATCTTTGCACAATATAAAACCTAAACCATCTCTTATATTTGTGTATATATATTTAATTTTTTTAACTAATACAGTTACAGTGGCTTATAAATATTTTAAAAACATCCCTTGTCTTGTAACTTTAAAAGGGTGAGTATGCAGGGTAAAAACAATACATAAACAACATTGCCGGAAAAGATTTAAACCGTTACCCTCCCCCTTACTATTTTTGTTTAAAATTTTTTATTTGAGTAAAGAATATTAATTATTTTTTTAAAAAAATTATATTTTAGATATTTCCCTCAGGGTTTGGAAATTTAAGAAAATTATAGAAAAATATTTATATACATCACATTAAATTTACTGTTTCATTGACGAGGAAAAATGACGAATATGCCCCAGGAAGAGGATAACGCCAAATAGGAGAGCAGAGTGAACTAATAGGGAATTCGAAAACCCTTTTGCCGGGAAAGCTGGGGAAACGGGAAACCATACTCGTAATAGCCACGTGGAGCGGCACGTGATTCTGGACAGCTTTTGTCCCTAACCGACGAGGGTCATCACCGTCATTTCACTTTCAAATTCAAATCTTTAAACACATAAGACACGTGGCAGCAATTTGAGACCGAGAAGAGCATTAGCTGTTCAATGCTCCTTCTCCGCGTGGCATTTACGTCATTAACAGCAAAGCCTGGGGGGAGTTATGTGAAGCTCTTTCCATATAAACCATTGCCCCTGTCCTCCTTCTCGACCACCTCTCACCACCCCCTCTTTCCCTTGATCGAGCTCGAGTTCTCTTTGAATCTCTTCTTCTTCTTCTTCTTTTTTGTGAAAGACGATGATGCTTCGCTTCAGTTCTTCGATCTTGTTGCTTCTATTAGCCATTGTTAATGTGGGTTTCGCAGCCAAGATTAAGGATGGTGAGATACACAACATCGTTTACTAGATTTTTATTCTTTGGTCACTTGCAAGCATTTTTCTTGTCTTTTTTGTGTATTTTTTTGGCATATTTTTTGCGTTTTTGTTTATTATTTTGGTCGGGGTTGAAGCAAGTTGTGATTTTTTTTACGCGCCCATGCAGTGATAGTTTAATGGTGTTTATTCCTGCTTTCCTTTTTTCCCTACATCTCACAATTGATTCGAATTCCGAGATGTTTTTTTTCTTTCTTGGTGATTCATTAATTGAAATTGATTTCTCTGTTGGGTTGGATTATTTATTAGTTTTGCGGAAGGTGAGTTGAATAATTAAATTTTCAGGTTGGGATTTAATGAGTGAAGTGCTGGATCTGTTGCACATGTTTATGAGGAACATAGGTTTCCTCATTTATTTCTCCTTTCATAGTTGTCATGTGCTGCAGCAGAGCTCATGGTCCATAGAATAGTAACTAGTAACTACTGCTAGGAACTGGAAAAAGCTAACAGGATTTTGGGCCACTTGTGATATATAGTTTGGCTCGTATCGTGTTGCAACAGAGTTTACATAGTGACTGGAAAAAGTTATTACTTTTGGGGTACTTGTGAAGATTTGGCCTAAAAGTAGGCAAAAAGATCCCTTTTTTACGTTTTTTTTACATCTTTTTAGAGAAGACTAAATATATCTCATTTTGCTGAGAGTTGTGTCTGCTATTTGAAGTTGAAAGCACTACCGGGCTTAGCCATGGGTTCACAAAGACATCAAGATTTATTGGTGGGATGGAATTTGGTTAGAATGGTTCATGCTTCAACGCTTAAACCACTTCTGTGATGGTCCAGATTCTGTTCCCATAAAAGCAATTGGTTCCCTTTATTTCACTGTCATGTTTCCTGCTGAAGGGCATGAGCACATGATGCCAGATGGATTATAGTCCACAAACTTCTTATCAGTGTCTTGTTTCAGTTGTAGGTTTAGTTATAAATCTATGCATGCACCTAATGGTCAGCTGGAGGAATCTTAGAATTACATCTATGAGATCTAATATATGTTCGTCTGTATTGAAGGTTGGCCTGTCTTGTAGATTTAGCTCACAAGATGAAAAGCATAAAGTACTATGAGAGTCTATACTTTGAGTCTGGGGACGCCAGGTCTGGTGTCCATCAATTTTGGCAGCATCTGTGTCTTGTATCTCTAAGCCCTCTGTGCATTCATATCTTTTGTTTTATTGGACAAAGCACTGGAGTGAGCAGTAGATAATCTGTTGGATGGGGAATTCAATTATTTATCACTAACTTGAACTTCTATGAGAGAGACACTCACATGACTCGCAGGCATGCATGATAACACCTCACTTGTTTAAGTAGTCATCCAGATTCAAGGGACTAGTCAATCCATGATCGGGCATGCATGATAACACCTCACTTGCTTAAATAGTCATCTTGATACAAGGGACTAGTCAATCCATGATCTTTTGTTTTGTTTTAAGTTTCACAGAACAAGGTTAAGCAATTTGTTGTTAATGGGTTGATCTATTTCTCTTTATGGCTGAGATTTTACATAATTTTGTCCAACATAGTATGGCAAATAGCTTGTCTTTTGAGGGTCTCTATCATATCTCGTTTCCACAATTTATTAGTCTTTCACCTACTGTTCACCCTTCATTTTTAATCACTGCAATTTGCCTAGAATGGCATTCATCTCATTTGCTTTTTCTTTCTGAGGAAACTACTGATTGAGGTTGTTGTCTATTTATCAACTTGTTTTTTTACTTTTCTACATACTGTTACAAATTGTTACCCCAAATCCTTTCTATTATATTATCATATTATGAGATTAGGCCATTAATTGTATCAAACATTTCAAATGAATAGAACAGTATGTGCAATCTAGTCAATATTTTCTGAAGCTTGCTAATCGAATAACAAACAATATTTCATTCATTCAGGCTTGTTGCCGAATGGCAACTTTGAGTTAGGCCCAAAGAAATCTGAGCTAAAAGGCACAGAGGTGATAGGGCGGCACGCCATACCAGAATGGGAAATCACTGGCTTTGTGGAATACATCGAGTCCGGGCACAAGCAGGGTGACATGCTACTGGTTGTTCCAGAAGGGTACTACGCCATTCGTCTGGGCAACGAAGCCTCTATCAAACAGAGGTTGAATGTGACCAAGGGAATGTACTACTCCATCACCTTCAGTGCTGCCCGAACATGTGCTCAGGAGGAACAGCTTAACGTGTCGGTCACTCCTGACTTCGGTGTACTTCCAATGCAGACCATGTATAGCAGCGATGGCTGGGACATCTATGCTTGGGCTTTCCAAGCAGAATTCGAGCTCGTAGATTTGGTGATCCATAACACTGGCCAAGAGGAGGACCCTGCCTGTGGCCCTCTTATCGACTCTGTTGCCATTAGGATACTCTATCCTCCTAAAATGACGAGCCGTAAGTCTTATATATGCATGTCTAAGGACACTCTTTTATTCTATCAGTTTAAACTTTGGCTCTAACACAGTTTAAATTGATGAAACAGAAAACCTGATGAAGAACGGAGACTTCGAGGAGGGGCCATACTTCTTGCCTAACACAAGTTCGGGTGTTCTAATTCCTCCCAACATTGAGGATGATCACTCTCCCCTCCCTGGTTGGATGGTAGAATCTCTCAAGGCAGTCAAATACATTGATTCTGATCATTTCTTCGTCCCTCAAGGCAAGCGGGCAATCGAAATCGTTGCAGGAAAAGAGAGTGCTCTTGCCCAAACAGTTCGTACCATCCCCGGAAAAACATACACTCTCACATTCTCCGTTGGAGATGCTGGCAATGCCTGCGCTGGCTCAATGATTGTAGAGGCTTTCGCGTCTCGCAGCACGGTAAAAATTCCATATGAATCAAAAGGCACAGGTGGCTACAAGCGTGCAGTGCTCAAGTTCACTGCAGAGGCTGCTCGCACCCGCATTGTTTTCTTTAGCACTTTCTATCACACTAAGACTGATGGTTCACTCTGCGGGCCAGTGATCGACGATGTGAAGTTGCTCAGTGTGCGCAACCCGCTGCGCCTGTGATTCATTTGGTCAGTCACTGCGTGTGTGCATGATGTGTGTGCACAAGAGAAGAAGAATCAAATGTTTGCAAGAGAATCAATTATGCAGGCTTTATACAAATCAATAGTAATTTATGTGTGCGAGAATGTGTAATTCTAATCTATGTTGTGAGATGTTGATGTACTTCTCATGTATGAGAGTAGTAGATGGTCTTGTGTTATGGTCACAGCTTCCTCTGCTGTGCTTTTACCACTGTTTTTCTACATGAAGGTTATATATATCCAATATCTATTTTTTTACATCCTTGTCTCTTATATATATAAATATATATATAATTATGAGTTTTTTTTTGCATAAATGTTCTTTGTAATTGAGCATAATTTATTGAAATCTTTATAATTTTTTTTTTAAATAGCTTTGTGTTTTGAAAAATTGATATTACTTGTCCTCATGCTCCTCTGCTCTTTTATTTCTCCTCCTCTTTTGAAATTTAAAGCTCTTTTGAACAGCAGCCCGTTTTATTCTTCTCCTCTTTTGAAAGACAGCCTTTGAATAAAGAATTCAAGGAATATTTTTTCCTTTCCTGTTTTTGGGGCAAAAGCATGGGATTTTAAGGAGGTGGTATATTAAGCTAAATTTTAAACCCATATATATATATATATATAAGGTAAATAAATCATAAAAAACATAGGCATTTTGTATTGTTATGTTTTAATTATTTATTGAGGAGGAGAAAAAATTTCAACCTCTAATTTAAAATCCATTTTTTTTTTAAAAAAATTCTCAACCATTTTTGTGAAATTAATAAAAATTCAAGTATTTTAACTGTTTGACTATTACTATAGTGATGATATTTATAAAATACCAATATGAGTAATGCTATATGCAACGAATAAGTTGCACGAATTTTTCACACAACTTATGTGGCTGTCACATCATTGCCCCATTTCTCTCTCCTAGTCAACCTAAGTCATATTAGATAAAGACACTTATGCCCTGATTCATCTTTTCACTATCACAAAACCAGCCGCCCACTGAAGCCCACACCTCATGCCTCTCGCTCATCACCCGCCGCGCCACTGAACCCTCCGCGCGTCGACACCGCCGTTGTCATGCTCACGACCATCCCACTCCACCAAACTCCGCTCACGTCCCCTGTTGCATGTTGCTTGTTGCCCAACGCCCATTGCGATCATTACTTTGGAAAGAGACAAAACATAAAAAATGGTTAATTAAGTTTAATTTGACTTTATTAGTTTTGGTTTTAGTTTTAGAAAAATTACTATACATTCAAATAAGATTACACGGTTTATATTTGCTAAATTACTTTATTCATCTATATAATAAAATTTTAAAATTAAAAGATTGACACCGTTAAATTTTAATTCAACGATTAAGAATATCAATGTTCATAGATAGATGATCTAGGAATGTACTCCGATGAATTTGCATTATGATTTTTATTTAATCAATGAATATAAAACTATATTATATATCTAAAAAGATCACAGAAACGTCCAAAAATGATATTTTTTTTAATGTGAATTTGCATTATTTCGGATAATTCAAGGAATTTGGGTAATTAAAAATTATACAGTTCAAACATTTTCTTAATTTTTGAGAATCATAGAAAGGAGCGGTGGATCCTCAGCCACGTATACAACCAAGATGAGATGCTCCGGGATAAGTGGCATCTGATCCAACGGCGATGAAAGCGTGCGTTAGATGAAAGCCAATGCCACAGCCACTATATAACACATTTGGCCCTCATTCCTTCTTCTTCATTGTTTCGAGACCTACGTTGGAGTTGCTCTTGTGAAGAGGGCGCCGCCACCAAGCAAGCTCCTCGAAGCCTTCGCCATTGATGGTACCTAGATTCTCCATTTTCTTTTGTTTTCTTGGGTTTTCCTTGTCCAATTTTGGGTATTCTTGGTGTTATGGTGTGTTTTGATCGGAGTTCTGATCTTTTTTTGAGTTTAATTTCATTTGCAGGCGCTTCCGAATCAGCAGACTGTGGATTACCCAAGCTTCAAGCTTGTGATCGTCGGGGATGGTGGCACAGGTGGTTTATCGATTCTTATCTTCAGATTGTAACGAATTATTGAGAATTTTCTGGTATTTTTGGTTTTGGCATTTCGGAGGTTGTGCTGACGTTGTTTCGTTGATCGGATTGCAGGGAAGACGACTTTCGTGAAGAGGCATCTCACCGGAGAATTCGAGAAGAAATATGAACGTAGTTATCTGTTTTTGGACTGATTTTCTGTGAATATTGATTTTTGTTAATGTTTTTGTTGATTTTGGGCGTTTGGAATGGTGTTCAGCTACGATCGGTGTGGAAGTTCATCCCTTGGATTTCTTCACTAACTGTGGGAAGATTAGGTTCTACTGCTGGGATACTGCCGGGCAGGAGAAATTTGGTGGGCTGAGAGATGGATACTAGTGAGTCATATGCTGGCCTTTCACTGTTTTTATTGAGATATTTGTTAGAATTTGTATGTATTCTTGTGTGGCTAGTTGGGATTTGGTGTTAGGATCTACTAATCTATGCTCTAAAATAGGGATGCAATTGTTCTTGCGGCTTTTAGATTAGCGCTGATATATGATTAGGGGAACCTTTATGCTTGTTTTACTTTTATTGTTTTTGCGTTTTAATTGGAAATACAAGTGTTATAAGTTAGTCTTAGGTTATTGATGTTCTTAAAAACAGTTTGTGGATGCTTGCATAAATCAACAAATGGTTTTGCCAATGATCAGAGATTTTTCATAATCTTATAGCTCTAATCAGGATTCATGATAGGATATATTGGACAATGCCAATGTTGTTTATTATTCTGGCTTCTAAAATTTGTTCTTTCAGAAATTAACCATTATCATGACTAAGTACTATACTATATTTATGGATTCTAGTAGGTGCTGTCAAGTAGACTGGAATTTTTTGCTTGTTTGATTTGACACATCAACTTTTGGCGAATTTTAGTTTTGTGATTGTGGTACTTAATATTCGCTTTTAGCTGCATGTTGGATTTTATGTTTCATATTAGAACTTATTATGTATATCTTATTGTTCATTTGGTGTGTTATGCTTTTAAGCGTTGAAGTTCACTTCTTGTCCATTACTTAATTGAATCCTTTAATGGATTGGAACTTCACTTTTTCCTTTGTATTAGGACTCATTCATATAGGCATTTTTAACTAGGGATATGTTTATAAATATTTATCTTCAGTGCTTGCCTACCATCACTTACAAAACCCACATTTCATTGCACAAGATAGATATGTATGTGATATGAAGAGTCCCTTTTAGTTTCAACATAACAATTCAATAATCTTTCTATTTCCTCATGTTGGCATGCTGCACCGTCATAATTCCTCTTAATTCTGTGTGAAAATTGACCATGTTATTCTGGTTTCAGCATTCATGGGCAATGTGCTATCATCATGTTTGATGTCACAGCACGGCTTACATACAAAAATGTTCCAACATGGCATAGGGATCTATGCAGGTTAGCTTTCTTGTTTTTAGAAGTCTGATTGGTGCTTCCAATAACTTTGCTCCAATTGCAGAGTCTTATTGCTTTAATTTTGATTTCTATGGCCATTAGGGTTTGTGAGAATATTCCAATTGTTCTCTGTGGCAACAAGGTTGATGTGAAGAACAGGCAGGTTAAGGCTAAGATGGTCACATTCCATAGGAAGAAGAATCTGCAGTATTATGAGATCTCTGCCAAGAGTAATTACAATTTTGAGAAGCCATTCCTCTATTTGGCTAGAAAACTTGCTGGGTAGATGACTGATTCCTTCCCCTTTTTTGTTGTGAGGTTCACATTTTTCCTTGCTACTCATAATAATAGAATAGCATACTCTAACAGGGACCCCAATCTCCACTTTGTTGAGTCACCTGCACTTGCGCCTCCCGAAGTTCAAATCGATCTGGCTGCTCAACAACAGTAAGTGAAACCTAACCTTCTCCATATTTTAGTGCCTCTGGTAGAATTAGTTCCTCTTGTGCAATTGGCTCAAAATGTTTTCCACTCTGCTTGATAATGAACACTTGACTTTAAAGATTACGGCTGAAATATGCTCATTTACAAATGTTTTGTGGCCTTTCTTGTAGGTACGAGGCTGAGATTGCTGCTGCAGCAGCACAACCGCTGCCGGATGATGATGATGATGCATTTGAGTAGAGAAATGAAGCAGGTTTTGGCTTTTGGTTCTCCAGGATTAATCTTTGTATGTGGCCACCAGATTCATGTGCTTAGTTTTATGCCAGGTGTCTCGATTTTTGTTTGTTTCTCTTCTTTTCTTCAAAATGGTCTGGTTTGGTCTGGGCTTGTCTGATATAGCGGCTGTTTTGGTTTATGATGAGCGGGTTAGTTCAGCAGCAATGCGCAATCATAAAGCAGTGACTAAATGTGTTTTATCTTCGAAATGATCTCCAAACTTGGTTGTTACTTCTTGTGTCGTTATTTATAAGTTCCTATTATTATTTGTGCATTATTGGTTTGCCTTACTGCTCTTAAAACTCTCTCTCTCTCTCTCTCTCTCTCTACATATATATATATTATGTGTGTGTAAAAATAATACAACCTTAGCTTCTCCGAACACAAGCAGGCTACTCTAGAGGTCTGTACGCATATATTTGTCCCTGGTAGAAAATTTCTGTCTGAAGAAGCTAGGTTTTATGTTTTTGAATTCAGCAAAATTACTTATAAGAAATTTTCTGGTTTTTGTTCATGACAGCTAAGATTTCAGGGATTTAGACAATTATAAAGAAAAAGAGAGACCAAAGGGCTACTGCATGTGCGTGTTTTTTTCGTTGTTGCATAGAACATATTCAAAATGCTACTCTCTTTAACAAATGTATACTGTCCAGATAATTATAGAGGAAAAGATGTTTCCCAAAGGGAAAACACCAACAATACAAAACGAAAAGTGTGGCAATTTAATGGAAATCAATAACAGCTTCTCAAAACCTGTCACTAATTTTTCACACCACAAGGCAACATAGAAAAGTTGAATTTACAACCCCATTTACAAAAATAGAAAATGTGAGCAAATTACTATATCTAAGTTCAGATGATGGGTTCAACTCCCTTTTGATTCTTCCGATTATTAAGAAATGATGACCCTGCAGTTGCGTAGCTCAATCAGCTAGCAATCACCTTAAAATTATCAAATCGAATAAAATAAAATAAAATAAATGATATATGAATCTTAAGTAAAGGATAAATAGATATTGCCTCAACATAAAACGTATGAATCTTAAAAGGTACATCTTGTTTGTTCATATCTTGTCATCTTGCGACCTTATTAGAATGCTCCAAATCCAAATACAAGCAAATTTTGTTCTGCATCACCAAAGTCTGGTTAGTGAATGGAGACACTGAAACTGAATCTAAGAATCTTTCCAAACCTTCCAAGGAAAACATGCAATATTACTACTCGGTGGTATCTAGTATATCATCATAATTGCAACCATGAAAAAGAAAATATTCAATCATCTTATATCTTCCTCGAGGATTTTTAAGCGCTGCATTTTAAGGATGTATAATCTAAACAAGACAAGACATGTGAAGTTCAAGATAAAGTAAGTTCAAACTCACACTGAAGCATTTCAGATGTTATTGTATCAAAAAATTTAAGCCATGATTCATAATACAGAGCCGTTCTAAGAACTATAGCTATCAAATGTCGGAAGAATATTATAGAAGGTTAAATGAATGCTGCTTCTCTTGGTATTTGATGCCACAAATGTGATACAAAGTGAAGATCGAAGACTCACCACCTCAATTTGACACATGTAAGTGTGCTTGCCACCAGCTTCTAACTCACATATAACTGGATACATCAAGCTCAAATATATCATTTCGTAAAGTTTCCGCCGAACATTTTTTAGATATAACAAATCTACAAGAAAATCTACCAAATATATTTCATTGATTTGTTTCTTTCATAATCATTAAGATAATAAGCAAAGATTAATTCTAATTCATCATGGTAATCAAGGTGATGAATGAAAAATAACACCAAGATCTTTAATAGTAGCATGGTTAATCCACTGTTCTTCAAAATAAATAAATAAATAATAAACAAATGAATAATAAATAAAATACCACTAAGATTTTGTATCAACATAACTGTGGCAACATCCATCTTATTTAACAATTAGCCATTTCTATCCTATAATACAGATACCTTTAGAATGTCACCAGATAATTGGTGAGTATCAATGCCTTTGATTCATGTTAAGATTTTATATTTTGTATTAGTGGGCCCTATATGGGTTATACATAATCTTAGGGGTCTTACACCAAAAAGTATCAAGACTTAGTGGCTCAACCCATATACCTGTATATAAACCCATTACACTTCTATAACACAACCGATGTGGGACTATATTTCCAACATGCATATTTCCCATATTTCTGAAAGATGCAACATAAAGACAAGTAGATAGAAATGAATTATAAACTTCCTGTCCATAATAAAAATCAGATGCATGCTGAAAGTGAGAACACAGACAAGACCTAAAAAGGAACAATTCATGCCTTGTCATGCTTAAGAATCTTTCCTGGCTACGAGGGCTGAAGTTTTTTCTAATTATTTTATGGTTTATAGGTGTTATGTATCTTGTTAGTAATTGTCTCGCCAGCATATTCGAATTTAAGAAAGTTTAAATTAGTGATGATTTATCTGGATAAATCTATTAATAACAATGAGGGGAACCAATCCAACAAAATAACCATATGAACCATTCAATGTTGATATTTTTCCAACTTTCTTGTGCATAGAGAAAAATTAGAATGGAACCTAAAAACACAGCCAATTTAAAATAGAACAAAATTTTGCATGCAATATATACCCAATTTCCAATTGTTCAAGTGACTGTTCTAAGTTGGGCTCGGTAACTGCATAACTTGTTCTACACATTATCAACTCAAAATAGCTAAGCAATATGGCATTTCTTTGCTTAGTCTAAGACAGTGAAAACACCTAGCCTATGCAAAGTAATCACTAAATGGAACAATCTTAACAACTTTAGGAAAGGTGGAAATGAGCTTGATCATGCTTCTTAATGCTGACAATACATCATAGGCATAAAGACGGCCTGATGTAAAGAAAGTGAAGAAAGTTTTAAAAATAAACCACAAAAATCAAAGTTCACATTGAATCAATGCCAATGTGCAAGAAAGATGCAAACCCTGATCATCATCTTCGACATTCAGAAACAGATTTATGAGCCTTCAACTTTGGCCCTGAAAATATGATTAGAACATTAGGGAAAAAATGGATTGTAATAAATGAAGCTGTGCTGGTATCGTTTAGTATAGAATATAAATTTTTGCTCAGAATGACCTAAGCAACAATTCAGAAGAACCATGCTAATTTCTAAAAAAGCCTGAAATACTTTTCTATAAACAATTATTACCTCAGCCAGCTTTGGAGAAAATATTTAATGAAAAATGATATAAATTAATCCTTGTTTCTGACTTCCTGCAAGATAGTTCAGCTATCAATTTGATCAAGCTAATTGAATGTGAAAAATAGCACGTGATGATATCTTCAGATTTCTTTCTAAATGAATCTAATCTTGAAATTCTCTAGAAAAATTACCACTTGTCTTGGTAAAAACCAGCAAGCACTTCAGCAACATAATCTTTAGATAAATTATTGCAAGCCCTGGTAAAACTGATTTACTTTATAAAATAAGGGCATGATCACAGTAGAGCCAAAATTGTCCACATGAAAGGACAAGACAAGAATCTCTAAGATTTCATGTAAAACACCTTTTATAATTTTATTAAAACGAACAAATACAATATCTTCCTTCTGAAGTTCACTGTCTCAACTAATACTTTTTGGTAATGAAGAATAATTACATGCTTGCTCCCGCTGGGGAATTTACTAACACATAAAACAAGAAGATTCAAGCAGCAATAAAAAGGAAACACTACAATACCATGGGGATAGCCCCCTGAAAGCTATGCCTACTCTGTGTTTTGGATGACACTAAATGTCTTACCTCTGATAAGTGCTCATCAGTTGAAATATGAAGCTCAAGACGGAGATTTGTCAACAAGGTTTCATTTTCCCAGCTTAAGGGACCGGATGCATGTAAAGCTGTCATGGTGCATCTGTATGCATCTAACTCTTGACGATGGTCTTTGGCTGCCAATTTGTTTTTATGAGAAACACAATGTTCACTGGCTGATCTGAAAGGAGCTTCAACATCACAATCTTGGATATTCACATTGCCGGAAGCCTTAGTTTTTTGACGCTTGGCAGACTGACGTGGAATGTTGTTAATACTGCAACTACCAACAGACTCAGAGTCACTCATGTCGAGACTCCCCAAAATGAAATATTTATCTTCATTAGGTCTCATCCAGTCCAAGTTATCTTCAAGAAATCCAGCTGTGACATTGTTGTTTAAGGAAGGACGCACGAATTTCTCACCAAACACTTTACCTGATGAAGCAACAGTGTCTACTTTGTCTAATGAAGGCGAGGTCTTCAATAGGTGTCTTTTCCCTTCTGTCACAATTCTCACCTTCCTAAAGGATCCGCTTTTTTCTGGTAATTGGGATGAAGGCACAAACACTGGTTGATGGCATCCCCTTTCCTTCACAACTTGTACCTTCCTGCTACTTCCAGTGCAATCTTCATGAGGTGGCAGACATGAGCGCGGCCTTTTACCAATCCTTCCTGGGGCATCATCAAAAGCACAGGAACCTTTGCTGAGAAGGGGTTCATGTGAGCAGTTTCTCGACTCCATTGTTGCAATACTAAAACATAAGCCTTGGCTTGAATTTGCAGGTTTTGTCCCTCTTTGTGTAACTATGTTGGTGCATTTTGTCGGCTTCTGCAGTCAAATTTAAATTTATTAGATGCCATATAAGAGAACAAAAAAATGAAAAAAAATAAATTAATCAAAAGATAACAATTTATTCAGTGCATCCATGCAAAGAAGAACGTGACCTATGGAAGATAAACTATGTTCTGGAGAAAAAAATCCAAAAGTTTAGTTTAAAAAAGGACGATACGACGATCAATCATCAACAAGTAAATAATTACACAACATAATTCAAAAGTAGAAAATAAGAAAGATGGCACCACCTTATCAACCATAACCCATTTGTTGTCTTCCCAGGACTGCGGTAACCTGAAATCAGACACCCGTGTTCCAAAAACCCTGGTGGTTCCAAGGATTCTAACCATGCCAAAGTTCTGAGTACCCAACTTTAAAACTTCTGCATGTGCCCATGCGTTGTTCACAAAGGCATCCACAACATCACCGGTCATCCAATTCTTAGAATTCATCACTGGAGGAGGGCAAGGCCTAATGAACTTTCTTGGTACTCTTTCCTCGTATCCAGAATAGTAATACTTCACTTGATACATCCGTCCATTTCCTGATATGATCTCAGCTGGCTGCCAGAAGCTTGAGGACAAATCCTTCCTGTTCAAGACCTCCACCATCTTCCCCTTTGTCAACCTCATGATTAAAATTATACCAAAACTCTATTTGCAAATCCTGGTCCAGATTAAGGAAAGAAAATCAGTTTGATAGCGCACAATGAAATCAAACATTGAAAACAAAAATCTAACAAGGGTGCAAAAAATTATAGATTATCCTAGCACTATTACACGACATACTGATTCCCAAACACTGATTGCAAGCAAATTAAAACCTCTTTTGAGGTACCCTAACTTAAACAAGAATTTAACTTGACATAAACAATTCACTGAAAAAAAAAGCCCTAAAACACCGATTTACAAATCATAGGAAAGCAGCAATGATCCCATCACACAAGCATTACGAATCTGATAAAAATAAATAAATGAATAATATCTAAATAAATCAAGTTCAGGTAAACAAGATCACAAGAATTTCATTCTATCCCAATAAGTTTATTCAAACTTCTCCCGATCATCAAAACCTATACGAAATGAATTCCGGTAAACAGGCACTAGCTTCCGATCATCCAACCATAAACAAGCAAGACATCACATCGAACACATCAAAAACCAAAGAAAAGAAAGAAAATAATCACCACAACTCATCAAAACCCTAGAAGAAAACAACAAAGAAGCTCAGATCATTCGAATCACCATGAAAAACAAACAACCGCGATCAAAACCACGAATCGAACTCCAAAAAAAACATCGCCTAAGCACAAAAGATAGATCGAAATGTAGAAGAATCACTCACCTACAACGATCGAAGAGCTATCAAACACTGCGAGAACGATCGAACCGAAGAGCACTGACGAGATTCTTTGCTCCGCTCGCTGAAGAAATTCACCGAAAATCGAATGGAAATTAGTGAAAAAAAAAATATAAAGAACAAGAGTTTATATACACTAGCAACAGAGACTTAGACATGCGTTGGATATCAAATGAAGCCTTCTGGACCGTTAGATGATAGGCACAGGGTTGTGATGGACGGCTGATATGGACTCACATGTTTCGACTCAAGTTCAAGTTCAACTCGGACCAGGAAATCTTTTCATCTGCTTAACTTTAAATTAGAAATAATATTTAAAAAAAAATTAGTTATAATTGATATGGCAAATGAAGCCCTTTGGACCGATAGATTGATCGGTGATATAAGATGGACGGTTGATTTGGATTTATTTATTTTGGCTCAAGTTTGATTCCGAGTAGGAAACTTTTTATCTGCTTAACAGCAAATTAGAAATAATATTTAAACATAATAGTTACAAATTAGAAATCATATTTAAAAGTAATAGTTATAATGTGAGATGTCAAATGAAGCCCTCTGGAGCGTTAGATTGATTGGCAATATATGATGGACGGTTGATATGGATTTACTTAGTTCGGCTCAAGTTCGACTGGGAGTAGGGAACTTTTTATCTGCTTAACTGCAAATTAGAAATAATATTTAAAAATAATAGTGATAATTTTTTTTCTTCAAATCTTGATCATATACTTACTGTTTAAGTAATTTCCTAAAAAAGCCTTTGTTTTGTCTATGTTTAGGAATTTATCTCATTTTAGATTTTAATTTTATTATTTAATTCCTGTTCAATGTTGGGCCGAAGGAAGTGTTTTTGCAAAAATACAATAAATCTATTTTTGGATCATGTTAGTTCCAAACAAGATAACTCTGCTCATGATTCTGTTCCAGAAGTTGCTTCATAACATTATGGATGTTTGGATTTATAATTGATATGGTGTTATGCATTGACAACTAGGTAAATTATTTTTTAAACTCATCCTTTCATATTAATTTTAAATAAAGGTAAAATTGTCAATTAAATTTCTCTTCAATTATTTCTAAGCATTTTAAAAAACATGAAACACATAGTGATTGGTGAAAACATTGCTTCCATTTCACATGGAGTCGCCTCAACTATATCTTGTAAGGAATAAATGTCAAAAAATAAAAAATGAAAACACAAACTTCAATTAGCCAATATAATATTCTGAGACTACCGGCCACACCAATAATCGGTAGGAATAAAATAGACATAAAACTCTGTTTCAACCAATACAAATGAGGTGACAAACATTCAAAGTAGTTGATATATGTTGTCTCTTGCCAACTATATTACAATTATTTACTTAACGTATTCTGCTCCATGCAACTGAACAAATGTGGTAATCTACCAACAGCATGAAACTATTCTCATTAATCTTCATTCTTCACAACCATCTGAAGACAGGACAAAATCAATGCAGTGCCAAGCACACACAATCAAATGCAAACCACTAATTGAAATACTCACCCTTTAATGACACATAAATTGATCACTGTTTCTATTCAAATCCAAATTTGTTGAACAGAGTTTCTATTCAAATCCAAATTTATTCATCCAAAGTAAGCAATGAATACTAATTGACTGCAAAGCTAATCAGAATTTTAGGCCACAATGCTATGAGAGCCATTGTTATTATCTTTAAGAGTAACTCAAGCTTCAGGTCTAAAACTATGAATAAAGCTGCCGCTGCTAAGAAAACTATCAGTATTACACTGTTTGTCAGGAAGCAAGAAGCTTCTTCATTAGAAGGATCCAGAAGCCATTTCTTCTTACCCGAGTTCTTTGTTCTCCAACTCACTTCCAGTTTGTTCCACACCAGTAGCATCAATCGCATCCGCGCTCCCGAGACTCATCGCCATTGATGTACCATTCCAGTTGCTATATCCATCAATCGTCAAGTTCTTGATTCTGGCAAGAATGGCATCATCTTTGCTTGCAAAATCAATATCTGCATAAAAACAGTTAAGTAAATGAAATTCCACAGTAAAATAAAACCAGAGCATAGGAAAAATCATAGATTTAGTAGAAGATCTATGAACTCCTTAGAGAATGAGAGATGCTAGTAAGAGTTACTCTGGTAGGTAGTAACAAACCAGATACAGGTGGAAGAAACTAACAAGTTCATCAATATTACAACAAAGAGATAGTTATCAAGTAAAGAAAAACTCTAGTCAAACAGACCATGGAAAAATTAAACTAGTTAAATGTAAAGACATTAAAAAAACATAACTGAAAACATGCTCTTTTCTTCCTTTTTTTTTTCCTTATATCAGTCATTAAGCCAAATACTTATCCAAAATGAATTTTCTCATCAACTGGAAAAGAAAAAGGAAGAGAAGATATTAGAGAAAGTCCAACAAATTAAACTGAAACAGAAGTCAAGAAAACAAACAGGAAGAACAATAAAGAAACATCACAACCAAACGCTAAGAACTCTTTAGAGAATGAGAAATGCTAGTAAGAGCAACTCTAGCTGGAAATAGCAAGCAAAGAAGAAACTAGCAAGTCCTCATCAAGATCATAACAAATAAAAGGCTAGCACATGAAATGCCTAGTCAAACAGACGAGAATCAGGGAACGGCCTTGCAAAAATTAAACCAGTTTAATAAACAGGGTTAAAAAACACACTCATTTCTTCTTTTTTCTAACTCAACCTCAGAATTCAAATTAGTTATTAACAGGGCATGAATGCAAAGAACTCTAACCATAAAACGCAAACAATCAAACAAGAACAGAATTTTCTCCTCAACTAGAAAAACCAAGGAATAAAAAAATATATAGTTCAAAAATAGTTCCACAAAACAAGAAAAGCGACTAATAACCATCAGAACAAAAAAAACTAAAGCAAAAGAACAAGGCATTTCATCAAACAACCAAGAGACAAGACAATCAAAACTATCAGCTTTCTTCCAAGAAGCAGGGAATAAAGGGAACATACCCGGATAGGAGAAGAACCAGAGGACCAAGGCACAGAAGACGATGACCAAAGGGATGACATGAACCATGTTCTGGGCAAAGCGAGCCCGGAGAGCCTCCTTCTTGGCGGCCTCCGACTGGGGGTCGTAGGTCGGCAACTGGTCCATCTCCATAGCCGACCTTGCCCCGCCCTGCGCCAGGCTCACAAGGTACTCCTCCGAAGCTCGCGTTGTGCTCGCGGACCGATGCATCGTTGAGAAGAGAATGGAAATCTCGTGGAAGCGCGCCTTGGATTATCTTTGTTCGGAAGGATATGACGCGGATTCGGACGCAGGTTAAACCAAGATCCGGATCCGCGAATCGAGTAACGGAGAACTGGCCACTTGTCATTCAGATCCGAGTTCATTGCATGATCCCGAAAAGCGCAACCGTTTTAACAGAATCCGGGCCCACACTAAGCAGAGTGGAGACCACCCATTAATTTTATCAAGCGCAAAAAGAAACCCATAAAATGGGGCATAGGGGCTACATTAAGGACAAGAAACATAAACTTTATGTGAATAAAAGAGTGAAGTTTGGTTTGCATTCATTTTGATAAGCCCATATACACACTCATTTATCAACTCTATAACGCTTTTACACTCACTTCTTGACAAATATCTCAGTTAGCAGTCCCTTATAAATATTTCTTTGGCTGCTCTCCATCATTTGAGCAGCAGAGTCGTGTCTTCTTCCTGTTCAGCCTGAAAGAAAACATATTCGACATACTCAGTAATGAATTGATTAAAAAATCAATGTTTGGTCCAGTAAAAAGAATCACAATTTAGATGCAAGAAAAAGATAAATGGCAGTGAGTTAAATCTGAGCATGTACCTTTATGGTTTGGGAGGTAAGAAGCTTTTGGACAAAAGTTCATCCAGATTTCTAAACAGCAGATGCCAGCAGTGTTTCCCAGGGGTAATAGAACGGCTGATGTGCAGCTATGAAGGTTCAGTGAACAGATATTGGAGCAACGGAGCCACCACTGCTATGCTCAGACTGTTTCCCAATAGAGCATACCTGCAAAATATAAGTGATTTCCGAATGAATGGGTGCATTTGAATTATCTGCAAACTGCATCTATAGTTTCGATAAATAATAAAAACTTAATCTTTGTTTAATTTCATTTTTTGTATTCAACAGTATGGATGCTAAAATAGTTCCAGAATACCAAGTGTTGGTTGTTAGACCTTTCCTATGAGAGGATAAAGTCATTGGAATACTCACTGTTGTCGAAGGCTGACATGTGGGGGGAAGTGGAACTCCCTTGGAAAGGAATGCATATTAGCAACCTGAAACATTAGAATAATGAGGTTAAAATAACTGAGGCTATAAGCTTGATTGCAAGGTGATAGAATGTAGCAAAGCATTTACCTCTCGTGGTGTGAAATATCGAAGACTCAGCTCTTTCAAGGATGATACCCCAGGATTGCTTGATTTTGAGTCCATAACCTACCAGACATGGTAGTTAGAGAATACATCAACAAGACTACAGATACATGCAAAGCTATAAAATTAAAATCAAATTGTAAGAATAGAACTCTACTTCAACAGTCGCCAATAAGGATCCTGTGCCCTTCACAAAGCGGTAATAGCTTTTGGTGAAACAACAACAGCGTTTTGACTTAGGGTACACAATATCTGTTGCTTGTGAAGGGTTCCTCTCAGCAAAAGAAAATACAACAAACTACTGCAGCTAAATACAAGCAACCGATTATTGAATCAAGATATCAAAAACAAAGGATACCCATAGCACTTCCCCACCTCTCAATCAAGCTTGGTGGGACAGTATACACGCCCAAGGAATTCTCTACATCATGGGCTCCTTGAAAATCTTCTACACCTTTGTGGTTGTCATCTTCATGTGTGCAATCATTGATTGAAGCATCACTGTTAAGTTGTTTATAACCCCCTATCAAGTTGTCACTTTCATGGCAAGCATTGACGGTGGGATACAGTGGCCTATCTTCATATGAAGTCTTTGTCTCAAGAAAATTACTTATTGGTTCACAATAATCCTCCAACTTTACATCACAGTAAGTGTGCCCATCCATCAATTCTATGCTGCCTGATGTAAGAAGTGGAACAGGTGTCCAAAGCAGTTGGCCATTGAAAGAATGATTGGGAAAGGAAAAAGGTTTCCTTTTTGCCTGCCATATGATCATATGATAATGAGAAAATCAGATATTTGTGCATGATGTCAGTAAGAATTTCTCAAACAAAAGACCTGCAGGGAATCCAAGTTACTCTAGTCAACTGGTTAGTCACCAAATTTAGCGAAAGCAAGGAAATATAAAGGGAACAGGATAGAATCATTCTCTGAAAACTAGATTGCAACTTCCTGACATAAAGTGATCAACTATGTAAATCGCTTGGGATTCCAGCTGGGCATTCTATAATATTTTAGGGGTTTAATGGCAAATGTAAATTTCATCACATTTGTTCCAAGGAGATCAGAACAGAACGGAGGTTAGAATACACACTCCAGGTATGAGAGTCACAGTTCTGAAATGACAAGCAAAAACTCAGCTATGGAATAGCATGAGCTAACAGGGGTACAAAAGGAGAAGAAATTCCGAAAGAAAACCTACCAGGCAAAAGTAGCGAGGCCTAGAATATGGTACTCCGAATTGCAAAGGGCTCAAGATAAACTCCTGCATAACAAATCCAATCTCAGAAAAAATTTTGGCCATTTTCTCATGTGTATCAGAAGTCTGCAATGAAAAAATGACAACAATAGATCAAAGCATTATCACAATGTAATGATTGACTATTTATAAAATTAATAGGCTTCTACAAACCTCAAAACCAACCACATTTTCCACAAATATCATCATCGGCGGCTGAAGCATGCCAGGAATAAGCTCAATAATCTTCACAAAAGAGAATGCTCGTGGATCAGCTGAGTGTTTCTGAAGACCTGATAAAGGAAACAACTTTTTCAGACCTTGAGCAAAAATCCATCATGAATAAACAAACCAACTACAAAAACCCAATAGCATAGGCTCTGGAAACACACCTTGCCGTGTATATGGTTGACATGGGGGAGAAAGAAGCCATGCGTGAGCTCTATACTTATCTAATTCAGAAGCAGTGAGGCTTTGAATATTTCCCTAAATCAGCCAGAAAACCAATAAAGCTGCTAAATTTCCACTGGAAATCAAAGAGATCAACTTTATGAAAACAATCTAAGTCCATATACTAATACTCTTAAGCTCATCATTGCAATTATAATCAAGTAGCGCTATTGAACGAGGACGAAGAAGAAAGAGATTGGGAATCAACGCAACAAACCTGGAAAGGGCGATGGCCAAAATTGTGCTGGTAGACATCGTTGGCAGTATTGTTGATATCGAAAGCTTCAACAATCTCTGCCCGGATCCCAGATTTCAGCAGCGAGTATCTCTACAAATTGGATCATATGAGCAAAAGAGAGAGAGATCAAATGCGAAGAGAGGGATTGGATTAGAAATGGAAAGCATACCATTCCACCAATGCCGCTGTAGAACTCGAGAATTCTCCGGGGTTCGTCCATCGTCGTCCTCGAGTTCTTCACTACAAAACCCTAGTCTGCGCGTTTTTCTTCGGGTTCTAACTTCTACCAATCAGGGTTAAAGCCACGCATAATAATAAATAGTTTTAAAACCAAGTTATTCAGCCAAAATTCTTAGCTCCTTTTTGACTTATAATTTCCCCAGTTAAACTTTAGATTTACACATCTATAATAATTTACCCCTATCTCTAAATGGGTCCTATTACTGTATGTGACTATGAAAATTAAGAATAAATATCAAACAATTTATTTGTATTTTAATAAGTATCAAACCTCCTAAAGCTTACACCTTGTGACTCCTGGGAACATCCCCTCTTCTCTGGAAGTAATTATGTACGTGTGTTGTTTTTTTTTATTCGCTCCCTCCTAAAGCACTTTTGTCTTAGTTGTTTTTGTTTTTTTTTTTAATTTCTAATAAATGTTGTTTTTCTACCTTGTAAAAAAAAAACCACAATTTAATGAAGTAACTATTTTTGTAGATTATTTTTTTCTCTTTATATGGTTCCATTTGTTACTGGTTGATGGAATGCATGTCACACCACAGATCTAATCTAAAAATTGATACAAAATTGTTTATCTAATGTTATATTTTGTATTTTTATTAGACTTTTACAATTATTTATTTATTTATTTATAAAATAAATAAATCATTAATTTATTAAAAAAGAGAAAGAAAGCAAATAACTACACTATGGGAAAAAAACATAGAAGAACGATGTGCTAGAGGGCAATAAAAATAAAGTGGAGTACATAAAAATATAACATGACAATATAAAATAGAGAAATAGTAAACAAAGGTGTTGCTCGCCTTTACAAGTAAACTGATAATCAAGCAAAAATAAGAGAAAAGTTAAAGCTAAGTTCGTAAAGTCCACTATGGGGTAACAAGAGTTCTACTTATAAACTGTCATGGTAGAGTGCTTCATTCTATTGTGGTGTCAACAAGGTCTTTTGATTTGGTGCTTAGAAAATGTTTGAGTTTCTAAAGTGATTCTCTTGGAAAATGTTGATACATGTCTTTGGCTACTTTACTCCAAAAAAAAAGTATATTGATATTTTTAATGAAAATTGACAAGTGAGGAAGGAGAAGAGATTTAAAGATTATTTAATTTGTTTCAAATTAGCTATTTCATAAGATGACTCTGAAAAACAAGATCTCATAAAGTGTGTTATCTAGCTTCCAGAGAAGAAAGTCAGAAGGTCTAGGGCAAATGTGTTTGAGGATAGAACTATAAACCTAAGGTTTGGCTAAAGAAGTGCCAAATGTGCTTAGCTAAAACACACTTAAAGAATAGGTGGTCTTGCATTTTAATGGCTCAACCGCAAAATATACAAGTATTATTGGCACATTGCGTGTTGTAAAATCTCTTCGAGAGGTTATCCCAAGTAAGGATTTTGTCATCCCAAACCAACTAAATAGAGTAGAGTAATTTTGTTTGGACAACCGGTTTTTCAGAAATATGAGCTTAAAGGATTGCATATTCCTCCCTAAAGAAGAATTGGTAAAATAATCAAATTAATAGATAAAAACATGTTATTTTTTAGTAACATCATCTTTAGGTCTTTTTGAGTGCTTGAGCAACAGGGAAAGAAAACATGAGTGGCGAGATATCAGGAAAAAAAAAAAAAATTGCTCGAAATTTTTTTTCTGAAGTAGGGATCCTCTGGATTTAAATGTCCTATCAAAACCCAAAGGACCAATGCAATGAATATAGAGGTCAAACCAAACGTTTTTGGGAGATTTACCATCTAACCATTTATCATGCCATAATGAGGTAAATGCGCCATTCCTGATAATTAATTTGCAAGGAATAAGTGCGAAAACAGGAAGAGGGAGAGTAATACCGGCCACAAAAAAAAAATCCGGGGTGTAGGTGAAGCAAGTGGCCACAGAGGGCCCAGGTAGTTGAACGTAGTAAAAGAAAAAATTTACGATTATATTAAACATGACATGGCACCACCATAATGGTGGAATATAAGTGCGGGTACCATCACACCAAACATATTAAAGATTTTTAATAATTACCAAATAATTATAAACCTCTTCTGCAAGCTCAATTGAGGCGCATCTGTTTACTATTGGAGTGTTTGCCTAAATTCAATCTCTAGTTCTCATCAACTCTATATATACTCTAGTCAATCTCACATTGTTTACATGCCCAATATAAAATCCCTTATTAAAAATAGCATGACTAAAAACTCTTTGAAACATTCCTATATAATCTCAGCAATTTGATTTGTTCAATTCAACTTCAACCCTTCCATAAATTATAAATTTCACACCATCTCCATCCAAAGCAATATAAGACCTTATCTAAGTTAATTTTTTAAGAATTATTGACTCTTAATCTAAAATCACAAAACAAACACAATAAGCTTTCCAACCTCTGACTTTCCACTTTCTCAAATATATACTCAAACAAAACATATTATAAACTTCCAATGGAGATATCCAAACGAGCCAAGATCCTCACCGCCGGCACAATCACCGGCGTCTTCATCGTCATGCTCATCCTCTGGCTACGTCTCCATCAATCAAAGACCATCTATCTCCTCGCCGGCGTATTAGCCGCCGGAATCCTCTCCATCACTGCATGGCTGCTAATTCTCCACAACTCATTCAACTGGAGAAAACTCTCCTTATCATCCCAAACTCCAAACGGCACCGATCTCCGTCTTGAGTACAGCTTCCTCCGCAAAGTTGCCGGCTTGCCGGCCAAATTCCGGTATGAAGATCTCCAGCGCGCAACCGACGACTTCAGTGCTATGATCGGCCGTGGAGCCTCCGCTTCCGTGTTCAAAGGTATCTTAGAAGACGGAACTCAGGTAGCAGTGAAAAGGATCGAGCTTGGAGCCGAGCAAGCTGACACCGAGTTCCGGTCGGAAGTCTCGGCCATCGCCTCAGTGCAGCACGTCAACCTCGTGCGCATCCTCGGCTACTGCCTCGTCTCAACCGGGCCACGTTTCCTCGTCTATGACTTCATCCCAAATGGATCACTAGACAAGTGGATATTCCCCAGAGCTGAAGCTTCTCCCAGCTTGCCATGGCGGTTGAGGTACAAAGTCGCCATTGATGTGGCCAAAGCTCTAGCTTATCTACACCAGGATTGCAGGTCTAGAGTTTTGCACCTTGATATCAAGCCGGAAAACATACTGCTTGATGAAGCGTTTAGAGCAGTTGTGTCAGACTTTGGACTGTCTAAGTTGATGGGAAGGGATCAGAGTAGAGTAGTGACCACCATTAGAGGGACAAGAGGGTACTTGGCTCCGGAATGGTTCTTGGAGAATGGTGTGTCTGAAAAGAGTGATATTTATAGTTATGGGATGGTGTTGATGGAGATGGTAGGCGGTCGGAGGAATGTGATGGTTGTGGGGGATGAGAGAAGATGGTCATATTTTCCGAAGATGGTTGCGGAGAAGGTGAGAGAAGGGAAGGTGATGGAGGTGATGGATGAGAGAGTGAAGAAGGGTGGTGGAGTGGAGGAGAGGGAGGTGATGGTTATGGCATGCGTGGCCCTTTGGTGTGCACAGGAGGAGGCGAAGCTCAGGCCGAGCATGGCGAGGGTGGTGGATATGTTGGAAGGGAGGTTGGTGGTTGAGATGCCGCCGGAGACGGAGATGATCATGTTGGACCTTTTGGCTGTGGATGGTGCAGGTTATCGTTGTGATCAGAAGAAGCCTGATGATGTTGGATCTACTGTTACTTGTTCTTTTTCTTTGTCTTTTTTATCTGGTCGGTAACATTGTTACTTTTTTGTTTTTATTATTTTGGATATGAAAAGTTGGGTGATATTTTAAATGAGGATATATGAGCTTTGAAAAGCTAGTTTCAACTGTTAGTTATACTCATTCATGGATGGAAAAAGTCTTTTGGGAGTTTTGTGATTAATGAGTGTCTATCCTGATGTTTGATGTATTTGGTTGCTTGCTTGGGGTGATATGATAATTAAGAGAGAATTGAAGTTGCATGTGTGCATTAAAAGTAGAAGCTATTTGTTTTTTTTGGTCAAAAATTTTGCTGGCAAGTAGACAGAGAGCTTCTTTCTTTGTGCACAGGAACAGAGAGGCGTTGAAATAGACAAGTGGAGACACTGACTAATATTAGTTTTTTAAAAATAAGATAAAATAAAATACATACATAATAATATTCATTGATATTGGAAGGTCTAAAGAGCACATGTAACACCTAGCATATAAAAAAAACGTCCTGTCAGTAGAGCTCTCGTAAGTCTCTAGTCATAAGATGCAAACTCAAAACTAGTTGAACTAGTCACAGTTGTCATACTTTCATGATATGTATCAGCATATCATGCAATCAAGAGCCATACATTTATAGAGGATATTAAGTACTAGAGTCTAGACCAAATAAATGCTACACCAAGTTGCTTGTTGAGGATGAGCACGAAAGGCCTTTGTGTATTGAAATCAGTCAAATCACAAAGAGTAAAATTTGAGCAACTACTGCTATTTACAAAGTCAATTTTATTTATTATTTAATTAAAAATAATTTTTAACCGAATAATGCTGAAGAGAGGGAGGATTTAAAATTTTGCTCTTATAATATTATTCACTGGTTCTAATGTGGGCCTCCTACAAGAGGAATTATGTTTTTTTTTCTCTTTTAGAGTTACATGGCAGTATGATACAAAAGATTTATTATAGTAGAGATTGTGGTTCTTGAATATCATCTTGTGCAAATATGTGGCTGAATATCCCTCATTGTTTTACATATTGGCCGTTTTATGCCGGTGAGGTCTTAGTTTATTTTCATTGGTTTCTTTGTTCGAGTCTCTCATGTATTTTTTATTTTATTTTTAATAAATTTATAATTTATCCACTTTTTATCAAAATATATATATATAAAAGAGATTTGTAAGTCGATGGAACTTGTGCACCTTATGCCTGCTTTTCCTTTTGAGATATGAGCTTGTCACCTATGAATATTATTGTAAAAATTTTAAACCAATTACTACAATGCTATCTATAAAAAAATCTCTGTTACATGAAATTTTTATTAAATCGTACACATTAATTATATTATTTTCGTATCGTCAATTAGTGATGCCTAATTGAGGGTTATATATGGAAATATTGGGTTATATACTGCAGACATGAAGGCTTGTGGTTATTAGAGATGGAATCTCTCACTCATATGGTAGTATTCAAAATTGTGTTTTTTATATATCGGGATGAAGAATTAGTTGGTTTATTTAGGAAGTATTTTGGTGTACAAAAGTATAAATTATTATAAATATTTTAAAAATTAGTGGTCAAGTCAATATGAAATACTTTTTGATTGAGAGATTAACACATAGAATATTACATTGGAAGTAACACAAAAATATTTAAATATTTAAATATTTAAATTAAATTGTAATTTATTCTGCATGACCGTTATGATGAAGGGTCTATTTGGTGGGTAAAATGAAAGAAGTAAGATTGGATGAGCTATTGTATCATGTTTTTATTTTTTGTTTGGTGAACTAATAGAATACGATAACTTTATTGACTCATTTTATCTTACTCACGGACTTATAACTAATCTTATTTATAGAAAGTTTTTACATGTGTAACAGGATTTTGCACTTATAAAATCAAAAGTAGCCTTAATCAATCACACATATTCATATGTTAATGTGATTAATTTTTAGCAATAAATTAATTATTAATTAAATATCAATAAAAATTGTTTACCTTAATTAGATTAAGAAAAGTTCGAATAAAATTTTCATCATATCTTATTTTCACAAAAATATCTTGTAACTTGTTTTAAAAGAATTTTCTATAGGTATATTAGTATATATATATACATACATATCACATGTGTATCTAGGAGGTCTGTTTTTTAAACAGAAATTACAGCATATCCAAATTATTCTTTAAAATGTACTGAAATATCTATCAAATATAAAAATATGCTCTTCCATGGTGGATGTTTACCGATGGCTAAAAAAAGAATGAAAATATTTTAAAGAGAATTATGATTAACTTTGGTTTTATTTTATTATTATTTTTAAATGTACAAAGTACTCAAATTTATTAAATAAATGTTAAAAAAACTGGTATGAGGCTAAATAGCCTAAATTAGAAAATATTAAAAAGCCTCAATTACTGAATTACATGGAGTGGTACTGTGGTAAGGCTCTCTACAGAAAAAAAAAAAAGGAACAAAAAAAGAACCTATACTTATACCTAAAAAAAAATTATTCATGCACGTTAACAAAAACCAAATGTCAAGTTCTATTTTTCATGCCTAACATAGTAACACATGGGCGTGGTGATAGTGACTTTAACAGTGAAATCAAAACTGCATCTGACGGTACGGAGTAACCGAGCTTTCTAACTTATGTTGGTGTTTTAAAACATTAATAAAATGAAAATAATAAATTTAATATATATATATATATATATATATATATATATATATATATATATATATATATATATAATGGATTTATTATATATCAATAGTTTGTAATTAATTTTTCAAAATACTAGAGATGGTCAAAACGAGATCCTATCACCAACAAATAATTAGTGTTTTTTTAAGCAATGATGGTAAGTGTTATATAATTAGTAATTTGTGATGTCTAGCCGAATTAATAAATTTTTAAAAAATTATTAAGTCATTGTAATTGCTACACCATTGTATCTGTTTGTCTTCTGACACATTCTTATAAAATGGCATTTTGTTATTTTTATAATAAAAAATTATATTTATAAATTAAATATAATTTTTTTAATAAAAAGATGGATAAATAACTCACAATTTCTTAACATAAGTGAGTACAAAATAGGAACGCAAAGATTTAAAAAAAAAATATCACAACCATAATGGATGGAATGACTCCACCTTAGACCTATCCATGGGCCAAGTTAAGCCGGATTCGGACTGGGTGTTGTTCATAATTATTAAATTTTAAGCTTGTTCAAGCCCGGTCTGGGCCGAAAATTTAGACTGCTCAAATTTAATGACCTCTACCCAATGCCTGCCCAAGCCCACCCAAATAAGTTTTTCATCAAATAATATGAAAGTTATAAACAAATTAATAATAATATTAATATATGAATATGACCAAATATTATTCTACAAAATACTTAAACATTAAAATACCAAATGCAAATATTTATTTAACAACAATAACTAAAATTCAAACCATTATAATCAATGATAATCAACAATAAATATATATTATATAAGTTTTATAGAAAACTAATTAATAAATGATCAAGGACAATTTAAACCATTTTATATATATACATACATACAAAATAATTAATAAATATATTTTATAATTCAGATTGGACCGGACTGGACTGGGTTTTTAATAATGAAAACCAAATCTAGCATATTTTTAAAATGAGCTTATTTTTTGTCCAGGCTCGGATATTAAACCTTATATATTTGTCCAAATCTTTCTATTTTTTGGGCTGGCTTTTAGGCTTGGCAGATAGTCCAGCCCTTCGACATGTCTTCTCCACCTTATCAAAAGAGGAACGTGGATAATCTGAAAATAAAAGTGAGTTACGCCCATAGAGAAAAAGGGAAAAGGGATATAGAAGATGGGTAGGACTTCTGGGGAAAAACAGTGGAAAGGTGGTACCCATCCATGGCCACTTTGATGTATCCGCACCTGAAGAAAACACCTGGATGATTACACATAATCAACTAAAATATATATTTGCTCCATCTACTACTACCTTCCTAGCTAGGTTTAAAAAAAACCAAAACATTTCAATTTTTGATTTGTGATGTATAGGAGGGCATTCTAGCTAGTGATATATATATATATTTTTATTAAAAAAAAACCTTCTGTTTATTCATTGATTCCCCATGAAACTATATAAACAAAGAATATGAATATTATAAACTCCATTTTTGTTAGTGTGGGTTGAAGTTGTGTCATGCTATATTTGGTTTACATCATAAAAGAAGCTGCCTTATGTTAGCTAGCATACAGCATCTAGCAATTCATATATATTACATAAAAGGACAAGACAACTAAAGAACTAGAGAGGGGAATCCATGAAAGCAAGCTTCTAGACTTCATTAATCTTCTGTTTTATAAATTCCTTTCCAACAATAACACGATTGAAGGAAATACTTTTCATTTATGCTTGCAAACAAGAATGAAAATAAAATTACTTTCATAAAAGCATAATCTTAGATCCGATCTCTCACAAACTTGGAAATCTTAATTTGTGTGCAAATGTTCAATGTTTCATTGCTCTTTAAAAGTTCAATCATGCTTTGCCAATTGCAAGTTAACAATTGAGAAAATATAATGCTCATCAATTCTGATCATGAAAGTAAGCATAACAACCATTCAACTTCTTCTTTATAAAAACAGGTAAAGCACAGAATCATATTCTCATGCAGGTGCCTTTTGTCTGCTGAATGCTAAAAACTAAAGCCAAACTTTTCCAAGTATAGTCATTTTAATGAAAGCATTGAACCTTGCTCTTAATTTTTGGTTTGAGTTTAAAATTCCTACAGGAATCATAGAAGAGAAAAAGCTCTTCACCAAATAAACCCAAATAATATTCTTGTGAATATGATTCCCCATGCACAAATATAGTTGGCCACAATATATTCTTAATTTGGTTATCAAAGTTTGCATGCTAATGTTCCATTTCCACCTACCATTTTTATTCTAAAAGGTACATGCAAAGTGGAATTTGGAAAAGACATGAAGCTTTCTACATCAATGAGAACACTGCCCTTTCAATCAACGGTCATATTTCCTTGTTAGGCTAGACAAGATTAGGCCAATGTGTTACATTATCATGCAAAGAAATTAAGTACTATTAATTCCTCTTTTTTATTTTTACTAAAGTTTGTATGGTGGCATAGTGGCATGTGAGCTTTCAGATGTTTCAAATTTGTTATGATGCACTGTTCCTCATCATGACAACATTGAAAGTTCATGTAAACATGACATCTGTTCAATTGCTTTCAATTAATGTCAGTGTTTTGGAGGCTAATGCTCATAAGTTTTGGAGGGTTGCATGGATTAAAAAATTTTCATGTTGATGAGTTACTACTGAATATATTCCTGGCTTGCTGTTGTTGCCACCTCCATCAGTGCCTCACAAGCATTGATTCTTGTTTGCTAGTCCTGGCACCGGTCCCTATCTTCACTACTTCTTTTGATACTTTCCTTTGTGTTCTCTTGCCTCTCTCTTCATGCATGCAAGTGTTAGTGTCTCATCTCTTCATAGATTCTCTCACTAGCCCAAAACCCCAAAAGAAAGAAATTAAAAAGAAAAATTTATATGCTTTACACTCTACCTTCTTCTTTCCATTTGGGATTCAGATTCAGTTTACTATAAATACTGAGGGTCATTTGAGTGTTCTTTTCATTGCAGAGCTAGCTTATAAGTGTTCAGACATGAACTATGGCAGCAGCTCTCGCTCATCTGGCTTTGGTTTACCCACTTTCCTCTTAATCTCATACTATTGCTTTCATTTTCAGTGTTATTATATTGTGATTGACCGCTATGTGTTAATGTATTCAATGTGTAGATTCAGGTAACAGGACTAGCAGGAGATCTGTTGAGTATGGGAGGACTTATGTTGTGAAGCCTAAGGGAAGGCATCAAGCCACCATTGTTTGGCTTCATGGTCTTGGTGACAATGGAGCAAGGTATTGGATTGAACTCTCCTCCTCTCTGTTGTTTTTTTTAGCTTTGCTGGTATTGAGCAATGTTACTTGTTTTTCTAGTATTGTTAGATGCTAAATATTTTATATGAGAAATTTGAGAATGTCAATGTCTTTTGTTTGGAAAGAATCATGTTTTAACAATGTGGAAAGCATTGCTATTTTTTTGCAATATTCTATTCCAATTGATTCGATGGGAGAGGAAACTGCAACCATTAAACTGAATAAATTAACATTACAGTAGCTTTCATTTGTAGTTCTCTATCAATTCTTTGAGGAATTAGTATGAATCACAAAAGCACATATGCTTCAAGGTTGCATTATGGGGACCACATGTTCGCTCTCTTGATTTACTGTAAATTTCCTGTTCTTTTGTTTTATTTTACTGCAATTTACTGCAAATGATATCAAAATTCATAAGTACGTATTTAATTTTTCCAAGATATTTTACATCCTTTGGTTGAATTGAAACTATATGCTCTATTCCACTGGAGTGATTCTGTTTTTACTTTGCAGCTGGTCTCAGATTTTGGAAACTCTTCCTCATCCAAATGTAAGCACAAATTTCTGTTTGTACCATTTATAATTTTTTTTTTCTGAAGGATGTCTTTTTTTCTTTTCTTTTTTTTGGTGATATGCAATGAATTCCAGTATCGAACTTTCACTAAAGCATATGAATTAATTGCAGATAAAATGGATATGCCCAACTGCGCCTACTCGGCCTGTGGCAAGTTTTGGTGGATTCTCTTGCACTGCTTGTAAGTTCATCTTAACATTACTCCATTTATTTTCCAAATTCACCAAGCTATTTAATTACAGCTAACTTCTCAGTAACTAATAATTTTAGTTTGTTGTTTAGGGTTCGATGCTGGGGACTTTTCAGAAGAAGGTCCAGACGATATCGAAGGAATGGATGCTTCAGCTGCACATGTTGCAAACTTGCTGTCAACTGAGCCTGCTAATAGTATGTCTCAGAAATACAAGACTATTCTATTTTACCAAGTACTTTATTTCTTTATTTTCATAAGTTTAATCTTCATGTTACTCATGTCCAATTGAATGCACATGACTCATTCTTTCTATTAGCTATTTGTTCATGTGTGATTCTGTTGTGTTTGCCTAAAGAAAAAAAGCAATTCAATTCCTCCAAATTTGTCATTGCAGTAAAACTTGGTATTGGGGGATTCAGTATGGGTGCTGCAATTGCTTTGTACTCTGCTACCTGCTACATTCATGGGAAATTTGGAAATGGTATTCCATATCCAATCAATTTAAGTGTCATTATAGGTTTTAGTGGCTGGCTTCCATGTTACAGGTTGGCTATTTTTGCTTGATTTCTTTGTCAGTTTATTGTGTTTAATGATCATATCTATGCTAATTTGGCCGGCAAACCTCATATATTTTACCTGCTTGTTTTAGGAGCTTAAAGAGCAAGGTAGAAGTCTCACATGACGCCATAAGACGAGCTGCAGCCTTACCAGTTCTACTCTGTCACGGAAGAGGTAGGACGATACATTTTAAATCAAGTATATGATGCTTGCTCTTATGAAAATTCCTATTTATTTCTTCAACATTGTTCAGGAGATGATGTAGTGATGTATGAACAAGGAGAGAAGTCTGCAGAGGTTTTAAGATCAGCTGGATTTCAAAATTTCTCTTTCAAGACATATAATGGGTAGATATACTAGTTAACATGCATAAACTCTAGCTTATATCAAAACTTATGATATCAAAATAAAAAGAATTTAATTTGAAACCTTGCAGACTTGGCCATTACACTTCTCCGGAAGAGATGGATGATTTCTGCAAATGGCTGAGGATGAAAATGGGGCTCGATGGTTCCCGCTCTTATTGACAAAACCTTGCTTATATTTTGCTTATATTTTTAACAATGTTGTCAATAAGAAATGGATTATATAAGTATAAAGTAGCCAAAAAAAAAAAGGAGAGAAAAAAAAAAGAACAACATACGCATATATTTGACAGTGTTAGGCTTGTTTGAGTCCTCGTCATGGTTTGATAATGTGTTTCTGAACTACTTTGTAGTTACAATGCTCTCTTGTACGTACGTTGGTGATATATGAAATTGGCTCATATCATGCAAAAATGAACTGAAGATGATAAGAATTCAATCTGGTCCAGCTAAATGATATTATTCTGCTTATAGCCCAACTTTATGATTCAGAACACTATTCTATTACTAAGTTGATTGTATCTTTTGATCTTGGTCTGATTGATTTTGAAATGAATGACATAGACCAATAGTTTGTTCACTTTGTTGCTGAGTCTGTTCTTATTGAATTCTACTTCTGTGTCTTTCTTCGCAAGAAAATTACTTTGATTTTGCTGAATATGGTCAACTAGAGCCTGTAGTTTTTTCTCTTCATCAGAAATTATAGTTTCACTTTTAAGGACTCTCTGAGGATTTAAAATGTCCATACCCGAAGGATTATAATCATGCCTCAGTCCAAGTAATTGAACTTGCATCATACCATTGTCATTTGTCACTGTAGGGGATTTTTTTTCATACTTAAGTTACTGTTGTTGAACAAGCAAGCATGTAAACTGAGAGCACCACCACAATTGAGTTGGCAACAGCTGCTATATGAATATCCCATTCCTCGATTTCACTGTTTCTCATACTTAAGTTGCTGCATTGAGTTACAAGACATTGATTTAGACCCCGGAAGAGAAAAGAAGTGCACCACTTGTGCTATGGAAATATAGGCAACAAACAAACTTTGGACAGAAAAGAAGATGAGAAATATAATCAAAACAGGCCAAGACACAAAGGACATGATTAATTTGATGCATCATTTAAGTAATAAACACTCACAAATTCAAGCATCCTGTTTTTCTGCCATAGCAATTCTTGTGAGCTCTGACACTGGGACCTTCAGGCTTCTTCCTATGCAGTAATAGTTAGATAAAAAGTTAAAATAAGAAGATAAAAAAACTCAAATGTGAAGTGAAAGCAAGATGCCTGCACCTTTTATACTATGATCTTAAAATTTGAGATAGTCCAAATACATTCTGTGACACATATGATGGAGAACCCCAATTGTGAATCACATTATTATTGCTTATGAGATTGATTTGTCAAAAGTTTGATAGGAGTTGCCCTTTTTGTGTGAAACTTGATCCAAGCTGATAGTTTGAGGATCTACGTTGATTGATGTTAACACCATAACCAAGTTGCATAGGTTGAAATCTAGATGTTTTCTGTAGTTTTGAGAGTTCATCCATATCAGCAGGAGCCGGTCTTTTTTCTGTTCTTGTCACTTCCATCATCCTATCAAATAAAAAAAAACAAACAAACTTGATTTCAACATGTTATTGTTCCAATAAAAAAAAGGATAGTAAAAAAACAGAGGTAGATGACTACTTGGTGGTTGTTATTGTTGTTGTTGTTTTTGGGGTGTTCCATGGCTTATTGTTTGCTACTCCTTTGTGATCTGCCTGTAGATTTATGCATGCACGCTGAAGGACATCCAAGTTAATTCCAAAAATCTAATTCCCATTTGTAGTTCGGTTATGTTTTCAAATACAGGAATACTACAGATACTCAAGTTTATCTTGGAGTATATATCATAAAATTAGCAAACTCGATGGTATTACTGGTAATTACCTGCTTAAAAAAAAGAAAAGAAAAGAAAAACTCCACTAACCAGCAGGTCCTGTACATAACCGCAAGTAGGACGCATGGGGACCGGTTTATTTATATATTTGTATAAAGTATTCAACTATTTTTACAAATATCCCAATTAAAACATTTTAAATTAAATTATGCACTAAAGTAAAAAGGACATACATAAAGATTGAACACACGATAATATTTTGGGACAATGCAGCTCCAGATCCGAAGAAAGACAAAGCTTGATGACCCTGTGTCCAAGATCAAGAGAAGCTTGGATTTCCTTTCCTCCAGAGAGGCGGAGCATGTGGACCCGCCTCAGAGAACCACTACCTCGAGCGAGATCTAGCATTGGTGTTTGATGTTGTTTCCCCTAAAGGACCTCTCACCTTTAGGGTGCTCCCCCAATCTTCTTCTCCCTTTTGGTCTCCCCACTGCTTGTGGATTGTAGAGCCTGGCTCTGTTTATCTTTTCTTTGTCTGTACTATTTTTTCTCCTGCTTTTATGAATGTGGTTAATCCACCTTTAAAAAAGAAAAAAAAAAACATATATATGCTTGTCAGCGCGAACCCCCTCTCCTGGAGAGATGTAGTTCCTCTTGGGTTTGTTTGTACCCTATAAGGATATCTTTATCCTTTAAAGGTCTTTTCTTTTTGGTCGGTTTTAGCTGTTTTTCTGTCTTTCCATTTCTGGTGAATGCTTTTGTAGAGCCTCGGCTCATGTTGTCTTTTGTTATTTTTTTTAATGAATGTGATTTATTCAATTTTTTTTAAAAAATAAAAATAATAATAGGTAAGTTTTTAAAAATCAAACTAATTAGAATAAAATTTCTAAATCACCCATGGTTATTTGGCCTATTGATATTGGTTCTTTTGCTTAAAGTTCTTCAGTCTTGAGATCAAAACCTACACAAGAAGAGAGCAAGGTGTTATTGAGCTTGTGAGTGCGCTTCACATCTGTACCGGTCCAAATTTAAACCTTAAATAAAGGTGTTTATCACTTAGTGTCAAAATAATAATTATAATAATAATAATAATAATAATAATAATAATAAAAAATAAATAAATAAATAAAATCCCTAAATCACGTCACTTTATATGGGCCTTTAGAATTACTGTAGTAGCATGATGCTAATGATGGCTCAAAGGAAAGATCACAAAAACATTGTTTTAGACCCCAAAATTTGAGAGGTCTATAAATAATTATTTATTATAATAAATTAGCATATTGATTTTTTTTAAATTAATATTAAATTAATATATTATAATTTCAACTATATTTTTTTTTAATTTAAACCAGTAAATCAATGTATAAAGATATTTTAATTTAATATTTAATCAATTATATATCTTATTTCAACTATTTTTTTAAAATTCTTTTTTCTATCTATTATTACTAATTTTAAATACAGGGCACTCCTATGAGATAATCTACAAATTTTTTAATTATAAAAAAATTTAAATTTGTTTATATTGATATATTTTAGCTTTATTTTTAACTTTTATTTGTAAATTTAAAATATATCTATTTTAGTGATAAGAGTCATAGTAATTATATAAAGGACTAACATCTCATGTAAGTATTTGTTAAAAAATTAAATAAAAAATAGGTTTTATTAAATAAATTAAAGATCTAATTTTAAAATTTGGTTATACGACTACAAGTAAATCAAGCCACCCAAACCACTTATCTCCAGTTGAGAGTGTGCAGATTGGGTGATTAATTCTCAACCCGTGCACACACCCTGATATATATAATCGTTTTTGTCAAAAAAAAAAAAAAAAAAAAAAAAAATCCACTCTGATAGAGGCTGTGCTCTGAATCATTACAAGGAGAGTAACAAGATCTTTGTCTGAGTCTGGATTCAATGTTCACATGGACTGATCACTCCATTCAACTGGGATAAACCCGGAGACTTGGAGCTTGAAAATAATATCAAATTATCATGCTTTGTCCCGTCACCGAAATGAGCTGGAGCAGGAGGAGCCGCATTCAAATGCTTCGAATGAGAGCCCAAGCCCTTGATCTGGGGGCACCATGATCAAGTGTTTGCTATTGGATCTGGTTAACTGCCACGGCCATAGTAGGTGATATGATAGTTGGGCTGGTTGCACCGAAATCAACGTGTTGGGCATCCGGCTTCACTTGTTCAACTAGAGTGGGAGTTGGCTGCATTGGGTCAGCTTGCATGGGAATGGGCTGCACCCGCTTAACTTTCCATAATTGTTAAATATCTTCCTGTTATCTGCACCGGTCTTTGTTCTTCCAAATTTTCCAATGAGTATGTCTTTAATTTATTCACAAATTCCATAAAAAAAAAAAAGCAACAACAACATATAAACTTTGGTCATTCTCCTGTTTCCAAAAATGTACAAGCAATGGTATTCATTAAGCATTTCAAACATATATAGTCTGGTAATTGAGGCGATTAGGAATCATCCAGAACTTGGTCCGGGTGACTGAAATGAGAGTCACCCTTTATTACTATTGTTGTTGTTGTTGTTGTTTTTATTGTTGTTGCTGTTGCTGTTGCTGTTTCTGTTGTTTGAGGTAGCAGAAGAGCTGCAAAAACAAAGAAAAATTTTAACAAAGATCTAAATTAATTCTGAAGATTAAATGATCCTGAAGTGTTTTTTTTTCTTCTTTTTAAGACAGTGGACAAGCCACTGTCCACTTCCTGAAGAAATGTAACATGTATATCTAGGAGATCTATTCTTACTCATAGGATAAATTTTCTGCAGATGCAGTGAGTTGCTGAGTGCCCAGAGTTTCATTAGCATGCACATCCACTGGCAGTGTACCATGGTTTGTTTCGCTGCTCTCATTGGTCAATGGACTACTTCTGATGCGGTTGTTGTTGAACATGGAATAATGTAAACTGAGTACAAACAAAAGAATCACACAAATATCTCAATTTGTGTAGATTATAAAAAAAATTACAATGGTCATGAATTAAGATGGATGGATATATATGGGATGTTCATGCTCTTACTTGGGGAATCCCTCCGAACCTTTCACACTATCAGAATCTACTCTATCGTTGATAGAAGGATGATATGAACTATGAAAAATACAAGACAAGAAAGATCAGATGAAGTTCTTAATTTTTAAAGATAATAAAATTTCATAACTTGTATACTTTGAGGGAAAGTGCTGAGGCTGAGATGCTTGAAATTTTCCCAAATATGCTGGCAGAGTAGCATGACAAGCATGCCTCTTTAGTTGACTCTCAGTATTTCCCAAACTTCCGTAGCTGTTTCTTGAGTTACAAAACAACAATTTAAATTCCCAAAAAGAAAAGAATTACCACTCTTGTGCCTATGGAAATACAACCAACATACTTACTTTGGACTTTGTATTGGCCCCTGTACCGGCTGTTGTTGAGACAGCTTCTGTTGTCCCACCGGCACATTTGCTGCCGTATTATCCTGTTCTGATTGAGTGCTTATTTCTCCAGGTACTGTAATTTCTCCATAATCTGCACATCAGTTTTGGAGTTAGAAAGTGCTGTTAATATGCTTCAAGATATTGATAACTTATACAGTCATAAGTTTTCCTTATTACCTTTGGCACCCACAGGATTCTGGCAGTTTACACACCTACACTTCTTGGTACATTTAACATTGTTCTTCAAGAACAAACAATGCATGAAATGTCAGAATTGGAAAGAAGAATGAAAAAGGAAAAAGAAGAAGAAAAGATAATCAGAAAACTACCGCATTGCATCGACAATATCTTTTGGTGCAAGAGGTTCTCTTGCAATCGCATCCTTGGGTATGTTTATCTCCAATAATCTTAGGATCAAATGCAGTTGGATTGAAATGCAACGAACGCTTTTGGGCAGCAGCTACACTTTCTGCATTTGCACTGGTATTTTGACAGTTTTTGCATTGACAATTTACACAAAATTTTTTCTTTGCAAAGCATTCACAGTATCTGTTGAACAGGAAAGAACATAAGATATATAATCAAAACAGGTCAAGACACAAAAGACATTTAAGTATAAACACTCACAGATTCAAGCATCTTGATTTTTGGCAACTGCAATGCTTGAAACCTTCAGGCTTTTTCCTATACAGTAATAATTAGATTAGAATAATAATAGTAATAATAATAATAAAACAATCCAAATGTGAAGTAAAAGCAAGAATCACACACCCTTGTTTTCTTGATTCAACAGCACCATTATTTCTTGAATTTTCTCCTTTAGGCTCTGATCTTGGAATTTGAGATGATCCAAACGCATGTTGTGACACGTCTAATGGAGAACCCCAAGCATGAATCAAATTACTATTGTCTGAGAGATTGATTTTTCTAAAGCTTGCCGCCATTTGCATGTCTTGTGTGAAGTTTGATCCAAGCTGATTGCATGAGTATCTCTCTTGATTGACATCATCACCATAACCAAATTCAACAAGACCATTATTTCTTGAATTTTCTGCGTTAGGCTCTGATATTGGAATTTGAGATGATCCAAACACATGTTGTGACACATCTAATGGAGAACCCCAATCATGAATCAAATTACTATTGTCTGTGGGATTGATTTGTCTAAAGCTTGACGCCATTTGCATGTCTTGTGTGAAATTTGATCCAAGCTGACTGCATGAGGATCTCTCTTGATTGACATCAACACCATAACTAAATTGAGTAGATGGAAATTGAGTTGTCTTGTGTGGTTGTGAGGGTCCATCCCAATCCCAATCAGCAAGAACTGATCTTTTTCCCAGCTTGTCACCTCTTTCATCCTATCAAATCAAGAAACAAACTTAATTCAACATGTTATTGTTCCATTAAAAAAAAAAGAGAACTAGTAAAAGAACATAGGTAGATACTTACTTGGCTGTTGATGTTGTTGTTGTTGAAGTTGTTTTGGTGATTCATGGCTAATTTTTGGTTTCTCTAGTGTGATTGCCTGCAGAGTTAAGAAACCATGAAGAAGGACATCTAATATAATTCAATCTCACTGAGAGCATATATATAGGAGAGTTACTCTGTTTTTAAACTGATGGTCCACACTATCTATATGATAAACTAGCGAATGGGCTGGTACTAGAAATTACCCGGGTAAAAATAATAAAACACTTACAAGGTCTTGTACATAACCGCCACTAGTACACGCAAGCAATGGTTTACTTCATAAAAACTATAGTTACTATATTATATATATTTATATAAAATATATAAAATTAAAACATTATATATATATATAAATGAGTCGAGAAATCCAAATTTGGAGTAAAATTTTTCTTTTTTTGTTTTTTGGCATGTTTAAACTAATATTCTAGAATATTTACTAAACATCATTTTTAAACTTTTTCTTTTTTTGGCTAATTCAAAATTATCTCGAAAATCTTGGTTACTTGGTTTAGTATGGTTATTGATTCTATAGTTGGCATTGCTCAATTGGCTTTCATTAAGGGACATTATATTTTGGACAACATTGCTACACTAATCTTCAGTCTCCAAAAACGTAAAATCTTTGACAATATTATGAAGGTTGACTTTCAAAAGCTTTCAATATGGTAGACTGAGACTTCCTATTGAATCTCTTGGTCGGCCAGGAATTCGGTTCACACTGGATTTGATGGATCAAGACCATTCTAAAGTCTTCTAAGGCCACCATATTGGTGAATGGTGCATAAAGTGGTTATGTAATTAGATATCATCGAGGACTAAGGCAAGGGGTCCTCCTTTAAGTTCCTTCGCTGCTCTTTGTCTTAGTCATTGATGTATTAAGCATGATGTTCAACCATACTCTAAATTCTGAGATCTTATATTGTACATCCCACTTGGGGCATGGGCTAAGATGCATCACATCTTATATGTTGATGACTTTCTTATTCTGACTAATAGTGGTATTGAGATTCTTGTTAGGTAACAAGCATGTTATTGGGTCTAACCCATGATCAGAAACATCTGTTGACATGTCCAAGTTAGTGAAGGGCATTTTTGGGTTTTCCATTTATGGGTACTTTCTCTTAAAAGAAAAATGGGGATGAAACAGGGAGATAGAAAGCTGGGGGAAAAGGGAGAACAAAACAAGAAGAAGAAGAAGAAGAAGAAGAAGAAGAAGAATAGTTTTTTTTGCAATCATGACTCTTTGATCCCATCTTCAAGAAGACTTGGGTAAGCTCCTTAATTGTAAGAGTGTTTATTGAGCATGCATGCATGTTCAGTTTGTTTTGTTTAATCTTCTTGTAATTGTGATTTCAAGCTAGGGCATCAACTTGAGCTTGGTTGTATAATTGTTCTTTTTGTGATTGGTGGAATTTTGCTTGTCGGTGCCCTGTGGTTGTCTTCTTGCTTTATCAGGCTTGTCAATTAACTTCTAAAAAACATGTATGATCTCCTCCATTATAGGTCAATTGACTGACCCTAGTTTTGTCCCAACTCTTGATTATTCAAATGGCTTTCTTCCCCCTATGTACCTAGGGTCCCCATCTATAGCAGGAGGCCTCAACGTTAAGACTAGGAACATCTGACCTCTACAATTCAAGGACAACTTTCTACCTAAAAATCCAGATTCCTATTGCTTGGAGCCACCTTACACTTGTCAATTTGATCATTTCATCTATTCCCACCTATTATATGTCCATATTCAAGCTTCTCCGCTAGGTAATAAAAAAACATCAATAGTGTTCATAGAGACTCTCTTTGGTCTAGATCAAACATTAACACCCAGGATGCTTTGCCTAGTCAACTAGAAAATAATATACAAATCACGTGACTAAGAGGGATGGGGGATTCTTGACTTGGATAATTTCAGCAAGGCTCCTCTTGAAAAATGGTGACGGAAAATCTCCTCGAACACCATTTAGCTAGTGTGGTGATCAAAATTTATCAAATTTAATTACGACTAGGGAAAACATTAATGGAACCTTTTTCTGAAACCAATTAGTTAAAGATTATTCTTCTAGAATGGCACTCTAAATTATCTTCCCACGTTCAGGGCTTGCATCACACTTGTTGTTCGAGATGGCTTAATGACTTCATTCTGATTTGATGAATAGGTGAGTAGCCATGCACTAATTAAAATTTCGCAAGAACTATTCAGGAATGCCAACCTTCCCTAAAGCCATATCTGGGGACTTGTCCACCAACCCCACATTGCTCCTCTAGCTGATAGCCCCTTGACCTCTGATATTTTCATAAGGGTCTCTGCCCAAGCTAATAATATTAATGATTCAACAAGGCAAAGGTAAGGTCTCATTACTAATGGTAGTTTCTTTGTCAAATTTTTCTATAGATTTCTAAATCATAGGAGTGTACCTTGTCAAGTGATTTAAATCATTTTAAAGGGTTTTTATCCGCATAAAACCAATTTGTTTTATTGGCTAGTGTGGGACAAGATGATTCTTACACTTAAAAAATTTGGTTAGATGAAAGTGTAACAACCTATCGACAATGATGTGCGTGCTTTGTCACTCAAGGTTAGAATCAGTTGAGCATTTGATCCTACTATACCCTTATGTTGAGTAGATTTGGAGTTATTTTGCTCAGGCTTACTCTCTTTCTAACCTCATTGAAGGAGTTATGGCATAAACTCTTAAAGGAATTTCATGACCTCTCAGCTCAAAGAGATTAGGGACCTTCTGACTTGTACTATTATATGGACTATTTGGCTTGAACAGAATGCACACATATTTAATTCTTTATTCCAGCTATCTTGAAAATCGACCACATGCTACTCTTATAGTTTAATGCAGCTCTAGAAGCCAAAAAAAAAAACCAAGTTAGAGGATAGCATTGCTATTATGAGATGTGATCTAGAGTTCATAGAGCCTCATGGTAATAGTGGAAGAGATCGTGAAGAGGAGACAACTCACACAGTTATTAAATAGTTGGTGATGTCACGGACACCTTCCTTAACCCATCTTTCCCCCACTCACAAACCTCTTTATTTCCCTATTTCCCAGTACATGATGTTATGGCTCTTCTTTGTAATTCACATATCTCATTTGTTACTTCATACATCTTACTTCTTCCATAACACTGTATGTTTCATTTAGTTTCTCAAACGAATGTGATTTATTCATTCTTAAAAAAAAGAAATTACAAAACATACGAGTAAATGTCAAATATTTAATAAATGAGATCATTCAAATAATTATAATTATTTTATCTTTTTATTAATCAGTTATATTCGTTTCTTTATATTAATTATATATTAGTTTCATAAATTAAGGTAAGTATCCGAATATGTTTATCCACTTCGTAAAAAAAAAAAAAATATATATATATATATATATATATATATATATATATATATATATATATATATATATATATATATATGAGAGTTCGCACAACTTTCAAAGTTAGAAGAACAAATTCAACGTGAGAAAAAAAATCTGTCATTTTCAAATACTATTCATCTTAACTAACATTTAGAAACCAACAGTATAATAATAATAATAACTAAACTTCGTTCATTGTCTTTTTTCCATAGATGAAAAATCAATGATCTTCACTAAGCATTTGAATCATCCAAAACCTACTCCAGGTTCGGTACAGGTGACTGCAATGAGGGCCACCCTCTATTACTATTGTTGTTGTTGTTGTTGTTGTTGATGCTGTTGTCTGAGGGAGCAGTTAAGCTGTGAAAATAAAATAAATAAATAAATAAAGATCTAAATTCTGAAGATTAAATGATCGTGAAGAAATGTAACATGTATAAGAGATCTATTCTTACTAATTAGGTACATTTCCTGGAAATGGAGTGAGGCTCTGAGTGTTCAGAATTTCATTAGCTTGCACTCTCACTGGCAGCGTATCATGTTCTCTTTCATTGCTCTCACTTCTTAATGCACCACTGCTGCTGTTGTTGAACAGAGAAGCACTCAAACTGAGCAGAAACAAAAGAATCAGACAAATATCTCCATTTCTGTAGATTAAAAAGGGAAGAAAAAAAACTTCCAATTTATGGTCACGAATTGATCAGATGTTCTTACTTTAAGCCTCCCGGTAGTACATTTTGCACAGCATAAACTAGTTGACTGTTAATAGAAGGAAGATATAAACTATAGAAAAACAAGAAAAGAAAGATCAGATAAAGTTATTAATTTTTTTTTTAAGATAATAAAATTTCATAACTTGTATATATACTTTGGGAGTGGTGGTGCAGTGGCCTGGAGAAGGAACAGAGGCTGAGATGCTCGAAATGTTTCCAACTTTGCGCGCGGAGAAGCATAACACATTTGCTGATTCTCACTGCTTTCCCATACTTTGCAGGTTGTTGTAGATTGAGTAATTACAAGAAGACTGCTTAAACTCACTAACATAAAAGAATTGCAATACTTATGCCTATGGAAATACAGGCAACATACTTACTTTGGGTTTTGTATTGCCATCTGTACCGGCTGTTGTCCAGCCTGCAGATGTTGTCCGACCGGCGCATTTGCTAACATATGATCCTGTTCTGCTTCAGTTTTCACTACTGAAGGTACTATAATTTCTCCATATGAACATCAGTTATGGAGTTAGAAAATGCTGTTGATATAAAAACATGTGGATATTTTCTGAATTTTGTTATTAATTACCTCTTGCTCCACGAGGGTTATTACAGTCTTGACATTCACAATTCACACAGCCAACACCAGCCTTCATAGTAAAAATGTGAAAAATTAATTATAACCAAGTTGTAAAAGAAAAAAACAGAAAAACTTGATCATACAAGGAATTATCAATATATATGTACTAGTGCATATATGACTAACCTGTAAACAAACACAGTATGCTTTTGAACATTGAGACTTCTTGCATTTGCATCCAATTCTATGCATTGCTGGTCCTTGCACCGTATGCAAATTTCCCTGTAAACTCATATATGTTTATCTAATATTATTATTTAAATATAATTGTAAATAATGTGATTTGAGTCATCGCATGCAGTAATTAGCAAGCGGTAAGATATTTGACTCTTATATAAGAGGTGGCCCTCAATGCATAGCTGATGCGTAATAATAAAAAACATGTGTTATGTCTAACAATGACTGTAACTTGACTTATATATATATATAAAACAATTATAAACAAAATAAATGCTCATAAATTGATCATGAAGTAGTAGTGCCATTACCATGTCATCTCTAATAGTTCTATTTTCTCCTTGGATAACATTAGGCCCAAATGCATTCGGATTGTGAGCCTTTATTGTATTTACGGCGGCAAGCACTTCATCTATATATTGATCAGTATTTCTGCAATCTGTGCATTTGCAATCTTTGCAGCGTTCTTGCCTTTTAAAGCACTCACAGTAACTAATGCAATACAAATGAAAAGATAAAAATACTAAAGTACAACTTGAAGCAAATATGAAGTCTAGAAATTACTCAGAAAGATACTCAACAGTTTCAAGCATTTTGTCTTCTTGCAAGTGCAACATTTACCATCTGGTGTGTTCTTTCCTGGCTTTTGGTTTAATCTAGAGATTAAAAAGAGATAAAAATAAATTAATTAATTAAGAACAAACATACACGTAAAAACATATTAACAGTACTGCTGCACTAAAACACCAACCTATTGCTCATATCTTCACTGTTGCTACCGTTCATAAAGTTTTCTCTTTCACCACCATTGGTTCCATCAACCTTAAATCAAATAGGTTAAGATTTTTTTTTAATAAGTTAAATTTATTAAGATAACAGTATAACACAAAATTTTTTTAAAAAAAGACAAACAACGAAAAAACAAATACTTGGAGTTCACTAAATTTGGAGAACGTTAAAAAAGAAAAAACAAACTAAAAGTAAATAACATAATAATAATAAATAAAAAATAACATAAAGTTATTTGTGTGAATCAAATAGATTTTTGAATTTATGGTAGTAGTTTTAGATTTTTTTTTATGGTAAAATAAATAAACGACGACATTAATTAAAGCATAGACTTTGATTAAATCACTCCAATAGAAAAGTTATAATCTCATTAACTTATATACTAAAATCAAGTGGAACTCTCATCTGAAAACATAATCGAGAATATATATATATATATATATATATATATAAGTGACTTATTCATATATTCATATTATATTTAAAACTAAAAAAATAAACACAAAAACAGCAACAATAACGCACAGTTTGATTTTTCTCTCGAATAATATCACCATCTTAAACTATTTTATATTAAATTATTATCAGGTAAAATAGTTTAGTTCAAATAAAATTAATCACATAAAAAAATTCATTAGTTAATGAAAAGAAATTGGAGTACCAGTTGACTCTCTGCGGTCTGCTTCGTCATCTTGGTAATCTTAGTACGTTTTTTTAAGAAAAAATATAAAAGTTTCTCAATATATATATTATTCATAAGCACAGGACATGGATAAAAAGATCCATTCTTGTTGTCTTCTTTGAATTTTTAAATTAAGATTTAAAGATATTTAATTAATTAGATAATTATTCAAATAATAATTATCTTATCCTCTTGTCCGCACAATGATCTATAACCATGCTATACCAAATTGATTTCTCACAATATTATTTTGTCCATCTCAAAATATATATTTTTCATTACCCGCGTTCTTTTTTGAATTTTAAACTCATATTTTAAAAAATAAATCATAATTTATTAAAAAAAAAATCAGATAACAATTACAAGCCAACAAAACAAAACAACTACTCAGAAAAATAATTGAGATAAAATAAAAATTAAAAACTAAATTATAAACATTACAATTGGAACAAGACAACTATCAGAAATAAACATGAACAGTCAAAAACACAACAAAAAGAAAAAAATAATGAAAGACAGAAAGATGTGACAAACTAAAAATAACACTTCAGAAAGTGCTACAGTCTAGTTCAAGAGGGAAGGGTCTTATAGTGTGGAAAGAAGGGACCTAGCAAAATAGGAGGGATAGTATCAACCCATGTTGAACCGGACTAGGTCAAGAAACCGAATTAGGTCGGGGTACAGTGTTGACCTGGTTGACCTAGCCGAAAACCCGGTGAACCGGCCAACCTAGCACGGTCAAACCTGGTCAACCCAATTATATTTTATATGTTTAAAATTAAAATATTAATAATAAATATGTAAGTATAGAAGGGTTATGTATAAAATTTGCTTCAAAATCAAAATTTCATGCATGATTCTTAAGTTTTATTACTTATTAAATTGTATTGTGAAACTTAAAAAGCTTGTATTGTATTACTTTTTATTTGTTATTATGTTATATTTTGTTTGAATTTGTATTTAGCGTATTAAATTAATATTTATAAATTATAAGAAAAATTATTTATTTGTTGAACTTTTCTATTGTTATTTTTTAAAATTTTTTGTAACTTTCAATATATTAATTTTTATATTTATATATAATTAAATTTATAAAAATATATATTATATTTATGACCTGGTCAACCCGGTTCAACTATTGATCCATGACCCGAAAGCTTTCCCTGATCATACACGCGGGTCGGATTTCAAAACATTAGTATTGACCAATCTTACTTTTCAATTTAGCCATGTGGTTGTGTTAATCTGGACAATTAGCATATAACTCTTTATAGATTAACAAAAAGATAAGAAGATGACATGCAAAATAAAATGTAGTTATTACTTTCATCCTTCCAACAAACTACTCTAATGAGAAGCCCTATTCTCAGAAGATATACTTAACATTGCATAAATCCCAAATATTTAAAGGATTAGATAGTAATTGAAATAATTATCTTATCTTTTTTTTACCAATTAGTTCCACTGTTTTCTTTACGTTGAATATTATTAGGTTCATAAAATTAAGTTTAAGTTAAGCGTTAGAATATGCTGAGATTTTACATAACTGTTGAAGGATATAAAAATACAATTTCAATATGTCAAAAAAAAAAAAAAAAAACTTGTCATTTCTGAATACTATTTATAATAAATAAAATTTAAAAACAACTTGATATTAATTCTAAGCTTCATAAAAAAAAAAAATTAAGAGTTTTCTCCCCATAATTTTTTAATTGAATATGATTTATTCATTTTTTTTATATAAAAAATATATATCCCTCGTAATCACAAGGGGTGTATTTTTTTCTTGAGAGCATGCATGCATGGTGCTTAATTAGCGTTCTTTGATAATTCAACTAAACTTGGCTGTATATCTGTAGTACTCATTTTTATTTTATTTTATTTTAAAAAAAAATGGATAAACCACTTCTACGTACCCATTTTTATTCTTACAAAAAAAAAAAATATGTGTTTTATCTACATTTAAAATAGAAAAAAAAAAATAACAACAACGACAACAAACTAAATTTTGTTCAGTCTCTTGTATCCAAAAATGTACAACCAATTATGGTCTCCATTAAGCACTTGAAACATAGTCTGCTAATTGAGGTGATGAGGAATTATCCAGAACTTGTTTCAGTGAGGTGATTCAGATGAAGGCTACTCTTTATTACTGTTGTTGTTATTGTTGTTGCTGCTGCTGCTGCTGTTGATGTTGTTGTTGTTTTTGTTTGAGAGAGTAGAAAAGCTGTGCAAAAACAAAGATCTAAATTAGTTCTGAAGATTAAATGATCCTGAAGAAATGTAACATGAATAGGAAGGAGATCTATTCTTACAAATTGAGTAAGTTTTCTGCATACGGAGTGAATGGCTGAGTATTCAGAGTTGCAATAGCATGCAAATCCACTGGCAGTGTAGCATAGTTTGTTTCATTGCTCTCATTCATCAATGTGAAACTTCTCCAGCTATTGTTGTTGTTGAACTGGGAATCATGGAAACTGAATAGAAACAAAAGAATCAGACAAAAATTTCCATTGATCTGTAGATTAAAAGAAAATTTCCAAATTGTCATTAATATGGTGGATATATATGAGATGTTGTTCTAATTACTTTGAGTGTCCCTGTAAACCTTGCATCATCCTAATATCATAACCTTGTCCACTATTGATAGGAGGATGATATGAACTATGACAGAACAAGAAAAGAAAAATCAGATCAAGTTCTTAATTTTTTAAGATAATAAAATTTCATAACTTGTATACTTTGAATAATTCTCTAATTAATTTTTTTTTAAATTCCCTAAGATAAAAGAATTGCTACGCTTGTGCCTATGAAAATACAGGAACATACTTGCCCATCGGCACATTTACTGGCATATTATCCAGTTCTGCTTGAGTCTTCACTTCTGAAGAAACTATAATACCTGCATATGCACACCAATTCTGGAGTTAGAAAATGTTGTTGATATGCTTCAAAGATCTTGATAACTTATACAATTACATGAGTTCTTGCAAGTGCATCCTTTCTTATGTTGCTCTGCAAAATTCTTGGAATCAAATACAGTTGGATTTTTTTCCAGCAACTCCTTGTGGAGAGCAGCTACCTCATGTTCATTGTCAACAATATTGTCACAATTTGAGCATTCACAATTTAGACAATATAGTTGTCTTGCAAAACATTCACAATATCTGTTAAACAGGAAAGAACATAAGAAATATAATCAAAACAGGTCAAGACACAAAAGACATCTAAGTAATAAATACTCACAGACTCAAGCATCTTTGTTTTTCACAACTGTTATCCTTGGAGCCTGGCTTCTTCCTGTATAGTAATAGTTACATTAGAAAATTAATAATCATAATGATAAAATGTGAAGTGAAAGCAAGATGCACTCACCCTTGTCTTCTTGATTCAACAAGATCATCATTTCTTGGATTTTCAGATTTAGGCTCTGATATTGGAATTTGATAAAATCTATACACACTTTGTGACACATTTGTTGGAGAACTACCCCAACCATGAATCAAATTACTATTATTGCTTGACGCCATTTGCATGTCTTGTGTGAAATTTGATCCGAGCTGATGGCCTGAGGATCTCTCTTGATTGACATCAACATCAAAACCAAGATGAGTAGGTAGAAATATGAACTTTTTCTGTGGCTGTGAGGGTCCATCCAAATCAGCAGGAACTGATCTTTTTCTCAGCTTGTCACCTCCATCATCCTATCAAATCAAGAAACAAACTTAAGTTCAACATGATACTGTTCCATTAAGAAAAAAAAAGAGAGAGTTAGTAAAAGAACAGAGGTAAATGCTTACTTGGTTGTTGTTGTTGTTGTTGTTGTTGTTGGGGTGATTCATGGCGTGTTTTTCGTTTCTCGTCTGAAGAAGGACGTCCAATTTAAGTCAACCTTATATCTGTCATGGTATATATAGCGGATTACTATGTTTTTACACTAATGTCCACGTTATCTCTATGATAAACTAGCAGACGGGCGGGGTATTATGGGAAATTACAGGGGTAGAAACTAAAAAAACTAGTACACTCTAGCACCGGCTTTATGAAAACTATAGTCGCTAGGATGTATAAATTTATATAATATATTTATAAAAGACTCACAATGAAAACATTATATACACACACACACACATTAATTCTTGTAAGATAATACTTTTGAGACCCAAAAAAAAATTTATTTTATAAAAATTATTATTTATCAATAAATATTTATTAATTTTAAGAGTCTATGCACACATATAAAGAATAACTTGTGGAGAAACTTCCTGTATTTTTTAATTAAAATTTAAAAATGAAAAATAAGGTCAAAATTTTTATAAGAATTTCAAAAATCATAACCAAGTTCTACATAATAATAATAATAATAATAATAATAATAATAATAATAATAATAATAAATTTTGGAAATGACCATGAGTATATAGTTTAACTATTGTATATAAATCATAAGTATATCATGAATAGCTTGAAGATGAAGTGTAACGCAAAATTTGAAGTAAATTTGAATGTAAATACAAGTAATCATAAAAATTTCCACGCTGCAAATTTTGTATAATATTTTTTTTCAATGTATTTAATGAATTATTAGTTTATATTTTCATTATGTCTTAAAGAGTTTTGAGAAAATTATCATCTTATGTATTTACAAAAATTATTAATTTAACACACTGACCCAATTTGGGACAAAAAAAAAAATCATTTAATTCAGGTTGTTAATTTATTTAATATTTATTTATCATGATTTTACTGTATATTTATAGAATACGGTGTCACCGTCACAATAGCCAATCGATTAAGACTTTAACTCTTATTTTATTTTTGTTTTGAATTTTTAAAAATCCGAATGTTGCAACACCTTTTTTTTCCCCTTTTTCTTAATAATATTTTTATTTAGCAAAATCAGATGAAAAACCAACCCTCATTAGCATGTGGATTGTCATTACAAAATTAAAATTAAAAAAAAAAAGTAAAAGACAAGAATTATATTAGGGAGACTAATTGAGAGCATCCTGACCTAACCAGAGGTACCAAGTGAGGAATTAAACTTATAAAAACCACAATTTCAATATACAGAAAATAAAAAAAAAAATCTCATTTTCAAATACTACTCGTCATTAATAAATTTAAAAAACCAGCATATCCCATAATAATGATAATACTAATAATAATAATAACTAAGCTTCATTCAATCTTTTTTTTTTTCAAAAAAAAAAGGTGATGAGGAATCATCCAGTCTCAGTTCGGTCAGTGACTGAGAATTTGACATGGAGACCACCCTGTATTACTACTACTGTTGTTGCTGCTGCTGCTGTTGTTTTGAGGGAGCATTTATGCTGTGCAAAAACAAAGAAAAATTTTTACAAAGATCTAAATTTTCCGAAAATTAAATGATCCTGAAGAAATTTTACATGCATAGGAGATCTATTCTTACTTATTAGGTAAGTTTTCTGCATACGGAGTGAGGTGCTGAGTGTTAAGAGTTACATTAGCATGCACAACCCCTGGCAGCGTATCATGGTTTGTTTCATTGTTCTCATTGATCAATGTACCACTCCAACAGCTGCTGCTGAAGTTGTTGTTTAACAAGGAATTATGTAAACTGAGTAGAAACAAAAGAATTGACAAGCCATGAATATGAATATGAGATATTCTTACCTTGAGAATTCCTGTGAACCTTGCATCATTCTCGCAGAATCTACACTATTGTTGATAGAAGGATGATATGAACTATAGAAAAACAAGACAAGAAAGATTAAATGAAGTTCTTGATTTTTAAAGATAATAAAATTTCATATAACTTGTATACTTTGAAGGAAAGTGCTGAGGCTGAGATGCTACAAATGTTTCCAAATTTGCTGGCAGAGAAGCATGAAACATTAGTTGATTCTCACTATTGCCCATACTTCCGTAGCTGTAGCTTGAGATACAATTAAAACAACAATTTAAATTTCCGAAGATAAAGGAATTGCTACTCTTGTGCTTATGGAAATACAGGCAACATACTTACTTTGGTACCGGCTGTTGTTGAGGGAGCGGGTGTAGTCCCACCACCGGCAAATTTGCTGCCACATTATCCTGTTCTGCTTGAATGTTCGTTTCTCCAGGTACTGCGATTTCTCCATAATCTGCACATCAGTTTTGAAATCAGAAAGTGCTGTTATATAATATGCTTCAAGATATTAATAGCTTATACAGTTACAAGTTTTCCTTATTACCTCTGGCACCACAAGGATTCTTGCAGTTTTTGCACCTGCACTTACTGGTACATTTAACATTGTTCTTCAAGAACAAACAATGAATGAAATGTCACAATTAGAAAGATGAATGAAAAGGGAAAAAGAAGAAGAAAAGAAAATAAAAAACTACCGCCTTGCAAGCACAATATCCTTTCTCGCAACTGGAGTTCTTGCAAGAGCATCCTTTCCTGTGTTCACCTCCAATGATCTTAAGGTCAAATGCGGTTGGATTGTTTGCCAACAACCCGTTTTGGGCAGCAGTTACCCCATGTTCATTTTCAACAGAATTTTCACAGTTTTGGCATTTACAATCTACACTACAATATTGTTTGTTTTCATAACAGTCACAGTATCTGTTAAACAAGATAGAACATAAGAAATATAACCAAATTCAAGCATGATTTGATGCATCATTTAAGTAATAAACACTCACAAATTCAAGCATTTTGTTTTTGTGCAATTGCAATTCTTGCAACCTTTGCCCTTAGGACCTTCAGAATTTTCCCTATACAGTAATAGTTAGATTTTAAAAATTAAAGTGAGAAAAAGATCACCCAAATGTGAAGTGAAAGCAAGATGTCTGTACCTTTGTCTGCTGGATTCAGCAACACTATTACTGCTTGGGTTTTCTGAATTTCTTATATAACTAACGTTCAACCCTGCTCTTGCAAACTGAGATACTTCAAGTTCCTGTCGTTGCACATGTGACGGATAAACCGAAAAGTGAAGCAAATTATTATTTCTTATGAGATTGTTTTGAGAAACGTTTAATGTGAGTTGCGGGGTTTGTGTGAAATTTGGTCCAAGCTGATGGTCTGAGAATCTTTGTTGATTGATGTTAATACCATAAGGTCCATGACCAAGTTGAATAGGTGAAATTCCAGATGTTTTCCGGTGTTTTGAGAGTTCATCCAAATCAGCAGAAACTGGTCTTTTTCTGCGCATGCTGCCTCCATCATCCTATCAAGTTGAAAAACAAACTTAATTTCAACATGTTATTGTTCCAATTAAAAAAAAAAGGGGATAGTAAAAGAACAGAGGTAGATGCCTACTTGGTTGTTGTTGGGCTTGTTCGGGTGCTCCATCGCTTATGTTTTTTTTTTTTGAAGAAAGAGATACCAAGTAGCTAATTTATTAAGACGAAAAAAAAACACTAAGCAACTAGCACACAAACAAAAAAACCAAGGGGAAACTAAAGAAGAAAGCCAAAACTAGTAATCAGATGCATAAGTCAGCGAGGTTTTTCAAGACCTTGATGACACAAAGAAAGTTGAGTATCAGTAAACTTCTGCTTGTGTTTTTGCTACTCTTTTGTGATCTGCCTGTAAATTTATGTATGTAGGCTGAGGGGCATCCAATTTAATTTAAAAATCTAATTCCAACTTGCAGTTCGGATAAGTTTAAAATTCTACAGGCACTCAAGCTTATCTCAGAGTAAATAGGGGATTAATCTGATTCTTAAACAAAAGTTCACATTATCTATATCATAAAATTAGCAAAAGGGCGGGAATTCCGGGTAATTACCCGCGTAAAATAATAATAATTATTTTTTTTTAAATAAGAACCCACCAACGAGCAGGTCCTGTGCATAACCGCAAGTAGTCCGCGTGGCGACCGATTTACTAATTAAAAACTATAGTTACTAATATTATATATATTTATATATAATATTTATAAAAATATCACAATTAAAACATTGTAAATTAACTTATACACTACGAAATAGAAAAAAAGATCCAATTCTTTTATGTGTTTATCCGCAAACAGATAATCTTAACAAAATTAAGAAACACAAATATATATATATATATATATATATATATATATATATATATATATATATTGGATATGCATGCAATGTATATCAGTAAGTTTCTGCAAATCAATCTAATTTGAAAATTTACTAATATTTCACAGCATCGATTTGAATGTATGTGAAAATTTTAATATTGGAGCTGACCTGCCGGTACAAGTTAACTAGCCTGAAAGTTGTGCAAGAAAAACAAGACGAGTCCACTCCATGCAAATCACAAGGATAATAAACAAGGTAACCTAAAAAAACATGAAGATTCCGCATTGAGACCTTAAATTTGAAATTTTTCTCTTGATACAAGTTGAATTGTCTGATTTAAAATACTACATCACCAAAAATAACAAGACAAGCGGCAGAAGACCAATGGCTACACCTACTTTGACTTACAAAGTTAATATTGAAAGCAAGGAAGTTCATAATGTTATTATCTTCAGTGATAACATCCCAGTAATTTATTTTGCCAAAAGAACATCTATGATAAACATAGTCAAAAAACAAAGTGATTCGGCATGTCAATCAGATATAACTGATAGGATTGTGTCTCATTACTCTTTTCCCTTGTTATCTACAATGTCCTGGAGCAACAGCTTGAGCTCACCATCCTGCCAATAAAACAAAACCACAAATTTCAGCAAGATAAATAAAATTGAGTGAGCTTAGTCTGCACTCTGCAATGAATTGGGATTGACCTGATGCATTTTAAGGGCGATATCAGATCCACCGATAAACTCCCCCTTGATAAATATTTGTGGAAACGTTGGCCAATTGCTACAGAAATAGACAATAAAATTTCACATATTGCTAGAAGAAGCAAGTGTGAAGAGATAACAAACATTGGTTCAAATGTTGATTGTAGCTGATGCAAGTGAAGCTTGAATCAAATAGCATTTACAGCAATTCTATTATCACGTAAAGTCCAAGTCATTGCTGTCTAAAGTGAAGACTGAACTAAGGAAGGACAATATCACAAATAGATCATTGCAACACCACACTAACAATGCAAAAGAGCTTGAAAATCTTTACTTAAAAACCGTTGGGCTCAAAAGAGGTTAAAAAGTTTGTTTGAGACATTAACCAAGGTTTTATGAATTCATTACACAGAAATTATGCCAAGCTAAATAAACATTTCCATTACTGGCATAGACAAAAGAAGATAGAACTCAGTATGGACATGTCCAGATTGATTGTCAGCCACAGAACTCAATTCATACCTTATGGATCAAACAGTATTTTTGGACATATATTGCAGGTAAGGATTAGCAAAATTAGTCTGAAGCAAAAATGAGAACGCACTTTGTGATAATAACACAATGCAATAATAAGAGTAACAAGAACTTCTTCGAAGCAAATTAAGAATTCACGCACGTGAAGGATTTTACAGCATCTTTGATCTCAGAACCTTCCAAAATGTTTCTTGAGGTGATTGGAACTCCTGCAATGGCAATTTAGGGAAAAATTTAGAACACAAAATAATTTTCTTGAAACCACACAAACACCACAGTTAACTCGAAGAATATCCAAAAACATTAGTGATAGGAATATCAAACAGTGACTTACCATATTGTTGCAGGACCTTCACTGCCAATGCACTGAACCCGCAGCGAGGAGCATCAGGATGACCTTTCATGTAAATCATGACAGGGTTTTCCTTAACATCCTACAACAAAATAAACCATAGAGCACTAACTACCATAGAACAACATCAATAAATAAACCATGGAGACCATAGAACAACACCAATTTAGCACATTTCTAACATAAAAGGAGGAGAAGAAAACCTGTTGAACAAGATCAATCAGAGAAGTCCCAGAACTCTGAAGATTATCAGTGGGCCTGAAATCCTCATGAGTATCAGAATCACCACTTATCCTAGTTGTATAATCCAGGCCTCGATAAAGAACAGCTCCAGATGACTACTCCCAAGATTAAGGCAATCACAGAGAAGCATTAAGCAATCAAACAAACCCAAAAAAAAAAAAAAAAAAATCTTTAAAATCATGCCTGACGATGAGGGGAATTAGAAAAACTGGAGAATTAGCTGAAAGAATTAATTTTTACCTTGAAGTTGAACGAAGGGGCAGCGGACCTAAGAATGTTCTTCAACATCACGCCAGACAATGATCTAGCCATGCTTTAGAGACTGCAAAGAGACAATTAATGATCCAATCAAGCCTATGCGCATCACAATATAAAAGGAAAGTTTTAAAAAGGAAAAAAATTCAAGCTTTGATCCGTCTAGTGGAAAAGGTAAAGGGATTTGTAACGAAAAAACAAAACGAATCATCAGGAAACTAGCTTGGATTGGCCATTTCAGCAATCGAATTAGAGAAAAGTAGAAGAGAAAAGAGGAGGGTGAGGGAGGAGGCGGTGCATACGGGAACAGAGAGAAAGGGGCTTTCGTTCGTCCGGTCGCGGGGGCGGAGCAAAATCCTAGTTTGGGTTGCGGTGCAAGCGCACACACTATTGGCTTGGATCGCGTACGTTTGGGGGAATTTCTCTCTGAGGTTTTTTTTTTTATTTTTTAATATTTTAAAATTGTTGTAGCTTAAGGCGAAGAAGATAGATTCACACCCTAATTTACAAAAGATGAAGAGCGTAAAGTGTTTGTGTTTTTTACTCGGGAGATGGATTCAAACCTTAGTTTACAGAAGGATGATTATGTAAGCAACCCCCTAATACACATACCTTGCCCATATTAGTCAATATATATATATATAGAATTTTTTTAATTAAGAATTTCTTGGTGTGTGTTTTTTTTATTTTTATTTTTGTAATTTTTAAATATTTTAAAGATCTTGAGATTAGTCTCGATTGCTTCCGGAAGCTCTGAAATTGTTATAATTAAGGTTATTTGTTAAGATTAATTGATGGTAGAATTCGTGTTATTTTTAATACAATATATGTGAAGCAGGTATGACGCATGAAATTGATCAGTTTTGGTGTTTCATTGAGCATTAAAATTATGTTTACTCCTTTCTTGTTTGAATCAGTAGAGTACGTCTCAATGCGTATATTGTTGCTTTCGCTGACGGAGGGTTTTACACTTTACTAACTCAACATTTATTTCTATATTTCTACAGTGTCATACATGCAAAAGTTTAGTTTTTTTAAAAACATACGAACATACCACATCAAAAATTCACGTTGTTTTCCAAACATCAGCGCAAATGATATCCAAAAGAAAATTAAAAAATATATCTTTTCAGTAACAACCCAATCTTATTACCAAAATGTTACCTAATCAAACAAAATCTAAATTTTTTCTAGAAACTTACCCAGAAGCTAAAGTAGAAAAAATGATCAAATACTAATTAATCACTTGGAAATTTTGAACCAACACCAAACTTGTCTACCAAAGTGACAAATACTTAAAATGAAAAGGAAAAACGATCCTGCTAGCATCAACCAAATCTATACATAAAATAATAAAAAAATTATTATTGGCAGTAAAGCAAGCGATGGATGAGGAAACCCAGCGCAGCCACCGCACAGTGGAGAAAACACTACATTGACACCATATCATAAGATACCAAAACAATACTTTGCTTTTCAATTAACAACGAACACACAAGCATCACAGAAATTGCATGCAGAAAAACTAAGCATACTTATAGTCCCACAGAAATTCCAGCAGCAGCATCAACAGGTCACAGGCACACAAAGGATCAAATAACAGAGGAAGAGAATATCATTTCTAGAGCTGCAATGTTCATTGCCAGTAGCTCTGAATAATCAGCAACGCTGAACATGATTTGCTACTAAATTTATGATTCATCCCCCTTTGTATCAAACTAAGATGGACAAACTGTTGGACCATAATATTCCCATTTTCACCCACACCCCCCACACCACCAAAAACACAAATGAAATATTTGCACGAGCCAAGCCATATGAAGTTCAAGCAAATGAATCTAACATTCTTATGCACTCAGCACGATGCAATGGCTACCCTTCTCTCTCTCCCCTGCATGCTGAAAATACATGCATTGCCTGCAGTGCAGAAAGTGACCTCCCTCAACTGCAAAGAAGGCAAATAATTAATATATTAGAAAATAACAGACTGTGTGCTCAAGACACCATCAGAGAAAGGGGCTCGCCTTAATTACAATCCAGGGACTTGCAAACTCCAACCAGCTCTATGTTGCTGCATGAACAGAACCAGAACTATTGGAGGGGTTGCTAACTGATCATAACACCTCATCCTCATCGTCTGACATCCTCAACTGCCGACGGGGCCTTCCCTGGCCTCTTGATGGAGCAGAGACTTCTTCAGATCTGCCATCATCGCCATCATCAGAATCATTGCTTATTGTTGATGATGGGCCACTATAGGTCAGCTGCTCAGGTTGATGCCGCGGGGATCGATGGTTTTCTGCACCTGAATGTTGGCGAACACGCAACACAAAATAGACAGCAACTGATGGAAAGGTGAACAAATTCTCCTCATATTCATCATCTCTTTCAACAGTCCCTCTTTGACCCACCGCAGTCATCAGTGTGCTGAGCAAGTCTCCAAAATCACGCTGTTGTTCCATTCTCCTCCAATCACGTTCCCTTGCTGGATCAACAACTGATGGACGCACAGAAGGGTGATCCCTTCTTGCATGCTTCCTCAACTCTCCATAGGCACCAGAAAAATTACACGTCTCCATGGAGCAGCTGCGGGACTTTGCATTCATGTAATAGCGAGCAGGTTCAATGACTGTCCAACTACTAACAAATCCACGGCACAAGGGGCAAGAGAGCTCGGTCGGAAGCTGCTCTTTGTGGTTATCCTGAGTTGTGCAGGAGGACGCAAAGGCCTTACGGAACTGATCAAGGCAGTTAGAATGGCGATAACTTGTATCACACATGAATGGACGGCAACCTTTATCATGGGAAGAGCACAGAAGGAGAACTGCATTGTGGGGATGCTCCATGCACACCGGGCACCTAACCTCCTCCCACTCTTTAATGTCCTTGGCTGCGGCTGTTCTTGATGGAGATCTAGGCGGATTCCTAGAAGAGGAAGGACGATGTTTTGGGCAATTAGATGAGCTACTTGGGAAAGGTGATCCACGAGAACGACGTTCAAAGGACACAGAACGGGCTTTTCTTTCCTTCGGCATAGTACTCAATTCAGTAAAATCTCACTAACTCTGAACTTGAACTTCTAAAGTGAACTACCGAACACTGAACAGCTTTACAACAAATAAATAAATCAGCCAAGACAAACACAACCCTAACCTGAAGTAACAATTATCAGATAATAATAACCAATAATCATTGATCCTAATATGCACACTAGCATTGAAACAAGTGAACTACTTGTCAGTGATAAGATCAAACATTAAAAGATTTGAAGTTATTTAAATTACCTTTTTAATATACTTTTAAAAAAAACTTAACCCGAAGATATGTACTAAGGCCAGCTAATAAAATTAATCAAAAGCAAATATCCATAAACAGTATTGAAACTTCACAATATAACCAAAGTATATAACAGCATGGATTTCATATTATCTCAAGTTTCCCTATGTACATAACATAGCAAGCGCTAAACTCTACACAATATCAAACCAAAACTTCAAAGGACATGCCCAAGGCACAACAAAGCCCAAATATAACAAGATTCTAGGAATGAAAATCTAGTTCAGGACCATCTCATGCACCCAAATCACTAAGAGACCTCATCACATCTCATCTCCGGTTTTAAACCAGCATAAAAAACATAAATGAGAGTCTGAAAATCAATTTTTGCTCCTAATAATACAATCGCCGGGAACATATCAAGACAAATAGCCCTATGTGATGCAAAACTCAAAGCAAACACATGGCAATCACATCGATACCCAGCTAAAGAGAATAAAATTACAAGATTGAACACACTAATGACAAACTTCTCATAGAGCTCGCGATCCAATTTAGTCAGCTTCCTAGTCAAAACAGAATAATAACTAAAAGAAAAGGCATCCGCTGATGAGATGACCATAACTTACAAAAAAAAAAAAAAACTAAATTATGAACTAAATCAAAGCAAAAGCAAACGACACAATCAGATCTACAACGAAATAATACGTAATTCTCGAAAACAACAGCAAAGGACTAATCCCCGACGAACAAACCCTAAATCGAGGAATCTTCGATTCCCACAGACATAAAGAACAGCACAAATTAGTCATCAAATCAAAAGCAATGGCAAGACTCAAAGATATAATATTTCCCCCAAAACAGAACAGATCAAGCACGAATCGCGATCAAAAAGAAAGATAAAACCAGGGAAGCAAGAGAGATTTACTGTAAAGGATCAGAGATCCAAACCTACGCTGTAGATATGTACACCCGATTCCTCTCCCTCTGAGCAGGGATTGTGATCCCGTAGCCCCGTTGAGATAAAGGAGAATCGAAACCCTAATCTCTCGTTGTGAGAGAGAAAGAGAGCGGATGCGAACGAGAAGGTGCGGCTGCGGCTGAATTTAATAATTTAGGTATATAAAAAAATAATTAACAAAAATTTATAAGGCGTGATAAAATGATGACGTGGACGGCTGGGGGTACTTTTAACTCGTCGTTGAGGTCTTTCAAAAATCGAACGGCGTTCCATGTCGGCTAAGTTTCTTGGACTCTCGTAACCTTATCCCGAGGTAGAGATTGAGTGCTATTCACCGTTGGATCTATGAAGACTCAAATCTGAACCTGATAATTAGTCGGTGGAACAAGCCACCCAAAGAAATAACCCCGAAAGTAGCCCAAGTTTGTTAGAGCCCTGTTAATCAAAGCGGGAGAGGATTTTTTTAATATATAAAAATAGATAAATCAGACAATGGGAAGACTCGGGTCAAATTACTGGGTCAATAATATTGTTGAAATATTGTATATATTATAAATATTATAACAGTATTTTTATTTACTGTTTATGAACCTGCACATACACTGTTATGAAAGGTTTTTTTTTTTTTTCCTTCTAAAATTATATGGTAAGACGATTTATTAATTTATAAGTATATATATGGTATGACTCCTTGTAAGACTTAGCAAAAATAAAATAAAATAAAAATATCAACAAACAAACTGAAAAAAAATTGAAAAACTGAGACGATAGGCATAAAATTGTAGACACGGTTTTCTTGGCGGCGGGGAATCTTGGAAGTTGGAGAGGAACTTATTAATTAAAATAATATGGGTAAATATATTTAAGGAGTAAATCTGAGGCGTTTATAAGTGAAACTTCTTTTAGACGTTCATACTTCATGGGATGCCTTTTGAAACCTATAGGAACCGACCAACAAAAAGAACCCTATGAAGCAATGCAATCAAAATATGGTATCACTGTCTGCAAACATGTTTATCAAGATCCATGAGTGGAAAATGTTCTCATTTATCATTGTAGCAAAGTAAGAATTCACACTTATTACAGAAGCACAAGGAAATGACCACATTCTGTGCATTCCTTTCCTTGAAACTTAGCTATGATTTAACTAGAAACAAGCCAACCTTTAAGTCTTCTTCAAACAACAGCATTGTATTTCCACTTTCCCCCACCATCCCATATGTGTAACTTGTGATCTCTAGAGACAACATGGTTTGCCACAGTATACGGCAAAGCAAGTCAGTTTAGCTCAGGTAATACCCGATAGCCAGGCCGATTGGATTAGATTGTGTTTACAACCAAAACCTTTTGTGTACAATCTTGCTTATTCTATGGAGGGGTTAATAACAACACCTCACATGATCTTTTTTTTTCTTGTATAAACTGTCCTATTTTATGTTCAGAGATGCAGCAATGGCACGCAACTCCTTAGATACTTCCGAGAAAGCTGGCCTTGAAGAAGGATCAGATGACCAGCATCTCTCCATCAATGATCTCCAGACAGGATCACACCAGCTAGGAATCTCTGGTCGTAGATCTCCCTTGATAATGCCAGCTGAAAGAATTCACAAATCAAGAACATCCTAGTGGGTCATGCATAAGTTGTGCAAGGATTTTCTTGCTCATATATTTAAGAAATTGAAGGAATTACTGGAAAAAAAAATACCTATAATATCCTCAGAACGCATATTCTCATAAGGTTCTTCACTGGTTAAAAGTTCCCACATGACAATTCCAAATGAGTATACATCGACCTATTAAAAAGACATGATTAGGTGTCAGACATACGATAAAAATTGCAAGTCAGGAAATTAGACAAAGATTGATTATAGAAAAAACTTACACACCTTGTCTGTAACCATGTTGCTTTTTCCATTTATCAGCTCCGGCGCCATCCAAGGAATAGTCCCTCGAACCCCACCAGATACTAATGTCCTCTGCTTGACCTTTGACAAGCCTAAATCGCCAATCTGAACACAAAGAAGAGGTTGGTTATTCATAAAGGACATCCTAATTACTGAAGTGATAACCAAGAGTTTAGTATCAGGATCATGACACTAAGTAAAGCCTGACTCATAGGCACCAAATCTTCCAACAACGAGGTTCTATTTATCACTATAACCCTCATCACAAATATTTCTTAAAACTCATTCCGAGTTCAACCAAAACTTCCAAATTCTAGATTATATGAAGGGATCATAGACTTCAGCTGTCATACACATCGCAAAGGATAAGCAAGCAGAAGCACACAACTTAATGCAAAACATACAGAAAAATACAAGCACAAAATCACAGAATATCACTGCTTATCTACCTTGCAAATTGGTCGTTGAGGATCCTTCATATTTACCAAGAAATTGTGTGACTTCAGATCAAAGTGAACAATATTTTTCTCATGAAGATATTCCATACCAATTGCTGCATCCATGGCTATAATCACCCTCTTACGACGGTCAATAGTTCTGCAAAAGATAATTGAATCAGTTAGAGAGTAAAAGGTAATGACAACAAACAAATTAATGAATATGAATCAGTTTGCACTAAGTTTGATTTATGGAAGCAATATATTGAGCACCATGACATGGATGTAGTAGAGAAGAATGGAAGTCTCAGACAATGCATGACAATAATTATTTATCATTTAAAAAAAGTTGCTTATCCATTTTTACAGAAGAATAATGATTGAAGATATCCTATAGTAAAGGTGTAATTTACAGAATTCTACCATCAACAAACACTGCAAATATAGAGAACAGCTATACCTGTTATTCACCTTAAATGACTTTTCTCAAGAATCAGAAGTAGGAGTAGGAGTAGAAGTTAATGGAGAATACCTGTCTTTCCTTTGCAGAACTTGCTTCAGAGAACCATTCACCATGTATTCTGTGACTGTAGCTAAATTTGTCACAGGTCCATCTGAAACCACTCCATAGAGTGCCACCACATTTGGATGGTGAAGCTGGCCAAGCAAGCGAGCTTCCTTCCAAAAATCGGAGACCTAACAAAATTGTTGCAAAAGTTCACGAGAAATTACAGGTTAACAGTCACATATCAATCCATGATGATGGCTCACTGGACCTTGGAAGTAAAAGGATGAATTTATCCATGGCAAAACAAGAAATAATTTGTAGTAGCTTACAGTGAGGAAGAAAAAAAGAACAAATAATTACCAAGCGACCCTCCCCAGATTCACCTCCATTGAAGCAACTTGGCCTCAAACGCTTAATAGCAACATCGGAGCCCTTCCATTTTCCATAGAAGACAGCTCCATAGGTGCCTGAGCCCAGCTCTCTTATTTCTTCCAGATCAGAACTTTGGATTGCCTGCAAGATGAGTATGAAGTAAATCTAAAGAATTGTAACAACAAAGGATTGCTTAAATAACCTGAAAACATTCAGTAAATAGATTGATTCATTGAGACTTTGAGGATGTTCACCTGAAGTTCTTGAGTAATTAGATGTGAATAACAAATTGCAGTAAACCCAGAGGCAGTTTCTCCGTCATCTTTCAAGCCATTACTTCTTGTTCCAATTGCACTAGCCTGAGAAAACAAAAGAAAAATCAATCTCCAACCACATGAAACAAATGTAACTATCAATCGTAAAGAAAGATAAAAGGGGATTACATTTTCCTGCAAATTTGAAGAGTTTATCAATGTTTCCGGGTTCTTCCCACCACCAGAAAGCAATTTCTCAGTACCCAGAGATATGTCCATTGAAATATTTGGTGATTGCAGCACTTCCTTATGTAAACTAAACTCCAAAGCATCCTCAGAGGGATATGTGGCCTTTGGAATATTACCATCAATCCGTCCAGAAGAGTCAGGAATGACTAGTGTGCTTTTAAGGGAAATATTCTCCATACTACCGCCTTCACTTTGATGTAACCTTGATTTATGTTTTGGAAGTGAAGGAATCCCACAAAGGTCAGGTTCGGGCAGCCTACTACTAATGAGAGAAGAATCGTCAATTTCTGGACAAACTCTGGCCAACGAGGATAAGGACAGGTATTGTATGGAAACATCTAAAGGAGACTCAACGCAACTACTTCGACTGTTCAATGTTCCAACAGCTTCGCATAGGTGATCCAACAGAGCAGTAAGGCCAGATTCAGGAAATCTCTCGATATTTCTTGAATTTGCATCAATTTTATCGATATAATCCCTTGGGGTATCACATGACGAGTCAAGAGTAGAGGATACTGCATGCATAATTCCTCTTGGTGGTGATTCCACAAAGGTACATTCCTCAGCACTTAAAGCATATGAAGTGCAACCATTTTTTATGGCAAGATGCTTGCTTTCATTACCCTGAGTAGGCAACTGCATGGTGGCACTTAAAGAACAATGAGTTGAGTGCATTTCACAGTTACGAAGGAACATGGAATCCTCTCCGGTGATCGATGCGCCTAAATCACTGACAGAATGTTCACAAAGCAAGCAGGAACCAACAGACTGTGACACAGACTTCTCATTATAGCACTGGTCTCCGCATACAATACCTGGATGACTGGCCAGACTTCTCTCTTCAAACAGCTGCGGACCCCGATGCCCAAACACAGAGAACTGATTCTGATGTGATCTCCCCTGACCAATCTTTGATATGTTCGATCTTGGCCGGAGCCCAGCATAGTGTTTAACAGCACAAATCCTGCTGCCATCATATGATTGTTGCATCCCAGAATCACTCAGGACACTCAAATATCCACGAGCATCAGATGCGCCCCCACGATGGTATCTGATATCACTACTCCCACCAAATTTATGACTTTTAGTCCTGCCCTGAGGACTGTTTGACGTCCTGCAATGTCCACCAGAGAACTTGGATGGCAAAACCTTCTTATTCACTACGCCACTGATGAAAGCAGGTTGGTCAATGAAAGTCCCTCTCGTCCTGCGATTCCAAGGAATCATATTCTCTCTATTCCTGTTTCTAAGCGACGAGCACTGATTGTATTCAACGCTGACGTTGCTGGAAAGCCCAGCAACCCCCAAAGATACATCTTTCCTAAAGGCCCTCCTTCGAGACTCACTACGCACACCAGGATTCCCTGAAGCCAAACAAAAGCCAGAATAACCGAGGTATGGATTCGCATTCCAATGGGGAGCTGAAATATGGGTCCCCGAAACCCTTGTACCACAAAAATCACTAGAATTATGAACTTCACTAGATTTTGTCTTTAAATTCACATTCCCTGATCCCAATTCCTCCTTCAATATCCCATTTTGAATATGATCATCATGCCCTAATTGCGAACAGAATCCAGTAGTAGCAGCGTACCCGTAGAGAGACGATGTCGCATAGTAAATAAAAATCCGGAGCCGAGAGACCTTTCCCATCGTAGAGAGCCGATCGTGATCCTCCACCATCCGGCGAACATCCTCATCAGTCTCAATCAAGATCAGCCTAGGCAGGGCTTCCTCTGGTCTACGAGAAGGCGGCTTAGGTAGCTGGTAAAAGAGGGAGAAATTGCCATTACCACTGAAATCGGAAATCCTCCATCGAAGTCTTGAGATATTGATTCCACGCCGGTCGACGGAGATGATGCGAGTCTCGCCGCCAACGTACCGGAGCTCGCCGGATGGATGGCGAGGCGCAAAAGAACCCCCAAGGCTACAAAGGAGTTTGAGCTTCTGCTGCAATGGAGGCTTCTTCGGTCGAGGAGGACCTGGGCCTTTCATGGCGGAAACCAGAGAGAGAGAGAGAGAGAAGAAGAGGAAGAGAAAGGATGAGTCTCGTGAACAAACGAGAAAGAAAGCGAGGGTAGGGGTCTACTACTGTTGATATTTATAGGGTTGGGATCTGATAACAAAAATCCACTTTTAACCTTATCCTTTTCTATATTAACGAGAATACCCTTCTTAGGAACTTTGAAGAATCATGGCCGTTCAGTTATTGATGATCAAATCTTCAGGTGTACTTCTATTGTTAGATTCGATCACGTTGGACTCACGTGATGCTGGTTATTGTTTTAAGTACTAATTTTAATATTTTAATGAAGTTATATAATTTGTTAACCTCGCGGTCTGTGTTTTATGCTTAATTTATTAATAATAATCAACTGTGGGTATTTTGAACAGAATTTTTTTTTACAAGATATGTTTGAAGAGAAATAAATAACAATGAAAATAGTTTACCCACTTTTTTCAAAAAATATAAATTTAAATACAGATATCTCTTTTGTGTTGGATAATGATTAAATTATTAATATGGTTTACTTTAAAACATATTTTATAAAGATTCAACTGATTATTAAATTATCTAGTTAATATTAATAATGAAATCATAAATAATAACCGTTTCCGAATTTTTTTTATTAAGTATTTTTATTTAAAAAATATCCATATTTGATTAATTTAATCAATGCATTTTTCATGATTAAATTATTCGAGGCTATGAAAAATATATTTTATGTTTATAACTAATAAATTTATTATTTTTAACCTATTGTGATTTATTTATTATTTAAAATAAAAAATATAAAAGGAAATTAGTATTTCATTTCTCCCAACTCAAATTTCAAAGGTTCTAGAGATTTACCCATATTTATTAAAAAAAATTGTAAAACTAAATAAAGAGTTTTGTTTCTGACTAATAAAAAAAAATATTCCCTGCTGATTTATGTGATTTTGAATAAAAAAAAAACGTATTTACAGTATAGGGGACAAGCTTCAGAAGAAGCTTGTGAAGCCAATGCATCACATAAACATAAATTGACACGTCTCTAGACTCTCTACCAACAATAATTCTGGTAATCAATTATTTGTTTAATGATATGTATAAATATAATAAGAATAAAAAAGTATGAGGGGCAATACTGGTATTTGAATGGAGATATTCATGACATTTCATGGCGGATATTCTTGTAATGCTGTCAAGCCGCGACAACTATAAAAACTTTTTTTTTATAATATATTTATTATGTTATTATTCACATCAATAAAAAATATACATATGAATTTGGATACTTACTTGACATGCTTGCATGCTGCATTCTTATAAAAAGAAAAAAAAAAGGGAAGAAAAATATCAAGCAAGCAACGGAATGGATTGAGAAATTTTGTTTTTGTTTTTTGTTTTTACACAAGGTGCACATACGAGGAGCGCCTCGGTAAGCTCAGCCACGTTTGTGCCATCATCTTGCGTGGACAGAGGTTCGATCACGGGTCCTCCCTTTAGCAGGGGTTGGCAATTTTGGCTTCTTTTAGAAAAGTAGATTCCTTTGAGAATTTACATGTTTTTTTTTATATAAATCAATTTTTTTTTCAATTATACAAGTTTTTAAATCAATTGATTGCTAGAAGTTTTTATTTGTGTTCGAGTTGTAATTTGTTTGATTCAAATGTTTAAAAAAAATAGAAAAATCATAATTTTATTAAAAAGAAAGCAAGTGGTATAGAAAAAAAGTATAAACAAACCAGAAAAATAGTGACAAAATAGGAGAATAAATACTTGAACAAATCTATTGAAGGTGGATAGACTAAAGTTGAAACACGAAGAACAAATAGAAAAAACACACAAAAAAATATTATCAGATGAAAAACGATGATAAAGAAATTAGAAGTTTATCCTCCCTGGAGGTATAAATGATCACTTCAACGTTTTTGCCAAGTTGAACTTAGGAGTCATGCCATGATTCATTTTGTTTTTGATACTTTAGAGAATTAGATGGCTAGATTCAAAAGTAGGGAGAATTTTTCCAAACCAATTTTAAAATTAATAAGTATCTAAAAAAATAAAATTAAATCTTGATTGAGGTTGCTTTTGGTGGGTCTTAGGAATTAAATGGAATTTAAACCCATTGGTATTAATTAATGATACTGAAATTGAAGGGGAAATATAAAGGAAAACTGAGAGAAGTGAAATGAAAATTTAATATAATGGATTTCTTAATAAAATCAATAAATTATAATTCACTGAAAAATAAAAAATTATGAGCATCACTAGGGGAACAAGAGCCATTGGCATCTAGCTAAATAACAATGACATGGAACTGAGAAAATACAAAATATTTTTATAATACATTTGATTTCATTTTTATTATGCCCTATATATATATATATATATATATATATATATATATATATATATGGTATTTTTTTTTCATTGACACTGAAGCTTCATTCAATGTGAGGTTCGTTTAAGCTAAATTTTAGATCCTTCGAATCTTATGATGGTTTTTTTCACCTTCCTCATCAGACGGTGATAAATAAATATGATCAATTTCAAATAAATGGCATCCATTTAGAGGGAGTTTTATTATAAATAAAGTGTCTCATATCTTTTCAAGCAAAACATGCATATTCTATTGAGGTAATGACGTCTATTTTAATTTAGTTATGATATCTTTGATTTAAATATTTAAGTTAGTTGTTTGTTGATTAAAATTCAAATTAGTAGAAGATTATTTTTCATAATTTTGCTTTTATAAAGGCTTCAATGGTTATGAATAAAGTTTGCAATTTTTTTCATCTCTTTTTTTAAGTTATCAGTGGTATCATGAGCTAGATTTTCAACAAAAGGGAGAGTTCTTTGAAATGAATTCACAATGTCTGCAGACAATTTTGTGCAACCATTTATTCAACGTTTTGATGGTTACTACGATCATTTGAGCATGTTGATGGAAAATTTTTTAAAATCCAAAAAGTATTGGAATATTGTTGAATTCGGAGTTGCAACCCCGGATGTTGGAGTGGTACCTATAGAAGCACAACGGAAGGAACTTGAGGCACCAAAGTTGAAAAATTTGAAGGCGAAGAATTATTTATTTCAAGCCATTGATCGATCTATCTTGGAGACGATTCTTTGCAAAGAAACCTCCAAAGATATATGGGATTCGATGAAGAGAAAATATCAAGGCTCATTAAGAGTGAAGCGTGCACAACTTCAAGCCTTGAAAAGGGATTTTGAAAATCTACAGATAAAGAATGGAGAATCTATTAAGAATTATTTTGCAAGAACCATGGGGTTACCCAATAATATGCAATTCATGGGGAGAAGATGGATGATATTGCTATTGTTGAAAAGATATTGCGATTTTTGATAGCAAAACTTGACTATATAGGCGGCTTAATTGAAGAATCAAAGGATATAAATGCACTCTCCATTGATGAACTTCAAAACTCTTTATTAGTTCGTGAACAGAAGATGAACCATAATTTTACTGCTAAGGAGCAAGCTTTGAAGGACTCTACAACCAACAACTTTTCAATATTACAAGGTAAAGGTCGAGGTGGAAGTAGAGGAAGAGGAAGAGCAGATAAAGGATATAGAAGTGGTAATAGAAATATTGATGATTTATCAAACTATTGACCTCGTCCTCTTTCCCATCATCAGTATTTCTGTTACCACTTCCGTAGCCTCTATCTGCTCTTTCTTTTCCTCTACTTCCACCTCGACCTCTATCTCGTAATATTGAGAAGTTGTTGGTTATAGAGGCCTTCAAAGCTTGCTCCTCAGCAATAAAATTATGGTTCATCTTCTGTTTATGAACTAATAGAGAGTTTTGAAATTCATCAATGGAGAGTGCATTAATATCCTTTAATTATTCAATTAAGCAGACTATATGGTCAAGTTTTGCTATCAAAGATCGCAATATCTTTTCAACAATAGCAACATCATCCATCTTCTCCCCATGAAACCGCATATTATTGGCTAACCCCATGGTTCTTGCAAAATAATTGTTAATAGATTCTCCATCCTTTATTTGTGGATTTTCAAAATCCCTTCTCAAGGCTTGAAGTTGTGCACGCTTCACTCTTGATGAGCCTTGATATTTTCTCTTCGTCGAATCCCATATATCTTTGGAGGTTTCTTTGCAAAGAATCATCTCCAAGATAGATCGATCAATGGCTTGAAATAAATAATTCTTCGCCTTTAAATTTTTCAACTTTGATGCCTCAAGTTCCTTCTGTTGTGCTTCTGTAGGTACCACTCCAACATCCGGGTTGCAACTCTGAATTCAACAATATTCCAATACTCTTTGGATTTTAAGAAATTTTTCATCAATATACTTCAATGATCGTAGTAACCATCAAAACGTGGAATAGATGGTTGCACAAAATTGTCTGTAGACATTGTAAAATCACTTCAAAGAACTCTCCCTTTTGTTGAAATCTGGCTCTTGATATCACTAATAACTTAAAAGAAGAGATGAGAAAAACTGCACACTTTATTCATAACCACTGAAGCCTTTATAAAGGCAAAATTATGAAAAAATAATCTTCTACTAATTTGAATTTTAATCAACAAACAACTAGTTTAAATATTTAAATCAAAGATATCCTAACCAAATTAAAATAAACATCATTATCTCAACCCTAGTTTAAATATTTAAATCAAAGATATCCTAACCAAATTAAAATAAACATCATTATCTCAACCCTCCTGTAAGAAAAACAGTGGACCATTTTCTCCTTAATTGCCTTTTCGCTCCCCGCATTTAGAAACATTTTGGATAAATTTTTTTATCTCCTCAATCTCCCATTTGATCTCAATGAAACTTAAGTCCTACTTTGATTATAGACTACATAATCTAAGGAATCTATGTATTGGGACTATTTGTTGGAATATTTGGTTAGAACACAATAACCACATTTTCACTTACATTGTTTGATTTTTTTTTTATTATCATCAAAATCAACTATATACTCTTTGCATATATTTTTGTAGTTCAAAGATAAAAGAGACCAATCAATTATATACTCTTTACATAAATTTTTGTAACCCAGAGATATAAACAACTAAATTGAAGAAAGCAATCCCTAAAATTAAAAGAAGTCTTGTATATATTGGTTCTCGTGTGCTTGCTTTAGAAAGATCACTCGTTGGTAATAGCTAAAGTGACGACATGCAAGAGAAAAAGACCTTTGAATTTGAAGCAAGTTGATGTGTTTAAGTGGTAGAAGAAGAATTGTTTCCGTCTATTGAAGTCTTACCTCTGTTTTCTTTTAGGGCCACATTTATTTGTTTTGGTGTCCCTCTCATTCCTAGTCAATTTTTTTTCTATTCTTTTTTACTCTCTTTACTCTTTAGTGTTACTTTTGTGAATATGCACCATTTTATGTCTTGTGTTTGTGTCCTCAAATATTGGTTTGTCCAAGAGATCCCATATATCATAGAGTGATTGCTTCACTGAAATTTTAATGTTGAGAACTCCTTACGTTTTCAATTAGGAGACTCAAGTTGAATCTAAAAACACTATCTTCGATGATACGATGGTCCACCAACACTTAAGCTAAAAAAAGCAAAGAAAAGCTTTATAACATTGTCATCTCAATTGCACTTTTACAACATTATTCAAAATATAGATAAAAATAATGATAACGTTAATAATAAAAAAGAATAAAAATAATAGCTATTACTCCCTTCCGCTCTATTTTATTTGTTTATTTTACCTAATTCACGTTGATTAAAAAAAAATAGTTGGAGTTACTGCCAATCTAAATTTTATAAAAAATTATATTAACTATTCAAGTTTATTTTTATTTTAAATATGCTTTAAAAAATGTGTAGTTGAATATAATTTATTGAAATTTATAATAATATATTAAATATAAAGACAAAATTTTAAAAATTATTTAATAATTCACAAAATTTCTAAATCGACAAATAAAACAAAAATAATCTAAAATAAAACAAGTAAAAAAGGCTATTTATGTAAGGTATTTATTTGAGAGATGACGTGAGATTAAGTTTCAAAGTTTACATAAAATGAGAGCATAGATGTATATAGTATTAATTTTAAGAGACAGTTTGGATGGGGGTAATGATCTCCAAGGAACGGGAATCGTTATCTCCCATCCATGTTAACCCTTGTTCGTGTTAGGGTAATGTGAGTCCCATTGCTTTGATGAAATGGTTGGACCATTTTATCAAGAGGATTTTCATTACCCCCAAAATTGGGGATTCATGATAGGGGTAATAGGGTGTAATGCCATATTACTCTTTACATTTAATTAAAATTTAAAATTAAGATAATTAATTAATAAATTTAATTATAATAATTAAAATAAAGAATAATAAAAAAATAATGAATTTTAAATTATTTTATAAATGAATTTTTAATTTTTATTAATTAATTATATGTTAATAAAAAATTATCACTTTAAATAGTTAATTATAATATTAAAATAATAATTTAAATTATAATAACATATTTACATATTGATTAACATAATAAAATAATTTAAATATCATTATTTTTTTTAGCTATTATTATTATAATTAAATTTATTAATTAAATATGTGAATTAGTTATATTAAGTTTAAATATTTAATTATAATAAATTAAAGTAAATAATTATATTATAAATGTTTATTAATAAATAATGTTAAATATTTATTATTAAAGATAATTCATTATTTTATACAAAATGATCCTTTTACACAAAATGGTATAAATGTAATATTCATCTTAATTTTCTCTTACTTTTTTTCTCTATTCCTAACTCCCATTCTCTTCAATCAAACACCTACATTATTACTATCCCTTCCTCCTATTTTTATTTTTATTATTTTTATTTTTATTTTTATTTTTATTTTTTCAAAATCTAAACGGACCCTAAATTAATGGATGCTCCTGACTTTCCATCCGAGGGTTCATCTTCTGTTTGTTAAAAAAAAGAAAGAAAAAAAACAATTTGAATTGGGTTGGGTTGAGTCAAGAGGGAGACTCACGTGACCAAGTTAAAAAAGTGGGGGACGCTCTCGCCAGGGAGCAAGATCTAGCGAAGAAGCCAAACCTCCAAACCCTCAAACCCTCTCCCTCTCCCTCTCCCTCTCCCTCGCTCTGCCTGCTCGAAAGCGAAGGGAGCCATGTCGTTGACGGGCGTGAAGATGTCGGAGGAGGTCTGGCTCACTTGCCTCACCCACGCATTGAGCACCGAGACCGAGGAGATCATGGGACTTCTCCTCGGGGACATCAAAGTACGACCACTTCCTGTTTTCCCCCCTTTCTCTTATCTAACCTTTTTGTGTTTTTTTTCCTCAATTGGAAAATAGTAGGGAATTTAGATAGATTTTATTTGTTTCTTGGTTGGTATTGCCAGAAATGGAGTGGGAATCGGGTGAAAGTTTGGATTTTGGTTCGGTTTCTTGTTCTCGGAGTTGGTCTTGTTGTGGTTTGCGATCTTGTAGCATGGTTTCTTCCTTCTCTGTAACTAAAATTGAGATTTTTGGAGTTTGGGATTGTTGAATTTGGGTTTCTGATTTGTTGAATAGTTACTATTTCGTGTTGGATCATCAGATCACCTTCCTGATATTTGAATTCTTGTGAATTGATGATTTATTGCGGTCTGAGATACAGCGGAAATGCATTCTAAGATAGTCTTTTTTCCATAGTAATGTTTGTATATTCAATGTGAATTGCTTCTGAGGCGCAAAATTCGTTATTCCTTGGCTTCCTGATTGTAATTATTGAATTTTTCATGGAATTCATTAGATTATTTACATTCATTTGAATGATCTCCTGCGCATTTCATTTTAAGAGGTTAAAGCCTATGTTTCATTTGTTTGTCTAGAATCATATTGCAATTCTCAGTTTTCTTTATCCTTCTTATTAATGCATTCCTTCTTTGCTTCATGGTCTTTCCTTTATTGTTGACTACATCTGTGCAAAGTTTCTTTCTTCTTAATGATGTTAATGATGTTTGCAATCTTGAGTTCCGGCCAGAGCTCAATTACATGTGCCCACTAATTTTGGAATGAATTTACAGGGAACGAAATGAAATTTAGTTTGTTCGGGTATTTTATGGTGCATATATGACTGCATAGTTAGATGAACCGACAAATTTTCCCGAGTCCCGACAAAATTTACTAATAACAAGCTTTAGATAGAGTTTGTTCTGTGTTCACTTCCTATTCATACAACTTCCATGAACCCAGAACCAGATAACTTCATGGTACGTTACATGGCTTCTCGTGTGTTTGCAACCTGGCATTCTTAATCATGATGATCACGTTTTGCAAGAGATTGGAAGAGGTATTTACTAAATCCAATGTGTGAATCATCCAATGTTTTGTTCTTTTTAAGATGATGTATTTGTCGTATTATGAAGCATTATGTTGACCTTTGTCAAGAGTTTAGTACTGCAAAATTGCAAGCGAAGCGTGAGTTATGCGAATGGCGGTTCTGAACAAAAAGTCATTAGTCCACTCTTGCGAGCTTTTACCAAAAAAAAGTGCCTTGTTGGCCATGCCGACAACTTCATAACTTTTCCATACGAACCAAACGTGGTTAAGGGAAAACCCAAGGATAATACTTCAAGTGTAGGATCTGGAGAAGGTTCAGTGCATGTAGTTTTTACTTTTTACTACTATAAGTGAGGTGCCCACGTCCTCTCAGATGCATATAATTATTAAGCTGATAAAGTCTTGATTTTGATCTATGACTTTGCCAAAAGAGGCTGTTTCATTATTCCTTTTCAATCATAATAGTTCTTTCCATTATCTTTAGAAGTTACAGATTTTGTAATATACTTAAATGTATATATTCATTTCATGGATAGATTCATTTGTTCATTGATGTTGTTTCTTGCCTTGACTAAACTGGGAGTTTTAAATTTGAATAGTGTCATGCACTTCTATTTTTTTTTTCCAAAAGCTCTTTTTTATTTGCATCAATGTAGTTAGCATACTATAAAAATTGAAAGGTTTTTGCCGCCGCCCATCTGATCATGTTTGTTAATGTCATTTATTTTGAAACTTTTTCAGTACTCAAATGGTGGTAATGCAACTGCCTTAATCTGGGGTGCCTCCCCACAGATGCGGTCTGATCGTCGCAAAGACCGAGTGGAGACTAATCCTGAACTGTTGGCTGCAGCATCTGCACAAGCTGAGATATCCATGATTTTCGCTTCCTGTTGTCTATATTTGAACTACATTTTGTTGTATGTCAATTTGATCTTGTAAGTTTTCAACTTGACTATTTAGCACAAGATGACACTGACAACAGGAAGAACAACACGAGTGATTGGATGGTACCACTCTCATCCTCATATCACTGTACTTCCATCGCATGTAGGTAAGTAGATGATGATGAAAACCTAATGTGCTTTTGCGGAGATTTCCCCTTGTCTCTGGATAATGCACCACTTTTTTTAATTTACTATCCCCCTATTTACTGTAAGTATCTTTTTAGATGCCTAGCCAACGAAATATACTAGCCTTGAGGTTAATATGAAATTGGCATTCAAATGTTTAATGCATTTCTCCTGTTCTTATACTTTAGAACTTTGTTCAATGCATGCCAGTTTCGTGTCACTGGATCTATTAGATTGTCTATCCCCTATCCAAGGGAAAAAGTGGTTGCATTGCAATTGAGGTCCAACTATCAATAGCAGCTTTGATAATTTATCAATGTGGCTTCTTGTGTCTTTGTTTGCTAGTTTTAATCGCTTCTGTTACTATGACATTGTGGCTTAAATTGTAGTTGTTGTTTGACCAATCCAATTCTATGTCCAACTTTTTTTTTCCAATGTAGATTTCAGCTTATGGAATTTTTATTTGTTTATGATTTTTTGACTGGAATATGGGATTTAGTTGCAATCATGTAAAAATTGATTCTAGCGTATATTTTATTATGCCTATTATTTTTCTTATTGGCTATATTCTCAGAAGCACATTTTGAATGGATGACATATAACCCCGGGTTTTATACTCCCTACATTTTAAATATGGTCTGTGTTTTTGAATTAGAAATTTCTAATCAAGTTCTCCATATGAGATTAGGCTCAAAACTTACATTCTAATGGATTGTACAGATGTTCGTACACAAGCAATGTATCAACTGCTGGACACTGGTTTCATTGGGCTGATATTTTCTTGCTTTAGTGAGGATGCTCAGAAAGTTAGTCTTAGTCTGTTATACTTGTTTGTAACTTAGAACGGCATTGCCGTCATTCTAAGTGTGGGAATTATGTATTTTTCAGGTTGGGAGGATTCAGGTCATTGCATTTCAATCCCTGAACGGAAAAGAGATGCATGTTACACCTTTTAGCACCAGTTCAATCATAGAGGTAGATTCATCTCGGAGTTCCACTGTGAATACGCCCAGGTCGGGTTCCTCATTCATTCAATTCTTTGAACAGGACACTGCAGATTCAAGAGAGACCAAAGCTATAAAGGTGTGTTATTGTTATAAATTGTTGAGTGGTTTTGGTTTGTATGTGAGAAGATTGAACAAACTTTTGAAATAGTAAATGCTTGCAACTCTAGTCTGATATTTTATTTTCTGCTTCTACTTTCCTTGTTCCATTCTGATGCACAAGACAAATTCAGGCTTAGATTCTAGTTGTTGAAGGTTGATGCTAATAGACAATTCAAGGTTTGTGCAGGAGGATGCTAGTTGGTCTCTGCTTCTGGTAATTAAACATTGTGCGTTTATATTATGAGTCTTGATATTGGCTGCTCAGTGTGTGAATGATGTTGATTTGATGGTGTTTCCAAGAAGTTTAGAACTGTACAACTTTGGATTATTTGTGCATGTTAATATGGTTCAGTGACTTTTTTTTAAATAATGTTTAGGTTTTGAATGCCTTAGTTGTATCTTGATTCTGGGGAATTTTGTGTGTGCGTATTCCTTTAAAACAAAGGTTTACCTACTGTGGTATGACCAGAGATGCATTTGTTGTTTAGGTTGGGGGAGGATCTTCAGCATTGGAGGATTCTTATTCTCAGTCCGACGTCAATTATTCAGGGAAGCAGAGAGATAGAGGAAATTCTCTTGTAACGTATGGTGGTGATAGCACATTCGACACATTAGCTGATACAGATTCTATGGACATGACACCAAGCATGCAGGAAGCTTTGCACCGATCAAATCTAGAAGTGAGGTATGTATGTCTGATGGTTTGCACTAGTTTCTTGTGAAACAAAGCTATGCTCTAGAAGTGATGTGTTTGTTGGTGTTAAATCCAATGTTAAAGAATTCGAGAAAGTTTATTTTAAAAACTATTATAATTGTTCAAGATCATATTCTAGACATAAATTCAATTGTTAGAGTTTTCTAATGTATGTGTCACGTAACATACTTTGGTTGGCAGTGGTGCAGAGTATGTTAGGAAGGAAGTACCACTCAAAGTTGTGCCAGCTAGTTCACTGCTAAAGCTCGAACATCCTTTAAACTCATTCACAGATTTGCAAGAAGTATTGTTCGAAGAGGAACAGGCAGCATATAAAGAAGCTATTTCACATAATATACAGTAACTTGCAGCTCCTTATTCTTTCAATTTTGGCTTATTACTACCATTCCACTTTCGTTCATTCTTACTCTTGTGATCAGAGATGGGAAAATACACCCTCTTACTTTCATTCATCACAATTCGACCTACCAGGCCACACTGTGCAAGTTGATGGAATATTGGTGAGACATAAATGTGCTTGTATATATGTATTTTTTTTCATCAAAACCTCACTTGTGGAAAAACTGACACCTTGTAATTCAACCTCTTGCAGTTTAAGCCCGGCGATAAGTGCACTACAAGACACTTTGAAGGAAAATGAAATTCGGGTATTTAGTTGTGTACAACCTTTTCCTGATTTCTCAGCATATGCATTAAGAGTCTTAATCTGATAAAGAAGTGTTATCTTTTTTTGAATCAAACCAGTTATCCATATTGATGAAGGAGGCCAAGTCATTGGAAACTGAAGGCCACGGCCGGGAGAACGACTCAAGCTTTGGATCTCCACGGCGTGCCAGCCGGAGGAGGGCATTTTGATTTGTCCGCAGAGGGCCATAAGATGTCACAAGATGTGTATCCTGTATAAGCTGATCTGACCTTCCAGCCGGTTCACCATTACCTCCTCTCTGTTACCAGTTCACAAGGCTTTCCTTTGTGTAGTGGATGATTTCATTTCAACCCTTCAACGGGAATGCGTTTCCTTTTTTGGAATTAAAAAAAAAAAAAAAAAGAAGAAATGTCAGATCTTAGACATATAAAAAGAAATGCAATTATATGATCGTTTAAGCCTTTCAATATTTTGTAAAATAAACTATGAACAAATAAATAGGTGTATGATCTAAATATAATATTAAAATTTATATTTTTCTATTGAATTTTTCACCATCATTTTTATAGGAGATTGATTGAGAGGTTTTTGTCTTTATTTTATTTTGGTGTTATATGTGAATGGTGGGATTGATTGAGAATTTGAGGTGATTTATTTATTTATTTTTATTTTAGTTTTACACGTGGATGATAAAGAATGATTAAATATTTGTACGGTTTTAATCGTTTATAAAGTTTCGTAGTGAATTAGTTATTTAATTCATGTTTCTTCTTTAACCTACATATAAAATAAATCAAAGGTTTGGATGTTTGAATCATTACCTATCTCAATGCTTCACATTTTTCTTAAATTATTTTTGGAGTGGCGCTCAAAAGGTTCACTGATGTTTACATCTTGAATTGGGGTCATTGCATGTATATCTTCTGTATAAAAATATTGAAATGATTTTTAACTAAAATAAAAGTAGTAGAAAATATATTACTTCCTCAGTTATAGCAGGAGAACAATCCATTGCAATTATTTCTTTCTACTCACAATCAAATAAACATGTTTTAAATAGCCAATAATTTACAGAATATAACAGTGATAAAGAATCTCTACTAATGGATGCGGACTTACAACTCAAACTCTGTGTCAATAAGTGAGAATGCACTGTTTATTGCATTAGTATAAAAAAAATTCAATTTTTGACTGCATGTTGCGTTAATAAAAAAGAAAAAATTAAAATGAGATCATGATAGTTTTGAAAAATATATCACTGTGAAAATTTAGATGAATATAATTATTTAAATAATATAAAATTCAGCACTACCCCAATCAATAAATAAGCCAAGGAAGATGAATCTAATACGTCTAATTAGTAATAGTGGAGAGTTATGCAGATGTGTGTTGTAATTTCTTTTAAGCAAATTGATGTCAGATGAATCAACGAAAGAGACAAGGGGAAAACAAATTTAATTAGCTGCATAAAACCAAAGTCTAGAAAGTAACATTTATTGAGTTCAGAGTCATTTATGTTTAAGTAATTACCTTTAATTAATGAAGCAAGGAAGGACCGGGCAAGGAGGGTTTTTTAATCAGGTTGTGGAAGGTTGTGGAATATTCATTTGGTCTGGTAGAGAATGAGTGTCTTTGGTCGGCTGCTTTTGGTATTGAGCTTTGGGCCCTTGGTTCCTTCTTATCTGATCGTTATCTCAAGAAAAACATTGAAAGGTAGCACTTGAGGTCATGTCTCCCCCCATCTCATCTTAGTGTGTCTTTCACAATGAAGTTGGAACAGTTGAAATCTAAGTTGTTATTTTCTTTTTGGGCATCTAAATTATGACCACTAATCTCCTTTGGCATCTCTGCTCTCAACCATCAGCACTTGTCTGCCTAGGGAGGCTGCATCAACCTCCACTGATCTCTCAATTAATTGTTACTTTCTCATCACATCTAATAGATTATATAAATATATATAAAAGTATAGATTTTTATGATATTATTAGTGGTGTTTCAAATATATTGTCAATTGTGTATTTAAATAAGAAACAATAAAGAAGATAATAAGATTAACCGTCTTTTGGTCTATTGACAATAATTTTTTTATGTAGTGTGTTTATATTCTACTTAAAAAAATTCGAATTTTAATTCATCCAAAGTGCTAGTATATATGTATTAAAATAGTAATTATATATTTGTGCACGACACTGTTTTTAACAAATAGTTTGGTCACATTTCGTTAATAAAAAGAGAAGATGTAGAATAAAGTTTTTATAAAATATTTAATTAAAGATGAATTTTAAGCACTGAGATAATCAGAGATAATTGAGAATATAAAACTTTCATATATGATAATAGAATCTTCAAAAAGACAAACCATCTTTTAAGATTTATACTTTAAAATATAAATGAAATCTAAACATCAAATAAAATAATAATAGCATCTAAACAAGTGAATCAATTCAAATAGCTAGGACTCGCACCTGTTTTTTTTTTATATTTTTTTATTTTAGGAAGACTCTTACCTGATTTCATGAAGTTGTTATTAGTTTTTTTTTTTTTTTTTAACATAAAACTCTACTGTTTTTGACCAATCCCTGGTAATGAATTGAAATTTTTGCTATTTTAAAAGCCACTTTTTCCCAGTTATAATTATTAAGTTACTTTAAATCATTTCTATCTAATTCTTTTGTGATATCAAAGGAAAAAAAACAGATAAATTAAAATAAAAGAGCTACGAGTTACACACTTACACGTAGAAGGATATTACAAGGAAAAAAAATACGGAATTAAAAATAATAAATAATATATAACTAAAAAATAATATAAATTTTCTCTCAGGAACCTCTTGTCCTCCTCTCCAGGTTGCATGATGGAGGGATTATTTTTAAAAAGTTAGTTAAGTCACTGAAATTAATGCAACGCTGAATGAGCTAAATCAAACACTGCAAAAAATAAAAAAATAAAAAAAAAATTCTGATGTGCCATAGAAAAAATGATTGTTCTGTTAGATCCTTATATCCCCAACTGGAGCTCCCAAAAAAAAGTCAAAAACTCCAAGCTTCCTGTGATAGTGCAAAACAAGCCTACAATTGTGATCTGAATTAATTTGACAGATGCTTATAGAATTTTTTTATTATTATTTTTATAAAATTAGATAAATTATGTAAATGCGAAAATAGAAACAAATTCATTTTCTTTCTCTTTTTTTGAGTCCCTCACTGCTGGTGAGAACTCAGTTGTACTGTTTTTTTTTTCTCTTGTGTGTTTCTACTCGTTTTTTTAATAAAATAATCATTTATCCACTTTTATAAAAAAAAAAAACCAATAAAATGAGAACTACATGACCGACAAAATTATGTCAATCACAACAAAATTATTTAATTAGAATTTCAAGGTTAAAATCTTTATTTTTTTATTTGTTTACCTCAAAAGCTAAATTTTTTTTTATTTATTTACTTTTATCGAAATGAGCAGTCTAAACGTGCATAATTTTCGGCGGAACAAGTAGAGGCAAAGGCCTTATACATGTGAGCTCAAAACCACCCCTGCACAAGCACCGGTAACACTCCAGAAAATATGTTCTCATTGACAAATCAAACTTTCACCATTTATAAAAAAATTCTTTAGATAATTCAATACCAATTAAACCACTCAGTCGTTCGCTTCTTACTCGGTTCCATTTGCTTTTAATAAATATCAAAGTAACAAAGTTTGAGTTGAAACAGGCCAACTGGGCCTTAAAATCTCATTATTCACCGGCAGAAGGAGATCATGCCACTCTCAATATGTGTACATATGGGTTTTTTTTTTATTATTATAAATATGGTTAAGCGAAAAAAAATTGTGAATTCAATGTGCGTGTGTGTATATATAAGCATGTCTACAATGTATTCTTTTTGTGTAAAAAAATACATGGATACACATTTACACACGCTCACATTACGACTCTATTATACATTAAAAAGAAGTCTAATTTTTATCTCTCGTATAGAAGTCATGTGTCTAACATCTCGATCACTTATCATGCACCTATTGTGTGACGGTGAGCATGTGTCCATGTGTACATGAGCTTGTTGGAGTGTGCGAGCATGAGCATTTGCATATGTTTCTTTTTCTCCACAGACTTGATTTATTCCTTAATAAGTCGAATTTGATTCGAAAACAGTGAGAAAATTAATTACGATAGTGAGACAACATCCGAGCCTGGGCCGCCACCAGTTAAAACCAACTACATTGCTATATTCTCAATTATTGAGAAACTTTCCAGCAACAATAAAAGCCACCCATATCCATCCTTCACAACTGTAAATTTAACCACAACAACAACAACAACACCTACAACAACATCAACAAGAAGAAAATGAGCGGTAAAAATAACAGAGTTGAGAGAAATTCCAGCACAACAAAAGGATCCATGGAGAGAGTTGGCGACTGGTACTGCATATCATGTGGCAGTAGAGTTCACAACTTCGCCTGGCGCTCAGCCTGCATCAACTGTGGCTCTCTCCGTGACAGCTCCCTCATGTTGGACGCTCCCATGCGCCCTGCCTGGAGATCTGGTGACTGGATTTGCAACAAGTACGTACGTACTCTTAATTGCATGCATGTTTTAATTAATATTAATCTCATATATATATAAATCACTTTTAAGTACTGATCATTATAACTACATCTATATCTATATCTATATCTTTATGTAAATATCTATATATGTTAACAGGCCTGGTTGCAATGAGCACAACTATGCTCGCAGGACAGAGTGCATTAGATGCAATACTCCCCGGGAGTAAATAATGTAGGCACTCAATTAACAGTTTTTTTTTTTTTTTTTTTTTTTTTTGGAGAAAAATAATTAACAGTTTTCAATCTCAAAGCTGGGATTTATATATTCATTCTTTCTTTGTGTTTGTTTGTATTTGAGGAAATGAATTCAGCCGTTTAATCATTATTAATTATAATAATGTGTGTTGATATTTTTGTTTGTTTGTGTTTGAGGAAATGAATCTTGAGATGGAGGAAATGCATGTTTGATTGTTTACGTAATGTGGATATTGAATTGACAGTTGAAGATATACATAGACCTTTTTTTTTTTGGATATTTGTTTGCTTTTAACTGATTCTTTCTTCTTTTGTTTGTTTCAGGTGCTGTACTTGAGTTCTGCTGATTAGTTACTATACTAAGATATATAATATAATGAGAGTTGAGATGGATGAGAAGCTTGTTTTGTTATTGAATGCATGATGATGTTAATGGCCCTTTTTATAATATAAGTTTACATATATACTTACAAAATTGTGCTTACCTTTGCATTGTGTTTGAATATTGAAGCATTTTTCATATTTAAAAACTAATGTTAAAATATTTTTAAGACTCAACTGGAAATGCAAGAATTAAGTAAAAAGTTTGATTGAAAGTATTATCTTGTGAAAGTGAGGTTGGAACCTTGGAAAGTGGTGATTGCGTTTCGGGTAACAAGCACTGGCTTCAATAAAGCCTAAAAAGGGTACTGAGTGTAGGAATAAAGATCATATATCCCCAGGATAGATGCCCAAAACTACATATATATATATATATATATATACCAATTATTGTCACTTTTAGAGAACCCCAAAAATCAATTATATCTAACAAAATGTTAAGCACATTAATATGTGTCCACTTTTGGGGAAAGGGGTAATATTACTTTGGTTTGTGCGGAAATCATTGACTAAACTTCATTATTAAAGTGAAAAGATGCAATAACAACAGTTAAATCAGAAACTTGAATAATTTCACCTTTTCAAGGGATAAGATGCAGTCCATAAAGATGAAGAAAAAACCACAAATAGATCAAAAATTAAAGTGCAATCCAAATAAGAATGGAATAACTATTTTCTGTTATGTTGTTTATGTGTACACCATGGTAATATAACAAGTTCAGAAGAGATGAATGTTGCATCAAATAACCATCATATATCATGATACCTTTTGTCGAATTAAATATCATCACATTCGATTACAAGCAACTTAACTTTTCGCTCAGTAAGTTCACAAAATTTAAATTTAAAAACTAGTACAAGATCATGACACTTGTTTTCAGTTTTTCCAATTGAGTAAAACCTTAAGGAGAGTTACAAAGGGAAAAAAATTACATAGCCAAAAGTGCCACCATATTTACTTGAGTTTCGACTTTACTGAGCTCTGTAATGGTTTTGCAATAGGCCGGGCCTGGCTTTTCGCCAATGCTTTTTTCTCTTTATACTTTATTGAGGCAACAGCGCAAATTACTGCAACCAACATTGTCGGGTATACATAAACCGCTGTATTTGGATCTGTGTTAACCGGCTTTCCAAGAATCCCTTCTTTCACAAGACCCCATACCACCAACAGAGTTCCGAACATGCTCATCCTCCCTGGATTTATTACACTGACAAGCGCTCCTGCAACTGCGAAATAGCTGCCAGCAAGAACCTGGTGATTGACAAAGAACATTAGCTATACTCTGGCAACATTCAAAACCAAATTGTTCATGCATAATATAGAGGTAGAGAAACCTCAAGCCGTTGGAGATCAACAACTGCTGATGCGTTTTTAGCTTCAGTAAGGTTGTACATGTTGAACAGATTATTCCATCTTGGAATGGTCATGTTAGTGAAAAGTCCATTTGCAATTGCTCCAGGGTAGAGGAGAGCCTTCACCACTGCTGGGGGAAATATTTCATTTGCAACTAATTGTGAAGATGTGACCTGTATTGGTGTTGTGCATATCCCTGATCTGCAAGGAACTCTGAAATGGAAAAGAGAAAGATGAGAAAGCACAGTTAGTCATTGTCCAAAGCATGTTGCAAAGACCTAGCTCAAGGGGTAGACGTAATTTTACGTTTTTGCCAGTCGTGTTATTACTCATACACTCACTGGCTTTGAAGCTTTTCAAAAGACTGAATATGAGACAGTTTATTTGATTTTATTTGCTTCTTAATGACAAAGGTGATTAAAATAGACAGTAGATTAAATAGAGCCAAAAAACATAGATGGAAGATAAATAAAGCAGATGTACCTAGTTCCAAAAAAAAAAAAAGAAGGCGTTTGGTTTGGTTCTCCTGAAATGAATTATACCCTATAGATGGAAAGTATCAGACAACCAAAACTACCAGTCAGGAACTTCAAATTGAGGAATTACTGAAATAGATGGGGTAAGATTTATAGAAAGAGCACTTAGATGGTAATAATGGCCAGCATTCTTTGGGATCACATGCATGTCAATGTCTACTTCTCTTCATATAATGTGCAATTAGTATAAACACAACATTTGATTTATGCATCTGTTAAGCTTCATGCCTGAATTTTCTAGGCATGAGAATGGGAATTTAGTTGGAGAAAAGGAAATTCTTATTACCTAAATGAAAGAAAAACAAGAAAACATAGAAAGACAAGTATGGAAACGACAAATTTTGTTCATAATATCATGCACATAAGAACACATAGTCTATATCAACAAAAGTTGGGCCATGGCGCCATATACCCTGTTTGTCAAAGACTACAGAGTAGGGTCCCCAATGGTTCAACATTTCAACGTACAAAATTTTCTAGAAATCTTAACCAGTTATACAGGAGTAGCACAATGCAAAGACATAATAGAAGATATGCCCTGAAACATGAATTACAGTACCCGACCATAGAGTGTCCAAGGTCCATGTGTCAATTCCCAAGACATTCAAATGATCAAGGGGCAGAGGAGCAGTCCGTTGGTCCAGTATTCACCATGGAAATGGGTTCCTTTTTAGGATAAATGTAAGGAGAGTTTGATATTAGTTAGTAGACATAGTTGATAACCTCAAAACATACGTGGACAACAACAATTTCAAGGTTTGTTTCTTAAGGCCACAATACAACCATCATGATCTAGTGAAGAAGAAAGGTGAAGTTTTGATTTTGAGTAACGTAATCGATTCCCTTATGCATACTACTAGAGGAAGATAAGCATGAATTACAGCATTTGGTTCTCTATACATAGCTAAACTCTATAAATGGGAAGTAACAAACAAAATTAAAAAGAAAATGGCAGTTAGAAACTTCACATTTAAGGAGATACTGGATACGATGTTCATAATATATCAGCGTTCTTGAACTAGTATGTACACAACAACTAATTTGCTCATGCTGTTCAGCTTGATGCCCCTCTTTTCGAGTAATGAGAATGAGAAATTGGCAGGACTCAGGAGAAAGAGGAATATCTAATTAACTTAATTAAAAAAACACACACACAAACTCATAGAATACATACTTGGAAGAAACAAATTTTTCTATAAATAGTATGCACTCAAAACTACATCACGTATATCAACATAACTCAGCCATGATGCCTCACATTCTATCAGTTGAAAACTATATGGTATAGTTCCCGATGGCTCAACATGTCAACCTACCAAATTTTCTAGAGACCACGGTGGTGTACTCAAGATCTGTGTTCTGGCTTCAAAGACAAAAGCATGATCAAGGGGCAGAGAAGCAGTCCCCTGGTCAAGGATTTACCATGCAAATTGGTTCCTCGTTGGGAAACATGGTTGAACAGTTGAAGATTAATTAGGAAACAAAAGTTGACGCCTTTAGAACATATTTGAAGAGTAAGCATTTCAAGGATGATTTGCTGAAAATCACAACAAAGGATGGTGATCATGATCATGATCATGTGGTCGGAAAGGTAAAGTTTTGAGCTTGAATAACCTAACCCACTCCATTACCATACTTATGAGGAAGATAACACGAACCACAGCTTGATACGCTACCTACCTACTCATACCATTGCATAATTAAATTGCAAGGAAAAAATTTAATATATAGATCAGAAACCGGGAAAAAGAGATCTAAACATGATGAGTGATACCTGAAAAGAGGGATTTGGAGGATGATGAGGAGGAAATAGATGCGAGCGGCGATGGATTTCCAGTTCTTGGAGGAAGAGGATGGAGGAGGAGCCATCGGAGAGGGAGGCCTCTTGACTGTTCGCGTTCGCTCTCCTTTGTTTGTTCTCTGGATCCCGTCCTCATCCTCCCCTTGTTCTTTGGTGCTTGATAGAATGACTGTAATACCCCTTCTTAATTAATTAATTAATTTACAATTTATTTTAATCTTGGAATTATATATATTTCAGTAAATTTTCTTTAATATAGATATACTCATGAAAATATGAGATGTGGTATATATATATATATATATATATATATATATATATATATATATATATATATATATATCATTGATTTAGTTAATTATTTATTATGTAACAATAGATTAAAAAAGAAAGGATAAACAATGTCTTTTATACTTATTGTCTTTGTAATTCTACACATATATAAGATTTCATATATAAGACTACATAGTTATATATTTTAATTCTTGATCATTTATGAATAAATTTATAATTTTCAGTTATTTAAAAGAGAAAATTTTATTAAAATTAATATATTAGTGAGAAATAAAAACTTTTTTCTTTAAAAATGAAAAGTTGATGATTGAAAACTCTTTCATTTTTTTTTTATTTTGTCAAAAATAATAGTTTGTCCATATTTATCAATATATAGTGATAAGCATAAAAATATTTGAATATACTGTTTAAGATATTAAATGAAATAATTTATGAATAATTATGGCCGAGGTGTGTGGCTAAATAAAGTAATAAACCCATTCATCCACTTGTGCTCTTCCTCACATGGAGAATGCAATTAAATGACTATTATATCCAATTATCCATTAAAAAAAATTCTCCATTATTCACGATCCATTGAGTAATCAAAGGGCAGACTCTATGAATAAGGTCCATGTTACAAATGAACTGTTTTTTAATAATCAAACATATAACTTTAAATAACACATTAAAATATCAAACATATTTTAACAACCCACTCCATCAATAACCCACCTCTGATAATTTTGTTTTCCAGTCCCTTTCCAATAATATTAAATTAAATATTATTTCTTTTTCTCTTGAAAAAAAAAATCATACAAACTATCTAGTGTCATAAAATTTACACATGAAATGGGCTGGCCTTTGCGCTTGTGAAGCATCATATCTCTGACAGAGTGACAGACGTGTTGATAGTGTGACAGTGGTACAGTGCTAACAAATATAACCCCATTTCACCATCATTATGATGTGGACCACATGCATAAAGTCGGTCACCAGACCAATCATTCACTGCAACCCCGCATCAAGACGCAATCACGCAACACCCTGCCAACCTCTAATCTAATCTATCTCCAAGAACTTGAACTAGAAGCTCAGCATCGATGTGGAACGAGCTCCCTCTAGATCTCCTCGCCCATGTCTTCTCCTACCTCCCGCCCACGTCCCTGGCTCGCGCCATGTCCACCTGCACCCACTGGCAAGCCTGTGCCCGCTCCTCGTCTACCCCATCTCACGCCCATCCACCTTGGCTCCTCGCCATGCCATCTCGCGGCTCCATTCACTGTTGTTATGCTCTTGACCCGTCCCTCCAACGCTGGCACTCCCTTTCTCTACGCTTCATCCCCTACTCCATCCGCCCACTCGGTCCTGTTGGTCCCGGTCTCATCCTCTGCAAGCTCGCCTCCTCTGTCTCCTCCCTCCGCCTCGCTCTCTGCAACCCTTTCTCCAAACAATTCCGCCTCCTGCCTTGTCTTTCTAAGCCCCGGTCCAACCCTGCTGTTGGGTTCATTACATCAGAAGACTCCTCCAGCTTCCGAGTCTTCGTTGCTGGTGGCACCTCCGGTGCTTGCTGCTACGAGTCAACACTGGAGGTTTATGACTCGAGGGACGGTGACTGGCGACACGCGGGTACAATGCCGGTGGAGTTCGCGGTGCGGTTGACTGTTTGGACACCGAACGAGAGTGTGCACGCGGGCGGGACTATTTACTGGATGACGTCCGCGAGGGCGTACAGCGTCGTGGGGTTCGATGTGGGAAGTGGGTCGTGGAGGGAGGTGCGGGCGCCGATGGCGGATAGGCTCGCGTGGGCGGCGCTTGTGCAGACGAGGGATGTAGAGAGAATCGGGCTGGTCGGGGGAGTGTCCGAGGGGGAGGCGTGCATTTGGGAGTTGGTGGACGGGGATGAGTGGGAATTGGTCGGAGAGGTGCCGGTGGAGCTGGGCCGGAGGTTTTGGAGTAGGAAGGGGAGTTGGGGAGCCACTCGGTGTGTGGGGAGTGATAAAGCTCTCTACTTGTTTAGTGATCTTGGGTCTGAGATGCTGGTTTGGAGATCGGAAGGGAAGGGTAGTGATCAATGGGAGTGGGTTTTGGTTCAAGGTTTCTCTGGAAATGAAGAAGCTTTGATCCCAAAGTGTAACATTCCCATTAGAGCAGTGTTACTGCGCCCTGTCCTGTCTTCTTGATCTCATTTTGTTCTCTCACATGCTCCAGTAGTTTCAGTTGAAGTATATTACCTGCAGAGCAAAAACAAATGATCTGGCTCTTGTGAGTCAGTGAATTGCATCTGCATGTGAATATGGAATTGGTGTTAGTTAATTCATTATATCTGTGGAGGTACTGGCGCTTATGTTAGATTAGATTCTTTTGTTGTTGTGCTATGCTTAATACTTTAATATTTGCTTATGAATTGATGAATCTCCAGTGTGGTTTATTTTTTTTTAATGGAGAAAATGAGAATATTTAAATCAAACAAATGATTATGTTGAGAATTAACAAAGGATGAATTTCAGTGAACTGCTAGTTTGAAAGGCCAATAATTAGTAGGTGGGTGTCTAGTATTAATATATTGGTGTGCACATTGTAAGGCCAGCATGGGTGAGGAATCTCTCTTACAAAGAGCCAACATTGGCAAATCAATTCTGCAGTACATAAAGCAGAAGTGTTTGATCACCTGCTTTTGATAGAATATGGACAAACACTTAATTGCATTCCCAGGCATCAGTATTCAGTTTGATGTATTGATTATTAAAATATGTGTGCCACATGAGATGGATTATGAGGTGGATAAAGATCAAGAACGATGTAGAAATAACCGAGGACACAAATGAAGAAGAAGGCTCCTGTGAAACAATCTCTTGCAGGGATCATCTTCTGAATCCATGGTAGCAATGGATGCATTTTCAGATTGACCAATTTTTTTTTAAAACTGGATATGAAAAAACTCGAACCAAAAAACTCTGCTTCCATTCTTATAATCTCTATCACGAGTACTGCCTCTTGAGGCCATCAATCTATGATGGCTCAAGAAAGCGGGCCTGAAGTTTGGCATGTTTGTGTTGTCACTTGTCATGAATGAATGATCAAAACAGGGCGATTATTTCATAAACGCTGTTTTACTATATTACATTATTTTATTTTTATTGTTTTCTTTTCCCTTAACCCATTATCATCCATGGTGGCCAGAACTAACCCATGTGGTGCCTCTGCTATGTTCTTTGTTTTCGCACTTGTATTTTCCCCTGGCTTTTGTTTTGTTGCATTAATGCTCATCCACTTCATTAAAAAATTAAAAAAAAAAGCATCATATACGGTGAGAAAACGTTATATTGCTCATCAATAGTTATAATTTACTTGATATTTCAAAATTAGAATATATTGTATCTCATCTAACTATGTCAGCAGTCATGTCCACCGCTTGATATTTAGAGACTCTGATGATTATCTGACCATGATTTCCTCAGAGACTTTCTATTGAACATTTGGTGTTCAAATTTCTTCTTCTCAAATTATTTGCTTACGGCCAATTAATCAAAGATGTTTTCCTTGAATTCTTTCTTCCTTTTTTGCATGTGCTTTTGTTGTTGTTGGGTGATATACTTTCTATATATTTTCTCTAATCAGGCCTACAATTTTCTTTGTTTTATTTTTAAAAGAAAAGAACTTATATAGGAGAGCACACTTGGAAAATTCTTTAACATGTTGGTACATTGTCAAATATAAATTATGGAGGTTTGAAATTCTAAAATAGCACAGCAGAAACTTTGTCAAAGTCTGAAATTCAAGTCAAAAATTTTCGGCGTTGGAACAGTTAAGTAATCCAATCCCAGGGTGCCATTTAAGAACAAGAAACTGTTCAATTCCATGACCAATATTAAATAGCAACCAGTAATAAATCATCCTCAAGGTATGACTCATTGCTTGTTCATCAGCATTCTAATCTTATGGAGGATGGAGACAATGAAAGGGTCCAACAAATTCAATGACCAGAGGACTTTCCAATTCTAAGGCAGACAGACACCAAGAAGGTTGCTGGAAGTTAACACACACTTAATGCTTCAAACCAAAAGCATTTTTTGGTTTGGCACTCTTCTCTGTAGTGATTAAACCCAAATGGTTGTTGGAATATAATAAGCAAAATGTTTATTTTGTTCATCCAAACTAGTCAAATTATTCTATTTAGGACACATGAATTACACTGATTAATTGTAAGCCTCGGATCTGGTGCTCCTGCTGATCCACATGGAAAAACAATGAAATGAAAGAGAAATCCATAAGAACACATGATCAATCCGAGTCTCTCTTCACTATCAAACTACTCATATCTTCAATTACTAGTCTCATAAAACAGTCCTATGTGAAACCCAATTTAAAGTATAACTCATTAAAATTGAGTTAGGATAGAGGTCAGGGATCTCTATAAAACTACCAAATTTATTTTTGCAAGTCAGGTTTATGCAAAATTACTATGGTGGCATTAGTTTTATTACCATGATGCTAAACACAAGCTGGGTTCCTTAGACAGCATATAGTGTCAGCTGAGGAGTGATTAGAGGAGGTTAGAGCGAGCTTTGCAGTTGCGTGCATTTCTATGCTTTTGCTCCTTAGGGACTGTTTCGTTCGCGATAATGTAGAAAGATTACCATATGTTACGTGGTAATATAAAAAATATTACCGCGTTTGGCACTGAGAAAGATTACCACTTGTTACGTGGTAATCTGGATAGTAATACTATCCACATTACCAATATGAGAATATTACCAAAAAAATGGTAATCCTATTATCACCAAATTTGGTGTCTATCTTGGATTACTATGGTAATCTTATAACTTTTTATATTTTACCAAATTGATTTTCATGAACCAAACAAAGTAATGAACTATTCCCAGTAATAAGAATTCTCAACCAAATATTGTTATATCAAATTAACACAATATTTTCAATCATATAACATTCTCACCTATATTACCATAATAATTTAATTATGTGGTAATATATTATTATCACGAACCAAATGACACTTAGGGGGTGTTTGTTTGATGGTATTTAAAACTCCTTGTAGTTGGAATTACAAGATTTTTTGAAGTAAGATGTTTGGTTAGGTGGATTTAAAAAAGTAACTGGAGTTGCAAATACTCTTTCATTGGATTTTGGTGGATTTGGAACTACACCCAAATTGGATGTAGTTCCAAATCCAGTATTTGGATTTCTAATTAAAATTATTTTTTTAAAAATTAGAATATAGTTGGAATTTAAACAAATAAAATTAATTAATTAATTAATTTGACAAATGATTTTTTTGTTGGTTATATATATAATTATTTTTTATTATAATAAATTAATTTTATATTAATTATAAAATATAATTATAGTGCAATTAATATTAGTAATATACTTATATTATATTAATTATTTTAATAAACAATTAATATATAATATTTTACTATAATAAATTAATTATATATTAATGATATTAATTACTCATAATATTTGAAATTTGAATTCATATTTATTATATTAATTACTCATAATATTAATTACACTATAATAATATTTTACTATATTTTATAAAATATAATTATAATGTAATTAATATTAGTAATATAGTATATAATTGATATATTATATTATATTAATTGTTTTAATAAATAATTAATATATTATATTTATTATAATAAAATAAGTATATATTAATTATATTAATTACTCATAATATTTGAAATTTGAATTCATATTTACATAAAATATAATGTATATTTTATAAGATATTAATTATTACATCAAACCAATTTTCCAAATCCAAATTTACAAATCCCTCTAACCAAACACAAAATTCTGTGTTTCAACATTACAAATGCATCCAACCAAACACTGGATTTGGCTCTCCTGAATTTTCAAATACAAGGATTTGTAAAAGCAAATCCACCGCATTTTCAACTACATCCAACCAAACGCCCCCTTAAAGTTTGAGTACCTTGGCCAATTTTATTTTGTTCTTTTTGTAATTGGGTTGAAATTGTTTATGTCTCCGTTTCTGGTAGACTGTTTCTATTGTGCTTTTGACGTTTTTATTAATGAATGTTATTTATCTATTTAAGAAAAAAAATCTCAACGTCAATTTCATTGGAAACTGCAAACCGGTACCTCTACAATGGCAATGGATTAAAACAAACAAAAGTCACTGTTTATGGGTCAAAAGTCAGAACAAATATTTTTATATTTTATTTGTCAAAAATTAAAAAAAAGCAAGCCAATAATGACTTTAATATGTATACACATAAATATACACAATAGCCACCACCTGCAAACTGGTACCTAACTCTTCCTTCTCTAGTTCTTACCACGAGTCATAATCAAGCTACCATCCTCTCCATGTTCCTACTTTGTCACTTCTCTCATCTCCTGCCTTGATATAATTAAGTAACAACTATTCTTTTGTTCTTCAATACCTTATTTGGAGATAGAAAACAAGAAGCAAGAGAGATGGCTGGTTTGCAGAGATCTGTGGAGACGTTCAGGAGGTCAGGATCATCAGGGTTGGTATGGGAGGATAGGTTCTTAGGAGAGGCCAATAAGAATCAAGAAAAAGAACACCAGTTTAAGGAGGGAGAAGAAGGCCAGGAGTTGAGACGCTCTCGGAGCGTGGGATCCTCTGGCGCAGTGCTGGAACGGAGCCAGTCCAACGGTGGCCGTGGCTACCGCACCGGCCGAGTCTCACCTGCTCTGGATCCTCCTTCTCCTAAAGTCTCTGGCTGTGGCTTCTGTGGAGTTTTTGGCAAGCCTGGTCATTCTAAGAAACCAAAGACTAGTAAGCGCAACAAGTGAAATAATATTCTTTCTTTCTTTCTTTCTTTCCTTCTTTCTTTATGTTCCAATGTTCCAAAACTCCAAAATTCCTTGTTACTTTGTTCACTGCTTTGGTTCATCATCAAACATTCAGTTAAAGAGAGAAAGATCTACATCCATACACAAGCTAGTTAGTTTTGCATCCAAAGATGTGGTAAATGGTAATTCACTACACACCATTCATTTTCTTTGCTCTTTCCTTTAATTTTTTTTTCCATTTTTTTTAATGTGTGTCTGTAGCTATATGTGTAAATTGAATGATGTTTGTGTTTGTTGTAATCTACTTTTTGGTGGTATTGTGGAGTGGTGGTGGTGGTGGTGATTGAGTGCTAATGAATTGCTTTTGTTTCTTTTGATTTGAATGATGTTGCTTAAATGGTTGATTATTGTGATGGATGAGTTTCAATGTTGTGTTTTGTGCTCTTTGTTCATGTTGTTGACAACTAGCACCTCTGGATTGTTCTTCAACCAACCATGGTCCATGATGGCATGATGAGAGGTGAAGACATTGCTCTATTAAAGTATTAATCAATGTTTCTTATCCACAAATTCTTGTCATGGTTGTGTTTTGCATGATGATTAAACTAGCTGCCACACTCTTACCCATCCTAAGTTTTTTTTATGTAATTTACTTTGCTTATAAATTTAAAGTTACGCCTTTCATTATTGACAAAATTAATTATAACAGTTGCTTGTTAATTTTTATTGCTGAATAAAGTAATGTTATTCCGTTACTATTTTGCATGATTTTAAATTATGTTAATAGTTGTGTTGTACTTGTTTGTGATTGCTTTTCATGGTCACGCCCATCTTTTTTGACTTCTCAAGGAGGAGCAAATGTTTAACACTTGGTGGGGCCCGAAGCTTATTTATTTTTTGAATTGTTCCTTTCAAATTAAATGAATAAGAATGTAAGATGATAAATCAACTTTGCTTCATCAATAAATAAATAAAAAACTTTGTTGAGGAGGAGATATGTTTGAACTTTGTATTGGCTCATGAGGAATATGAAAGCACAAAACTTTGAGGATTCTCATCCTGGTCAGCGATTCCTTTCTTACCGTAAGTATTTATATGCTATATATTGATATGGCTATGTAGTACATTTACATATGTCCATCTTTTTCAAAGGTGGAAAAAACAAGAATAAATAAAGTTCAATGTAAATATATACGTTTTACTTTAACAGATGAAATACAGAATGAGCCAAATTATGGCTACTGGGGATATACTGTATATATATATATATAATATGATCAATGATATAATGTAAATTTGAGTGAGAAGAGAACAAGATTCTCATTCAATCACATTGTCTCGGGACAAAGAGAGCCAGAAACTTGCAGATCTGCAGAGAAAGAAGAACATACAATGAATGCAAATAATACAAGCTGACATGCTCATCTGTCATGCTGTAGACATATATATGTGCCACAAAGTTAAGTTTGTCTCCTGAACTGACAAGACATGAAAAGTGGGAAAGAGTCTTCTGTTTTGGATATTCAACATGCATCATCCGCCAGGAAACTCTGTAAAACATCCACCATATATATATATAGATATATTCTGTTACTAATCTAAGATGATGCCATTGCTGGAGTTTTAGTCCTGAACAACATTACAAGCATCTTCTCCACTGAGAAGTAGAGAAAACAGCCTGTGGAATGCGTCACAAATGACCCGTAGCTCGTCCCAACCACACAATGCCATGTCACCCCGTACACCTTGTCAAATTCCTGTCATTAATCCTCAAATCTTAACCTTTTGATTTGCAGATAACATACATACATACATACATACATACATACATACATACATACATTATAAGGTCAAGTTGTGATTAAATGAATGTTATACCTTCTTAATGTCATGAGCCATCTTCTTAGAGCTGAACTTGTTGTCAATGTGCACATCGTCATAAGCTCTTCTTGCGCATCTGAATGCATGCACTTGCATGTAGTCAGGCATGTCAGCGGCCATCACCTTCACACCAAGGAATGCAGCCACACTCGCCGCATTGAATTCCAATTGAGACAATGACTTCCTCCCCTGAGTCACACTCATGCGCACACCGGCGCCGGCATTGGCATCCCTCTCTTCTTGACGACAAGCTTTACGTGCTGCATGATTCCTTCTCGTCATCAGCATCATCACTCTCTGACTAGCACTAGTTCCTTCCTTGCTGTTTTTCTTTTGCTTCTCTTGTTTCTCCATGGTTTAATTTCTATGGCATTGCAAGCATTCTTGTTGTTGTTGTTTATATTGGAGGAGTTATTGCTCACCCACACTGAATCAAGACAGGGTATTAATTAAGATGGAATACATGAATAACTTAACCTGCCGACCATGTGTGATTGCCTGTCGCTTATAAATAAAAATTGAGTCAGTGGGCTGGTGGGTAGGGATCTGATTCATTTCTGTTAACTTATCAATTCATTTCCTAGTGGCTAGCATTTAGAAATAGAACAATAGGTGCTGCTACTCATGGGTATCCAAATAACTTGTTTATCTATCTACTATTCTGGTCTTTGTGTAGCCAATGAATGCCAGCACTTTTGGAGCCCACCAGTGTAACAATCAGAGAGGAACAGTACTGTGTTGTCAGTTCAATAATTTGGAACAGAAAACTTGAAAGAAAGAAACAAGGAAAGGAAGGAAGACTGCTCAACGTGCTCCATATATAGGATGTTCAGCTTGTGTTCATCGATGCTGCCTGAAGCCTGTGGGACATGATGGCGCTTTACTGTGAACGTGGAGTCTGACTTAAAATATGACTTCATCATGAAGTTTATATTCTTAATTCTTATATATATATTTATAATTATTAGCAATTGCCATTTTCTCTGATTTTCACTTTGAAAAGTGTAGATCATTAAGTTCTCTGCTTGTGTGGATTACTGCAACACTGTCCTGATGAATTTTTCATCATTGAGATTGCTGGCACATGGTTTTACTATACCAATTAACATAAGAATGTATTTCTTACGTCTCTGAACCAACAGATATGAGTGTACTTTTTTAATCCAAAAAAAAAATCAACTGTTAGGAGCTAGTACTACTTTTGTCATTATTTTTATTAATAGCATGTGATACCAAACTGTGTTTTGGATTATGTGAATTGAAAAGAAACCTCAAGATGACTAATTAATAGAGATATAACATTGAAAATATATTACATTTGACTGAAAAATTGAAATCCTTGCTAGCCACATGAATTGGCTTTGATTTGACATTGTACCATTTGTTTCTGCTGTTGTTTGATGCTGGCAATCCTGCAGAGCTTGATGGGGTCATCGTTGATTAGAGGGATAACAGGGAGTTTTTCACAGTTGCAAATCTCAATCATAAGGCCATCAGGATCATGGAAGAATAACTGATCCACATAAACTCCACCATCCTCTACCTGCCTCTGCATGTATCTTATGCCCATCTCCTTCAGCTTTCTTTCCACCAAGCTCATGCTCTCACACTAATGCATGCATATATATAAAACAGTGTTAAATAATATATAATATATATCAATCAATGTGTGGTGGTTCATGCATGGATGTACAATGTATGCTTGCACGTACCTGGAAAGAAATATGATCGTCCTTGGGATTGATCTCTGTTTTCTTAGGAAGGCTGCAAGGGTCCTCTGCTTGCAGGAGATGGATACCAAACCCAAAGTTGCTGAACAGCCTTCACATATATATAAAATGAGAGAATGTGAATTAATTAAAACAGGTATTGCAAGTGTGAATATAATAAAAAATACAGTATTAATTAAAAGTTACCATGCGCCATTGAAATCAAAGGAAGAGGGTCTCTTGATAGAGTAGAAGCCAAGAACGTTCTGATAGAAATGGAGTGATTTTTCCAAGGAACTGCAGAGCATGGAAATGTGATTCAAAGAAGTGAGAGGTAAGGGACTACTACTTTCTCTTCTGTCAAGCATCTTCACTCTATGCACTCTGACTGAAGTTATAGTTGAGGAGGATATGTTGGTTGATTAATGGGTGTAGTTTGCTCCCTTTTTTATAGTGTCACTGAAGGATCTTTTCTCTTCAGAGTGAAGATGCAAAGTTTGAATTGAACCTTGAGCTACGTTGATGGCCTGTCAACAGAGACGACAAAGAGTTGATAATACACGGTAGATGAGAGATGAGAACAGTTAGGACTGAGTTTACTTGGTTTGGGCTTTTTTTCAATTGGCAAAACAGGTGCCAATTGTTTATTCATGCACATGCGTCACGCTAAAAGCAACAGTCCGTGTGGTCACCAAAGGAATAAATTCAAATTTGGGGAGTTAGATGCCGCCCACCACGTTGATCACATTCAATCTAAAATTGAGGATTTGGAGGTGAATAATATGAGAAGTGTGATTTTTACTTTTACTTTTATGTTTTCATTTATTTTACTGGTCACAATTCAGTCTCTGAGTCCCAATAGCAGGTTTCTGCTTTTGTGGTTCATGAGATTCTTGTAGTTAGCGTCTTCCACTTCTTATGGGTTGTCTGTCTGCTTGTTTCTTTATTTTGTCGTGTTTCCTTATTTTTTAATAAATGTGATTTATTCAATTTTTTTAAAATAAAAAAAATCTCAATAGCAAGAAGACAAAATTAGCAGATTAATGAACCTCCCATCTTGCTTTTTATATGATTTCAATGCCAATATTTCAAATATTTTGTATTTAATATGATTGAAGAATGTAGATTAAGGAAAATAAAATAATTTTTTGTTTATTTATATTTTTTCAATGTAAACTGATATTTGGTAATATTATCTTGCTTTTTATATGATTTCAATGCCAATATTTCAAATATTTTGTATTTAATATGATTGAAGAATATAGATTAAGGAAAATAAAATAATTTTTTGTTTATTTATAGGTAATATATATATATATATATATATATATATATATATATATATATATATATATATATATATATATATATATATATATATTAAGTTTGTATGATAAATGACATTCACTTTGTTTAGTTTAAATATTTAACTTTAATAATGATTAAAAGTAAATTGTTCAATTTAAATAATTATAGTGATCAAATTGGATGATAGGTAATTTGAATTATTTAAATAAATAGTTAAATATAAGCATTAAATTAATAATAAATAAAGTAAATTATTAAATTTAAATATTTGAATATAATAATATTCCAACTTAATAATTTATTTTAACAATACTCATTAAGTTATTTGAATTCTTAATTTTAAATATTTAATTTTAATAATTAAAGTGAATAATTATATTCAAACTATTTTATAAATGCATAATTTTATTTGTTTTTAAATATAATTCAAATTTCTCAAATTTTTTATATTATTTATTTATAATAAAAATGCAAAAGGAATTTCATAACTCACTCCAATTTTTTTTTTCCACATGCATTATTAAAACAGAAATACGATTACAAAATATCTACTAATTGTGGAAAAGAGAATAGGAACAACAACAAAAACAGAAGAAGTATAGACCGGTGACATAAAACTCCTATCGGGTGGAGTGGAAACAAAGAAACAAACTAGTCTTCCTCTTTATTCGGGTCCTCCTCTCCCCGAACACAATCAATCGTCCGGTAGTGGCCACTGGGGGTTTTACCAACGTGACTGTCCCATTAACCTTCTATAAGTGAGGATCAATATAATCCAAATTGCATTGGATGGTACACATAGAAGTGCCCATCCCCAACCTGCTGGGCAGATCTAGCCCATTACTCAGCCCAAGCCTTTCCTCACTTACTTGGGAAACAAGAGTGCCATCATGGCCCACAAAAGCTGTCCACATCACATACCACAAGAGGAATCCTCTCCCAATTGGTCCCGAGACTACTCCAAGATGAAGCCCAACAAGCCCATTCATAGGAACCATTGGCATCTCTTCCTCCCAAGTTTCATAAACCTCACGTGACCAATAATTCCAATTTACGAACCTCGGACGCCTCATCGCAGATGGAGAGATGGAGATCTCGAGGTCAACACCACACCTCCTAGAACCAAGCGATCGGCCCTTCATTCCACACGCTGATTGCCCATGCTCAGCAGACTACGCCGCACCTCGACCATCAGTCACTATTTGAGCGCCATCTTGACCGCGGTCCAATGCACGACCGCTCACAGATGTGCCTGCGCCTCATCATCGCCAACACAGGAGCCAGGCTCTACCATCGCCTGAAGTACCTCCAAGAATCCATCTTGGCCGCCTACGTGGGAGCTATGCTCGACCACTGCCAGAAGTACCTCCGAGAAGCCATCTTGGCTACCTGCGTGGGAGCTATGCTCGACCACCACTAGAGTCTCCAACATAGGTCCAACCCTCCATTTGCATCCTGCCTCCTCTTGGCTGAGGTACCATTCTACCTCGGCATCGACATCACGCTTCACCGCCGACGGAACACTTCTACTTCCCTTATTGGGGTGAGAAAGGCTCAACCACCCTGATGCACACAGTAGGGACCCACAACCCTAAAAGACCGGTTTGATAGGGTGGGGTTGTCCCCCACATATATGCACATGGACTCTCCTTCAATTAGGCGATGTGGGACTAAACCAAAGTTGCAACACGCCCTCTTAACCTGCACGCTTATTTTGTCCGCCACGGTTGCTTCCCTTTCTCATCCAAGGAGATCTCATGCACAAATCTTCTCCCAGCCGAGAAAAAAGCCTTGGTGGATGAAAGGGCCTTGGTGCAAGACTATTTGGAAAGCTCTGGCAAAGGTTTGGTTGGCTCACCCCCACAACCTATTTGTTCATGTGACCAACTACTTGCTGGCCTAACGGCTTAATTTGCATCCCCAAAGCTTCCTTCAAGGAGGGAGCAAGATCGGTTCGTAGACAGCTTCTCCTTTGATGGTCAACATCAGCCGTGTGCCTAACCTCTTCCTCAATGGTGAGAAATGATCAACATCATCTTCCTCCTCGTCATTAAGCAACGGGAAGATCCAGTCCTCCTCAACATCTTCCTCCATGGTCCCCTCCAGTGTCCCACTCAATTTTTTCTCATTCTCATACCCATTCTCTTCGCATATATTTTTTTTAAAATTTTTATTATCGTCCCATTTCTTTTACTTTCATTTTCATTCAGTGATTTAAACAGGCCCTAAATGATATTTAAAAGTTTTGTTTGACCTGCATTGGTGGATGTGACTCACCATATTTTCTATTGCTTGTGACTTGCATCAAAATACACTCGCATGTTGGTGGCATTTTAGCCTAATAAACATGGATACAAAAAAAAAAAAAAGAGTAAACTTCTAAAGATAGTAGATCATTCTAAATCATCTATTACGTCCTGCATTGCTAGTTCAAAGTGATTGGGTGATGATGGAAGTTGGTGCAAGTCATGATATTCATTTGTTTATTGATGAATTACAAGTTTTTTTTTTCAATAAAAATGGATAAATTACAATTTGTAAGAAAGGGAGCAATACAAAAATGATGACAATAGCAATAAAATACAATTCTAAAGCAAAAAAACATTAATTGAGAGAACTTTGGAATTAAAACAGTAAATTATAAGAACAAATCATACGTTAACGAAAAATGAGAGTAATACAAAGATGATGACAATAGCAATAAAATACAATTCTAGAGAAAAAAAATATTAATTGAGAGGACTTTGGAATTAAAACAGTAAATTATAAGGACAAATCATATGTCCACTAAAAATGAAATAAAAGATTACAAGGACTCTAAAAAGTTGAGAAAACTAAGAGAGATTGTAAGACAATAAGATAAAAAGTATTTAAAATAATTGTTAATATTTTTAAGAATTATGTTTTAATAAACAAGAGATTAAAAAAATTAACATTCTTACCAGACAAAGTCCGTATTTCATTCCTTTTCTAATTTAAGAGTCAATATTTTTATTTTTATTTTTATAGAATAACAATTATGTTAAATTTTAAACTAAGAGCAATTTTAATGGCTCACTGAGCAATGCTCATTGAGTCTTTAATGCTTAAACTTAAAGAGCGTATGATGGTAATTGATTGTTTGGTGGTGGATGCCAGGCTTTTTTTTTTCTCCAAACTTTTTTTTTTTGTTGTTGTCAAAAAGAAGGCGTTTAGATTTACATGTGTATTTTTTTAAAAAAAAAATATTATTGATGTAATTTTAAAATATAATTTAAATTAATTAGTTTATTATTGGGCTTTTTAATAAAGTAACCCTATTTTATTTTTTATTTAACCAAATGCCCTAAAGCCATTTTAATTGTCAAAATGACCCTAAGACCATCACATCACCCACATGGGCGTTGTGATGTGCTGATTGGACTGCTGACGTAGTATTTTTAAATAAAAAATCATGATTTTTTGTATTTTAACCCCTGAATTGTTTTACAATCAATAAGTTGTTATATTCTTGGGGTTTTTTAACTATTTTTTTTTAAAAAAATTATTAGTGTTTTAAATTTATTAAACTTTTAAATAACTTTTTAAGAAATATATAAATGCATTTTTTTAATTTAAATCCCTTATGTGTTTATAATTAACATTTTTTTTTTCCTTTGATTATTTAACCTAAATTTTGTTTAAAAAAATTATGTAATTTTTTAAATTTATTAAAAATTAATTTTAAAGAATATATTTGAATATGAAAACACAAAGGGCTTATAATTTATTTTTAATTAAATCATGAAATCAATAATAACTTATGCTCCATTAGTTGACTGTAATATCATACAGACAAACTTATGCTCCATGTTTTCATCCGGTACCGAGTTCACAATTTTGGCAACCTATACCTGGGCCAAAGATGGTTCCACCTGTTGACCGACGTAATGCTGGCCAACCAAAAATTAGACGTAAAAGAATGCATATGGATAGAAACCCTGATCATACTAGATGTAATTTATGCTCTATATGTAAACAACCGGGTCATTATAGAACTACTTGCCCTAGACAAGAGAGAAATATATGATGTAACTTTATTTATATTTGAATGCAATTATGTTTTTTAACTTCAAATAATTTTACAAGTTATTATTGATTTCATGATTTAATTAAAAAATAAATTATAAGCCCTTTGTGTTTTCATATTCAAATATATTCTTTAAAATTAATTTTTTTAATAAATTTAAAAAATTACATAATGTTTTAAAACAAAATTTGGGTTAAATAATCAAAGGAAAAAGATAATTTGTTAATTAGAAAACAAATAAGGGATTTAAATTAAAAAAAACACTTATATATTTCATAAAAAGTTAGTTAAAAGTTTAATAAATTTTAAAATACTAATAATTTTTTTTAAAAAAATTGGTTAAAAAAACCAAAGAATATATCAACTTATTGATTATAAAACAATTCAGGGGTTAAAATACAAAAAATTATGATTTTTTATTTAAAAATAACACGTAAGCAGTCCAATCGGCGGTGACTCAGCGCCCAATCAGCACATCACAACACCCATGTGGGTGATGTGATGGTCCTAGGGCCATTTTGACAATTAAAATGGTCCTAGAACTATTTGGTTAAATAAAAAATAAAATAGGGCTACTTTATTAAAAAAACCTTTTATTATTTCTTCATCGGTTTAATAAATTATTTTTAATTTTTTAGCAACCAAAAGTTAAATAATCTTGAAAAAAAATTAACGATGTGCTATTTTTATATAATTTCATATATTTTTTAAATTTTAAATAATGTATTTAAAAATATAAATTTTTATTATATTATCTAAATTATTTATCAAATATTTTTATTATATAAATAATATTTTGACAATAGAATGTACATGATGAATAATTGAAACAATAAAATAAAATCATTAGATTCCATACTATAGTATTATTATTTTGGAAGATAATTAAATGAATAAGAGTATAATGTATTAATGCGGTGACATAAACATTAAATATTTGGATAGTTTAACTATTAAAAATACCCCAAATAATTTTTTTTATTAAACCACCAAAATAAAAGGATTGATATTTCATTCAAAGTTTAAGTATGTGATTTGTCCACAACAATTAAAATAAAACAAACCATGCTACCAACATCTGTAATCAAAGTGAAATATATATACACACACACATATATATATATATATATATATATATATATATATATATATATATATATATATATATATATATAGAGTTCATCTTGCATGGTTCTAGAACTAGGTATTTTCTAGTTCTAATTTATCACAGCCTGACTTGTGTTTTTATATGATGTTATTAATTTTTATGGGGACACATGTCAGGTTTTGATAGGTCAGAACCAGAGAATACCCTAGATATGATGAACTCATATATTAACTAAATTTAAAATATTTTTGTAATATTAATTGAATTATATTAAATATGCTATATGAAATTGAGAAATGGAGTGAATGGCAAAATGTCAAAATTTATAAGCAGGCAAGTTGACCAGTCAAACAAGCACGGCATAGGACGTATACTTGTGTGGGCCTTAATGGGCTGAAATTGATTGTTAACGGGTAAAACCCGAAGCCCGTCTTCTTCTCCAGCATCAACGCTCTGCTCCATTGCTCTTCCTCTTCGATTGGGAATTGGGAATTGGGGATTGGGGAGTGGGGAGTGAGGATTGGAGGAGCATGAAGATCGATCTAGACAAGCTCCCTCTGAAGCGCTTGGACGCCATTGATGAATCCGGCAACGAGCAATTCCCCCAGTACTCACCCGCCCGCCCGCCATTCCCTCCTTCTCTTAGTGATCCATGCTTCTGTTCGTCGATTGATTTGTGTTTTTTGTGCACAGGGAGACGGGGCATGAGGAGAAGCGCTTGGATATGATCAGGCGCATTGATTTCTCTTCAATAATCGATAAGAAGGACACCAAGAAGCAGAAAACCTCCAAAGACTCCTCTTTGGCTGCGCCGGCAGCGCCGGCAGTTTGGCCGTGGCAGGGCTTGGTGGAGAATCTCCGCCTCGCTCACGAGGAGCTCTCCATTATCCTTGATCTCATCAACACCGTATTCTTTCTACTTTTCTCTTTCCGATTGACTATCTTTTCTCCTTTTTGTGAAGAGGATGGCACAAGGATGGCCTCAGTCTGCTCTTGTTCCTCCTTTGTCTAGGTTGAGGCAAATGATGCTGTGACTGTGGCGGGGATGCAGAGACCCAAGCAGTTGCCAAACGAAAATGTTTCAGACGTTGCAGTCTCTGCGGCGACTAAACTACAAAGACTCCGGGTATTAGGGTTTTTTTACTGTGTTTTTTGAGTGTGTTCTCGATTGAGCCCTATCATTTTCTATTCATTCCTAGTACTGTTTGTATGTGTAGCCACCTAACTTTATATAATGTCTGAACGTCTGGTATCATGTATGATTTTGATTCTCAATCTAGTTTCAGAAATACTGGTTTTTGTTCAAAAGATTACATTCTAACTTGTTTTGGTTGATATAATGATGGCTAGTCGAAATATGGCTTAATTGAATAGCAGTGCTCCTGAGTGTAGATTAATGGTGAGATCATTACTTATTAACAAGTAACCTAATCATTCTCTGGTAAAAGATGGTGCTTTAAGCTAGTAACGTAGTATAGCATTAATTTCTTCTGAGTGTACATTATTCCAAATTAAGTGTTCGACCAATGGCCATTCTGCAATACCAACTGTTTATGTATGTCCTTCTGTCAAGATACTTGGCAAAATGCTAGAGACCTTGCCATACATGACGTAAGTGGGAAGTAACATACTAAATTTCTGTCAGTTGATGTATGTATGGCATGGGAGCTTGCTGGATTCTTGCAAACCTGGGTTTTTCTCACTAGTTTATGTCTAATTCTACTGTGGTTCTCTGGTTTATTTTACCATCTTATATGATTAATAGATGCTAAGAAAGTGCTCTTTTAATATCCATGTTCAGCAAGTAGGTAGATATTTTAAGCAATCTTCCAAAGCGTTGGAGCAGCAAGTTGCAAGAGAGGCCAGATTTTATGGTTCGTTGATCAGGTATGTGTGCATGCTAATAGCATCAATTATGCTGTTCACAAATATCATTTTGGTCTTACACCAGATAAAATGACAGACTGCAGCAGAATTGGAAAGTAAAACGCCATCGCCTTGCAGTGACTGGTCCAGGCAACGAGGGGTTTACCATTGATCTGCTAGACGGTTCATTGCTAGATTTGACAGCTTCTGCCCGACCTTCTCCTCTATCCACTGTACGCATAGATCATGATTCTGCTGGGATTCTGGCCGTGCAATTGCCTCAAAAGTCATGTCGCAGTCTATGCTTAAGATTTCTTGGAGCACATCCGAATTACATACCAAGAAGCTTTGGGAAATTTCCTATGCGTGGTTCAGGTGAGCATTTTTCTTGTGGAGGCAAGAAAGAAGGTTTGACTGCTGAAGATGTCAATGAATGTGTCAAGAATGCTCATGGCATACTACGTGAGATTCATCGCTCCATTTTTGAAGAGCAGGTTCTTTTTTACATATCGCTTATGGTCTTTCCTCCCCTTTTAATTGCTGATTTCTGAAAGAATTATCTAATGCAGGTCTTTGATATGGTTAACCATGAGAGCTACAATTCAGCACCAGGAGTGAATGTGACTGGGATGAGGGAAGATTTTCTACAGTTGCGCATTGGTCAAGAAACTTATGTTTGTCTGTGCCTTATTGCTTCTGGGAAAGAAGACAGTAGTCAGGCAACTGACTCCAGCAACCAGACTCAAAATGGGGAAGATGGGATTTTACATTCTGATTCATTAGATATGATGGTCTTGGATGCAAAGCATGATATCAGAAATTTGCTGGGATTTCCAAGTCCAGTCAGTTTAGAAATTTACTTGCAAGATATGTTTCATCGAAATGTTGTTACTAAAGTTAAGGATAGGCGCTCTTTTCCGCCTCGACATCAATTGTACAGTCAGCACTCTGGTGATGGAAATGGTCTCCTGGGTCATTTCTGTATGACTGTTTCTCATAGAATCTTCTCAAACAAAGTGCTATCAGAGCTTGAATGCCTGGTATAAAGTCTCTCTCATCTTTTTAAAACAAACATCTGGAATAGCATATTTCATTTTGACCGCATTCTTTTCATGCATGCAGGTGAGCAGGGTTCCATACCTTCATTTGTTATCCCGCCCTACTTGGCATTCAAGGACTTCTTCATGGTTGCTCTCTTTGAAGGTTCCTCAGTCGATTCTTCATTCTGGGGAACAGACCAAGTCCTTAGATTCTTCTGACTTGAAGAGTAGGTCACAATTCTTCACAAAGGTCGTGGTGAATGATGACCGGATCAGTGTCAGTGGAGAAGGTTCATCTAGTATCATCGGTTCATTCAGAAGCAATTCTGCTGATGCTTGTTCAGTGAACTGTTATAGTGGTGACCTGGAAGACCTCTCAATGATCCTTCTGCAGCAGGTACTCAAGCCTTTACTGCTTCAAGCTTCAGTTCTGTTTTTCAGTGTTTTCCCTTTTTATTTTTCTGAAATTGAGATTAATTATTCTTGTGATGAAGAGTGGAGACAACATTGATAAAATCTGTAGGCTTTTTCTGCAGTATGAATAGTGTTGTAGCATTGAAAGAAAACCTTATGCCTTAGGAGACCAGTCCCTTAAAAACATGAAGAGTTTTCTGCATTAGCCATTAATGCAAAATGAACTCTCTTTCTAACAGGTTGCTGGCCAAGTTATTCGTTGGCTCCACGAGGAAGCTCTAGTAGTTGGAATGAAGGTGAGCAGAGATTTCTTGTGCTTGTATTTTGATCTCGATCAAGGTGAGACACTCGGTCTGGTGGCGCATGTTGATCCTCATGATGTTTCGGGATGCATTTCATGGTGGGTAGTTCTTGATGATGACTCAATGACCGAGGGAAAACTCGCAGCAGGCAATGATGAATACGAAAATAAACGATTTCTTGGCCATTTGTCTTTAGAAGCATTGTATTCCACTTTGATGGATCTAGTTAACTTGTGCTGCAGCGGTGGCAGCCATTAACACCTAAATTACCACAAATTTAACCATCTTAAATCATCATCAGGAGGTGCCGATATGGCTTTAATTTTTGTGTACCATCTTCTTGTTTGTAATTCCTCAGCTTCTCATTACCAAGAGGGAAAGGAAAAAACTTTATGAACATATTTCTTGTACATGCTATGGATTAGTGGATTAGGTTAACACCCTAAGGAAATAATTTTATTTATTCAAAAAGGTTGCAGCTTGGAAACTGACGACCAGATGGATACATAGATGCTGATGAATATAGATCATCCAACCTACTTGTCTCCTTGCTTATATTCAGTGACTTGGAACCCAAATAATTTAATGATGGTGGTTTGGGTCTGCTTTTCCTGCTGCACTACTTAATGTTGAGACAAATGCATGCAGACGGACAAAACGGTCTTTAAGAGGGCTGGAAAGAAGAGCCAGCAAATGGAACTCTCAATTAACATCGAACCATCCTTCTCCCAGTTACTGTTCTAGCAAATCATATTATTATCATTCTTTTTTTAATCCCTTTTAGGTTCTTTTTAATACGCCTTCATTGCAATTGCATACAAATTGGAAGATCCCACTTAATGAGCAATTATCTTCTTGTTTTAAGAAAGATTTGAGAAACAGAAGATAACTTATTTGATTGTATATGTCAATACTTCTCTCTGTTTATATATCCCTATACTTAAAATTAACTTAATATTTATATTTTGATATGAGTATAGTTTATTATATATATATGACCAAAGAAGTATATAAACAATCAGTTAAAAATACTTTGGTCATATATATATATAAAATTAGTAATTATAAAGAAAAAAATGGAGTTAGATTGAGAATTCAACTCTTTCTTTCACTTGAATGTTTGAGGAATTGATATTTCAACATAATAGTTGAGGATTTGTAACTTCGCCACAAAAAAAAAATAAAAATAAAAATAAAAATAAAATAAAATAAAATCAGTAAATACCAAATATCACATGGAGGTGCACCAAAAACAACCTCTTTCTTTTTTTATGACTAACAACTCAAAAGCATAGCAAGAAGAATTATTAGAACAGTAGAGAAAGAGAAAGATAAAAGGGAACAGATTCCACTTCCTTCCTTAATCTCAGAATTTAGATTTTTCTTAGCAAGTAAACACAGGCCTGCTATCAGACTATTTCCACCCTATTAAATTTTTAAAATTTTTAATTAAATAATTAAAAAAAATTTGGAAGAAAGTAGACTTTTGCTTTTCTAAAGCTGGCAACATGCAAGAGCCTCCATTTGTTATCATTTGTAGCGGACTTCGTGGGCCCGGAAAAGTTTTGGTCATTTTTTTTTTCTGCATTTCATTGCACAGCCTCCACTTCCCTCCCTTTTTCTCCTCTCTTTTGTCTTCTCTTTGTGGGTTTGTTTGGGTTCTCAACGTCATCTCTGCTGATGAAAAAAATGGCTGCTTTCCATAATTGTTTCAAGTTAGGAATGGAGTTGTGGACGTTGGCTTGAGCACTGGAAGATGGAGACCAAGAGAAGGCAGCCAGCTCTGGTATCTTTTTTTTTTTTTTTTTTTTTGGCATTGGTCAATCTTTTTTCTTTTAATTTTGATTTGTATGTTTATTTCTGGTGTTCAAAATTTCATCTTTCATCTTCTTGTTTTCGAATGCTATTCTCTGCTTTTGTGTACTTATGTTTACTTTGGTCCAGTTTGGGTTCTTTGAGATTGAAGGATTGGAAAGACAAGCCAGTACCTAGAATTTTCATTAAAGTTAGTGGTAGAACAATTGAAATATCTGGTTGATTTTTAGTTGATTTTTATCATCTCTTTGATCATCAGCTGCTTGTAGGATTTGTTGTGCACTTGCTATATATCTTCATATGATATGTTTTCTCATTGAACATTTTGCAACCAGAAGCAAACTATGCAATAGCAGAACAATGCTTTTGAGGTCCGAGGTTTCCATCACTGTTTCTTTTTCTTTTTCTTTTTTTGGTCTTAAAGAAAAGTCCACCCTGCTGTTGTTTGATGATTTATCTATGTATTGGTGTTAAATACATGCTTCTTTGTTTTTGAGATGAAACATCAAAAGTGTTAACATGGTCAGCTTGAGCAGGTATAGGCAGATAGTGAAGGGATGTTTGAACTTAATAGTGAAAATTAAAGGGTGTATCCCACCAGTTTGAATATTTGTTAGAAGCTGGACAACAATCAATGCAGAAAATGAAGTATTTAAATTGAAATCCCTTGCAAATTTTCTTGATAAAATATAGCTAACTGCTACAAGGAAGGATCAATTAATAAAATGGCATCTTCTTTTTGTGTGTGTGAACGGTGAGTTGAATTGTTTTTTTTTTTTTTTTTGCTGTTGTTTTTACGCCAAGAACATGATGCTAAGGCTAATAACTTGTTTTCAGACCATCTTGATGTGCTTGTCTTTTATATCAGATTGGATTTTATTCAACTCCAATTTTAATAAGTTCAACCATCAATCTACAAAAAGCAGCATCTGTTTGTGATTCACAATTTAAAATGTCACAGACTTGCGACAATTATGGAGCTTTTGTCAATTCATGCTATGCAAATTAATTATACAGCAGAAATCACTAAAGAACACACAGGAATGATGTGCTATTTATCTATACTTCCATTGAAATACATGACAGGTTGATTCCACATCATGTCTATGTAGAGTTGATGCCAGAGATAAGAAGTTCATCCCAGTAACAAAGCTCTGCATTCAATCCAATATAGTCCAACCATCAAAGCACAATGCTGCAGCAGCCTCACCAGCCACACAAGGACAAGGAGGAGCACTACTCCCCGGCCTCCCTGACGACCTTGCCATTGCATGTCTAGTGCGCGTCCCTCGCGCAGAGCACCACAAGTTAAGACTTGTCTGCAAGAGATGGCAGCGTCTCCTCATCGGCAACTACTTCTACTCCCTCCGGCAAAGCCTCGGCATTGCCGAGGAATGGATATACATAATCAAAAGAGACAAAGACAGTCACATTTCATGGGATGCCTTTGACCCCATATCTCAACAATGGCAACCTCTTCCGCCTATTCCAGTTGAGTTCAGTGAAGCTGTTGGATTCGGTTGTGCAGTCCTTGCAGGTCACCAGCTTTACATGTTTGGAGGCAAAGATCCTGTGAGAGGCTCAATGAGGAGAGTCATATACTACAACGCTCGGACCAACAAATGGCACCGAGCTCCGGACATGCTACGCCGGCGCCACTTGTTCGGCAGTAGTGTGCTAAACAACTGCTTGTATGTGGCCGCGGGTGAGACTCAAGGAACCGAACAAGCTCTCAAATCTGCTGAAGTCTATGATCCAATCAAGAACAGGTGGTCTCTGATCTCGGACATGAGCACGTCCATGATTCCATTCATCAGTGTTGTTCACAAAGGGAGGTGGTTTCTCAAAGGGTTGGGTGCTCATAGCCAGGTTCTTAGTGAGGTTTACTACCCTGAAGCTAATGCTTGGCTCCCGGTGTTTAATGGCATGGTGAGCGGGTGGCGCAACCCGTGCGCGTGCTTGAATGGGATGCTCTATGCCTTGGAATGTAGAGATGGATGTAAGTTGAGAGTCTACGATGGGGCTTCGGACTCGTGGATTAAGTGCATGGATAGCAAGTTGCATCTCGGGAGCTCGTGGGCGCTTGAGGCTGCTGCGCTGTTTCCAATCAATGGGAAGCTGTGCATCATCCGGAATAACATGAGTATAACTTTGGTTGATGTTGCTGCGTCTCCGAAGAAGTCATCTAACTGGGAGACACTTGCTGGTTATGGACCCATCAAAACTTTTGTTACTAATCTTTGGTCAAGTTTGGCCGGGCGTAGACGTCTCAAGAGTCATATTGTTCACTGTCAGGTTCTTAAGGTTTAGAAAATAGATGCATGGAATGTGGACTGCCAAATCATATATAGAATGAGTGCTAACAATATGGTTAATTTTGCTTCTATTGCCTTCTGTTTTTCTGAAGAAAATGATGTTTTGTTGCTTTTAATTGATGCTAATGACTAACAGCAACTATCTGCGTACATGAGGTTATTCATTAAAACTCTAAACCGCACAAATGAACAGAGAAATTGGACATTTTGTATGCAGATGGTGCCTTCAGGCTTTCCAGAAACACCACACTCTTCACTTTTGGATGCTGCCAACTGTATACCCGGCTTCAATCTGCAGGAACTTCTGTTTAGAGAACAGGAACGGCTCCCAAGGACTTGGAGATTAAATTTCATCAACCTATTGGTATGTGAAAAGGATGCTAAAATGGGCTGTAAGCAGATGGATTAGATTTTGCAGTAGTAGAATGACCCAACATCTGTTGTCTGCTATGTTGGAAAAAAGGATGATAAAGTCGGACTCCTTCAGCGTATAAGGGTGTTTGCATCTCGATTAAGCGAGAAACCTGCACATAGAGCTCTAAGGCATAATAAAGTGATGATAATATATGTAAATTTTTCTTGTGAAAATTATACTTCACCAGTAATGGAATAAAGTTGATAGACCATATATCATGACCAAGGAAAAGAGCTTATTTATCTAAACAAGTTACGTCGCAAGTGGCTAGAGTTAGGTTGTGCTTTTGTGTGTGCGTGCATGTATGTATGCACGCACTTGTGTGTATTTCACGTGTAATGTCAAGCATGCATATAGCAGATATATACTTGCATTTGACAGGCCAAATTTCGACTTCTAGCATAGACTAGTCTTTGGTACTCAAGACATCAAATAATTTCTTGAAGGGGAAAAAACAATCATAAACAAATGGATGGCATTGCTGCTAGATGCTTACCGCACGGCGAAAGGCAAACATTTCTTCCTGACCAGATAATAAAGATACTATTCCAGGAACTGCAGGTCCTGAGCCTACACTGCCTGCTGCTAAAACATCACGACGTAGTTTCCCACCTTCTGCCTCAGTTTCAAACTGGAAACTACAAATTTGTAACTGAAGTAAGTTGAACTGAGACAACCAATATTGCAAATAATAGTGATTCAGATATTCCAAGTTCTTATACATAATGTAGGCATTCAGTAAGACATAACTAAGCACAGAGAGCAACAGGTCTAAGAAAACATTGAATTTGTTTCAAAATTAAACCATGGCTCAATGTAAATGAATAAATCTCCAATGCAGTAACACACAAGCAATTACTACAACTGATGCCTGTAAATTCTAAATAATAATTGACATGCAAGTGTAAACTGCAAAATAAATACATAGTGCAGGTCCTAATTTGAGTGATGTTCCAGAACTCAGATTATGATTGCATAACATGGAATGCTTATTCATCCATAAACTGCCGGTACAGCGGCTAGGCTTCACTAGCATATTTTTTGCAAGAAAAGACAGGAAATAAATACCATGAATTTAGACAATAAACAAAAAGAAGACACATTAGCATAATCAAGAGCTGCGCTGAAGGCATAAGTTGAGCTCATATCCAGGTTCTTAAAGTTAAATTTCACATTGTCAATATAAATCACCTCTCCAAATCAAAAAGTGTTCCCTCGTCAGTTCCTTGAAAGAGATTTTCAATAGAAGAAGCAGCTGAACAAAAAAGGCTGCAGTGGTGATTGTACAATTCATCAATAAGGGTGATAAACCTCCGTGCCTGAGAAAATAAAAAGATTCACTGATAGTAAAAGCAGTGATTTCATTTCATTATTATGTAGTATTGCTCAAATTATTGTTAATCTCATTATCCAAACAACTATGAAAATCATATGCAGTCAAATTTAGACCACTGCAGGTAACCTGTGTAGATGCAAGTATGAGAAAAGTTCTAGAAGTTGTAATTTCCATACCAACCAAACCATTTTAGGAATTTTAGCCTATGATTCTTCAAATGAAAACTAGTTGGTTGGTCCTTGTAACGATGGTATAAGATAAATGAAGATCCTCTCAAAACTATCCTAGAGACATGTTTCCTTTATAAGATGAGATGAAAAGAAAAACATAAGCAGCTCTACAGAGGAGCTATTTCCCAAATCACTGGTAAAATTGGTGCTTGATTAAAGGCAAATGTCCATGAATTGGGTCACAATACCTAAATCTATAGGCATTACAATGAGAAATTAGAATGCTAGATAATGTGCATGCCACAGACAATTGCAGTTCGCTACCCACCCAAAAAGAAAGCTCTGGAAACTAGCATGGAACATGAATACCTTGTCACGAATGCGCATGCTCATTACAGGAATATCTGATATAAACACTGTATGATAGGTTCTTGCTATTGCAATATAATCTGCTGCACCGACCTGAAAAAATGTGAACATTCAGAAGAATGAACTGATGATAATAACCATTCACGCAAAGTGATTTTTTCCAACCCTCACCCAATATGTGTCTCATGAAAAAATGTTATTCCTTTTAGAGTTGATATGCATATATTTAGGCTTTCTGCCTAAATTACATGAATAAATTCTCAATAGGTCCTCTCAGAAGAGACCCCCTTAATGCAAAGTGTTTGTTTTCTGCTTTGAAATTTTGTTAATACATGATGTATATTGCAACAATTTTGGTAACTAATTTGACAAATTTATATGGTTAGTTGATTTTTGGAAGAGAAATCATAATAGTAAATTGGCTAATTTGAGCAGATAATACATAAATATAACCTTCAAATATACACTTGATAAAGGAAAGAATATTACCGGTCGGCCACATAAATACTCAAAATCAAATCTTGCAATCCCATTACAACTTTCAGGTACTTCCAGGGATCTGCTTTGAACTATCAGAAGATTGTTAATAAAAAATACCCAAGACTAGGAAAATAAAGGCAATGGACATACTAACCGCCCAAACATCACAGGAATAGTTTTAGAAATGATTACTCCTCCAGAATGTGTAATGAGATCACACCATGTTTTCTCAAATTTTCTTTGAAAATCAGAATCATCGGGGGAGAAGTAATGAACCTGCATGATCAAAGGTGTTATATTAAAGCTTAAAATCAATCAAGAGCCATAGAGAGTATTATAATCATGGTATGCTCTTAGTGGAAGCAAAGACAAATTGGATCACCAGTCTTCCACTTCAAAAGAAGGTTACCAGCTAGCAACCTTCCTGATCAAGCAACTAAAGGCAATACCAAGACATGATAGAAGATGTCTAGCAGGAGGTTTACCAGCATGAATCAAGATTTACATTAATTCAGCTTCATGTACAGTGGCTGTGGAATAGGGAAAAGGTTCAAGGTAATAAAAAGTGGAAGTAATTAATCTTCACATAATACAGAGCAGCCAAGATTGTGGCCAAACTTTTGAGTATTGAGTGGAACAGATGGGAATCTAGTTTTTGATGATGTTTGAACAAGAGAAGCCAATCACAAGCTATTGATGAAGAAATGATGATAATAAAGCATAATCACGCATCTGGGAAAACTAGAGGAGTCATGTTTAAGGCACAGAAAATAACTTATATGAAACTTACTCAACTCACTTGGTCTGTTTTTCTATTTGGGATGAGGCGACGATAGTCAACCTCACTTCCAATGAGAATATTTGAGCAATTCTTCTCTAAATTGGAGACAAACTTTGCAAAGATTTCCTTCTGCATTTCATCCTGCAAGCTCAAAGGAATAAATGATTAATAATTAACAGCTCTAAATAAGCAATATCCTGCATGAAGAAGTTTTGATTCTAATATTTTAAATAATCATTACGACGCTAATAAATTGGAATATGACATCTGCATGTTATTCCATTTGAGTAGATTTCACAGGAGAAAATAGTGCTTTTAAGAATGAAAAATTCCGAAGAAACTTTATCATTTCAACAATAAAATTTCAAACATGCATCTTGACTCCAAGTTAAACAAGGAAACCATCAACAAACTCATAGATGAGTATGTGAGCCACTTGCTCTCCAAGTGAGAGGTCAGAAGTTCCAGTGTCAGTGATTAACAAACTACCCTCAAGTGGGGACATGAACAATAAAGAATTAAAAGATATACACAAAAGTTGTAATTTAGCTATGAAATCGATCAATTCTATTATTAGGTTTAGGACTAAACTGTGAGCCCGTGATTTAAGTGGTCAAAATGACCAAACTGATCTTATTTTGAGATGATATAAACCTAAACTGAATTTTAAATTCATAAATAACACGGCTTGAGTGACTAAGAAAATGTAGAGAAACACCTCCTAACACTCAGACAAATTAAAGTGATAGCAAAATCAATATGAAAACAAAAGACCCTATCAGAGGTGGTTACCTGATTCAAATCCTCAGGTGCTCTGTTACTTGTAGCCACAAGTACAGTCCCAGTGCTTAATAATCTGCTTACAATTCCAGATAAGGCGACAATAGCAAATACATCAACAGTCTGCAAAAACAATTCACATCAAGCTTAAATAATCATTAAAAAAAAATTAAAAAACCTTACTAAAAATTTACCAATTAATTTTGTAAATATTATTAGAGTAACCAATAGTCCCATTTGAGTTAAGTTTGTAAATAGATATGAAGATATAAGCTTGGGGTCTCTCATTCTATGAGCTTTAGCCTTTGGGTTGAACAGAGTCCAGATAATATATGTTTGGTTAGTATCTAACATGGTATTAGAGCTGGGTCAATTGGTTTTTTTGCAATGTGGCTAGCTAAAATAGACGAGCACATGTCAAGAGATGTATTAGAGTAACTACTAGCCCAAATTGGTTAAAGTTAATAAATAGCCCCAGATTAGGTGAATAGATAATTATGGATATGAACATATAAGCCTAAGTCTCTCATTTAGTCATTCTATAAGCTTATTCCTTGGCATTTTATCAAATCTAAGTAATATATTGCTAGTTTGTATCTAACAAGGATAACACCAAAAGCACTTCAGCTTAACTTTCTGTCTTCATTGACAATATGACAGAAGAATTTTCTACAAGATTCAATGCCTCCATTTACTGCCAAGCATACTGTAGCACTAAACTTTTGATACTCCAAAGGAGTCCTCAAGCATAATTAAGAGGTTATCACACATCCAGGATTTTCAGACACTCATTTTCCAATCACAGCAAGTGAAATTTCAAAGAAGGACAAGAACTAAGAAACATTTTTCATACAAATAAAATTTGCATTTATTTTCACACAATACAAAACCCCCAAAAAATTGTATATCCAATTATAGGCCCAAATTATTTTCAAACAAGATCTAGAAATATGGTCCCAAGAACAAGCCACATTCTGCATATCACATGAAATTATTGAGGTTCTAGACAAATAATAAGGTAAACAACCTGAATCTGCTGCATATCTCCAACAAATAGCCACAGGTATAGAACCTAGAGATAATTATGAATTTGACCAAAAATTGTGGTGTTAGCTCTAAAAGACACCCTAGCCTTAATCCCAAATGCTCATTTATCAAGATTTACCGAGAACTAGTGATTTCGAAAGCATTGCCCTCTTTTTACACTAACATTAACTTGATGTACAATAAACCAAGTTGTCCAAATAATCTAGGAGATTCAAGGGCAGAGAAGCCATTTACATACAGAATTGCTTGCACATTTTTGAAGTAACTACAGAGCATGTAACATTTCTCTAATAATGGGGGAAAATATAACAGTACGGTGTTGCCTCACCTGTATTTCATCAAAACAAAGAAGGCTGGCCCCTGTCTTATTAGCTTGCCGGTCAACAAGAAATTTGTCAGCTACAGCTGGAAGGATATGTTTCAGTTGTGCCTCTTGCCTATATCTCTCTTCCCCAATTAACCATTCTTTTACTTTAATATCAAAAGGAAGATTATCTATCCAACTGAAAATACTTGAGGTTACAGTTCTATCTTCAATCTGGTTTTTCCATACCTCATGCATATGTTCATGTATTTCAAGCATTGCCTGCAATTGGTTAAAATAATATAGTAAATTTTCCCAGTTCTGCAAATAAATTAAGACCTTGTTTGATGGAGTAAGAACAAGTATAGTATGTAAAAAGCTGGAAGAGTACAACATAGTGAAAAAATACTCATAACAAGAACAAGAATTTAGTTTGATGCCATCAGCAAACAGATTTTTCCAAATGCAATAGAGTACACACATAACTTCTACAACTAAATTTAAAGCAGTCAAATGCACATTCACCTCATGAAAGTGAAATCGCCGGCGATGCCTAACAACACCTTTAGTGGCATTATAGAACATGTCCATTAGCATAGTCTTCCCTGCATGTGACATATTAACTTCAGCGAAAGCACCTAATATCAGCCATGTAAGAATGTCTAAAAGGTTGTAAGATCAGTTCGATAAATCTAATATAGTATGCAAAAGAGAAGGTAGATACTAAATATATAAATGAAAGTAATAAGTGCATTCTAGAGTTATTTGCAGTAATAAGCATAAATTTCAACCAAACAAAAAGAATAATATATATAGTTAAAAATGGAATATAATTGGTTAAGTAAATTCAAATTATTGGCAAAATAAGCATGCTCTTGTATTGCGCACCAGTTCCAACATTTCCATATAAGTATATTCCTTTTGGTGCCACAGGAGTAATTGGCTGACGACCAACAACTGAATCCAACTTCTTCTCTCGATTAAGATATGACACCATCTTTCCAACTCCAGGTTCTACATTTACACGTCTTCTCCTGAGTCATCAAATCAGGCATACATAACAAAAATTAAGAATTGAGATTTTGGTCTCGAAATTATCTTGAAGGTAAACATAAACAGAAGGTTCATTTAATTAATGAAATCCCAAGATAAGCCTCATGCTATAGGTCACCAAAGGTTTCTGAACATAAAAAGAAGGCAAATTCATACAATACAGTTTTGATTTCAGTGTAAAAGCCCTTACTACCACAAATAACAAATATGGGCGAGAACAAAGCCCAAAGGGATACCTGTCATGCCAATATGTGTCAGGATGATAAAAGTAACAAGGATAAATTATGATGCATCAAAAACAAGTCAATAGGATCACTTACACCAGTCTTAAATATCTAGATTTAAGCAGAGAAATAGCATTCCCAGGCATGGTTGAGAGAATAGCACGATAGCTCTACTGACTAAAACATCCAAGTATTGCGTGTTTCTCCCCAAATATAATTCAGAGGAATACAGCCTTCTTAGAATGTTTAGCCATGTTTCTTATGACAATGAAAGGATGACCATGGTCATCCTTGCTTCTGTGAAAATCTGTGTTTCCAAAAAAATGTTCAGGTCAAAGGGCCAAACATGAAAGATAACCTAGAAAGCTAGATGGTAATTTGACCAATCAAGTGCCCCTCAGTCTGAATTATGCAGATGGTGTGATATCTGATGGAAATCCTGCTCTCTAACCATGATTCGCCGAATTCAACACTTTCTCCAAGTTATGCTTTTTCTTTCACTATCCTTCCTATTCTGATCCACAACATGTTACTATTCACAATTTTGGTACCTTCAAATTTGAATGGACGATAGGTCTGAAATTGATCACTGAACCTTTGGTTTGAATCAAAAAAATATCCTCACCACAGCAAGAGTAGGATTGAATACAGCAATCCTCTTAGAACTCATGTCGATATCCAATCATGGTCTTGTGAACTAGAACTATGATCAACCTCGCACATGCAACCAGTCATTACTTCATTAGATTGATGCAGGAATGTTGACTGGGAGATGAGCACAAAAATAAATACAAAAATTTCTATTGGTTGGTTAGAAAATTAGAAGGCACTTCCCCTCAATGGTCACATGTACCAACAACATGCTTCCATTTGAATAACTGGCAATCTCTCATAGCTATCAAGGAAAATGACTTTTAGACTCTTAATAACAAATTCCGGGCATTAAAATGAATGCATATGAACTTTTTCGCAAGCAACTTAAGTTGTCCTCAAAATGTGGTTAGCTATGAAGAATAAATCTGAATTGAGGAAATAAACAGAACCTTGTGATTAGCAACTTAAGTAATTTTCAAGATATATAATCATATATTACATAGAAGCAAATATGTGAAGGAATTCAATGGATAAACATTTAAGCTTAAAAAGGATCTCACCTTGAAAGCCATTTGTCAAGAAACCTACTTCCGCCACTGTTAGTTTCTCCCCACACACCACTCTGCTGTTTAAGCTCAGCTTCCTCCAACAAAAGCTTCCGCCTCTCGGTCTCTCTTTTCTTTTCCCAATTGACCAAGTTTTTCTGTAAAGTAGGTAACGAAAGCAAGAACACTAGGGATCATCATATCATTTTAGTGGCAGGCAGAACAAAGATAGCAAATGCAGACAGATGGTCTCAGAGATCATACATGGTACTCTTCCATCTCCTTCTCATACTGCCCCAGTTTTACAAGCAAATCTTCCAATTCAAACGCGACCTTCTCTTGATGAACATCATGTTGCAGTTTCCCTTGCTTAACCATGCTCCTATAAAGATTAAGCGGCCCTTCATAGAAAAAACATAAGCAAAAGAAATCAAACAGTCTCAGTAAATTTAAAAAAAAAAAAAAATGCAACATTCCTATCAAGTAGCCATTTAATAAAAGTTAAAACTTTTCCACAAATCCAATAGATAAGTAAATCAGGAATAGAAAACAGACAAAAGCACAAGAGAACAATGCCCAAGTTTCACTCTTCTCACAATCGATTGAATTCTCTTTCTTAAACACATACAAAAGACCATTGATTCCAAAGCCCAAGCATTCACTGCTCAAATGAAAGTAAAGCATGCGAGGATTGGGATGATGATAGCAAGAAAGAGAAGAATAAAACCTGGGCAGCGCTGATCTTGCTGAGAATGATGATGATCCGGTGGTGAATCGCTGGCGTAGAAACGAACGCCGATAAACAGGGAAGGTTGAGGAGATGCGTGGCGGGAAAGGAGGAAGGAGGAAGCGCGAAGAAAACCATTGCTCATCTTGAATCTAGAGAAGAGAAGAAGCACTGGTTCTGGTTGTTGGATCAAAAGCAATGAAGGGCCTTGGCGAGCAAAGAGCCCACCGCAGCACGGGAGAAAGGAGGAGGAGCGGGACGACGTGGGTGCTCTGTGCGCCGTTTACGTGTCGGCGTTCGGACCAAACCCAACAAGTTGGGTCAGGTCCGGTCAGCTCCGAAACTTTTTATCTTAAATTATTAATACATTTTACGGAATAAAGCATCAATATTGTTAAAATCTCTGGGTTAGAAATTTTTTCCTTCCGTTAAGTGTGAATTCACTGAATGAGTTTGCGCATTGCTTGAGCAAGTTTGAAACTTACAATCACTTTCACAATGTTTTTTTTAGAGGTTTGGTTATCTTGGATTCCAACCATAGATATCAATCAGTGAACTTTGTGGAACCTAATTTTCAGAGCAATTTGCTGGAATATTTGACTTGAAGGAAACAATCGTATTTTCAATTCTAACTTCCTATCTTTATTCTCTATTATTGCTAAAATCATTCATATTGTTATTGCCTGGTTTTCTGCAGTTAGGGGCCCGCAACTTCAACAACTTCTCTCATATTCTGTTCAAAACTCAAGCATGCTCTTGTCTTTTAGGGTACACGTTCAACTAAGCACAACAACACCTCAAATTCACCGGCTTGGTAGTAATTCATCCCCATTCTCTGGTAGCAAGTGAAGACCTTTGCTTCCTCCTACCAAACTTTGTCTTCTCAATTGCGTTTCTATTCTTTTGTGTCCTTATTTCTTTTGATTTCTTGGTTTGCTTTGTTGTTAGAAGCTTATTACTTCTTGTGATGGCTCTCTAATTTGATTGATTGTTGTTTTCTTTGTTTTCAATTGCTGGTTCTCTCTGTACTTACTGTTTCTGCTTTGTTTCTTTTAATAAAGTTGTGGTTTATCTACTTTAATAAAAAAAAAAATGTTTGGTTGGAATGAGTACATTCCATAAGCGCCTCTTACTATCCATTTTAATTGATCATGCATCGTACTGATTTTGGTCTTCACTATTTAAAACAAAGATTTTTTTCTGTTTCGTAGACAACCTTTTTAATAGGATGATACTTATTTTTTATAAAAATAAAAAAATAATTTGGAAAATAATGCAACAAAAATCAAATACAGCTTTGATTTGCTTTCCCTCCTCTTCGGCTATCATAATATCCTCCAAATTAACGTAGTCATCACTATATTTTAGTATAACATAGTAGTCATAAATAGATGACCTCGGTGATATTCTATTTTCCGAAAACATTTGTTATTCTTGTCTACAATACATTTATCTTGCTATTTCTTCACTTTTTATAATTTATTTATTTTATATTTGTCGAGTTTATACTTATTTAATCTATTTTGAATAATGTATCCATAGTGTTTTTTTTTAATTCATTAAGATTTATAATTTTGCTAGGTTTCAATTTTTTTATATAAAAAAAACAGAGATATAAGCAAATAAATTTAATGGAGGAATCAAAATCAACGAAAACTTTCAATATTTTTACAATGACGTGTGATTTATCTAATTTTTTATTAAAAAAAATCAATTAAAACCCAAATTTTTGGGACATGAGCGGGCTTACCCATATCTTCAAATTCGGATTATTTTTCTTTATTATATTTACATATATTTATACATATATTAATATATGTAAACACCTTAGCCAACGCTATGCATTTATGGGATTACTTGTTAATTAGATGATAAGACACGACACACCACCATTGACCTATGATTTCTTTGCTGCAGGTTCTCTGGCTGGTACTTCAAAGTTCAAACCTAAACTTAACGAAACAGCGAGTAATATCAAAGGAGATGCAGAGAGATTAAACACACAGTTTCATAAAATCTCTAGCTGATTGCACTTCAATGACAAAATTTATACAGATTTGTACATCAGTGTCTTCAGAACGGGTTGGTTGAGTTTTTAACTCAAACCGAAAGAAATCCTTCACACTGTAAAAGAAAGAAATCCTTCACACTGTAAAAGAAAGAAATCCTCCAACTACATCAAGCTAACAGTACCCCAGCAAATAAGTTGGTGTGCTATCTGTTTAAAACTTTAAACTATCACAGGATTAGGAATCACTTGCAAGCTCTAGAAACCCAAATAAATATTGGTTGCAGTGAAAATATTATGATCACCCAGATCATGCCTAACTAGGAGCTTATGAAATAAGTATCCCCATGTCCTTATTTTAGAGACAAATAAGTGGCCACCATTTCACTCTCTGTATTCAAGAGATCAGCTCTGTTAGAAAGGCTATATTTCTATCAATCATCTTAACTTGAGAAATAACAAAAAGAAACATTGACAAAAGAGACAACCTGAAGTTCTTCAAGCAAATGGGTACTCTATGAGTTAACATCTGTCACTCTGGTAAGTTCAATAACAGAAGCTATAATTTTTTATTTGGAGGGAAGAGTTCAGTGTAGGCATTCATAAATCTGAAAAACAAAATAATAATAATAATAATAAATAAATAAAGCTCAACAGAAAGATTTCAGGGAATTATAATCACAAGAGTGAATGGAAGGGAGAGCATTACCCGTATATTAAGAGAATGAAGGATACAAACCAAAGGAAATACTGAGAAAATTTGTATTTTGGTTTGACAAGCTGTATATCATAACCTGGAGGAATGTGCTTACGACTGATCCATCCAAACTGCGGACGCATCAGAAGAACGAAACCAAGAAGGAAACCAGAAATAAATCCTCCAAAATGAGCAGAACTGTCCACATGCGGAAGCAATCCAACAGCCAAATTGATGGCAATTATAAATATCAAGCTAGACAGTGCTGCACACTAAGAAAATAAAGGAGTCATCCAATCATGAATGCATAATTGGAAATTAGCATATAATAGAGCTATACTGAGAGGACAAGGAAATATAATTTCACTCCAGCTACCTTATGGTCATATATTGTCCAATTTGTAATGAGCTCAGAAAGCATAGCGCCTAATAATCCAAACAGTGCCCCTGATGCACCAACTGAATCCTCCCTTTGTGAAAGACAAGACATCAAGCTCCCACCCAGCCCAGAAATTATGTACAGAATTCCAATTTTCACTGCAAGGTTATCAAAAGACCATGCTCTGTTAAGTACCATTAGAAACTTCAAAATGAGTAGGAAACAAGAGGGAAGGTTATTACCAAAACCAAATTCCTGCTCAAGACGAACACCAATGAACAAGAGGCTCAACATGTTGGCAAAAAGGTGGATGAGTCCAGCATGCAACCAAATACAAGTCATAAGCCGCCATTTTTCTTTGTTCACCACTACTTTGTAGTAATCCAGAGCACCCAACTTATCCAATCTAAACAAACACGTAAAACAAAATGAGAGCATTAATTAATATATCAACGAAAGTACTTCAAAAAATTGGAACAAAGAAAAGGATGCAAGGACGAACGTGGAGGGGGAGGGACCAAGGAGGAAGTTGACATAGAGGGGCTCGAAGGAGAAGCGGCGGAGAGTGAGGAACAAGCAGTCGGAAGGGGGATGTGATGTGGACGAAGGACAGTCATTGATATAGAGAGAGTAAGCGAAGGCCGCCGTGTTGGCCAAAGCGAACAAAGGGATCAGCCATGGTGTCCAAAGTTGGGGCGGTGGAGGAGGAGGTGGTGGTGGAGCCGCCCACATGACCACGGCCACCTGCACGTCCCTCCCGGCCGTCGGAGGGCCCTTCTTACCCATCTTCTCGGCTTGTTTAGCCTTAAGGGAGAAACAAATGGTCGGCGTTTGGGTGGTTTGGTTCGTTGGTTGGTTGGACTGGAGGGGTTGAGAGGCATGGTAGGAACTACTGGTTATTTTTGGTATCTTGTTGTCTTTCCCTGAATCTTGTAGAGACTGAGCTTCATGCATTGTTTCATGCACGCACATGTTGCTTCTCCTCTTTGTTATATGTATGTATACTTATTACTTATACAAGCATATGCTCAGTTGATTGAAATTTTTAGTAATTATTATACTATTATTAATAACAAATTAAATGAAAGAGAGAATGTCTAAAACAAAAGAACTCTGGACTAATTAGTGGCAGGGGACGACTCAAATTGCTTTTGAAATTTGAATCATAAAGCTTAAGTTTAGAATGGGGCTCTTAATTATTTAATTTTTTTTTTTGGTTTTTAACAAAATTAATTAAGATATTTGTTAATTATTTTGCATGCTGTCATAATAACTTATTTGGATTTTAGTTGATAAAAAATATATAATTAATTAATTATTAAATTAAAAAATTAAGTATCTATTTATTATAACAAGTAAATATCATTGTACTCAGGTTTTAAAAAATTTAAGATTTACACATTCTATAAAATCTCCGATAGACATTAAATTAAAATTTTTAAATATTAATTTATTATAATAAATAATTATTATAGTTACAATGACCCGGTTTTAAAAATATCTTTTAGTCTTAAGGATAAAAGTATATATAATTAGGCCATCTCCAACCCAAAACTCTATATTTAAAATCTTAGTATACAAAAATAAAACTTCTACAATGAAAGTTTATCTAATAAACAATTCCGTTTTTAACTCTAAAATAGAATATTTTAAGAATATTTTTCCTACTTCACAATTTATATATTCCCACCATCAACAGATTTAATTAACTTTAATTTTCTTCACTTTAACCATTGAATTTAAATAATATATTATTTGATATTTTATTTTTAATTTTTTATATTTATTACAAATATTTATTAAACATAAAATAAAAACACTTGTGAGTATTTGAATAAAAAATAAAAATGTGATTGATAAAAAAAATACAAATATAAATATTACATTTCAAATTTTTATTTCTTATTAATTAAAAAAATATAAACTTAAATTATAAGTTATTAATTTGATTAAAATATAAAATTATAAGTACAAATTTTATAACGATGTATATTCATGTGGCTAAAAGTAGACCAAATTTGTAAATTAATTACTCAAACTTCATTAAACAATTATTAAAAAGAAAAAAAATGATTTCTGCTACAGTGACTCATAGTTATTTGCACATCGTTGTAGCAAAAACTTGATTTGCCACAGATTTGCCGCTCGGTCGGAGCACATCCTGTGCCAAATCAAGGCATTGGCTTCAAATCCCACGTCCGGTTGAAGATGCTCAAGGGCTTAAAAATTTGGGTTCTAAATAAATTTTTCACTCGTTTAACCCTTGGGGGTGGCCCCTGCTCAGTTGGTACACCAGTCACTGATCCAAAAGATCATGATGTGTAGACTATTAGCCACTCCCTCAAAACTTCTTTTGCACCATAGCTCTAAAGAACACACACCCACTCAACAAGTGATCCAATGTGTCAGCTTATGCAGGGAACAGACTTTAATACCACATGAATGTCATATGACTCATCTCCCTTCCCTTCTGTTTTTTTTTTCACTTGGTGTCTCTTCTAAAGTTTTGTAGGGATATCAATCACTCTTTGTGATTTATCTTTTTTAGTTTTTTTTTTGTTGTTAGTTCTATTTTACGAGTTTTCTCCACTCTTTTTTTTTTCTTTAGTACTTTTATTGCTATTATTTCTTGTTGTTATTTGTTTTCTATTTTTTAAAATAAAATGTAATTTATTTATTATTTTATATTAAACAATCTAAAGTATTATTTGAGTTGAGTGGCTTTTTCACCACTGTTTTTATTTTTATTTTTTATGTTTAAAGATTGTTCATTGTTTACAATACCGTTTAACAATACTATGGAAATTTATTATTATATTTAATGTTTACAATAGCCATTGGAATCAAATCCAGTGATTGAAATATCAACGTTCGTAGAATCCAATTCTACAAACATTCATAGGAGATTAATCCTCACATATATATGTCGCTATAAAACTTTTGCAATCTTTGTTGATTGAATTTCATTGCTATGTTTTGGAGGTTTGTGCAGCTGGAGATAATCAAATGTGGAGCAACAGTAAAATGGTGATTTTAAGTCCTAATTCTGATATTGACCTTAAGCCCTAAAGCTTAAATTATGAGAATATATTCATTTTTAGTATATTTCTATTAAAGCAACCATTATATGATTTATATCATGGTCTCACTGCTGTATGTTACATGATTTTCAAGTCACACATCAACTCACAAAAATAAAAACTTATCACAAATTTTTATTATATAAAACAATAAAATTTACATTTGTTTAAAAAGTTTTGAATTGTAACAAATTATAGCGAGAGGAATAAAATCTCCACTTGCAATGTTGTATTCAAAAGTAAAAAAAAAAAAAGAGAGACCACTTTAAAATGTCTCTAATCCTATATCTAAAAGTTTATTAAATATGCATGGAAGGTAATTGATTCTGCTAATTGTGCTTTATGCAATTCATCTAAGGAGGACATTAGTCATATCTTCTTTAGTTGCAGTTTCTCCCAAGTAGTATGGTTCAAGGTTCTGAAAGTTGTTTCTATAAATAGGAAACCCTTGTGTCGGACTAGAGAAATCAGTTGTGTTAGTTCCGTCGGTTAGGGTTTGTGAAATAAGAGGAACACTCACTCACTTAAGCACTCAAGAAAAATAAACACAAACCACAAAGAGGAGACACAAGACGTTGGTAACCCAGTTCGGCATCCACTTGCCTACATCTGGGGGGCCATGCCCGGAGATCAACAATCCACTAAAAAGGGGTAAAAGATAGAAGAGTACAAAACACACTTGTCACTCTCTCACATACAAAGAATACTACCCTCTCTAGATTGTCCGGTACCTCCCTACTCCCTCTTTCAAGAGTCGTACCCAATCCTAGACCAAGGTAGTATATATAGACGCCTCAACGTCCCAAATATAGCGCATACCCTTTTTAGAATCTCCGTGGCTTCTAACTTTGGAACCTTCCGAAATTAGATGTCGCAACTTATGTTGTAACATTTGTTGCGACATTGGCCCTGGCTGTTGGCTTGGCTGAATTCTGGCTCCATTGCTAAGCGACCTCAAGACACCCTATCTGAGTCGATGTAGCTCGATCACCTGATCCGAACCTACCAGCAACTAACCTCCCTCTTCAGCTCCTCACCACACAGCCCCCTCGCAAGGGGCGCACCTCCTATGTGCGTCTTCATGGAACTTGCCAAACTTAGTCTTCACTTCACCCAAGTTTGGTCTTCAAGGATCTTCACTCAATCCTCCAAATCTTGCCATTAATAGGCGTATCTTCAAACATACCCTTAATAGACTTCATATCATTCTCTATTAGGGTTCTTCAAATCTTCAACAAGGATCTTCAAATCTTGCCTTCAATAGTCTTCAAGAATCATTCCATTAATAGGTTATGTCTTCATTTAGCTCCACCCATATTTAGTCTTCAATCACATCTTCTAAATATGGTCTTGATTTGAATCTTGTCTTCAACTTGATGCTTGCTTGATCATCTTGCCTAAAATAGTTTTCACAAGATCTTCATTCAATTTTCATGAGAGTTGCTCCTTCTTTCCAAAAATAGCTTCTACAAGATCTCTCATGATATTTTCCACCTAGCCAAGTGTATTTGCCATGTCATCCTTCATTCCATGTCTTCATCCATGCCACGTCATCATGCTTGCCATGTCACCTTGACTAGGTGTCAAATTATGCCAACTAAAGTACATTTCCATATTTGCACTAACAAGTTGGTTTCTCAGGAAGGCCAGAGACAATACACAACTTGCAAATATGCGAAGGACTACAATTTCTGCTAGTGTGTACATGATATGGAGGGCAAGGAATAGCTTAATTTTCCAACAGAAGGTATACACGATGGAGGGGGCATTTAGGCAGACAAGAGAATTAATGTTTTCTAAGTACTTTGTTAGTTCACCTCAAGGTTTTGGAAGAAATCTTCTAGACAGATGGTTTTAACTCAATCAGGTGAATGTGGGTTTTTTGTTGTCTTTTTGCTGGAAATAAAATCCTGTTGTGGAAAGGATGGGAAGAGGTTGTGAGAGGAAATGTTTGATGAGTTGGGTGGCTTTGGATTTGAATGGCCAAAAATGGAATTGTGTTCATAATTTGCCTGGTTGTGAGTGGATGGTTGTGTGATTTTTGATTGGTAATCTGTAATGGTGAGAAGCATGCGTCTCTATATCAGTGAGGAGCATTACATCTGGTGTGTTTTTTGATGGCTGTTGTGGGATTGGAATTTGGAACCCTTAGGTACCCTCTTGGTTGTTTTGTATGTGTTTGTTTGGAGTTCTTATTTAAGTCTTTTGAGTTTGTACTGTTTAAAGGAGTTGGAGCTTAATAAATGTTTACTTTTGGCTTGAAAAAAACAAATGTACTATAATACGTCTATCAATTGTAATCAATTTTTATACTTTAGATGTGATTCACTTGCAACTAGTTTTTTTTTTAAATGAATATTTATATGTTTTAGATAGAAAGATAAAATACAAATGGTAAATATGATAAAAATAACTAATTTATAAAATATATTAAAAGAATATTTAGTAGATGTTTTTTTATTTTATAGAGTGGATAAATTCTGCACCTCAATTGATGTTGTGAGATCATCTCCAACTCAAAACTCTATATTTGATGCTTCAATACTAAAAAATATAGCTTCTAAAGTGAAAGCTTCTCCAACCACCTGTCTCTATTTTTAACTTTAAAATATAATATTTTTCTCATTCACAATTTATATATTTATACTATCAACAAATTTAATCAATTTTAAATCCTTTTCACTTTTAACCATTAAATTTAAATATTATACTATTTAAAATATAGTTTTAATTTTTATATTTATTATAAATATTTATTAAATATAAAGAAAATCTTATTGATAAAAAAATACAAATACAAATATTACATTAATTACTTAATAAAAACATAACATACAAATAAGCACCATTAGTAAAAACAAAAAATTATTGGAAACTAAAATAATACACAAGTTTATAATTATCTTTGTTATTTGCATAGCGCAACCATAAATGTTTAATTAATATATGCATTGTGAAGTGCAATATGAGCGTCTTTGTCCTTAATTTACCTCTAATGACCAAGAACTTGTTCAAATCGAGCATCTTCATCTTATACCAATTCAACTACTTGGGTCAACAACCATCCCCAATATTGGTGGAAGTGGCATTAACCCCCTCTACTTAAGACTTTATATTTGTAGTTTGGGTGTTATCTTTTTTTTTTTTTCTTTTTAGTATCGATGTATGTTTTAGAATTATTTTCTATATATTTATTTTATTGTTCATGTAATTTTCTTTAATTTTAATGAATTTATATTTCATAAATTATTTTTTAAATTTTATATTTCTTATTAATTGAAAAATATAAACTTAAATTATAAGTTATTAATTTAATTAAAATATAAATTTATAAATATAAATTTATAAATATAAATTTTAAAAAATAAATAACGGAATTTTAAAAACAGAAAATCAAAACAGAAATAATTTAAAAATAATAATAATAATGCTGCTACAGTGCACATAATATCATGCACTCCATTGTAGCAAACATCATATTTGGCACAGAGTATTGTGCTAGGTTGGCACGCCCCTGCACCAAATTTGAAGTATTTCTTCATTTATGGCACTCTATTGGAGATGGCCTCAGAATTACTCACTCAACCTCTCATTTGATAAAAAAAATTTATGATCTTTCAATGTTAAAGCTGATATAATATAGAAATAAAAATATACTATTCAAATTCATCTTTTGCTTTCATAATTTAGATACTCTATAGGAGGATTAGATACTTGAATTCATAATTTGCATTAAATTAGTATAAAAACGTAGAATCGTTTCTTTACTCCCTTCTCACTTCCTTTTTCTAAGTCTGTCCTGTTTTGCCGATCTCTTTTCAATAAAGCTGTAGTTTATCTACATTTATTTAAAAAAAAAAAAAGCGTATAATCATTATCTAAAACCAAACTTGTTATTTATTTTTTTGATTTTTCAAATATTTTCTAACATATAATATTAAATGCATACAATAAAAATAAAATCACGTTTAAATTCTTCCATAAAACAGAGAACAAGGAGACACGTTAAACTCAAATACAGCAACGGGCCCCTCCGCACCAGCGCGGTCGAGAGGACTCAACGCAATGAGCCTGGTTTCCCATTGTTCTACACAACTCTTTTTGACCACGATGGTGGAACCACTCGGGCGACTAGTCTGGCACGGTGCGCTTACACGGTGAACGCCCACCGCCCATAGCTACCGAAGAAGACTTCACTAGGCAGTGATTTGACATATACGAAACTGACAATTGAGCTACCAATCGCCACTGTTCTCACATACTAATCAACTAATGTCATGTCAACCTCATCTCCACCCTCTTTATCATACTCTTGTTAATCATCAATAATACTCTCATTATGAATGTCATTTAACCATCAGCAAACAGTACCTGCAAACTCATTATGATATTTTGCCAAGGTTTTACTAGTCATCACGTTGCCACATTGGATCCTTTCAAACACCACAATAACAGCCACTCGCTTGGAATCGACCACACCATTTATTTAATCCCAATAAATAATAAAAATAATCCAAAGCATCTAATCCTTGATATTGTTATGTATGGCCTGAAGAAGGGAGATGAACATTTGTTAAGTGTCCATTAAAAGATTTTTTAATCGAAGCATCTAATTCTTGACATTATTGTTATAGTCTAAAGAAGGAAGATGAACATATGTTATGTATCCATTCAAAAAATTTTTCTAAGTCATGTTATTCGAGGAGAGGTGTAAGTCAATAAAATTGTCAAAATATTACGAATCTCGGAAAAGGCGGAGTTATTATCAAGCATAAGGGTGGGATATTATATGTAAATCATAGCGTGGGAGGTGAAGGACCCAGTGAGATTGGACGCATATACACCCAACCCCATTCTCATTCGCATCTGCAGTTTGGCCTTTGGAGATGGAAGAGATGATAGTTGTGGTTGGTGAGACGTACTGTGGCGCTGAGGAACGGCAACTGACCGTGCGCAAGACGTCCGTGTTCTATCCGGGCGATGGGTTCGCGGCCTACGAGCACTCGACCGGAGAGCTAGTCTTCCGGGTTGACACTTATGGCCGTGGACCGGCTCTTGCCACCGATCTCGTCCTCATGGACCCGTCCGGTGCTTCCATCCTCACACTCCGCAAGAAGGTACTTGCTACTGCTACTGCTACTGCCTCTGCCTCTTGATTTGCTGATCTATTTACTCTTTGTAACAAAATCATGTTTATTATTTTATTCTTTAGTCAAATTTGACTTAGCCTGGATTCTGATTTATGCTTGTATGAATGACTTCTCTGGTTGAACACTGTTTGATTTGTATAAATCGAAGCTAGCATGCTTGATCTCAAGCTTCTCTTCAATTTCTCCATTTAGAAAGAATTTTTGTTTGATCTATGATATGGTCCTACATAAGATTGATCAATTAAATTGGAGGATTTTTTTGTTTCTTTGGAAATAGTATTAGATCCTGATGTGATTTTAAGGGGATTCGGGTAGCACTGACATAATTAGATGAGTGATTACATTTATGAATATGGCAATCGATCACTATCTAGATTGTCCCTTGTCAAAATCAAGTAATTATTTATCTTCTAATCTTAGTTGAGTGCGCGTGTTTATATCTTTTTGTGTTCGGATGATATATTTCAGGTGTTATTACCATAATAAGAGGTTTGTTTGGTTTATCCAGCACATACAATATATGTTGACAATGATCTTGTTAATATTTACTCTTCCTCAAATTTGGGATATGCATTTTTAAATAAAGAAGATACTAAATATCTTTTGCTTATGTTCAGTGGCCTAGCTTGCACCAGCGATGGGAAGGGTACCTAGGGGATAGGATGGAAGGGCAAAAGCCTCTATTCACCGTGAAGAGGTCCTCCATCTTCGGTGGAGAACGTGCAGGTGTCGTTGTGGAGGTCCATGACACGGACCATGCCAAAGGGACAGAGTACCGAATAGAGGGCTCTTTTGCGCATAGGTGCTGCAGGCTATTGTACTTGGACAACAAGTCTGTTGAAGATAGAGATGAACAAGGGAGCACCCGAGACGCAGCAGGAGTGGGAATTGTAGCAGCAGAGATCAAGCGAAAAGTTGATGAACACGCTCATGTTGTGCTCAGCAAGGATGTGTTCTGCCTCCATATCCGGCCTCACTTTGATGCTGCGTTTGCAATGGGTCTCGTTCTTGTCCTTGATCAGATCAGTGGCGATGATGATGTTGACAATGTTGATGATTTCTCTGCTTTACCAGATGACAATCAAGATGCCCGTTCTCCATCATCATAGTTTAGTCTCTCAATCTATATAATAATAATAACAACAGTAATAAACTGTTTGAACTGGTTCATGTTCAGTCTCTTAATCTATATATATAGATACACTGTACTCACTTTGGTCTTACTGCGCTGTGTTAGTATCAATGCAATAGTTTGGTGTTTTATATTCTAAGAAAATCCAAGACTAGAAAATGAGTTAAACAGTATTGAGTTCAGATTGCAATAAAACAGGTGTTCGTCGCTCGCGCTGGTGAGCAAAACAAACAAACCACGTGGGTTTGGTGGGGGAGACAGAGTCAGGTCATGAGTTTGGTCTGTGTGGGCGTGCACGCCAATGCCCGCACTGACATCAAATTAGCTGGTTGTGTGTTCATTACAGTGGCCCCTCATCTCGACCCTATCAACAAGTCTACTCAGATCACGTGTAGCTCCCTGCATCACTCAGACCCTCAATCACTTAACCCGGCACTTCAAATCAATCACTTCCTCCAACCCAAACCCTTTATTTAATTTGCCCAAAATGTATAGGTGACCACGGTCTTGTGGTGAGCAATACGGCTTGGTTTTTGCCTGCAAGTCAGTGAGTACGAATGAGAGCAGTTGGCACATTAAATAAGAATGGACTCCTGTTCATCATCTCATCTCAGGACTGTGAACAATTGAAGCTGCTTTCCCTTTGTTCTTTGCCAGTCACCACTTTGCTTTACAAGTTGGAAATACAAGAGGAGAAGAATTTGAAGTAAAAGAAAAGGAAGAAGAAGAAGAAGAAGAAGCATAGAGAGATGCCCAGGCCCGGGCCAAGGCCATACGAGTGTGTGAGAAGAGCATGGCACAGCGACAGGCATCAGCCCATGCGCGGATCCCTCATCCAAGAGATCTTCAGGTTTTTTGTTTTTCTCTTTGTCTTTTTCTGTGTCTCAAATTACTATGGTGCTCATGGGGCTTTGACAGGGTGGTGAGCGAGGCGCATAGCCCGGCCACACGCCGCAACAGGGAATGGCAGGAGAAGCTCCCTTGTGTTGTCCTCAAGGCTGAGGAGATCATGTACTCCAAAGCCAACTCCGAGGTTTTTCTCTCTTTTTACTGGCTCCCATCTTGTACCTCCTTTTCTTCAAGGCTGTGGTCCTGTGGATGAGATTGAATGTTGTTCTTGTTGTTGGTTTGAACTGCAGGCGGAGTATATGGACCCAAAGACACTCTGGAGCCGAGCTGTTGATGCCATTGACACCATTATTCGCAGGGATGATGCTAACGAGAGCCAAGACCTTCTTCAACCCTGCATTGAAGGTACCCACCTCTGATTATAAACGGTTTGTTCGAGTATGTGCATATGTATTTTGTCACACATTCGCGACAAAGCTTCATTCTTTTTGCTTGCTCTTCCTGCGTCAGCGGCCCTTAATCTGGGTTGCACTCCCAGAAGAGCTTCCAGGAGCCAGCGTCACAGCAATCCGGGGTGTTATCTCAGCTTCAATGCCTCACGGGATGTGTCTGCTTCTGCTGCCGTCCCAAATAAAGTCACCGACCAGAATAAGATGCATCATTTGCCCTCTTCTGCCACTTTGTTGCCACAATTGCCTTGCCATTCCACTGACCTTCAGAACTCATCGTCCCCGCTCTACACCACATTGCTTGGACCTTCTACAACCAATTCTCCCTGCCGAATGGCCGAATCCATGTCTCTAAATGCTTCTTCTGAATTGAAAGATAGCTCCGCAAACTCTATGGCAGAGTACCCTTTTGCTGGCAACAGTTCGTTCCTCAATTGGCAACCTGCTGGTTTATCTATCCCTGGTGACTCCTGCACCTGGTCAAGCTATGGCCGCGTGTATCCCTTGTACTATGGCGAGCCCCAATTTAGGACAGTTCCTCAACAATGTGGTCAAAATTCGCAAGATGCTATTTGTAACACTGTCACTGCTGTGGAGGCTTCTGGACTGCCCTTTGGACAGGTTGAGATGGATTTCTTGCACAATTTTCTCGGCACTAGTCCTGCCACCGATTCTAAAAGCAGAGGTTCAAGGATTGAAGAGCATTCTGTGCGCCCCCCTCATCCTGCATGCAGCTTATCTCTAGGCTTGGGGTTGCCTTTAGGTCCTACATTGTCTGCGGAAAATGCATGGGCTTATAGGTTTGAGAACATGGCTTCAGATGATTCTTGTGAAGGTAAAAGTTCATGCTACTGATGACCCTCTGAAATCCTGCTCCAATGAAGCTCTAAGAGGGAGCATGGTGTTCGGATTGATCCCACATAATGTTGATGTTAAGCGGCATGTGGCTAAGTTTGGTACTTGTGTTGCTCCTCTTTTGTCTACCTTGAATTGCTTATGACATCAGAACATGACCAGCACAATTGTTAAGGTCATTTGAATGTCTGTTGTCATACTGTTGTAGCTGTAAAATTTTAGTCTTTGAAGACAGCAAAAATCTAATTCTGCTAGTTAGAAGATGATGCTAGATTCTTGTGTCATTTTTTATTGCCTAGTTTACAGAATTATTCATATTATACTCCGTATCCATTCTCATGGTTGTGGCTGACTGGCAGAGTGCCATTTCTATTTCCAAATATCTAGGTTTATTCCTTTAATAAGAGAGAATTGGCAATTTTTGTTTGTCAGGTAGTCTGTGCTCCTCTTCATTGATGCAAGTTCAGATAATATGTTAGAGAAAGTAGCTGTTTATTATTTGGTTTTTTCTTTTGATAACATGAATTGTCTCCTTCACCATAGGAAAAATGTTAGGCTGTGTTTATTTGAGATATTTCATTGTTTAGCAGATCATGTGCCAATTCAAGCAGGATGCTGTACTTTCTCTTTATCCATGTGCAGGAATCTTCTCTAAAATGATTTTGAAATTATATGGCAGATCAGACATGCTTTCTTATTTGTTTTATTGTATTTTGTTTGCCACTATCCAAAATCTGGTATTTTCTGAACATCTTCTCAAATGATTTGTTCTGTATATGGACAAGACATGTTTCGCCTATCTTTAGTTGTATTTGGTTGCCATTATCCAGAATTTGGTATTTCAAGGATTTCATTAAAGCATTGTTCTCAAATGATTTGCACCAATTTCTCGACAAGGCCATACTAATTCACTTGATTCTTGAGGTTCAAATATTGTCGCCTCAGGCCACAAACTTGCATACAGTTTGATTCATTTTCATTAAAATTACTTTAAATTCTTTTTCCATCTCATGAACATCTTGCGCAGGTGGGTTCCTCTTCCATTCCTTCAGTCCATTTGGTTAATGTCTCCCAAAGGGCTATTGGATTTAGTCACCAGGATCTTATTAGATTTCCTGTTTTCACCTGTACCTCAGTTTTTTATGGCACCATTTACCAAACAATTCTCTTGAATTATTATTATTATTATTATTTTGGTGCAGATATTTTTTCTGCATAGTAGCTGCATGTATGTCAGATATGAAAATTTCAAGCAACCTTGCTTAGCAGAGGCTCTGGTTTAACTTTCAAACCTTACTGCTTGTATTTATTGGCAATTGGGGCTTTTGGACGTTTGAAGAAGACCTTCTCACCCACGGTTGGACGCCATAGTATCCTATGTTTCTTCTTCAACCTTCTTTTCTGTTTGTTTTTTGGAATGCACTCCAATAACAATAGGAGGTATTCACTGTTATCTTTCCCGCTTTATTTATTTATTTCGGACAGAACATATAATTTTGATTTATTATAACCATTGGATTGCTGTTAGGTCACTCTCTGGATTGTTTTGGATCACCGAGTTTTGGTAATTAACTCAGTTTTTGTCATTATTTAACCAATTTTAGAGGAACACTCTAGTTACAGTGTTGTGCTCATTAAAATGGACTAGCTGTGAGTCATTTTCATGTTCGTAGGCCCTCTAAGATCATCTCCAACCTACAAACTCAAATTTTTATCCCAAATCCCAAATTTGGTTATGATACAGTAAATTATACTCTAACTATAAACTCAAATTTTATCCCAAAAAAGTATATTCACAAAATATTTTTTCCTCATTTTTTTATATTATTATTACTATTTAATAAAAGAATACTTGAAATTAATCATTTTTAACAATAATTTAATTAAATATTTATTACATTTAATATTTTATTAATAAAAATAAATTAAAAAATTCACAACTAAAACTTTTTAATTTATGATTTAATTTATTTAAAATTAGATTATAAATTTCTTAATTATCTTGATAAATAATAAAATTATTTTTTTATATAGCAGGAAAATATTTAATATTTAAACACATGATTGATTAAAATTTTAACAATATGAAAATTATTTTAATTAAATATTTTACATTAATACTTTAATTTAATTAATAATTTTATTATTAATTAAGTAATTAATTGCATACAAATTAATATCGTAAGTATATAATGAATGGTTATAATTATATTAATGAATAATTAATTTTATAATTTTAATTACAATAATTATAAAAATAAAACAAAATGATTAAAATATATAAATTTTTGTGGACCTCAAATTTGGGGTTACAATAGTGTGACCCCAACCAAATCCCACCCCAAATTTGAAATTTGGGTATTAGGTTGGACACGGCCTAAGTCCTCCTAGAAATTGAAATTCCTTGAGTGTTGCTGATAGCTGTGGCCCCATTTATTTCTGATGCAAGTAGTGTAGAGATAATGTCCTCACGCAATGGTTTGTTGTGACATATGGACCTTATTTGTATAATTATTAGAGCATCCCAGCTAGCAATCTGGATTGTTGTAATGGTCTGAGCAGAATGACGCAATGAAGATCCATACTTTTTGTTTGTTTCTCCCTTGTTTAAGTTGCACGGGTGACCGCCTTTGGCTGTTAGGTACTGCTGATGAAAAATTATTCTCTTCAGATTGGTTGATGTCCGGTGCATTAGTTCTTTCTTTGTGGTCATGTGTTAACTTGTAATAAGCTGGATTTCCATCCCCAGTTCAGTTTTACAAAGTCTTACACAAAACATTTGGTTGCTTGTTAAAAGAATTAGATGAATGAGACTACTACCCTGTAGGATTGCTTTTCTATTGTTTGAAGGCAGCTCACTGTGGTTCAAACATTTCCTTTCTTGGTTGTCTTGCAGATTATGGCTTTGTTTTTTTGCCTTAACTTTCTTCTGAGGTTGCCAGAGATAGAATGATGTATATCTGTACACCATCTGATTTTGATTCAACTACAAGTTCCTTATTTTCTTCTAAAGTGGCCAGAGATAGAATGATGTATATCTGTACACCATCTGATTTTGATTCAACTACAAGTTCCTTATTTTCTTCTAAAGTGGCCAGAGATAAAATGATACATTTCCTTCTAAGTACGCCATCTGATTTAGATTCAACTAGAAAACTCAAGTAGCTCTACACAAGAAAAAACCAGAAATTGGCATATTTCCAGAAGGACAAGCATGGATGTCATGTGATTTTTTTAAATTTTTTTAAAGTTGGTTATTTTGCACAGGTTGCCAGACATTCAGCGGTGGAAGAAGATGATGATGGCTGAACGCAAACAGGACAGTAATCAACTCTTTGGTCTAAGATGTAGACTGAAAATAAATAGCAACTGTGTTTATAATAATATAAAAATAACATAAAAATATAAATCTCACTCTGGTACAAAAAGTCACTCAGGAAATACTACAAATGAAAAAAAGCCAGATCTACAAAGCGGTAGGTAAAACATTTAGATCAAGAAGCCAAAGACCAGTGAGAAGGCCACTGCCATGGGAAAGCCAGAAGCTAAGGAAGTGGCCGAGCTGCTTCCCTTGGTGGCAGATGGTCCAGAAGCAGACTCAGGTGAGGGTGGTGGTGTTGTTGTAGGTGTCGACCCAGCAGGTGCAGGCCCGCCCGGGGCCTGGGCCGGTGCTTGTGCCGTGGTGGAAGAGCCAGTAACAGTAATAGCAAGCTTCTGACCCGCGTTGCAGTGCCCGGTCACACCACAGATATAGAAGTGTTGGCCGGCCGAGGAAATGGTCACAGTCGCTGGCCCAGTGTTTATGGCTGATCCTATCTTATTCTTAGACGTGCAGGCGTCGTAGTCCGACTTGGCTACCTCTATCACGTTGTGTGTACCCGTTTGGAAGTTGAAAACTAGAAGAGTAAAAAGAGTTAGAACAAACCATAAACCATACGAGTTAAGGAAAAAAAAAGATGGTTATTGGTTGGTTAATAAGTTAATAATTACCAAGTGAGTCGCCAACAAAAATTTTCTGGGAAGCAGCCCAGTCGGAGTAGAAGGTGGCGTTGGGAGGGATGGTCCAACCAGTCGAGTTGCCCACGACATGCTTCGTTGAAGCTGCTGCTCCGGCCACCATGGCAACCAGAAGCATGGCGACAGACCATGAAAACACTCCTCTGCTAGCCATCTTCTTGTGTTCTTCAGGTCTCCCCTGTTCTTTTTCTCTATGATCAGTATTCAGTACTAGTTTGAGTTTATTGATTGTTGAGAGGTGGGTTGGTGTTTATATGGGAGTAGGAGAGGGGAGTGGTGGGCCATTAAGCATGGGTTCGTTGGTGGTTGGCTGACCAGAACCCAACCTAACATGGACCGACGCGACTGGCAGAGGGTGTGTCTGGCTTCTCTACCCGTGTGAAACAAAAGGTCCGCTTTCCCATCTCGGTGGGTCGGTACCCGTGTTGGAATTTTCTCTTCTTTTGACGCCTGCTACCGATTCATTGCAGCGTTTTCCATTTACTAATTACACCCGTTCAATGCGCATTGATTCTAGAAAACTAAGCGTGTTTTATTTTTGGTAGAATTCCCTAATTGGTCCCTCTACTATTTCAAAGCTGCCCATTTAGTCCCTATACTAAAATTTGCACCAATTGAGTCCCTTAAGTTTTTAAAATGGGAAATCTCAGTCCACACACAAACGCCGGTTCTTTTTGCCGTCTGTGTGTGCTGATGTGGATTTTTTTAATTAAAAAGAATAACTGTTGAGCTGAGATGGCATTTGTGTGAGGGACTCAATCGGTGCAAATTTTAGTATAGGGACCAAATGGGCAGGTTTAAAATAGTAGAGGGACCAATTAGGGAATTCTACCCACTCAATTTCTTTCAATATGCAGTTTCTGAATTTTTTTTTTATTTTCAATTACCCAAAGCACACAATTTTATTCATATATGAAGCTTCACACTTGACATGATTTGGTTTCTCCATGTATTTTGATTTTGAATGATGTCAATCTCCATCTGCACAAGTAAAAGTTACAAAACTTTACATTCAAATATGTTTCAAATCTGCACAAGTTATAAAATTGTGTTCCTCCAAACATGTTTGGTAGAATTCCCTAATTGGTCCCTCTACTATTTCAAACCTGCACATTTGGTCCCTATACTAAAATTTGCACCGATTGAGTCCCTCACACAAATGCCATCTCAGCTCAACAGTTATTTTTTTTAATTAAAAAAATCCACACCAGCACACACAGACGGCAAAAAGAACCGGTGTTTGTGTGTGGACTGAGATTTCCCATTTTAAAAACTTAAGGGACTCAATCGGTGCAAATTTTAGTATAGGGACCAAATGGGTAGGTTTGAAATAGTAGAGGGACCAATTAGGGAATTCTACCTTTATTTTTCCTCATTCACGTCTGCTTTTGAATATGTTATATGTGGAACTAGCCAAATATTTGGGATTTATTTCCGGCGCTGACTGTGGACTTTTGTGACACACAACGCACCAAACCCCACGACACGGCCTGTTGTGTTTTATTATTATAGGTAAATTAGAGTGGACCCCACCTACCATCTCTGTCCCCCTTATCACGTGGAACGAGAGACCGAGCTCACGTGGCGAGCTGGGGAACTGATGCATAGATATATTAATTGTTAAAAAGTAATTAAATAAATAGTCATTGTTAAAAAGGCTTTAATATTGCAGTATTGGAGAACATGTCAGAACACAAGTCCTGAGTTTCCGATCTTTTTGAATTTTATGCATTTGAATACAGTTTTGTTGAATCATTCAAATTTCTTGGCTACACTTTCTCCAACTAGTCGCTTTACTACCATGAATATATTTTGTTCAATTGTCATCTTTGAAGCACTCATTTTCTCATCCATTGGTTGTTGTCTAACTAAGCTCGTCCATGAACACCCCTGGACTTGTCACTATGATTTATGCATTGCATCACCGAACTTATAAAAAAAAAAAAAAATCACATCCTAAGCATGTAATGCATTCTCTGTTAAGAAAATCAAAGAAATACAAATCAACTATATTATTTAGAATTTGAGTAGAACCGGATGATAAGATAAATGTATTTTATTAAACCATTGGATAAATACCACATAATAGTAAAAAAAAAATTATTTAAATCATTCATCTTAAAAATATAAAAACACATTGACCTGTGATGCAACTGTTGTGTGGCAAGAACCTCCACTTTTAACATTGCAACAAATATACAACATCAGATATCGAAAAGCAACCAAGATGAAAATAACAACAGTTCGGATGATTCCAGCCACATTAGAATGATCAACATGTTTGATAATTTTCAGAAGTATAATACAAAGAATCAACAAATGAGCAATTGCAATATCTGAAACAAGATCACATTGCCATGGCGCTAGTGAATAGAAGTTTACATTTAAGATTTTATTAAGTTGTCAAGACCATTAAAAGAGTAGCTGCACAAGCTGAAAGAACAAAGGAGTACGGTACCAGCCAACCTTGCGATCCAATACCCTGCAACCATGATCACCAAAAAATATGTAAACAGAGCATCAAGTTTCAAAAAAACTGCCAGAAGGTACCAAAGCAACTTGAAGATGTAGAAAAGTAATAAATAGATTGAAGCTTAAATTATTGCATGATTGAATGTGCATCTAACAGACAAATGTGTCCCAGTTTAGTGAACTGCAATCACCCCCTGCGGTGATGAAACAAACATTCAAGAGAAAAAGCATGATATGATAATGTATGTTGTTTGTGTCAGTCTTGTCAAAATTCAAGAGGCGCCATGTTCATTTAAGCAATCATATTTTGAGCTGGCTTTACAGGTAAAAGGAAGGTCAGATGTTTAACTTTTATATCACTTTTGATTAGTTAAGAAACAATGCAAGCTTGGTTAGCTCCCCTTTCTTCATAACTGCCCGGCATCAACTACCGCAATAGTGGAAAAGAGTGACAGATCTAGTTGGGAAGTTCGGGTCACCACCACAGGTGATCTTTTTGTAAAAAAAGCACATTCATAAACATACTTAGATATTGCAATCCATATTCTTCTTTTGTTTTTTATTGCAGTGATCATTTCCAATAACTTTATTGGTCTTAACTGTTTACATGCATACTAATAGATAATATACAAGAATCAGATAAGACCTAAGGAGTACTTTAAAATGTATGCTAGTATTTGAATTACTAATATAAGTGTATCTGTCTATAAGGTTTTCTAAATCAACGCGATTGAAATAAAATGCATCCTAGAAGTATAGTTTTGCACATAAATATGGCCTCTGAATTGCATCTGTTAAAAAATAAGGAATGCTCGAAACATTTCCATTGAGATTACGCGATTACGCTTTTCTTGTTAAAACTACCACAGGGCATGGGCTGGACAATGGCAAAATCTTATTTTTTGACAGAGATTCAAAAAATTGATATAATGCAGTAGCTACAGGTTAAAAGTTCAGGAAAACATTTTGTAAGTTTATCTGAAGGTTTGTCTTTCAATGGCATAGAGTTTAGCACAAAAGATAATGAATTTCAAAATAGATAAAACTCAGTATTGAAAATGAAGCTAGTTGTAGTACCTTAAGGGACAGGAGAGATGATGATCCGTCTGAAGATCTCAGGCCAGTAAATCCCATATTATATGCAACACTCCCATCAGCCTTGAACAATCCAAAGTGTCTCTCAGAACTTGGACCAGGCTTCAAATTCTCATTGAACAATGCAAATAAGAAAACTCTCACAGGAATTTTCGGTTTGAGGGGAGTCCCCTTCTTCTTGAGAAGGCGCTTATACAGATTAAAGTTGTAAGTGCGAGCATTATGAGGATTAGCACCTGCTTCATTTTCATCCCCCTCAGAAGGCCAGCCTGTCTCTGTTACCCGAACTTCCATTTTGTCATAGCCAACACTTTCCAAAGCAGCATAGGCAGCATCTATCTGAGCATCCAACATATTGTCATAGTGTAGATCAGTCTTTGCATCATAAACTCCCGGGTTCGATTGAAATAGAGTATACTTGATATCAACATGATCAGGATCATCTTTATATGCAAAGAACGGATACAAATTTATGTAGAAATGAGAGCCGATCTTTGAAGAGAATTCTAAGAGTGGCAGCATGAATGGAAGAACACTTTCTTGGAAAGCACCGGATGATGGAGGATAAGAACTACCAAGCACAGCCAGTGAATGTGGTGTCAAGACCTCAATGCTATCTGCCAATTGAAGCCGGTCAAGAGAGCTATACACATTTTTGAAAGCCCCGACGAGAGCTTCGGCAATATTCGGATCACCTCCTAATATTTCATTACCGACGGCAATTCCTCGGATATGTGTGTCAGGCAGAAAGGGCTGAACATTTACCTTAATCCATTCCAAGGGCCGTTCTTCATTCACACTAAAATCTATAAGATTTTCATTTGGAATGCAGACAACAACATCAATGCCAGACCCACTAAATGCCTGAAGAACAGTATGATCAGCATCATAGATCTTCACATTCCTTATTTTTGCAGCTTTCAAAAGGGTTACAGCTCCTTCAGGTGTAGGAATGTTATCAGCAACCCTTCCATAATTAACCCCAAAAGTTCCAATAAATGCCTGAACCATCACACCCCCTGCAAAGACAACAGAAGCACTTAGCATTGCAAGAACTGATATGCAGTTCAATGATGTTAAATTTATGTTTTCTAAAGGAAATGAAAGCCATGTATATATATATATATACCTCCGAAATCAAAATAAAGAATGAAGGAGAGGAAGCAGAAGGGGAGGAAAGAGCGCAAGGAAGAATAAGTCCAAACAGGCTCCATGTTGCGGCAGCGTGGTCCAAGAAATGGAATGAGGATGAAAGGGATAGGAGGGGATATGAAGGGGAGGAACAGGGGTTGGGAAGGAGAAGGGTGGCTTCTGGGTTGGGGCAATGGGAATACGCAATGGCACGGCACAGGAGAGCGGGATTCTTGCCCCGACCAGGACGCAGCCACAACGGAACAACTCCAACCCCATCCATGAAGGAAAGCAAGGAACGACGATGGAGTAGTAGGAGAAACAGCAACAACAGTAGCAGCGATAGAGATATGAAGCAAGGAAGGAAGGAGAACATTGTCTTCTTTTGGCACTCCGTACTAGTTAAACTATAACATGCAAAGCATAACCCCGCCATCAATCTTCCTCTTCTTCTTCTTCCTCTTTCTGTCCTCATTACTCTATCTTCCTTTGTTATCAATCTTCCTCTTTCAATGCTTGCGTGGTAATATTTTCTTATGCAATAACCTTTTATATATAATTTCTTTGTTAAGTTAAATATTTACCCATAATTTACCGAGATCAATTTTTATGGTAGTTAATTTAAAAATAATACTTTTAAATTTTCCTTAATATATTATTTTAATTTTTATATTTATATTTGATAAAAAAATATTATCAAAATTAAAATTTGGATTTATATTAAAAATCATAATTAAATTAAAAAAATTAAATATTATATTTATATTTGATAGAGCATAATAATATTATTTAATATATTTTTTATGTTTTTATAGGTACTTGATTTCTTTGAATAGTTAATCGTATGAAATTCTAATGTTATTTTTATTATTTTTTGTGATATGTTATGTAATTTTTAATTTATGGATATGTGTTTAAACATTGTATTATAATGGATTTATCAATAATTTATTATTATTATTTAATTTAATAATTTGAATCACGGATAAGCAGCAGGTACATTGCAGTTATACTTATATTTTGCGGGTAAGGATAGATGTATGATTTTTGTCCCTGGAGGATACATGTATTGTGCAGGAGTTACGAATATAGATAACAGTTTTGACATACCCTACCCGTTGTCATCTCTAATTGGTATTATAACCAAACATTTTAGTTGCAAGATACGCTTTGTTCGAGTTCAAAATGCACTAAAAATAGTAATGCCAAAAAATCTTAGATTATAATAGTAGGTTAATAGTTCAATTTTTATGTTATTATTATTATTTAAATTTAATTTGGTAATTTAAACAACGAGTATGTGAGTACCTTGCGGGTATACCTATACCCTAACTAGTAAGGATAAAGATACGATTTTTTTCCCTGGAAGAAACAGATATAGGGTAGAGGTTACAAGTATGGATAAAGATTTTGACATACCCTATTCGTTGCCATCTCTAATTGGTACTACAACTAAAAATTTTGGTTGTATGGTTGTATGATTCACTTTGTCCAAATTCAAAATGCACTAAATAAAAATAATAGTGCCAAAAAATCTTCGATTATGACACTAGGTTTCCAGTTCAACTCCTATGCCGGTCTAGTGAAACGCATGAGTGGATTATTATTTTATTTTATATCAATAGTAATCTTGAGCTGTATTATTCTCTTCTTATTTTTATTTTATTTTTTCACTTTTCATTGAATTGTTATAGTTTATCTATTTTTTAATAAAAATAAAGTCTCTTTTTTTCCCTAATTTTTTTATCCTCTAAAAAGAAATAATGGCAAATAATAAAGTTAAAAAAAAAAAAAGAGAGAGAGAGAGAGAGAGAGAGAAAAAAGAAAGCAAAAAAAAGCGAATACCCAACCAACGATTGCCGATTGGTCATCTTATCCTTGGGACATTGAGGGAGAAAGACAGTGAGTGAGGCCTTGAAGAAAAAAGAAAAAAAAAAAAAAAAAAACAGAAAAGAAAATGGCAGTTGCTCGTGCTCCACCGCTCATCACAACCTCATCTCCTCAACCCGCCACAATCCCAACCAGAAAACAAACTTCCAATGATCCTCCTCCCTTCATACTCCTCAGCCGCCGGCATTGCTTCACCGCCCTCACCCTCTCAATCTCCGCCACCAACCTCCTCTTCCCTCGCGCCAAAGCAGCCATCCTCGAAGCCGACGACGACGAGGAGCTCCTGGAGCGAGTCAAGAAGGATAGACAAAAGAGGATCCAACGCCAGGGTGTTATCAACTCCTCTAAAATAGAAACCGGTCATTATTATTATTATTGTTATTATTATTATTCAATGAGTTCATTCACACATTGTTACTACTGTACATGTCTCATTCTACCATTTGATATCAGGATATCTTCAAGATGTTATTTACAAGCTGAGCAAAGTGGGACAAGCTATTGAGAAAAGTGATCTCTCAACTGCTAACTCAGTTCTAGGCTCAAACACTAATGCTGACTGGGTACAAAATGCCAGTTCTGCTTTCACTAAGGTGAGTTTCATCCTGTTTTTATTGGTTATATCTTCAATAAAATGCTTGTTTTTATGGTTTTTGGATTCCATTCTCAGCTTAGTTCTAGTCCTGAAGAGAAGACTCAGGTGGATACCTTCCTATCATCATTATCATCTCTGTTTTCATCAGGTGCAGGACTAATGAGAGTATGATGTCAAGTGATTTATAACAAACTTATAAACGGGATAACTCAACTCATTTTCTTTTGCTTTGTTTCCAGTGGCTAAACAGGATGTTGAATCCTCCAAAGTGGCGTTTGTTTCCTCTGCTACTGCATTGGAGAAATGGATAAGCCTAACTGGTTTGGTTGGCCAGCTCAAAGGTCTCTGACTAGAAGCCTAAACCATGAAATTACACTTGCCTTTCTTGTATTTTTTTTCCCCTGGTTTCCTTTTCATTTCTTTTTATGGTGATCAATACTTCATTCTACCACATATATCTCTTGTGTGCAAAAGCCATTGAGCTGTTTTGCAAATTCGAATTTTCATATGATTTCAGGAGTCTAAACAACAATTGAGTGATCATCCAGATCAAATATATAGCATTGTCATTATATTTATCTAGCAAGTTTAATTTGTGCTAGATACGAGCTTAAAACAATGTATATTAACTTGGAACTACATAGAATTCAAGCTCCTGCAAGATCAAGCTTATTTAAGCTTGTAACTTGAATTAAATGGATGCGCCAAAGTATTAAATCCTTCAATATTTTGTTCTAGCACACTAACTTGGTCATTCTTCTTTCGCCTGTATATTGTTTCTCAAACACTCTGTGACTTTTCTGCTTAATCTGGCTTCTACTAACTCAAAGAGCAGCCGGTGCCTGCATCATAAGTATAACTGCATTCGGAAACTACAAACAACAAAATTGAATGTGAGATATCCAGGATCCGTGTAGGCAGTGTTACCGGCTAGTTCCTTCGGAACATGAAAATGAGTTACAAACCTCAGTTGAAGTATTGATTTTATTCATATATTCCTCCAGGAAGCACCTGAATTAACAAGTTTAGCATATGCATTTTTAAAGTCATTGAAGAACCTTGCTTCATCATCTGCATAAATTGAAATCCACCTGCAGACAGGGAAAATCTGCTTGGAATGAACGTTTCTATGCTAAATTTAGTAAATAATAAGAGACAATGTAGAGAAACTTTGAACATTCATCGTCTTCTACAAGTGCTCGATCTGAAGGAAGGCCTATCATGCTCGACATACCATCTGTACAAGCACAAGAGATCTTTAATGAATTAGTGGTTTATCCACTATGGCCATAATTTTATAAATATACACAATTCCTGTATGATTGAAGCATCACATGAGAAATAAGCAAGATTTTTTATAGAAATATTGAAATGCAAAAAGTCAGTAATAATTATGCACCAATGTTCAAGAAAGAACAATTCATAAGTTATCTGGTGATGCTTGTGCTGGAGATACAAATAAGCAGAATTGGCTGTAGAAAACTCAAAACTACACTTTCAAAGCTGAAACAAAACTTGTATGAATAATGGGAAGTTATGCCCATGTTAAACAAATATTTAGACAAAAGTGCCCTCTTTTCTCAGACCATGATCTACAAATTCTAAATTGAGAAAAAGGTCCGGCAAAAAAATTTAAAGGAAACTTGAATAAATTTTTTTAGAATTTATGCAAAAACTCTTCAGAACTTATGCGAAACAACTAGAGGAATAATCTCTTTTCCTTTTGAAACTTGCACAAGAGAAGCTAAGTAGGTCATGAGCTAGAATAAGTCAAGAAAAGCTGAATCTGATATATATATATACTCATTTCATTATCAGAAAATGCAACTGAATTAGATTCATCTAGTTTTCATTTAAGCAATAATTAGATTGACAAACGCATGATGAACCGAATAAGTCATGGACCATTCACCTGAAGATGCCCATGGTTTTTCAATGAGTATCTTAAAGTAGGAATTGTCAAAAACGTTGGGGTTTCCAAAACCTTTGCTCCCTAGGGTATGTGCTCCAGACAGAGCAACAAGTTCTTGAGTTCTGAAATGACAAACAAAGTTCTATAAATTTAGTAATAGAAACAAGATTGAAGATAAGCAGAAAATGTGTAATCGGTGATATAATACACAATTGTTTGCTAGACATTTTTTTGACTTGATGGCATGATGCATTTATATCAAGTCTAAATACGTATTTATCTATCAATTTAGCCGAAATGTTCATGTTGTTTAGAGGAAATATATATATTACAGTAACTAATAATCCCATGTTGGTCAAGTAAAGAAAATATGGATATGATTATATAAACCTGTGTCTCTCAACCTATTGGTTTTTAAGTTTTGGGGTTGAATCAGGCTTGCTTGGTACAAGGTTGTTGTGCATCTAATATAGCATTAGAGCTTGGTTGTGGAATACCTTTTGAAATCTTATCCTAAAATCAACACCACAACAAATAGGGATAGTACATGAAAATGAAAATAAAATAGTGTATGGGGATCAGGCTGGTCTTGGTGCCGTTGGTGGAAGCGAGCCAACACAATGCTAGTATTTCTCACAAATGGGATGATTATATTGATATTATTTTATTTGCAGTAAAATGCAAATATCTGATGTTAGCATGCCACATTCCATTTTATCTAAATTCCCTTTTGCTACCACTTGTAATGGCATAATTCTTGATAAAAGAAAACTTAGTAAAGTTGCCATGAGAATAAATACTTACGAGAAGCCTTTCCTCAAGAAGCATCTCTTTAGATCAGAAGCATCAAGTGTTTCTTCAGGTAGTCTTCCCTGAGGATCTGGTTCTCTGCAAGACAAGTGAGAAGCCTGTCAGCATTGAGAACAATCTTCAAAGACTATCACCCACAAAATGCATCAACATGTATACACAAAATTATCTACAAAAAAAGTAATACAGACCATTTTAAAGAAAGACAGTTGACTTGCAGTTTCGAATAAGGTATAGAATGATGAGTCTTAAGCTTAATTAATTTAATGATGTGAAGTTGCACCTTGTATCAAATCTGCCTAATTTAATAGGAATGGCAGGACCACCACATAGTGAGACTGCTTCTGCACCTGCCACTGAAATCAAGTCTGCCCAAGATACTGCAAAAGAAAGCACATGAAAAGTAGGCAACTAATGTTTCAGTAAAAGCAAAAAAAACATATATGATTTATGTATGTACCATGCTGGATATCATCAATTTCTCGCTTTGCTTTATCTAAAATCTAAGAAACAATCAACAAACATCAAAGAGGTCAGTAATATTTAAACACTACATGAAAGAAGTAAAACCCAAGCTAAACAGCATCAAACAATTGTAAGATTGTATCTAATTACCGCGCGCACCAGTATATGCTTATGAAAATACAATTTGTCCATGCAAGAATACTATATTGCACACAAACATGTGAATGGTAATTCTATTGAGTGGGGAATTTCAAAAGAAAGGGGGCAAAGGAACCTTTATGGCTTTACTAAGACCAGCATTCTCAGGCCTATCAAGTTCATATACAATTGAACCATTCATCCCCCCTGCAGCAATTTATATACCGAGAATTTATTAAAGAAAAACTAGTATTTGCCTTACTAAAAGGAAAGAAACTGAGAAACAAACAAGCATGTAAATATCTCTATTCCATCAATATATTCATCATTCACTAAACAAATGAAACCTGAACTATCAGACAAATTGAATGTTCCCGCATCATGGAAAGCAAGGCGAAGAATTGCGGCCGCCTTCGATTTTGACAGAACTTTCCTTATCTCACTTTGAATTACTGATAACTCACTTGCTTCTGACCTTACCATGTCAATGAAAGGACATATAAAATGTTTAAGCATGCATAACAACCCCAACAACAACAACAACAACAACAACAACAAGGATCAAGAAGCAAGACTTACGCTTGTGCCCGTTGTTGTGGAGATTGTATAAAAGGCAATGCCAACATAAACATAAGATCCCTCCTTTGGCATGAATAAAAGGCACTGCCAACATAAACTTCTGCATTGAATATGAACAATGAACTAGTTTATATGTCCAGTGGAGACTACTATCAGTTTCAATCACAAGTGTGCATATATTCACTACAATTATTTAATTGAATAACATTATTTAAGAATCTCTGATATATATTCCTATCATAGGTGATCAGATGAGGAGCAAGAATTAATACTCACTAGTAGTACTGGAAGGAGGGGAGATATGGGGATGAACATTTCTGGCTCTGTTATCATGGCGTGAATCAATCAGCTGTTGAGCTAACCTGAAGTCCGACAGGATAACCAACTGCCTCACTGCCACAGCCATCTCCTAATTCTCTCTCTCTCTCTCTCTCTCTCTCTCTCTCTCGTTTTGTTATTTTATTTGTGAGCAGAGAGGATAAGAGACTAGAAGGTGATATTTTAATATTTTAATTTCTAAAATATCAAAGGCATCAAAATAAATAAAAAATAAAAAAATCAAGGCATCTTCGTGTCAATCACTTTCCAATTATATATATATATATATATATATTTTTTTATGGAGTGGATAAACCATAAATATAATTAAAGCAAGCAAACATGGTTGGATATCTCAATTGATAACTTATATTCTTAATTAATTAAGTCTGGTAAGGAATTGAGTAGTGATTTTTTTTTTTTTTGAAAAGTATTTTGTAAGTGTAGACTGTAGAGTAGTTTTTTTTTAAATATAAATAGACTACAAATTCGAAACTCTAAATTTAAAAAAATGAAAAATAAATATTTTGTCTGATTAATTATAGGTTTCAAATAGTTTTTCTTTTGTTAGATTTTAGGAAGATGAGCTTTTTAAATGTATTGCTTTTCTGGAGCTTTGGTAAGAAAGAAAAATTAAATATTTTTTAAATAAAAAATTAAAAAATATATATTAAAAAATTGTAATAAATGGACCAAAAAGTATTATCTTGATGTGAAAATACTACCTCCATGGAAAAGAATGGTTTAAACTTGGGAGTTAGTGGCTTATTTATATTTATTAAAATAAAATAAGGTACTATTTCCACAATAAAAGAATGATTTAAGGGTAAGAGTAAGTGACTTTATCGATATTTATCAAAATAAAATAATAGACTTAAAGTTAAAGTTGAACGCCAAGCCTAGTAGCAAGCCTGAGCATTCATTTTGTAATTTTCAATAAACAAAAGAGCCAAGGAAAAATGAATTCAAAAACTTAGTGTAGCTACCAATGTAAAAAAAATAATTGTATAAAAATTTAAGATTCATGAGTTCAAGTCCACGGAATATATATTAGTAACATATCTCTAATTATAGGTATAGATTTACAATTTAAATCACATGTCATTATAAGTGAATGTATAAGTTGAATGATTGATTTTAAATTTGTGCGCACACCCTTGATTATAATTCACTTATAACATTTGTTAAAAAAAAAAAATCACAAACAGGGGTAGTTCAGTTGATACCCTAGAACTCATAAAAAATTAATTCCAAATATACGTAGGCAACTACAGTTTATAAATTAAGAAGGATTTGTACACTGTATTTTTGTTTTTATTTTTTTCTTCTTTTGAGAGTAATGTAGACCAACCAGGATTCAAACCTTGACCATTGACTTGGGCGGACTATATAGTATATAATATATATATACACATACAAAAGATTTGCTTAAAAAATTTAAAAGAAAGCAAGGCAACAAAAACAAAGTGGACGGATGGCTCCACACATCATAACTCATTCATTAATAATCATTCATCACATACTTCCCCACATTGATCATTACAAAACCTCAAACTACTCGCAGACTTCTCCAAAACTCACTAGAAGAACTGCATACCAAACTACCCAGCAATGCCTCCCTTCTTCTTCTTCTTCTTCTTCTTCTTCTTCTGCTTCTTCTTCTTCTTCTTCTACTACCACTACTACTACTAGCTCCTAATCCAAAAACTAATGAAGCAAAGAAAGAAAGAAAGAGAGAAGCTGATGGAGTTTCAATTAATTCATCATCCGGTGAAACTCATTGAAGTCAAGCACACCATTACCATCCAAATCATAAGCACGTATCATGGCCGCACATTCTTCATAGGACCGAACATCACCGAGACGGCTCAGCATGCGCTGCAACCCATCAGCCGTGATACAACCAGCTCCTTTCTCCGCCACAAACATCTCAAAAGCCCTTCTAAGATCCTCATCCCCAGCAACACTCCCCCTCTCTGACTCAACCAACCGAACAAAGTCTTCATAATCCATCAACCCATCTCCGTCCATGTCAAAGTCCCTCATCACAGCCTCAGCAGCCTCAGACGACACCTCGTCACCAGCCCAACAAAGGAACGACTTAAGCTCTTGACTAGAGATCTTTCCATCCCCGTCCACGTCAAAGCGCCTGAACGCTTCACGGAACTCGTTGGCTCGTCGGCTGTTCCTGCGCTCAAGATGCGTGCATGGGGTTGTGGAGCTGCTGCTGCTGTTGCTACTCTTGGGGTGGCGGAGTTTGTGAAGACTTAGCTTCAAGGCTTTGTTGGAGAACCACTTTGATGATTTGGGTGCACTGGTGCTGCTTGCCATGCTATCTCTTTCTCTCCGGTGTATTTTTGTGTCTCTCTCTCTCTTTATATTTGAGTGTTTGAGTGTTTGAGTGAGTGGGTGGTTTGCTGGTATAAATAGAGATGCATGAAATGAGTTGGAAGTTGCATGGGGGCTTCCACTTCAGAATCTAGCAGCTTTTCAGTAAAACGGGAGATAGATAGTGACCGGGAATCCGTGCCCGTCTTGGGTTTTGCCTGGAAAGAACAACTATATAATGTGAGGTGAGGTCTTATATATAGATAGTGCTAGTTTTTTTTTCTCTTTTTTGAAGGTTGAGAAAAAAAAAGGGTGATTTGGAATTCATTCATGTTTTCATCATAGGAGGATAACGTACGTAATGTAATGAGTAGTAGAGTTTTGGCCCTTTTGGGAGGAATGAGAGAACTAGTGTGTTTCCTATCCTACTTCCTTATAGTTCCTTAGCATGAGAAAATGGAGAACAATGTGGCAACGTTTAATTAAAGAAATAACTTTCTGAATCTAGGAGAAAATATTCCATTCTGATTGATTGTAAATGGTGTAAGTTTTGTTTTCTTCTGTTTTTGTTTCTTTTGATATTTTTTTTGTCAGTATATATATAGTACTAATATAGTGTTAACAAGGAATAAAAACTATTATTATTATACTATAGATACTCAATACTAAGTTGAGTAGGTGCTTGTGATGAACCTTTTCTTTAATGTTTGAGGGGAAAATAAATAATATATTAAAGCCATAGAGTGAGTTTTCTGAAAATAGTAAAAGAGAAACAAATGTCTGTTGTGAGCTCATTCTCAGAATCTAAAGTACTTGAGGACGCCAACGTTTTAGAAATGCTTGGAAACTTCACACCTGGACATGGTAGGCTCATGTTTTGGAAGATTCTTAATACTAGAAATATTATTTATTTATTATTATTATTTTGTTTGTTTGCTACTTTTTGTGGGAAATTTCATTTCATTTCACTCTTTTCATGTTTTTGTTCGTCCACATGAAGGTATTTGCCTTTTGTTACCTAACCATTGAACATATTGCTTCATTTTTTTTTATTGCATTCCTTTTAATTATTAGTAATAGTTTCAACATGAATCACCCATTAATTATTTAAAACCAAGTGTCCTAAATTCAGAATTAAGCTTCAGCCTTTTGTAGATAAAGAGTTGATGAATTATAAATTATTTATTTGTATATAAGTTTTATAATACTGCAAAAGTCAACTATTGGATAACCCAATAGTATGACACCAAAATATATAAAAAAAAGGGGTCATGAGTTCAAATCTTTCCACTGGAAGTATTGTTTTTATTGTTTTTCATACTGTTCATATATTATTTTATACACTGTTCATCCTGGCTCTAGTACTGTTTATATACTATTCATACAATGTATATCCAGATCCAGTACTATTATTAAATTTTTAGAGACGCTTGTCGCCTATTAATAAAAAACAAAAAATGCTGCAGAATAATTTGTACTAAATTTATCCACGGATGATGTTTTTGTTGTGAATTTTCAATGTTGTAAAAGCACTAACTCACCATAACAAACAAATTAGGAAAATGGAAATAGATCAAAATGTTTTACACAGATCAAAATGTTTTACACGGAATTGTATTTACACAGCTATATTACCACATACTTTATTGCATATCTACAAACAAAGAAAGACCTATTCACTGTAGTTCTGATCCTCTTCAGCTACCACCTTATACCTATTCACTAGTGTTTTAGTATCTCAAGAAACCTCAGCCTATTCAATGTTATGCCTGCTTCTATTTGCTGACATATTGCATCAATTATAGTACTGCAGATGTTCAATGCTTCCCAAAGTGTCCATCATTCTGAAATATAAAATTATAAATTTGAACCAAGGCCCAAAAATTTTTAAAACCTGCAATCACACCAACCTCGTCTCTCACGCCAGCCAGTCAACAGACATCAGTTTGCAGCGACTGAAGCGTTGATTAACGCTTATTTTATTATTATTTTTAAAATACCAAAATAATAAGTTAAAAACCTGATACTTATAGAATAACCCATTTGATGCATTTGCAAAATGATTTAGATTTTATCTGCATGACAGGACGGGTATCCCACGCCAAGTATTAAGTTCTTGTTCAACAACCAATCACCATTCATTATAAATCCGGTTCACATAAACTTAAGATTTGTAATCATAACAAACAAGCAGAATTACTCAGATAAAATAAGTAAAACTGCAAGAGAAAGAAACACACAAACTGAAACTTTGCTTCAATGGGCATTTACAAGTAGAAAATTTTTTACAACTCATACTTGAAGGCTAAGGAAACATAAATGGGGCATGAAAATTCAGCCTGAAGACGACCCACGTAGCTTGTTTGCAACATAAAGGAGGTGGCTAATGTTTGTTGAGGGATACTTCTGCAATAGCTTGAGATTGGATGTGAAATCGCCCGCCAAGAGACGTCTGCGAACAAGGATGAGCATTGCACAGCATATCCTAAGTAGTGTTTCCTGCAACAATGGCAATAAACCAAGTGATGTATATTTACTAATTATCGACCATGTGATCTGGGATTTTTAAAGCAAACCAAGTTCACGAGCACCTCAAGAACAAAATATTAATGCAGCAGACACTAATTTCTCACCTGGGGGCCTTCAGGATCACTTAAAAGTGTGTCCCAGATTTGGAGGCTGTCAGCGAAGTTGAATTCTTGAGTCAATAACAAAGTAATCCATCTAAATGCATAGAACTGGGGATTGACCTGCAATGTTGATTTAAAGGCAAAATATAAAAATTAACAATTAAATATAGAATCAAAATATGAGAACTATTCCATGCGCTTAGTGTGTGTTTAGATAAAACTACGTGAGTGGATGCGGATTGAGAAAATGATGGGATATGCCTACATCCCAATATATTTTCAAAACTTGGCTCATATTCCTCATCCATCTATATCCATCAAACTAAACACAACAGAATATAAATCCATTTCTCCATATTATTCAGATGAAACACATCCCCCATCCTTTCATATCACCAGCCCTACATATCTTCATCCAAGAGATGAAGAAGCGCAAACATGCGTGTCTGTTGACTATAGAATATTTTCCTCCAGAATGAACATGTAAAGGTCAATCACAAAAAGTTATCTTCAATTCATCATTTGCCCAACATCATCACATCATTTATATTCTTTAGCATCTGATTTTTTTGTCTCCTCCATCTCTGCACCCTCTTTCGCCCTTTCCACCACAACATGATAATTTTTTTTGCTATTTTTAGGTCTAAGAGATTTAGGTGATAAAAAAATTAGCGCCTAGAGAGAACTCAAGAAGAATAACTCTGACTGTGTTATAAATGTAAAATAAGGTAACTAGTTCCTCAATCTCTTACTTTTGTAGTGATCTCTAGATGGCGCCAAAGTTCTCCATCATGCTTCTTTAGAAGTTGCGATAACTTTGTAATGGTAGAACGAATGCCAACAACACTGTTATCCAGTTTCTGACAGAAATTGTCCCTGAATCCACTCAACAACTCGACGAAACAAAAAAATGAATCCGCTTCCGCAGCAGCCTGTGAAAAAAGTGAGCAAGGACACCAAAAAATTGAATGAGAAAACAAATGTGCATAACTTGAAAATAGTACATACAGTAGAGTAGAAAGTAATACTTTTGTGCAGATATTTGACTTATCAAGACTACTAGTGTGGAAATCTAAAAGAAAAACTTGCAGGACAAAGTATTTAAACAAATATAGATTCCAATTATTTGTGAGATATATCTGTTTATTGCTAAACTTATATATTACATGCGTACAGCAAGTCAACTGAAATATCAAAGAGCTATTAACTTGGTCTTTGTTCCATAATAGAGGTAAATTCAAGAAATAAAAGATATCTTAAATGCATAAGAGTTCTAAAAAGAAGATTTTGAACAATACATACAGCATTATTCTCATCGGGATCATTCCGAAAGACATAGAACAAAGGTGCCAAAACTTCATTCATCCCTTGGACATATCTAATGCCTGGATTTAACTTTGCGAAGACGATCAGTATATTCTTCAACGATTCCTGAAAATGTTCAAGAAAGGGACTGTAATTGGATTTAAAGAATCGCAAAAATGGTAAGAAACTGGGGAAAAATGTCAATCAATCTAAAATTTGAACCGTGTCCCCATTTTTTCTTTGAATTTATCTTGTGATAAACATAATATTTCCTGCCAATACTAAGCTACGTCCATACCACAATAGGCCAACCCTTTGATCATTATTGTCTCTTACAACTTTAATTTCAATCAATATAAATATGTGAATAACCAATCTCATACATTTTTAAATCATCATGCACAAACAGTCAAGAATGAGAACTCACTAAATTTACTGCTTTTATTATGTTGTCATCACATATGCATTTAAATAATCATATATCCCCAAACTTTGTCAAATTGGATTATTTACATCTTTATAGATAAACCAATTGAAACCATGAAAGAAAGAATAAATTAAAGGATTAATTGATTAAACTAATGCATTACAGATGGATTGTGGTATGGAAATTAAAAAATTCTCTGCAGTATAATTGATCAATCAAAAGCTTGAAATATTGTTGAAAATAACATTAAAGTTTGGATTATCGCTTTCTAGTTTACCATGAACAAAAATTTACCTGGTTAGACTTTGCAAATGAAGAATCACCAGAGAAAAAGTGCATATCTGGGTGTGTACGCTTTACATCACGGTCTATCTGCTCTATGATCTCAGTATCCTGAAAATGTCATAATTCACCATATTTATACAATATGCAACATCTTATTTATCACTTGAGAAGGAATAGAATGTAAGTCACCTCTTTAGACAGACTATTTTGACACACATACCAACACATTTCCACACAGACACAAACACACATCACTAAAATTTATATTATCAGGTTTGCATAAAACCAAACACTAATTCTTAATTATCAGTGACAACACCACAAAGATAAATGAAAGCTTAAATTACTCAAGTCCCAAAGTACAAAATACCAGTAATTATATATTTATCTAATAGTAAGCTAGTCCTCTCATTCAAACTCATGTTTGGTTCATATGCTAAATATTAAGAATACCGCTGGGCAGATTCTTCTAAGGACCAAAGAGAAGTAAACAACTCGATATTTGCAGACAATAGCTGGTTTAAGTATATTGTATTACTGACAAAGTGTGGAATCTGTGATCACAACTCACAAGATAGCAAGCATGCCAAAGATGGTGAGGAGGATTTCTTTTGCTTTAATAAAGTGATTAACAATAATACACAAAAATAAATAAACTAAAATAAAGAAATTCTTGTATTATCTCAATCAAAATATTTTCTCTTAAGGAATATCTAACATGGATTAATCCTTTCATTTTAGTTAAAATTACTGACTTGTTTGTTCATATATAACATTCCAAGTACTAAGAAAACAGAAAATGAGTAACTGAGTAACAAGGAAATGTCTACCACATGCTTTTAGTTTTTGTGCATTAGAAATTTAGAATGATATGTAACTTGGGTATATAAATATGGTATGAAAAAGCTGTAATACTAAAAGAACTTAAGCGAGATAGGTTCTAGTGTTTGTTGTAAAAGATAAATATACATGAATGTGTGTGTGTGCGTGTTCTCAGGAATGTGAATATGCAAATTACAGGATGGCACACAAAAATTAAAGGTCTTGTGGCTGAGCAAGTTAATTAATTTCCTTGTACAGGAAAATTTGTGGCACATATTTGATAATTATAATGTTAAAAATATGATGAAAAGCATATCATCACATTTATTTCAATGCAGGTGACTTGTTTTCAATGGCTAATTTCAATTCATTTAAATATTTCAGGGATTTAGGAATAATAGGTTTTACGTTTCGTTTTAAATTGGTTTCAACCAACATGTAATAGATATTCACATTCCTAGAAAATGGGGCTTGAGAAATAATACAGGCACCAACAACTCAACAGGTGAGGTTTCCAAGCATGGATCAGCAGATAATAAGAGATTAAGAAAAAAATACATGGTTGCACAAAGGAATAATTGATGGGTAAAGTATAAAAATAATGCATACACAAGGTTCAAGGCTTATATGCATGCCTTTCAATCATAAAAAGCAATAGTAAGGGACACTGGAATAGAAGAGATAACATGAGGGTAGAACTAGGTCGGCAAGAATTTCAAGGAATTAATGTTTGTGGTCAAGGACATGGTGCAAGGCAAATAATGGGTAGGCCATACAAGACTATTGGCAATAGACAAAAAGGATAATTAGGAAAAGTGTAACAAAGGAGAAGTGCAATAACTAAAAAGACACCACAAATATATATTGACAGTCATATTGCACAGATGAACATAGGGGCAATAAAAATGACAAAGGAATGTTCATCAAAGTTAACAATCTCTGTGGAGGAAAGAAGGAAAGCATTCGGTATGATAAAGTACATGGTCTACGAAGTAGTGCCATTAAAGTAGGTAGCATGCAGTAAGATATTCATCAGTTTGGTGCCTAACATGAAAGCACTAGCAATGCAACCAAGATCTACACAACCATCCAACAGGAAATGATGAATGAAAAGAAATGGAATTGCCAAATTTTCAGCCAACACAAACATGACCCATTTTCAATGTATTTTGGTTGAGAGCTATTGGCAGGCCAGTTTCCAACTCTGGCTTTAAGATTACACAATTAGACTGTTTCAATTTTTTATTGCAATCTGAAAGGAAATTACTTCTGTTTAACGGATAGAGAAGAAAATTATGGAATGCCCTAGCTTATCAAGGAATACTTACAAAAGTCCTGCAGGGAAAAAAAAAAAAAGAATGCTCCAAACAGAGAACAAAAATTGATTCTTAAAATCTATACCTGGAAGAATTGGTTCCAAACACTAGTCTTTCCAAGACTCAGAGGGTGCTCTCCGTGAGTTATCTCTGATCTCGTGAGCATCCCACTACCTTCAGCTCCCAACTCCTCGCTTTTCGCACCAACAGACTCCGCCATCCTTCGTGTGACTTCTGACTGACTAGCAACCAAAAACTTCAGGCACAATACAACAACATATAGGAGCTATACAAGCACCCAACCATGAAGAAGAACTTACTGGGTTCACCAAGAATTCATCTTTAAAAGCTTTATACTGAGACCTTTTCTTCTCCAATTCATGCATCCACAAGCTACGATCATTTGGCAAAAAGCCCAGCAGAAGCTGTCGAAATCCAGGATAAATAAATAAAAATCAAAGAAATCAAGACCCCATTACCAGCACCAAATCCCACAAAGAGAGAAATCATCAACATAATAAAACCTTCCAAATGGTCGGCCGAATCCCAGCCCCATCATGGATGCCCTGCGACGCCAATCTCCGCAATTCCACAATATTTATCACCCTCTTAGATAGCTGATGAGAATAATCACCACCGAAAATCATAAGACGAAAAAAAAACCCAAAAATGCTCAAAGAGATCTCGACCTAAAAAAAATTCAAAAAAATAAAACACTAAAATCAACAGATGGACCTCAGATAGAAGCTGGGACTGGCGGGAGATCTCCTCAGGAGAGAAGCAAGGGGATCCATGGTCTTCCTTCGGAGGAAAATCGATCACAGGAGGTGCAGGGAGGCGGCGGAGGTGGGGGAGGAGATGGAGCTCTAGGCGGCGGCGGCGGCGGCGGCGGCGTGGGTTTGGGGGTTTGGGGCTCCGGCTTGACGGAGGAGGAGAGCGTGGAAGTGGAGGAAGACCAAAGGGAACTGTTGAGCCAGTCCGGCACGCCCTTCTTTCCCATCTCGGATCCTACCCAAAATCCGGATCCACTTTCAGTTTCAGGCATCGGACATCGCCGATGTTTAAGTGCCAGGCCCGTTTTTATATGTTCCAACGACGAGACCAAAGGGTCTTTTCGTAAATTGGATACCTGCCTGACGTGGCTATTTTCGAACCCGGGCCGGAAAGAGTTGCTACCCTAGTTCTGTTACTAAATTTCTTTTTAAGGTTAAAATTAAACTCTAAAACAAAAATATATACAGTACAATAGTGAATATGATAACTTTATTTAAAGTTTCATTTTAGGATAAATTTTTATTTAAGTAAAAAACCAATGGTTATTTTAAGCCTCTCGGATTATAATTTATATTCTGAGTTTCAGGTCTTTTATGGGAGTTCTATGTATACGTTATGCCTCTTCTTCTTCCCTCTATGGTTACATGACGGAAAATTTATCCTCAGGTAGTCAAATTACCGTAGCTGGTGTACCTTTGTACTCGTTTGTCATTAACTTTGTCACTTACTGACTTTGTCGAAAAAAAAAATCAATGAATAAAATTGATAAACTATAATTTTAATAATGATAAACATATAATAATGTTATCTATGAAAAATCGAAAAGATGTGTGAATAGATAGTAGGTAATAATAATCTCTCAATCACTATAGTATAATCTATCCAATTTTTATGTGTTATATTTAAAAATAATATTCATAATTAATATTTTTTTATAACTTAAAAAAATTGATAATGCTTACCACAAAATTATCCAAGACTTACACCTCATTTGTAATAAAATGATACTACGATATCATTTAGATCTTATCAACTCAAACTAATGCCATTTGAGTCTAAAGTTATTTTTTTTTTAAATATAATTTTAATAAAATTTGTGTGTATAATTGTGTATGATGGCATATTAATTTTAAATTTTGGTAACATTTTGATATAAGTCAGAGATTGAAAAGTAATTATTTTTTAATCAAAGTTCTAAAAAATTGTTATTTATTTTGATTAATATATTTTAACATATAAGTTTAATTTGTTCATCAGTCTTAAATGCCTAATCAAGTTGTCTAACTTCTGCCTCCCCCTTTCAAATTTTCCTAATTTATTAGCATTTATGAGGTTGTGATTTTCATGTAGTGTAACCAACTATTATTTATTATTTGAAAATATACATTTTCCTTTTACTAAATAAACTATATATTTTATAATTAATTCTGGTCCCCTTGTAAACAAAATTGGTTAATTTTAATCCCAAAATTAGGTGCAGACAGGCTTGCAAGAGAGCCTCTGAAGCAAACCAAAAGGTTGAGACGCAAGAGACACAAGAGTGCCATCAATCAAGTTCAAGGTGAGGAAAAGACAATGTGTGTCAGATAAGCTTAAAAGCTCTGATCCGATCTGAATAATACCAATAAATCAATTGCATCTAATTTATGGATACATCATAATCTAACATACAACAATTAAGTCCTAAATATCAATTATGTGCAATGTATCAGAAACATGGACCTGATTAGAAAAGAGTGACTTTAAGAAATAAGAAACGTCTAAGCCGTTAGGCACTAGACGCTAAATATTTGGCTCGCTCCCTCTTATATCTCGTCAGCTCTTTCTTTGCTGCTATGAGCACTTGCAATGACACCGGCACAAAAAATGGCTGTCAGAGCATAAAATTGCCAAGAAAGTTAGGTAGGAACATTATGGATTCATATGAAAGAATGGTAGCTGTTTGCTAGTGAATGTACAGACCATGTATATTGCAATGGTGTGCTCGAAGGAGGAATAACTGATTGACATGATAGATGGATGGTAAAAGGCATCCTCCGCTAAAGCCCTTGCATTCCTAGAGGAAACTAATGTCCACAGAGAAAAAGAATTAGTGGAGATGCACCTCAGTAGTGCATGAACAATTTATATGTATATGTATATGTAATATGTCTTAGATATATTATAACAAGTACCAGCTGAAGCATTGTATACCCCATGAGAGGCGTAGTTTTGAGCTAGACTTGCAACCTCAACTGAAAGTTTAACCTGAATGAACAGAATTAGTTGGGACAATTTAAAAGCGATTATGTCTCTAAATGGGATGGTATTCAAAGCGCAAGAATCAATTTAAGTTACAAGTTAATATTCTTAACTACCATAGCACATCTACTAATTTGAAATAGTTAAAATAAAAATCATGAAGTGTGAACGCAAAGAGAAAAAAAAAACTCAGGCATAACAATTCTTATGGAGCTAAAGCAGATCTGTTTGGATGCTAAAAAGCTTCAGACTTATTTGGAAATATGCACGATACATTATGCACAAGCATACACTGCCTGTAAAACAAAAGTGTAGGGTTTATTATTACAGAATTCTCTAAACCTACAAAAAGCTTCAGAGAAAGTTAGATTGGTATAATCATAGCAAGTTGATATTGAAGTATGGGGTTCAAATAAGTTGGAATGAGAAAAGTAATTAATTTGCTTATGAGATCATTAGCATCCAAAGGCATGCCATGTATTATGTATATGCTACTTCTCTGAAATTACAAGCAGCAGTTAGTGCCCTCAGCATCATACCTGTTTTCCAATTTCATCCATGATTATCATCCTTGGAAGTGACTTAACCTGTAGGATAGCATCAGTTACAACCAGGAAATGGAACAAAGTGATCAACTAATACTTAATCATAACAATTGCTGCAGAGTGAGTTGAGAAACAGAATAACTACCAGTTTCGAAAGAGAATCAAGTGTAGAGGCACATGAAAGTAGATTTAGATATGTATGGCGTCTATGTAGCACATCCAACTCCCTGAAGAATGGAAATAGCAATCTATTACATAGCTACTCAGCATCCAAACTACAAATGATTAAAGACTTATAGTCTTATACTAACTATTATCTTACTTTGTTTAAAAGGACAGCGTGATCAAAATCGTTATGATTCATGCTATTCATACAAAAGAAATCTTGGTATGTAAAGGAAATTAAAATTGATCATTTATAAAATCATTCTTTTATAAGCATGGACCTACACCTAAATCATCAAATAAGTTGTTCACAAAAAAAGATGCTTCACAATTCACTTTTTACTCCCTTCAGTCAGCTCTAGCTCCTTTTCTTCTTACAGCCATAAATACATGCTAAGTGATCAAATAAAAGACAATTTTGTCAGTAATACAAATACAAATGGTAGTATTCATCACTGCATTTCCTTTTCACTGCACTTATTAATCAACTCTTCATAAAGATAGATGTTCAGGATATTCTCAACTGTTCAGTGATAAGGTGGTTCAATGTAAGACGGATGGAATAAAAGGTCTCTGTGCCTTGGCATGGGGTAAGGAGAATGAATGTGGAAAGGATGTCCAATGGAACCTAAGTTACCTAACAACCCAAAATATCAACTGAACTACAAACTGGGAATTCAGGTATTAAAGATGATGTTTGTAGAGTTAAGATTAAGGGAGTAAGGTACATTGTGAAGAAAGTAGCAGCAGCAGTGACCTAATTAGAAATAGAATTGTCTCCAGATTACTTGATGTCGCAAGTGAAAGTGACCTTAAGGAGATAGGAGGTTGGGTGGAGCTTGTTATAAAAAAAAAAAAAAGAACAGTGCTCTGGTAGCACCATGTGAAAGGTGGAGCAAGATGCCTAGGTTGGCAAATGAAGCAAAGATAATTTATTATCTTGTCATTAGTAAGGTCATTACCCAACTGAGTTTCTGCACCTAAGCATCTATCAAAATGTGTTCTTTAAAATTATGAACGTTTTATTGCATCATAGAAACCAAAGGTGAACAGAAACCTTTACCATGCCGTAAAGCCTTTTGGAGTAGCTAAAAATTTTGTCACGCCTATCTCAGCATCATCAAGATTATTGGATCTAAGACCAAATAAAACTCGAAGTTGCCCTACAAAAACTTGAAATATTTTTTGAAGATCCTGCCCCAAATGAATACAAGTCAGTTAAGTAATACTCTAAACAATTCTTTTGTCATGAAATCAGGCACTACCAATTAACAGAAGCACTTCACAGAAAAAAATTGTTTCCCAATATCTGCTTTTAATGAAATGAATCAATTGGTATCAATACTATCAAAAATGTCTTTTATTAACATAGAGAGCTTGACTATTTCCTCTTGACTACTTTTGGGATCAAGAACACTACAGACAAGTGATGATGCAATTCCAATTCTTTATCATATCTGAACAAATTTTTAGTTGTGCAAAGCCTAGTACATAGAAAAGCCATTCTATAAACTTCACCAGTTCTAATTAGCAAAGGAAGAAAATTGGTAGAAAATGTTGATTATCTAATAGTTGAGGTTTTATCTCAGAATATTATCCTATCCTAGAGTTTATATTGATTTAATTTATTAGTTGTTTGTTATCTTTAGTTATTACCTTAGACTTAATGCTTTTATGGGAATAATTTCATGGCTTTATTCTTTGCATTAAGATGGGTTTTATTTTATTTATGCCTATCAAAAAACAATGGAAAACATTGAAACTTTAATCGTAGAAAATGTGTATGGACAACAGAACTAGAAAAAGCACAAGATTTTATTGGCAAAATGAAACTATTATTTATACCTCAGTTGAAATTATGTGTTTGCCAAAATGAGGCTTTTGCACATTTCTAGAACTCTCTGGTGGGTTCCAAACAACTACTCCTCCCCACATCTATAAAGAACAAAAGCTGAAGCTCTGTAAATAAAAAAAAATTAGTCAAAAGATTTTAGAATTTACAAACTGCTTAACTAACCGGAGATACAAAACTATTGGTCTGAGAAGTCTCTCCATTTGGAAATTGTAACACGAGAGGCCATTCTGTTGCGGAGGGAATATAGCTAGGGACACGAAAAAAAACAAGTAAATGTCAATATTTGGCTGTAGAGGCTATAAATGAAATGCCCAATCTTTATAATTAATTCATAAAACCAGTTCAAAGCAATTGTAGAAATACTGGTAAAACAACCATCTCAGTATCTGTCCCTTGTGGATGGGAACATTCTGCTTCAGATAGTCTTCTTACAGAAAGTACTTTCCAAGTGCGTGGAGTCCATCATCAAATTTATTCATCACCACTAAAAAATCTATTCACTTAGTCAACTAAATAAATAGAAGTTTTCCATTTTAACCTTCCAGCACATAGGGACTAGGTTTCACAAAAGTATAGGTTACGTTTGATTCATTCATAAGAACAGCCCAAGCGATACAGTACAGAACAAATAGTTGAAGTATAGTACAAGTGCTAGTGCTATTCTATATTTGATGTTTATTGGACATCACAAAATGTTTTGTGCAGTTTGGTGTTTGATTTACAAAAGTATAGAACTAAAATTTGTAAATTTACTATTAACGCTTTTTACTGTTCTATATTTGTTTTATAATATAAGAACGTTCGCCGCAATATTTTTCGAAAATCCAAAGATTTGACCCAAACAAAACACAATTTAAAAAAAAAAACTTCAATCCACAACCAACAAACTCCCATTAAAATCTTAATCCAAAAAACGAAACAAATAGAAAAATAAATAATGCAACCATAATGCTCTAAAATAAACAACTTAAAAAATAAATCTCATCTTCATTTAAAAAGAAATAAAGCCAGGTGTGTTGTACTCAAGCAACCATTTGTCCTGTACTCTCAGTTCATTTGTAAATCAAACAAGTAACAATATAAGTTGTTCTGTGCTGTCTCTTAAAATATGGCATACCAAATGGACCCATAGAGTTCAAAAGACATTAAGAGAGGATTGGTGTAAGATAAGAGCTAATAAAGTTCACAATCCTCAACCTATTAAACTTCAAATGATTATAGAGTTTAACCTTGGGATATAAATATCATTCAAAAAATCAAGCAATACCCAAATGATTATAGATATAACTAGAGCAATGAATTATGATGGAGAATTTCAGATGAAAGAATATACACCACAAATTGTAGAACCTTTGATCTTCCTGGAGCAGCAATAGATGTATCTAAATGCCACTCATTTGAATTTACCTGTTAATATCCAACAATTGTTAGCATACAGATAAAAAAAAATCCCAATAACAAATAATCACATTTAGCTGTCAGTAACACTCTGAAGTCTACTAACGTTAATTATGGTTTTATTCTGAAATATGAGTCAAGGATAAAATAGACCAGTAAAAAGAACAAATGAAGATTTTGCCCTAAGAAAGTGAAAATTTAGACAAGCTCAAAAAAAATTTTCATTAGACCATAGAAAACTCAAATATCTACTACATGAAATGCATAGAATTTCACTAAACAAACTATAGAACTGATAAAAAAAAAAAAAGGGCCATGGAAGCAAACTCTGTCATCCTTGTGACATAATTTCCCTTAAAAAAAGAAAAAAGAAAAATGGGGCATGGAAAAAAAAACAGTATCTCCATTGCTAGATCAGACAACTCAAACATTTAGGTATTTATTGTCTTGGTTTAACATGTTCAGAAAATAGTATCATAATACAGCAGCAATAACTTAATAGGAGGATATGGAACATACAAAGAAAGGAAGAGCACTTGTGCTTAAGGCATAGCTATGCAATCTGTCATCCCAATTAGAAATTGATGACTTAGGAGCATGGTATAGAACCTGCAAATTAATAATGTAGAATCAGAAAAAAAATGATATTTCTCATATATGACAACTGAAGATAAAACTAGTAACTAAACTAAAAGACTTCAAGTGTACACAGTTAAGAATGAAGACAGGAATACAACCTGACTTTCCACAGTGATATTTGCAATAGGTGCCAGTGACTCCAGTATGGGAGCCAATACTCTATCTGTCTTCTGGATATCCCTGGGAATATGAAAAATAACATTCAAATGTTTTACACTTCGAATTTCTCAACACAAAAGATCACAACATAATTTAGCCCATCCAGTTCTTGATGTGGTATAAAGAACAAATATAACAGCTTTAGGTTGGCGCATCATCTCTTATTGCAAGTAACCTAGAGCATAATTGAGCAATCCATCAACACCTGCATTCATTAACTAACTCACCCAGCCAAACAAACACTTGAACAATTTCTACCACGGTACCACCACATATGCAAAGTACTACCACAATCTACAGATGGATACATGAACAGGCAAAACAAAATTATGAGCAAGCATTATCAATAAAGTTCATTAAATCATCATATCAAGAAGCCAAAGACATGAAAAAGACGAAAGCAATGAACTCTTACCAATCATAAACCCCATCACTAGGATCAGCATTCAACAAGCTAAATGAAAGCACAAGGCTACCATCTGACCCAACCGGCAATGCGTCCCCTTCCTCACCACCCACCATTTCCCCATCCTCCCTCCCTCCGTTAACAAAATACTTCCAGAAAACACCGGAAATCACCCTCGCCACTTCACTTTCCTCCACCAAGCCCACAACCCACGCGTGCCTATGCTTCCCTACCACCACCTTCGCATTCCCCTTGACCGCCCTCTCCACCACCACAACCGTGTAAACACTCGCATCCACCATCCCCAGCAGAAAGGCATCCATCGCTTCGTCATCGGAAAGATCCAGACTTTCAAGCCCTTCGCCTGAATGAGCAGAGATAGAGACAGACACTTGGCTCTTGGTTCTGGACTGAAGGTCGAGTATGATGAGATCGCTGATGCGCTGAGAATCGGTGGAATCGATCGGATGGGAACGGATGAAGAGGACGTGGAGAAGAGTCGGGATCGGAGGACGTAGGGAGTGAAGGTGAGAAGAGAGGGAGGAGATGGAGGAGAAGGGGAGCGGCGAACGATAGATCTCTGTGGATTTGTAGAAGATGGGAAGAAACACAAGTCCGGAGAGGAGGATTGAGAGCGTTACCAGGAGGCGCTTCGTTCCGGGTTTCGTGGTTCTCACGGAGAGGGGCGAAGAAGAAGAAGAAGGGGCCAAGATGGGATCAGCAGCGGTCTCCTGCTCCGCCATTGATGCAGCTGCGCTAGAGCTCGCGAGTTTGGGGTCTAACGTAGTGATGAAGTATTTGGTTAATGATCGTGGGCTGTTAGCGTTGATAAATAAGTGGGCTGGGTTACGTAAGGCTCAGGCGATGAGCCCATGGACCTAATCACCACCCTTGTATGTACTAACTAATTAAATTTCAATTCAGTTTTTTTTTATCAGAAAAAAAATAATATGATATTTATAATATAACTTGTTTTAATAAATTAATATTTAAAATATCATCTTTTGGGGCCGAATTCCGGCAGCTTAGGCGTACAAATGAAAATCAATTTGTACATTTATTTATTTATTAAACAATCATTATTGTACAAATACTATTTATTGGTATGTGGGAGGAGTCATATTCTCTTCTTTCAAAATTGTAAGGCCGGTAAGGAAAATTTACCGTAACTTAATTATGGTTCCTAATATACTATATTGGGCATATGTGACATGATATGAAAAATTTCTAAGACTTCGTCAAATCAACATAATTAGTGTATCACCCTACAGAAGAAAAGTTTATAAGTGATTTGATTGTATTCAGAAAAGCTGCGGTTTGATTATTTGATTTCTAAAACCTCTGTTCAGTTACCAAACTGAAAGATTGGTTATTGGAAAATTCAGTTTCATTAAGTTTTTTTAATAAATAAACCACAATTTTGTTTAAAAGAAGAGTAATCTTAAATGAGAAAAAACAAAGAACATAATCTAACTTAACAAGGAGACACAGGCAAATAAGGCCTCCAAGTCCAGTGGTGAAGAATGCAGGGATTACAAGAGTTGCAGAGTAGAAGTAGCAGACAAGACACCATTTAGTTTGATTATAACTGAACTAACTGAAGGAGAAAATAAGGATGCTCAAGAAACAATCTGAAAATTTGCAAGACACTAATCTGGTGATCAAATGCAGAAATAATTTAACATACTCCATGTATTCTGCATTGTAAACATAAAACCTCTTGATAGCAACAAAAACTAATCCAAATTTAAATTGAAAACATTGGTCCAGAATAGCAGGTAACTACAACACCACTCATAAGATGGACAAAAGCATAGAGGAGGCCACAACAGTGACCAAAGCAACAGCAAGCAGGATGTGATCTATGATTCCTGCGGATGAGGCTGGGACTGCACTTGTGGAACTACTGGTTGAAGTGGAAGCTGCACACACATTATTAAAAGTATTCAAAATAACCATTAAATAATGCACAATCACTTCAAATCTATTTAGCCACTAATAATTACTTCCTCCATTCCAAAATATATTCATAAATACATGTTGTTTTAAAAAAAAAAATTATTCCAAAATAATTGCAGTTTTATAATACCAAAACAATATTTATTTATTTTTTTTTCAATTTTATATATCTTCAATTTCGTAAATTATATGAATGAAAACAGTAATATTTTAGTCCTATATATGATTTTAAGAAAGAGATATTTTAGTAATTTGATTATTTTTTATGTTAAAATTTAGATAATTTAATGCGATATTTAATTTTTATACCATATCTTTAAACGACATGCATTTAGAAATGGGAAAAGTAATAATGAGATGGCATTATTGACATTTGGTACCTTTGGTGGCATTGGTGAACATAGCAGCGTCTGTTGAGTTTGGAGAAAGATTTAGAAGCTCTGTTATAACAAAGAGAAAAGATTGATAAGAACGTAGTATGATAATGAACTAATAATAAGTAAGAAGACATTAAAAGAACAAATCAATTAACACAAATATAAATCCTTCAAAAGATTTAAGACATAAGTGCCCTTTGAACCTACATCCTACACTGTTGTAAGTTTACACTATATCAAAATTTATAGAACATATACCATTATTTTCCTTTTATTGCAAAGAATCCCCACTCTGAACTTTATTGTTTAGGATGTATGAGACGACTAAATCAAGCTTTAAAAAAAAAAAAAAAAAAACTTTAATTCTATTTTTATCATTTACCATGGATAAGGGTTTTTTTGGTATTTTTATTTTTATTTATTTATAACAAATATTTAAAAAGCATATATGACCTGCACACAAATTAAAAATTGGATATTTAATACTGTGCCCCCATTTGTGACACGAGATTCGAACTATAAATCCGCACCTACAACTCATGACCCATTATTATCTCCGTGTTTGGTAAAACTTGAATTTAAACTCTTAAATCTTTATATCAATTTTTGTTACAGTGATGTTAATTAATGCACTGAATTATAAACCTTTCATCATTTTTCATAACTCACAACAAAGTTATTTTTAAAAGAACATCCACATATATTTTTTTTAATACTTAATTTATAGAATTAAATAAATTTTATATTTTAAAAAAATTATAAATCCAATTTAAAAAAAAAAAACTAACAAATTTCTATTTACAGTATTATTCATCACCCAAACAAGGCTCGGAAAAATCTAAATTTTTTTTTTAAAAAAAACTCCACAGGAAAATGACTGAACAACATAAATTAAGCATTTATTTGCATATATATCCAAAGATAGCTTACTATAGAATCTCCATAAATTTAAAAAATCTAAGTTCAATTGACTTCCTGGCGTTAATATTTTTAAAAATAAATGAAATTGTAAAAAAAAAAATTCTAATTCTCCGCATCAGAAAAAAATAAAAATAAAACCATATATATATCCTTTGTCAGATCAAAGACATATATACACACACACATATAAATATATGTGTGTGTATGTCTTCTAGTTGCAGTTAATCTTGACAGATTTATGGTATTTATGATGGTTTAGATTGATTTTAATTTATTTTTTAAATATGTGTGAATTTTTTTTTATATATGAAAAAATAATATATATATATATATATATAACATACCAAAACTCTTATCATGCATGAACTCAAATTAAAAAAAAAAAAATGGTTAAAAATTAAGATGACATACTAGGGCATTCGGAGAGAGAAGCATTGGCAAGTTCACAAGCAGCAGGGAGCTGCAGGAGTCTGCCAAACTGAAGTCCAAGTGACTTGACCTCCTGCGTGCCACTATGCGTTTGCTGAATAATAAAACACAAACAAACCGGTTCTTTCCCTTTTATGTCCGTCACCGAACTACAACAACCCTCACTTGGCTTATCATTCTTCCCGGTCGCATAGTCCATACACCCCATCAACTTTTGCATATCATTAGAACATTTGTTTGCCAACGGGTCATCACTCATCACCACCCCCATGCACATCATCATCACCACCATCATCAAAAACAAACCTCTAAACAAACAACAAGAACAAGAAGAAGAAGCCATTTAACTAATTGTGATATTCTATCAGTAAAGATAACTACTATACTAGCTCTTTCAACTTTAAAAGAGATGGGAGTTTGTTTGTTTGTTTTTATAAATATAAGAAGGGAAGAGATGGATTTATGAAGGCATTGAATTGGGGTGCAGTGTGGGAAAGGTTGATAAGGTTTTGGGCACAAGTGGCTTTGAAAGGCTGTCTGCTTTATGAGAGTTTAATGCTGAGTAGGTGGTTGGTAGGAGAGCGCAATGGATGGAAACCAACCACTTGAGAATGGGTTTTTGTTTTGGCATTAATGTGTGCTGTGTCTTTTATATTTGGCCATGTGTAGTAGAGAATACGTGTATAATTATATTATTTCAAAATTTTACCTTTTATTTTTTTTTTAATATATTAATGTTCTTGTCTGATGGAGTTATTAATGAGCAGCGGATAGCTGGGTTGGAATTTATAATGGAGCAGAGGAATTAAGGATGTGTTGGCAGTGTCAGTGTGAATGGTTTTAATTAATTTATAAGAATCATGCTTTTTTTTTTCGGTTTATAAGTAAGATTGGTGCAAATGATTAGTACTTATCAATTATAGATGGCGTGCTTTGTATGAATTCATATCAATTAATTCCAACCAAAGAAAAAGAACATCATCTATATGAATTAAAGATGAATGTATATATGATCATTGTCATGTAATTTTTAATTTGTTTAATGTCTTAACGGTTTGACAAGTTTAATTATTTATAAAACTCAATCCAATAACTCATAATCTTAAAATCATGTCATGTCATAATATTTAAGAGTACAAAAAAGACGTTGGTAACAATTAAGAAGACATTGATATAATACGTCCAACAAACTTAGCAGTTTCCTCTCAAGTCTAAACCAATTTTGCAACCTGTCACATGACATATAATAGGGCATGCCGTCCAGCATCGTTGAAGTTTAGTAATTTCAAAAAAATAATTTAAATATTTTCCAACTCAAAACTGAGGGTTATAAAAGAAATTTTCAAATATAATAAATACAAAATAGGCCAAAGTGGTCACGTTTAGGGAAAGGTATATTCATATATTGCTATAAATTTATATACTTTTTTTTGGTGCAACCGCCCCCGTGGGAGGCCTACGCATCCATAAATATATTTATGAAAATAAACATAGAGAAAAAAAAAATCTAAAATGTACACTTCATTCATCTATCAGATGGGAACTAGACATGGATATACTCTCAGTTCCAAAACAAAAGGTTTACACGTGGAGTAGACTCTATATGCATGCATGCAAAACGGAACTACACGTGGATAATCCCTTTCATCCATGCAGCGGAAACACAGCCACGTGGCTCTAAACTTTATCTCCTCCTCAGCTCCTTTCAGTATTTCATTTTTTGAAGTTAATAATGTGCACTCACTCTGAGGTCCAACACACTGTTGCAGCCATGGATTTCTTTACTCTGGTGATGAACGTAGTGGCCACTCCAACCTTAATCACCACACTCTTCCTCCTCCTCCCACCCATTGTCTTTTTCAAGCTCCTTATCTCTTCTTTCTCCTTTCTTTTCCCTGAAGATCTAACCCACAAGGTTGTCATAATCACCGGTGCTTCCTCAGGCATAGGCGAGGTAACGTCAGTATATATATATGCAAACAAACACAGAAACTCTCATGTGTGCCTTAACACATGATAATAGAGATCAGTGAAGTACTACTAGTATCATGATTCATGTATGTATATATATGATAGTAATGGGTTAGTTGGATCTTAAAGTTATGTTTAAATTTAACAATGAAGATTATGTTATCATCTCTAATATGGTTGGCTTTATTATTTGGTCAGCACCTGGCTTATGAGTATGCAAAGAAGGGAGCAAATCTTGTTCTGGTGGCCAAGAGAGAGAGAAGCCTCACAGAAGTTGCAGAGCAAGCTCAAGTACTAGGGGCGCCTGATGTGCTTGTAGTCCCAGCTGATGTCACTAACTACGATGACTGCCAGAGGGTTATAGAAGCGGCCGTGAACCGCTTCGGTCGCTGTAAGTTGGTTGTCCATGTGCTTTCATGTTTGATTTTTTTTTTTTTTTTCTATTTTCATGATCTCTAATGGTTAGTTTTATACTTGCTTTTTAATTAAAGTGGATCATCTGGTGAATAATGCTGGTATTGGTCATGCCTGCATGTTTGAAGAGGTTTCCAATGTAAAGAATTTCACAACAGTGATGGTATGTAATAAAACCTGAACTCTATGCATGAGATTATGTTATTCATGAATTGATGTGAGTGTTGTATTTAAGATGTGATTTTTTTTTTTTCTTGGTTCAGGACGTGAATTTCTGGGGCTCTGTTTATGCAACGTATTTAGCAGTGCCTCACTTGAAAAAGACAAAGGGTAAGATCATTGTCAATGCTTCAGCTGGTGGTTGGCTGCCATATCCAAGGATGAGCCTCTACAACGTGTGTTTCTAACCATTGCTACTGATAAAATATGACTGCTTCATATTAATTATGTGATATATATATGAATTAATGTCAATTCTCATACTGATTAAAATTAGGCAAGCAAGTCCGCAATGATCAACTTCTTTGAGACATTGCGCATTGAGTTCAGGAATGAGATCGGAATAACTATTGCAACTGCAGGCTGGACAGAGTCAGAGATGACAAAGGGCAAATTCCTAGCAGGAGATGGCAAACTTGTAGTTGATCAAGACATTAGAGATGTAAGAAAACATCACTTTCGTTAGTTTTCTCTATCAGGTTATGTTGTTGTGATTGATAAAATGAATTAATAATGAACCATGACATATACAATGTTAATATGGGTTTTATATAAGGACAGGTTCAAGTAGGGCTCTACCCAGTGCTATACAGTGAAGAGTGTGCTAAAGCTATTGTGGATGCAGCTCGGAGGGGTAAGCGCTACTTGACAGTGCCTACATGGTTCGGTGTCCTATACCTGTGGAGGGTCTTTGTACCTGAAGTCATAGACCTTTTATTCCGGTTGCTTGTAATAGCCCGCCCGGGGACTGCAACTCCACCAAGCAAGATAGTAATGGATGCAATTGGGGCCAAAGAGATACTGTACCCTGTTTCTATACGGGAGCCAGAAATCAAGGTGGACTAATCAAATAGAAATGAAGAACCTTGCTTCTAATAATAATCACTGGACAATCTGTGTTGATGTTCTGTAAATATCCTCCTCAAGGTGTGTGCAGTGTTGGTTTTGAGATTAGTGGTGTGTTTTGCTAGGAAATAATGACAATAATAAATAATAAACGGTTGAATAATTTGGTGGCCTGCTGGAATAAAGAACTTTACCATGGTTTCCATCTGATGTGAAATAGCCACAGCACACAAATGTTGACACAGAACACATATTTAACACATCAAGGAGACAGCTCAATTGGGTCAAGGTTGTGCCCACGTGCGGTTTGAGGAGCTGTGAACATATTTAATCGTCTGAGGAGCATCCATGCATCAGCAGTTGAACAGCCTTGGTTCATCTCCACAGCAACTGGCACAGATGAGCTCTCACTAATCTTCACCAACATTGTGCCCTGGAATTACAATGAAGTTTATGATATATCAGCCTAGTATGAGTGCAAAAGCTCACGAGACAAGGAGAAGAACTTGAATAAAGTAGCGGTTCATAAAGGAATTGCTTGATGAATACAAAGATGAATTAATAAGAATAGGATACTTTTATCATGTTTGATTGATGGACTTGATATAAAGAGATGATTTATAAGCAATTTCTTGGTAAATCTCAACAGAATAAGTCTCTCTAAGTCCAAGCTTATTTTGTCTTTGAAAAAAAGGAAAAGAAAAGCAGCGATTAGCCTCAAGTACAATTGAATAAATCAAGCTGGGTCTGGGTACTTTAATGCGTGTTCTTGTTTTTCGAGGACGCACTTAAAATAACAGTCCCTACTATAAGGAATAAATTTGGCTCAATCCGTAAGATGTGAAACTTCAAACAGGAAGGAAAGGAAGACCAAGAAGACCCAGGGTTTTATCGTCATCATCATTGCCGTTTGTTCTACAATTTGGGGTTAGAGAAGGTAATATCCCTTGGACTAATAACGTAACCATTTGAGGAACAGTATAAATAAATTATGAAAACAGCATTCTAATAAACAGCCAGGGAGAGCAGTTCAAGTTCCTTACTGTACACCATATGAATCATTTAAGAATATCAGCTAGTTCGTTGTCCCTACAGCGTAGGGAGCCCAGGGCTCATTTTAAACTTTTTTTGCAAGATTGATCTTTTAGGAGCTAGTAAAATGCAAACTGTTGCATAAACCATTAGCGCTTAGACCTTACAGATTTTTTCCTTTAAATGAAAGTAGGCACCATAATATCTTTATTTGAGAAGACAGGAAAAGGCAGCATTCATTCAAAATATAAACAGGAAAGATCAAAGTACCTCAAATCTAGCCAAGTAAAGTTGAAACTTTTTCATTGTCTCCCTCATTTCTGTCACTATTCTTTTTTCCGAGGAAGAAAGTGCAGCAGAAACCTCCTCTGGAGAGTGACCAATACACATCTGTACAACCTAAATGATAAACAGAAAGCTCTTATACAATGGACAGCTAAAGAGGCTGTAAAATTCAAAGTGCAAAATCAATAAAAACTCACATGATGATCAATGACGACCTCAGATATCAGACTGCCATCATCAACATAAACACGAAGCTCAAAGGTACTTCGTTGTTTAAATTGAAACCCTTTCACCCCAGTCAAAAAGCACTGCAGATAAGCATAGAACCATTAAGAGCACAGGTTGATTTCTGTAAAGCAGAGAGCCATGAATTATGTTCTTGGCATATTGCCTTCTATATACTCATTAAGAATAATTTTGTAAGCTAGCAAAGAATATCAACTGTAATCACAAAAAAATTAACAGAACTTTTTTTTTTTTTTGGTTATGCAAGACAATTAAGTACAAATTATGGCAGTGTTTAATTTAACTGAAAGTCTTTTCTCCTGAAGCAAGGGAAGACAAGAGCTAACCTTGATCTTTCCATGAATAACTGGTTCACTGTCTTTCTCTTCTGTCCATCTGGCTAGCAAACTAGCCAAATATGTAAAAGGAATTTCTTTCTCCCCGCTTAAAAAAAATTGATGTGCAGCTCCCTGATGATCATCTGCATCTGATACAGAACAGAAGGTTGTCTTAGGCTCAGGAGCTGAACTGTTTCCAGCAGAAGCATGTCTTTCTAAATTGCTCCCACTGACTCTGGGTGTAATGATTACTTCAGCCTCATTTCCTTCAGTCTGTGGAGCAACAAATTCTTCTGTTCTGTTTCCTCCATAAAGTGGTTCAACAAACTCTTGTATAATACTTTCACGAATGTTACTCTCTGCAGTAGCCAAGGTAACAACCAGAAAACATAAGAAAATTTATACAGACCAGTACATGAATCATAGTACATGTACAAACCAATACATGAACTTCCATGAATGCTTATTTAAGATTAGCAGTAATTAATTCAACAGTCCTAAAAGAATCAATCAGATAACAAATTTAAGTTATTTCTAATATGAATCTATGTTTATGAATAAGGAGAGTATCATAGCAAATTAGCAATTGGTGAAAGAACATTCCAAAAGAGGAATCTCCAATGCAAAGAAAGCGAGTATACCTTGGGTGACTGGTTGACGATTAATTGTTCTCTGCGGTATTGAGTTGTTTGCTTCGGAAGGGTTATCAATCACGCCTGCAGACCAAGCAGCAAGAGAAGCTCTCTGAGATAAAGGAAGATTATGTTGCTTCCTGCATGTTATCATTGAACAGAATAAAGTATCCAACAAAATATTGACATAAAAAAAAGCAGCACAGAATTATTGTGAGCATCATGGATTGCCAAATGAACGCAAACAATATTCCTTATTACTAAGGAATATCACACACATAAGAAGGTCATGCATATCCCAGAAGAAAAACTTCAGCGTGTTGCTAAGCTACATTGGAGAAAAAAATCAGAAAAGATAAATCAATGAAATGAATCAATAATTTGCGTTCATAGAAAAGCACATGTTTCTGATACAAACTACAGGTATATGCTTGTCCTTCAACTAAAATCATAAAAAAGCAGCTTCAGATAACAATCAATAATTTGCTACAGCAATATATATATATATATATATATAATGCATTTCAATCTCAACCAAATGAAAAGACTTTCAAGTTGTTGGATATGAAGCAGATGTCTTGACAAAGGGATCTTCCGTATCAAAGGATGAAAAGATGAATTTATAAGTAATATGCTCAAGCTTTTTAAAACAAAAAAAAATTAAGAAAGACAAAAAAAAAAGACTCATGGTGTATAACAAACAAGCTACAGAAGAAGAAAAATAGAATGTCAATAGGAAGGTATTAGATACGCAAGCATATGTGAACCAAATATAGAAACGGAGAATGAGCATGCACGCATACAATACCTTTTCCCACGGGGTGGCTTGTTTATTTCTTCAACTAGTCTTTTCCGTGCTTCATCCAATTCCCCGACCAACCCACCAAGAACCTCAAGGACTTCAGGAACAAGCATTAAGAGTCCTCGTCGTATTTGTACATTTCGGATGACAATCTACAAGTTGCAGTTCTCAGTCTCAAGCTCTTGATAACTGACACAAGAACAATATAAGCATTCCTATGTTCAAAATTGCGGAAGGTAGTAAACATTGTTAAGTAGTTTCAAACAACTAAAAGATAAAGCCACAAAACTAAAATCATCAATCAAAATTGAATAGCTTTCTTAGTAAGAATAAAAATTTAAAACGATCTTCATAGTAGAAAACCATACATTAGGAAAAAAATGCAGTCTTGCGCAATCATAGAAACAATAGGAGCTATATTTCTCGCAAGACACCATGACATGAAAGCATCTTGCAAAAGTAAACAGATGATATGGATGCCATGACAAGAGAACTAGCTCAATAAGAACTTTATTCTACAATTAATCATAGGAATGAAAAGTAACCTTTAAACCAGCAGAGGCAAGAACATCCAGTTCTTTGATAGGCCTATATTCCATACCAACAACATGCTGATGCCCATCCGTCATAAACAACTTCAAACACCGCTTGAACCCTGCCGGAGCATCACAATATCTTTCTCGAAGAGAAGAAGAAATGTTGACTATTTCATCGATCTAGAGATCAACAGATGATTAAATTCCTTTCCATAAGTTTTGTACTTTTGTGACACTAAAAAAATTAAATCCCATAGAATCGAAAGCACCTGAAGAACAAAAGGCCCTTGGAGCTCGATCTTATGCATCGAACACACATTATCCGGAAGAACTCCGGCACCAGAATGGTTCATATCAGAAAGCAGGAACTCCTCGAAGCACATCTTGGCCTTTGCGGTCGCATCGAAGGTTTCAAACCCCGGAACGGCGCCGGCGAGGGATGAGAGGCATGAGTCAAGCCATTCCGGACGGAGAGATAGCCCCAGCCTCCGAAGGACCTCGTTGGTGGATCTCGCCACCGCAGAGGAGGGGATGGGCGGGGGAGAGGGAGGGGAGAAGGCGTCGGGCACGTCGACAAACTCGTCATCGGAGACCTCGACGTGATGAGAGCTAGGGTTAGGGTTAGGGTTCGGATGGGGATCGACTGGGCCATCATCCTCGTCGGACGAGCTCTGTAAGCGAAGATGGCGTCGCCTCGTCATCTGCTTTTCAGGATTTTTCCCTCCTCTAGAGAAGAATATCTAAATGTCGCACGTGGCATGCACGTGTTTTTATCTTGTAAGTGTAAGAAATAAAAAGATTTTTTTTTAAAGGCTATTATAGGAAATAAAATCAGAATAATCAATATCTCTGCTCCGAGATTTACCTTTCTTGATATTTTTTTTTTGTTAATAATTCATAACTTAAAAAAATCTTTCAGATTATGCCTCAGAGATAAATTTTTTTAGGTGACAAATGCACCCATTTAAGAAAATCAATAACATGCACGGGCACGGCCCTCCTTCCCAAAATAAAAGACCTATATAAAAGACCCAGTGTTGGTGGACCAAAAGACCGGCGTTTTCATGGACTGATATCATGTGGACAGTTTCAAAATATCTGATCGAATTATACTTCACTTCGCAATAAGAAAGCTCAACTTATGTGATTCTTAATCTGGAACCTGGTACTGGGCAATAACATTCCAAGTCACGGATTCAGTTAGAATGCATTTAAAAATGCTAAAATTTAAAAGAGAAAATTCTGATCATCCGATCACAATGCGCTAGCAAAGCAAGACAAAGAAGCCAAAGCATGATTTATTACATGTTTTCTGGTGACCGATGAAACCAGTTAGTCTCACAGAGCCTACAGTTTAGGTCCTACGCTCAGCACAAAAATGCACATAGTTCCATGGCTCATCAAATATCCATAAATCAAATTATGGATTACATATCAAATTATCAAGTCAGAGATATAAAATCTAGGCATCTTAAACAATTGGGAGCTCACCACAGTCACTAATGGTCACCTTCTTCTTGGGCCTATCTCCCCTGTCTGTCTCCTGTGACTCGATCAGCTTGACGATATCCATCCCCTCCAGGACTTGACCGAACACAACATGCCTCTGGTCCAGCCATGGTGTCTGCACACCCAGAATAAAATGTTCAGGGAGAACGCTGACAATTTTTTGTACTTTAAAAAATTCAAATGACAAATGCTCAATTTCTGCATAGACTTCCAGAGATCATAGTCTGATGTCTCATTGTAGCAAATGATCTGGTGTTCTCAATAGTACAAGCAACTATGAATGAAGAGGGAGTTGAGCTTTTGTTCCTATGTTGCCAAAGGAAAAGCATGGGCTAAATTCACGTTTTGCTCTTTTCCCATAGAAACAACTAAACACCAAAATATATACTTCCAGATGTCACAGTGGCCAATAACCAAGAGTTTGAGCAAAGAGATTCCTAAAAATCCTTACATGATACCCTGTAGAGAACTAGGCATATTTTTTACATGATGCAGCTAAAACTTGTCTAACACTAAACTTCAGTATCGCAATTGCTGGAACACTTGAAGAAAACTTGATATAATTCATGACTCAATTCATAAAAAAGGTTACTAACACCAGCCATTTTTAATATGAAGACTATGCGACGATGATAGTAAGGAACTCACAGTGTCACAATTTTCCGCTATGGAAGCAAGGATATAACATCAAAACATGCTTTGAGAAACAAACTCTCAGATCAACACAAGATACACTTAAACAGAGTAAATTACCTTGACAGTGCATATAAAGAACTGGCTTCCATTTGTGTTAGGCCCCGCATTTGCCATGCTGACAACTCCAGGACCAGTATGAACCACTGCACATTTTTTGAAATACAAAAGCTAATAAGTCATAATAGATAAGCAATGACACAGCAGATCAAAGAGAACAACTTACGCTTAAAATTCTCATCCTTAAATGTGCGACCATAGATACTTTTTCCACCAGTCCCCTGTGAGAAAGGTAAAGCCATAAACAATTAAGAACTTCATGACTACAACCACCAAATATGTGTCCCTAACAATAGACCATTTATAGACTACAAAGACAGTTTTTGAGTGGTGATAACAACAATAAAACTGCTAATGCCATATGAAGAGAGTGTATGATGTAAATGAATATGATAAATTGCTACATGAATAATCCAATACCATGACTGAAAAATCAAAAAACTTAAGGACCTCATATTGTAAATAAGTTCTATAGATAATCAAGAATCCTTAAGATAGTCCCTAGTGTCACAATATTCTTGATAACTTATTTGGTGACGGCATAAGATGTCATTTCACTCTAACTCATTTCTATCTAGCATACACTCAAAAGATTTTACACAAAATTGATTTTGTAATTCGTCATATGTTTATTATGACTACGAATCTCATCAAAACCAATATAGAAAACCATTGCTAGATTAGAAATCCAGGAACAGTGCTTGGATTTCAGAAATTAACAAATATGATTCCGCATTTCCAATTGCAAAAAAGAAAAAAAGAAAGGGGAAAATAAGAAAAAAAAACAACTTAAAATCAATATAGAAGACGAAGAAAGTATATAACCCACATTTCCCTTGTCAAAATCCCCGCCTTGGATCATGAAATCTTTGATGACGCGGTGAAATGCAGATCCTTTATAACCAAAGCCCTTCTCACCTGAAAACAATAAAATTATCTAAGGTTCTCACAAGCAATGATAACATGTGAATATATCATGAGTGAATTATCCCATAAGAATCAAAAACCAGCTCCAGACCTGTGCAAAGAGCACGGAAGTTCTCTGCTGTTTGGGGGACATCATCACCATAAAGCCCAATCACAATCGTCCCAACCAGGTTTCCCACAGGGTTTCCTATGCTTATGTCAAAGTAGACTTTGCTGGTGACTTTAGATTGCAAATCAGCTTCCTATGTTCGATTTCAATCAAAACACATCATCAGAGCCAAAAAAATTAGACTAATCTCCAGCCTTGTAAGCAGTGACATTGCCACTAAAAAACTACCATTCTAATCATTAACCAAAAAAGATAAGAAACTCCATAGGCTTGCCAACATTCATCAATTAAACAGCTTTGAGGATGATTAAAAAAAATCTTTATACAAATTTTCTATGCCATTTGACAACAAGATCACTACCAAAACATTTTAAGACAAAGTAAACTTAGTAAAGGAATCATTTTAATCTAAAAACTCCCTCATCCCCCAATTCTCTTAATGATGATAAATTTGTCATATCCCGTGTGTGACAAAAGGAAAACAAAACAACAAAAATCAAAAGGTTGAAAGACAAAGCTGAAATATTTTGAAGGCTCTCGAAACTTATCTTTTCACAGCAATCACATTGACAATTAATCAATCACAATTTAGAAGTGACCACGGCCAATCCAATGCACCAATAAACAAGGGGAAAAAAATCCAAACTTGAATACAAGAAACCTAAACTGATCAAACAAAAGCCACCTATCAGAACAAACACACACACGCACGCACGCACGCACGCACGCATACAAAATGACGATAAAAAGAATAAAAAGAAGTAGCGAAGCAATCCAACTCCCATTTGAAGAACTTCAAACAACAGCACATCCACCAGAACACCAATCAAAACTATTGCAATCTAAAAAGAAAATCAACTAGCTTATGCAATACACGAGAATAACAAAAAAGCCCTAATCTTTATTCGGCAGCTCACCTTAAGGGAGGCACTAACGAATTGGGCTCTCCTATGAGTATGAGACAAAGAAGACGAAGAAGAAGCAATCGACGAAGAAAAGAGGGAACCAGAGAGGAAGGAGATCCCCGAAGTGGGGCATTTCCGAAATGCAAGAAAGGCGGAAGAGGAGCTCGATCGGAGGATGGCTCTGGGGACTGAGACTCGAGGACCGGCGCTAACGAGAGATGAAGCGAAGGAGGCCGCCATTAATGGCAAGAGAGAGCCGCAGAGGAGGACGAGAACCAAGGGAAGCTCGTTTGCTGGTCGTGAAGATAAGGATGTAGTATTGAACGAGTTTTCCCAAAAACTTGGCCTTTTAATTCTAGGGCTATATTAAGCTCTAGGGTTTTAGCAAATAGGTGGATTAGTAAAGCTTTTAATGAAATAATTAGGGTAAATGGTTTTTTAAATTACAATTTTGTAAAGCCTATTTTATTAATATTTAATAAAAAATATTTTACAATAATAACTTTTCTCTGGTAGTCTGGTTAGCCTAGTTTAGGAATATTTTATTTTTATATTTATTTATATATTATAAATATTTCAAAAGTTGAAAGTATCTTTTTTAGGAGAAGTAGATGATTTTTTTTTAAAAATATATAATTGATTTTTTATTCTAGTTAATATTTCTCAAAATGAATATGAATGGAACAATTAACAATAAAGAAAAATTATTCTATGGTCTTTATAAATAGAGCAAAAGGAAAACATGATTGGTCTAAATTTGCACTGTAAATTCAGAGCAAAACGATTAGTAATTTATTATTTAAAAAATAATAATCAACATTTTGTCCGGTAGAAAAGATATTTTGCATTATGTGGGTAGACACAAGTTCAAGTTCCAGTAGATCCTCTGTGAGAGAAACCATAGTTGATATGCCATCGTAACTGGTATACTCCTACACATATATGTCACTTAACAAGGAGTATTTGTGAAAAAAAAAAAAGGTTCTGATAAAATGCAGGGTTTATATTGACAATGCAGCTTGTGATCATGCAACCGTTATTAGAGTAAGTGCTTTAAAGTAGAAACCTTGTCTTAAAACTGGATGTAAGATTTAATCGCAATTACTAGTAGGAGTACTATATCAGGCATGTGGATGAGTCCCCTTTGAGCTTTCAGAAGGAAATAAGACGTTTGGAACAATGCCTTGAGGCAGCATCAGAGAGAAAAGCAACAGAGGTATTCACTCATTTTCTTTTAGATTCTAGAATGTTACTTCATATTCATAACATCCTTGAATTGTGAACTTGATCAAATTCATATTCTCAGTTCTTAATAATTTTTCACAGTTTGATGAAATATGAAATGATGTACTTCTCCTTTCCAAAGGGACTAGAAATACGGTTGCTCAGCCAAGACATGGTTGGTTTTCTATCAAAAACCCTGAGGATATTCCGGGAAAATGGGTTGCAGATCAGAAGAGCAGAGATCTTGACTGAAAACGGCATAGGGATGAATACCTTCTTCTCTGCAACTGAAACTCGGGTGAACACAATTGAAGCAAAGATCATCAGCTTGATGCACCAAAAAAATCTGACATTCAGCTTTAAGAGTCATGCAAAATCCTGCAGGATCTTTCAAGCCTGGTGAAACAAAGACAGCCAAACTGCCACTCTTTGAGATCATTTCAGTGCTGGTATTTAGTAGATGATTTTGTACTAAACCAATGCCAGAATTCAAGGCAAAAATTTTGACAGGTCCTCTTAACCATCCAAAAATTATATTAATAATCATCAATTTCCTTCCATTTTGATTATTTCAGTTTGCATTTTCATTTTTTTCATTCCCATCCAAATTCTCCTACACCAAATACCGCCTAGCATCCCTGTTTAATACAGAACATTGAGTTTGAGCGAAGAAAATTTTGAATCTATCAGTTTGAATGTAAGAAACACATTGGATTCTTTTGTCATTTGCGTTACAAAATCAGCAGGCAAACAAGGACGCATCATCGGCTGTTCAAATCAAGCGACCTTGCTTCCCTCCATTCATCCTGTGCCTCCCCATTGTCAGGCTCGTTCTCATCATTAAGGAAATCCTCTGATGGATCTTCCTCATCTTTCTGAGTATTTCCCCATCCATGAATCATTTCTTCACCATTCCCCCCTTGTTCCTGTCCTGTATCCTGGCCTGCACCATCATCTGCATGGGATCCCATAGCACTAGCTCTCATGGGTGCCCGAGCCATCAACTCAGCATGCGCTTGAGCCTCAGCTCGGGCCTGCTCAGCATGAGCCATTGCCATCCTCATCTTGACCTCAGCTGCCTCCCGACCTGCCTTCTCAAAGGACTCCATCTCAGCCCGTAATTCTAGCAGAGCTTGCTTTTCCTCTTGCAGGAGGGCCTGCTCTATCAAAAGCCTCTCTTCTGACCTAAATTCCCCCATGGCTCTCTTGCGTGACATGATGTTGAATGCGAGGACTTGCTTCTCAAAGGTAGTGGTGAATTCTGCAATCTTCGAAAGAATGTTATGGTCCCATTGTTGCAAGCGAGAGGGCAGCTGGCCAGTGGTGTCACTGTCAAGGATCCTGTCATCTTCCTCAGCCTCAAAATCGGAAACTACATGATAAGGCAATAGCCTGTGCATATTTGACAAAAACAAGTTTAAGGAAATAAATAGAATTTTATTCCAAGATTAAAAGGCCTGCCAGCACAACATAATACATGTAAGATACTTGATTCCAAATTGTTTGAGCATTATTAGAAGATACTGCCACAAATGACAATAATAATTCCAAAAGCATATTTGACAACCCCATCAGTGTTCGTTTACTCACATTTAAAATATTTTTGACAACAGGGATTTTACTGTTTGATTGAAACAACACTCCTCATACTGGAACATACATATACATATATAACCTTTTTAGCATAAGAGTATAGTGTAACTATTGCTTCTTAATATTAACACCATCAAGTGAACTTCTCAAGCAACCATAATAAAAACTTTAGATGAATATTGTCTACACTGTATGAGACAACTTCTCTAAATGGTATTTCAGGAATGCTGCACTTTCAATTAGTTTCTAATGAGAATCATCGCTAGTGATTTCAGGATGCAGATTTCTATCAATTAGCCAATCAAACAATAATATAATGCAATGCCAGCTCTCTGGGAAGCATGGATGAAAAAGAGCCTTACCATGCTTAAGAATTTGAGGATGTCCACTACGTGCTAAACTAGAGATAAACAGTTCTAGTAGAAAAGAAAGAATATGCGTGTTTTCCATTCACGAGTATAAATGAGATATATAAGTGGCAAGCAAAAGAATTCTCCACATTATTCAGTTTAATTGACTGCTGTTACCACAGGCAGACAGTGAAATTGCACATAGCTCCCAGAAATTACCACTCATTTTCCAATTTACCAGTCACAGAATTCATTTAGACAAGTGGCATGACAACAGAAACAAATTGAAGTAAATTATGGATCACAGTAAAAGGACAGCCCTTGGAAGTAGAGTAAACCATAATATGCAATAGTTAAACCAGCAAGCATTTTTCTGTGCAGATCAATTTCTTCAAACCAAAAAAAGCTAGTTGAAACAAAAAGCTACACTTGGCACAGATCCAAATGAAGTTAGAGCTAGATGAACAAAAATGAAAAGCTAAAGTTGAACACTACTCAGACCATGTAATAACAGTGGTGCATAAGAAATCATACCCTAATAATTGAAAGAAAAAAGAGGCAAAAAGAAAGTTATAGGATGCCTAAACAAATCTATCCAACTTCGGATTAGATTAACAGGCCACAATCCAAAAATAGAAACAATAACAAATCTTACAACAGGATACAGCTGTCTGACACCAAAGGACATATAAAGATGCCTTCCAGGGACACCAGGTAGATGTCATGTGAAGATTTCTCTAACAAATTCATTATAAGTAAAGAGTTCAAAAGAAAGGAAGAGTGTCACAATGAAATGAATTTGATCTCTTATAGTTTTCTTCTAAGGATGTTATATAAAAAAGGGTGAAAAAAAGGGTCATCTCAAGTATAGTGTAACCTATGGTTATACAACTAACCAAAGTTAAACCATCAAAAGTTGATTTGGGGAAGCAAGTGAACAAAAATTGAAGAAGGGGATCGTGGTTGTATTAGTAGAAGATAATGGGAGCCAGCAATTTCTTTCAATGGTGGTAAGTTAAAAACCCATACAGAAACTTGTTTGAGTAAACCCACCTTCCATCTAAAATATGCGATAAATTTGGATATAATTGTGTGTTGATAGTTTTGGTAGGTCGTCTTTGCTCTTTATTAAGGTTAAATAGTTTCTAATATTGCTGAGAGGATATATGTGTAGGTATAAAGGATACGACGCATTCTAGAAATCTTGAGGGAAGAAATAAACATTTATGGTCCCATGCCAATGAAAATTTTAAAGATATGACATGAACCAAGTTAATTTTAAAACTACATAAGAGCAAAATGAGAGGTGCACTTAGAAAAGATTACGTTCTATTTTGATCTTTAAAGAAATGAATGGGATGAGTAAATATAGAAAATAGCCCCTTATTTAATTTTTCAAATCAACATCTGGCTTATCCACATGACATATCCTTGTTCAGCATTCTCTTACTAGGTCAATATGATAACGCAAGGTTCCACAAGCAAATCAATAACATGGAACTGAAAACTAACCAGCAGGCAATTTAAAAAAAAAGTCTAATTTTTTTTCTTATAGATGCATTTGACAAGAACTAGGAATTTAGCTTTTAAAATCAATGTTAGGCAAGAAGCAATGACAAGATTATGACCACCCTCGACAGATTTCCAACAATTTAGTTATTTGCACCATTAGTCCAGGACTGTGAAACAGGATTATGCTAGGGAATATAAATGACATTTTCTTTCAAACATTAAAATGTTTTTCATCATAAGTGCTTCCAAAAATGCTATTATGATTAAGTTTCACATATAGAACACATCATATGTAATTGTTGTAGAACACATAATTTATAATTCTTTCTTCTTTATACAACTTTCTACCATTTATCTATCAACTAGTTTATACCATCATATCTAGGTTAATTGACAAATATTTAAGGGAATTTTTTTTTTCTTTTTAAACCAAGTTAAGAGGTCTAGTTATGTAGTTATTCATCTTTAAAACATCATATTTTGTGGAAAAAAAAATGAAGCCTATGACAATTTCAATTATCATAGATAGGCAAGAATAAATTGCTCTGAATCCTTAAGGTTTCCAGGACATCATAAATTAGAATGGATTCATATGAAATAAGAGATAACACAAAATATGTGCATTTTAAAAAAAATTATATGGTCACCATTTATCAACAAAACCCAAGCAACAAATGTTGAACAACTATCCATGCACTTAAAGTGTTAGAAGAAAGGCATATAAAGCATCAACCGGAATAACATGTGTAGATAACTTTGGTCATGACCCAAGGTAAATAGAGAAATAGCTCTCACAAAGACAACTGCTACAGAAATAGTACACTACTTACACGTTTAAAACATGGTATAAATCCAAAGCCTAATTTTCCAGGGTGAATTCCTATTCATCAACCACTGCATTGACACAGAATCAGTCATTTTAGGAACATGGTAAACACAACAATCTTCCTAGGGCACATTAACCATTAACCTCTCACTGACCATCAACTACTGTAATTCTAGAGAAGTTTTCAGATGGCTCCATGGTATCATAATGTACATGTTCAAGGCCTCTAAAAGATATGAAAAGATATACAACACAGCGTATCTTATTGAGCTAAAATCAACATTGAGCAAACATTAAGAGCTAATGAAATAGATGCAAGAGCTATTTGGAAGAGTCGAGCAGCAATTATACAGAACCTTAAATCCTTCGGTGCGAGCCAGGGTATAGCATCTATCACTTTTGTACACAATCTCATCTATACCTTCATGGCCGTCAAATAGTGTTGATGGCCCTTGAAGAGACATGAACAACTCAAAGTTTACAACTCTAGGATTTCAATCTTTATTTTCTAGAATTCTTCCTTCCTTAGACTCTAGTTTCAGTTCGTTTGATCCTCCACTGCATCATTCCGCATGCAAACCGCATAGCCCAACTTTTCATCAAAGAACATTGAAATTTGAATTAACTTGACCTGATACATTCAATATCCATGAAAAAGTTTATTTGATCAGAGACTTCAATTGACACAAGGGTTTCTATGATAACAGCTTCATTCCCTAATTCGAAAACAAATGAATCCAATCATTACCGCAATTAAACAGTAGAAACATCTCAAATCATCGGGAAATCTCATTTTTAAACCTAAATTTTCGGCAAATTTCATCGGTCTATAGTCCGCACGTCACACAAGCCCCTTACGATTTCAAATAGAAACCCTAATTACTACTTCCCCCCGTCTAATCACTTACAAAACCCTAGAACCTGGTTGCAACCAATTTCCCCACAAGAAACATCCCCAATTACTCTAATCCCACACAATCAAATACGCCGAAATAAACCACAAAAACTCCAGATCCAACTGTAAATCGAATGGAACAAACAAAACCATGGAAAAAGAGAGAGAAATCCCCACATACCGCAGCACAGCATCCTCGAGCGACAAGAATGGCCTCTTGAAATCCGGATTGCAGACCTTAAGCGCGTCCTGGTGCGCCATCTCCAACTCCGCGGGATTTCCAACCGGTCTCACCACCCTCTGTTGCTGTTGCTGCTGCTGCTGCTGCTGCTGTTGCTGCTGTGGAGATTGAGACTGTTGTTGTGGCTGCGGTTGAGAAGGCTGCTGAAATTGGAAGGATCGGAGGCCCGGCGCACGGAGGTGGGCGTCAATGTTGGATGGGAACCGCGACATCGCCTGCTGCTGCTGCTGCAGCGAATGCAAGTTGATCTGCTGCTGCTGCGAAGGCTGAGACTGTTGTTGCTGCTGCTGTTGCTGTTGCTGCTGCTGCTGCTGCTGCTGGTATTGCTGGAGGAGACGGAGCTGCTGCTGCTGATGATGTTGTTGGAGAAGGAGATGTTGGGTCATGTTTGGCTTGCTACTGCTGCTGCTCTTGCTTCCGCTGTTGCTATTGCCATCTTCCATCCTCTCTCGTTCTCTCTTTCTCTCGGTTTGGTGTTGAAATGGGAGATGAAAACGAAGAGGGAATTTATAGGAAAAGGGAATGGATTGTTTGCGGTAGTTGAGAACTGGACTTGAGTCACTTAACTGAGACGGACGAATGGATTGGACGGTTTGGATGCACTCTTGAAATGGTCCTTGATAATTCGCCCTCTTGAGTACCTTTTTTTTTGGGGCTTTTTTTTGGGCCTTTTTATTTATTTATTTATTTGATTGCTACTTCTCGATTTTTATATTTATATAGAAGGATCTGGATTTTTTAAGTTTTTTAGTTTTAAAATTTAGTTAGATATTTATGATCAAGTCATTTTTGGAAATTGTTTATTGAACAGGATCGCACGTTTATGTAGTAAATAAATAAAATTTAAGTTACCGGCGTTTTCCAGTAAACTTAAATAATAATAATAATAATAATAATAAGGGCTTTTTAATAAAGTAGTCATATTTTATTTTTTATTTAACCAAATGGTCAAAATGGCCCTAGGACTATCACATCACAAACATGGGTGTTGTGATGTGCTGATTGGGCGTTGAGTCACCGCTGATTGGACTGCTGACATGGTATTTTTAAATAAAAAATCATAATTTTTTGTATTTTAACCTATGAATTGTTTTATAATCAATAAGTTGATATATGCTTGGGTTTTTTAACCAATTTTTTTTTTTTTTAAATATTAGTAATTTAAAATTTATTAAAATTTTAAATAACTTTTTAAGAAATATATAAGTGTGTTTTTTAATTTAAACCCCTTATTTGTTTTCTAATTAACAAATTATCTTTTTCATTTGATTATTTAACCCAAATTTTGTTTTAAAAAATTATGTAATTTTTTTAAATTTATTAAAAATTTAATTTTAAAGAATATATTTTAACATGAAAACACAAAGGGCTTATAATTTATTTTTTAATTAAATCATGAAATCAATAATAACTTGTAAAATTATTTGAAGTTAAAAAACATAATTGCATTTAAATATAAATAAAGTTACATCATATATTTCTCCCTTGTCTAGCGCAAGTAGTTCTATAATGACCCGATTGTTTACATATAGAGCATAAATTACGTCAAGTAGAATCAAGGTTTCTATCCATATGCATTCTTCTACATCTAACTTTGGTTGGTCAGCAGTAAGTCGGTCACCAGGTGAAACCATCTTTGGCCCAGGTATAAGTTGCCAAAATTGTGAACTCGGTACCAGATGAAAACATGGAGCATAAGTTTGTCTGTATAACATTACAGTCAACCAATGGAGCATAAGTTATTATTGATTTCATGATTTAATTAAAAAATAAACTATAAGCCCTTCGTGTTTTCATATTCAAATATATTCTTTAAAATTAATTTTTTAATAAATTTAAAAAATTACATAATTTTTTAAACAAAATTTAGGTTAAATAATCAAAGGAAAAAGATAATTTGTTAATTATAAAACAAATAAGGGATTTAAATTAAAAAAAACACACATATATATTTCTTAAAAAGTTATTTAAAAGTTTAATAAATTTAAAGCACTAATAATTTTTTAAAAAAAAAATTGGTTAAAAAACTTAAGAATATACAACTCATTGATTATAAAACAATTCAGGGGTTAAAATACAAAAAATCATGATTTTTTATTTAAAAAAACCACGTCAGCAGTCCAGTCAGCGCTGACTCAGCGTCTAGTCAATACATCACAACGGCCATGTGGGTGATGTGATGGTCTTAGAGCCATTTTGACAATTAAAATGGTCTTAGGCCATTTGGTTGAATAAAAAATAAAATAGAGTTACTTTATTAAAAAGCCCTAATAATAATAATAATAATAATAATAATAAGTGGATAATTTCCACCTTTTATTTGGTCTAAAATTCAAAACAAAGAAAAATCCCCATACTGGTTTTAAAACTTAGAAAGATCATTTTCCTTTTTCTTTAGATTATTGAGTTCAATTTGTCAAAATGATCGGTTTTGTTTTTAATAGCGGAAATAAGCCGTATTAAAGTCAATGTTTCATGTATCTAATTTTGTATTTTTCGTAATTCCAATCGCGTGTTTATTTTTTATTTTTTATTTCTCTATTTAAATAACAGTTTTCTGTCCATTTTACCCTTTTTTTTTTTTAGCTTTTAAAATAACTTTTTTTTGTCAAAAACACTACGATAAAACAGTAAACAAGGAACATAAAACTCAGCCGAAACTCAACCATAATTTTCTCATTTGAATGAAAATTTAAAACCACAATGCAAAATACCCTTTCATCAAGCAATAGCGTCAATACAGGCATTGGAAAATTGCAACTAAAACATTGTGAAAAGGCTGTTTTTTAATAAAACTCACACGAGAAATGCATGGAGGGCACTTGACTTCATGGCATCATAAAACATGACACAACATCAAGAGAAATGAATGTCTACCCAACCAGTCTAAAATGAAGGGAAACAAAAACTCGAAAAAATGCTGATAGACGCCGGAAAATTAAGGAGTGTAATTGGTATCATTTCTTGTTCCTTTGAGCTTAAATTATTCGCCGAAAACCTGCAAATTAAAAATTAAAATCAAACTTAATAAAAAAGTTTGCAACTTTGAATGAATGTATTCAACCAGATCTACAGTGTGATGCTAGATCTTTGAACTCAATCATGGTTGATGCAAGCCAGTGTGTATTGGATTCATTTGGAGGTTGCTGACGAATCAAGAAATCTTAGGTGCGGTGATCAATTGCATGTAATGATTACTATAATCTATAAGGTTCTGAATTCTTATAAAACAAGAGATCTAATGTAACCAGGCTGAAAAGATGAATCTAGCACATGAATAATGGGAGAAAAAAATTTCAAATTTACTATGAACAAAGAAATTAAAAAGATGAATGAATTTTCTTGTAGATTTCTTTTAAGAACCATCATAACTATATCCCTCTGATATAATTCATCTCAATGTACAAAATAGTACATTGGCAATGGTAATAGAGTTGAGCACAACAAATACTTTGTCCATCATGTGTGAGTGACAGGTGTACAGACTGAACTTTAATGAGTCTCTACATTCAATTTCTATAGCATGTATATTTTTTAGTGTTTTCAGTGTTCAATTTTTACACTGCAGAAATACAAATTAAAACCATAGAGAAACAGTGTGTCCTAACAAACGTCAGTTCCGAAATATTGGCAAACTTTCATGGCATGCATACATGCATGCAAGCATTTCAAATTTCTATGCAATTAAGAAATCTACTTACTTGAGCAGGCACAAACCTACAGTAGAAAGACTTTGAAACCCTTGGTACTTAGCAATCATCTGTTCCAAAATATCTATCACCAAACTCGCCCATGCCTGGAATTACACGAAAATCTTCATTCAAACCAAACTCTATCTCAGATGTGACAATCTTAATCCTTGGGAACTTTTTGCAGACAGTATGAACTCCTTGAGGAGCCTGCGCATGCAAATAAAGGGTATGAACACAAATTGCATTAGAAACACTGGAGGATCATTATAGAGTTCATCATGCCCAAAAACCCACATATTCAGTTTGTTTATTTACATAAATTTGTTGAACCTTCCACAACTGTACCAATAGTTTACTACCAGAAATAAACTTATGATGCTCAATGAGATCATCACATAATTATTAACTTGCAAATTTGGAGCGGCAAATCTGAATGAGATGCTAATGGCAAAAGGGTGGAGGCAGGATTTTTGCATCCTATAACATTACATTGGACTTACTTCTTCGAAAGAGTGGCTTTGTAGCATGTAAAATCTGAATGAGAAATTGTAAGGGCAAGAGAGTGAGAATTTAGGTATTATAGGCAAAAATTGGACCAGCTTGTTACATAAAGTGTTTCCTTTTGTATGTACACATGAGCACGCTCACCATAGAGAAACGAGATCTAATGATTCCAAAATAAATAATAACAAATACACTCTAAATTTTAGAGCTTAAATGATGAGACAGCATACAAATATTAACAATTGTGCCATGATAGGTCATGCATTTCTCAGGTTTCCAGAAAAAGACATCACCCTCAAAATTGATTCCCCTCAGTGATTATGCCCAGAAAAATAGATTAATGAACTTTTCAAACTGGAAAAAAAAACAATTTACAAGACCTAGGAACATTACTTTCTTCACTATCATTATGTAGGTTAGGTAAAGAGAGTAATCTTGAAATTGGAATGCAGGTGCAGTCTACATTTTACAGAATGCTTTCATCGATCTGAAGTACCATTATGTAAAAGAAGCTTAAAAAGACAACTCTTGACTTGGTGTGTGTGGGCAATGGCCTACATTCTACACAATGCTTACTACCCACAGTAAAAACTAACTACACTCAAAGAACACATGCAGCGGATGACCATAGACCACTAAGAGTTTCATCACCTCAATAGATAACAAATTGCAACCCTCTGCAATACTTAGCAATAATTTACACCAAAAGGCATGCATTAGCTATATGAAGGAGAAACCATAATAGACAATACCAGAAAAAAAAATATATATAAACTCACAGAGATGAGATTGAGAAATATAATGTTGGATTCTTGAACTCCTTTCTGCAGGAGCAGATTAATAGCTTGGACAGCAGAATTTCCTATAAAATAATTGTTCATAAAAAAAATACAACAAATGATAAAAAAAAAAAATGCAACTCAAACACAAGAAACTAATTATGCAATTTAACTAATAATTCTTCATTTCACTAAACTATTGCCTTTTCAAAAAAATAAAAGGAAATTTGGATTTCATCCACCAGCAACTAATCTCTAAAGTAGTCTCTGGCATTTCAGTTTCTGCAGCAGGGCAGCTACAGCATGCATAGGTCTATGAAGCAAACCAGATACTTCAATAGTGGGCAATCCAACCTTAGAATGCCCTAGGCAATTAATTTCTATATAAAAATCCGGCTGCTTGTGTCTTGATTTAAATAAATCTAACCCTTCAAAAAGGAAGTACAGGAGGAGATTCTAGCTAAGTATTGCAGAAAATACATGGCAAAATACTAGCGCAGATCAGCAAATGGTGGAAATTCACTAATAAATGCAAGTTGATTACAAAGATTAGCTAACAGATTGGTACACATGTATTATTCAAAAGTTTTGGTGTGAGAGGACGACTTAACTTCACTTATTTCTAGTCCTTTTTGAACAAATCTTAAAAAATGGAAAATTAAATGACAAGAAAGATGCACTTCAACAGAACAAACCTGTTCCAAGAATAGGATCCAACAGCAACACATGCCTGTCAGAAATGTCTTTTGGCAAATTTTGATATATTAACTACAAAGCAGAAAAAAAAAATTGTCAAACAACCACCTCCAAAAATATTTTGGAAATTACGGAGCTCAGTGCAAACCTGCTGACCGTTATCTCCTTCTCTATGAATAAGAATCTTCCCAATTTTGATTCCTTTACAACATGCTCGCAATGCATTTTCCATACTTTCACCACTGAAATAAGGTTCAAAGATGGAAACAACCAAGCTTGTTAGCATGAGCAACTTTATGTGATTGGCACGTTATATTGAAATGTACAGGTATATGACAGCATAAATAGAGTACAAGAATCATTGGGCTCAGCACCTTAAGAACTATTACTTTCCAACAAATTCATATATAACATGAAGGAAAAGAGAGACCCAAAAGACCAAAACAAAACCAGTAAGATTCAATATTATTTTAAGTTTAGGTCAATCAGCAGGTTAAGATGAGTTCTTGTTTAGATACACCCTATCTGTCATCTTGATCCCAAAGTTTACTTTTACACAAACTTGGTTTAAATAAAATCTTTAGTCTCCAAAAAACAGAAGGTGGATCTTTTCTAAAGGATGAAAGAATGCAATTTTTCTTTTTCATTTTTTGTATAATTCTGCTTTTGAATATGTAATTTCTGGCTGATTTAGTTAACACTAATCAAAATATATATTTAAAATTATTTTTTTAATTAATGATAGATGTTTAATGATATAAATATTAATGTTAATAATGAAATAAATTGTTGCCCCTCAAGTAAAAAATAAATCATTTTAGCCAGTTGCCCTTCTTTCCACCATCTGTCTCCACATGGCAGATCACTGCTTACCAAAAATCAGTGTGTGATAGTATAAAAAAAACAACAGAAATTGGATTCCACATTGACAACTAATCAACACCAGCTGGCACAGAGTATTAAAAAACTATTTTCAAGTAATTTTCTTTTAGTTCTACATAAGCAATGGAACCACACCACATATTCGAGGGCAAACAAAGCCTTGAAATAGGAAACTTTGAAGAAAATTACTTTTCAATGCCTCTCTCTCGCTCGCTCTATGAGCTTGGTCATATTCTGAAACTGATGTAGTTTTAAGTTAAAAATGTTAAGAAAATTCTAACGTTGAGGCTTCTTTGAGGCTATATGTCTTCACCTTCATTAGATGCATAAAAATTGTAAACCGTATTATGAAAGTTAACCATATCATGCAGCTTTCGTAACTTCTTCAGCATAAAAGGAGAAAGTTGCTAAAGAACAAAGGACATTCATGCAGAAACATTGTGTTCATAAGACACAGTGAAATAACATGAAGCAACACAATTAAAATATCTGACACAAACCGATCAATAAGATAACTCGAAATAAGGTAATATTCAAAGCCATACCTTCTAATTACAGAGATACCACATAATCTTTTGCAGAAATCCACCCCAATATAAACTGATCCTGTAAATGGCAAATGGGTCTCAGAAAGTTGTTTACACAGCAACATAAGTAGCAACCATGACACTTATTATCACTAATCTGAACACATCATTTTTCTTGAAAAAAGATACTCATTCATAATTATTAAGAAATACTAGAGAAGCTTCCACATCAAGTGCTCCCTAAGTAAAAACAATTAAAATTGCAGACAGCGTAATACCACATTTTTCAAACATTTCAATCAAAAATCATGTAAAAGCAAAAAAAACTTGTGCATATCCATCATTTTCTAAAACTTAAACCATATCTCCTATCAGAGGTAAGTACAGTTGATGGTTACATCAGCATAATCCAGAGTAATCCTGGTATAAAATCTTAAAAAGAAAAAATCAATATTCCTACAAGAAAGTTCTGTATATTTGATAAAAATCTCAAGAACACACTCTGCAAGAAAAAATTAAGAAGTTCCAATTGAGCTTAAAGAATAATGTGTTGGAGATATTGTATCAGCGGCAACCCCCATCTATTTATCAAATTTTTAGTGTGCTGGAGTATAGACAAAAAATCGCAACTAGGAAGATAACTTGGAAATTACAACTGCTATCGAAGCTCTAATTAGATGTTTCACTATGCATAGAAATTAAATTACTGGAGTGGAGCACAGACTACCACAACTGGAAACTAATGACTTCTTGCCATGAACGCATTATATGTGCCATAATTTCTGTCTCTCCTAATGGACAATTTCATGTATAATTCCGTCAAATTGTTAGCATGTCAGAATAAAGTAATTACCTGTTGGGGTGGTCACCTGCTTTTCCTTGAAGGGAAGATGGCCAAGACCATGTTCAACAACCTGGATGTCTTCTACACAATGAGTACTTAACAACTGGTCTGGAAAACAGAGAAACAGGACACTAACCAAGCGAATTAACCGATCAGCATAAAATATGAAGTCATGAGTTGTTGTTTCTGCATCACGTATAATTGTATGCATGCCTCGTATCTGAAAAAGGCAAACATGAGTACTGAAAATCAAACAGCCATAGACTGCAATTGCAAATAATAATAGGAGGAGGATCAATTATTTCAATGTTATTTGGATTCAAAATAAAACAGGGAAAATCAAACTTACATCATGACTAAGAGAAAATACATTGTAAGTACCTGAAAAGTAGTTTGAATGACGTAAAGGTTTGAATATATTTTGCAGAGGTCGTGCTGACCAAGTTTTGTATGAATATGTTGCACAATCAAGTCAATTGCTACATGATTGTCTCCACCACGTGGGATGATGATGTCAGCATACTTCTTTGTTGGGAGAATAAAATCATCAAAAGCAGGTTTCACAAACTTTGAGTACTGCGTTATTCAATGGCAGAATCAATGAGTGCAAATAGACCAGTTGAAGCAACCTTTTAATACTCTCCACATTTGGCCAGTATGAATTAACCAAGGTGTAAATTTTGACATTAAGCAACACAAGAGTGTCCCTTTTTTTCTTTTTTAATTGGATAGCCACTGTAAATTGGCAAAAGGAAAAAAAATATATACAAGTGCTCTCTAACCTGATCTAATACTGTTCCAATGTCTCTTCCCTTCTCAGCAGTATCAAGACGTATCCGCCTTGCCAAACGTACATCAGCATCTGAATAGAGGATACCAATACCAATATTTAAAAACACAATCAACAGTAAAGACAAAAAAGATAGTCAAAATTCTTGATTAAAAGTAGCCGCTTTTTGATTTGTTCTTTTTTTCTTAAATGAGAAGGGGCCTTCTAGTCGTTTACTTTTTTTTTTTTTTTTTTTTTTTTTTTTTTTGCGCATGACTATATTTTCCATATCAATATGGACTAAACATTTGGGAAGAAGAATCCATCAAAGGAACCTTGATACCAGTGCAGAATAGACACTTGCAGGCAATTCTTCCAATCAGCCCATATGCATGAACCGGCAAGTTAATAAGATGATTGAAACTCCCTAATGCGACATCTATTTGGTCAGCTCAAATTACCTCTCTATACTAGGATTTCTCCATACCCAAAAATTGCATGAAAGATTCCCTTGGGTAAGACGAATATCATGTTATCACTTAAAAATATACTAATATTATTTATGCTGTGTATAATGGAATTCATATGCATAGCCACTGCCCTAGAAATGTAGAGTTGTACCTATCTAGTAAAAGTGGCTATTTATGTTTGCTTCTAGTTGAGATGACTAGGCATCTGGTTTAGATATTATTGGTTGGTATCTTCTCTCATCGACTTTTAAAAATATAATGATATTAGACGCTTTAAAATTTTACTCTTAGAATGACAAAATAAAGGTTTTCCTTGGTTTCGAATTAGTCTTGGGTCTTGGAAGACTTTATTTCAAGAGTTGTGACAATATTTAAGATAAAAAACCCAAAGAAGTAAGACTAGTTTAGGAATTAAAAGTTGAGTTTTAGCCCTTGGAAACCGTATCCATCCAAAAGCTATAATTTTAGGGTCTATCCCTTCAGTCTTGACTTTTGAGGTCATACTGGGAATGGATAAGAGAATGGCACAATAGATGAATTCCGTCTTCACAACACGCCCCACAGTTATCAGTTCACATACAAAATGGCATGCAAGCATTTATAGTCCCCCAAAGACAATGTCTGATATGCATTCACATGTGCATAAAAAAAGTTAAAAAAGTACTTGTGCGTTTAGAAGTAATGAGTAGAAAATAACCTGTGTCAACAAAGATCTTCATGTTCATCAATTCACGAACACGTGGATCATGAAAGATTAAAATCCCTTCCAAAATGATGACATGTGATGGGTTAACCTGGAAATACAAAACATAGTCACCAAAAACAGATTTATCAGGAAAAAGGATACAAATACATCAATATGAAATATAAAGTGTACCAACATCAGTTAAATCAGAAAAAGAAGACAATTATTACATAATATACATATAGACAAACTGAAGAGTATTACAGTGATTTCCCAAAGGAATTGTCGTTCATGTTAAATTCATCAAGCATTTCCTTTTAGAACTATGGACATGAATGAACTGCAAAAGAATTGCTGTGCTCCAGATACTCTACCACATATTAAAATACAACAAGCGAATGAATATATCTAAATCCTGTACATGAAGATCCATTAATTAGGAGAGAAACTTGTGCCAGTGAGCCCATCATTGTTCTACAAGAAAAGCCACAATCATAGTACTCCAGTATTGTGGAAACAAAAATCATATCACCCATTGTCTTGATTCTTAAAAAGAAAGGTTTGATTATATTTGCATATCCAAGAGCCTAGTTCGCATGACATATCAGAACACCAGGAAATTGAACATGTACATCTGCAAGTTATTCACAGAAACAAGAGGTCTGTAACCTTCCGTGCTGGCAATATCTTCTTATAAGTCTTCAAATCATAGTTTGGGATATCAACAGCTTCACCGAGCTTTAAATTCTCCATACATGTCAGCAATTTCTCAGTGTCAAATGCATCTGAAGAGGTGGACACCTTATGAGAAATAATGATACTCATATCAGAGATGATAAAAGTTACTGAACAAATATCCCTAGGAGAAGAATGAAGGACTACTAAGTGTTAGTAAAAGTTGAAAGCTCAATCACATCAGTGCACAAGAGCATGCTAAGGATTAGTAAAGCTAGAGAACACAAAGAACATATGATCCAATAGATATGAATACTTAGTCATGCCAACAAATAAATAAATAAATAAAACACACGCACACACACCCTAATGATCCATATGAGCAGTTGATAAATTTTCAACCAACTTCAAAATAGAGAAAGTGCAAAAAAAGGAAGGAAGACGCAATTGTTTTTCCTGGATCATAAGAAAGGAAGAGAAAATATGGATATTAAAATCATTGAAGAATAATGGATGAGCGGATGAAAGACATGCAATTCAGTAGCCATTTCAATGATGCAAAGGATAATTCTATATATTTTATTAACTTTAGTTTGTTGTCTCTCCCAAAGAAAGGTTTTGGACTGACTACACATTAGCTTCATAAAAGTTGCTTCTCTAATCTTTGTCAACGTGGCAAAAGCAATTTATAAACTATAATCAATCATATTAGTAAAAGGAAGAAAGAAAAAGAAGCTTGTCTCTTTAACTTCTTATAGTGGATGACATCATTAACTAGACGACCATTTGTTTATCATGAAAAAGATACACCTTACAATTGTACACACAACCCATACAATAATAAACAAAGATCATAGCTTTTCTTCATGTTTAATGCATTTTTGAAGCTTCACTTTTCTAATCCAGATTTTAAAAGAAAGATGTAGGCTACCTGGATGATCAAAGTTGTAGTCCTGAACTCGAGTTAGCTCCTCTACAGTCAAATCATAATAAAAGGAATCCTGAAACAACAAGCCAATCACAGATGAAAAGTGGTAAAGATGATACCACTCTAATTCTTGATATCTAAAATATGTTAAAAATCCACAAGAACATTGATGATGACATTGATAATTTCATTGCTATATGAATATGGTGGCTCTTGTAAATGTGAACTGTCTGTGCAGAGAAAGTGCCACGAGACCCAGAAAAGCTCTAATGTGCCATACTTTATGCGTGACAAATTCATAAAAATCACTAAACTGAAGTCATAATGCAAAACGATGCCAAGTAGTACACAAAATAATAGAGATAATAGCTCTAAAATCCTTGATGTATCTTCATGTGTGAGATCCATATGAACCATGTCATTTTCCAGCAGTCTGGTGCAAACTGTGCCATCAAGTTTTTGACGTACCTATGCAGATGAGAGCATGGAAAAACAGATGGTGCGCTATAAATAGCATATCTGAGTAGACCATCAACTGAGTACAGTGTATAATAGATTGATCTTACTGCTGATTTATTATTACAATAATGTATATATTATTACAAGAATCACTGTTTTGAGTCCAGGTACAATATGATTGCATAGAGATGTGCCCAATGGCAGACAAAGTTGATGAAAATATCAAACAGCAGCTAAAAACTCAGGTTTCTCGACTGGAACCCAAATACCAAAATACTTTATTTCTTTGAAAATCACAGAATGATCTACCTGATATAGAGTGAAATCATAAGAAAAGAAAATGAAGCTCTTGGTAAGGTATTTTCAAATGAGCACCTCTTTCCAACTATCTAGGAAGAATCAAATAGCAAATAAAGGATAGATATGCTAGATACAAACCAAACGTATTAGCCAAGCCCCATCCAATTTAAAAAAGTAAGCTGACAGGATGGGAAACCATGATTAAGACCAAAAGCTTAAGTTGACAGGACGAGACCCAAAATTACATGTTTGATCTAAACCTACTACATTGATTGATGTGTGACTATTAGTTACTCTAAAATAGATCAACTGAACATCATATCTGGAAAAATTATCAGTGTTAGGGTGCAAATGTGTTTGTCTTCCTGAGCAGTTATAGGTTAGACACAAATCATAAAGATTTGAAAACACTGTTCGTGTTTGGGAGCACATGAGCTTGGAAAGCTATTGTTGGAACAGCGACCACTGCACACCTATTCCCCAACCTCTACTTTTACATGCATAATGGTTGCCCGTGCTCAAACATGCATTTGCCGGGATGCAACATATTGCCACATTTGTCTCTAGTGAAACCAATTTAATAATTTAAATATAAAAATTAATAGCAAAAAGGATATACCTGGTTCACAAGCACAACACGCTGATCATGAAGTTGTTCAATGATCATATTGCATACGCTGGTCTTCCCTGAAGATGCACCACCAGCAACACCTGTGGGGACAACGAGAAAAATTTACCTTTTCAAGCATCTATTTTGCAAAAAAAGAACTGCACATATTTAAAAGAAAGGCTAAGATAGCATTTAAAAAATAAAACTCTACATAAATCGATCATCTCAGCTAAGCTATAGGAAATATTCACACATAAATCAATTCAACATGACAAAATGAATATCTGCTGCAAACAATAAAAAAAAAATTGCTATTTTTAACACAAATAAGTTGCTTATATAAAATTAAGATGAACAAGAAGCAAAATCCTACTATATAAACAATAAAGAAAACAAGTGAATTAATGAAAGTCTCTGGCAAATAAATCTCACCAATGATAAAAGGTTGCCGGTGGAAACTTTCAGCATTTGAAGTTGTCGGTTGGTCCAGTTCAGATTTTCCTAGGCCGGACTCATCTAACAAAAGACCTGAAAAATGAGCTCCAGCTGAAGACTCCAGAAAATCTTCTACTGATTTAGGATTCATTGATGATTATACGTATACCTAAGAAATCATGTACAAAGAAAAGAAAATTATCAGCAAACTTTTGGGCATGAATCAAACCATCACAGAATTGATAAATAAAACAAGCATTTTTGTGTTATAAGAAAATAATATGAGAACAGACCTCTTCCCAACAAAATAAAAAAGAAAAAAAAAAGCCAGTTAAAATTGTGTGGAAGTGATGTGGCATTGGTATAGACATCTGGTCCAAAAAGCATCTTGTCCAATTCATCCATATGATATCAACCAACCAACCACTCAATCCAATATTTACAAGGTTCACCCATAGGATATAGAATGATATATATTTATTAAAAGAAAGAATAGTTATCAATAGCATGCTTTGGCAACCAGTCAGCTCACATGAAAGAAAATTGACTCAAGTAATATTCCTAGCATCATAAATAATTGAAGGCAATGAATAGAACACAGAAGAGTGAGGATTTAGAAAGGTGTAATGAAACAACTCAATGTTAGTGAAAGAAATCTACACGAAATGTTGACCAGAGAAAGACTTTCCCAATTATTTTTCTAAGCAATATGATGAAATCTGAAAATAATAAGAATAGGATAAAACCATATTGTCAAAAATATATGCAACTGACATAGGCCATGAAGGTCACATAAATAAAAATGAGAAAGACATGAACAATTCTCAAAAATATCAAATTTAAAAGAAATTTTTGCCATTGTCTCACATGTAAAGAATTACAAAGTGATTAGTTAAATTAGGAACTACCATAAGTTAATTGTTGAGTTACCAGAAATATTCTCAGCATGCTTAGTGGACCCATTGCTACAAGCAGTCAAATTGCTATTATGTGATATTAACTTCACTTAGAGTAGAGTTTGAAGAGTTTATCCCAAATCAAAGCCCACAAAGACATCATCAAAGTTGGCACCTCTACCTCCTACACCTGCTCGAAGCAGGGAAAGGGAAGGTCTTTTTTAGAATGAGCCACTTTTGCTGATGACGACAACAGCCTGCCAATCTGGATTGGCTTCCTCGTCTAGGAACTTTCTTTCTTTAAGTTTAATGTCTATTCTTGAACAAAAAGGTGGAATCAGTCTTGACAAATCATTTCTCTCTCTCTTTTCAAACCAGTGAGTCACGCCAATACATAAAAGACAACACCTGTTAGCCTAGTGTTCACATCCAAAAATTAAAACAAAGTAGTGACCGTGTCAGGACTTGGGATAGAATCAGTGGCTCAGTAAGCTATTATTCATATTACCCACTTGGTTTGTGGAGTTTAGCAAAGGAACAAAATAGAGGGATTTATCCAAGTTTATGTTCATTCTTGTAAGAAATGATCAAATCAGACTCGTCAAATTGTTTGGCTATATCGCAAAGTTTTCACTAGCGCCAATGTATCTGAAACAAAGCTCATTAGCATAGTGCCCATAGCAAATATTTAAGCCAAAATAGTAGATATAATTCTGACACAGAAAGAATGGTGAGAGAGATAGAAAGAATTCCAAGGTTATTCAATTGACAAAAGAAAAAAAAGCAACCTGCAGTAATTGCTTTGCCAAACTACAAATTATAGCATGGTTATTCAAATAGTGACCTTTGTTTGATAACCAAAGAAGTAACCAATTACAATGATTTTGAGAGCAATTGCCAAGTGCTTTCACACGAAAAATATCAAAAGTGTCCCAAACAAATTAAAATTGTCGCAATGCACATCAATTAGAGACATAGTAATCTAAGAAAATTGTCACAAATATTGTGCTTTTCTACATATTGTCTGGGTTTCCCTACTCATCAGATCTTGCACAATAACGCAAAACATCAAAAAGTCTGTGTTATTCCAATATTACCATATCTCCGTATAATGCATGCCTTGTAAAAACAACTCAATACTACTTGGTCTACTTATATGCTACGTGTTGCCCTCTTTCACTCAGAGAGCAACTCTTCTCAAAAGGTGCTGAGTTGTTCTCATCTAGATATACCAAGAGAGATGTGCATTCCATCTATTCTTCTGTGGATTATTTCGTGTGTGTTTCACATCATTATTGAGCACAGAGAAGCCATCATTTGTTGCACTAACACTCAGCCTGAATACAGAGTAATGTCTACCACAATGGAAACTGTATGACTTAATTATTTCTCTTGGGTACCCATGTTAGACATTTCCCTCCATCTAAAGCGATCAAATGTTTAAAAAAACCCAAATTTTCAGGTACCAAAAACCTAGCAAATGAAGTGACTAAAGATTGATCCTCACTGGATCAAATCAAAATCATCAAATTTAACTCTGTCAATACCAGCATTTCGTCCTGTAAGCATTAAACTTAATACTAAATCAGATTGATAGACAGCTTCCATTTTAGGCAATCATAAACAAAAAAGTACATGAATCACAGAACGATCTATATTTCCCATACATCAACTGATCCATTCTTTCACATTGTTCCAATAAATCCTTACCAGCAATTTGAAACCACACCAAAAGAAAAACAGATCCAGCCGGAGACAACCACAAATCATCAAAACGGAAAAAGAAAACACAAAAAAAATCATAAATCCACAAATTTTAAAACCCCAAACCACAATCTCCAGTACCCAAGGCCCAAACACTGCGATGGCGGCGTATAAGATCGTCGGCAACGGCGCCTTGATCGCGATCCGAAGATCAGCGGCGCAGCCTCAGACAAGAACCGATGTAGAACCGCGAGCAACCAGCTCTTCACGAACACCTTCCGAACAGCACTCTCCTATCTCTCTCCCTCTATTTTATAACCACATCGAAATACCAAAAAAAAAACAAATAAATAAATAACATTTCACCAACCTATGATTTCACGACACCTGTCAAATCGGACGGCTAATAATGAGAAGTAAAACTGTAAAAAAAAAATTTACTACCAAGAATGGAAATAGCACGTCGGTTGCATTAGATAAGAAACATCGTTGTCGATGAGGATGGATGAGTCCGTCTGGAGGTTGACTCGTAACCGGTCAGATGAACGCGCGAGGGGGGGTCGGTATCGGGTTCGATGCGGATGGGAGAGTAGGCGTGGCGACACGCTGGCAGGGATGAGAACATTGAAAAGAAGGGAAGAGAGAGGACGTTGGGCGTGTTGTGACTTGACTCCCCGGTGGGGGAGTGGTGTGACGAGAGCACGTGTACCGTGCTTCTTGTGTGTTAATCTTGTTGGGTTTGTCTCGGTACTTTTGTATGGGCGAGAGAGTGCCGTGTGAAACTGGCTTTGCTTGATTTGTCTAAATTAAGAAAAGATACTTATCTTGTTTACATTGTGAATTGTAATTAAAACAATTTACATGGTTTTATCGTGGATTGTTGCAGCCCCATGAATAATAGAAAAAGCGCTATTGAAAACCTCAACTATTATTGCTAAACACAGTTCAAAGCTCCTCAAACAGCATCTAGAATCAAGCAATGAGTGAGTAGAAGTGGAAATAGAGTGGCAAAAATCAGTGTCTTTTTTATAAAACCTCTTTTGTTTGTGTTTTTTTTATGTTTTTAGGGAGTGGGTATTTAATTCTTTATTTTTTGTTTTTCTTGTTTTGGTTTGTGTTGTTTCTGTTTTGTGTTTTTTTCGGTTTTTACATCTGGTGAAATGTTTTTATTTGTACTTCATCTTATTTTTGATAAATGTGATTTATTCGTTTTTTTCAATATATATATATATATATATGAATTATTTTTTAAATATTACCGGAACACGAGCGTTAATGTTTTATTCCCTTCCTAAATTGAATTGGTGTTCGTATATATTTTAAAAATTTTATTTTGTTTTATATGGTTGGATTTTGTTTTTTTTTTAATAAAAAATGAAATGCAATTTGTGGGATGTGAATGTGTAGTGGATTTTATTTTAATGAATTTGTGAAAATTAACGTTGTGAGATTTCATTAATTAGGTTGATTGCGTGTATTTTTTATTTTAATTATAAATTTCACATCGTACAGTGATCAAATGCTGTAACTAGTTATCTTCCGGAGTTGGTTTTAGAAGAATGCAGAGAAACAAAACTTGTATAGATCATATTAAATATTTTTAAATATTTTCATATGTAAAACATGTATAATAAATATAAATTAGCAAATATGACACAAATCCAGCGTGTAATGCATATTTACCAACCAATATGTTAATAATTAATAGAAAGTCTTTGATGGCACATTAGCGGCTAATGGAGAATGAATTGAGTTTTTTTTTTTACTAGTCAAAGAGGCGACCCGGTAATTGATCATTCAATCCGAACACCTAATCTAATAAAGTAAAGTGAGTTACAAGCATAAACTCACAACCAATGATCCATTATTACACTGTGTCAAACAAATCTCAAACTTGAAATATTTAAGCGTCTCACACTCATCTTTTATAGCGAGGTGATATTGCTGAACTATGAACTTGTTGATAATTGAGTCAATTTTGAGTTTGACTTATTAAGTGTTAAACTATGGTAATCAAAACTGTATTTCAACCTTATCATGAATTTAAAAAAAAAAAAAACAAAGTTAATAAAATCAATGTAGAAAAAAAAAACTGAGAAATGAATGATTATATCAAACAGGTGAACAATGAAGAAAATCAAATCACCATCATTCTTAAAGATTTGCAAGGTAGTGGTCTAAAAAACTCAATAATGGATGGTTACAATTTAAAGTTCAATTTTTGTCAGAATTGATCATATACTTTTTTTTGTGGTTCTAATGCAACTTATGAAGCTAAGAAATACTAAGAGAATTCTATCTCGGCTGTCATATATAGTTTGGAATTTTTGGTGTCCAATGTGTACGCAGAAAACAACCCCATGGTATCATCTTCAAGTACAAGCTAATCTTGAGATTCTCAGTTTTTCAACCACTCAAGAGGAACCCTTTGTTGTTCTCCCTATGATCAGCTAGTTTTTTTTTTTTTTTTTTTTCATTTGTATCTCTGTGCTTAGTGTGGTTTATTTTTATTTTTATTTTTATTTTTTTTGTGTTATCTATTCTTCTTGTTTGTTGACTAGTCCACTAATTTTTTGTTTTATACTTCTTACCCAAATATTGTATATGCATTTTATTTTGTTGTAGTCAGTTTGTACTTTTATTCTGCTTCTAATGCACGGGATTTATCTTTTAAAATAAAATCTCAAAAACTAAATGCCTAAGTATTTGCTTAAACCACCGGTTGGCAGCACAAAGACCATGATGAAGCAAAAATAAAGCATGTCAATGCACATGTTAGGAACATAATCAAGCAGAGAACTTGGGATAAATATATATAATTATTTATTTTTAAAAAGAAAAAGGAAAACTTAGAATAGAGCAAATGGTTGATGGGTTATTAAAGGTTTATGGTGGCAAACAAAAAGAAAAAGTGAATGAAAAGCGTCCCAGGTCCTTCTGTGATGGTGGCTCAATAAATATATAAAAAGATAATTAGTAAATCTTAATAGACAATCAATCATTTAGATTTAGCATATAGTATAAAAAGCAATGCTTGTTTGGGATAATTATTACATCAAGCTAGCAAAGCACAACTTTTAATTAGTGGTAGCTGAATTTGTTCCATTTTAAAACAAGGAGTTGAAGTTGTGCATAAATGCATCATTTAAGTTAGTGGTTGGAGAAAGAGACAATATTCTTAAAACAAGTAAAAGAAAAAGAAGAGCTCTTTTTATTAAGCCCACTCATTTGTTAGAAAGAAAAAAAAAAAAAAACTGGTTTTGATAAATAAAAAAAAAAAAGGAAAACTCTGAAATGCAAGCCTGAAGTCTGAAGAAAAAGTCATTAGAAGGTCATAATGAGAACTTTGGGTAGTGCGTTTGACCAGCTATATATTTTGCAACCAAAGTCAAGATTGATTATTTAATTGTTATAATATGGATTTGAGAAAAATTTAGGAGGAATCAATAAAGAATACATTAACATGAATTGTGCATTTGACTAACTTTATCATAATCATAGTCTAGTGGCATTTTCATGCTATAATGATATTATATATTTTTTTTTATGATTTGTTTGTTTTAATAGTTTATTAAAGGGGTTTTTTTTGCAGGTGTACCCCTGAATAATTTTGAAATTATATATTTACCCTTGAATAAAAGATAATTACATACATACCCCTGAATAAATACATTAAATTGCTTATAAACAACCCTTCAAAAGTTCTATAATTGCATATTTACTCTCAGAAAAAACATAATTATATATATACCCCTGAAAAATATATGTAATTGCAGATATACCCATGTTGTTAGATTCCGTTAATAGAAGTTAATTAAATTTTATTAACTATAGTTATAACTTAGATTAAAATATACAAACAGTCCAAAAATAGCCCATTGTAAATGGTGGTTTTACAATAAATTTTTTTTTCAAAGGTATATATGCAAAGGTATAATGGTCATTTTATATATTTCCTATTTGTTAACAAATGTTTTTTCAGCTAATTTTTACCCAGAGGCATACATAATTATATGTATTATTCAGGGGTATGTATGTAATTATTTTTTTATTCAGGGGCATATCTGTAATTATCTATATTTTTAAGGATATATATACAATTATGTTTTTTTTAGGGTAAGTATGCAATTATAGAACTTTTGAAGAGTTTATATGTACTTTTTTCTTTATTAAAGTATTGCTATGCTATGCAATGCTTATTTGGAGATTACTGCAATTAGAATGTTTGTTCATGTGATCAATTCACTTTTAGTGTTATATACTCATTTGGAGTAGCATTTGGATTGTTCAATGGTGCAAGCAATGAAACATAAACTAAAATATACCAAAATCATAAGATATATATATATATATATACACATATAAAGAGAAGAGTGCTGAAATGGTATTTTATTTATTGCTGTGTGGTAGGGCAGAAGTATAGATCAATACACAACTGTGCTGGCTAGATTGGGAAACTATAATAAAAAAATATATATTTATAAACCAATTATACTCAAAAAGAATACAAAAACAAAAATTGTTTAGGATTAATTTTTATATTAAATCAAATCTCTAGAAAATAGATAGAGACCATCTAAGAAAATTCTGGAATATCAACACACCACTAGAACATTGTCTAAAACTTGATCTTTCCATCTAAATCTCTTAATTATATAATGCTATTAATTTGCCTTATATTCTTTTTTAACTTTATTAACAATTTTATGATTTATTCATTTTTATCAAAATACATAAATAAATAAATAAATAAAATGGATCCAATTATATGGTTTCACTGTTCGGCCCAAATGGCAGACCATATATCAAAATAAATAAATAAATAAAATGGATCCAATCATATTGTTTCAATATTCGGCCCACATGGCAGACCATACATGCACTGAACTAAATAGTTCAAATACATACAAAAGTGACATGATGTTTGTCATCCTACAGTTCTATGACAAACAAGTTTTATATTTCTATATACTGTGTACTGAACAACAACAACAATAGTAGTAATATAGTTTTTTTTTTTTTTAACTTTATAAATTTCAGCTTAGCATGATGGGTGGAACAGTCCTTTGAAAAAAAATTAATGCAAAAAAACATACAAAATAGATATATAAAAAAAAATGTTTCATATATAATCTTGTATAATATCAAATATTATCAGATCATTGATGATTCAATTGGATACAGTAAACTTTGTGTCTATTTAATGAATTTAATACCTGTTAAAAAAATTTATCCACTAATGATATATTAATTAATATAAATTAGATTTTTTTTTAAAAAATGGATAAATCATGAAAGAAAACAGAGTGAAACCACTAATGATAAACAACCGCAAAACAAGAAACAAAAACCTCCTCCACAAAATATATTAGATGTTTATCAATATCAATATAATTATATAAGATATATTAAGACTAAGGTTATATTAAAAGGAAAGTACATGAGCATTAAATTCAGATATTAAAAAAAAGGAAAAAAAAAAAAGTAAACTTCCATAAAGGTTACATACCTATTCTTTTTATTAATTGCATGACTTTTGTGATTTATTATCATGTACATTCAAAGCTAGGAATGTCAAATCAAATCCTCCAAATTAATTAAATTTGAACCTATAGTACCATATCAAAATCACAGCATCACTTAAAAAAAAAGAAAGCTTAATTGAAGTTAGGACGCCAACCACACCTGCCCCAATGGAATCCACACATTGGTGATGTTTGGTTCTTAAGCTGGTCACCAACTCCCACCCAAATTCAGCAGGTCACTCACCATCATCATCATCCAAGCAAACTCCTCATAAACAAAAAAGAAGTCCATGCACATGCACTTCATCTCCCATACTTCTGCAATGCATTCATTCATTGTTTTTCAACATATCTACCATATAAACTCAATAGAATCCCACAGCTTGCCAACTCCAACTGTCCATGGTTGTCCTCTTCTCTATGCCCCTTTTTTTTCTCAACTCATGACTTTCTCATGAGAACTTTTCCACCATGTCTCATCCTATATATACCTTCCCAGCCTTTCTCCCTTCTTCTTACAAGCTTCTTGTGATCAATTGTTTCCTCTCTTAATTAGTACCTCTCTCTTCAAATCACACACCAAAGATGGTAATTAACTTCTTCTTCTTCTTCTTTGCATGTTAGTGTTTACTATATTTAATTTGGTTCTCTTGAGACAGATTGCTGGAGCAGGAGAGAATGGCATTAATGTGTTTGAGCTGAGTGTGAATCAAAGGGAACCATCACTTGTTGTCCCAGCTGAAGAGACAGAGAATGGGCTTTACTTCCTCTCAAACTTGGATCAAAACATTGCGGTGACTGTCCAAACAATCTATTGTTTCAAGTCTGAAGATAAAGGGAATGAGAATGCTGCTGAGGTGATAAGGAATGCCTTAGCAAAGGTTCTTGTTCATTATTATCCTCTCGCTGGTAGGCTCACCATAAGCTCTGAGGGGAAGCTCATCGTCAACTGCACCGGCGAAGGTGCCGTCTTTGTTGAAGCTGATGCTGACTGTAACATGGAAGAGATTGGAGATATAGCCAAGCCTGATCCATTGACTCTTGGCAAACTTGTTTACAATGTTCCTGGTGCCAAGAACATACTTGAGATACCCCCTCTTGTTGCTCAGGTATATATATATATATGTGTGTGTGTGTATTTGAACTGCTAGCTAATATGTATTATTACCAAATTATTTCTAATCATGTGTATGTTATGTTCTTGATGATAAGGTAACAAGATTCAAGTGTGGAGGTTTCATACTTGGTTTATCAATGAACCACTGCATGTTTGATGGACTTGGGGCAATGGAGTTTGTGAACTCATGGGGAGAAACAGCAAGAGGATTGCCATTGGCCGTGCCACCATTCATAGACCGAACGGTGCTAAAGTCCAGAAACCCTCCAGTGATCAGCTACCCTCACCATGAATTTGCCGAGATAAAGGACATATCAAACACAGCTGCATTATACCAAGAAGAGATGCTCTACAGATCCTTCTGCTTTGATCCAGATAAACTCAAGGAACTCAAACTTAAAGCCATGGAAGATGCAACTCTCACTAAGTGCACTACCTTTGAGGCTCTATCTGCATTTGTATGGCGAGCCCGGACACAAGCTTTGAAGCTAAAACCCGAACAAGAGACCAAGCTTCTCTTCGCCGTCGATGGAAGGTCACGTTTCAATCCTCCACTCCCCAAAGGCTACTTCGGCAATGGCATTGTGTTAACAAACTCAATCTGCCAAGCCGGTGAGCTCGTCGGTAATCCTTTATCGTATTCAGTTAGATTAGTGCAGAATGCAGTGAGCATGGTGACCGATGAGTATATGAGATCGGCAATGGATTACTTTGAAGCAACTAGAGCCAGACCTTCACTGAATGCAACTTTGCTGATCACTACTTGGTCTAGGCTTTCTTTCCATACTACTGATTTTGGATGGGGAGAACCAGTGCAGTCAGGACCAGTGGCACTGCCTGAGAAGGAAGTGATATTGTTCTTGTCTCATGGGGAGGAGAGGAAGAGCATTAATGTGCTTTTGGGACTGCCTGCTTCTGCAATGCTGGCATTCCAAGAGCTCATGAAGATCTGATTGAGTTTCTTTATTGCTTTTGTGGTGGTTATCTTGCTACTGGTGTCATTAATTTCCCTTTATATATTATGATTTAGTACTATGATTGTTTTCTATGAGAGCAGCAAGCAGGTTTACAGTATGTCAATTTTATGTTTCAAGTTTGTTTTTTTATACGTCAGAGTATGAAAATAAAGATACGTTTTAAGTTCATAGCTGTTGATCTTACACATATTACTGCTACTTCAGTGCATCACTGAAATGTTCAAACTCAAAAACAGAAATCCAGCCCTTTGAAGTGTGTTCAGTCCTCTGTTTTTTTAATTGTCAGAACAAAAAAAGTTGAAGAAATCAATCAATATTGGAAGATTTTCGTTACTAACTCCAACCAGATTTATCCTTGGTAAATTATAAAAAAAACTAAACATGAAGTCAATCAATGTATATATTTAACAGTCAAAAATAATTTTGACTCTCATGCAGTAAATTAGGATGAAATCTATTTACTATTGAGATAAATATGTCTTAAATTACCAATATAATCCTACTGTAACAATTTCTTTTGATTGTCAATGGAGTAAATTAGGAAAGATCATTGGAAAATGGGTCACTGAAAACTAAATGAAGAGACTACAAGGATTTATTCTGAATGACTTGGTCTAATACACTGCACTAGCTTATAAACCTTTTGTTTTTTCATTAATCATTCATCCACGATTTTAATAAACAAAGACTCCACATCAAAACTGTATCTCCATTTATCCTCTATTTGTGTTGTTTTGTAAAGCAGAATAAAGTTTCTGTTTTAATAATTGCATTCCCCTCAAAAGATATTGGCAGAATATTATCTTCAGCCTTCAGAGGAGAAGTGGTCCCTATATATATAATTAATTCATGATGTAGAGATTAAATATTAACTTATCTGCTACTCTATAATTAGTATATTAGAATATAATCGACAAACTCAACTAATGAAGGATTGGACAGAGACTGTAATCTAGCGGTGGAGTTACATCACCTATATTTGATTTGCTTTGTATAATGACACATACAACTCTGCTTCTCTGTTCTTGCTGAACAGAGGGCTATTCCTATGCTCTGTTTTTAGAACTTTATTTGAATGAATGGGTACAAAACTGAAAAACGTTTCTCATGTCTTGGATCTGACTTCATGAGGAGTAACTAAATCTTTGTTATAAAGTTATGGTTTTTCTATTTTTATGGGAAATTTTTTCTCTCGTTGTTCTGATAATAACATGAAAAACTGTCAGTAATTTCACTGAAAGAAAATTAGATCAAGGTATAATAATTTTAAGAAACAAATAATAAAAATAAAATCTAAACAAGAATATTGTCACTCCACCATCCCATGTTTCAGTTTCAGATTTGATGTTAACCCATCCACACCTTTAGATAACTTGGAAAATAACACTTCAATCTAATTCAAGTCAACCAACCCACTATCAACTCAACACAAAGGAGAAACAAGGTCTGCAAAAATATCAAAACATTTAATGAAACATCCTAACAACTGAAATAATTTATATCCATGAAAGGACACTATACTTGATGATATCCATTAATATAAAAGAGTACACCAGCAAGAACGAACTTGGTGTTCATGCACAATAAGCATGAAACAAGAACAAGAACAAATTAAGAGAAACAAGAACACCATTCATTCAGCTTGCATGATAATATATAAAAGCATCTGAATTAATATCCAGTAGTAAAGTATCAAGTATTCACCCATGCATGGCCATGGGTCTGGAGGGGCTGAGAAGATTATACCCAGAAGAACTCCTAGAGAAGCTACAAGCCAGTGATGGAGTAACCACCATCTCCTTCTCCATCTCCATCTCCCACAATACCTCTTCAAAGAGCTTCACGTTGCATGGCAGCTTCAAAGGACCTTCAGTGGCAAAACCATACACCATCTCAGCATCATCTAACAGCTTCTTGAACAGTGGGTGGTTAATGACCTCTGTGCGCACAAAGAACCTCTCAGTCTCTTCCCCAACGTACAACGAGACACATCCCTCAGGTGCCACCTTCTTCTTCCTCGGAGACTCTGATTGTGACCTTGTCTTCATGACCATGGTTGGTGTAGTCCTTGTTTGCTTGCTGCCAAAGGACCGGCATCTTTGGAAAGTCTTTGAGATTAAACTCTTGCTGTTCTTGGAGTTGTTCTCCATGTAATTATAATACAAAGAGATGAATGAAAACAAGAATAACTAAGTAACAATGGCTGGTTTTCTCTTCTGTATCAAAAACTATAGAAAACCATGCAACTGAGATAAGGATATATATGTGTGTGTGTATATATATATATCTCAGTTAACCTCTGTCATAGACTTGGTGAACCATCACGTCCATGCAAGGTACTGAGGAATCAGGCATGACTAGTTGCAGCCTTCTCTGCCAGAGCATCAGAAGGAGAAGAAGATTGATGGAGAGAAGAGAGGCAGCCAAGTTGGTATATTGTGTACATGTCTTGCAGTTGATATGGAGCATGAACCAATTAATATAAGCACTGCAAATTGGCGAGCAAAATGTCAACTCATGAAAACGGATGGGGCACTCCGTGCTGCCTACATTGGTTATCTGACCATAGTTTATTTGGGTTGGTGCAAAGCAAGCCATTCATAAATGTCATTCAATTGATAATTATTTGCCAAAATGAAAGAATGAAATAAAGGTATAGAGGAAAATAGAAATAAGAAAAGAATGCAGGGTATCAACCTCCCCGTAGTCCTAATCCCCCCATAATTACCTCCACTGTGTTTACTTTGTCAACTCAATTTATATAATAAGGGATTGACATGTTTCTTTATTTATGTTGAGTGTAGTCTAATCATTTAGATTAATTAAAAATATTGGACAATTGAATTTTTTTTTTAATTTGTTGAGGATGCTAGAAATAAACTTTATCAGACTTTATTCACTACTATGTTAATACTGATTTAAAAAGTTTTTATTTACTAGTTACTGTATTTTATGCTTGTTCATATCTTATTGTCTTGTCATCTTTAATTTATAGTCAATATATGCCATTTATTTATTTTGAAAAAACTAACAATTACAACTAATCCAATTACTCGTAATGCAATTTTTGAAAGAAAAAATTGGAATAGATAAATTTAATTTAAGAGATCGCCCAACAAAAACAAAAATTATATAAATAGTACTTAAACCTAGATGCTTAATTAAAATAGAAGAATAAGTAGTACAATTACTATTCAAATCCATGCCTTAATGAAATTGTCTCTTTCAATCAAGAATAAAAAGATTATAAAATATCTTAACAAAGGTAGGAGCTCTATAATTAGTTTATTTAGGATTAAAAATACTATATTAAAACAAAATGTTATTCTGAACAAGATTAATATCATATTTTTATTTATTAATTTAAACTTGAAGCCGCCAGAGTAGACTTGCATTCCTTTTAAATAAGGGCAACCCTATATAATCCTTGCAACACTAGTTTTTGGGTTATTTATTTATTTTTACTAATAGGCGACAAGCGCCTCCTACTCAAGGGATTTGTCAAAGAGACAGATAAATACGGAGGTACACCAGTTACGGTGGCTTACAGACCTCTTAAAAAAATTTTCCTGACCTGTAACCTGATGGGTGAAACCACTGTTTTTCCATCAAGAGACCCACACCCAGGTAATAAATAGTACAAAAATAGTAATGGATCCGAATGTATATTGCATGAATAGTATATATGCACTACTGAAGCCATGGTGTATAGTATATAAACAGTTCGTGAAACAGTACTATTGAGGAGAGGATTTGAAACCATGATCCTTTTTACAATAGTTTTTTATGTTGGTTATATATATATATATATATATATATATATATATATATATATATATATATATATATATATATTCTTGTTTGTTTTTAACAAAATTATGTTTACCCATTTTTATTAAAAAAAAACAATGATGCTTTTAGCTTATTAATTTATTTTATCAAAGTAAAGTAAAAAATAAAATAAATATTAAATATAATTATTCTGACAAAAAATGAAAAAAAAAACTTTGTGTTTATCCATATCTTTGAAATATATATACATATGTGTGTGTGTGTTGATTAGGAAAAAAAGAGTTTTTTTATTTTCAGCTATTGTATTTGTGTGAAAAGAAATTAAAAAACTCATAACTAATCATACTTTACTTTATTATGAGAAAACAATTACGAGAAAACAAGAGTAAAACAATTTAAATATCTCAAAATTTATATTTATTGAAAATAATAATGATAATAAATTTTTTATTGTGAGTGCAAACTCGCAGCTCAAATCACTCATTTTAGGTTAAGAGTGTGGATTGAATTATTTTTAATCTGTGTGAATGCCTGTGATGCATATAATTTTTGTTAATTTGGAAAATAAAAAAATAAAAATATATTTGAAAAAAAATCGCTGTCGAGGGGCGGTTTTGAGTCAGCCATCAACCTTGTCAATGTGAAAGGCACTGAAAGCACCAAAATGCATGCGAATGCGTCATCAGGTTAATCAGCAAAGCATGCTCATTGTTTATACATATAATAAGAAACATACATATTTTACATCTAATGCTTCATTTATGTAAGAAAAAATTTTAAAAATAAACTTTTGGTTTCTCCAACTACTTAAAAAAAAAAAAAAGAAAAAAAGAAAAATCATTAACAACCGAGAGTAAAATAATCAATTTATTATTAAAAAATCACATGGTATAAAAACCAACACGGTTTTTAATAAGATTTTATTTGTTTTTTGAAATTTAAGTTTTTTTTTTATTAAAATTTTGTGAGAGATTAATAGATTAAAAAAATATTTTTTCTATGTCAAATGAGATGGATTTTAAATAAATTGACTATTTTGTTCTTATGAGTTAACACTGTTAAAAACTTGTTAACGATTTTTCCTTTTTTACTAGCTAGGTAAACCACATAAATTTAAAACAAAAAAAACAAACATCTGTCCCCCGTTTTTGCAAAACTGAAAAACCACAAGTTTAATTTTGAAATTTCTCTTTTATGCAATTAATGCCGCATACAACCAACGACTTTATAGCCCAATGGTAAATTGGGTCCACGGGAGTTAAATTCCCCATGACCACGCTCCCCAGCTTCAAGAGAGAGGATGTTGTGGTAATTCTTTCACTCACCTATACCCTTGAGGGTTGGCGTTTGTTGCCCTACCTCAAAAAAAAAAAAAATAAAATAAAATAAAATAAAATTAATGCCGCATACATGTGGTGATATGACTTCTTTTCTATGATTTTTAGATAAATCACAAGAAATATATATATGAAGTTTTATTTATTTATTTAGGTAGTGCTACTTTGTTAAATGTATTCATGTTGTACATTAATTTGACATTAATTAAAAAATAAATTATTTTTTTAAAAGATAAGATCAATATTTGTCTTGGTTTCTTTTCTCAAGTTTGTGTTGCATTTACTTAGTTGTGAAAATTGGTCAATTTTGAGCATTTTCATTGAAAAAATGATATATTATTTTAGAGGATCATAAGTGTTTTATTACTTGCATCTGACTACGAACTATGTGTGTATATATATATATATATATATATATATATATATATATATATATATATTGTTTTGTTATATTTTTATTTATTTCTCAATCTGTGCATATATTCTCTATAAAATCTTATATCTGATTTGTGTTCATAATTTACCAAGCAATACTGGCAAGGTTAATGGTAAAGGCAAAACTATAAAAATGCAAATATGAAAATAAAAATAAAATATTATTCATTGTTGTATTATGAGATTAGTTCAAAGCCTACAAATAAATAATTAATAGTTGCCGCATTTGATTAATATTATTTCTTTAACAAATAAGACAAATTTAAATAGGTTTAATCAAACTCTAATACACCAACCTCATCAAAGTTGACAAACAAACAAAATTTATACTTAAATGATTGAATTATAAAATGTACTGAAAATTTATAATTATGAGCCATGTCTATGAGTAGGGATGGCTACGGGTCTGGTCGGGTCTAGTGCGGGTTTTGCTATACCTGTACTCACACCCGCTACCTCACCCCCATATCTGAACCCGAACCTGACTGATAATCGGGTATCCGCGGAAATACCCACCCCGCTATAACCCTATTTAAAAATATTTAAAATAGAATTAAAATACAAAGTAAAAATTAAAAAATATCAATATAAAATCATAGATTTTTCGTTTGAATGAACGCTATAGAATAAAAATTGAAAATAAACATTCAAAATAACACAAAATAAAAAAATTCAACATCATAAAGTAAGAATTTAAAAAATTTTAATAAAAAATTAAATATATATAATTGGGTTTATTTATTAATTGAATTTCAAGTCGGGTTCGGGTTGGAATCAGGATTCCCATACCCGCACCCGCACCTGCTTTATATTAGTCTGGTTTTACCCGAACTTGACCCGTAACCCGGTTAAACCAAGTTTTACCTATCAAATTCGGATTGGGTTGGGTCAGGTCTAATCAGATCTGGGGATTATTGCCATCGCTATCTATGAGATCAAAAGTTTTTTATTGTGGATAAATCATTTTTATTAAACACAAAGGGGAAAAAATAGTAAATGTTGAAATGACTAGACATCAAAGTAAATGGTAGTTAGGAAGAAAAACTCCTAAAGATCAGAAGTTATAAATTTATAAAATTAACTTAGAAGCATATCATATCAGGCAAACTTCTCTCAATTTTCTTCTTCAAATTTGTCTTTTTCTTTCCCAAAAGGCATGCAAAAGGTTACTCTATTGTTTTTAAAAATAATATTAAGATAAATTAATCTTTGCAGACCTCAATTTCAATGAATTGCTCCTTCACATGAGAGATCCAACAGTACCATATTAAATTGATTAAAAGGCCCAATATGACATTGATGTTTATATTACTAAAATCATTTATAAATAATATTATAGATTTTTTAATAAAATAAAGAGTTTTTTTTATAATAAAATATATAAACTATTAATTTAAGAGAAATTGCTTAAAAAGTCCAAACAACTTTACCATTGGACAAAAAAAACCTTTGATTATTTCAAATCTCTTCGACGTCCCTCCTTTTTCCAAAAATTACTTTTAAGTTCAATAACTAAATAACCTCGGTTTTACTATTTTTATATCACGTTCAATCTTTAGTTTTGTTTTTTGGTTTTGGTACTTTAGATTGACTACTCTTAGATCACCTTCAGTTTTTAGTTTTACTCTTTGATTTTTTAGTGAATCGAACTTCCAAAGATAACGTGAGAGGTGAAATGAAACTGGTTATAAAAAGAAGGGATTGCATATAATAATATTTTATCGGAATGACTACAGAGGTTAAATAAAAAGTTCAAGGGACTAATAAATAATTTTTTCTTAATTTAATAAATAAATAAACAAGATAAAGATAGTATAAGTAAGGAGACTACAAAATAATTTAAAAACAAAAAATAATAAACAGATAATTAGATTATTTAATATTTTTCACTAATCAACAATAAAATAAAAAATATATATATTTTACTAACATATTGGAAATACTAAAACATGTTGGGAAGCATTGCAAAATGGTGAGCAAAATGTCAACTCATGTGTGTTTTCTCTTTCATTTTCGTTTTTAATAAAACAGTGATTTATTTACTTTTATAATAAAAAAAATTATCAGGTCATGAAAACAGATAGGGCACTCCTAATCCCCAATAATTACCTCCGCTGTATTTACTTTGTCAACTCAATTTATATAATAAAGGATTGATTTATTTCTTTATTTATGTTGAGTGTAGTCTAATCATTTAGATTAATTAAAATATTACACAATTGAATATTTTTCTTAATTTGTTGAGAATGTTAAAAATAAACTTTATTAGACTTTATATCCACCACTATGTTGATATTGATTTAAGAGTTTTTATTTACTAGTTATTGTATTTTATGCTTGTTCATATCTTATTGTCTTGTCATCTTTAATTCATAGTCAAAATATGTTGTTTATTTATTTTGAAAAAATTAACAGTTACAACTAATCCAATTATTTATAATGCAATTTTTGAAAGAAAAAATTTTGAATAGATAAATTTAATTTGAGAGATCGCCGAACAAAAACAAAAATTATATAATTAGTACCTAAACCTAGATGTTTAATTAAAATAAAAGTATAACTAGTACAATTCTTATTCAAGTCCATGCCTTTGTGAATTTGTCTCTTTCAATCAAGCATAAAAAGATTATAAAATATCTTAACAAATGTAGGAGTTCTATAATTAGTTTATTTAGGATTAAAAATAGTATATTAAAACAAAATGTTATTCTGAAGAACATTAATATCATATTTTTATTTACTAATTTAAACTTGAAGCCGTCAGGGTAAACTTGCATTCCTCATTTCCTTGCAAATAAGGGCAACCCTATATAATCCTTGCAAGTTGCAACACTAGTTTTTGATGTTGGTCTACTATATATATATCAAAGCATTATTTCATATGGCTAAATAATGGAAGCTTCGGTCACTCAGTTTCTTGTTAGTTTTTAACAAAATTATGTTTATCCATTTTTATATAAAAAAATAATGATACTTTTAGCTTGTTAATTTATTTTATAAAATTAAAGTAAATATTAAATATAATTATTCTAACAACAAATGAAAAAAAAACTATGTGTTTATCCATATCTTTAAAAAAATGTTGATCAGGATAAAAAAGAGATTTTTTTTTTTTTTTTAGCTATTGTACTTATGTATAAAAACTAAAAAACTCATAACTTATGATATTTATCTTATTGTGAGAAAACAAGAGTAAAACAATTCAAATGGCTCAAATTTAATACTTTCTAGATTATGAGGGCAAACTCGCAGCTCAAACCCATGTTTTGACATGAATAAATATTTAAATATTATTTATTTTAACTTTTTCTTACATAAGAAGGGTGGTATTTTCTCTCCCACTCAAGCCAACAAACATTGAGGTTGGAATCCTCTGACTAAAAAAAAAGTTGAGCGCTCATTACTTATATATATTTATAAATAAATAAATAAATAAATATTTAAACAAAGCAAAGAAAGAGAGCAACAGGTGAAACCGTGAAGGATACTTGACAAGAAAAAAAAAAACGTTTAATTAATCAAACCATTGAATATGACACCCTATTTGTACATCCATGACTAAGGCAAGCACGCTTGGCCCCATTTAAGAAGTGACTAGATTCGCTTCTTGTTGGTCAACTACTAAGCCCGATTTGACTTAAAAATAGTTTATGAACCGCCATGTAACGACACATCAATAGATGGAGATTAAAGCCAAATTCAATGTAAATTAACTAGTGGATTTTTTTAAAAAATTTATTGGGTACGGGTATATGTCTCTATTATTAGATTTGCCATTAAAATAAAGTCCAATGTATGTCCGTAATATGATATTTGAGAATACTGGATATTTATGTGCAAGTCAAAATTTTTATTTTTTATTGTGACTAGATATGCATGTAGTTTTTTATTTTTTTATTTTTTATTTTATAATAACATGTTTCTTTCTAGATAAAAGATAAATATGTAACTATGGATTTGTAACTCTCTCCAACAAAGTCAAGTGTAACTAACTATTGTCAATAATCTCATGCCCAACAAACTTTAGTGGATGAAATTAATAGTCAAAGAGTCATTATTGTTGCCTGCTATGGCCATCTAGTTTTTTTTAATGGTTTATTATGGTCTGCAACATCTCTTCACAAAAACAAAGTGGAGTAGGAATTTCAATAGCTCGGAATAAAAAATTATGTAATAAACTATTTGTGTAAGTACTTTAAATAAAGTATTTCAAGTGGATTATAAACAATTCAGTGAATCCAAATAAAAAAAATAAATAAATTGTCCTTGCTAGCCATGTTAAAAACGAGGCTTTCTTGTTGTTTCAGAGTCAATTTGTGAATTTGTGTTACAAATAGAACATCAAATGAGCATAAAAATGGTAAGTACAATTTGTAAATACATGATAGAGTGAGATGTTGGTTTATGGTATAAATCCTTTTATTTTAGATTTCGAAACCAAATCAAATTCATCTTAATTGTAATAAATTATTTAATTTAGTGTGGAAAAAGTCTATATCAAACTAGGCATTTTGACTATTTGATATTTGTGTCAATTTAGGAGAAATCTCCCTCACTTTTTTTTTTTTTTTTTTTTTTGCTGTGATGACATTTATTTGTTTGTTTGTTTTTTTTTAAGTTTTTAGTATTTGTTTATATTATATTAATTTTTTATATTCATCGGCTCATTGACACAATTGTTTAAAAAAACTATGATTTTTTTAGATCCGAATGATTTACACAATGAATAAGTTGGAATTATAAAAGCAACGGCAACTCCCTCCAAGCCTTCAAATTCATTAAAAATCCATCAAATTAATCATATTCCTACATAATTCAAACCATGTTATTTAAAAATTTTATATTTATATTCAAACCATGATGAAATGAATCAAATGATATTAGTACCTTTAACTATATTAATCGGGCATAGGATCCTTGAATATAAAGATATTTTTAGTATTTAAAATGTTTTTTTTACATTTCTAATGAATTGCATGTTGTTCGTGGGTTTTTTTTTTAATTTTTTTTATTGATTTGTACTTTTTTTATTTGAGTTTTTTTTGTTGTTATTTTATCTATTTGTACTTTTTTTTATTGGTGAGAGTCGTCTCTATTATATGCCTTTTTAATTGACTTTGGCTTTTTGTTTTTTATTTTTTATTTTTATGAAAGATGAATCATTGCATTCAAATAATTATCTAAATAATTCAGAGAGTTGACTATTTCCACTATAGGAAAGGTGCAGCCATTGCTCAACTTTTATCAACTAAGAATTATTATTGGCCTCTACTATATATTACATGGAAAATGATATGAGGTAAGATATTATTTATTATGATTTTAAAGGGTATTTGTGAGGACCATGGACGGTGGAAAAGTATACATCGAGAGAATTAAAAAAAAAATGGAAAAGGTCGTTTTTTTTTATTTATAAATTATATGATCTGTTTTTCCATGGCATAAGAGAATATAAAAGAATTAAATAAAATCATTTTTTTATTTGGAAATACATGAGAACACTTGAATGATTGGACATGTACTCAAGCAGGATTAAATTTTTGGTAGGTCACTCAAGTTTAAATTTATTTCATTTTGGTTACCAAATTTTAATTTGTATCTAAAAAGTTATTCAATTTTGATTTCTTTTCTCCTGCAGGTCACCCGCAAGTAACTACATCCATGGATCTTAAGTCGCTGTCAGAAAAAACACAATCAGCGGTCGTCGCCGCTTCATCTGGCTGAGTTGGAGTCTCCACGTCATCATTTCTGTCCACATCAGCTGAGAGTTGACATAAAAAATAGGCAACCTTTTAAATACAAATTAATGAAAGTTGATAACCTGAGTGAAATAACTCCAAACCTGAGTGACCTATAAAATTTTTTAATATATTTGGAGGTTTTTCAATCATGAATCTAATAAATCATGTGATTAGAGACTATGGATTTCACAATTTTTAACATTCTATAATCAAAGAAAAGAATGAATGAATGAACCAGCAACCATCATCCATTAAACTATAACAATACATTCAAAAAGACAAAAAGTATAATACCTTCAACTAGAACCATATTTTCAAATAATTGTTACAACAAAAACAAAGACAATTGAATGATGCACAAAAAAATTTCATTCAAGTCTAATATTAAATTTACATCGGCAACTATTAAAACTGCATACATATTCGGTGGTATATAATGTACTCATACAAAACAACAAAATCACAAGCACACTCACTCAAAACCCCAGCAACCATCATCCAAAATTACAAAAAATTTAAATGATAACAAACCAAAAAACCATAAGCACCATCTTCTAGCCCTCAAGATAGTCTTCCTTGTGTGATACCACCACCTGCAGTATTACAACTCACAGGAAAACCGATGGTTGCCTTGGCTCACGGGGTTGCGATGCTTGCCATGGAAGGGAGAAGATACTAAGGGATGTGGAAGGGAGAAGAAACTAGATGGTTGCCCTAGCTCACGATGTTGCTATGCTTGCCATTACGCACAAGGAGAAAGAACTAATGGTCATCGAAGAGAGACAAACCTAAGGGACGTGGAATAGAGAAGAAACTAAGGGACATAGAAGGGAAAAGAAACTAAGGGAGACTAGGGTTTCCGAGATGAAAAGTGGGAGAAGGCGGCGGCCACTCAGCTTGGGAGATAAAATGGTATGGGGTTAGGGTTTAGCTTGGGAGAAGACTAGCTAGGGTTTTATGTAAGGCTGACGTGGCGAACCCTTGGTTGACGTGGACAGAAATGATGACGTGGAGACTCCAACTCGGCCAGGTGACATGGCGACGATCGCTGATTGTGTTTTTTCCGGCAGCCACATAAGATCCATGGATGTGGTTTCTCGCGAGTGACATACTGGGGAAAAGAAATCAAAATTGAGTAATCTTTTAGATACAAATTAAAACTTGATAACCTAAGTGAAATAAGCTAAAACCTAAGTCATCTATCAAAAATTTAATCCTACTCAAACATGATATTAAGTGAGATCCATAGATTAGCTACCGCAACGAAAAGCAATCACAATGGAGGGAAAAAAGTGAAGATTCAAATACCACCGATAATGAAACAATAACAAATTTTCCATTTAAATTTCAAATTAATTTGATAAATTTGAATAAAAACACAGTGAATTGCAATGAATATCCGAGACTAGAAGAAAATAATGTGAGCGTTTTCTTATATTAAAACCATTATCCTAATTAAAATTTAAATTAATCAATAGATTTTAAAATAAAATGGATGAATAACCAAAATATGTTAGAAAATTTAAAAACTCCATAGATATAAGTCAGGACATTAAAAAAAAACTCACTAGAAGATGTTTGTGAAATGGTTTAGAAGCTAGAGTGAAAAAGTAAAAAATGAGAAGGCATATTTGAAAAACGAAGAAAAATAAAGTGGAGATAAAAAAAAAAATGTATCATGGATAGAAAATTAAGTGAAAAAGTAAGAAAATTAGGAGAATAAATGGAAGGAAGGAAGGAAGTAATTAAAAAATCTATTAATACTGTTTTAATAAACACATTCTTAATTTATTGTTTGGATTTTTTTTTAAAATTTAATATATAACACCTACATCAATTCTATCAAATTGCCTGGAAGCTGGTTTTTTCGACATGATCTGTTGAGCCTTCTGGTATTTGTTTAATTGTTATCTTTTTTCTCCAAGATGTCCATATTCACCATTATCTACATTATTTCTTTGTTTTTCTTGCTATCTATCCATGTCTAGTGAATTTCTAGTTGTATTTTTTTTTATTGTGGCTCTAAATTTGAAGTACTCTATTTGTTTTATCTTTTGTGGTTTATTAACTTTATAAATAAAAAAAATAAAAAAAACATAAAATTAACAACTGATAACATTGGGCAAGATATGGTATATATATTAACTATTTAAAAAAAATCCCAATATAATGGTTTTTACATCATGTACATGTCAAAATGTTGGGTTGCTATGAAACAATATACTCAAAAAATGAGTATGACTAAGATAAGAATACTAATTGAATGCCAGACGTTATTAGAAAAAATTTATTAAAGAATAAATTTATCTAAAATAAACTAAGATTAGAATGCCTAAAATGAAGTGCCACCTAAGTGGCAAGTCGAGAGAGAATAGTTTGAAATGGTATGAACATATCCTAAAAAGACCAGTAAATAAATCCATGAAGATGGTAGAAATGTTTTAAGTGTAGGGTTAAAAAAAAAAAAAAAAAAAAAAAAAAAAAAAAAAAAAAAGTAAGGATAGCCTTAAAAATGTTTGGTATAAATTTTATATATTAATTAATTAATTTTTTTTATTTAGTTCTTTAAATTTTTATATAATAGCATAAAAGAAAAAAAATCATATAATAAATGTCTTTATTTTTTAATAGAAAAACATAAACGAGAAAAATTCATATAACCAGTGTGAAATAAATAGGACTATCCGCTTTTATTCTTGTGTTCTTATTATTGAACTACTTGCACTTGAATTCTATCAAGTTGCCCGGACGGCACTGATAACTATGTGCAAGATATGGTATTTAACTAAACAAAATACATTTAATTAAAGAAATCCCAGTTCATTTGTATTGGCGCAAGCTAGCACCATGATAATTCGGATTAGACTTTGACTGTTCCGTCAGTACATAGGTCATCCATCTAATTAATTATAGTGTAACTTTTGCAAACAAATTAATAATCCACCTATATTATAAAAACCTTCAAATGAAACCACACAACACAATGACATATATATATAAATAAAAGCCATATCTAGCAAATTTACATAACAAATCAAACTAATACCCTTGACATTTACTATTCATTTTTCTCTTTTCTTTATGCATGCACGTATCCAAGATTCCAAGATAAAAACACAAAACACAACACAATCAGAACTTTCACAAGTGAAAGCAAAAAAAAAAAAAAAAAACCTACAAAACATTAGCAACGCCATGCTGAAGCAGCTATGATAGCTCTATCCTGCCACCCTAGAAGCAAGCAACCCTTATCCTCTGTAAGCCTATATCCATCACACGAGTACAATCCCAGGAGTATCTTAGATTGAGTCACTGCATTAGCACTTAAGGGCACTCCTTTAAATCCTTTCCCTTCCATCACCTTTCTCCATTTCTCCAGCCTCTCATGCCTTTCCAAACGTTCAGCCCCCTCGCATGCCACGATGTTCCTAATCTCCGGCGCAAACACGTACTGCTCGACCTTGGCTCGCGCAACGGAGTCACTGGGGAACGTGGCGTCCAAAGAATCAAAGATGGCCGAGTAGTAATGCAGTGCTTCAAGAAACCTGCCCAAGAAGTGTGGGCCATTGTGGCTTGCATCTTTTTCGACTAACGTGACAATACTTGGTGCCTGGTCCCGAAGCATGCCGACTAAACCGCCGATGCTGGAGCCGGCCACACTGTGAAGCCGGCACACGGAGTTCACGGCCAGCGCCTCCCCGACTCGGCGGTGTAGCATGTGGGGTTGTAAGTTCTCGAGACGTTCACCAACCGCGTGGAACTCGAAGGGGACGCGGAGAGAGTGGGCGAGTTCGGCGAGATGGCGGCCGGTTTCACGTACACGGTCGATTGAAGGGCCTACACCGGTGATGCGGAGAAATGGGGCGCCGCCAGGCCGTGCGGCGAGGGCTTGCAGGAAGGCAGGCCATTGGTAGCCTTGATGAATGTCAAGATCGATGACGTGCACTCGTTCTTCAGCTTCGAAGGCTTCGAAGATGGCTTGGTTAGCGGTGAAGTGGGCGAATTTGATGTAGGGACAGGCTTGATAGAGTATTTGGTAGATCTTGAGAACGTCAAGGGAGTGTGAAGGGAAGGGTGGTGTTTTTGGGGAGGTGGAAGGGGATCGGGTGGATGAGGCCGAGGCAGCGGTGAGCGTGGCGGCAAGTCTCGCTGCTAGTGCGTCAGTGAAGCATGACGCCACGCGCTGCATGGAGTCGCCGATGGGCGAGACAATGCGGTTGAGGTGGTGGAGATACCTTCTGGCTGACATGTAGTCATCCTTGGCTACTGCATCGGCGCAGGCCAAGAGTAGGTTTACCAGTTGAAGTCCACTGTCTTGTTCCTGCAATATAAATCGTATTAATATTATTAGTCATATTTGGTCTTTATTTTAATCTGAATCCACGTTATTATGAAATTAAAGCAGTCTCATGCACGTCCAACGCTCGAGTTACTCAACTTCAGGCCTTGTCATTTGTGACTCACTTTTCTAGCCCTCACTCAGGAATCAGAATGGATAGTAATATTCCTACCTGTTCATGGTCGGAGAATATGGGGCCTAGCATGCCATGATATGCAGGCTCCAGCTGCTCAGACTTGGCTGCGGCCACTTGCACCAGCAAGCTACTATGGTCAAGAAGATCCCTCTGTTGTTGGTGGTGGTGGTGCTGGTGCTGGTGCTGATCCTGAGTTTGTAACTGAGCTCCAAAGTGGTTCAAGTGAAAAAAATCCCCTTCAGAAGTCATCTGAAGGCCAACTGGGCTTGCCTCAGATGTTGAGTTAGAGAATCTTGAGCTTGGGATTGATAGGCATTCAAGCAATGACATGTCAAGAGACTCCGGTGAGCACGAGATGCCGGACAACCTGTACTCGGTGTAACCATCTCTGTTAAAATCATCCAATAACACATCCATGGCTGGCAGTGCCAGGCTTTCTCCATTAACATACTGAGGAGATGAGCCGCTAAAGACCCTGTGGAGTGGACTCTGTGACTTCCCTTTACCGGCTCCTGCCACATGAGATAAAGTGCCTGAAGGTTGAGTGGAGTAACCTAGTGAAGTTTGTGCTTGAAGTCCATGGACGTAACCACAGTTAGTATTAACATAGTTAGAGCTCAAACCCATCCTCTTTGGCGAAGAAATCATGTAGTCTCTCTTTGGCGAGCACACCATGAGGTCCCTCCTCGGAGATGAAATCATAAAGTCTGCACCGGCATCAATCTGGTCGGCAAAGAGAGATTCCCATATGGAGTTGTCCGGAGACTGAACCTCTACATCGATGTCTAAGTCGAACTTAAGGCCCTGCAGGGCTGAGACTGGTGCATTTTGGTTGACCTGATCGTGATCAGAGATGATGACATTGGACTCAGACACTGATGCAGTTGGTGACACAACTTGCTCCTGTTTTGAGCTTCCAATCTCACAGTTCCTCAAGTTCCCCCCCATGCTTCCACGCAGTGGATTTAACATTTTCCTCAATAATGAAAAAACTAGCTTAATAACTTAAATCAAAAGAATGAGCTCTTTATTTCTCAGATAAAAGCTTTTCTACTTCTCACGGTTCTGATTATAATTAAGCTTAAACAGGGTCTTCTATACAATCAACAAGGCCTTTCTGTCTTATTAGTTATTACTAATCAACTTTGTTTATGTAGAAAATATATGCATGTATATCATATTAAATAATAAACCAAAGTATATGACTTGATTCTTTTGGATCTATATACATCACCCAAGCCTCCTAAGAACTTTTCCTCAGGTCAAGAGTCTTTATTTGTCATTTTGGTGGTTTGTTTTTGTTCTAAGATATCCAAAAACAAGTATGGAAATGGACAAACCATATAATGTTAGATTCACAAGCCTACCAAATAGGAGAAAACAAAGGTTAAGTATATAAATATAAGAGATTTATCAAATGAGGTAAGGGGGAGAGTAGCAAGAGCTTTGGCGATGTCGTCGGTTGTGGCGTCGGTGGCGCCGACTAGGCCTTGGATTTGCCATCGGAGTGGAGTCCTTGGAGTGAACTCCTTTTTGAATTCTTCTAGGCGGCATCTCCTAAATTTCTTGTTCAATTATTTTACTTGGAAAATTATCATGAGACAAATAATTAACATGCATGCACAAACAGTTGTGGTCTGCATGGTAGGTGAGTTATCAGGCGGTTAATTAGAATAAAAATTTATAGTGAAGTGATGGTGATCATATATATATTATATTAAGGTGTTTTTAATTTAGGAAAAAGCAAGGAGTGTTTCGGTGAAAACAAGCTTATTCCAGGCTGTACGAAATCCATGCATGCATGCCTTTAGTGCTACGGTGCAAATCAATTACAGACGATGTGGAATGGACTGATGTTTATTTTATTCCATTCTTGTCTGGTATAGCTCACTAGTCTACGTTCGATCATTTGAAAATATAAGTTGCATGTATTAATGGTCTCTGAATCATGCATTTTTATTATTCTATGTTTTATCAATATATGGACTATTAATGAAATTGTCCCTATCTTTAATTTATGTATTCAGCTGTAAAGATCTGGCTCAACTTAAACGATGACTCTTTCATTTGGCCTTTGGCAATGCATACAAACTCGTTTAGTATTATTTGAATAAATTATTAGATAAATTAATGTTAAACATTAACAGAATTATTTTATGTAAAATAGGTATTGAACCATGGTTAAAGACAAATAAATAAATAAATAAATAAAACAGAATCCCAAAGATTTGTTTTTAATTTTAATTTGTGAAAATTCAGATATGAGCAGTCTACCTAGGGATACATGAAGAAAGTGATCATGAACAAAAGGTTAATCCACATACTGGCATCACATTAATTAATTTAATCAGTAGTATTTCTTTTGGTTTGTGGTTTTGAGAATTGTCTCATTTCATCGCTGATTCATTTAAGTCTTTGGTGGACCAAGTCCTCTTGAAGAATGCTTCAGCCTTCAAGGTACGGTTGAGACTGACTACTTAATTCCCGACCAATTAATCAAATTATAATTCTCTTGGAAGGGTTTAGCCTAAGCTATTCCAGTACTACCTAGACGTCAGTTTTCCCACATCATTGGATACAAGCAAAACCAATAAATAAATAATAATAATAATAATAATAAAAAGCTATGTTATAACACCGATATTGTATATTGCTCTCCTTTTTTCATTCCCAAGTGCCCAAACATCCTGCTTGGACCTATGGAGCAGATGATATCGAGAGCTTGGTCCTCATCTTAAACTTCCCTGTTTGTTGAATGTGAGAGCGGTTTTATGGTAAATTTGGCTTATTAGAAATAACAGTATTTTCAATTCAGTGTTTATTTTTTTGCTTTTTTATTTCTAAAAATTTATTACATGTACTTCTCTTGGATTCGAGTGGTCTCAGCTAGAGAGATGCACAACTTTGAAGAGTTTATTGTTGTGGTTAGATGTTGTATCCAGTTTTTAGGACCCCTTCACTCGAGGAGCTGGATCTTGACGGGCACGATGATATCTCTGGCTAGTTGCTACTCTTATTGCGCTGCTGTTTCTAGGAGTCCCTCTCTCCTTCTAGTTGTTTTGTGGTGTTGTACTTTTTTTTTCCACTTCTAGTAGATATTTTTCTTTTTTCCCTCTTTTTGTGGGTTGTCTTGTATTTGTACTCTCTTTTTTTAATGCATTTGTGGTTTATCCACTTTATATATATATAAAAAATTACTAACGCGTGGAATGCACAAGAAATTTATTTTGTTTTATGCTTTAGTTAGTCAAGTTAGCTTTCCTTTCGTTTTATATCTTTTAAAGAGGATTGAAACGAAAAGCTGGGTTCCTCTCTACAATGATTATAATCGGCCATGTGCAATGAGGTAGAGAATCCTCAAATTTTTCTTAGTAGAGATTGTAGAAAATAATCTCTAGAGCCAATCACGGAGCTGAGTAAGGAGAGTACTCCTAGTCTCTTCAATTCTTCGGTCTCAATAGTAAATTTAATATATTAATAAATAAAAATTTTATAAAAAAGTTAATTGATAAAAAAATCTCAATAAAAATAAATTTTATATAGTGGCCAGCTAACTGCTAAAAAAAATTTCAAAACCCATTTTTTTTCCCCTCAAATTCTCATCATTGCCCATTTTTCTTTCTCTGTCTCCCCGCCTCTTCCAATAACCGTTGTTCGTGGCACAATATGTTTTTTTTTTTTTTTTTGATGAAAAGTGGATAAACCACTAATTTATTGAAAAAGCGAAGTACGGACAGGAAGTAATTAAGAGTACAGTCAAACAGCAAGAAGATAAAGGTAACCTCACCAGAAGTGAGGAAGGAAACAGAGGAGAAGAACAACGGTAAGAAGAAATAAGTAAAATAACTGAACTAACGAAGACATCCAGAAGGAGTCACAGGCCAGTCCAGTCAGAGGGAGAACGACTACTCGCGATCCAGGGTGTGGTCAGGGTCTCCAGAAGGATCGGCAATTCTGGAGCTCAGGAAGCTGAGAGATCTCTTAATCCTCCTAGAAGCGTCGGTGTTCTCTTGTGGCACAATATGTTCTGACTTTGGTATGGTATTTTTGAATTATTTTATTTGTAGGTGGGAATCATCACTTGCTGGGTCGGGCCCGACGGTAAACAAGGGTTTTTTTTTCTCAATGCTAGTCGAGGGACTGTGGGTGGGGAGGTATGCCCATGCCCGTGCCCGCTATATGCTCATCCCTATCTATTTTGTAATTGATTAAAAAAAAAATTATAGCAAATATCTTTCCACTTTCGGTTTTTTCTCTTCTCAAGGTGCTTAGGCTGTTTGGCATACGATTATTTGACTTAACAATTAATAAATTTTATATTTTATTATTTTTAACTGCTCAATATTAAATTACTTTTCAAATATCTTTTAATCAGTAAAATTTAGTTATTTCTTATTATTATTAATATTAAAATGTTATATCTGAGCTATGCATATTAGTGTTATTAATATTTAGTTATTTCCACATTAATGTTGCATATGAGCTATGCATAGGAAAGATGAACATATGCTAAAAATAATATTCATTCCAGACATAATTGTCAGGTTTTTGACAATAATGTTTGAAATTTAACTAAGCATATTGTTACTTAAATTTTTAAAAACAACGCATTTTAATCTAAATTTTAAAACTATTTATTGATTCTCCCATTATTATGAACAATTCTTTAACTTAGTTTTTAGTCAAATGGAGTTAAAGTGATTGTTAGGCCTGCCAACTTGGATTGACATTATGTGAGTCGACAAACCAAAGGAGATAACTTGGTAAAGAGAGATGATGTGGAAATGGTGACAAGGTGACAAAGATGATGATGTGGCAAGTGCACGGTGACATGGCGCATGAAGACAAGAGTACTAGAAAATCATATTTAAGAGAAATTCTTTTCATTGGCTCACATGAAAATTAACAATATTTGGAAAGAGCATCAAAGTAAAGGGATCTTTCCTAAAAGAGTAAGTTTTATTATAGATAATACTTTATCTATCTTTGGTAAGATCCGGATGATAAATTATATCTTTGGTAAACTCCTTTTAGGATAGATCTATTTCTAAAAGAGAGGAATAATAAATTGATTGACAAGATCATCATGAAGATCGCATGGAACTTAAGCTGGTATGAAGACCATTTATTGGCTGAGCTTTTCAAGGTTACAAGGCACATATGATGAGATTTAATTAAAGATTTGAAGACCAAGCTAGGATAATTGAAGATCATACTTGGAATATTTTTAAGACTAAACCTGGATGAGAGGAGATCAAGTTTAGCAACAATATATTGATGGATCAATTGAAGATCATAATTGAAGACCAAACTTGGATCAAGTTTGGAAAAAAGTTCGGAAGATCTTTGGTAGCTATCTTTGGTGAAATGGTTATTCGCGCCTTGGTGGGTGCGACCCTCGCGAGAGGCTGAAATGACGTGAGGAAGGAAACTGTTGCAAGGCAAGAGGAGTTCGGGATGAGTCAACTGCTACGAAGCAAATTAAAGGAACCAGAAGGATTAAAGGTGTCGCAAGTTCGGTTGCAACTGGGCTAGAACTTAGGTTCAACGAGGTGCCAGTGTAGCAAGTCCGATTGTAAGCGGTTGTTGCAACATCTAATTTTGGAAGAAGTCCAAGTTAGGAAGAAAGGAAGATCTATTGGGATGTAGGTGCGTCCATACCCTACTTCAAGATTTAGAATGTGCCACGTGTGAGAGACACAAGGTGTGCAGGTTGAGGAACGTGGGCATCAGGTTTTTTTTTGTTATTATGTGAGTGAGAGAGTATGAGAGAGTGTGTTTTACATGATTGTGTGTATGATTTTATTTATTGTGAGGTTGATCGAAAATTAACACACAACTATCTCTCCGGAATTTACATTGATAGAAAATATTTATCCTGTGTAAATTAATATAAAATACAATAATAATATTATATATAAAAGATGAATTCATGCTACATATTATTTATAATTTACTCTCTTCAATAAATCATAATTAATTTTGGACTAAATCGTAAATACCTTCATAGTTTAACAAGACAGTCCCTCTAATAATTTGTAATTAATTTATAACTAAATTATAAATATTTGCATATTATCGCAACACCACACCTCTAATAATTTTTATATGAAAGTTTCATTCATTTTTGAAATTATTAATATTTTTTTAATTATAAATATATTTGAAATTATAATTTGCTTTTAAACTTTTGATACAAAATTAAAGATAATTATAAATATTTTAATATCATTACAATATTATATGATTTTGACAAAACACTTTTAATGAGGACTTGACACGTGGCCTAAGACTTTTCTACTTTATATACAGATTGTAGTTGCTGTTTTGTGTTAATGGCCTCATCTGTAATTAACTCAAAGATAATTGGATTTTAAAATAATAGATGGTTAGTATTTAAAATTTAAAATTTTGAGTATTTACCAAAGCAAAACTTCTTTTTATATAAGTACTCTTGCACAAATATGATTTTTTTTTTTTTTTTTTAAGAGGATGACAAGCGTCATAATCAGGGATGTACATGTGGGGGGAGCTGCGCTCACCACCGAACCGTGCCCTCACCTTGCGAGTGATAGGTTTGGTAGAGCGTTCAACTCGACACCTGAGGCGAGGACTCTATGGAAGGAACCCGGTGCCAATAGACCAAATGGTCGTTGGCCAGAAATATGATTTTGGATGAAAAATCTAAAGTGACAAAAATGGATTTTTATGATTTTTCTTTTTTTGAAAATTTCAGTATAGTTTAACTTGAAAAAACATTAAATAATAGTTAAATCGTTGAGATTTTTGTTCGAAAATAAAAATGTGTGTTTTGAAAAAAATAAGGGTTTTTAAATGCATAACTATCATTTATTAAATATTTTAAAAGAAGAATAATATCTACATATCTAAAAGAGGGGCTGATTTTAATTTTGATAGATTTTTATTTTTATTTAAAAAAATTAAAAAAATAATAAAAATAGATTATCATATCTTCATCATGATATCATAATATCCCAAATTAAATTTCCAACAATCTTCACTTAATTATCTAACTTTCAAATCTTCCTCCCTGCCAAACCGGCCTCATCAAAGTAGATAAATTGGGCTCCAAGTTAGCCCACAAGAGCCTTGCTAGAACTCAAAGTCATCCGGGCTCGTTCAATGTCGGCCCGCTCAAAAGGGTCCTGTTAATTAGCGAATGCCCTAATTCCTTCGAGTTTCCCCTCCAATGGCGTGACGCTCGGCTATGCATCACCGTTTGCTGTCCTTCTGAAGAAGAGCTCGGCACGCACTCTTTGTCTGGTATGATTCTCATCTCTTGCTTCTCTTCCGCCCGTATTCGTAGTTGTTCAATACCTAATTGTTGCTGCATTCACGAAGCCCCTCTTGATTTTATATATTGATATTTTTTGTCATCTTCTTCAATTATGGAGTTGATTTCATGTTTAAATGGAATTGGGATTTGAGGATTAGGTTTTTGAGGTTGGGAATCTTGGTATTTTGGAATCAGAGTCTTGTTTGATTGCTTCTCTGGTGTTTTATTAGCTGCTTAGATTTGGGAAAGTGATGATTTTGACAACACTGTCATTGTATTTCTCCTTTTCTTTGAGTGCGAATTGATTTAGGATTTCATGATATTTCTTTTAATCTTGCCTGTTCTGTTTCAGATTTGTATGATGATTTACTTTAAGAAAAAAAAAATAATGATTTGTGCATATTAGTGTATCTAATATCTTTTGAAATCTTGCTATTTCAGATATATCCTTATGGGGATTAGCAAAAATGAAGTAAATTTGAGGAGGTTGCTTGCATCCGCTCCTCAGCAGCAGAATCAAGCAAAACTTGTACATGTGAGTGGAACTATATACAATTACATAGCATATAATGATGTCTCTATGCCTCTTGTATGTATTTTTTTATTTTTTCACTTTCTAAATTATCATCCTTTGGGTTTTGATCATCCGGAATACTTCCATGACATGGAATGGTATTTTGCAATAGGAAAGAGTGGACATGGATTTAGCATTTTTTGTTTAATTCCTTCATGGTGTGATGAAAAGTGTAGGCCACATTACAAAGGAAAATATATCTCTATTTAATTTAAATGAAGATTACCTTAAGTTTTATCAACCCATGGTATGAGAAGTGAAAACGTGCATCATGAGGATTGCTACATTGGTTAATGACACATTATTAACCTGTTTGTTTTCTGTTTTTATGATTTTCGGCTGTTATCTAATTCTCTCAAAGCATTATCATATTATGATTCCACTTGCAAAGTAATGAGACAAAGGAAAGGGTGTTGTTTGATGAGCTATAAATTATTTTGAAGCAATATGAAGTAATTACTGCATAAATGATGCGCCTTCATGTATTTGGAGCAAAGTTATGTGCCATGCAAAAGTTGATTTTTCTTATTTGTTATATGTTTTGCAAACTACAATTGCTTGGGTGTCTTGCTCATTCATTTTCTAAAGTGACTTTAGACCTTTGCAGTATATCACCACATTGCGGGAACAATTAGAGCAACTTGGTCTAGAGGTTACGCCAGAGGGACTGCCTAGGTTTGTCATATAAAATTCTGTTTTGATATTATCATATCCGTTTCTTTTTTTAACTAAATTACAAGAAATTTGATCTCTTATGGTTGTTGAGATACCCATACTTCCTTTGGCTTACATGTGTTTGGGCTGGATAGGCAGTAGTTTTCGGTATTGTGAAGTTGACACTTGTCCACAGAGCATATATATATATATATATATATATATATATATATATTTTTATGTTAAAGGATCTTGGAAAAAAAGTAGGTTTTTAAGCGTGAAATATGTTTTTATCTGTGCTTATTTGCTAATTCTGATTTAACTCCTTTGCACATTGGATAACACCCACCGAACATGTATTAGAATTTGGCCTTTTCTTTTCATCTTAAAAGTGTGCTCCATTTTCACCTATTTTCAGCATTTCAAAGGCAAAGTTGAATGAATACTCTGAGAAGATTGAGGCGCTTGCTGCCAGATTGGCAGCTCCATTGGTATGCTACTTTTCCCTTTCTGCCATCTCAGTAGTGGTTGTGGTATCCATGGTGATACTTGACATGAATTACCTAGAATCTAAGACTAACTGACATCTATTATTTATTGTTATTTATTATTAAAAGAAGTTTTTGGCTTAATTTGTAATGCCATGCCTTATGCAAGTGCAGTTTATTAAATCTGATTCAAGTTAGTGTGTCACTAAAATTCTGAGGCAACAAAACTAATTGTTGACAATGTAGGTTTAATTTATAGACTCTTGACTTAAGGAAAATGCGTCTTCTAGTGCTAATGTTCAATTTAAATTTATTTATTATGATGGATTCCATTATTTTGACTACTTCTAAGGTCTTTGATTTTTGTACGGCATTCAATGATGCCCCAACCAAGTGTGAAGTTATTTATTCTGCAAGGTTTACAAGGCTATACAAGTTTTATGTCTAATATGGTTGGTGGGATGCAACTGCTACTTCTTTTCTGTTAGAAATAATTCTGACTTTTGCAGTGTGTTAGTTCGTTATTTGGTTTAGGTTATTAATGAATAATGGAAATCTAATCAGGTAGACAATACAGATGTTGTTGATGAGATCAAAGTTGAGGAAACATCTTCTAAGACAGAGAAAGTTGGTTATGGAAGCCCACCTGGATTACGGAGGAGGTTTACGTAAGTGAATTTGTGATTATTACTACAGACTATGCCCTTGATATAACTTATTATTGTCTTCGTTCTATGATATAAATTGCTTGGTGTATATGAGCTTTTAGGGCTCATGTGGAGTTGGAAGAAAATACTCGTGAGGCTACAGATAAGGATTCTTCAAACCAAGTCAAGCTGGATGCTGCAGCACAGGCGCATATTGAGAAACATCGGTAGGCATGAACCTTTAAAGAATGCTTATATTTGGTTTACGGCTTCCATGTACATCAAGCTTGATTACACTATTTCTAACTATGCTTATGTGCTTAACAATTCATCTCCATCATGGTTTTTTTTTCCTCCTAGTTCTTGCTTTCTTGCTTGTAATCTTTCCAAATTCTACTTTCTTTCCTCCCAATGAGGTTCGGGATTTAATTCTTGCCAGGTCTATTATGTTATTCATGTATTTGATGATTTAACCTACTACAGAAAGTATGATATCAATTTTCTTTTGTTCTCCTGCGATGACATTACAATCTATGAGTATTTCAGCATAGTCATGCAAAACCACAGGGCTTAGCAGGTTATGTTTTTGAGTTTGGGATTTTTTTATTAACTTCAGTTCCTGATTTTTGAGCTGCATACTGATTACCATTTTTATTATTCCCTTGGGCTCTAGAGGAAAAGTTTAGCTGTAATGATCTGTGTAATTGATGTTTCTTCCTGTTTCAGCTGTGTATAACCTTATAAAAGATATTGTCAACAATTTAATTCTCTTCATTATGAAATTGCAAGTTGCATCAAATTCTTAACTTTTTTGCCTTAGATAGCGACTATTTCCATAGTAGAGTCCATTTTACTTGATTAGATACTAGGAAAGAGACACATTTCATGTCGATTTTCCAATAGGCTCTCTGATTCTTTTGGTGCTTTTATTTTCTACGGTTATTTCAGATTTTAGATTCTTTAGTGTTTGATTCAACTTCCTGTTCTAGGAATGATCTATAGTATGCATTTGATATCCAATGTTTTTCTCCTTGTGACAGGAAGCTTCAAGAAGATTTAACAGATGAGATGGTTGTGTTAGCACGGCAACTAAAGGAAAGCAGTCTTATGATGAACCAGTCCTTGCAAGACACTGAGAAGGTCAGTATTTTTATTTCAAATTTTTATAAGTGATAAGTGGAGTCATGAATATAATAATAAAAGACAAAGTTATCAAAAAAAATTCTCTGGGTTTTAATCATAAAAACATTGTTGTTTTGGTACTATTCCGTATTTCATCATACTGCATGAGATGAATACTTTGTGGCATGGGCAGATACTTGACTCCACCGAGAGAGCAGTCGAACATAGCTTAGCAAGCACTGGACGTGTCAATGTGCGTGCCATGGAGGTTTACTCAGAGAGTTTCAAGACGACGTGCTTTACATGGCTCGTGATCTTTGCTATGATTTGTATATTCGTCATGGTGGTTCTACTCATTCGTGTCACTTGACACTGCGACACCCCCCTCGTCATTGGTAAAGCTTCTTTTTTAATGTTGTGGTATAGACTGTATAGTTTTCTTTTACAAGGGTTTCACTTTTCTTTGTAGGTTTTTAACATTACATTGTTAAGGTTATGGCACTGACAATATTACAGCAGAATAGCAGGGAATGGGTATATCTCCAGCTGGATCAACCAGTGGGGCTGTACCATTTTGTTTGTGATTTTATCCTATATATTTTTCTAAATTTAGTCTAGATTTACATCATGTGTAGTATTACATATTAAGATTACAGTAAAATAGGAAATGAATTTCAATTGAATAAGAATAATATTTTGTGCGGTACATAAAGATCAAATTGTTTTAATAGTTCATTAATTTTCAGATTTTTAATATAAAAATCATTATTTATAAATATTTTTTTATTATATCTTATTTTATAAATCAAGGTGAAATACATTGCTTCCCAATGTTTTTATTTTTAATGCATATAAGTATATTCTTTTCTTGTAGTTAGACAATAACTATTACTGGTTAAGAAAAAAGGTATGACCAGTAACCATTTTTAGTGACTAAAAAGGCAACGGAAACACAAATATTTTATAAAGGCACAGTAATAAATAATATATTTTTTGAATAAATAAATAAACAGCAATTTTTAAAGATCAGATACATGATCATGTTTATTTTTTAAAATATACATTAAAAAATCACAAATTTATAAAATTTGCAGCACATAAAAATGTAAAATCATCACCCGTACATCAATCTGCCAAGGTTGTCAAGTCTAGTAACACAGAGTTTGTTTAAAAGTTAAACAAGATTTAATTGGATTAGTTGGGCAAGTGACATGTTGATTTGGACTATCAAAAATTCCAATCAAATACTTCCTAAAATGAAGAGACAAACAACAGCACCAACAGAAGAGTTTAAATACTAAAGTTTGTGCAATCTGGGCCTCTTAATCAATGCCTTGTCCTTCATAATTCTGAGCCCAAGGGGTGCAAACAATGGTTGTCAACAACTAAGATTGAGACTTTTTCAGTTTGCTGTCTCTTGATGCATGTGGGACTGATCAGAATGATTTAACATTTGCTTTATTGATGATTTCAAAGCTAATCAATTGGCGACCATAAACCAGTTCTTGACTTTATTTTTCATTCTTATGGTCTGAGATGTTTACTGTAGAAAAAAACTGGTTTTTTTTTTTTTTTTTTCTCTCTTTAAGATCTATCTCTTTCTTTGCTTCTTGAATGGCTGTAAATGATTGATGGAGATGTCAATGGAGAACATGCTTTTGCAGTTGTTGCTGTTGCAATTGCCTACAATTTGCAGCCTTTTTCAACTTGTTTGTCTTGGCTCATTCACATCCATCTCTGCATTATGTGTTTCTTTTATTGTCTTCACGGAGCCTTTGGCTGGTATAATTATTTGTCCTTTTGTTTTTTTAAAAGTTTAGCATAGTTTTGTGTGGAATATATAAGTACTTTAAAGTTTAGGTTATTATTACTTTTAGTTTGTATAATTTAAAAACGATTTATTTATGGTGAAAACAGATATTGTACATTTGTGTCCATAAAAATTAAACTAAGAAAATCAAAATAAATAAATTCATGTAGTCATATATATAATAAATAACAACAAATTTTTTTTTTTTTGATAAACGACAAAGCAAAAGACAAACAGGTACGGAGGTGCACCAATTATGGTGACTTGATTGATTTTGTAGAGGTAAACCTTTCGTCATGCAACCATAGAGGAGAGAACGAGAGGTATGCCTTACACATCACTCTTACAGGAGACCCTGAAAAGTGAATTGTGATTTGAGAGGCTTGAACTCAAAACATCTCAATCACAAACATGGCAGTTATCAATACTATAAAAAATTACATTACATTTACCACAAATAAAAACCCAAAATTTAAAAATTACTATTCAATATATTACTTTCAAATAAAATTGCATTATATATACTATAAATAAAAGCTAAAATAACTTGATGTTGTAAAACAAAAGGAATATATTGAATGTATAAATAATTATATAAAAATTGTTGCTTTTATTCAAAAAAAAAAAAAAAAAAAAATTTGTTGCTTTCTTTATGTTAATATATAACAATGTAAAGTGAGATCTTTTATAAAAGTTTAGTCTACTATAATATAATAACGCAAGACAATCTTTTAATATACCTAATAAGATGTACAATAATAAAGGAAAGGAAAGAAATATATATATTGAGAATATTTGACTGAGTTATATGGTATATGTATATATTTCAAAAGCATATTATTTGGTGGATGAGATTGGTCTTATGAATGATGATTGATAGCAATGGTTATTGTCTTTGGTCCTCCTTGAGATGCTTTGTTTCCTAATTTTCTAGAGAGATTCTTCTTCACTACTGTCACAACACTAACTTTTACTATTTTTTTAATAATTAAAATCAAATTGAAATGTCTTTCAGGCCTCTCAATTTTGATGACGGGGAACTCTTTTTGATAGAAATATAGAAGAATATTCAAAAATTTTTTATTCACTGGCTGAGTACAAATTTCTAATTTGAAACTATTAAAATTTTTGCGGTTGTGATAAATTTGTTCCAATGAAATATCTTGTGTTGTATATATTTGAATATTAATTTGTATTTCTTACATAACTTATGTTAATTTTTTTCATTGACTCACTTAGTAGGACGAAGCACTGAGTTATTTTCATTGACTCACTTAGCATGGAGTCTTAAAACTTGTATGTTAACAACTCATTGACTCACTTAGCATGGAGTCTTAAAACTTGTATGTTTTTTAACAGATATTTTATATATATATATAAATTCTAACTTAAAATCACTTTTTTAAGCAAGCTGATCATTCTCACAAATTTTGAGTAATTCTATGTTATTTTTAATTATTGATTTAATAATTTATTTTTAAAGATATAAATATGTCCCATTTTAAGTAGATCAAAAGCTTGTAAAATCAAAGACCAATAAATTAACTCATCTTGGTCCAAAATATTTACCAAAAACTCAATGAGTCAAGTCTAAAAAAAATATATTCCTAGGACAAGTGTAAAGCCAGTATTAGCTATCACTTTCTTGAAAAAACAACAGCACCAAACCTGGAAAGTGAAACCCCAACAAATTCTTGTCAGATTTTGTCATTGTCTAGAAAGAGCCTTGCGCTCATTCCTTAATTCTAATTTTGAGACCAAAATGCATTACTTGTATAATTTAAATTAAATTTCTTCTTCTTTTTTCTTTTTCTTTTTTTTCTTTTTTCACTACTATACTTCTCCCACTAAATTATCCAAAGCCAAAATTCCCAACCACTCAAAACCAACTTGATTGTTTGTTTCTTGTGCCATTAAGGGTTTTTTTTCCCTCCCACCTCTGGAAAATAATGAAATTATTTACCATGTTTTTTTATTATTATTTTCAAAATTTACATTTTTTATTAAAACATATTATTATCTCTCCCTTTTATTTTTAATAGAAAATTCAGATTTTTCATTTAAAATTAGTGATTTTTTTTTTAATCTTCAACTGATTTATTTCCACAAGTGAGGTACTAGAAACTTTACGATGAAACAAAGTATTTTTATAAAAAAAAAAATTGAAACCACTTATTTAAATTTAGTGAAATGACAAAAGCTTTTATAACTCAAATTAAAAGCTCTTATTAATAATTAGTGATATATATTTAACATTTAATAATATAGATAAAATAAATATTATACGAATAAATAAATAATTGCTTGAATTACACATAATAATCCAAATATTTTTGGTATTCTAAATGATTTATATACACACATAAATATTTGACATAAGTATTTGCATGTAAATAATTTTTTTACCAGCTCAACATGGAATTATTTTATGAGTGATATTTATTAAATTTATTTGTGTATAAATAAAGTTACAAGAAGAAGAAGGCAGTGGCCAGCTCGTTGTCTCTCACTGCCAACATCCTCAGATCCAATCAAAGACCTCTCTTTTCAATCGTGTTCCACCACCACCCATCATCCATCCTTGGTTTTATACGCTCTGCGGCGATTCAAACCGAATTGAGAAGAGATTTATGAGCTAAAGGACGGAATTTGATGCAGAAAAATCTCTTTTTTTTTAAGGTAGTTTTCTTTGATTTTGGTGTTTGATTCAAAGAATGGGGTGTTTTCCATGCTTGGAATCGAAAGAAGGGGAGGTGTTGAATGGCAGGACGGTGAGGGATGAGAATAGATCAGAGCGGCCCATGGTTCCTCCCAAGATTGACAGACTACCAGCCACTGGTCAGTTGAAAATTTTTTGTTTTTTATTTTTTGGAGAAATTGTATCTTGTTCTTGAGAACTTATATGGCATTTTGTTTGTTAGTTTTGATTTTGAAGAGTTCAAAATTGGAACTGGTAGAAAGATGCTTGTTTTATGGTTTGTCATGTGCTATCTTGATTACCTGGGTGCTATTCTACTGATAGTGAGTGAGAAAATTCATATCATACTGAGCTATTGCTGTTGGCATGCATTGTGTTTAAGTTGAATTTGTCTTTTTCACTCTAATTTCCAGTTTTTGAGTATTAGTTATGACATATTTATAGCTAGTATTTAATTGGAGATTGGTGTTGTGCATGTGTTTCTTTGTGGCATTGATACAAGTGGTCGTTCCTTTCATGATCAATGAATCTATGATGTGTTTAGGTCCCTGATATTTATGTACTTTATGATGTGGAAATCTTTCCTTGAGTGTTCTAGTTTCTGAACATCTTTCATGTATGCGAGACAGCCAATAGGGCCAAGTCTAGAACAAATTCGGTTGGATCGAAGACAGAATTATTGGTTCAGAAGGATGGAGGTGGTGTTAATATATCTTCTCAGACATTCACTTTTCGGGAACTTGCTGCTGCTACTAGGAACTTTAGACCAGACTGCCTTCTAGGAGAAGGCGGATTTGGACGAGTCTATAAAGGCCGCCTAGAGAGCACTGGCAAGGTAAATTTTCCATAATTGATTGGTTTTCGTTACAATGTGTGAATGCTGCTTAATAGAATTCCATTGATTTTCTTGTGTCACCTCATTTCATATGTTTCAAAACAGATAGCTGGTTTCTGAAGAAGATGCTAGAATGTGTTTAATCATGAAAAATTAGTGTTTTTTTTCTTCAAAGTGTGTAGGGACAGTTTCAAATGGATCTTTCCTGTGCATATTGTAATGAATTTTCTTGTTAATATTGTAGGTTGTGGCTGTAAAACAGCTCGATAGAAATGGTCTCCAGGGCAATAGAGAATTTTTGGTCGAGGTCCTCATGCTCAGCTTGTTGCATCACCCCAACCTTGTTAATTTGATTGGCTATTGTGCAGATGGAGATCAACGCCTTCTAGTATATGAATTTATACCCCTCGGATCATTGGAAGATCATTTACATGGTATGACTGACATGCTCACATAGTTTATCTTGTTGCTTATTCATTTGTGAAGTTAGTGTTTTCTTAGTATTTCTTTGGTTGATTAGATGTGTACTGTCAGACAAATAAAAGCACATATATTTGGACAAATGGCATCATATCTTCACATTCTATTCCCTCAGCTTTTCTCAAGAAATTTTTTTCCTTCGTTCACTTTTCTTTTGCTAAAAAAGGATGTAAACAGCACACTACCAGCTCCCATCCTTTGATAATTTCAACCTTTCTACATCTCATGAGTTCAAAATCCACTTCTAAATCAAGTAATTATTTATCAGTAACATTTTTTTTTTTTTCAATATCTTCTCAGGCCATGTTATGTTTACTTCGTGGTCACTGTCATCATAAGGATTATGTGAGCAAGCCAATGTTTGATACCTAATTAGATACTCATAGTAGGAGCCATTTTGTTTGTGGGCACTTGGGAAGGTGTATCATGTCTAGAAGAACAGAGTTCCTGCCTGGTAGTTAGCATTCATCTCTTGATTTCACTATGCTTATGCCTGGACACAAATGGCCATTTTGTAATTGCAAAAGACATGCTGGTATTGTATGAGCTTTACTGCTACAATTGCTGTTTGTCAGGCTTAGTGTATAATAAATATATCTGTCTTTTCTAAACTAAGGCCTCCTTGTTCTAGAAAGTCAGTTCAGGTCCCTCACCAGTGAAATTAAGGGTTCAAAATTACATGATATGTATGTCTCTGCAGATCTCCCACCCGACAAGGAATCACTGGATTGGAACACAAGGATGAAGATTGCAGCTGGAGCTGCTAGAGGGTTGGAATATCTCCATGACAAAGCTAATCCCCCAGTCATTTACAGGGACTTCAAGTCATCCAATATATTACTGGATGAGGGATTTCACCCTAAACTCTCTGATTTTGGGCTTGCAAAACTTGGTCCTGTTGGTGATAAGTCTCATGTCTCAACAAGAGTGATGGGAACCTATGGTTATTGTGCACCAGAGTATGCTATGACTGGTCAGCTGACAGTGAAGTCCGATGTATATAGTTTTGGAGTTGTATTCTTGGAGCTCATCACTGGTCGAAAGGCCATTGATAGTACCAAAGAACATGGCGAGCAGAATCTTGTATCTTGGGTAAGCATCTTCATCAACCTCAAATTAAGTTTGCTAAATTCATTTGCTTGTTTTATTCAAAGTCTACAGTTTTGAACTGAACAGAACCATGCATTTAGTAGTGTATGCATATCTTCTTATCGGGTCAGTGTAATTGCAGTGGATGAAGTGATTATGCAATCTTCCCTTTAGGCCAATTAAATAATTATTGAACCAATAAAATGAGACCTAAAATTACCTTAGCATCTTTTGTATCTCTTAGCATCTTTTATGCTTACATTTTTTTTACGAATTCACAAAGTGAAGATCTTAGAAGAAATCATATAAACCTGCTGAATCTCAAAATTAGTGAATGTATGTCAGTCCGACTGAGGAAATCCAATGAAAATTTCTGCATTGCCGTAACGTAATATGTTTGCAGCAATATATGTGATGTGATTTTGAGTTGATCAACTTTAAAATCAGAAACTAAAACAATAATTAAAAACTTAAAAAAAAAATAGAAGGCTGAAGGAAGAAATTGAAAATAATTTCAGCTAAAGTTTTGTAGAGCTGTGTCGATTTCATTTATGATGAATAGAAGGTTTAAATATTAAAGAGTTTAGAAGGGGAGATTAAGAGTTTGAGAGGATGCGGCAGATGCCAATGAGAATTTCAGCAGAAGTTTGTTTGCATATGATAATTTCATTATAGGGTTGAATAAATAGAAGGTGAAGTATATTCTCAAAGCTGAACTCTAGCAATTCTTACTGTGAGTTTCGGACAACAATTTTACCTGCTTGCTCTGTTGCGTTTTTTCAGTCTGAAAATTACAGAACCCATTGACTTACTAGTTATTTCATGTGCTAGACAAATTATTCTGCTTTTGCTTGAGAAATACTGCATCTATCCATCAAAGTAATATGATTTTATTCTGTTACTATCTAGGCAAGACCGATGTTCAATGACCGTAGAAAACTTCCTAAGTTGGCTGATCCTAAGCTACGAGGGCGATATCCAATGCGCGGTCTCTACCAAGCTCTAGCCATTGCTTCCATGTGCATTCAAGAACAAGCAGCCTCTCGTCCTCTCATTGCCGATGTTGTGACTGCTCTGTCCTACTTGGCATCCCAAAATTATGATCCTACGGAGAAAGGAAGAAGCCGGAGTAGACAAGACGAGAAGGGTGCTAGAATGTTGGCAAATACAGATGGTGCTGGTGGTTCGGGACGGAGATTAGAGTTAGGTTCAGAGAAAGAGGATTCTCCGAGGGAGATCATCGGCATTCTGAACAAGGACTTCAATAGGGAACGTGCCATTGCTGAGGCAAAGCTATGGGGTGAGAATTGGCGGGAAAAAAGACGGCAAAACAATTCGAACTTCCCCAATGTAGATGGATAGTGTACCTGTTCAGTGATCAACTTTTTTTTTAAAATAAATTTGTATTAAAAATGAAGCTTTACAGAGAGGGAGATCTTTAAAATGGTAGTTGTTCTAAGTGTTTTCCCTTGGCATTGAGGAGGAGAAGGGAAACAGTTGAGTGTATATGCTTAGAATAAGATGATGAAATATAATGGTGATGGTTGTTGACAACATATATTTAATTTTTTTGTTTTATGGGTTTGAAATAATAAAATATTTAAGTGTCCTCCATGAAGTGGCACATTAGCATGCAACATCTCCTTCAAGAAAATAAAAATAATTGAAGTGCTCTCCAAGCACAATTAGAATATGTTACGACACCTAAAAAAATGTATTAAAGATTATAACACTATATAACATTAAAGATTATAGTAAATACAAAAGGTAAAAACTAATGTAAAGAATGAAGTCCTGTTAGTTCCGCCGGTTAGGGTTTGTGAAATAAGAGGAACACTCACTCACTTAAGCACTCAAGAAAAATAAACACAAACCACAAAGAGGAGACACAAGACGTTGGTAACCCAGTTCGGCATCCACTTGCCTACATCTGGGGGGCCATGCCCGGAGATCAACAATCCACTAAAAGAGGTAAAAGATAGAGGAGTACAAACATACTTGTCACTCTCTCACTCAATACAAAGAATACTACCCTCTCTAGATTGTCCGGTACCTCCCTACTCCCTCTTTGAAGAGTCGTACCCAATCCTACACCAAGGTTGTATATATAGACGCCTCAACGTCCCAAATATAGCGCATACCCTTTTTAGAATCTCCGCGGCTTCTAACTTTGGAACCTTCCGAAATTAGATGTCGCAACTTATGTTGTAACATTTGTTGCGACATTGGCCCTGGCTGTTGGCTTGGCTGAATTCTGGCTCCATTGCTAAGCGACCTCAAGACACCCTATCTGAGTCGATGTAGCTCGATCACCTGATCCGAACCTACCAGCAACTAACCTCCCTCTTCAGCTCCTCACCACACAGCCCCCTCGCAAGGGGCGCACCACCTGTGCGTCTTCATGAAACTTGCCAAACTTAGTCTTCACTACACCCAAGTTTGGTCTTCAAGGATCTTCAATCCATCATCCAAATCTTGCCCCCAATAGGCGCATCTTCAAACATACCCATAATAGACTTCATATCTTCTCTATTATGGTTCTTCAAATCTTGTCTTCAATAAGCTTCACAATCATACCATTGATAGGATTCTCTTCATTTAGCTCCACCCATATTTAGTCTTCAATCACATCTTCTAAATATGGTCTTGATTTGGATCTTGTCTTCAACTTGATGCTTGCTTGATCATCTTGCCTAAAATAGTTTTTCCAAGATCTTCATTTAATCTTCATGAGAATTTTCAACTTCTTGCCTAAATTAGCTTCTCCAAGATCTCCAAGAATATCTTCCACCTAGTCAAGTTTTCTTGCCATGTCATTCTTCATTCCATGTCATCTTCCATGCCACATCACCATGCTTGCCATGTCACCTTGACTAGGTGTCAAATTATGCCAATTATAAAAGTGCATTTACACATTTGCACTAACAAGTCCAATTGGTACTCTGGCTCATTTATTGCGCTAGAGCTTATATATAAAATTTAAAATTAAGAAAACAATTGCGTGTACTCAAAATAATTGTTTAAACACTGTCAGAATAGACGGAAAGAAACACAAAGATAAAATTAAATTTAATATAATGTAGTACCAAGTACTTGTAAAAATAAATTTATTCTTATCATGGGATCACTACGGCTGCCTTACTCGGATTCCTGAACTTCCTGGGAGGATGTGCAATCTTTGGTTTCCTTGAGGATGAGTGTTCATCCTGCTCTTAGAGACTTTTGTGATTTGCTGGTGAAAGCCCTTGTGTAGAATGTGTGGTTTGTTCGCAATGATATTATTTTTAATGCTAATGTAGTGCATGTTCATGCCATCATTGTGAAAATTGATAAGATGCTTTTGTTTTGGTTCTCAAATTGTACAGATGGTTCCAAGGGGATGATGGAGAAGCTCATGAAGAGTGTCAAGCAGAGCTTGGAGTTCTTTGGCTCTCGCCCTGATGGGGAGCGAGAGATGTCGGCTGAGGAGACCCTGCTTTCACCTATGGAGTAGATCCTTCCTTGTTCAGTTGGACTAAGCAGACCCCTTCCTGTTCAACTTGTTGTTTTTTTTTTTCTTTTTCAGTATTCTCCTGTTGCGTATATTTAGTCTATAGCGGTATCACATCTAGTGCTATACGGTTGTTCTTCGTTATTTTTTTATTAATTGAAGTGGTTTAACCATTTTTTTTTTTAAAAAAAATCTAAATAAGATGGCAAAAATTCTATCATACCATTTTTTGGAAATAATTTTAATAAACGAAAAGTAATAAAGTTAAATAACTAGACTCGAACTTGCTAAGAGACCATGGTCTTATATATATATATATATATATATATATATATATATATATAAGGACATGGCATGAAGTGCCGGCCTTGCTAATGGTATTGCATGCGTGTATTTGAAATTTCAACTAACCCAAAGAGTTGACATTTAAAATGCCAGTCTTATAAAGTGTCACCTTGACTAGGAATTGAGGTCACTTTTGTTTATTTTGTTCGGTTGCCTTTTTGATCTCACTCAATGCACGATTTGTGTAATGTCACCCACAACCAGGACGGATTTTAGTAAAAATGAGCCAAGACAAAATTGTAATAATTTTTTTAATTATTCCTATTAAATAATAAATTACATAATAAAAAGTTAAAATATAAAAAATATACATAGTGGTCCAATGGCGAGTAGGCACAATCTTAGTGGTCTTTGCCTAGGGCCAGCACCTTACTAGTTGATGAGTCACTGTTGATTTGGTTGTAATGTCACTAAGGTTTTTTTTTTTTAAATATAAGAATCTATAATTAGAACTTCGTAGAGATATTTTGATAATAAATTAATGTATCTGTATGTTTATGACATCTCTTGTGGGACAGCGCTTGTCATTTTTATTAAAAAAAAAAAAAAAAAAAAATCTTTGACATAGATTTCGTCATCTTATAATCTTGTTCAATGTATATAACTTAAGATATTTTAAGTGCTCAATTAAGTACGTTACTAGAAGAAGCTGAATCCCCTAGTCAAGCAGATGCTTGCCTTCATCAAATTAAGAGGGACCACCACATCCATTGTGGAAAGAATCTTGAGAACAACTTCTCTTGCTAGTGCTTCCCATTGTTTTGCCTTTGTGTTTGGGACCATATGGTTTATTTTGGCAGGCTGGTAAACCAGCTCCTGGTTTTCTTCATCCTTTTGCTAGTCCTCATGATTAATTAGTTCAATAAATGTGGATTATCTACCTTTTATCATATACATATATATATGATCCATGAAACTATCAAATAATTAATTGAAGTCTGCCACACAGTGCTGCTTTTAAACATCTGCAAAGAATCATTCGCTTGGTCATGAATGACTCAACTCCCACTTTGAATGAATCAAAGGCATAATAAGCTCTGTGGATTCAAACATTTTATCTCAAAGTATAATGGAGTACATATAGAAGAAACTTCATGCATTCATTGCATTCAAGTTAATGTCAATAGAGAGTAATTCAAATGGACATATATAATTGATTTATTTAAGCATTTCCAGAAGGTGGGTAGGTGAGTGAATCCCAAATGCATTAAAATATAAGCTCAGCGAACCTTCCAACTTCCCAAGTTGCCTGGCGAGCGTAATAATAACTCTCTGAAAAACAGCATAGAGTTATTGCATTGTCAATGAGGAGAAGCATTCACAAGTCAACCTCAGAAAAATAAAATACATATACTAACAATTAAAGATCACAAAAGATATCACCGCATAAGACACATGACTAAGCAAGTCTCAAATATCTTGAGTGGATATTTATAAAAAAAAAAAAAAAAAAAAAAAACAAAAGTTAAACAAAAGTTAAACAAAAGTCTCTTAGCTTTAAAACACTACTTCATCCTACTAGGGAAGGTTCTTAAGTGATACTTTAGTGCATCTTTTGGTGACTTCCCTTATATGTGATGATACACTTAGACTTGCCATCATGTATGACAGCTCCTTGTTCAATAGAATATTCTTGTGGACACTTACTAAGTATTTCGTCCTCATCCAACTGATACTCAGACAAGTTGTTTCAAACTAAAGGGAAAAAGAACCTCCAACTGATCCAACTTGGTTGGGTTGAAAGACTGTAGATTGGACTTACCAACAGATATCTGTCTTTAGCGTTGCCCCTCCAAAATGCAAGTATGAGCTGGTTTGGTTAGTGGGACAAGGTTGGCAGTAGTACCAGCAAAGCATCCCTTGGATCAAGAAGCCAAGATGGTCACTTGCTGACATGGCTGGGTTGGGTGAATTTATAGAAATGAAATCCAAAGTAGTTTCAGTAATTTAACAGTACTGAGTATGGTACAAAGTTGTTGCACCACCTGCTAAATTATACCCTTTTTTTTTTCTGAAGCTAGTGGAAGAACAGCAAGGATCCACATCATCCGATATAAATCGGTCTCCGCATTATTCGACAACTTCATCCATATGCTTTCAGTGTGCACTGTATCTGTTAAGTTCTAGTTGTCATCAACCATCCCTGTTCCATAACCAGACTTATTCTGTGAGCTCAATAATGCTTGAATTAATGAGTACTACTGCAATGCATGTGTGCAAACACACTACACTGCATTAATTAGCAGTTCATTTACATTGAGGAATTTATTTAACCATGGATAAAAATGGATTTTAAACGTTGACAGTAAGATAATACATGCAAAAGCAAGCTTGTTGTTTTGAAATTTTGCAAGGAAAAAGACCGAAAGGTTTTATGCATGACTGCTGTAAGGCTGATCATCCATTTTGAGGTCAAACTTGATGTGACAACTGACCAAACATAGTGCGCTTTGGGGTCTAGTTTTAGTACGTGTTATACTTGTGAGAGTTTTGAAAATTATATTAAAAATAACATAAAAAGAGAAGATAGAATGATGATAAGTCAAGCAATTTGACAATTCTTTTAAGTAGATTTCTATATGAAATTTTCATTATCAAGATACAATGCTCAACTTATAGTATATGTAAGTGGACTTAAATTAATCTACTTGTGTTTTTCAACTTAATTATATTCATAAAAAGATTCTTAAAATGAAATTATGTTTAATTAAAGGATGCTTTGCAATTCCTAAACTCTGCATTGAAATTTATCTATATATATATTAGCTTGTTCCTGAATTAGTTGATGTAGATGAGCATTCCAAATGTGAGATGGTTGGAGAGGAGACCATGATTAAGGCAATGTATGCCACAAGAGAAGAATCAGAATTAATTTGATAATATTTAGAATGATGTCTCCCTTGGTTGGAACCTTAAGGTTGTTGAGTTTTATTTATTTATATATTTTTCTTCCCTGCACTTGAGCACTTGATTTATCTCCCTTTTTTTTGAGTAGGGGATTTTGTTTTATTATCCTTGCAAGAAGAATAAAGAAGTCAATAATTCAAAAGAACAACACTTTTTGTCATGTATTTTATTCTATTTTTTATTTTCATTAATATATTTTAGATATATTTAATATTGACTTTGTATTCTTTGTTTTTTTCTTTGTTAAATATCGATTTTTTTTTTCTAACTTGGAATATATGATGGAATGTTTGATTTCTTTTTCGAACACCACCGACAATTTTGATGTTACTTTATAATGACATGGTCATAGATGCTGATGTAGCATAAATCATTAGCGTGACAAAAATTTTATTTTCATCTCATATTTTTAATTTATTATTAGTTATTGTTGCTAATGCGCTAATCATTGATGATGTGGCAATTTTTATTTTTATTTTTAAAGCTTTTGTGTTGTATTATTGACTTTGATTTTAATTGTGATATATTTTTTTATTAAATTGCTGGTACGAAAAAGAAAAGCCACGTCAGCAATTGAACACATCATGCGAACAAGCCTAGCCCCACATCCCATTGAATGGCCGCCACCCACACAAGTATTTGCTACGTCAGCAATTAAATTTGAATTTTTAAAAAAATTATTTTAAAAATTTGTAATAATTAATAATTAATAATATAATAAAAATAATTTATTTTTACATTTAAAATAATATAATTATTTTAAAAGATTATTTAAATTGCCATGTCGGCATTCTTATCCAAGCCAGCAAACATAATTAATAATATAGTAAAAGTATTTTTAATAATTTTTTTAACACACAAGCAATGTTTATCATGTCATTAAAAGTAATTAATAATATAATTAAAAATCAAAAACAAAAATTACATTTGTTTTCTCTATATAACGTCAACAACTATTATTTACTATGTGCTTGGAGCCTCATAAAAAATATATGGCATATTAAAATATATAAATATAAATCATGAATTATGTTATATATCCCACATCAATATAGTAATTTTTTAAATAAAATAAATCAATCATGAATATTTAAAAAAATAAAAATTTTCAAAATATATATACAAATAAGAACAAATAATCTTAAAATATGAGGGTAACAAATTCGTAATTTATCTATTTTTCCAATATATATATATATATATATATATATATATATGGTGAAAATTGGTTTTAATTCTATGCAAAATAATGTCTTAGTCTCGTTGAGCATCTTGTTTATGTTGTTTTCGTATTTTTCTCGCACCTCATTGAGCACTTACTCGATTCATCTTCTCTACAGAATAGGTTGTACTTGTCATTATTATTTTATATATTCCTTTGCCTTTACATGTTCTTTTTCTATGTATAAAGTGTCTTTATATATTTTGCGTATATTTTTTTAATAAAATGAAAAAAATCACATTATAATAATAGAAAAAAAAGAAGATAATTACATCCGTGTACGTACATTAGAGGTGCATCACCTTAATGAAAAAAAATGAATAACACACGGTCGTTAATGTGCTTTTCTCATCTGTAAGCTGTTTCTATTCTATGGTTATATTATTGGTGCATCAACTTTATAAATAAATATATAAATAAAATACACCACGTTAATCTTGATATTTGCATGCAGAATAAATACAAGATCATTTTCAGAATTAAAAGCTTTATTTCATATCAAAACTTTCTATTCATGTGATTAATGACGTTGGACTGATCTAAAGCATCAAAAGATAAAATAACAATGATAAAAAAGTAATTGTTAAGTGCTTCACAGAGATTCCAATGGACCCAATAATGTATATAATTACTTTTACAGATTCATCGACATCTAAAACTTTAGATATATCCTTGCTTTAATTAAAAACAAAGCATTTTAAACCATTTACAAAGTTCCAATTAACTTACTTGGCATGCATGATCCAACAGTGGGAAGATAGAAGAAGATTTGTAGGGTCCTAGAGTGATTCAGGTTGGCACTGATGAATGAATGAGCCTTTTTGACTTAGTTGAATATCCTCACTATATCACAATATATTTACCATGTTGTAAGGTGTATATATGTAGTAGTACTTCAACAGTGCTGGAGGGTTGGAACCTCACTGGCCTACCCCAAAGTGGGACTTTTATCTTCTTCAAGGAAAAGTTAAAAATAATGTAAAAAGATAGAGGAACCAAATTGCTGACCTTTGCTCATTTTAGCAAAAGTTGGAGCCATCCAGAAGATGGCTCAATTGCATCACCTTTGTCTTTTGATGCTGATTTATCAACTTATAATAAATAAATAAATAAATAAATAAATATATATATATATATATATATATATATATTATAACTGTTATATATATAAGGTATTAATTCAAGATCAAGGAATTAAAGATTTGGAAGATGGTCATGCACTTTGTTTGGCAAATGTTAGTGGTTAATGTTATAATCATGATATATTTGATTGGGTATTGATAGGTTAATGAAAGTGATTGAAAGCATGCCATTAATCATTGAATTTAGTGTGAATTCATTCCAATAATCATTAACTTCCGTATTTCATACAAAACTGAGTTGTTTTGCAGAAAACAAAAGATTAGACGGCCATTAAAATGACTTTAAAAATATATATATTATTAATCATGCAAAAGGTAGGAAAGAAGAGACATTTATTAACTATGAAGGTGGCTTAATTTATTTTAGGGAATTAATCTTTATAATTTGAGGCATTTAATAAATTTATAAACTGTACGTGTTACACCAAAATATAAAAAAAATTAATATTAAAAATTAATTTAGATTGAATATTATAGTTTATTATTTGTTGTTCTACAAATTTATTGAAATTTGTGGTTCATCTGTTTTAATTAAAAAAATATTATAATTTATTCAATAAATTATGATTTATCTACTTTATATATATATATGAAAATACATCCTCTATGGACGTGTATAGATAAGAAATCTATGGATATCCATTTATCAGTCGTTGGATCACAATCCAACGGTTGACATTGATGAACAGTAATTATTGTTTATATTACTGTAGCAACCACTGTTCATCAATGTCAGTCATTCGATCAAGATCCAACGGCTGATAATGAACATCCATAGATTTTTAATTTATGGACGTACATAGAAAACTTGTCCTATATATATATATATATATATATTACAACATTTATTATCAAAAGGTCTTGTATAAGCAATAGATTCCATAAAACAAGAAAAAAAAAACCTCAAGATCCCTCCAATGCTAGAATGAACTTCTAATTGTGAAAATATCACACATGAAAAAGTGTGAGCCGGCCACAATCAAAATTTCTTACGTAAAAAACTGCTTTAATTATTTGAGAAAGTAACGATGATGATTTATGCATAATTTAGTTTTTCTGTACACAATCAAGGGGAAGAAAGCCGGCATGAATCCAAAACAAGGGATGCTTTAATGCTTGCATCACATGAATGTTATCTAATTACCAACCAATAATGATTGCTGATTTTAGAATGACAAGAAAACCTTGCCAATCAAACTTGGCAACCATGTCTCCAAATCAATTTCCTCATGGTTGGTATACAATGCATGGTGTGAAGATTGAATCAAACCCCCTAATAGAAGTGATATATATATATATATATAAAGATATTTAGAAGAGATAGATCGTGATGACCAATTAACCTTTTTAATGTTGATGATAATGAAGATCATCAAGCACTAAGAGCACTTTGTTTAGCAAAATTAATTGAGAAACCCATCATCCTTGGAAATGGCCACATTCAATTAAGGTGGTAGGGATCATCCTGATCCCTTAAAACACTCTGAAAGAACCTCTAGCTTATCCTGTTTATCACTTTTCTTATCCTTGTACGCTTCTTATCCTACTAACATACTTTAATGACTCTCTCATATCATCATCCACTTCAAACTAAGGGTATTAGAAATGAGAATATGTTTCTTTGGAATTAGAATGGTTTTGAAGCCTTTAATTAATTAATTTCCCCTTATATATGTTGAGTCGTAAGCGTAGGACCATCAACTCGGATATGTGGCAGACATGGATTAAACATAGCCGTTAACTCTTTCTTAAAGTCCTTCCAATTATTGCCACCACAAACTCCTCTCTCTCTCTCTCTCTCTTATCACCAAAACTTAGCTATTTATCACTATGCATACATACCATACGTAATGTATTCCATGTACATATACCATGAAAACCATGGGCTTACTGCTTACATATACTATATTATATTATTTTGATATATATATAAATATAAAGAGAATGAATGAATTAGATTGTTGATAAAGTATGTGAGAGATTTAATTTTGGAGGAGAAATGGTGGAAAGTTAATTAGTTTGGGACAAGGGTTGTAGAGGGTGAGAGAGCTTACGTGGAATAGTAACGGTAGAAGGAATGCCCACGTGATCTAAGCATACAGCATTTGAGCAAAAGAGAGCCACAAAATAATAAATAAATAAATGAAAGAGTAACGTAAAGTTCTATTTGAACAGTGTGGCCGTGTATCCATTTCTCTTGTGATCGAAATTCAATAACACCACTCTAGATATATGTATTAATTATTATTTTATCCTTTTTGCTATGTCTAGGTGGCGCTTTGATAATGCATCTTGCTCCACCTTGGCAAAAAAGAATGATTTCTCTTACCCCTTGGCTCTCCTATATAAATGGTTCATCACCCAAGGCCAAGAAGTGTAAGGGAAGAAGAGAGCTAGCTAGCTAGTGTTACCTTCTAATTAGTCTTCTCTGAGTATAGGAGAGGAAAGCTGAGAGCTCCTAGCTAACTCCTCTTGTTCTTCCTTTGATTGAGCTAGTATTTGAGTTTTTAATAGTTAAGAGAGAAGACATGGCTGGCCTTTCTTTCGACCACCCTTGGGCTTTTGCTTTCGGAATCCTAGGTAGTCACTTTGAGTTATCTTTCTCTCCATTGTCATCACCCTCTCTCCACTCTCCACTCAATATTTTATAAAAGAAAGAGTACATCTTAGTTTATTTTTATTTGATTCCCCTCTCTGAATACTGCTGTTAAATTTTATATTGAGAGTTAATGATTGATGAATAATTAATGGAGTGCTCCTTGACTTCTCTTTGTCCTATGATTATCTTAGGAATGTTTTTTTTTTTTCCTTCTCTTTTTTTCCTCCACTTTTCTTATCAATTTTTGTTTTTGTTTTTAATTTTCTCATGCATGAACTGGATTTTTTTTACTACATCTTTAAGGATGTGTTTTATTTTTTATTTTTTATCTGCAAAGTAGACGACCACAACAAGATTGCTTACTAAAATAGAGTATACTCTTGTTTATGGGAGATGGAGATAGTGCACTCTCCTTTAGATAATATTCACTAGAAGATGATGAGGAAAGAAGAGCTAGCTAGCTTTTTGTTTTTACTGCTTTGAGGAAACTACACCATGCCTAAGCCCACCAGCCCTATTCTGCATATTCTTCTTTTGTGTTCTCCTTTCAAAGTTTCTAAGTTCTTATTTTAGTTCCGTGAAAGACCTAGCATTCTTTAAATTAATACTATAATATATCAATATAGTTTTTTTTTTTTAATAACAAAAAGGAAATCATGGCAACTTGTTTCTTCAAGTTGTTCTCTAAACATCATACCAATAATAAGCCAATGTGAACTTCATCCTCAAGGAACATCACACAATGAGTTCTATGGATAGTTTTTTATTTACAACATAAATGCTTCTTATTACTGACTTATTTTTCTCTACTGTTTATACAGGAAATATCATCTCATTCATGGTGTATCTTGCTCCACTGTAAGAACACAAGTTCTATATATGTTACCAAAATTAATTAAGTTTCTCTGGCTAGTAACTAAATTTAATTTTTGCCATAAATTGTGCAGGCCGACATTTTACCGTGTTTACAAGAAAAAATCAACAGAAGGGTTCCAATGTGTGCCTTATGTTGTTGCATTGTTCAGTGCCATGTTATGGATCTACTATGCCTTTGTCAAGACCGGTGAATACCTTCTTATCACTATAAACTCAGTAGGATGCGTCATCGAGACCATTTACATCGTCATGTTCTTTGTTTATGCGCCGAGGAATGCAAGAGTATGTTCTTTTCAAGTTCATGCTAATTACTTTCTTCAGATTAATTAATAGTAATATCTAATGAAAACAAGTTTCAAAATTTTTCTTGTAGATCTACACGGCCAAAATTCTGTTTCTCTTGAACGTGGGATTGTTTGGTTTGATCCTCCTCACCACTCTCCTTCTATCCGACGGTGAAAACCGCGTCAAGGTTCTTGGATGGATTTGTGTTGCCTTCTCCGTCAGCGTCTTTGTAGCTCCACTGAGCATCATTGTGAGTATTAATTATATATATTCACTAATTAATATCTTTACTTTTGTTAATAAATTAAACTGTTTTACTGATTACCATTTACCAAATTTACAGAGACTTGTGATAAGAACCAAGAGTGTGGAGTTCATGCCCTTCTTTCTCTCCTTCTTCCTCACATTGAGCGCTATTGCATGGTTCTCATATGGCCTCTTCACCAGGGACAAATACGTTGCGGTAATTAATGATAATTTTACTTATAAGCTAGCATATATGTAATTAAAAACACACATATGTGATATATATATATAGATCTTTTAATTAACATTTTACTCTGCTTAATTTGTTGGCATGTATAGCTTCCAAATGTATTGGGATTCACCTTTGGTGTCATCCAAATGGTGATCTACGTGGTCTACAAGGATGCAAAGAAGGTGGTACAAGAGCCCCAAGTACCAGAGCATGTGATTGAAATCACTAAGCCAAGTCCAGCAGTGAACCCAGAAATAGTCCAAGCAAAGGTGATGACTGAAGAGGAGATCAAAGCCAATGAGATAATGAACAACACTGTGTGACTAGCTAGTGCATGTCTTCATAGCCACGTTGAAGAAAAGCCTCTCTCTCTCTCTTTCTCTCTAGCTCTATCTAGCTACAACCAAAATTAAGCACTGAAATATGGAGTGCTTTTCTCCGTTTCCATTAATTTGTCTTTGCTCTCCTCTAGTCATGAGCTTTAATTGCTCTATGTCCTTGTATGTCTACTTGCATTCTGTTGTACTCCCTGTGCCTTAACTAAGTTTCTTTTTTATGTCTTCATGTTGCCATTAATGAACTCTCTTTTCTAGCTCTATTTATTTTGTGCTCCATTCAACAGTACTACTTCTTCAGTTTATGAAGACTTTCAGGTTATAAAAATAACAAACTAAATAAATAAATAAATGATGGAAGTGTGATGGTGCACGTGTGGCCCAAAGTTCGGTGAGCGTTGCAGCGTGGCGGCCCCTGCCACGTTGCAGTGTGGCACATAACATGGTGTGGTTGAGATTGATCCGAGTATATAGATTGATAGAACCCGTGTGGTGTGATTGAGTTTTGTCTTTATATTATTAGCTTTTGGGCATGCACTAGATAACAAAGCTTGGAATCTCGTGTTCATGTTCATGTTCATGTTCATGTTCATGTTCATGTTCATGGGTTTTTTATTGGCCGTTTAGTTATAACTGAAATGCTTGGAACATTTCGCCTCCGGACATAAGTTCCAACTATTTTTGGAACTATGCCCTTGATTTATTTTCCTTTTTGAAAAGTAGATACCTTCACCTGTTTTGGCACTTGGCAACTAGCTAGGTCAAAATATTACAGTAGAGTTGTTTATTATTATTATTATTATTATTATTATTATTATTATTATTATTATTATTTAAAAATAGCTCATTTTTAATTATGTAATCATCCAAAATTGTATAATTTATTGCAAGGTTTGAAACTTTGGGTAGGTTGGTTTTTTAATTTTTGCATCCAAAAGCAGATCTTTTTTGGAAATAAAATTAAGTTTTTTTTTTGTAAGATTAAACAACATTCTACTAGATTATGGCACTTTCCGTAAAATTTTCTATTATTAATTGTTTATATGTTTTTTTATTTTCTAATTTTTCAAATTCATAAATACTCGGGTAATTAATATATAGTGTTTTATATTTAAAAACTCTTTTAGGGATTAAAAATCTTGAGGAAAAATCCTTAATTTTTTAAGAACGAAATTATTAAAAATTAAATAAAATAAGGAAATTTTAATACAATCCATTTATAGACGTGTATACATCATGTATTAATATAAGTATCAACGTATTAAGATTGTTTTCATTTTTTTTTATAAAAAAAATGTTTGTCGTTATTCTGATCGTTTTAAAACTATTTAGATTATAGATGTATATTTTTTTTTGCATATCTTGTTATTTTTGTATGGTCTTATCATAACATAATTCAATAACCTCTCTTTCAATCTCTGGAGTGGAATATGAGAAAAAAAAGTGTATATGAACTAAAGCACTTTCACAAAGAATCGCTTTATTTAATTGTCATCATTTATGAGAGAAAGATGTGCATGAATATTAATTCATCATTATCATGACACCAACCTTTGTATGATCCTAAAAGAAAGATGTATACCAATCAATGTATATTTACAAAGAGTGATTTCATCTGATTGTGACTTTAGAGAATAATTGCAATGAATGGAAGGCATGAGGTTGAAAGTGAGTTATAAAAAAAAAAAAAAAAAAGCATTTTGCTTTCACTTATTTGTTTCATCAACCCTAAAACTTAAAAAAAAAAAAAAAAAAAAAAAAAAACTCTTTGAATTTGTTGGCTATAAATGTAGTGGTTTCAATGTTAAATTATGCATGATTTGTTAGAAATCAATTGGCAAACTACTCTTTCTATTCTAAAATATAAGTCATTCAAAGACCTTATACAAAAATTAAAAATAACATTAAATATTTTAAAATTTAAAATAAAAATAAATTAAACAGCTAAATTACCTCTTTCACATAACCATATTTATTTTTATGCCGATGAATATGACTCTTGGTTCATATAACTTAGAATATTGAAGAAAAATAAAGTTTAATAAATAAATAAATAAATATTGTTTTGGTATTATAAAATAGTAATTAATTGAAAAAAAAATCCAAAACAACCTATATTTATGAATGGAGGGGGTATCAGTGAAGAGCAAATTAAATAATTCAATAACTTGTCTATTAATTAGAGCCATACATCCTATTCATGATTAATAATCCATGCTACTATATATTTCCACAACCTATTTATAACCTTAAACTTGTAGATATTCTCTATCCTTTACAGGAAACAAACACAATGCAAAATTGTTCAGATTTTGGCCACAAAGATAATAATAATTGGTATGCATTGATAATTTACTTAACTAGTAATCATAACAAAACTACAATGTTTCATTCCCAAAGTCTCTTTCAAACCATGCATTGTTAATATTACATTAACTCTAAAATTAAGAACGCTTGAAAGATTGTTCTAAAATCCACTATCTTTTTGTTTATATCGTATTGTTAGATATTGTCTCCGATAATATAATAATTTTCTCAGCTTGAAATGTTAATAATAGTGTTTTTTTATTATTTATTTTTGGAAGAAGATATGATGCTTAAAAGTTGAAATAAAGGTGAAGATATATATAAAAAGTTGTCTGGTTGTTTTTGTTAAAATATTCTTGATCACTATGCATCAGAAGAGTCTTTAGTTATTTGTCTTCAATTATGCATTGCATCTCAAGTATACATTCTGAAGACTACTCACTAAATGCAATCCCCAAAATGATGAGTTCATTCAGATTAATTATTTTCTTTATGATTAAAATTTTGGAGCAATTGACAAAAAGATGATAATTATAGTTCAACTTGAGGGTTAAAATTACTGAGGAAGAAAATGCCACTATATATTCTTTACTTAAGGAAAGCCCTATTTAATACCTAAGTGACTTAAAAATTAATTTAACATCAATTAATTAATATTTATATTCACTATAATAACTTCTATTAACTTGCCTATTTGGTTGAGCTTTATCTCCGTTAAAAATATAAAGTAGTTTACAATAAAAAAGACAAAAGAATAATTATAAGTATCCTTTAGTTCATGTATTACAGATATATATACCAAACCCACCATTAGCAATCACCATCCTCTGTACAAGTCACACGATATCTTTTAAGTTGGGAGAGAAATGAACTACTAACTCTCTTATTGTCCGGATGATTCTGATTTAAGTATTTATTAAAACTCTTCTTTTATTGTGTTATTATTGTTGTTATTGTGATCGTTATTAGTATTTATGAAATAAACAATTTATTTAACTATGGAGCCTTATCTGCCAAACTGATCCTCACTTTGTTGCAAGGGGATGATCAAGATCCCCAATAAGATAATATCTGGAAAATAAAAAAGGTTTTGGATTGTCACGAAGTCCTTTCCTTGTCATATTGTTTGCACTGGCTAGTAGTAGATGAAATTATTATATAATAAAGATGGTGGAGGAGAAGCATGTGGACGTCTTTAAAACTTTACTTGACAAATCAAAGCAGCGCGGTACAACCATCGGCATTAATTCATTATGATGATATATACACAACCTCTTATTGCCCAAGTCCTTGTCCTACAAATGAATTAAGAGAGTCTCAATGCTTTCAAATTAATAATCACATATGCATGATGGCATAAGGTCCTTTCAGACATATAACAATTAATCAAAACCGACCTTGTTCATTTATTTATTTATTTTAAGAGAGTGGATAAACCATATTTTATTCAAACAACAGGAACAAATATAAAGCAAGGAACAAAAATTAAAAGCTAGAAAAAAATTACAAACTGAATCCAATCAAACTAGGAGATCATCACTAGAGGATGATGTACTTCCAAGACACAGATTGAGTTCAAGCTAAAGAGTGAAAAAAAAATAGGGACACCACATCTAGAAGATGAAGAACGTCAGAAGGTGTCAAAGGTCTTCACTAATTGAGAAAAAGGAATCGGGAGATGGATCACTCTCTAGTTGATGGTTCCGTGGAGTTATCCAATGCAAGGATAAGATTTGTATCGCGGAAACGAGCTAACCAGAATTCATAATAATAAAAAAAATGTTCCACTGTTTCTGAGGTTTTGTGGCAAACTACACATATTTCTATGGCCGTTTGAGTGTTACATTCTTTCTTTGGAAAGATTTGCAAACATAAATATTCATATGCATATATAATGAAAATTAATTAACTTCTGATAGATGTATAATGGCAACGCAATGCCCAATGGCTCTTGGCCCATCTTCAATGTATCATGGCTTTGGCCTTTTGGTCTTAGGTTCCATCAGCTTTACTTATATATATATATATATATATATTAGTTAAAATAATAATAAGGAAACCCAGTTCAGGGATGAATGGATAACGTCGTCTAAATAATCGGCAAGCATACCAGAAAAATCAGAAGGGCGAAATGGATCTAACGGTGGAGGAAGCGGCGGCGGAGCTAAACAAGGGTTTCCAGACGCTGGAGATCCTTCAAAAAGACCCGGCCGTACCGGTCTGGTTCATCTACCTGAACCGCCCGGCTCAGCGCAACGCCCTTTCTCTTCCCTTCTTCTCCGAGCTCCCACGCGCCCTCGCCCTTCTCGATCGCATCCCCTCCGCGCGTGCCCTCGTTCTCTCCGCCCGCGGCCCGCACTTCTGCTCTGGGATCGACCTCTCCTCCCTCAAATCCATCTCCTCCTCATCCGAAGACGATCGCGCTGCGGCTGCTGAGGAACTTCGCCGCCGGATCCTTGACCTTCAATCGGCTATCACGGCTCTGGAGCGGTGTCGGAAGCCGGTGGTAGCGGCTATCCAGGGAGCTTGCATAGGCGGCGGGGTGGACCTCGTGGCGGCGTGCGATATCCGGTGCTGTGAGGATAAGGCCTACTTTGCGGTCAAAGAGGTGGATGTGGGACTGGTCGCGGATCTCGGGACACTGCAGCGGCTTCCCAAGATCGTCGGCTTCGGCAACGCCATGGATCTCGCGCTCACGGGGCGAAAGGTGTCCGCCGGCGAGGCAAAGGCGATGGGGCTCGTTTCCAGAGTTTTCGCCGACCCGGCAAAGATGGACGAGGGCATCTTCGCTCTGGCCAAGGGTAATCTTGTCATTTACGTGCATATTGATTTGAATTCTTAAATTTTCGATTTTTAATAAAAAAAATAGAGAAAATGAAAGAGATTTGTGGGTGGTGGTGTTCAGAGCTAGCTGCGAAGCCGGCGCTGGCGTTGATGGGGACAAAGGCGGTGATGATGAAGAGTAGAGACATGGCGGTTGAGAAGGGGTTGGACTACGTGGCCACGTGGAATGCCGGGATGTTGAGGTCGCGGGAACTGGAGGAAGCTGTGCTCGCCAAGCTCCAAAAACGCAAGCCCAACTTCTCCAAGATGTGATGTTGCTGCTACTGCTCCTTTGCATTATGGGTTTGTTCAACATCCATATATTTATATGTATTTAAAAAAAATAAATAAAGGGGATGGTCTTTGTACTGATATTATTACAAGCAAATACAAGATAGGGTGTACAACGAGAAATTTCAGATGATTTTTTGGTATTCAGATTATTGATATTTGCTGTTCTGAGGTTCTGTATCTTTAGTCTGCATGTAAAATTTGAGCGTTAAGGCAGTGTCACAGTTCCAGATAAGCAATAGAATCAAACAAAATACCAATTTATAAGCCTTACCAGCAATCAATAGATTCAGTCAATGCCTTAGCTTAAAATCATCAGTCAGTCGTTATGTACATGCTTAGTGGCCAGATAATCAAAGGAAACTCTGTTCGTCTTACTATCAAACCAGCATAACACTACTTGGGAAACTTGAGGATTGAAAACACAGAGGCAAACTGAAACCCACGATAGAACACAGGAAGAAAACAAAGGAGGGAAACGGGTGAGTGTAAAACCATCAATGCACACTTTTACAGAAATGAAATGACTGGATCAGAAATAAAAAGGATGGTAAAGAACTTAAAGCCACACTGTTACAGAATTACAATTTCTGAATCTGTCCCAAGTTGCACGAGGGAAGGAGCATAAGAACTGAACTCCTTCCACTTTCCTGCTTTCCTGCCGCTGCGCATCTCCATCTCCCTAAATGAAAACACTATCTGTTCCCAGCTTCTGTGCCACTACCACTAGCACCTGTACGATTTGATTCTGCAACACCAGCAGCCAATGCGAGAACTTCAGGGGACATCTCCCAATTCCCACTCCTTCGCCCCCAGCTAGATCGTCTTGAATGAACCGGTGCTCGTGCTTCCAGGCCCTCAGGTGGGAGGACCCTAGCTAAATCTGGTGAAGCAGCACCAAACATGCCATCCTTTTCATCCACGATGTCATTACTTAATCCAGCTTCTATATCATCAAGACCAGCCCGAGCAGCTTCTTCGCTACCCCATGCCACAGCTTTCCTGCCCACCTCAATATCTCCCATTGTTCTTCCCATGTTTGGACTCATGAAACCTCCAGACACTGGTCTCCCTTGCAGTCCTTGTTCTCTTGGTACCCGTGCCCTGAAGTTGTTTTTGGATGGCGGAATTCTAGTGAAGAAGACTTCTATGAAGTTTGCCACTACTCCTCGATTATATGGGTTAGCTCGTCGATCATAACGGTATCTGAAGTTCTCGTATGTTGTCTGTACAGAACATCTATTAGTCCAATGGATGACAATTTCATATTACAGGGTAACCACCTAGGGAAAACTGGTACCTGGTTAGTGCTCATCAGGTATAGGTGGAAGACAGAAAGGCCACCAACAAACCACACTGATATGAAAGTGTAGAAAATTAAAACAATGGAAGCAATCGAGGCCGGAGTCTTTCCAATAGCGCGCCATAAGTTCGTCTGCTCGTCATGCTTGGTTTTCAAGATGCACACCCAAGAAAAACCGAAGACATAGATGCAGAGTAGGGTTGTTGAGAAAACAAACATATAAAAGAATCTATAGTTGCGCTGCATCCAGAAGAAAAATACATTGTAAGCAGCATAATAAACAAGAATCGGTGAAAGGACACCTAAGACATGATCCAAATATGACCAGTATCATGCTTCTAATTTGCAGCTATTAGCAGCTCTTACAAAAGCCAAAATTCTGCAATATATCCAGATGAAATTCATGAAAATACATTGTTCACCTTTTAGTTGAATGCAAACCTTGAATAAAGTTCAAGTAATTGTTTAACCAAGATGTATTAGACTTACCAGACCAATACACTGTCCAACCCAAGGGCAGTGGTGGTCGAAGCGCTCAACACAGTTGTTGCATATTGAACAATGTGAACAGCGAGGAGGCCGATAAAGCATGCAGGTATCACAATATTTGACCTTCACAGTGATCCCATTGACTGTAACATCCTTGATACGAGGTAACCGCAACTGTGGAGTTTGGTTACTCCCTAATTCCAGATTTCCATCAGAGCTTTCAGGTTCAGGAGGATGTGCACTGCGTGGTACTATACCTGGATCTCTCCCGGAAGTAAGTAAAAGAAGAAATAGATCCTGGACCAAAACACATAAAATAAAACCTATTACAGCGACAGAAAGTTTAATAAAATAATGCATTTTATAAAGAAAACTCAAGGCAATGTGAAAAACAAAATTTTCTTTTAAGATTCCTTGGACGACTAAATCAGGTAATTTTAGACAGCATCTGTTTTTAATAAAATGAATCTCAAAATATATTGGATGAACAATGCACTGGGTCTGGGTGCAAGCAAGAATTTTCCGTGTTAGAATGCAATTTTGAACTTTTGAAGGGGGTAACCAGCGAAAATCACTAATCTAACCCGCACAGAAGAATATCCATAAGCATCCAACTTACCGGATCTGCCTAGTGCCTACCTTTCCAAAATTACACTAGTTTTGTAGCAGAATTTCAATAAATAAGGAACTGATACTTTTCATAAAATGTCAAAATATATTTTCATAAAAAAATACACATAAAAAATTCTGTAATGATAAAGGCTCCTTTTTGTTTATTTATTTAATGCAGAAACACTTGCCTATTAACTGCTATGAACATTAAGAATTTAGACTTTCACACTTGATCAAAACCTCTGCTGGTTTGTACCGGTTAAAGAATGAAACGCCACAGGTCCTGAAGGACAACAACTCAAAGGCTGAAGAAGAGACCAAACCTTACCGCATTTATGATAAATTGGTCTGAGATCAGGGCAGGATATCTGAAGAATTTAGCTACAAGCATTGAAAAGGTCTCAAACAGCTGGATAACGAGTACTAATGTACAGGAACTCCTTTCCAACATATTATTCAGAAATCAGAATAGGCATGATTCCAAGTCAAAGATAGTTGGCGCTTTATCCCAGATGCCATAATTACATCTTTAAATACGCACACTTGTTTTTTTATCAATGGATCTTTCACATATGGTATTTGCTAAACATCTAGTTTTGGACATCTATGTTACCAATATAATATGCTTTCTAATGACAGGAGGCACAATTATTTTTCCTATGTCTTGAGATAATCAATTTCACTACACCAATTCCTTAATTAATTTTTACACATCATTATACATAACCGAACCCCTCCATTTATTTCAATAAGATACCTGATATGAGAAATATTTAATTACTTTAAAAATCCTCCAAAGTAGAGATAAGGTCAAATCATGAATTCTAGTTATCTAAATTTTTGAAAATTTCGAATATCAGATAAAGCTTCTGACTCCACCCTTTCCTCTTAGGGCAATAAATAGATACGACGTTACAAGCATCACATTAACATGCTCAAAAGTGAGCATGTACATGGTGACCATCAACATCAGAAGCCAGTGAATGTACACACTCAGTTCATGCACCAAAATCAGAGGCAACGGCATCATCATGAAGAATGAAGAAAACATAACCAAGTAAAGTTCAGCTCATTTCCATGAGACATGAGTTATAACAAATGAGTTATATAACACTTTTATGTACTCAAAATTGCCATCCATTTGTCTATGACTCATAATTTACACTAAATAATTAAGTATTGTGTTTCTTGACAAGCAAAGGGTAGGAGATGACAACTTAAACAAAAATCATGCATGTGGCATAAATAACTTATTCTTAAATGTGTTACAAGAATGTATAACTGCCGTGGGGGGATGAAGCACATAAAGTATAAAACAACATTAAACCTCAATATTAAATTTAACTAGAACAATATAATTATTAAATTGGTCAGATGAGCCATGTAAAGATGAGATTAAATCCACAACTAAAATCATTAATCAAACATTGGGACTCCAAAAAGGAACTAACATTGCATTCAAGAAATATACACACTAATCAGACCCACAACATGCACTGAAAACAAAATAATATTAAAAATACTCCTTAGAACTAGAAATATAGGAATGAAAAGAAAATTCTAATACCCACATATATTGTGAATGCAACAACAATCACATATAGGAATACTCCTTAGAGCTAGGAATATAGGTATGAAAAGAAAAATCTAATACTCACATATATCGTGAATGCAACAGAAATCACATATAGGAATACTCCTTAGACCTAAAAATATAGGTATGAAAAGAAAAATCTAATACTCACATATATTGTGAATGCAACAGCAATCACCATTATAGATACTCCCCAGTCGGAAAATTGATCCATCAGCTTTCTAGCAACTAACGCGCAAAAGACTGATGCAGGGGCAACAATAAGGAAGATCGTGAGAAATAGTGATCTCACATCAGGTCCAAAGATAAACCTCCCTTGAAGAAAAAATATCTGCATAAAAGAATCAATTGCATTATGGCAAGCAAAAGAATACTTGAATCTCACAAGTCTAATGCAAATAATTTACAACCAAGGCTAATAAAAAACATCCTGAGAAATAAAATATAAGTATTCCCCAAAAGAGAGGTCTAAAATGGACATCAGCGTCTATTGGAGATAATCACCATCTGGATATGGAAAAATAATAAGGCAGATATCCAATACATTAATGTGGTCATTCAAAAATGTAGTGGCAGAAGGTGTTTTGACATCTGAAACATCAACAGGGGTCAAGTGATTGACCTGATAGTCCCAAGCAATCCAAATTGAAGAACTAGGGTTCAAAATAAAGGAATTGATAACAACAAACCCCTCAGAAATAATTAACCAGCAGTAGACAGAGCTTTATTTCAACAGGTTTATATTAGTCAAACTGTCAAAGCATGAAAAGTCAAATACATATTCTTTGCATTGAGAAACAATTTGACCAATAAGAGAAAGCAGCTGTAAAATAAACAACGTAACAGACCTTTTTGATGCTACATTTTCAAAACTAAACTAATAGCCAAAATAGAAAAGTGACAAGCTCCTTTGAAATTAATGGCTTAATCCTGCCACCTCTCCTATGCATAACAAACACCTATACCACATTCGCACCTTGCATGGTGCTGGGTGGAACATGCACAAAAACCAACAGGCAAGAAAGTGAACAAATAAGGTGCATTGGCTCAAATAAGCAGTTGAACAACCATTCAGCATACTCTGACAGAAATTTTGAAAAAAGAATAAGAGGATTTTTTTTTTTTTATTTGTGCACAACAGCTCAATCCACTTAATTTTCTCAACATTGCATATTATCATATCATATAGCCATCAATGTCAAGCCTACTCCTTTCACCTTCTCCTGCTGCTGCCACCTACTAGCCATATACCATCCGACCACCACTCTGCCATCATCCTCTCGCATAACCTATTTTGGCAGAGAAAACCTCCTTCCGCTATTACCACCACCCATCTATAGTCATCTCCGACAAGCTCTTTCATGCAACCATAACACCTTATTCTCTGCCACAATCCACCAACAACGACTGCTTCTGCTACACTACCACCCGAACGCCCACAAGGCCATAATCCATGAACAACGTCTGCTTCTGCCCATCATTACCACCCGAACGCCCACAAGGCTCCCGTTCACCACTTCTCCATCCCTCTCACAAAACGTTCACAGCAACTACGCCATTTATCAGCTCAACCACACCCCATTCGTTCCACCATATGCCACGCTGCGATGATTCTTAGGCATCACAAACTCAAAAACAAAACCCAATTCGGACAAGAAGGATATTAACCCTATGCAAACAAAATATTCAACTATTTTACACCAATCCAACAAGAAACTACAAAACTAGTGTTAAAATTCCAACCAAAAGCTAAACTCCAGGTGTTTCGCATTCCATCGAACCAAAGTAGCAAAATTTCGCCCAACGATTCAGAGATGAAGAACCACCATTTCTCCAAAAGTTAGGACAAAACAACGCCTTTTTTTTTCTCTCTTTTTCTACTCGCTCAATCTATGCCCTCAAGCAAAATCCAAATTTTCATAAAACACCAAAAAGAGAAAAATAAACAACTAAATTCTCCAGCTAATCGCTCCAAATTAGAAAGAAATAAAACCCGAGAGAAAGATCAATCAATGGATACTCACGTTGCTACCCTTCCAAACCTGGTAAACCCTCGGCCCCGCCGCTCCCCCGGCGCCCCCTGGAGGCGGCGCCACCTGCATTTCTCCCCGCTGCCGCTAAATCCCAGATCCTAATGCTTTGATCTTCAAATATCGGGTAAAAGATGAGTCTTTGAGCTACCTAGAACGAACCCAAGTGCATCTCCGACAACCTACAGCTCCGGGTTCCGGCGATCTCCACTGCCCGCCAGGGGATTCCGGATCGGACTCCTGGTATTCACTTTTCGCTCTCCGACAGAGGTTGGAAGGGCAAAGTGCGATGCCCTATGACATGTGTCTTCTGGACTTTTGAATCTCTCTCTCTCTCTCTCTCTCTCTCTCTCTACTTTCCCAAATATATATATTTATATATAAATAAAAATATAAAAAGGAAAGGTTGGTTGAGTTTTTTTTCTTCAATTTTATTACAGAGTTATGCCAAAATTAATGACTATTTTGAATGTGATTTTTTACTTTTGGAAATTTATAACAAATAACATTATTTATTCAATTTACTTTTTATGTATAAATTAAAAAGCATTTATATTCTCTGAGATTTTAATATTTTGATGTAAAAGTACCAAGTGATTTGTGTGAAAAAATAGAAAATATAATTAATTTAATTTTTTTTTAATTTTTCAGTATATTTGGCTACTTTTGCTAAAAGCATGAACGGGCACCCATTCACTTACCAGTGCTTTTGCGAGAATAAGATACTGATTAACTTTTGTTTTTTTCTTTACAATACATATATATTTTTGATAAAATCGATAAGAGACAAAGCTAAAGATAAATATGTATACATATGCACTAATTACAGTAATTTGACTGACCTTCTAGAGATAACCTCCGTCATGCAACAATGGACGAGAGAAAGAGAGAGTATTTGGACAATTACGAGTGGGCTAACCCATGGTTCCTATATATAAAAATGTTTTTTTTAATATACATATTATTGTTTTGTACAAATATAAATATAAATAAATTGTTTGATGAATATATAATTGTATGCTTATTTTGACAAACCTTGTGAATCTAAATATTTATTTGAAATTTAATTTAGCATGTATTGTGTGAACTCTTGACTATCTAAATTTTACAGTAATTTTTTTTTCATATTTCTAGCCATTTTTTCTCATCCACCGAGTGTGAAAGGTCATCCTTTTAGACATTCTCTAATTTTTTATTTTATTAAATGCATACATATATTCATGTCCCTAAAGCCATCAAAATCAAGTTATAAGTTATTGATAGCTAATTTGCTAAATAATGAGTCAATAATGTAAGATTGAAATTTTCAGTGCACTCGAAAATTAATTTTAAAGAAGCTCGTGAATAAGAAAGAGTTCAAGTGTCATTTCATATTACAGCCACCTGTGCAATACTTAATTATTTTTAAAATTCATCAATTTCTTATCATAACAAAATGGAATTAACAATAAAAAATATCATCTTTTCATTTTGATGCAGCATTATTTTATGTACTAAAGATAAGGAACGTTGTTTGTTTTTCTTTATTAGTTGAAGACTCAACTTCCTCCCACTTCGATTGTTGATTTTTACCCTAATCAAAGAAATAATATTTGTCTTTTTTCTATAAAAACATTTTAATATTTTTATAATTAAAATAAAGAAGAAAGTAAATAATATTTATAAAATTGTATATTAAGAATACCAACTTCCACAATATTTTTCATCGCTTTCATGTTTAAAAAATAATAAAATTCTTCTTTATTAAATAAAAGGTTAAAAATTTAAAATTTTTCACAACATTAATTATGATGAATGATTTGTCTATATTTTAGAAAAAAAATCATAGAAATCAAATTCTTCATAAAATATGGCCTTTTCTGGTTTAAACAATATATATTATGAACAAGTGGCACATTTGTTTTTTATTAATATTATTTCCTGGATAAGTTGGCACATTTATGACTCCTTTACACTGCTTCCGCTCCCTTTCTTTGACTAAGATTTTTGAGGTTTTAAGCTTCAACCATATGGCCTCAGTTATATCACTTTCTCAAGTTCCTTATTTCAATGAATGCATGAATGCATGGGTAGGTTATTTTGAATATTTTTCTAAGTGCCGTGCCTTCTCCCTTCTCTCTAACTTAAATTATTGTGAAAACCGACCAAATTGTTTTCTAAAATATTGAACTTTGAATTCAATTGTTACTTTCAAAATGTATGTATAAGACATAAAAAAGTCTTTAAATGCATTTAGGGGTGTTTTTATTTTTTATTTTTAAAATAGAATTCTTCAATATTTATGTGAATATTAATAAAAGGACTAAATGGTTCATAACCCATCAATATTTGGTTTTATTGTGGAAAATAAATGTGAGACATTAAAAAAATTTTGAGTTTAAACTTCATTATAAATAATAATGGTAATGGATTGCCGGTTGTGGATGCTGGTTCACAATCTAATCTTATAGTATCCAGTTGAGGGTGCACGGATTGAATGATTAATTTTTATCTCATGCGTATGTCCCTGATATATATATAGTGTTTGTTGTTTTCATTAAATATATATGAATGAGTTGTGACAAATTCTCTTGAATAATGAGGTGTGAGTGAATGATACTTTAATATTTCCAATACTGTAATTCATAGTAGGATGAAGTCACATCACTTATAGATTTTTCCTTTCAAAATTTTGTTAGAATTGTCTTATTTTAGTAGAAGCATCGATTGAAAAAAAAAAAAAGTAAAGCTTTAATATTATAAATTTAAAATAACTATTTTCAAAAATTATACACCACTATTGAAAGATTTCAATTGATGGTAACAAAAATTTCATGTTATTCATTGATATTTATCAATTTTGATTTTTTGAAAAGGATCCATAATAGCTTGTATTAAGTTATATTTTTAATAATAAAAAAAAATTATGGCAGGCATGGCAGTGGGCCTAATTTATTGTGACATGCCGCAGTGTCCCCATGTTCAACCATTCCAGTTAGTTTAGTTTAGGTGATTAGTTTGATCTATACATGGTCCATCAGGCCCTTTTATTTATTAATTTATATGTTTTTATAATTCAAAATAATCGTTATTTATTGATACAGATTTATTTATTTAGTTAAAAGAGGCCCATGATAACTAAGCAAACAAAAAAATAAATAGCCTTAGCTCATGAATAAGGTCTCATGTGCATACCAATATTACATAAGATAAAAATATATGATATATTCAAAACAAATTCATGCATACCTTTGACAGTAGCTTTGTTGATTTTTGTCAAAAACAAATAATAAAATATTATAAAAATAACTAATGAAAAGAACAAGAAGAAAGTGTTGATGAATGTTTTTTTTCAACAACAATAATATTAACTAAAATGATCATAATTTTTTTTTGTTAAATATGTAATTTTTTTGATAAAAAAAACGAGCGTTATAAATATCATGGCATTTTTTGGGGATTAATCACTCAACTACGTACTCTCAGTTTGAGATGAGGGGATTAAACATGTAACTCAATTTTTTTAATATATATTAATTGAACATGTCAAAAGCTGAGATTCCACCAATTATTTTTCAAAAAAAAAAAAAAACACCCTACCCTTATCTATCCGCATGGAAGAGATGGACTTGTTTCCAAGTTTTCTTTTTCTATTTTATAGAAGTGAAAACGTTTTCATTTTTTTCTAATATAATATTTTTTTATTTTTTAAAATATAACATCAAATGACGTCATCATCTAACTAAGTGAATTTTTTAAAAATATAAAGATATTGTTTTTTATGAACACTCTTTTTATTTAAAAAATCATAATAATAATTTGTTGTCTTTTTAAATATTTTAAAGTTATTATTGTTTTTAAAAAAATATATTTTTCAATTGAATTTATTTAAAAAATGCGTTATTATTATTATTATTATTATTATCATTATTTACACATCTTCTTGTTTTTTAAAGTCAATTTTAAAAATTGTTATTATTATTAGCATAATTATTTTTTAAACATCACAAAAGTGAATTTTTTTTTTTAAGTTATTATTATTTTTTTAAATGGTAATTATTTTGGAAAAAAACATTAGTATTATTATTATTATTTTTTATTTATTTTTTGTTGAGTATCTTGTTTGTAGTTTAAACAACAATAAATGCTTTTAAGTACAAATAAAAAAAAAATACATCCATCACCTTTTTTACATCACACATTTCTACCATGTGTTGGACATTTCAGGTTGTTTCCATAAAAAGTATAAATTATGTATAGTAGGATTAATGTTTTTATTTATATGCATACACATCTATTACTGTTATTTGGTTGGCTTGCAGTATGTTATTTTACAAGTGAAACCATCTTTGGTCTAACCACATGTTGTCAAAAATGTGAATTTGGTACAGGATGAAAAAAATATATAAATGTTAAAAATTATTATTATTTTAAAAGAATGTTTTAGAAAACAAAGATGTAATAATAATAATAACAACATATGTTTTCAAAATAAATGTGTTTTAAAAAAAACTTTAAAAAAACTTAAAAAGACAAAAGTATTTTACTTTTGCAATTTATTAAAAGAGAAGTGCGTCCATGAAAAACAAGTCAATATCTTATTATTTTTTTAAAAAAAATCATGTCATCACCTAGGTGATGACATGGGTTAATGTGATTATATATGTGATATTTTGAAACTATTGCTGTTAGATAAATTTCACATGAGGTTGTTTTAATAATTAGAAATAAAATTAGGATTATATTGGAAAAGTTTATTCCCTTGTTTCTTTGTAGAAAAATAATCCAGAGTGAGGAATAATACACGATCAAAATCCCTTCTTTTTATGACACGTGTCCGTTTGCACGCTGGTGATTGTTCCTCTTGGGTGAACCAGAACGCGCATTCCAAGTATACCGGTTGAATGAACCAGAGATCTGAAAAGTTGAAGGAAGACGAGAGGCGCAAAAATTAGGGTTCTTACTTCTAAACATTGAATCGAAAGATCTCCGAGATGGCCTCCACGCTTGCTCGCCTGGCCCGTCGGCCAGTCGCCGTGAGTTTCTCCTCTCCCTCTCCCTCTTTCTCTCTCTCTACATGCGTATTCATGTATGTCTTTCTCATCTTCTTTTTGGCTGTTCTTTGTGTGATCTATTTTGCTATTTTGGTATTTTGCGATTGATTTGGTTCATGGATGCTTTTTCGTGTGTTTGGAGACCATGTGGTGTGTAAAGTTGATGACTTGGGAGAGTTGGATGATGAAACGTGTTTGATTGCGCTGTATATATCATGATGCCGAATTTAGTGATTTTCAGTTGGTTTTTCAATCGAGGGTTGTGAGTTTGTAAGAATGAATTAGTTCTATGGAATGTAGATGCGAAATGAATAACTCTAGTTTGGAAGGTTGATTCTTTCTGTTCTGTGATTTTGTTGATCTTGAATTTATACTTTAGTTTCTTTTTTATAATCTGGAGATAAGTATGGAGATGATCCGGGTTTTCCATGACTTGAGGTTTTGCTAAGATACTGCTTTAGATTTATGCTGTATAATCCTGATGGTTGGTGTGTCTGTTTGGAAGCTATTTGCTAAAATTTGTATAATGCTGATGTTTGTTTGATTCTTCATACTGGGGCTTTTTTATTCCATTAACTATGTATTTTGTTGATATGTGTTGAACCCCTCGGTAAAATATCTTAGTCACATTTTTATCCTTTTAATTATTCTTTTGTTGCCATTTCTTTTGATGACCACTTGGTATAATGTGCTTATTGTTCTAGAAGTTTGTGATGTTGCGTGTCTCATTTATCTGGTTTATAACAAGTTATTTCTGTGCTTCTTTCTCCTATCTTGATCCTCATCTTTGTATGAAGAAATCATGAATTTTCCAATTGGGAGATTAATTTTGCTTTTAATATATTGTTCTGTTTGTCCTGTTTGAAGTATATCGGTGTTTATTGATAACATTCTCTTCTTGAAGTTTCTGTGTTTACCTAATGTTACTGATTTTATAGGCATTTTTACCTATTTGTATGATTTAATCCTCTGTTTATCCCTGAGGCAACTCTCTGATTATCATGTACACTCAAATTTGTTGCAGAAATTACTTTTTCTTAGAAGTTGTAGGCATGCCCGGAGTTGCAGCCACTACGCCTTTCCAGGTGGATGATGATGATTTTTACCAACTCAAATTCTAGAATAACCTGTTGTTTCATATATTATTTGCAGAGGTTAAAAGTTTTAAATTCACTTTTTTCTTTTCAGGTGGCAGTGGTCCGATTTTCTCAAACAATATGAGGTTAGCAGTGTGAACAGGAATATAATTTTCTGCTTATTTAAGTAATTTTAATAAAGCTATTATCAATAACTTGATCTTTTCCAAAAGTAATGGGATCTTAGTGTTTCCTAAAGAGGTTTTTATATAAAAAAAAATTCAGGGATGTGAAGGAGTTTCTACCAAGGGATTCTCCTTATCGAGTTTGGGCTAGGTCATTTGCTTCTGGAAATGGTATGTTACTGCCTTCAATTTGACCTGTTTAGTGGCCCTTCCAGATTTTGGTACTTTGTGTAATCTCTCTGAAATCTAAAAACTGAATTGAGTGTGTTTGTTCTTGTCTTTTTATTGAAGGTGATCTGTTTGATGCGGTTGTTCCACATATGGGTGAATCTATAACTGACGGGACATTGGCAACCTTCTTGAAAAGTATGGAAATTCTGTTACTCTCTCCCTCATACCCCTGCACAGTTTTGAGGATAGGGCTTTGTTGTTCTAACAGCTGATTGAATAATCTTTTTATGCAATCTGAACTAGAGTTGATGAGCAACCCTGATCTGTATGTCCATTATGAAATCATCTATCACATCCCTTGCTTTAAAGCCAAAACCCATGTTGGATGTAATATGAAACTTGTTAGTAGCATCTATGAAATACATTTCTTTGGCCTGCCAGAGTGGTGATCATGTGCCCTTGAGCTTGAGTTAGTTTTTATTGCTTCAATGTTCAGTATACTTAGCTGTGCTATGCTTGGCCTGAACTCATGACTTCTGTGCTGCAGAGCTTTTTTTCTTCCACTTAGAGTTACTGAATTGAAAATTTTAACTATATTGTGCGTATATAGAGAAATATTGGTCCATTTACTTACCACTTGTTTATTGGAAACAATACTTGAGTATATGTTTGTGATCTTTGAGCTGTTCTTTTCGTTTGCTAATATCACAACTTGGTCCTTCTGGCCATCATGTTTTATGAACAGAACCCGGTGACAGGGTTGAAGCTGATGAACCTATTGCCCAGGTTGAAACTGATAAGGTATTTTCCTTCTACGAAATCATGCATCTGATTATCAATTTATCATCATGGTAAAATGTTTCTTGCTTTAATGGAATTATTGTCATACTCTTCCATCTTATTTCTATTTTCAGGTGACTATTGATGTTAATAGTCCTGAAGCTGGGGTTATCGAAAAGGTTGTAGAGCAATTCTTTGAATGGTTGTTTTTTCTTGGATTTACTTCATAAAATCTTGTATGCACATTATATAAATGTGTGCGGTAGGCATGGTTTCTTTCATAGATTGCTTCCAACTCCTGCTTTTTGTTCTTTCTAGTTTGTTGCAAGTGAAGGTGATACTGTGACACCAGGAACTAAGATTGCAGTCATTTCGAAGTCTGCTTCGAGTGCAACACATGTTGCTCCTTCTGAGGAGAAAGTAGATACAGTTGCCACTAAGCCATCTCCTCCTGCAGAAAGCAAAACTGCTGGCAAACAAAAGCCTAAAGTGGAAACTGCCGCCGAAGAAAAGCCTAAAGTTCCTTCTCCTGCACCTCCTAAAACTTCTCCTTCAGAACCTCAGCTTCCTCCCAAGGAAAGAGAACGACGGGTGAGTTATTTCTATCAACAAAGATCTAGCAATTTTATGCTTCAGATTTATCATGTCTTTCATAATTTTGCAGAGTATTTTAGTATTTATTGACCTTGAAATGCCATTTGGCTTTCAGGTTCCTATGCCGCGACTTAGGAAACGAGTTGCCACACGATTGAAGGACTCTCAGAATACTTTCGCAATGCTAACTACATTTAATGAGGTTGACATGTAGGTGATTCTGTCATTCAATAAGTCATTTTTTCTGAATTAATTTTGTATCATAACCACACAGCAAAGGTTTACCTTTTTAAATATTCGGTTATTTCTTTTATAGTTATCTTGCCCACTTCTGATTGCTTCACCTATTCATTTAATTATAAATGTAGGACCAATTTGATGAGACTTCGATCTGATTATAAAGATGCATTTGTGGAGAAACATGGTGTGAAATTGGGGCTTATGTCAGGTTTTGTGAAAGTAAGTTTGCAATTAGGAGTTTCAAAATGTGCATTTCATTCTCTGCTCTCTTTTAACTTGTCTTCGGACATGCAGGCAGCTGTTAGCGGACTACAAAACCAGCCTATCATTAATGCAGTCATTGATGGTGAGGATATCATATATAGAGAGTATGTTGATATCAGCATTGCTGTTGGGACAAAAAAGGTCTGTGATATCTAGCCCATCTGAAAAATAGCATAGTTTCTTATGAATCATTTATTTTTATCTATTGATTTTTTAAATTTTTTAGAAATTTTTTTTGTTAAGGCTAAACATCATAAATATAAAATTTCAAATTTAATCATTCCTTCCAATCATTGTGCGCAAATAGCATGGTTTTGTGTTCAGATGGAAAATAAAAATATGTGAAATATTTGACTTAAAGATATGAAATCATCTTACCATAGCTTCATCTTGCATGTTGTAGGAAATGACTTAAAACTTCCGAATGGCATAGCTTTACAAATAAGACATTTCCTGCATGCAGACTTTTCTTGACATTTTATTACTTTATAGAGAAAGAATGCTTCTTGGCAAAACCAAATAAGCATAGTTAGAACTTCTTATCTTTTGATTGCTCATATATTCTGCTTTTTATTTTTTAGGGACTTGTGGTTCCAGTGATCCGAAATGCTGACACAATGAACTTTGCTGAGATAGAGAAGGAGATAAACACTCTTGCTAAGAAAGCCAATGATGGTACAATATCCATTGATGAAATGGCGGGAGGGTCATTTACCATATCAAATGGCGGGGTCTACGGAAGTCTTCTGAGCACACCCATTATAAATCCACCTCAAGTATGCTCCTAAACCAAAATTTCTTATGCTTCTATTATGTTGCCGCAAACTCTGATGGGCAAGTTCCTTTTCTTTTTCAGTCAGCTATTTTAGGGATGCATTCAATAGTGTCCCGGCCAATGGTTGTTGATGGTGTGGTTGTACCGAGGCCAATGATGTACATTGCTCTGACTTACGATCATAGACTGATTGATGGAAGAGAGGCTGTTTATTTTCTGCGCCGCATCAAGGATGTGGTTGAAGACCCCCGGAGACTTCTTCTAGACTTGTAGGCGACGGCACGATGTTATCTTTGCTTGCCACTCTCTTTTTTAGCATATAATAAGTTGCAAGAGAAAATTTTGGTTTACTGAGTTATTTTGAGGGTGAGACCTCAGGTTTATATATTCAACCCCAGATACTTGTGTTGGGATACAGTCATATTCTGTTATGATTTTTTCTGTTTTTTTTTTGGGTTCAAGTGACAGGAAACACTTCTGGGTAGCAACTGTTTTTAATTATTGACAAGGGCGAAGAATTGCCAAACATTGATGCTTTTGTATGAACAGATCTTGGCAACTATATTGTTTATTTTGATACATTATGAATGAATCAAGTAAAGGTGGTCAACCTGTGCTGCTTTGGATAAGTCCCTGTTATTATGTATGATCATTATCATGATGGATCATGTACTAATTGTTGTGAGTCTTGTGACCCTAATTTGCCTTATTCTTAATTTATCATGATAATAATAATACAAAATACCATAATTTCATATTATCTTACAGTTCCTCAACTAAATTTAGGAAAGAAAATCTACACATATTTTAAAAGAGAAGGATAGCTAAATGCATTTGAATTTTTCTGACTACATACCGCCACCAAAAACCTCCAACTCTTTGCCCCTCATCCTTTTGGGTACTCTAGCATTCCTTTTGAGCTCCATCAAAAGCCCAATTGAGGATGGACGCAATGCTTTCAACAAAGCTGTTTGAGGTTGAGCTTCAGCTCTGGCTGTTTTCTTCTTTCCTGCTACTTCACTCCCTTCGAACACAGATGAAGCAAATGATGCACTTGAAGCAATAAAAGATACTGTGCTATTGTGTATTGGATCACCCGGGACACCAACTGCTGCATCTCTATGAGGCGGAGGAAACTTTTCACTTTTGCTCGTAACATTACCATGAGCCATTATTCTCCTTCGCTGAAACGATTAAATTTCGACAAGTGAATTGACTGTAAAATAATTTTTTTTCAAACTAGATGTTGAATCAGTAATTTAGGAGACATGTAATGCATAAGAATCTTCAATAATTTACTTGAAGAACTTACATCAAGATTTACTTGAAGCTCTGCATTTGCTTCTGGAGCTGGAACTGCTTTACCGCCTCGATTCTTTGTTCGTGGTTTCTTTGTGGCTTCAATGTTTGCTTTGTCGTCAATTAAACTTTGCCTAAGGTATGGGGGAACATACAACTAAATAAACAAAATGCAAAAAACTTGAGTTTAATGCCAAATAAGGAAAATACACCCACCTTCTAGCCTTCTCATCCCTCATTTTAGCATCAATTTCCTTGCTCGGAGGATACTGAGGCAGGCTGGATGGCTCACATGCATAAGGTTTTGTAGTGAAGAACTACAACAGATACAAGTTTTGGTTATTAAGAAATTTAAGTTCAAGAGTTTCTTTATACCATGCATCGATTTCGTCCACTAAGAATAAATCTTAACGTGCAGCCATGAAATGAGTTTACCTCACTATTCAGAGCAGCAGTAGCTGTGCCTCTTTCAGCTGGATCCATTGCCAGAAGCTTTTTGACTAAAGCTAGGGAAGATGGTGGGAAATCCTTGAAAGTTTCTGCAATACAGCACTTGTATGGCTGCTGAGGCTTAAACATTGTGGCATGTGGCAATTTTGATTTCTTCCAGTATTGTTCTGATGGCGAACCACACAACTTAAAGATCCTGTGCAATTGCTCCACCTAAATGACACACATCTAGAAAGTATTAGACATTCAATGACTATGCCATTGATATGTGAATCTGAATAACATGATCATGAAAACAACATGCCTCAGTGCGGCCGGGAAGAATCGGCTTTCCTGCAAGCAACTCTGCCAAAATGCAACCAGCACTCCATAAATCAATGCCCACATCGTAATGAGTGGCTCCTAGAAGCAGTTCGGGTGCGCGATACCATAAGGTGACAACCCTGCTAGTCCTTGCTTCCTTCTTATTAGGATCAAAGGTTGAAGCTAGGCCAAAATCAGCTATTTTCAGAGTACCTTCATTGTCCAGAAGCAGGTTTGAACCCTTGATGTCACGGTGCAGCACACCTCGGCTATGGCAATGCTCGAGCCCAGATAGCAATTGTGTCATATAGCATTTGACCTGCCATCCAGTACGCACAACATGATCAACAAAACTATAAACAGAGAGATTGATCATATCCAGAGATATTCAACACCTATCCAAACTGTTTCACATCACTTTCAGTAGAAGAAGACCACATTATCAACTTACAAGACAGCAAAGGCTGCATTTTTTTTATAAAAATATTAAATGATACTTTGTTCTTTGTTGGAAATCAAGACCCTACTTGTAACCATCATGACGATTAAGCCCAAAACAAACAAAAGATTCAACATGGAGCTAAAATATAAAGTCAAAAAGCCCGAAAAACACTAACATTCCACCTGAAATGCGGTAAAACATAAACATCAAACTATAAACAGAGAGATTGAATTATATTCAGAATTACTCTACACCTATTAAAAACTTCACATCACTTTCAGTTGAAGAGGAAGACACTTCCAATCAACAACAAAACAAAGTCTGCATTTTTTTTAATACATTCAGATTAAACTCAAACAAGTCAAGGTTCAAGAATGTCATACAATTCAAAAACCCCCTGCTTAGCTTGCCTTTCGAGAACCAGTCTAAAATTTCCTTGCAGTCAATGGAAATGAAGAGATGATACCTGGGGTTCAGAGAACTTGACCCCGGAGCAAGCGGCAAGGCCTGCGAGGTCATGGTCCATGTACTGGAAAACAAGGTAGAGAGCAGGGGAAACACGAGAGATTACAAGGCCCTCAAGGCGGACCACGTTAGGATGGTCAAGCCTACGGAGCACGGTAATCTCCCTGGCCATGAACCGCACGCTCTCCGGCTCCAAGATGTCGAACCTCACCTTCTTCAGCGCCACCACTCGCCCTGTCACCAAGTCCCGAGCTTTATACACGTTGCTGTACGTTCCCGAACCGATCTAAACACCATCTTCATCACCATTAATACCATTCGAGTTCATGCTTTTTTCTATTAGAGAAATAGTGATGGAGTTTGAGGATCATCTAACCTTCTCGAGCTTTTGGAAAGAATCAGCACGGCGGGGGACGAGGCCGGTGATGGAGTCGCCTGCGACGGCCGAGAGCCATGAAGGCCAGCCGACGATTTCTTTCGGAGACCTAGGGATTGGCACCGTTGTGCTGATGGTCTCATCACCACTGTTGGATTTCTCCGGAGCTCCAGCTCCGGCTCCGGCCTCGCCGGCGGCTTGCTTACCGAGGACGCAGCCCATTCCTCATGGGAAACGCTTTCAACGCTGAGAAACGATTCGAGTGTGAGAAAAACACCAGAGAATGAAAACAGAGAACGTTTTGCAACCACTTGTCTTTCCCTCATTCCCTTACAATCAATACAGCCCTTGCACTTTAAGTTTATTACGAGAATGCCACTGCAGTATACCAGCAAGTCAGCAACCAAAAAATTGCATTTTAACTCTTTAGTTTTAAATAAACCATTTTTTAGTGGGTAATGTAATAGTTAAAATTGTAACTTAAAAATTACTTTTAAAAATTTATGGATTTATAAATAGTTAATATATAGAGAGAGAGTGTAAGCGAGTGGGGGGTGGTTTAATTGTAATTTGGACGAAGTGGAGGGGGTGAGTTAAGAGATGGAGTGGTGGAGTCTTCTCACAACGACATGCACGACTCGCACGGTGGTGTAACAATATACGTTGGGGGTGGGTGTGAAGGGGATGCTCCTCGTCACGTGACCACGATATGACACGTGTCAGAAGATGTGTCGTTTGTGTCATAAATGCCCCTGGGCTTGCCATTAATTGCAGCCACCGGCCACTCACCAGCCCCCCATTCCTTCACTGCTACTTGTCTCAAAACCTCATTAATGACCTCAGCCGTTAATTTTACCGTGGTTTCTTTCACTGTATACACTGCGGTTTGTAAGAATAATAGATGTTTTTATAATAATAGTGATAAAAAAATAATTAAATTTTAAATTACACTAAAAAAACTTATTTAATACTAAATCAGTTTATGTTATATTGTTGAAAACTGAGTTGATCCATGCTTTAAACTATTGTCTTTAATGATGCTTTAATTTGGGTTTGACAGCTTAAAAATGTGTTTCAGACCATATAAAATTTTATTACTTATGGGTGTATTTATATTTTTTATATAACTGTTTTACCCATTTATACACTCTTAGACATATGGAACCCTTCAACTGCAACACTTAAACAAAAAAAGAAAAAAGGAAGGAATTTATAGCAGTGGTTTAATATAATAAAATCCCCTGCTAATTTTAATTACTATAACCTTTTACTTAGTGTAAATTGTTATACTTTATTTGATCGTAAATAATGATAGATTATTTGTTGAATTATTCAATAAACTTATAAAAATAAAACGGTCCTTGTTATCTTTATTAAAAAAAACTTTAAAATGATTTAATAAAATATTAAATTTCTCACCTTATAAATACTTCAAGTATTATTTATTTATTTAAAACAAAACACACATATGATCAGAAGCCACAAATCCAAATATATATATAACTTTACAGAGGACTTAGGAGGTATAGATAAGCAGAAGTACATCGATCTGTGATAATGGTTTAGAAAATTAAAGTTCAGAGTATAACAAATCACATAAAATCATCATACAATAGAACTTTAGAAAGAAATAAATCCTTAATCATACTAAGTTAATCCTTTCCTTAGTTAGAAAACAAGCATGGGATGTGAGACGTTGCCAATGAAGCTGACAACTAATGAGTGATGAGACTGAACTCCTCTTCTGGATCAATATTGAGCTGCCAGTTAACTCTCTTCATGAGATATATATATATAGTTAAGTGATGTGGAGGTGAATTAATATATATATATATATATATTTTGAAAGAAAATTGGATATGGGTTGTTACGTTGCATGGCGAGTAATATATATTTTGTAACGATGACTTGCAAACCATGCATATCATGATGCATGCCGTTCCCGTACAAATGCTGCCAATCACCAACGCATATGCAACGCTGCACTGAACATTAAAAGAGGCAAATACAATTTAATTCTCACACAAACATATATACATATACGCTCCGTTTTTTTAATACTGTTCAGAGATTGATCGGTGATCTTTAGGTCCAGCTGCAAAGGGTCTTTATTGGGTGAGAAAAGACCCAAAATTGATCCCAGGAGTGCATATGAAAAATTATTTTGCATCTTCATCAGATAAGTGAGCGTATATGCAGTATATGCAATGTATATTGAAAGATTAATTCCATATTTGTCGGTGCATGTCATTTTGACTAGGTTGATTAGTAATTTAGTAGATGTGCAATTTGTACAATCCGTTTGAGTTAGGAACATCAAGGTGCATTATTAGTTTGGCCGTATCAATGCCAAGCCCCTTTGATAAATAGTGGTTTGTCCATCTTATTTATTTATTTTTGTTTTAAATTCTATTTCAAGAGTGCATTGGCTTTTTTATTAAAATATTATTTTTTAATTAATTACCGAAATATGTATTTCTGTAATTATTTACGAAAATATTTATTTTTTTATTTTTTAATAATTTTTTTAAAGTTTAAAATTCCAGTAATGTTTTAATATTTAAATTTTATTTTATTTAATAAACCAAGAGCCTCATTAGTTTTTTAATATTAAAAAATTGCCCAATGTTTCCAAATTAGTCCAACTTCCTACCTTTCCGGCATGAACCGGATTCGTGATTACTAGCGACTCCAACTTCATGTTCCCGAGTTGCAGAGAACAATCCGAAATGAGGCAATCTTTCCGGATTCACTCCGCCAGCGAATACCAAACTGAAGAGAGAGGTCTACCCAGTTCCTGTCAATGCGAATAAGCAAGCAAGTTATCCTTCAGGCAATTTCAAGGCTTTTTTTTAAACTGCCGATAGGTTTTTAAATTAAAAATAGTTTTACATTCAAGCCCTTATAATTTATATTAATATTGTTATAATTTATTTATTTTTCTCACTTCTACTATTTTATTTCTACTTTCACTAATTGTAACTGGTTATTAATAATTTAAATAAATAATTTAAATATTTTTTTATAATAACAAAATATTAAACATTTAAAAAATTTAACAAGTAAAAATTACTCCCGCAACTAAACTAAAACTCATTTGATATTTTGAATGAACTAAAACAATTGCATATATTATAAAATAATTTAACAAGTACAATATTTAGGTTACATTATGTCATACGATTTATACCAACGGCTTCGAACAATTTCGACAATTGTGACCTTCATTGCAATATAAACCTCAACGCTTTGGCTGCCATTCTTCCCTTATGTCCATCTCATTACTAATTCTGGTGAATTTTGGGTGTCCTGAAGGTGGTCATAAGGGAAAACGGTTAGTTAAAACGTTGTGGTTTATGCCTTAATGAAGATCACAATCGTCGAAATTGTTCGAATACTGCTAATCCAAGTCGTATGTCATAATATAACCTAAATATTGTACTTGTTGAATTATTTTATAATATATATATAATTGTTTTAGGATTTAGTTGTGGGAGAAATTTTTCCGTATTAAAATTTTTGAATGTTTAATATTTTGTTATTATGAAAAAATGTTAAAATTATTTATTTAAATTATTAACAATCGGTTATAATTAGTGAAAGTAGAAATAGTATGATAGAAATGGGAAAAACTAAATATAAAAAAATTAATAAAAATTATAACGACTTGAATGTAATTTTTTTTTAATTTAAAAACTACCGGAGCCAAAGTTTAAAAAAAATAAAATTTTAATATTAAAAAACTAACAAGACCTTGGTTTTTTTTAAAACATAAAATTTAAATATTAAAAATTAGTGGGGCCTTTAAGTTAAAAAACAATAGAAAATAGAAAATACCTATTTTTAAATAATTACAGAAGTGCTTATTTTGATAATTAATTAAAAATAATATTTTAATAAAAAAGCCGAGTGAGCTTTGGATTTAATTGAGAGGCAACCCGTTAAACTATATAAAAAATGGGTCCGGCTATCTTAGTAAAGAGGGCAAGTTTTGTTAGCTAAAACAATGGCTCATCAAATCCTTCTTATCAAAACCATCAGCTTTAAAGCCATTTGTTGGCTTCTTAAACCATGACTTCCAATTCAACATGCACCCATATTGCAAAGTCAACAATGATGGCTATGGTTGACCTATAAATACGTGAAACTCTCATTCTCATCCGAAGAAAAGTGAAAAAAAAAAGACAAAAAAAAAAAAAAAAAAAGAGAAGGAGAAGGAGTGTGAGAAGTATGAGAAAATATTGTAAGAGTTGGCTTATTCTTTTAGTATGAAAGAGAGTATTGATTTTCTCTTTGTTATTAGAGAGTTTGTAACTTAAAAAGTTTTTTCATTTAGTAAATTCTTTTATCTTTGCTAGTGGTTTTTATCCTAATTATTTAGGAGGTTTTCACATAATATTTTTGTGTCATTTATTTTTCAGCATTATTTATTATTATTTTTTTGCTATGGTACTGCTATATTTGGTCTTATATTTTATAACAAGTTTGTCGTTGCCCAAAGCAAAATTCCTCTAGCTAATTAATAATTAATTGACTTTTCAACCAAACGAAGAATGCAAAGAAAAACCATGTGCATATGAAGGGTTTTTTTTTTTTTTTTTTTTAAACGAGCACACTTATTCACTGGATAGTTGTTAAAAAAATATAATAAGGAAATGAATTTTCCATTAACTAATCATCAATTCAATTACTACAAATTGCGGAGGTGAATTGAACTTGTAAATTTAGTCAAAATATATAAATACTATTATTTTGTGAAAACAATCATATTTTTCATTAATTAAAATGTCATCAATTCGATTCATATTCTATGTCGAATCTTGCTGAGTTAATAAATTTTTAAAAGATCATTAAGCCATGGTAACTGACGCACTACTGTATCTGTCTATTCCTTGTCATTTTTTTATGGAGCGGCGCTTATCACTTTTGTCAATATAATAATAATAATTTAACTATTTCACACAAGTTAAAAGAGTAAAATATAATGGTTTTATTTTTATTCCATGTGTTCATGGTTCAACACTGTATAATTTAATATATTTTGTTATTTACTACTACTACTACTATTATTATTATTATTATTTTGAATAAAGTGGATCAACCACTGATTTATTACAAAGAAAAATAAATATAAACCAAACCAAGAACAAACTAAAGGGCAAAAAAAAAAAAAAAGATAGACACAACTACATACCGAACAAGAAGCTGGAAGCAGTCACCATGAGTGAAAACCACCTCAACAACAACCACTTTAAAAAAACACAAAAAGAAACAAAAGGAAGGAAAAACAATTGAGAAGGCAAAGTTCACCCTCTAGTATCCGAGGCCTCCTAAAGCTATCAGTAGGAGTGACTCACTTCTAAGCAGTTGGTGGGGTCTTATCGCTATAAGATTGTCCAGTCTAGCTCGCCTGAGGTTCCGAATGGAGTCATCTGGGAAGCATTGGCTCGGGTTTCTAGTTGCAGAAATTCAAGCAAGTACCATATGAATAATTATGGAAATAACTAAGTGAGGGGAAAGAACATGCAAATTAAAAATGCGCTTGTTTCTTTCGAGCTATAAATTCCAGAAAATGGCCCTTGAGAGGAGATCTCATAAAAGGCGATGTGAAACATGTAGGGAAGGCATCTAGGAATTTGGTGAGAGCTACGGGGGTGTTGTCCAATTGGAGGAATCGATGAAGTTGCAGCATCACCAGAGTCCCTATTGCCGGAATTGGCCTTCAAAGAAAGAGCGGTTGGCGCGTGGACAATCTGATATCAAAGAACCGGAATCCCTAAGTCCTCAAGTAACACTAAGAAACATTTAATTTACTCTTTTTATAGTTCAAATGATTGAAGATGCTTAAAATGTTATATAATATTAATCATTCAATAAACATATTTTTTTTATAATTTAAACTTTGTTCTCACTCTTTACTCATTCGTTAATACTTAATAGTACTTGATTTTTATCAAAGTTGGTTTGTTAAGACATTATATCGATATGGTTATCAAAAGGCAAAACCATACTATTTTCTTTTCTCAATTCTATTTGAGTTAAATAAATAAATTTTATCCAAGAAATTTTAAAATAATAAAACCCACAATTTACGAAAAAAATCAAACACCTAAATACATCCAAAAACAAATTTTTAGGTGAGAAGAGAAGCCACATTACTTACCCAATTTTTTTATTTATTTTGAAAAGAGAGCAAAATGCTAAAGAAAAACAAGAGGGAAGAAAGAAATTAGAAACGAAGCATCATTTGGTTGCAAAGCTCATTAAGCCATCTTGGGCAGTCCATTCCTTTAGAACAGAGGGAGTGGTGTGGGTTTAATTTTCCCTGATTAGCAAAAGCGTCAGTGATTCTATTGTCTTCACGATCAATGGTTTCCAGGACAATGTTGGAGAGGAAACGAGCATTTGCTTCAAAGTTTGAACTTCATATTTAAAGCGCCAGGAAACACTGTGGTTGAAGTTATTCACCATCTGAGCAACACCGAGACTATCAAAACAAATTTTATTTGGAATCCAGCCTCTTGAGCAACAAACTTCAAGCGCTTGATTGATGGCCAATATCTCTGCCTTGATTGGAGAGTCGGTCATAGCTCCTAAGGATCTTGCAATCAAGATAGAACCTGTATTAGTAGTGACAATAAAACCTATACCACTATCTTCAGAGAGCTCATCCCATGAAGCATCAATGTATAGGATAATGCTTGGTGAATGATTAACAGGTTTAGAAAACTCCGTGATTAATGTATCTATTGATTTGAAATAATCTAAGCAATAAGACCAAGCTATAAGAATAATAGTATGGAAGTTAGGAGTCCAATTCTTGAAGGCATAATTACAACTGTCCTTGTGTACAATCCATGCCAACGTGGCAATCAGAGCTTTTACAAAATCCTTGCCAACCCAAGATTTGTAACTACCTAGGATCCAATTCCTTGAGTCAAGGTTATGGACAACATTTGGGTTTAAACCCATCATGATAAAGAGATTCATCTAGTGAGGAGTAATTCTAAATATAGTGTTATGTCTGATTTCAACCCACAAAAGTGATAGAGAGTACATGGGCAAATGTTAAGATCACATAAATAAGGCCCAGTAGAGAAGGGCACAAACTGTCATTTAGCTTGGTTCGCTCCGGCAACCTTTAACTAGCCCGCATTGTAGCTGACCTAATTTACGGGTTAGGCTCTTTCTAACCTGGTGACCTAGCGGGTTCACCTAAGCCGGCTTGACTGGGTCAACTAGCAAGTTGGATTTGTTTTAAATTTTTTAGAAAAAATTTATTAAAAATTAAATTGCTTCCCGTGGGGTTTGAACCAACTACTCCATCCTGGTTAGATATGTAATAGATATAATATATATACATCGTCATTTTCAATAAAAAATAACATATTTTTGATATAATTTTTAAAATCTTAAACCATAATCCTTCGCGGATTTCTAAAACATTATATGGTGGTTAAGTAAATATAATCTTTTCTATAACAATTTAATATATTTATTTTCTAATGTAATCTCTAAAATTTTAAACATATTATTAGATTAAAATCTTAATATTCTCTAAAATATTAATTAATAAATAATTAAATTAAATTTTTATTGGATTAATAAGAAAGTTTTTTCACTCTAACATAATTAAATTAAAAAAAATCTAAATTAAGATAAAAATATTCCTTATAATTTTATATTAACAATTATTTCATTATAAAGAATTATTAATATTTTAAATTTTTTTAGATTTATCATTTGTATATTTAATTATTTTATAATATAAAAATAAAATTTTCATTTAGTAAAATTTCTTCAATTTTTGCTATAAAATGACCCTCTTTAATTAAATCAATGGTTCTTCGATAGATTTAAATTTAATCCCACATTGATTAATATCCAATTTTAAAAATATTATTAAAAATATTCAATAATAAGTATTTTAAAAAATAAATTAATAACTATATACAAGTTTTAAATTATTTTGATTTATTTGAAATTATCTTAAATATTTTTAAATTTTTAAAATTCAATTTAACTTATGTCTAAAAAAATTAACAATAGTAGTCAACAATGTTTGAACTCATGACTATACAAGGTAACAACACACTTATAACAACATCACTCTAACCAATCCATTAATAAATTTTTAACTAATACTATTTCTTTACTGAATGATATAAATAATAAATAAGGTTTATATTACTTACATTTAGTCCCACATCAGCTAGGATAAGAAAAAAGACATATCAACTGGTGACCAACCCAAAGTTATTTTTGTGTTTTTTTTTTCATATATTTATTTATTTTAAATGATATTTTATAATTTAATTTAAATAAATAAGTAAAACCCGCATCGGCCAATTTGCCACTATTGGGCCGGAAAGCGCAGGCCTAGCCCAGAAAATTAAGGTTTTGACCCGGCCCAAACCCAGATCTGACGGGCTTTATGAATAGTTTGGGCTGATTAAACCCAACCCAAATTTAAAATATGAAACTCATGGCTCAAGCTCATGAGCTTTGCTCTTTAGATCAATCACTGGATCGAACCAGGATTGGCTCGTTGGATTTGGCTTGAGTCAACCCGTTGTTATTTTCTTTTTTAATATACTTTATTAAACTTTGTGATGATTTAAAAATAAAAAAATAAAATAAAATAAAAATGAATGCTTTTATTAATTAATTACTATTATTATTTTTTATTTGAGAAAAATATTGAATCACTGTAATATAAGTGCATCTAAACTAGATTAGCACCTACTCATTTGTCAATTATATGCATTTTTTTCGTTCTATATAAAATTTGATCTCTGTGTACTTGATTAATCGATGAAAATATAACTCTCTTCCAAGATGAATAGTGGAGGAAGTCGATAGTTGGCATGACATGACTTATGAGGTTGACCCATGACAATTAATCACTTTGCTGATTAGCTCCCTTGTATGATGAGCTTATTTCAATCAATCAATCATTTGTAATATTTTTTAAATTTTTATTATTAATATTTAATAATAAATCCAATGGTCAAATCATGGGCCGATTTGTTGGATCAGCAAAAAAAAAACCCAAAAAGGCCGGCCCAAAATGATATTCATATCTAATTCAAGGTTTATTTGGGTTGGGCTCGGGTTTGGATCGAGCTTGGACTGATCCGTAGGTCTTGGGCTAAATGATAAGAGTGATTTATAGGTCAGCCTTTGGCTGACCTGGACCTGCTAAGTCGGGCCTGGTGGGTTTGGTAAACAAGCCCGTGCCCCCTCTGGGCCCTTGTAGGAAGTTTTTCAAGCGCCAATTTCCACATAAAAATTTTAACCCGGAGCAAAGAACAGAGCTTCCATAAGTAACGGCAACCAGACCAGGGTTTAGTAGAGCTACAATTTAAATGATCATAAACCGTGGCATCAATGGAAGGTTTGAGAGATTAGGGGCCCCAGATCCAAAGATTTTTATTGGCATAATCAGTCTAGACTTTGTTGATCCAATCCCAATCGAGATTGTTGCCAAAGAGAATTGAAGAAACTCAACATTAAAACTATTCTGAGACCCAAAATAAGAGCAAATCCAAAATTTTAAACTCCAAGGACATGTTTAGAAAAGTGGGCTTTTTCATAATGGGAATTGGGAAGATCCATAATACTCGGATCCTTCCACAAGTCCAAGGTTTGAGGTACAAAATAAGATTTTGCAAATAGATTTATAGAACCATGAGGAATGAGGGAGCTTATCCAATTACTTACCCAATTGGAAAACAAAGCCAATGTATTGGAATTTGTCCTCAATATCTCTTATTGACTCTTTGACCAAAAAATAAAAAATATAAAAATCTCTCATTGACCAAAATTTATTACCATTTAATATAGCAATAATCTATTACCACTTACTAATTAATCCAATAGTGCCATATAAATAAATAAATACATAAACCCCCTGAGCTTCTCTTTCATTTGTCAATGAAACAGGATTAATCTATCCTTCTGTCATTATTCTGCAACTTCATTTGATGGCTAAATCTTCAAAAACCATAAGAAGTGCTGTTGGTGGTGTTGACCACTATTATTGGTATGTCTTCTGGATTTCTTGCATGTTCGTTGCAACCTTAATTTATTCACTTTATTACCACTCCTCCTCCTCCACCTCCTCCACCACCACCCCTGAGCACTTCCTCCACATCACACACTTACATCAACCAACATCTTGCACTGGCCGCTATATATTCATCCATCAACTTCCACCAAACTTCAATTCAGACATACTCTCCAACTGCTGCAAAAATCTTAGCAATGCTTCAACCCACACTTGTCTTTTCAGTTCAAACTCTGGCCTTGGATTACCTCTTGATGATGATGATGATGATGATGATGATGATGCCTCTAGTGGCTGGTTTAACACTGATCAGTTCTCTCTTGATATCATCTTCCATCACAGAATGACAAACTATGACTGTTTAACATCAAATTCATCTCTTGCTTCTGCTATCTTCATCCCATTCTATGCTGGTATTGACTTTGCTTGCCATCAGTGGGGGTTTAACACATCAGTTAGAGATTTTCTTTCAATGGAGGTTGTTAAGTGGTTAACTGCAAGGCCTGAGTGGGAGATCATTGGAGGGAAGGACCATTTCATGGTGGCAGGGAGGACTACATGGGACTTTAGAAGGATCAAAGATGATGAAGAAGCTCTTTGGGGTAACAAGCTATTGTTATTGCCTGAGATTTCCAACATGACTGTTTTGACAGTTGAGTCTCCTCCATGGGATTCCAATGACTTTGCAGTCCCTTATCCTACTTACTTCCATCCTTGCAATTACAACCAGGTGGTGTCCTGGCAAGATAAAGTGATTGGTTTAGAAAGACCATGGCTTTTTGCATTTGCTGGTGCTCCTAGGCCTGGTCAGAAGGACTCAATTCGACAAATCCTTATCGAACAGTGCCGTTTATCGGTGAATTGTTACTTGTTGGATTGTGTATCAAGTCCTGGTAATTGCCATTCTCCTACTAGTGTTATGAAGGTGTTTGAAAGCTCGTCATTTTGTTTGCAGCCAAGAGGAGATTCTGCGACAAGGAGATCGATGTTTGATGCAATGGTGGCTGGGTGTGTGCCTGTGTTTTTCTCTTCAGGGACTGCTTATGAGCAATATATATGGCACTTGCCAAGTAATCATTCACTTTACTCGGTGTTTATTGCTGAAGATGATGTGAGGAATAGGAATGTTAATATAGAGGAGGTGTTAAGTGGGTATAGTGAAGAGCATGTGAGAAGTATGAGAGAAGAGGTTGTGAGGATGATACCAAGATTGGTTTATGGTGATCCTAGGGTTAGGGTTGAAGGTTTCAAGGATGCTTTTGATTTGGCTGTTGATGGTGTTCTTAGAAGAGTGGAAAGGTTAAGGAAAGAGGTGAAGGTGATGCATGGTTAATTCTAGTTAGTTAATTTTGATGTCAAATTTGTTTTTTTTTTTCTTTTATTGGTGATATGGACAATGTTTTATTTTTTATTTGTTTTATTTTGTTAAGCAATATATGAAGTGTTTTAGCATCACAAAGAGAAGGGAAAATAAATGAATAAATGATCAAGATCAAGATTTTGCACCAAATAATTGTAATTAAAATATAAATCATTGTTTCTGTATACAATGCTGAAGAGAAGAGAATTATGAAAATTGACTACAAACCAAAGACTTTGATATGATTAAAGATGCACAATGCTAACAAGATGTGATATAATAGTATTGTTTCTTTGAGTTTCTCTTATGAATATAAATCTAATTTGTGGATGAGTCTCTTTCTCTCTGTCTCTCTGTGTATTATCTGAAAGTCTTCTGATCCATGATAACTGTAGTAATTGAGAATCCTTCATGAAGAACAAAATGGAGAAAAGAAGAATCACTCTCTGTTTTTGTGATAAATCATTAAAATAAAAGCATAAAAAAGTAGGAGAAATGGTCATTTCTGACTACCTGTCTGTTCAGATCTTCTGATTGTCCCATCCAAATAGTTGTCAGAAATGTTCCTGAAATACAAAAAGATAATCTTGGTCATTGCTGAACTAAACCAATTATTCATTGATTTGATATATATCCTCCATTTTATATAGTCATATTCATTATCCACAGTGATTTTTTTTTTTTACTCACATGACACTCATATTGCCAGACCGAATGAGATTGAGAATTTCAATTGGAATCTCCCCTGTCAGCATGTTTGCATTCAATCTCCTGAAAAGGAAAAAAAAGCACAAATTAATTAATAATGATCAATCTTCACAAATAATTTCTGATACAATTGAACAGAACACTAGAACAGGAAAACAAGATAAACATACAGAAATTTCAAGGACTTGAGGTTCCCAATTGAAGAAGGAATAGGTCCAGTCAATAAATTCTGCTGAAGTTCCATGCTGATTAACTTTGACAATTGACCCAACTCCTCAGGCACTGTTCCATTTATATTATTTCCATAGAGTTCCCTGCAAAACCATCTCTCTTTCTAATCAAAACCATTCTAATCATGCAATTTCAAAACGAAAAATTAAAAGGAAAAAAATAAATAAATAACAAGAACTCACAAGTATTCAAGGTTTGTTAAATTCCCAAGCTGTGGAAGGATTGGTCCAGACAAGCCAGCTTCACCCAAATCCCTTTAAGGAATCAAAAGAAACAAACAAGACTTAATATTGAGCCAACAAATGATTTATTTTAGATCTTTGATTGGAGTTTGAGAAGAGGAACACATACAATCTGATGACAGAGTTGTCATTGTTGCAGGTAACATGGTACCAAGTGCATGGATTGACAAGTGTGGGATCCCAGCTCTTGAGAATATTGTTTGGGTCTTCCCAAACTAACTTCTGAGCATGAAGGATGTCACCTATTTTCATTTTTAAAAATATTATATAGGATTTATCAATGTTAACAAAGAAATAAAAGAGTTATGCAAGCTTTCATTTATATATATATATATATATATATATATATATATGTAACAATACTTGAAACAAATAAAAAGGGTCTGATTTTCATACCTTCTGAGTTGCAATCTACTAGCACTGCTGTAAGAGCAAGAGCAAGAACAAGAAAGGAATTGCCATGCTTCCTCATCTCTCTCTGTTTCTCTGTTTCTCTGATGAAGGTGTTCCAAGAAATGTTGTTTATTATATATGTATATGTCTCTTTGGCCGGCCTTTGTTGACTGGTCCAAGTTCACAGGTCATCAATTTTATATTATATATTACATGATTTTTTTAAAAGATTAAAATTGTTACCAGAATTGATGGTTTGGTTGTTGTTCTCATTTCTTACTTATAAGACCTTTAAAAACCTTAAAGTTTCAATTTGGGATCCAAAAGCAAAAATTATTTCGATTCAATTTAAACAGTTACCGTTCAAATTCAACTAAGTTCAGGTCTAATTTTACTTTATATTTTTTATAGAAAACATTGAAGCAGCAATTTTGAGAAGAATAATTTTTCTCCCGAGAAGTGTTTGTATATGATTTAGATTTTTATAAATTTAAGGATAATTAAATTCATCATTAAGGAGTAGAAATTGGTGAAAAATTATTACTTATCATTACATATATAAATATACATCTATTCATTATTTTTAATCAACATATTATGATCTAATTATTGCTTTTGATCTCTCGTTTAGATAACAAAAGGAATTAATATAGTAATAAAATAGAACTTTTTTTCGTAATTGTAATCCAATTATCTCAAGATAAAATTTTGAGGCAGAGGGGGTCAAGGCAATTGCTACTATAATATGTTTTATATCAAATAGAAGTCAAACAAATTATATTACATGAATGAAGTTCCATCATAGAATTAGTAAGTTGGTCAAAGACCATAACCTATACACTTTGAAACCAAGAAAAATTAATTAGAAACCACCATTAAAAAAAAAAATTGGTTAAAATTTTCAAGCATCATTATCAGGAATTAATTGAATATTTGTGAAGGTCAATGCTGTTACCCAAACAATGGAGTAAAAGGAAGGAAACCAAAGAGAGTTTATGTATTTGTTTGATTTTTGTTGAAAAATATGAGTAGCCATAATTTCTTGTGTTCTTTTTTTTAAGGGTATATATTTAGTAATAATTATTATTATTTAAATATTTTCAGTTTAGTAAGCAGATATAATTATATAATAAGCAAATGATTGGGAAAAATTGATTAGGTTTTCTCTTCATTATTGATTTCACTATTGTCATTTGTTATTTATTATTTATTCCTTTATTTTGAAAAAAAATGGGTTGTAATGGTTTATTTTTCTTTTCAAGTGGTAAAAATCTTGGTTTTTGGCTTTGATTAAAATAATTCGAAGTAAAAGTTTTAAAATTAAATTTATATTAGTGACAACTTTCTCAAATAAATCCAATTTATTATAAGCTTTGATATTGATTAATAATAATTAAAATAAATTTTATAAAAACTACATTTATTTTTACGTATTAAAAAAAAATTCCATCCAAACCTCCAGAAGATTCCAATGAAATAAATCTAAAAAATTCAATAAAATGACGAATAAATATCCAAACCTATACCACAATTAAAATAAAGAAAAAGAATAATAATAACCCGAAAAGAGTAGTAATACAAAACAAAAGAACAAAGATCCCAAACATAAATAAATATAGAAATAGAATGTCTCAGCAAATAAAACCTCAAACTTATTTTTAGTGATAAAGAGAGAGATAAGTTTTATAAAACAAAAAAACACTTAAAAGAGAGAGAGAAAGAGAAAGAGAAAGAGAAGGATTGCAATGCAAGAAGAGTACGCAAGAACCCGAAAGAAGCAAAGCAGAGGAAAGGGAAGCAGGGGCATTCCCGTACTAAAACTCATTCCCAAAATAGCCAACTCGGGGATCGTGGGGGCAGTCGCGTCCAACAACCTGACCGCCTTTCAGCCGTCCGATCACGCCGATGGGATCATGATGGGAATCTCCGCCACCCGACACCGCCCGATCATTGGCCCGTCGTCTCCCATTAGTGGACCTCTGCACCACTCCTCACACGCCACGTGTCAATCTCAAGGTATCAATCACCATGGGCATTCCCGTCTTTTTAACCACCCTTCTGACACACGAGCCCCTTGCATGCCAACCCCATGTAACTTTTCCCTAAATTCCTAATTTACCCTCACAGTAACAAGTTGCCAAATATGAAGGGCAATTCTGTCCATAAAAAGTTGAACCAATCATAAAAGGCCAAACAACGTAAACCCGGACGAGTTCTTGAAAACCCTCATCAAAACCCTTTCTCAATCTCTCTCCATCTCTTTCTCTAGAGTCTAGATCCAAATGGGAAGCTCGAGCAATGGAGGCGGAGGAGCAGCAGGAGGAGGGTTCTTCAACTTCTTCATGGCTTCAGCGGCGTCCGATGAGGCCCAAGCCAAGCAGCAGCAAACCATTCAAGCACCGGTACCTGTGAGGATGTTCCAATGCAACTACTGCACGCGGAGCTTCCACACTTCTCAAGCTCTCGGAGGACATCAGAACGCCCACAAGAAGGAGCGTGCAGCCGGGAACCGTCGGCCGGCAACGGTCATTTCCGGTTCCAATATTCCCGAGCAAACCACTGCCCCTTGGCTCCCCTTGCCGCCACCTGGATACATCTACTTCTATGGTAATGTGACTCCAACGATGACGAGCTCTGGTGGCGCTACTCCATCTCCCGGAACTGGATCTGAACCGGATGTTGATACCTCCTTGCATCTGTAGAGGAGAAGCTTCATGGGTGAGGTTTAGTTCTTCTTTTCTAGGGTTTTAAGTTAGGGTTTCATGGATAAGTAGTTGTTCTTCTTGCTATTGTTATTAGAGAAAAAAAAAAAAAAAAGTAAATAGTTTTAGATTTGAATGAGTTTTATATATATTATGATGATGTTGAATGAATGAGGGTTTGGTTACTTTAATATATACATTAATACAATTTTCTTTATTTTTATTTTTTGGTGTTAATATGTTTTTTTTGTCTTTAAGACTGGGATTTTTTTCTTATTTGGGTTTTGTTTTGGTTCTGATTCTCTTGAAAGAGAAGTGACTAACAATGCCTGTGTTTAATTCCTATTTTTGGGCATTTCCATGGTAATTCCAGTTTCCTTTTATTTTTCTTCTTAAATATGGTCCCTTTTTTAAATAAAATAAAATAGAATAAAAATTATATAAAGTATCTCATGTAATTTTTAGATGATTTAGTATATCTGTCTATAAATGGTTTATGAAATGAAAGAATAATTTTTTCGGATGAGATGGTATCTTTCAATGTGGTTTTGCTGAAGAAAAGGAAGAGTGTAGTAAGGGAGAGCTATAGAAAACAGATGAATTAGTATTCAATATTATAAAATAAGTGTACATTATTAAGAATATCAAAAGGGGCTGCGTAATATTATAAACTGCCCAAACTCATTGTTGTGATAATATAAAAAAAAAAAAAACCTTTATTTCATATTATAAATATAAAATCATCTGATAAATTGAATAATAATTTGATTAAAGTAATTAATTTTAACTATATAAAAAAATTGTAAGTTCTTGCAAATGTGTTTGGCCAAAATAAAACAGTTAATGTAAGAGTTTTGGTTTTATAGGGGCATATATGCATAATACCCACCTAAACACAGTTTTTATAGTCTTTTTTTGTAATACATACATACATATAGTATATAAAACATTAATAACACCACTTATTCTGCATAAATAAAAAATACATTCATTATAAATGCACAAAGCCCTGTTAAAGCCCAAGGAAAGAACGGTTAATTCTGTTGTAATAATATTATACTCCCTCTGAAATATAGAGGAAAACTCATATTTTTATTTTTATTTACTTAATATACAAATAAAATACATTGATCATCAAACTGTTTTCAGTATATCTGAAATAATAATAATAAATATATTTTTTTACACCTGTTAAAATTGAATGAGAAAAGAGCATGGCACAAAAGTCTATATATGCTACACACCTGAGAGCAATTTAATTGATCTTCAAAGTTGAAAGGTAGGAACTTGTGCTGTAAAACCATGAGTTGCTTTGTAAAGAAGCCTGGGCAACAGGTTCCTGTATGGATCTTTCTCTCTTTTCTCCAACAAATAAGAGATACAGTTTTTGACTTCAGATTTGACATGCATATAGAGTTGATAAGCCTTTTTCCTATCCCTGAGCTCCGCTTCGCGCCCTTTATTTATAACATAAATGGATTAAGAAGTCGAAGAAAAAACAATTTAGATTTCAAGATGAAATATCACTGCAGAATGGTTTGCTTAGTACGAAAAACATAAGAAGCTAAAAAGGAAAGAGAAATATAAAGCCATTATAGATCTATGATCATTGCAAGAATATTTTACCTCTTGTTTCGATTGGCTTGCCAAACAAAAAATAAACTCGTCCAGGAAACTTGGGCAATAATCCTGGGAGGTAGAGTTCTTGGTGTGCAACCTCACCAGTATAATCAGCCCTGTGAGCAAAACATTGGAAGAACTGAGTTAATTATCAGAAAGTAATATTTGAGTGTGCTAGGGAAAACCAAGTCATTGACAAACATCTTGCATGTACAAATAATCTAAAATGAAGAATGAAGGGAAAAAATAGTAGAATTGTTTCTTTCCTTTTGACTGTAAAATTATAAAATCCAGAAGTATGTTTTGAAAAAAAAATTTAGCTTATTCCATGGTCATCAATGCCAGAAGACCAATAAATATCCTTTATCAGCTCTGTATCAACAAAAGTACCTTGCAGGCAAGAAAGGAAATGAAAGCTGCAACCAAGCTTGCAACGAAAAATCATAAGCTAATTCTCCAAACAAAAATAATAGATACGCATAAGAAGGTAGCATATCAGGAGTTTTTCCTGCAACACATGAAAGTATTCAAGTACAGATACCCATCAAGCAAAAGAAGCGGACCTCATTCTCACATCATCCATATTTATTCTTTTGTGGAGTGCATCCATATAGGGGATGTTTATAAGATCATTGTAATCAAGGATCACCTGAACATAGAAGATTAGAATCAGCAGAACATTCATGGTCTAAACTCAAGATAGAGATTCTAAAATTTCTCCTCTAACTGCTGAACCATTTATTTGGGAACTTCAACTCAAACAAGAGCTGCACAGAGAACTTTTAGGTGTTTTAGGATAAGACTCAAACAGAATATATTGTATTGTATTGTATTGTATTGTATTTAAAAAGAACTTAGAGATTTTCATATCCTTTGTATATCTGACACAAGGCATGCTTGCAATAGTTTTTCTTGTATTAAACTAGGCACAAATTATTTTTGCAAGCATATAGTTTTTGCTAGATTTTGGTCATATTAGATTGTCTCAATCTTCCTGTTCTACATCATTTATCATGTTTTTGCTGTAAGAAATATTGAAACATACGCATTTATGCTGACATTTAATATCCCATCAAAAAATCATAATCAATACACTTGAAATGATTGTGAATAAGTAGTTCTACAGAAAGTGCTATATGCCATTATTATTTGATTTAGCAGAAGTTCTGCACTAATTCTAGAACTACCCTTTGAATTCCATATTTGAAGTTGCCATGGATGATCATTCTGCTAGATCACAGAATTGAGTTTAACCCAGAGTTAAGCAATGGAAGAACTTTGTGATGATCTTCTGGTTGAGATCATCAAGACAAGGCTTCAATATGATATCATTGTGTGATTAGGCATTGGGACGTCAATTGTTGAAATAGAATATGAAGTGGCAGGAGACTTCAGTTGTTGGAATAGAACATAAAACACCTAAAATTTAATTCCAGGATCAAGTGGAAAGAAGAAACTCAAAATAAGGTTTTAGAAATCCTGAAAGCTTGGAATTCATATCTCCAAGAAATATACACGTTGGCCATCTTTGTTTGTGATTGTTAATTACTTCACTATCTTTAGATAGATTCTTGATTTCATAAACTGTTGACATCTTATTTGATCCTTCTAATTTAATCAAAGGCAACTTCAAGCCCCACTATATTATTATTATTTTTTTACCAGTCCCCATGGAGACAAAAATATAAAAACCTTTCTGAGACACATATCCTCATAGCTATACTTAGCTTAAATAACTTGGTAACACCAGAGGTCATTACACCACATTTACCATCAATTTTCAAGGTTAAAACCACTGATGGTTCATTCTTATTTATTTATTTATTGTTTTCTTTCAGTTAAGATCACTAATCATCATCATCTGAAGTTACCATGTCGCCTAGATGCTCCTTTCTAAATTACTACTATAAGCACAAAAGAAAAATTGAACAAAGGACATGAACACATAAAATTGTAGAGAAGGGATAATTCTAATGAAAAATTTTTAACAGGAAGTAAACAAGGTATAGACCACAGTAATATAAACACCCAAAATTAACAATGGTTGTGTTATCAGACAACTAGAGACAACTAAAATATTTATAAGTTCTTGTCCTTACTTTATACAAAATCAAACTCCTCCATTATGCCACTTATGTCATGCATAGCAGCTAAAGGAAAATATCAACAACTTAAGAAAAATTAATATTTAAATTCACATTGACCAAGATCAATAGAGAATTTTTTTTCAAGAAAAGGGATTGTTATCCCATCTTACTTCAAGTATATCGTCTTCTCCAACAGCGCCAAATGGTATGATGGTAGCACCAAATTTAGCTGCCATTCTAACGAACTCAGATTGTTCTGGCCAAAACAGCTTGTACTGTTCACCCTAGAAAGTAAAAAATTTATCAAAACAAACAATGAAAGAAAATAAATTAAAAAAAAAAAACTTGTTGACAGTGTTCTCATTTTCATTCAAAGAATTTAGAAAAACTTTAACTTTACAGTTAAATACAAGCCAAACATATTATATTGATCTGATTTAACCCAAAAACTTAATAAAATGAGAGACCTATGCTTATATATTTAGATTTATATTTACTAAATTGATTGATGTAGAACTATTAGTCACACAAAGATATAGTTTACAATGTTAAATAAAGAACCTTAGAAGACATTAAGGTCCAACATGGTAAATTCAAAGTACGGTCTCTAGAGCATATCTCATATTTACTCTTTAAAAAAACAACCACAATTAAGAAAAGAAAATCCAATAATCCAAAGGTTACCTTTCTATGAAGAGCTTCTCGTGCTCCACCAGGAAACAGTAAAACAAATTCTTTCCTCAATAAAAGCTTATAGAAATTAATTGACGAGGCTGGAACAGCACCCATAAGTCTCATTCCATCAAAAGAAGATGAATCTGGCATTAGCAATTCTGATGCTCTATTGAACATAAATGGATGGGCAATGCCTCGAAGAAGAATATTTTTCTCAGTCAAGAACCGTGAGACCAGAGAACCCAAATCAAAACCCATTAACATGTGATATCCAACAAGCACAGCTGGTCCCTCACAAGGTATTCCTTCAAGTCCTCTCACCATTTTCCCGTTCTCCAGAGTTGAGAACATTACCGGGTCAGCAAGATCATCAACCCATCTAAGGAACATAAACATACACCCATACACGGATACACCATGCAAGACAATAGGAAACATTAGGAGTCCAAAGTTTTAAACTAATTAAAAAATGAATCTTGTATACTAGGATAAAGCACAAACAATAAAATACCTGTAATTTTGAAATGCCTTTTGGAATTCAGGAGGAGTAGGCATTCTATAATCTTTGACATAGTCGATATTTCCTGAACAACGATAATATCCAGCCCCTTTTATGATCGTCACCAAATCAATTCCCCTTTCCTATCACAAGAAGAAAATTTTGTAATAGGCATGAAGTAATATTCAAGAAACCTTAGTACAAATCATGACTGTCTTGATTTAACTTTCATAGTAAAGCAATACCTTCAAAAAACATTAAAAAATTAAAATTAAAATTAACAAAGCTAACAGGCATGGGAAGCTCTTATTCCAAATAAAGCTTTTTAAACTTTTCAAGGAAAAGTCTTGTGGACATCCAATATACCTATGGTTATATTTAAGTGCTTTGTAAGGGGTATATCTTGCAAATTAAGATGTGCAGCACAAATAGGCATACTCATCCACCAAAGACAAAATAATTTAAATTGCAAGATCAGTCATTGAAAGACATGATCCACAATCTAGGCTCAATTTAACCTAAAAGCTTAAACTAATAGGATGAGAGCCATAGGCTTATATTCTCAAATCTATATCTTTCCAAATTAACCAATTATCAGTTATTCTAATATGCCTCCATGATATATGCTAGCTTATTTTAACTAGTCACATCATGAACAATTAAACTATGATACCAAGTTAGATGAAAACCAAACATATTTTCTCCTCCCTATTCAATTTGAAAACTTCAACTGATAGGACGAAACTTAGGTTTATATATTCAAATTTATATTTACCAAATTAATCAATGTGGGACTATTAGTTACTCTAATAGCTCCAAAGCTATTTAAACTTCAAAGATTGGACAAAACAAAAAAAATAAAGTAAAAGGAAAAATGAGAATCAAATACCAGCAAAATTGTATGACTATTGTCTGTGAAATGACGAACTCTGACATTTGGTAAGGCCTTACAAAGCCTCTCAGCTTCAACTCTGCTCGGCAACAACTGATCCCTTCCACTATAAAAGGATTTAATTAAACATATCATTCTGAAAAGGCATCACTATTTTTAACCTGGTAAAATATCTAAACTATTCATAATATAAAAAGACAAAATGACAACGCTGTATAATAGCATAACATTAGATTAGAGACTTAATTCTAAAGTTTTCAAAAACTATGAATAGCCTGTTGTGCATTCCGAACAACAGAGCAATTCTTCTGTGCCTCCAATCGCAAACCAGGAAACAAGTACAAGTGGTGGTGTTGATTAATAAATGGTGACAGTATCAGAAAAGTAGGAACCTGGCAAGTATCAAAATCTGAGTTTCGATTGCATGAAGGCGAGAATTTACAAAGAAAGATGCCAATTTGAGCATCTTCAATCTCCAAAGCAGAGATTCCTTTGGAAATGTATTGACCAAGAACTGCAACACAAACCAGACACTTGCATAAGTTTCAGAGGCTTAACTTTGTTCCAACAAGAGCTCAAACTATTATGCCGTGATGCAAATGAAATATGCACACAAGAGCCTCCTAAGACACCCCCAAATTAAGCTTTTCATAATACTTATTATATCAAAATTGTGATCAGGTATATTAGCATACTTAAAATTGAAACTTACTGAGAAGTAATTCAATGCATCAGCCAAGCTCTCAGATAATTCCTTAACAACTTCAGGAATAAAAGGTTGATTTTCTACATAACCCGAGGTCATCATGTAGGGACTACCTAAAAGCCAAAAAAAACTTGTACACAATGAAAAGTAAATGTCATGTAAATAAGCAATGAATAATCAATTCATTAGCGCAACTAATTAATCTTTTTCAAAAACCTGTTAGGCAAGATAATTTCCAACAAAGAACCAGATATAAATAATATCATTTACCCTAAGCTAAGCATTCCACACGATAAGCTAAGAATGATTTGTTCATTTGGACTCTCAAAAGTTGTTCATTATTGCCCTTTAGGCAAGGAAAATCTTTAAGTAATAGAAAGTAAATTGTTATGCGTGTCCAATGTAAAAAATCAAATGTAGTCGCAACTAATTGCTCATTTGCTAAAAAAAGAGAAGAAAAGAAAAGAAAATTGTCAGGTAAGATAACTTTTAACAAAGGACCAGAAATAGATTTTATGAAATATAAGCACATCAATTTTAAGAAAAACAATGCCAATATATCTACCCAAATTATTTGTGTGCTTAAATAGTTTGTGCATATGTTAAAACGAGAATAGAATACTGACAAGTTTGTCCAAGTGATAGAAGCTTGGCCTGCTTAAACAAATGTTTCATGTTCGAATCCTTGTGTATGTAAAAAACATCTATTGCAAAAAGTCTATCCCTTTATAGGGCTCCCATGCCTCACCCCAAAAGGGTCAAAGACCCCAAAAAAAAAATATTTAAATAATAAAAAGCAACAACGAGAACAGAACTGTGAGGGCAATCTGCAATAGCATTAGTAACTTAACATGAAAATTGCAAATAGTAGTTCATCAAAAGACCAAGCCATTTTTAGGGTCAAAATTTGAACTGTTTCTCCTAATCACTATAATTTTGTATTTGTTGTATTCTTTCCTATTAATCATCAAGTAATAAAAGCAAAACTGCAATAACTTCATGAACTAAGCCACTGAAGAAATCTACCTTCTCATTTTATAAGTGAGACATAGTTCAGAAGGATCTACGATTTGGTCTTGTTGCTTTTATTTGAACCATGTAGCAGAAAAAAACAATGAACTTGACAAAAGCAGAAAAGCAATCAATGAAATCTATCTACTGGTGAAGTCCATAATCCCAATTATTCCCAAAAGAAAAAAAAAAAAAAAAATCACCTTCTATGATTCTATCATCCCAAGTAGGTCATCAAGCATTGCTGCAAATTCTTCTCTCTTCTTTTCCTTTGTCAAGGAAAAAACTCAGCTAACCACATGACCAACTTAGAGAGACCCTACCTCCATGATAAACAAATCCATCACTTTATCTGGACAACTATTTCATGTTGAAGTACTGGTCCCTTGCCCAAAAAAAGAAAATAGGGGAAAAAAGCACAGAAGAAGTGAGCATGCCCATTAATCTTCATGTGGGGTAAATATATTAGAAATTTGTAATATGGCTGTTGGAAATATAGTCCCACATCGGTTGTGTTATAGAAGTGTAATGAGTTTATATATAGGTATATGGGTTGAGCCACTAAGTCTTGAGACTTTTTGGTGTAAGGCCCATAGGCTTATGTATAATCCATATAGGGCCCACTAGTACAAAATATAAAATCTAACATGGTATCAGAGAAATATAGTGGAGCCCATTTTAAAAAAAAAAAAAGCACAAGTGGTGTACAAATCCATGTGTGTAGGACCTCTGAGACACAAGTAGTGTACAAGTCCATGTGTGTAGGACCTCTGAGACACAAGTAGTGTACAAGTCCATGTGTGTAGGACCTCTCCTAGTAAAAACAGACCTCTAATGTACAAGTCTGAGCAAGTTCAAACTTGGAAAAAAAAAAATGACCCATTGTGTTATAGAAGTGTAATGGGTTTATATATAGGTATATGGGTTGAGCCACTAAGTCTTGAGACTTTTTGGTGTAAGGCCCATAGGCTTATGTATAACCCATATAGGGCCCATTAGTACAAAATATAAAATCTAACAATGGCTTTGCTTTATATTATAATGAAGACAAATATGTTTGATCAAATGACAATATGAAAAACATATATAATAGAAAGGAAAACTTTTAAATGATTATTCAATTGATCTATGCAAACATCAGCATCTCAAAACCATGGAATTTTGCACCTTCAGAAGCCTGCATAACTTAAATCATTAACTCCACTAATTGAATTACATAGAATCATGTGGTAAAATATTCTCGTATTGAAACCAACTCTAGAGTTTCAGAAGAAATATGGTCATTACAAACCTGTCAGAAGCTTCAGGAGATTTGGGATGGCAGCATGAAATGGTTCTGGAACAACATCCAATATGGACAACAGAGATTCCATTTGGGAATTATTAAAGGATGTTCCTGTAAGATGATTTCATGCAAAAATAAATGAACACACTAACAAGAAGGTAGTAATAGTGCAATTATTTAATGCATTGAAAAAACACTTGAATGAGTGGAAAATCTAAAGAAAACCTGGATTGGCTAGTATTAATATAAAATCAATATTTGGGTTCCGTGTTGCTACAGCAAGAGCAATGCAAGCACCAAGCGATTCACCAACAAGATAAATAGGCTTGTTTGGGAAGTGAGAATGTTCTGTCTTTGCCGTCTTCTCTACATACTCCACCAAACCTGCATGCAGCAGATGAACTTCACCACACACACCCCACAAAAAAAAAAAGGAGTCCCACAGTGCAATAGTGGTATCAACGTCATAATCAAGAATAAGTTGGGTTTGTTTCGCTGTGGCTGTTAGTCTATTATAACTTAACACAACAATACTTTTAAAAAAATGCATCGTGAAGCAACTCATCATACAAAAATGTCCCATCAGTAACATGAGGTTCCTAGCTTAAGGTCCATAAGTAGGAGAACCTAATTTCAGAATTGAATTGAAAGCAGCCGCTTAGGGGTGTGGAACTATTTGAATTATGTCTGGTGACAACAACATAATTAAGCATGAAAACATGTACATAACCTGACTGCTACTCTGTATTATACACGCATCCAAAGTGAGCACCATCAACAACACTACTGCACTACAATCAAGCATCATGGCATCATGTAAAATCTTTTGCAATGCATACATCGCTACTGCAGATATGATGTTGACATGCAGGATTAAAAAAAAAAAATGCAAAACCTTCAAATGGCATGCGATCAGCAACTGGGATATGCAAGCACCAAATGTCAAACATCCTGCAGCCATAAACAAAGACACAGATTAAATAAACTAAACAGCGTTAAAGACATGACTGAAAAATCCTTCACATCCTCATGCTTACTTCCCCAGCCTCTGATGATGCTGAATCAATCCAAGTCCTGTACCATCAATCCCTGCATTTAAAACAAAATAATAATAATGACAAAATTTTACAAATAATTCAGAATAGTATCGTATCATTTGTACAAATTGTTTGAAACAAATTTTTAGGATATTTTTATTTTTATTTTTAATAAGGTGAACAAGCCACCCACCTCAACCCTTTTTTTATGTAAATTTTAATGTTTAAAATACATTGGAAGCTACATTCAAATCAAAATGAAATATTTAACTCAAATAAGTAGAAATTAATCACCAGATTAACGCAAAACCTCTTCTTATTAAACGAAATACACATAATCCAAACTCAAAATGCTTCTTAACTCCTTAAATAGTGTAAAAAAAATTTTAAAAAATCGTAACTTTTATAAAATTATTCGTTCCAGTCTCCAGATGAAGAGAAATCCCCAGAATCCAAAGAAGCAGACAGAAGGACAATACCGTACTTTGGAGCAGAAGCAGGGGCAAAAGACTAAAAAAAATACGAACCGGGCAAATAGAGGAGAAGGGGGGAACCAGCGGTTCGAGACCCAGCCTCGAGCGGAGAGAACCAGCGCGCCGGACCGCCGTCGGGCCGGACAATCTCTTTAGATCTCTCGATGAAGTCCGCCACACTCACCGGCTCGATCACAGAGTCGTCGAGGACCTTCCGGACCGGTTTCATCTCGAGCTTGGATCGTCCTTCGAATGGCGCCGTAACCGGTTCGATCCCCCGGACGACGCGTGGTAGCCGAACGCGGCTGCGGGTCAGAGCCGAGCAGGGCATCGCCGGTGGCACAGGGAGGCATTCCATCGGCGTCCGATGCGGGTGTGGTGGCTGCGGCAACGACGCGGGATGGTTGAGCTTCGTCCCAATCTTTGGTAAGCTTGCAGAGGAGGGGGACTGAGACTTGAAGAGAGTATTGGTATGCTCACCCGCGGTGGAGGTTAGGCTCCTACATAACATCTGAATGATTGATCACTGCTGTTTTGAATTGCCACTAATACATGATGCCCATATATCATAAAATCTCATTATTAAATAATAATAGCTATATGTATACATATATTTTATGACAAAGAGACAGACATGCTACATGTCTCTTTGAGATAAAACTCTTTATCATATAACTTTAGAAAAAAAATATTTTTTATACAAATCTCCCGCAAAAATCTAATTCCATGACTTATGAGTCGAAAAGCTTTGAGTCGTTGATTGTATTAATAAATTTTATAAGTAATGGTATAAGAACGAACAACTCACGTGAAACAACACACGAATAATTTTTTTTTAATTTTTTTAAAATTAAAAAATAATAAAAGCGAAGTGAGAATAGCTCATAGGTCACCAGTAATATCATTTTTGTGTTATTTGTTAAAAAATAGATAGAGTATTTATATATGTTTGAAAAGAAGTTACTATTCTTCCATTTCTAACATCTTTTCTTCCGTTTTCCAATGTGGTCATGTTTAAAATTTCATAATTATTGTATTTAAATAATATTATAAAAATTAAAATGAAACCAAACTTTCAAAGATATTTTTTTTGCAACATATATATGAGAGAGAATTTTTAAAGATAAAAACTATCTTCTCCACAAGTAGTTGGCAAAATGATTGAAGTTCTGAGCTTTTTTTTTCTATTGGAATATTTATATTAAATCTTAAAAAAATTAAATCAAACATGAAATTAGACATATGCCATTTGAAAAACTGAAACTATCCTCCGTGTCTCCTGAAAAACTTAAAATTAATTTGATGTCTGAAATGTCAACCAAAATAAAAAGTCAAAGTCAATATCTACATATCAATAATTGCAATTAATTAACTTATTGATCTATATAAACAAACTAAATAGAAAATAAAAATCTTTATCCTTCAGCTCCACCTACACAAGAAAAAAAGGGCATAATATTGACACATTACAACCTCTAATTAACACAAAGCCAAATGGTTCTCTTATGCACAATGGTATCTTGAACTACCTGACATACAACTTGCGTTATTACCAACTAATTCTTCTTTCTTCTCATTGACAAAGAAATGTTTATAATATCCTGATTTCTCTTTTTGGGATTTTTTTTTTCTTAATATAGTTTCATTAAAATATAGTTTCATTAATAAAAAAATTTTCTTCATTCTTCACTTAAATTGATTGGATATTGAACCTTCTCGACTAACTTTTTCGTTATAGAAAAAACAATGTGTGAATTTTATAAAATATTTCCAAAAATAAATATCACACACACACACACACACATATATATATATATATATATTATTCCCTTCCCAAACATCGAAATTAGTTAATTTCATAAAAATTAGTATGACACAACAAACTCAGTGGGAGTTCCTTCACCAAAAAAAATCCCTAAAAAAATCATTAACAAAAAAACGAGGTCCAAAATAAAATTTATTCACACCTCATCTTAACAAACACTATCAAATATATATACACAGGTGCAGAAAAAGCTTAACAAGCATATATATTTTTATTTTATGTGGGTTTTTAGATTTGATCACTAACGAACACATTATACAAAAGACTTGATACTATCAAGTGAGAGGAGACCTAATTATTGAAAAAAGTTCTCTCAATAAGAGTTATATATACACGCTATTCCGTGTAGAAATCCAACACCCAAAAAGCCCTGGATGATCTCAGCAACCAAGTTGGAGAGACATACGTGCGGTTTTTGGATCTCAACGTAACTCCCATAAAAAGAGGAGATCAATTCAATTCAACCAAAACAAAACTAATTAATTAAAACACTAATCTCACCCCCGGTGTACATAAATAGGTACATACACTCTGCTTTTGCAATTCGCACCCATTTGTTGTGTCAATGACTTGCATAAGGTGAGACAAGTAAAACCACCACCAGCGGTGATTGGATCTCACAAGAAACTATTCTTCCACTCTCCCAACTTCTCCTGCTCATTTTCAGCAACAACTCTCTCAATCCAACCTCCAACTTTTATAAATCAAACCATTTGAGTTTTCTTATCATTCACTTGATTTCAATGGAGGTGGTGAAGGCAGAGAGAAGGCCAAATTATGAAGCCAATAAGAATTATCTGAGAGCCACTACTGTTCTTAGGATCATGGCCTTTATATCCACTTTGAGTGCAACTTTAGTCATGGTTTTCAACAAGCAAACAGTTCAAGTCCTTGGCCTTGAGATGAGTGCTAGCTTCAAGTCTTCTCCAGCTTTTGTGTGAGCTAGCTCATGACTTCATTATTACTGATTAATGCTGCAAGCTGCATGCTTTTCTTTCATCTTGATACATGTTATGTTCTTTTTGCATGGAATTCAGGTTCTTTGTGATTGGGAATATGATTATCTGTGCTTATTCACTGGCATCACTGGGTTTTCTTTCAACTCTTTTGAATGGTTATCTTCTTCACTTGTTGGATCTGGTGTGTAACCAATAACCTTCTCCTTAATTGTTTTACATCAATTCTTTTGCATGGTTTTGAGTTAAGTGTACGTGTTTTGATGAACTTGGCAGGCGGTGATGGCGCTAGCAATGGCAGCGGTCTCATCGGCGATGGCGATCGGGTATTTAGGGAAGAAAGGAAATGTGCATACAGGCTGGTCTCAAGTGTGCCCCATGTTTGGCAAGTTCTGCAAAAGGGTTCAGATATCTTTGGCTTGTTCTTTCGTTGCAGTCATCGGTTTACTTGTCATTTGTATGCTTTCCTCTGTTCACAAGACCAAACAGATTAATACCTACTGATCAATTGCTTTCATTGCCTGCTGCTTTTCTGTAGAGATCTGTTCTACTTTTGTTTATTGCTGAATGTGAATCTATGGTCTGATTCACAACTTTATGTAGACATGAAGTTTTCTGTGTTATATGTTTGTAATATATTTGTTCATCATTGGCTGAATGACAGTTAACACCACCAAAGAGGTTCTCTTTAACTGCTTGCATGTATTTGTGTTGCTTAACATCTAATTTTCTATATAAGTTACTTTGTTTATATAGTTGTAACCAAATATAGGTGATCATTTTTAAATATTCAAGGTTCCCATTTTCTGGTATAAGAAATATATAGCGTCTATTATTGTACCTAATTTTCTTCTCTTGTTTTTTGTCCCTTGTCACATAAAAAACTTATATGTATATTCTGTTTTGAGTTTAACTTCATAACTCATTTCTGTATTCTATTCATTACTATTACTTCCATCTCTTCTTTTTGGATCACCCCATTTACTTCTAATCTAATGAACCAATTTTAGAAATTAGAAAGAAAAAGAAATCACGCTGCCATACAAGTAAGGACCAAGAAGCATGCAAACTTTATTTCAATATTGTCAAGTTCCATGCACATACAGGAGGATATTCACTAATACGAATGGCTTAAGCAAGCCAAGCCATTTAAAAACACACAAAACCTCTCTAACAATAGAGAACTACAGGAATACCCACAAGTCAGAAGGTTTAAATGGACAATACTGATGAGTTTGGACAATAACCAGATAATACCGTGACCAAAGACCAACCCATGGGCATACATAAGTTGTGGTGCTCGGAGCAGCAAGGAACAGCACATTTGCTCCTTTCTGAAATCTGACAGCGATGCATCACACCGACAAAATCTTCGAGCAGCAAATTAAACAGCGATTCGGTCATTTGCAAACTCTGTTGGAGATAACACAGCAACAATCAATAAGAGAACATGATATATTTACAACCAGGGTTGGCTCCTTTCCAGAAACTTCATCCACCATTTTCCACATCCAGTACTTCTGTAGCTTTAACGAAACGTCCCTTCACTCGCTTTCTGGTGTCAGCTCTGGCCTTCCTCGATTCATAGCGAATGTGTTTATCATATCTGTTGAGTATTCAGGTGCATATGATTTTCAAAAGTGTCAGACAATAACAGAGAATAAATAACTTTGCAGAAGATAATAAACATGCCTGCGGTTCTTTCTTTTCTCCTTGTACCGTTGCATGGCATTCCCCCTGTTCTGGGCCATCCGCTCGCTATCAATTTTCTGTGTCTCTTTGAATGATTCACTTCTGATGAAAGTGTGCTCCTGAAAAGAAATTTCTTTGATGGTGCCACCTAATCCTGTATCATGAGAATTACCTACTGAACTAACTATAGTAAACTTGCTGTTTCCTGAAGTAGCCGTCCCTTGGAGAGCTGAGTTATGAACATTGTTCTGACATTTGCTGGTTGTTTGCATGTTCAGCTGCAGCAGGAAAGAGAAAGCAAATGAGAAACACAAACTAGGCGTATTAGTAACGAATGACATTTTATATTGTCCATGTACTGAAACCAATATGAGCATCCTTTATAAACAACTTTCATGCCATTGATGGATAAGAAGGATCAGAAGGTAACCTGTGATTACAAGCAGCTACTGGATTTTTAGTCTTCAGAAAACAATCCCAATGAAAGCCCAATAATCCAACACTCTGTAGCCATCCACAAACTTGTCTTCTTGTGAAATTCTGTGCTAACTAATACTGTGACACTTACCACAAGCACCTATGCCAACCCATCTATGGCAACTTCCCAACTTTGGATCGATAACTAAACTTTGTTTTCCTAAAACTGCTATGAAGGATTTTTTTCAAAAAATGTAGGAAAAGACAAAAGCCCTTTTGACAAATGCTTGAGACCAAGTTCTCACTTGGCCACTGTAGTTGAAGTGGCATTTATCCTTTTGTGCAACCAAACTCATTTCAAGTAGCAATGAGGACCAACACTTTCAGCATTTTGAATTAGGCAACATGGGTTACAAGAACCCTCATTGAGATCTGAATCCAGAAGCAGGAACTAAATAATATAGTCAACACAAAAGTTTCCTTTTGAACATTACAACGAAATTGATACTTTGACATCCTAGTTCCTATCATCCAATTATATGAAATCAGTCAGGTAAAGGATTTGGATTTGGCATTTAAACAAATCAAAAGCCTATATATCAAAGTTCCCTAGGTTCCATCTTCGAATTTGCTAATCCTGCATTCACACAACTTGCTTGTAATTTCAAAGCAAAGTACCATACCTGAAAGTTTGTTGTTCTCTATCCAAAAGACGCACTTTTTAGCACCTTTACTAGACGCTCTAAGCTTGAATGCAGTGAAAAGCACTATACCTAACCTCTCCAGCTTGTTTTTCTCTCTATCCTAAAGACATGCTGCATATGTGCCACATGAAATTCTATCAAATTTAGTTTCTAGTGGTCATTTATGCTCTGTCTGGCCCAGACTTCTGTAACAACTTTATCAGCTCCACCTTAGTGCAAAAGCATTATGTGCTTGTACAGATCCTATTATTAATCGTCTTGAATGTTTTTTCTTTTTTGTGATAAAAGTGGATAAACCACTACTTCACTACTTTATTAAAGTGAATTAAAAACAGTACAAGCTGGAACAAAACAGAACAACAAGAACACACACCAAACAGGAACAAGGAACATAGGACTTTTAGAAACTTCTATTAGCTCCTTTAGTTCACTATATTTTCCTTCCATTTTCTCATTTTGATTGCACCATCATAGAACTTTTCTCAAAATATTTATCAGTGTGATGAAATTGACAATAGAAAGGTAATGATGTACTCAAGAATAAAAAAAACTAAAAAAATAAATAAATTCTTCAGTGACTAAAAAAAACTAAAAGCATATCGTTCCCAAGAAAAGACAGATGATCACGATGACACTGTTTCAATCAGTAATTTATGAAAGAATACCTGCATACAGCAATCATATATGCCAAAAACAATGCAATGTAAATGCTCCACCAGAAATTGAAGGTCTAACCAAAAACTTCTTCAGCTACTACTTTACTTTAAAGAGTCTGTAGTTCTATCAGTAAAACTTTAGTAATCATACATGTAAAGTAATTTCATCAAACTAGGAAGAAAGAATTTCTATCATCACATAACCACTTAATAAATAATCTAAACACAACTATCTTATGCTGCAATTTAGGCGAAATCAATGACATCAGCATACCTTTAGAGATGATGCATGATGGATATTTGTAGAGGAGATGTCATCATTTGCGGAAAGGTGATTTGTGTCACACATATCTTCTACAAAATTTGCTGTGGCAAATGAATTTTCTTTGAGGAGGTCTGTGTAATTCTTCATCATAAAATTAGCATTGTTGCAAAATTCAATTTCCAGTGGAGAGGATTCTTTTTGTTCCATTGTCCTTCCTAGATCAAAATCCCAGATCTACAAGGTAATAGGGATAGAATTGAACACAGTGGCATACATCTCAAAAAACACAGAAACCATCCATGTGATCTATAAGTATAAACAGGAACCAATCAGCCAAGAGTAAAATATAGCAGGAATATTCTAACCATCAATTGAAAATAAGACAAGACGTATCAATCATAGGAAGAAAGGAAGCAACTTAAGCACTTCAATGGCAATTAGTTAGGTGGGCTAGAGAACTAGTCAAATACCCAGATAAGTAAACAAAGAAAGCCATCCTCAGATTCATGCCTCAGGGCCATGAAGATGTTTGAAAGTGAGCAACAAACACTGTGGTGTAAGAAGCCAAGAAAGTTTTCAGTGGGAGCACTTCAGCAGCCTTTTGCAGTTTAACTGCACTTCAATGAGGCTAAAAGATAATTTAAAAAATCAAGTTGTTAGTAGGGACCACTCCACCATTACAATCCATAATTCTGGCTACTCCAGATTTCAAATTTTGGTTCATTTTACGGAAATGACAACGTAAAGTACTGAATACGTCTTCCCTACAGTACTGCGTACCAACATCCTCATAAAAAAAAACGAAAATTATTAATGCTCCCAGCTGAAAAGCAAAATACATCAGAGTAGAGAATAATCCATGATTGTTGCTCACACTCCTTCATTTCTCCCAAAAAATTTGATCCTAAGTTCCTAACTCAAAAGGGAACACCTTTTGTTTGCTCCTTTGAATAATGACTACATAACGAGATCTGAAATGTCTTCAAGGAAAAATGTGATTGTAAAGAATATGTTCAAGGTCGTCTCTTTTACGCAAACAATCCCACATTTCCATCTCAAAACCAATCCAAAATTCAAAAACAACAGCTTCCAAATCTAAACAATTGGATAACATGAAAAATCAAACAAGAAGGAGAAAATTAAAAGATTAAAAAAAAAACGAATTTTTCACGAGAATATCATACCTGAGCAGCAGCACTCCCATTGTCCCACAACAAATCCTCATCCTCAACAAGTCGATCGCACCCTTTGAGATCCACGCACCCGGCCGGCGGCAGCATCAACAACTCGGTATACTGCATCAAGCTATCGTTATTGCTCCGGCCCGGTGTCATCGGGCCAAAACCACACTGCACCGGTTGCTCCTGTTGTCCAACGTTCTCACTCTTAGCGAGCTCCAGCACCTGCTCCAAAAGCTGCCGCTTTTGCTCCCATTTCGGCACGGACAGCTCCTCAAAAGCGTTAATCGACCCCCAATTCGAGAAAGCCTGATTCAATGGCTCCGGCTGGGGGATCTCAGGAGGGAACTCAAGATCAAGAGAGGCAGCTATGGAAGCGGCCGAGGGAAGACCGGAGAGCGGCTCGAGAGGGGCGGGGACGTGAGGGGGAGAGGGGTCAGTTTCGCAAGCGGAGCAGAAGAAGAGGGAGCCAAGGCGGGAGACAGCGGGGGCAGAGTAGCAAGAAGAGCAGAGGGGGGAGCGCGGATGTTTGCGGGAAAGGGCGTTGGCCGAGTGGACATGGCGATCGCAAGGGAGGCAAAGCCGCGCAGCGTCGGCGCGGCAGTAGAGTGCTGCGAGGGCCGATCCACAGTAGTCGCACGCCGGCGGCGCCGAGCACGTCTCCGGTGACATAGCTTCCAACCCTAACAAGGCTCAGTCAGTGAGACCAGCTCTCTCTCTCTTTCTCTCTCTCTCTATAAGAAGAAGAAGAAGAAGGAGAGCTCTATTAGGATCTGGGAACAGACCCAGTTAACGGGTTATCGGGTTCGGATTCGGGTGACAACCCGATATCCAAGACTGGATTTTAACGGGTATGCATTGGGTTATTTGGAAAACCGACCCGTTAAAAGATGGAAATGAGGAGCACGTGGGTTGGTGTTGGGTGAGATATTTGGAAGGTGGGACCCAAGGGTGTCAAAATATCGAACGCTTTTTGGTGAGCTGGCAATTGTCCTGAAAGACGAGTCGTTGTCGTTATCTCGCGCCCTAACTCGATTCCGATAAACTCGTTAGGGGGTTTGATTGTAAATATAAATATAAATGTGGTTGGTTTTTATTTTATTTTATTTTCATGAAGAACACCCTGAAAAACTTTAAAATTCCATAATGAATGTGATCTTTGACCACTTTTTAAGCTAAGATATTTTTGAGATTAGTGATGAAATGGACTGTGATTGATGTAATGGGACTGTAATAGATGGGGTTGTCCAATTCTTATTTGGATATACATTATTATTATTATTATTATTATATGAGATGCGTTTTTGAAGGTATGAGCTGGTCATTTTCACTTGTTAATAGTATGATGGTGTATTTCATAAATAGTGGATTGAGTTGTGACAATGAATTTTGGTCTGTTTGCTAGCTAGAGGAGTATTTTTTTTTCATAGCATAAATATCTCACCGAAGTATAATAGATTATTTCAAATGTACCCACCATGTAAGGAGAGAGTTCGTATCTCATTCTCTTCCCAATCCAGCAGCTATTTTAAATATTTCTAATCTATATCTATTGAGAAATTAAAGATTTTTGTTTTATTCATATTTTATTAAAAATTATTTTAATTATATTAATAGTGTATGAAATAAACATTTAATTATATATTTTTTTTATAAATATCGACAAACAACATCAGACGTACATAAGTAATGAGTAAATATTTTAATAGTTTTACACTTTGAGTGAGCTGAAATTTGGGCGTATTTTTCAATTATATGAACAATCTATATAAAAAACTTACTACTAATAAAATAAGAAACAAATGTCTTAATTATAAGAATTATCATTCAAAAACACAAGTTTTTTTTTAATGTTTCGAGTTTATATTTATATATAATTTTTAAAAAATAAATAGTATTTTTAAAAATTAAGTTCTTTGCACAAATGAAATATATATATATATATATATATATATATATATATATATATATATATATATATATATTAAAACATATCTCTGCGGATTTAATCATGCACACGTGCATGAGCTTTGGAGATCATGTGGACAACTCTTATCACCATTTACGAACAATTTCAAATTTCAATATATTATTTAAATTCAAAAATCATGTATAAAAGTAAAAAAAAAAAAAATTACCCTCATGATTTATAACCCACCAAACTCCAACTGAAATATTTCAATAAGCTAACACACTTGAAATTTCATTCTCATAATTTATTGGAGAATATTCCTCAAAACCATGGAAAGGGTACAATAAAGTGGAATTAAAAGCTCATCATTTAAGGATGGAGAGATTAGATAAAAAGTTGAATATTTATTTATTTATTTATTTAGTATATGGCATTTATTTACAATGAGTGATGGTGTGGATAAGGTAACCCATTTGCAAGACTGGTCCACCACAACCAAGTCTGGTAAAGAGCCAAAGTACTTTTTTCATCACTTCACTTCATTCCCTTTTACTTTGCTTGTGATACTTGAATCTTAGCTAGTGTCACACCCATCATCATCTCTGTCTATCCATGATTTCTTTCACCATTTCTTCAATTAACTGTTTGTTTTCACTTTTCAGGCTCTGGTCTTTTTCACTTTGCTATTTTTCTTATTTTATTTTATATTAATTTTTTTAAGCTACACGACAAACACCATCATTTAATTGGAGAAGTTTGAAAAAAGTACATATATGAAGTATACTCACAGGCTCAATAACATTCTGTCCCCGTCTTATGTAAGTTTTGATCTCGAAATCCCCCGAAATGAAAACCTATTGCAAATAATCCAATATCAACATGACAAGCAACTGTTGATATTTATTTATTTTTTTCTCTTAATAACACCGTAGATTGTTTTTTTTTTAATTTAAAAATTCTGTATAAATTATCTTTAAAATTCAAAATCTCAACTTCAATTTAAAAGAAAAAAAAGGCATGGTATGCTAACTTTCCATGGTACATAATAATTAAAAATGTCATTAATGAATTTATTTAAAAAATGAGAGATAAAAGATGAAAGAAGAGAATGAATTGTATCTCATTAGAGCAAACCAGCCCATATAAATACAAAAATAATATATGTATGAGTATATATGGTTAATTTTTTTGATAAATCATTGAACTTTGGTCAAATATCAGTTTGATCACTGAATTTTGATTTGTTTCGAAATGCTCACTAAAGTTACTAATCATTTCATTGACATGTCACTCGATGGATTAGCACCTTCATTAGCTGACGTGGAGGCCTCCACCTGTGCGTTGACTGGGCTTTCTTCAACCTCCACGTCAGCTAATGAAGGTGCTAATCCACTAGGTGACATGTCGATGAAATGATGAGTAACTTTAGTGAGCATTTCGAAACAAATCAAAATTCAGTGATCAAACTGATATTTGACCAAAGTTCAGTGATTTACCAAAAAAATTAACCGAGTATATATACTCAAAGATATATATATATATATATATATATATATATATATATATATATCCCCTGACAGTACTGTTCTTTATACTGTTCATGCACTATTTAAATATTATTTATACACTATTCACCCCTGCTCTAGTACTGTTCATATACTATTTATACAATGTACATCCGGATCCAATACTATTCTTAAATCTCTTGAGTGGGGAGCGCTTGTGGCCTATTAATAAAAAATAAAAAAATAAATATATATATATGGTGCATGCTCAGAAGTGGAGCACAAAAGCCAACCTTTCTTTTATTTTTATTTATTTATTTTTATTTTAGACAATTTGGAATAATTCTTTTGGAATTAAAATAAATTTTTTAATTTATATTTTTATTTAAATCTCTAATTCTAAATGAATGACATTATTGTTTTTTTTTTTTTAGTTGAGGATGGCTTTGTTTTGGATTGAAAAGTATTATTTATCTAAATTCCCAACTTGATTCAAAATCTATGGGTTTCTCTTTGTTTTATTATATTAAGCGTTAACCAAATGTGTTAAAAATAAAGGAGACGTGACACAAATATTAAAAAGAGAACGCAAGCATGCAAGCTTCATAATACTGCATTAAGTTATGTGCAAAACAAATTTATTATTATTAATAATAAAAATACATAAACTACTGTTTTATTTAAAATTTTTATTAAAAATAATAAAAATAAGATAACCAACAACAAATTAACAAGTTTATTATTAAAAATATTACAATTAATACATTATTAAGAACACAAACAAAATTCCCCCACTCATCAAGATGGAAGAACAACTCAAAATCTTAACAAAAAATAAATAATGAGATTAAATTAAAATATAAGAAATCATAATAACTAATAATAGAGATTACAAGCCATATATATACACACACCCATTAATTAAGTCCATCATGACTTTGTATATATATATATATATATAGTCACTTGATATAAGAGTACATATAATAGCTGTGAAAACATAGTCATGAGGCACTTACATGATGGTTGGTGAGCCAATTATATCACCAGGATCACTGACAAGGAAAAGCCACCCAATTAAAATCTCATCTTTGAATCAAACTCTTTCCAAACTTAAATTCAATTATTTATTTATTTATTTGTTTATTCTTTTATTTATGCCGACATGTCCAAATGCCCCATGTAGATGTCATCCTAATAAGATTGGCAGACTATGAATTGTCAACAGTTTTTGTTCATTCTCAGATAGTTTTCATGTGCACATCTCCCACAATTTGTTTTTTATCAAAGCCCCAATTTTCTTACTCAATTAAGAGTCATACCACATATTCATAGATTTTAATTATATTTAACACCACTCTATTAGAATAATAAAAATAATATAAATAAAAACACTATAAAAAAGATTGCGTGGTTTTTAAATTTTTGCACGAATCAAAGCATTTATAACTTGATGACATTCGGTCCCCTACACTCGAAGATTATCTCAAATTCGAATCTTTATTAACACAATGTGAGAGTATGTGATAGTTCAATGTCTGTGTAACTTGTCTACCTATTAAGAAAAAAGTTGTATGGATTAAAGCCAAACTTGGACTTTGGCCAATGTTTGGTTTTACGGAGCTATCAACTTTATATATTTCCTTGCAATTATTAATCAATCAATGAAACAAAGAAGGAAAATAGAAATAATATGTTCACATATAAAGTCTCTTTTCTGAAAAATATGGAAAACATGTCAAGCAAGTTGAATTTGTACATGTGATGGACTTGTTTTAGGAAGTGTGAATTGCTTATTATCTGACACGCGTCATATGATTAATTGGATGCCAAAAAAGGGCATGCATTGCACTGCATTGTCTTTGTCTTGAAACATGTGGGAAATGGCTTTATTAAAAAAAAATTGATTATGATTAATGCTTAGTTATTATTCAAATAACTATTTAAAGTATTGGGGAAATATTTGCTTTGCAAGTTTAAGTTTATGCATTTAAAAGTGATTATGATTGTTTAGGATAATTTTTAAATTAAAAATTGATTTAAAGATCTTTGGTTAATTATATAATAATTTATCCACTTTGTTACAACAGTAAATGTATATGTTAATACTTCAAATAGAAAAAGAATGTTCATGTTAAAACCTGATTATATAATAAAATTTTAAAATTAAATTTGAAAACAGCAATTATAGTTTTTCACTGTTTTACAGCTTATGAGTAATAGAAGATATATATTATAAACGTAGAAGTTTATCCCAGTGTGAAATAAATTTATTATTATTATTATTATTATTATTATTATTATTATTATTATTATTATTATGAGAAAGTAAATAAATCATAAATATCATTTAAAAAGCAAGAAAAAGAGAACTACAACAAAGAGGCAAAGGCTCAAACAAGTAACAACAAATCACTAGAAATGATGAGACACAAAACACAAAATGACAAACAAAAAATAGTACGACAAGAAAATAGAGCAGCAGAAACCGAACAAAGGCAACCATCATAAGATAGGAGGGGTCAAATTACAAAACACTATCAAGAGAAGGGGAGATCTAGCTCACTTGTGGGAGCTAGTGATCCGAGTGGGGATCTAAATATTATCCCCTCACATATGCTACCATTAAACAAAAAATAAAAATAAAAAGTAGACAGAGGTCTAAATATTTATATCACTCTTGTAAATATCAGAAAATATTAAAATAAAATTAAAGAAAAAACAGAACAAAAAGTAAAAAAAATATTATGTATATATATACATGGAGGTTGCATTTTTTTAAATTTCATGAATCTTCTAGGGATATATATATATAAATTCACAAATAAAAGCCAAGCTTATTCACAAATAAAAGCCAAGCTTAGTTGGTTGACTTGTAGCACCAATCAAAGCAAGCGTGTAACGAGAAGCTCTGTGATAAAGCCCTACTCAATGCCATTCTACAAGAAATTCTACCGGACCAAATAATAATAACAATAACAACAACAATATATATATATATTCATGTACGTATATCTACAAGAATCAGACTAAATGAATTGAAATTAAATTAAATATAATAATATAATGCAAGCACGTATCCCACCGTGCATCGTTGGTACCAATCATTTATTTAATTAATTTAATTCCACTTAATAAATTCTGTAAGGCTTCTCAACTGGATGCTCACGAGTCACAAGGCTTGGAATTCAGTGCATAGTTGTTAATTAATAAATTTAACATTGCCCATGAGTGAATAAAGCCTGGTTTCATAAATTATAAAACTCAATTATGTTCTGTCTTGAATGGATGGTATTTAGGGGATGATAAAATTTTAAATAGTTTTTGGTAATTGGTTAAACATGGATACTGTTCTTGAATGGGTTATACTAAACCTCATAATTTCATGACAAAATATCTTTTGCTTTTCTGCACATAATATTGCTGTAAAAAGAAATATTGCTTCTATCATGAAACACAGTGTCTTTAGAAGTTCAAAAACCCATCAGTAAACTACCGAGTTTTTTTTTACCCTAGGGTGCACAAGCTTTACATCAAGCTTGAATTAATTATTATTTGAAATGCTCACCATTCTTCCTATAAAAACATTATACATGTATGTATGTATATATATACATAAATGCACGGATCTATCCCCATTACCAAATATAGCCATAGGTGTGAGACGCCCAATTGCAATTCATAACTAGTCTAACAACTAATATGGTGCGTGTTTATGAACCTTTACCCATTAATTTTCAACAGTATCAGTATGTGTACCCATTTCCATGGCGGACACTACACGTCAAAATCATTAAAAACCACGGAAGCTACTCATGGCTTTTAAGGTGATTGTTCTCAAGACTTTAAAAGAGGATTTAAAAAAATAAAGAAAAAAAAAAAAAAAATTCTTGTGCTCAGAAAAGCAAAATAAACATGTACTCGTTTGGATTTGGATCACATTATTCATATAAATAAAAATGAGGCTCAAATACCATTTATATATGGTTGTATTGATTGAACATGGAATGACCCACGTTTTGATCCACAGACTCAGTCAAAGCTCATTCTTGAACCAATCTCTTCCAAGTTTTCTTTTTAGAGAGACCCACTCCTTGAAATTTAAACTAGATCCTTACAAACTGAATGCAATTGCATGACAAGAAGTTTGCATGAACACAAAATATAACCAAAAGGTTTCCAATTTGACAGGTTGGAAGGTCATTATTATCTAAATCAATCTATGATGTGTGATTTTCAAACAAACCTGGTAATACAGCTTGGTAAAGCTCAAAACAACGACAGTAATAGTACACTCTAGGCAGTATAAACTTTGAACTTCAAAACCAAACATCACTGAAAGAAACAGATCAATTTGGTATCACGAACCGCCTAAAAAAAAGTCAATTTATCTTGAAGCCAACGAGGCCAGGAAAGTATGTGAACTACTGGCCAAGGGCTACCTAACTGCGTCATGTTCCAAAGATCTGAGAAGAGAATAAACAGTAGGTGTGTCTTCCTCTCAAATAAAAAACAAGAAACAAGAGAATAATGTAAACTATTCTCGCACTATCAAACAACAAATGATTGCCAATAATGCTTACATGATTGTATGACAATGTATTGTGACAAGCCTATCAATGAAGGTCCAGATTCAGAAATTTCTAATCTTTTAAAGGAAGAACTACAGGCGAGGTGCCACAAAAAGTTTTACACTCAGCATTCATAAGGAGTCTACTATATATCTATTCTAGAAAGCATCACACTAGTGATAACCAGAAATTCAAACTATTTGTGCATGGCAAAGCAATGAGCTACAGTGAACCAAACAAATAAGGAATGCATTAACTGAGATACGATCCCAAATTTCTGCATTTCACAAGCCAATTCTCTTAATGGATACATAAATTTCACATAAGAAATACACTCAACGTTCTCAGAGTAGGTTTTTCTATGCATCTTTAAATTGCCATACATATAGAACAATAAACCATAGTTGCAACATAAAGACAGGAAAAAAATCATGCCATAACAAAAGCTGACAAAAACTGACAAAGATCAAAAGGGAAGATGCTATGAAAACAGAGATGTAGCTCAATCAATAAGGCAGTATCAAACAAGCACTTTAATATTTATGAAGCATTAACCATAAAACAACATATGACAATCAAATTACTATCTTTTCATCTCTCTACAGGGGAAAAAGACAAGCTTGCTTAAGTAACAACATTATACAGTAGAAATCAGAGCAACAATATAGCTCGGAGGAACTAAGAAAACATGGATCAATTGAGGATGTTAATAGTGATTATAAACTCTAAAATTGGCAGTGAATATAAAATTCTTTTCATTCTCGTTATTTAGTAAACACCCCCCAGAGCTTACCCTTCTCCAAGCTATCGAGAAGCGCCTTTGCTCCCTCCACCTCTGCATCCACGAGTCTCTGCAAATATCCACAAGCACCAGCCACCACCATTTGTTTCCTACACTTTCTTGACTGTGAAATCGAAATCAGCACTGAAATTGCATACTTCTTATCAACGTTCTTAAGCAAAGGATCGAGAAGCAGCACCACATTCACGATGCCCTTGTCCTCCTTCCTGAACAGCCTCCGATTCCCAGAACATTCCATCAAAACCGCCAATGCCATCACGGCCACCTCTTTCTCTTCGTGCCCCTTTGCCTCCAACATTGAAACAAGCCGAGAAATACAGCCCAAGTGCCCCATCTCCTTCTTCACCTTCACCCAATACGCCAACTCAAACACCACCTTGGCCGCCTCTGTTCTTATGTTTGATGTTCGACTGTCCAATGCCCCAAGTACAAGTGGTACAAACTCAGGCATTGTGGCAGTGATTTCTCCAATGTACTTGAATGACACCAGGTTCCGGAGCAACCCAAGAGCTGGATTGATACTGCAATCTTTACCTCCATCAGCAGCACTTTCCAAATAATCCTTCAAGTATCCCAATCCATCTTCTCTTAGAATTGACAGCTTCAAACCATGTGCATCTTCACCAGTGGTTAAATTACAGAGGCAGGCAGCAGCATTCTCTTTTGCGAGAACTGTTCCTGATGAGAAAAGCCGAATTAGTATCGGAATGGCATTGTCTTCAAGAAAGATCTCCTGAAGTTCCATCACTCCGGCAAGGTTTCTCAGTACTCCAACAGCAGCTGCCTGAGAGGACGGTGTCCCAGAGTTACAGATTGTGAGGAGGGATCCAATGCCACCTCGCGATCCGACCGCCATTGCCGCGTCCCTTGTCAGAGTCAACGCCTGGAGAGCAACACAAGCGCTCTCTCGCGCTGGCCCTGAGGCATCGGACTCCAGCGCACGGGCGAGGTGATTGAGCAGTAGCACCCCCTCCCCCGCCAGGACGGCCCGGCAGCTTTCCACTGCTGAGAACCTCGCTATCGCCTCCACAGCCCGATCTCTAGTCGCCCGGCACGGGGAGTCAAGGAGCCGCACCACCGCCGGCACGGCCCCCTCCGTCGCAGCGATCACCACCTCCTTATCACCCTTCTCCATCACCCCAACCAGCTCCTCCAGTGAAGCCGCCCGCGACGCCACGCCCCCGATCTGAACCCTCGTCACCAGCGCCCGCACGGCATCGCGCCGCGAGACTCCTGCAGTTTCTGATAAAGAATCAAGAACGGGATTGGAGCGGAGGAGGATATCAGCATCGGAGGCTAGGCGAGCAAGCTCAGCCGCAGCAGAAGAGAGATCGCTTAGGGTTTGGAGATGGCCGGACGGGAGGTTCAGGGGAGGCGCAATGGAGCGAAAGAGTGAGTGTCAAAGCTAGGGTTTCGGGGAGGGTTTCGAGTAGGTCAGAGAAGACTGGGTGGGAGAGGGAATCACTCGGTAGAGCAGAGAGTCCCGAGACAGCGGCGCGGAGGCAGTTGAGGGTGGCGGAGACGGCAAACCATCGACCACGAAGACAACGAACGGCCGGAATCGTGCCGGCGAGAGAGGCCATGAGGTCTCCGGCGAGGCGGAGGGGGTCGTGGGCCTCGGGTGATTTCATTGAGAAAATGAGGGTAAAATGGGAAAAGAAAAATGTCGGCAAAGGAGAACTTGAAGGAGGGAAGCATTTCACGGGGTTTTAAGAAAAAAAGCGGGATTGGACTCAAACTAAAAATGCAATTATTATGTTTTGATAGGGCCCAGTTGCACTTCTCTTTTACTAATAAAATTTGCATACTAATATTTTTTATTAATAAAAATCTTCAAGTTTAAATAATAATAAAAAAAATTATAAACCGGACAAATCACAGTATAGATGTGTACAAATAGCCGGAAAGTGAACATCCAGTCTAGGATAGTAAGTCTGAACTAACTCCAGAAGCTATTATTATCACTTTATTATTGAAAAAATTTAAACTTAAGATAATAAAAATTTTTTATTTTGATTTTAACTTTTAAACTAGCGGGCTTTGCGACTTAGTTATTAGTAATTTTGGAAATAATATAAAATACTATATTTTTTTAAGTGTGATTTAATAATTAGTAGTATTTATTTTATGAGAAGCATCCTTGTAATTTTACTCCCTGTCATTTAATTGAAGTGATTTTAATCATGAGTTGACTTCAACAAAAAAGAAGATAGGAAAAAGGTGGTGCATGAAGACGTGTAGTAAAAGGCGGTGCTAGATCTGGCTAGGTCTTTAGGGTAGTGAATTTGTGCGTATTATATATATAAATAATTAGGTTGGAAAGCTGTGGGACATTCATTGTTGATCATCTTGGAACGGAAACCTAAAACATGCAGCATGTTAAATGGGTCCTCATGCAAAGTGTACAACCAAAAGATAAAAAGGGTCCCTCACCAGTTAATCATAACAGACTTATTATACTATAAATATTAAATTAGAGCTGTCAAGCTAGTTGAGCTGTTTGCTGTAAACACTTCCATTCCAACTTGATGTTTGTGTCATTAAATCTTATTTAAATTACAAGTTAATTAATTTTCTAATAGAGACCAATTTCTAGTTAATTTTATGATGAGTGAGCTCACAATTGAGTGAGTTTTTAAAATGAAAGCTATGTTGTGGGTTTTTTTTTATAGAAAATGATAAAATGAATAAGTTATCAGGTAAAATTCAAACATTCAATTTCCCTTTTGTCTTATTTTTATTTATCATGTGATTCATGTCTTCACTGAAGTAGAATTTGTTTATAATATATATATATAGCCTAAGATCTATTATATCTTGGCAAAATATATATATATATATATATATATATATATATATATATATATATATATTTATTTTTTTTTTTTGAAAAGGTGGATAAACCACATCTATTTAACGTAGAAAGAAAGATACAGAGGTTACCATTAGGTGTGGTATACAACAAAACAAGACCCAAAATAAAAGGAGGAAACACAAGCCCTCCCCCAGAAAGAAATATATTTATTTTTGTTATTTCATGTTTAGTACTCCAATATTTTGTTTGTTGGTTTTTCGCCCTTATCACCCCCACTTATCGAAAGCAACAAGAGAGTTTTATTTTTTATAGTGGATATTATTGGGATTGAACACCTTACAATTATGGTGGATTCCTACAACTAATAAATAGATAATATATATATATATATATATATATATATATATATTATGGAGATGGCCCGGCATCACATGTTACAAGGTTCATTTCTAGATTAATGAACTGCAATGTAAGTATGAAAAATAGATTATTTAAATAACTTAAAAATTATATATAACTTTAATTTGCTAGTCTCAGCTCTCAAGGAACAAGTTCGATTATAATATTTATGAGATGGCCATCATATGTTACCGGTCTAACACAGGTTTATGATGTAAATTCCCAATAGCAATAGTTCAAGTATATATTAATCGCTTTAGGAGCCCATGTCTATATTAGGGTTAATATAGAAAATTTTACTTGAATTTATATATTTCTCTCCTGGCTGTTTAATTTCATCATCATACTATAAGTATGTAAAGACTATTAATTGCTTTAGGAGCAAATTTTCTTGAATTTTCTTTCTTCTTTAATCTTTAAGTTTTCAGTTTGGATTTGTTTGTTGTATCCAATGCATTGCTGGCTAGATTAATTGCTCAATCAACGCACATGCTCTTCAACAACCTCAAATCTCGGAAAATTGGTTCTTACTTTATTTTCTCGCACTGAAAATAAATAAAAAATAAAAAAAAGTACCCGGGATATTTATGTAATTTTAGGAAATGCGTATGTTTATAATTCGAGAAACTTTTCGGGTGATTTTTAAAAAGCAGGAGAGAAAAAAAATGATTAAAAAATTTGCTCTCACAGTTCAAAGTTTAACTTCTTCTCAATGGTTGAGGTTTCGAAAAGTATCTTTGTAATATGTGACAATTTATTGGTGTTGGTGTAAAAAATAATAGCCATTTGGTCAGGGATATTTTGTGATTCAAAACATATTAGGGGTCATGTGCAATATTATATCTTTGTAATTTACAAACGTTTTGGGGTGTTAATGCAAAATAAAAAAGCATCCTTTTTGTAATTAAAAACTATCATGGTACTACAAAATTTCCAAAAATGTTGTGTAGTTTAGGACAAAAATATAACATATATATAGTTTATGCTACTAATAATTAATCCTCAGTATATATATATATATATATATATATATATATATATATATATATATATATATATATATATATATATATATATATATATATCAAACACCTTTGATTATACTTCATAATTTATTTATTTATTTTTATTCTCTATCTCTTCTATATATTATTTACAAAAAATGAGGAGGTATTTATAAGCATTCAAGAAATGAATAAACGATTATGATTAATTCGATCAAACAGTCCAAAATATATTTGTAGGTGAAATAGTACCAGTGCTGGTGGTTACTATAGTAATATTGATTGCTACAATATGTGCTTGCAACAATGTCATCGTTGCCATTGTTATAGTATTCATAACAACATAGAGTATTTTGAATTCAACAAAAATTATCAAGGCGGTTGTTCAAAATACCACATTTATTATGCCTTAAATTTTTAGTGTGCTTTTTAAATTCTAAAAAAATAGAATAAAGACCATTCTTGTAATTAAAAAATTATTGTATTTAAATGTGATATTTTCATAGAGTTCATTGTAAATAATTAATAAAAATAGTCTAAAGTGATAATGTGTGTTTTCTTTACTACATGATAAGCCACTACACACACTCACCCTAATCATGCCTCAACTATACACACACTCACCTCAGTCATGCCTCAACTATACAATGGAAGGGGTCAAACTCTCAACTTACTGCATGAACTAAATACTTTAATAACTCGATTAATATGATGGTGGCACTAGAGATATTTTGTAATTTAAAGAAAAATTAAAGGGTTTATCAATTTATGATATTCCTTGGATGTTTGGTTAAGAAAAAAAAAAAACAGGAAACACTATGTAATATAAAGAAATGTCAGGGTTTTTATAAAATGTTCAAAGTAGACGGTAGACCACTTATGATCACGTGATTTGCGGTGAGAAGACGAGAAAATTTCCACCTTTAGTATCTTTTCATGGGGTTCTTTTCTAGAAAAAAAAGTTCCAACATTTTCACACCGGAGAGGGAAAAAAACAAACATGAGCACTTTGAGTAGCGAATTGGTACATCCATGATTGCTTTTAGTAAAAACTACCTTCAAAATTGTGATAGATTAATTTAATTTAATGTTATGATATATAATTAAATAATATAAATTTTATATTTAAAATAAATACAATTCTCATGAGCAATTTCACTAAGTTGTAACCCCAATTTGAAAGTACCATAAATCAAAAGCGCAGCCCAGCGGAATTGACCCTTTAACACTCACCTATTATTAGGATGATTTATCACCGGACTATCTAGTGATTGTCAATTTTAGTTTCAATCATCTTATTTAGTACAATTGCAGATGATATATTTTCAAATAAAAACACAAGATCATGAGAATAATATCTATTTGGGTCCAAACTGGTGAAAACTGAAATTACCAAAGTGGTAGTGTTGGATAATAAATAATAATATTGATCTTGTGCACAATATTCATCTGGGTCTAAAAAGTGGAAGCTGAAATTACCAATGGGACAGTGTTGGATAATAAATAATAATATTTAATTTAATATTGATATTTGATAATAAGAAAAAAAAAAAGGAAGGGGAGTTTGTTTGGTGCCGGAGAATGAGAAGGGGAGTATTAATGATCAGGAATTCAAACTATCTCGTTAATTATATTGATGATGATATGGAGTTGAATCTTGCCACTGTGATCAAACCCTATGGATAAACTCAACATTTTAACCACAAAATTATTCTATATAATTTGTTTGACATAAATTTTTATATATTTGAAGATACTTCTTCCCACTTTTAAACAGTAAAAACAAAAAATTTCACTTCTAATATTCTTTCAATTAGAGCCTCTAGCTAGTTGTTTAGTCTCCTATAAGCTCATATTTGTTTTAATTTAAATTCTTTCATCACTTATTTAGTTTGAGCCATCAATTGCTCAAATTCATCAGTTTAGACATACTATAACCGGTTAGATTCACTTCTATTTTTCTTCCTTTCCATCCGGCCTCCATGATTAGGATACAACTCGAGAAAAAAAAATGAGCATTGTTAATGATGTTATATGATAAATATAAATTAAAAAAAATATGAATAAGAAAATAAAAGAATATTTAAATACAAAAAGTAAAAAGAGAAAAACCTTGTATGAGAAGAAGTAAAAAAAAAAAAAAAAATTGGGAGAAATGGAAAAGAAATCTTTTAAAAAAAAAAAAGGAAAAGAAATGAATGTTTGTTTATTACATAAATTAAAAAGTTGATTTAACATTTTCAAAGACCATGAAAGGTATTTATTGGTTATTACAAATGTTAGAGGGCCTTCAAGCCGGTTTATAAATGTTTAGGGATTTCAAGGTTATTGTTCTTATAAATATATTAAAACAAAATTAACAATTGATCGTTTGTAAACTCTAAGGCATATTCAAGTTTATTCTTGTTTCAGTGACAAAGTCTAAATCATTCATTTTCTTTTTTTCTTATAGAACCACTCGCCGTGATTATGTATTTAGCTCGGCTGCTCAGGTGAATTTCCGCCCACTCAATATCATTCTTTTATCAACTTAATCTGTAGTTTTGGGGGGTTTTTTTTTTTTGGTAACATGAACCAACGGGATAGAACTCTAATTAATCTTCTACATACTTTTTGTTGTAGAAGTGGTTTTATAAAAATTATTTCATAGTGTTAGTTCAAAAGCACTTTAATTGACATGATTTGACACCAATCTAAGATGACATGGCAACCATTGTGATGCAGTATAAATGATAACATGGAAAGCATGGTGACATGACAAGGAGTCTCAGATTGGAGGCAAATATCTTAGAAGATCTTGGTGGAGCTATTTTTAATATGTGTTACAACTTGAAGGCAAGATTTTATTAAGACCATATTTAGGAGATCTGATTGTAAACTAAATATGGATGGAGATTAATTGAAAAAATACCTATTAATAGTATGATTGAAGGCTATTGAATGTATGATTTGAAAAACCTTAATAAGTATGATTGAAGACTATTAAGGGTATAATCGAAGGCATACTTATTGTTGGTATAATTGGCATGATTGATTGAAGATCTTTCTTGGGAAGATTTGAAAGCTAAACTTGAATAAATCGAATATCAAGTTTGGTAAGTTTTGTGAAGATGCACAAAGTTGTGCGCTCTTTGCGAGGCGACTGCGTGGTGAGGAATTGAGAAAGTAAGCTAGTTGCCGGTAGTCGGGATCCGGAGATTTGGCTGCATCGACTCACACTAAACATGACCGAGAGGTTGATGGGTCTTGAAGTCGCTTCGCCACGAAACCCGAACTCAGTAAATCAGCAGTCATAACCATGTTGCAAGATGAGTTACAACATGAGTTGCAACAACTAATTTTGGAAGGTTTTAAAATCAATAGCCGCAGAGATTCTAAAAGAGCTATGAACTATTTTTGGGATGTTGAGATGTCTATATAAGCTACCTTGCTCTGAGATTAGGGGTGACACGCAAGCTAGAGATAGTGTGGACACTAGATAATTTAGAGAGGGTAGCGATCTTTATTTGTTAGGGTGAGTAACAAAGTGTTTGTATTCATATTTTTTCACATTTTTTAGTGGATTGTTTATCTCCGGGCTTGGTCCCCTAGATGTAGGTGAGTGGACGCCGAACTAGGTTACTAATTTCGTGTGTTTTCTTTTATTTGGTTTGTGTGAGATTTCCTTGAGTGTTTGAGTGTTCTCTAAACCCACAAACTACACCCACGGAACTAACACATAGCATAATATTGCCATTATTTATTTTATTATTTTATTTTACAAAGCAATTTATAAATGGTGCCAATAGAACACGCAAGGACAAAAATGCACAGGTATTTATTTATTTATTTTAATAGAAGTGGACAAAAAATATATATAGTGTTATAAATTAAATTAAAATTTAGCGAGCATGATCGGAAAACACTACGTGTTAGAGAGGAATATAAAATCAAAACCTTCCCATACAAGCTTAGAAGAATTTAAACTTTTCTTATGATAAATCAGAATGGATGGCTTTCAAGAGATGATTACACTTGATTTCACATTGTTGTCGACAAAAGAAGAGATTATTCTTTATAGTTGTTAAAAGGTGTCTAGGTTGACATGATACGTGAATGGTGGCTGAATGGGTGAACACAAATAATGTTGCTTAATTAATCATTATTGTTATTTTTCTTAATTATAATGCTATCTGATCCTTTTCTCCACTAATTTTGAAGAAAATTACTTAGAAAAAAGAAGCATATTACCATGCTCTTTTCCTTTTCTGGGTACGTATCTTATTCATCATAGTACTATAAAGACATCCCATTAATCAAGTAGCTAGCCTTTTCAAAATGACAGACCTGAAATGTCAATGACCAACTTCTTCAGGAAAAAAAAAAGCGAATGAATTAATTCCATGCAATTCCTACTTGACACGAGTATCAAGTATTATATATATATATATATGTCTTAAACCTTTTTGAATGAAGAAGCTTGGTATCAAGAGGCGCATGGGGTTAACATTGCTATCATTTGAAAGGCATAACCTAAATTGATCCTTATAGGCAGCTAAAGTCAAAACATAATTTGGAAGGCACAAAAGCTTTGGTTTAGTGGTGAAAGTCATTGACTTTACTTTGTGGGAATGGGATATATGTTGATGTTGGAATGTGGAATAATTTTGTTGATTTTGTCTATTAATTATGGCGCTTTGTGACCAATGGTAAGTCATCTTCATGCGAACAGCGAAAGATGTTCAACTCTATATCGGTATAAAAATATTTGCCTTTTTTAAACATGCATGGTCAAAACCTTTCCTTGTGTCAAAAAGAAAACTTAAAAGAACAGCAGAGAAAGAAGCAAAACATGGCCTTTGAGAGTGCTTGAAGGACATCCTGATATGGTATTGTGCACACACACACACACACACACACACACACATGCTTTGTAAACCTAACATGGAAATTATGATGCATATTCTTTGCTTTCAGTCAGCCAATTCATGCATATTCTTTCTCCACTGCCACACCCTAGTTGGAAAGGTGGCAAAGGATCATGGACATGCCGGCCTATACAAATTGATCTTCATGAAGATGGCCAGAATATATTCTACATGCCAGCATGAGCATTTTTTAGGCCTTATCAAATAGCCAAGGATAGATGATGAGCCAAATTGGCATGCGCCTAAACTATAAATAGCAGACAAACCGATCATCGGTTGTGCACTCAATGCAAGAGATCTAAATTACAAAGTGGAAGAGAGGTCTAACATGAAGATGAGAGCCATCTTTGGTAGCCAAGGATGACTTGCCTATATCCTCACCCAAGGTTTTTCTAATGCCATTAAGTTTGAAGCTAGAAACTTTGTGTGTGGTTCATAGGCAGTCTCCTTGGCTATTCTGAGTGGCTCTTATCCCCTCATGCCAGACCTTTATGAGCTTCCTTTCAGTACATACAAACAAGTTCAGCATTGTGAAGAGGAGAAAAAGGTGAGTTGGATATATAGATAAATAAGATGTTATGCATACAGAGGAATCCAGTGAGTGTGATGTAATTAGGCTAAGTGTCTAAGTAGTATCAGATGCTCTCTTGATAAGGTCACTGACATGAATACTTTATTGTTTGACTTGCCTACGTGCATGGGTGTTTGTTTATGAATGATTGCTGAAAAGCAAGCACAAGAGGGAACTTGACTGTTGATAGTGTAAGGCCATTGTCAATCAATTATTTTTCTTAACTAAAAGACAAAGTTAAAGATCATATATAGATGTAGGAAGATCACAAAGTGTGAACAATAAAAACAAAACAAAACAAATATTTGTGTGATCATAAGTGACTGAGATCGAGTAACTGTATTAACTTAGTTTACTAGGTTTTCTTGGGTTTATCATAGTTAATTTCTTTGATTGAAAAAATGTATTAATTAATACTCAAACTATATGTCTAAATTAGCATTCATTATCAAGCTTTGATTGCTCTGATCAGGTGGGTTAATAATTTTGCATGAGTGATATATAACCTCGTTAATTAAAGTGCTAGTAAATCTTCTAGATTGGAAAAGACTTATTGATATATCTAGCTACCAATCACTCTGTTATTCTTGTTCAAGACAATAACATTTATTTGTTTATTTTGTTTTCTCTGTCCCGGCCTTTTTTCTGTCATATTTTTTCCCTTATACTAATCAATCTCTCTCACAAGTACTCAATTTTTAGTCCACTGTTTTGAATTAATTATTTTTAGGTCTCTTTTATTTCCTTCTCTATTTGAGATTGAATTACTACAACATATGAAAAATAATTTCTCTTGCCAAGAGTTTTCCATGCACATGCACTCATTCAAGCCTTTTCTAAACTCTTTCTTCCCATTCAGGATCATTTACCTTTACATTTTCATTTCTTGTGCATACACACACATATATATATATGTTTTACCTGTCAACCTCTCTCACTAATCAACTCAACTTTAATTAGTTCACTGTTTGTATAGCAAATTACTTAAATTACTTTAGGTGAATATATGTAATTAAGCATCCTTCTTTCATATGGCACTATATATATTTTCTAGCTATACTCATCAACCAACCTCTTTATTCTCATTCAAGATCATAACCTTTACTTTCTTTTTCTCTCTCTCTCTCTCTCTGACCCTTTTTCCATGGCTCAGAAAAATCGTTGAATCTAAAGAATATAATGGACTCCAATTTGCATTGTTGTATTGTACAGTTACAAAGATCCACCGCACCGACCTCATCATAGTTTCTCTCCCATTCAATATCATTTTGTCTTAGCCTCTCTCCAACTTTACTAAGGGAAGATATATGATGATAATTATTATTTAAGTTTTCTTATAATGCTCAGTTACCAGTATTGTATTTTTTGCTTTTCCTAGATATATAGTGACCAATCTTATGTGATTTTATTTTTATTTATTTAAAGTTTTGATAAAAAGTGGAGAATCACCTCTTTACTTAAGGAATATGGTTTATCCACCTTTAAAAAAAAAAAAAAAAATTGGATAAGCACAACTTTCTAATTATTAAAAATATTAGAAACACACTAACACAACAACATAGCACACCATTAATAATACAAGAATATGCCGCATAATCTATTAGTTGGAAGTCAAACAGAAATAACTAAAACGATATCCAAAAATAATTATGAGGGGTGTATCATCCATCATAAGTGACACTGGAGCATAAAAGATAACCTTAAACATTTTAACCAGATTTGATATTGAGGTCACTTTACACCAAATTAAATTTAATGGTGAGGGAGTCAAGAAAATTTAGTTTTCCTTTGATTGTCGGTATGGAATCCTCTAATTTGATTTTTTTTTTTTCTGACTGTTAAGAAAAAACATATGATTCGTATGGTTTTATATAAAACTCCATCTATTTTTTTTATTTTTTTTTATCCCGGTTTGAAAAGATTTGTTGGAATATATGTTTTACTATGTTTATTGTATTTATATTTAATTAATAGCATTAATATTTACAAATATTGTGTATAAAATAATATATTTTAAGAAAACATCTGAATCTACAAAATTGCAAAATCTATATAAATGATAGTTTCATTACTTTGTGAATATCATATTTAATTTCAAATTTTGATTTATTATAATATCTTTATTTTTTATTTTTTTGTTATTGTTGTTGCCATCTATATTGGATCGAAGATAATATATCATTACAGTTATTCATCTTGGATTTAAATATATAAAATATTTTCTTGCAAGATGAAACCAAATATCATAATATAGGACATAGTTTCATACTTTTAAAATAAAAAAAACATATTTAATGTTTAATAATACAAATTACGGGGAAGTACCCAAAAGTCCCCATGAAGATTCGTTATTCCAGAAAAATCCCTGTAAGTTTGCATTTTCCTGCAGGGTCCCTCCTTTTTGAAATATTTCTTTTCGAGTCCAAACCACATTGACGGTGTGAAGTTTAGGGTTAAGTTCGATTGGAAATGACCATAATGCCCTTGTGAAATCCAGCCATTATTACGTGTGTGAAATGACAAATTTGCCCAGATTTTTTTTTGGGAACTAGCGAGGGCCAACGAGGCCTTGGGATGCGCGCACGAAACCCTACGAGCGAACGGACGCAACCCTAAAATATTATACACAGAAACCAATATTATACACAGAAAAGCCAATATTATACACAGGAAAGCCAATATTATACACAGTAAACACGAATATTATACACAGAAAAGTAATAATATAACACACCAAATTATTCACATAAAGTAATAATATATTTCATGGACGTACTTACATTAAATGAGATTTGACATAAAGTTACTTTTTACTTTTTGGTACATGGGCATTTATGTAATTTCCACCCTTATTAAATGATGGAAGTAACACCGGGGACGAAATTGAATTTGCTTTTAAAAAGGAGGGATCTAAAGAGAAATCAAAATGTCAGAAGGACTGCAGTGGAAGTTTGAAACTTTTCAGGGACTTTTAAGTAATTTTCCCTACAAATTATACAAGAGATTTTATTTAACTTTTTTTTTACGGGGCTAGCAAGTAAAAACTTCCAAAACAAACAATTAAATGGTTTTTTTTTTTTATAATTGAGATATAAAAGGCAAATTTCAACAAGAAAATTAGGTAGCAGTGTAGCACCATACAGCCAAATGGTTGCACCCATTTATTTAATTCATTAATTATTTATTTTTATAATAATGAAAAACAACTAAAGGTGCAAAGCAGGTCCACTGAACTCAAAATGAATGGTTGGATCATGGCCCATCCTCACTGATCTCAATGCTAAAAGTGGAGGGGATCATGATATTTCCATGTTAACAAGCTAAATACTTCGATGAGATGAGACTGGCTCAGCAAAAGAGTTGGAAGAAACAAAAATGACTTATCAACGTGTTCCTCAAGAACCCTATCCTCCACCAGGCAAGATCTACTTCCTGCCATCTTTGATCATGTTTGTAGACTTGTAGTAGTAATCTTTCAATTCCATGTGTGTATGTTGCAATCAAATTGATAAGATTGTTTTGATTTTAGATTGATCATTTATTGGATTTGTATGTATTTGTTGTGTTTGCAGGATACTCACATCCCTATCCACCACCAGCATCAGCACCACCACCACCACCACCTGAGTATGGATCTCCTTATCCTCCACCTCCTAGGCCAGGCGTTTACCCACCTGGGGCACCTCCTCCTCCTCCTCCTGGTTACCAGGGATACTTCAATGATGGATATCCTCCTCCTCTTCCACCACCACCACCACCTCCTCCTCCTACTCAAGTCTACTACCACCATCACCATGATCACCACAGACAAGATGATAGCTCCTGCTTCTCCTTTCTGCAAGGATGGTATGCATCTTGTGTGATTGGATTTTCATGAATTATGCCTTTTCCATGTTTTGCCTTTTTGCTATTTTTAATCTTGAGTTTATTGCAAATAGCTAAAGCATCTTTTATTTCAATCCATTTCGCATAAGTATGGTGTATATCAGACTTGTTTTTTTTAATCTGAACTGTTGTGTGTTGCTCCTTCCTGTCCACTCTTCTTTTCTGATTGGCTGACAAATTTTCATTGAGCTTGATCTGTATGAGATTATAATTGTTTGTTAGTTCTTTTTGCAAATTAGTATTCTGTCCTCGTGAATTTGGCCATTTAGATGTTCTGGTTCTTTCTTGGCTTGTGAATTTCGTCATCTCCTTTTAGATTATATTATTATAAAAAGGATCCGGAATCCATTTGTTATTCCTTTCAATAAGATCTGCTGTCTTTGACTTGCTTCTAAAGAGATCAATACCCTTTTCATTCTGAATATCATATTAGCCGGACCGTTCACTATTGGTATAATATCAAACCACATTATTCTCTCTCATAACATGGTTCATTGATATATTTTCTTTCTGATGTGGCATATCCTTGGCTCATTTTTGTCTGTGCCAATTTCCTGATTTTTTTTTCAAAAAAGTAGATAAACTATGTTCAATTTCCTGATTCTCTTATCAGTAACTAATTTTTAATTGCAAGATTGTGTGAGGATATGTCATATTTTTGCTTGATGCCACTTATTATTGTCTTGGCTTACTTACAGATACATATGTTTAACTCCTATTTCTTCAGATTTGAAATCGTTCTTATTGTCTTTGCTTGATGTTGTTTCTGTCTTCAACCTATGTTTTCTGTTAAGTTATTTTTGTTGAGATCACATCTTCTTGTTCTCTGGTAGCTAAGTTATGTGTTTACTTTGTTTCCATTTGTCCCACAAGTTCTCTATTCCAAAATCTTCAATTTCCTTAATTATGGAAGTCAGTAGGCTTGGAAGAGCAACTAATTTTATGTTATTATTTGCCAGCAAAGCTCAGTTGTATACTCAAATTCGCATGAACAACATATGACACATATTAATGAAAAAATTTAGACTGAAAAACAAGTTTGCAATTGTGAAGAAATCATGTCTTTACGAGTTCTGGAAAGCAAACAATATGTTGTTGACTACCTCCACATTTTTGCTACATTCTAATTGGTCTACGTTAATATTGAGCCAAATCAAGAAAATTGAAAATCATTTGCATTTAATTGAGGACAGTAACATAGTTTTCCTGTTATAGTTTAGTTTAAGAATGATATTATTAGTTTAAACAGCAGGGTGTCAGTACTGAGTAGTGATTTTTCGAAAGTCCTTATCTTCATTTATACATTGGTTGATCCTTATTTCCTTCTTCATTGTATTAAATCCCAATCCATTTATAAAGATGCCACATCAGGTTGTTTTATGGGTAGTTTCTTTGGAGTTGTATGGAGTTTCACATTCTAAGTCCTGGAATCATTTCTAATGTAAGTTTTCATTTAAAGTTTAGGATTTCTTTTTTGTTGCAACTTAAGACTTTTAGAGTGTATCCATACTAGGCAAAATGGAGAAGGATAACACAGAAAGAAGGTGAAAATTGTCTCCTCTAGTGCCTGATTGGTGGAAGTAAGCTAATTTTATAAGCAAATGAAGGATCACCTCGTGGGATTTTCGTGTTATTATTTTCATTTGCTTTCTTTCTTTCCCTCTAACTCTCTTTAGTCCAAACACTGCTTACTTGCTTATGAGGACGCGCAAAACTTTAGAGTTGGGTGGTCATTTTCTCTCTAAAACTAATTGTTCCTTTTTTTTCCCCTGAGCAGTTGATATGGCTTCCTTGTATAATAGATGTATCTGGTCTAAAATCATAATTATAAGTGGAATTCAATGTGTCCTAATGGAAAACCTGGTTCCTAACTCAAATGGTAGACCATGAACTAAGTCAGGATTAGATATATGAATAGTGTTTGATTTATCTGAGATATTTTTTCCCACTTCACACCAAGTTGAGACATGGCCAGATCAAACTGTATCAAAATAAAAGCTTGTTAGACCAGACTGGATGCAAGGTTAAATGGTCTCAATATAAAACTGGACTGTCCACCAATATATTATGCCCTCATCACAATATTCATCTCGTCGATCAAAAACAAGAAAAAAGAGCATCTCATTAGACATTGGATAACAGACTGGTTTGAGAAGTTTTAGAATTCAGTATACACTATCACTGTCATTAATTATTAAACTCAAGGCTGATTCTGTTTAATCCTTTAGAAACTAGCTTACCTAACTAATAATAAATAATTCAAGAGATTGTTCTGAGAATTTTATGAGATCATGGAGTTGTGTTTTGAATATACAGAACTATTGGCTCTTGCCTGATCATCTCGAATTGTGTTTGTTAGTGCAAATGCACTTTAATGATTGGCATAATTTGACACCTAGTCAAGGTGACGTGGCATGGAGAATGATGTGGAATGAAGGATGACATGGCAAACAAACTTGGCTATGTGAAAAATATCATGGGAGATCTTGGAGAAGTTATTTTAGACAAGAAGTTGCAACTCTCATGAAGATTAAGTGAAGATCTTGTTGAAGTTATTTTAGGCAAAAAAATCAAGCAAGCAATAAGATGATATCAAGATCTCATCAAGACCATATTTAGAAGATGTGATTGAAGACTAAATATGGGTGAAGCTTAAATGAAGAAACAACCTATTAATGGTATGATCTTGAAGACTATTGAAGGCAAGATTTGAAGAACCTTAATAGAGATGATATGAAGTCTATTAAGGTTATGTTTGAAGATGCGCCTATTGGTGGCAAGATTCAGCTGATTGAATGAAGATCTTTGTAGAAGATTTGAAGACCAAACTTGGGTGAAGTGAAGACTAAGTTTGGCAAGTTTCATGAAGACGCACATAGGACGTGCGCCCCTTGCGAGGGGGCTGTGTGGTGAAGAGTTGAAGAGGGAGGTTAGTTGCTGGTAGTTCAGATCAGGTGATCGGGCTGCATCGACTCGGACGGAGGGTCTTGAGGTCGTTTAGCAATGGAGCCAGAATTCAGCCAAGCCAACAGTCAGGGTCATGCTGCAGCATATGTTATAACATAAGTTGCGACATCTAATTTTGGAAGGTTCTAAAGTTAGAAGCCGCGGAGATTCTAAAAGAGGTATGCGCTATATTTAGGACGTTGAGGCGTCTATATATACGTCCTTGGTCTAGGATTGGGTACGACTTTTGAAAGAGGGAGTAGGGAGGTACTGGACAATCTAGAGAGGGTAGTATTCTTTGTTTGAGTGAGAGAGTGACAAGTGTGTTTGTACTCTTCTATCTTTTACCTCTTTTAGTGGATTGTTGATCTCCGGGCTTGGTCCTCCAGACGTAGGCGAGTGGACGCCGAACTGGGTTACCAACGTTTTGTGTCTTCTCTTGTGTGGTTTGTGTGTGCTATTCTTGAGTTCTTAAGTGAATGAGTGTTCCTTTAAGTTCATAAACCCTAACCGACGGAACTAACAGTGTTCTCTCTATTTAAAGTATTGTCATACAGAAGAAGAACTGAAATTTGGATTAGTCGATCCACTATTTCTTTCTTCGATGTAAATTCCATTCCCTTTATATTGATAACATGCATTTTAAAAGTGGAACATAAATCTTGTGATGGATATGTTGTCTTTGACAGACATATTGGTTTTCAGACATGACTGATTCTCTTATTTTATTGCTAGACTGTGTAGAGAAACATGGCTAGAATCATCTTCCCCTTTTAGCTCATTTGTATTTAGATCTAGTTCTCAGGTTTGATTTTATTTTCATTGGTCTTGCAAGTTTTTCTCAGACAATAAAGAGCATTTACATTATCCATGAATGTTTTCTCTCAATTTGTTCATTTTGATATTCTCTTTTTTCTCAACTAAGTTAATCAGTTATTATCCTTGTTCCTTGTGTCATGATACAGCATGGCTGCTCTCTGCTGCTGTTGTGTGCTGGAGGAGTGTTGCTTCTAGAAGATTTGCATTGCACTACCTTATCTCCTAATAAAGAGACTATATTCTCTATGATCAAATATTGCTGTGATTTTTATATGTCTTGTTTATATATATATATACAGCTTGTGGTGTGTGGATCTATTTATATATGAGAAAACATCATTGAAGTAATATAAAATGCTGGTATTTAGAACAAGTTAAAATGTTGTATAACTGAACTCGAGTTCATTATACCTTCTTTGGATTTAATTGTCTGTTGGGAGGGTATTCAGGCATGTTAAAGAGACAGCTTACGGAGACCAAATTATATATATATATATATTAAAATGTAGAGTCATTTATCAATTTTAAGAAATTAAAAGGCTCATAACCCAATAATATTAGTTCCATTGTGAAAAGTAAGTGTGAGATATTTAAGAGGTTTCGAGTTTGAGGTTTATTAGGCATAGTGGTGATAAAAGAACTTTTCGTTATTGGTATGAATTTACTGGTATGGATTTACTGCCTAACTCTGAGTTATTAGGTGAGGATGGATGATCAATTCTCGGTTTGTATATATGTCGCTAATCTATATAATGTTTGTTATTTTTATAAAAAAAATAAAAATTTAGAATATGAATGATATATGAATTTGTAAGATTAAAGGCATTAATAAAAAGAAATTTTATAATAAAAGACTTTTTAACAATACAATGTGAAATATTATTTTGAAAATATAAACATTTTAAAATTTGAATGAATTAGACTACAAAAACAAAATAGGGGTACTCCTTTTGACAATTCATCTGTGGTGATGGCGCTCGTCTCTGTCAAAAAAATAAATAAAATCATTAAGAATACCCAAAATTTTTATTGCCATATTTAATTAGCGCAAAATTTTCATGTGTATTTAAAGTTTTTATTTTTTTAGCTGATTGAATCCTCTTGTTTGTTTGTGGTCATTAATGGAAAGGAACCAAAGTTTTGAATTTTGATTCTCATTTTCCAAACTTCTTGTCAAATAGATTTTATATTAGTAATGTTAGAAATTCATACTTTCATCATTTATGTTGCATTGCTTTAAGAAAAGACAGATCAAAGGTGTATTTTTCCTAATGCTAAACGCTTTCCTATGGAATAAATTTAAATAAAATATAAATTGAATATTGACTTTAATTAACAAGATAATGATTGAGATTATTGGCACCTAATTATTCAAGGACTTGTGAATCATGACACCCTAACCTTTTCACATGTTTCTCGATTTCACAATCAAATTCCGTGTTTGGTGCTAAGTTTTTTTTTTAATAAAATACATAAATTAAAATCTTAGAAGAACTTTTTTAATTTTTTAAAAAATATATATGTTTTTTTTGTTCTATTTTTTTTATCTTCAATGGAGAGTGGTATATCCACATTTATATATAAAAAATTATTAATTTTTATTAATTTAAAATCATAAGAAGATTCATTTCAAAAAGCAGTCAAGAGGGGCTCAAGTCTGATTAACTAATTGATGAGGTAGTATCTTGATCTCAGTAGCGATCGAACTCTTACGAGAAGCAGCAATGAAGATTTTTTTTTTTTTTTTTGGCTTATATTTTAATAAATCAAAGTAAAAAAAAAAAAAAAAAAGAAAGAAAATTAACATCTAGTTCTTTCTTGTCTGCATTCATTGTATTTCACTATTTTGAGATGGGTTCGTCAGAGAGTATGATGAGAAATAAAATAAAAAAAGATTGTACAATCTCAGTGCCTCTTATTCCTCAAAACTTTGTCTAACATTTGTATGCATGGCAACAACTAATTAAAGACCACAAAAGAAAAAAGGAAAAGGCTTGCATGCATTGCAACAACACCAGCTGTTTGTCACTGAGCTTCAGACAGAGAGCAATGAAATCTCAAGACTTGGCCAAGTTTGGTCTTTCCATGTGATTCACAAGTCTTTGCAAACATTTTTTCAACCTTCTGTTTTTTATGAGCTGCAGAAGACAAGGGCATCTGCTTGTAACTGCTTGGAAAGACTAATAATTTGTACCATATTCATTAATTGTACATTTTTCAAAAGCAAGTGATACCTGAAAGTAAAGAATGACAGAGAGAGGGGGAATTTTCTCTCATTTAATCAATCAATTCAGGGTGTCATGTCATGAGCATTGTGTGATAATGTAAAGAAAAATTAAGAAGATCATAAGGTCTTTGCAGATGAGAGAAATATATCATATAACATATATCCATTATACAATTGTTCAAAGACATATTGAAGACATTTGATTATTATTCCTCATGTGGGCGCTGCCACATATGGACAATCCTTTTAGTTGTTTGTTTCTATGTCTTACTTTACCTTATCCTTCTGCTTACTCTGGTGGGCCATCTAATCACTCCCAGTGGTTAAACACAGTCTTCTTTCTTTTTTTTTCTTTTCTCTTTAACTTCTTTCTTTCTTTTATATATATATATATATATATATATATATATATATATATAAATTGGATAAATCATGTTTATTGATAAATAATTTCAGAAGAAAAGACACTATAGCTAACAACACAGGTAAATTCTACTAATAAGTGAAACTCGAAACATCTTTTGAGCCACTTCCCCAATTTACACTTCGAACTCATCTCTCGAGAGAACAATGATGTTGCTGACGCGCTTGTAAATTTTGAAAGAAGCAATGTTCAACTTTTACTCTATTTTCAAGGTCTTAATCGCCTTTGCTGGCTCGAAGACAACTACGGATGCAAAAACTTTATCTTTTAATTCATGCTCCTTTTTATTTTTTCTAGCTTTGCTCTTTGTTTCAAAAAATATATATATATATATATACCACTAACAGAATTTCACTATGTTTATATGGAAATTTTTCAAATAATACTAAGAGAGATGGTTAAAAATGAAAACATTTTAAATATAATTTACAGATAGGATTAATATTTCAGGAATTTCGTAAAACTTATTAATGGTGAACTATAGTTACTTGAGCAAATGAGTGGACAAGTATTTTTTTTTTCACTTTAATAACAGGGGTAAAAAAATAGTGTTTTAATTTCAAATAATGTACTTACATGAAAAAGAACCGAAAAAAAACATGATTCAATACGCACTAGGACCGATCATTAATTGATGTTGTTGTGCTTGATACGTGTACTAGTATTCATCTCGCTAGTTAATTTTTAGTGGAGGTTGCGTCTTGTTCCTTCCAACTGAAAAATAAGAAAGAACAATACATATGTGATACAACATGATTGAAAAAAATCTTGTTATCATTTTAGGATTTTTAATTTAAACCTTCAAAAGTTTTTATTTAATATTTTTATATTTATCTTAGTTTTATTAGTTCTTATTATTTTATTTATTTCTCTAGTAATTTATTAATTTGTCATTATTTACTATTTTGTTCTTAATTTAGGTCTCTATAAATACTTATTTTAGGGTTTGTGAATCTTTCTTTTGAAATTTTTATATTCTTGTCTACTCTAATGTAAGTGAGTTCATGGATTAGAATTGCGTATCGGCTATGTCAGTATGGTAACTAATTATATCACTAAATAAACAATTTCAAAGCAAAATAAATTAAGCTACATTACTTAATACAATTTTTTTTCTCATTGAAAACTCTTACTATACCCATTGTTTTTCGGAAGAGAATTCTCCTCTTTCATCCCATCATCGTGTACTTATATGAATTTTTTTTATCAATTTTTTAATTATTTTTTTAAATGCATCTTCTTTTAATTATATTGAAATTCCTCCTGTGTTTTTCATCATTTGGATCTTTATAGTTGTAGTAGTACCCCTTCATCCTTTACCTTTACTTGTCTTGGATTCTTTAATAAATACATTATAAAAACATTCCATGGGCATGAAACGTACAATCTTACATCTCAAAATAAAGTGCTATCTGAAAGACTAAATAACTAGCATAAAAAAAAAGAGTTGAAAGAAAAAAATAAACACCTACATATATGGTTAATTAAGTGAATATCAGCACTTGATAAAAATAAAATAAAAATAACAACTGCAAAATAAATATAAATGTTGATAAAATAAGCAGTATGACCAAAAAGGGGTTAAATGCCTAGGAGGTCACTTACCTTTGGCTTTGTTTCATTTCAGTTACCGACCTTTAATTTGCATCAAAACAGTTATTTATCTTTGATTTTGTATCAACGGAGTCACCCGCGGGTAACCAGATTCAAATCACAAGTGGTCTTATCATGTCCATGCACCATTCTTTCATGGAAAAAAACATGTAAACATGGAAGGATGGTGCATGGACATGATAAGACCACTTGTGATTTGAATTTGGTTACTCACGGGTGACTCTGTTGATACAAAATCAAAGATGAGTAACTGTTTTGATATAAATTAAAGGTTGATAACCGAAATAAAACAAAAGCAAAGGTAAGTGACCTCCAGGGCATTTAACTCAATAGCACATTGTTAATTTCAAATGATTAGACATATAATTTCGGAAACATGACCATTAACACGGAAAATTATAAAAAATGCGCATCTCATCTTTTTATAACATAACAAAAGTCAAGTCACTCTTTTTATTTTTGTCAAATGGAGAAGGAGAAAGCTTTAAGGGATTAAGATAAAAATTTTATGGCAAATGACAAAGCTCCATATCCCATCAATCATATCTTCTTTTTTTTGTTCCAATGCAAATGCAGTACTGGAATTGATCTTTTTCAGCATCAAGTTGTACGTTATATACCATCAAGATTTTGGACTTCATGGAGTCATGCCAAACTTGGGGGCTTTTCACACACACATCATCACATATATTTATAATATATCTATCAATCATATAGTTTGTAATTTATGCATAACATAAAGATAGATACTAAAAACTTTTGGTAAAAAATTAAGTTCCCACCAGATTTGATTAACTAAAATTAATAACAACATAAATATGAAATTAATTAGCACCAGTTATGATCTTCTCCAACCCCAAAAAAAAAGAAGCATAGTCAATCTTGACAGAACAAAAAAAACACGTGACTGCAACAGAACTTAAATGTAATCAGCTTTTCCAAAAAAGAAACATATATGCCATCAGTTGTTTAACAATTTATTTAATTTGTCTGATATATCATGCAAAGGTGGTCCAGGCTTACTTAGAGTGCTCTAGCTGCTCCATTGTGGTTGTGTCACTGACTCATGAATTATTATGATTCTCTGAACCAAACCAAAAGATCAGAAAAGTTAGGTCACATATAGGGATGCGGTTTATGACATGGAGGTCATGAGCATGATCCTTTAGGGTTTAGTTCATAACTGATAGACTTGACTAGTTAATTGGCTTAGACGAAATCTAGCTAGTTCGTTATGTAGAGAGAGTACGTACGTTTGCTTTAGTTGTGCATGGATGCTTGTGCCATGCATGCACACATGCAGCTACGTACGTACGTTGATGGATCCATTGAATCGGACAGGGTTATTGCTTTAGATCTAGCTAGGGTTAGCCATGGTCTAGTGATCATCTAATGAAAACTTTCTTGTATTCTGATTTTACCAACTGTCATCTTCCTCACTTATGTTTTCAATTTGTTCAGTTTGAAATAAATATACGTGGATCATAAATGATGGTTTTTTTAAAATGCAAAAACAAAAAATAAATTTATGAAATGTTTGTTTTGTAAATTTATATAGCAAAATAATGATATAATAATGAAACATTAGTTTTAAAATAGATTGACATTTCAAAGACATGCTTTATGTTAGAGAATTTTTGCAAAATTATTTAAGAATTCTTGACTAAATGATTAAAAGAGTATGTAATTTGGGCGAGAGCAAATTTTTATTATTAAATTACAGCTACATTCATTTTAGTCTCCAAACCATTGAGATAGTTAAGGACTTACTTGATTCTGTTTTTGTTTTTATGCTTTTGGAACAATTTTATAAAACTAATTTTTTAGAATAAGTTTTGGAACTGAAAAAAAATAAAAAATAAAAAACCTGTTTGAATGAAAGTATTTTGAAAACATATCCAAAACAAATAAAAAGAAAACTTATTTAAAAAAAGTTTTTATTAGTTCCACCAGTATGGTTTGTGGGTTTAGAGAACACTCAAACACTCAAGGAAAATCTCACACAAACCAAACAAAAAAAAACACAAGAAATTGGTAACCCAGTTCGGCGTCCACTAGCCCTACATCTGAGGGCCAAGTCCGAAGATAAACAATGCACTAAAAGACGTGATAAATTAATATAAGTACAAACACTTTGTCACTCACTCTCACAAATAAAAATCACTATTCTTTCTAGATTGTCTAGTGTCTTCCCACTCTCTTCCACCAAAAGTCACACACAATCTCAGAGCAAGGTAGATTACATAGGCGCCTCAACGTCCCAAATATAGCTCATACATTTTTTAGAATCTCCGCGGCTACTAATTTTAGAATCTTCCAAAATTAACTGTTGCAACTCCTATTTAATACGACTTGCAACATGGCCTTGACTGCTGACTTGACTGAGTTCTGGTTACATTGCGAAACAACCTCAAGAACCATTAACCTCCCGGTTATGCATAGTCCGAGTCGATGCAGCCAGATCTCCCGATACCGATTACTGGTAACTAGCCTATCTCCTCAATTCCTCACCACGCTGTCCCCTCGCAATGGGCGCACACCTTTGTGCGTCTTCACGAAACTTACCAAACTTGATTTTCAAATCATCCAAATTTGGCCTTCAAATCTTCCCAAGAAAGATCTTCAATCAATCACGCCAACAATAGGCATGAATTCAAATCATCCCCTTAATAGTCTTCAATATTCTCTATTAAGGTTCTTCAAATCATACCATCAATAGCCTTCAATTATATCATTGATAGGTATCTCTTCAATTAAGCTCCATCCATATTTAGTCTTCAATAAATCTCCTAAATATGGTCTTGATGAGATATTGCCTTTAAGTTATAACACATACTAAAAATAGCTCCACCAAGATCTCTTAAGATATTTGCCTCCTATTAAAGCCTCCCTACCATGTCATCATGCTTTCCATATCATCATCTATGCCACGTCACATTTGACTAAGTGTCAAATCATGCTAACTTATAATGCCCTTGCACTAACAATCTCAGCCTTTGGCATAATTTAACACAATTGCCTCTGCTCCCAGACTGACACCTGTTACAACTTCCAGGTACAACACTACATAGGACATGACTTTACAGACTGATATATCATCCTGTTGCTTATAAGATACATGATTACACTGCACCTAGTGATTTACAAATTCAAGCACAATTGTAAAAACACAAAAGTAAAAACTAGACAACATGGAGCAGTCGGTTTAAAGCTCTTCAACTCTTCAACTTCTCCCCTTTGTGACATAAGGATGCCAAAGCCTTTACCTGTTGCACATTATGTTGTAAATGTGTTTGTGACTCTCCCTGTCTTCATAATTATTGGTCAGAACTCCCCCTATCATCAGAACTCCCTCTATTATTTAAATTAAATATTTAATATTTCGTGGTCGTGGCGGGGCAGGGAGGATATTCCCCCGACCCCTGAACCCGAAAAAAATTCCTGACCCTACCCCCAACAGGGCGTGGAATTATTTTTCGGCCCTAGTCAAGATCCCGACCCCCAAAAATTTTTCCTGACCCCAGCCCCAACAGGGCGGGGAATCGGGTTCCCCGTCGAGGTCAGGGCCAATTGATATCCCTAACCAAAAAGGAAATTAAAGTTGTAAAATAAAAAAAAATAATGCCAAAAATCTACAAATAATGCGCAAATAATGAAATTCCTTAATATACAAGAAAAACCAGCACCTTTCCGGCCCCACCAAGGGAGACAAGCAAATGCATCTTTGTTCTTTTTTATATATAAAAATATATATATTTATAAATTCACCAATGCTTTCAAAACCAGAAATTATAAAATAATCTTTTAAACAAGGAGAATCCGCATCCATTGTATAATTTAGTATGTAAAAATACATGTCTTCTTTTTATTGTTTTACTAAATAACACATGTTTTTATTCTAAAAAAACCTCGTTATGCCATTGACTAGATCCAAATGTGAAAGTTATAATGTTTTCCTATCTTGCAAATTTTGACCATATTAATTCTTGTTTGAAAAAGCAATGTGAAAAACCTTTTTTTTTTGCCCACGTTTAGTAAAAATCATGGAAAGTTTGCAAGCTAGCGACGGTGCATTTGTACCTTAAGGTTTGCACTTTGACTTACAAGCAAAATGTGACAACTTTTTCCTAATAGTCAGTGCTATTTTGTCAATATAATAATGGATGAATCTATTTTAAGACTACATTTATCAAACAGATTTGTTGCTTAATTTATTCATAAAGCTCCTATACCACAATATGAAACTTATAGCTAAATTAATATATATTGTTAAAATTAATATTTTTTAAAATAAAATTAATAAATCATAATTTATTTTAAAAAATAATAAGCAGAAGGGAATCATGAAAAAAAAATAATAATTAGGACCAAACACAAAGACTCACGCAATATAAACTAAAACTAAGAATTAAGAAAAAGATAAAACATCCACCACTAGGTGAAAAAACACATGACAGAAAATACAACAAAAGAAGATATAGGGAAGAACCCTTAGACTTATAAATCATGGATAGTTAAGATTAAGATCAATATTTAGGGAATTCTCTAATTCAAATACAAGAGAACCGGACTTAATTTGTCTAATACTCAGGGGATAACTTCTTAAAGTTTGTTTTTTCTAGTCATTAGGTTTTATAATTTTAAGTTTAAGTAATTAACATGTGATTAATTATACAGATAATCGGAAAAAATATAATGTTGTACAAATAAAAATGAATATACTAAAAGCTTAATCAACTTTTATTTATGGTGGCTTTCTAAATTTGTTATAAGCCACCGCCACTCCATACCAGAGTAATACATATAGATAAAAGACCGGTCAAATGGCAAAAATGAGCATTAGTTAGCATGTCTTGATCCCAAAACTCTTATATATATGTATAAGGCAGGGCAGGCATGTCCTAAGGCACTCTTTGACTGGTATTCATTTTATCATTTCTCTCCTTCATACTTTGTTCCTTTCTCAGCTTCAGATCTTATACTGAAATGGCAGCCTCCTCCTACCAACACCACCACCCTTTCCTTTTGGACACTGCTTACCTTTCAAACACTTCCATGGAGATACCCCTACGCAATCAAGACATGGCTACCAACTTCTCCTCCTCTTCATTCCAATACTTCTTTGCACATGATCCCATGCCAGAGATCATTGATGCCAGACCCCATGAGAGTTGTACCTCCCATAATAGTAGCACCACCTCCAAAACCTCTGATGTTGAGAAGAAAAGAAAGAGTAGTGATCTTACTTGCTTGAGTTCTATACAATCCAAGGTATACATATATATATATTATTGTTTTACTATATAACTTTCAGAAATTATTATTAGTTTTTCATTGGGATTTTTCTTTTCAAAGGAGAGTAAGAGCAGGAGCAAGAAAAAACCAAATGGAGGATTAAAGGAAGTTGAGGAGGATAAGATCAGCAAGAAGGAGAAGAAGAAGAAAACTTGTGATCAGGAGCCTCCTGAAGGTTATATTCATGTTAGAGCAAGGAGGGGCCAAGCAACAGATAGCCACAGCCTTGCAGAAAGAGTACTATAATCTATATATTTATTAATTTTTCTCCATACAAGTATAGCTGTTTGAGATCAGTATCTCTAACAACAGTACTATTCAAATGGTTTTGTAGGTTAGAAGGGAAAAAATAAGTGCTAGGATGAAGCTGCTACAAGGTTTAGTTCCTGGCTGTGACAAGGTGAGGCTCCTCTTTTGTTTATAATCTACATTTAGAATGAGATCTTCTTCTTCTTCGTACTCTAATTGTAGTTTTGTTGATGTCTTGGTGAAAAAAGGTTACTGGGAAAGCTCTTATGTTAGATGAGATCATCAACTATGTACAGTCCTTGCAGAATCAAGTTGAGGTAAGCTGGCTTCCTGTGTTTTTGCTTGCTTTTGTATCTACATTAATGATTTACTTAACCTCTGTGCCCATCCACATTTCTGTTCTCATGAAAGCTTTGTTGAAATATAAACAGTTTCTGTCCATGAAGCTGGCCTCACTAAATCCCATATTGTACAACTTGGGAATAGACTTTGATGGCAACATTAATCAACTGGAGGTTTGTCCAACCTAGTGTTTGTTTTTTTTTTAATATTATTTTTGGTCCTTTGGATGAGTAGCAATTGATACTGATGAATTAGTGGACATTGAATGCTAGAAATTGGAGGGACAGTCACAGCCACTGCCAACTGTGCACCCAACCAATCACATTCAGCTCACAGCTTTTGAAGAGGCAGCAAACAACTATAGAATGATGGAGGCTTCAGCACCCTTTTTACTGCATGGTGAAGGTCCCACTGCATTTTCTCAGGTCCACATTAATTTTTCTTCCGTTATATTACCTCTAAATTATCATCCTTTAATATACACATATTAACATTATCATTAACAATGGTTAATTATCAGGATAATAGCAACTCTCTCATGCAAATGAGTGGCCAGAGTACTCAAGGAGGAGGCTTTCTCACTCAGCTTTTGTCCAACAGCATGCTATCTTTCCACTAGCTAGTGTTCAAGAGATCATCCTCATGAACACCTTGCAAAAGTCTTAAATGTAGAGAGCTGATGTCTTTAAGCTTGAGATTCTGAGAATGAGAATGACATTGGATTTAATTTCCAAGAGGAAAGAGAGAGAGAGAGAGAGAGAGAAAAGCTGGAGGACATGATAGAGAGAAGGTGAAATAAATAACATAAACTGTGGAGGATCCTTTGATGCTGGGGCCTTGTGGACTCTTTGGACATATGCACTAATTTGAAGGCATTGTTCATCATTTTGATATGACATAATAATAGTTAGAAGGGGGAGAGATGAGTGGTCTAGTGTTGTACTACTGTAAGGGAGCTGATATGACTAGTCATGGCAGATGTGTTCTCTTTGATTTTTGTTTTATATGTTTTCAGTGGATCTTCAATATACTGCTCTCCACCCACCCATTCTTACAATGACATTCACTTTTATAACTGTTGTGGGTGGGAATTACATTACTGCTCTTCTTCTTTTTCTTTTCCTTTTTTTCTTTATTTTGTCCTATATGATTAGTTATTTTATTGTTTTCATGTGATCATCCAACTTATAAAGTATTAAACATCATCTCTGAATTTATTTTTCTTATATTTATTTTTTATGTGTTCATTTTTAATTTTAAGAAATACGGTCTAAATCGGTCTATATTTAGTAGAATAAGTTTTAAAAAATTCTATAAAAAATTAAATCTCTTAATATACGGTTTTTTATTTATACAAAGATGTGAATATGAAACTCTTCATTTAATCGATTCAAGTTTCTATCATTTAGATTAATCAAAGTTAGTTTTATAAGTGGTTTATTTAAATTTTTTAATAAAATATAAATAATTTCAGTTTAAAAAATTCAAAAAAAGAATATGAGAGGGTTGGTCATGATGACAATGTGACCAAGTACTATTGTGATATGTTTTTCCTTTCCTTTGTTTTTTTATTCTTTCTTTTTCTCCTTTAACAGTACATATCTCCTAATAAAACAATGATCCTTTAAAAATTTATCAGACTTATAATCACACCTTTTTTCCATATTTATTTTATTATTCAACAATTATTAAGAACAAATAACATGCACTCTTGTGTAGTGGCCTAAAAACGTGTAGGCCCCGTTTGCATCTGGATGTGGATATGACTTTAGACAAGGGTTTATATAACAGAGCACACAAAGTTGGAGGTTGGAACACAAGGCAGGGGATTTTTAAAATGTCTTTTTCCAACAAAAACAAACAAAATAATAAGTTTTAATATATGTGTTTTTCTTCATTGGAGTTATAAAAAAATAAAAATAAAAATAAAAGGCACAAAAGCCATCTTTATTCAGCTTTTTGACTCCCCACCCCTCCTAAATAACAAAATAATATCATTAAATTATAATAAAAATTAATCAAATATTTTTTTTTCTAATCATTTGCAGTCTAGTAATCCAAAAAGATAAATTGAAAAACTCGATCATGGAAACCAAACCAATCTCAAATTTTTATATACCACTAATAGCACCGATGTGTGCCTATGCTCCATTCATAGCGCCCAATTCTAAGATGGGCAAAGCGATCATAAATGGATGACCCTAATTTTTTTTTTTCTAATTCTACATATTTCTCTTTATGTTTTTTAATTTATTTTTTATTCTTCTTCGCAGTTCTTTGTAGGGTCATTTAATCATTCTTTGTGGTTGATAAACATTAGATATCTTATTAATGTTTTTATGTTTCTTATCGTTACTTGTATCATTTTTCTTAATAAATTTTAGTAATTTAATTATTTTATAAAGAAAAATTATAGGAAAAGGTTAAGACATTGGTTTTGCGTGCATGGTTCTATGTGGAGGTATACATCAAACTTGCTTTACCTCGATCAAACTTGCTTTTTGCATTTTAAAAGAAAAAAAAAGGAAAAAAACAGAAAAAGGGAGAAGATAAAATTGTGAAGATGGCAAATAATTTAACTATTTTAAAAATGTGATAAATAAATGAATATTTTTCTTTTATCATAGCAAAAATTTTCTTTTATCTATTGACACTAAATTTTTTAGCATAAAATATGTATGTCTTTGCTAAAGAAATGAGTTTGAATCTCGACTTACAGAAAGTGAAGGTATATATTTGATGAAGTATTAACTATATGTTTTTACATGCTCTAATGTGATTTATCTACGTTGAGCATGATTAATTCAATTAAATAAAAAAACTGAGTTATTATAATTAAAGATGAAAATGTCTCACTTAACTTCTATTTGCCAAGTTCCAGAATATTTTAATATCTATTATAAATTTATTATTTATAAAAGAAATATATTTAGTCCATACGGCTCATCATCAACTGTCAAAGTCAAGGCTTTATCACGGAACTTAATTTTCATTCAAGAAATACTATCTCAGTAGACTAAAAAGACGTTAATATATAAAGTATTTTAATTTGAAGTTCATTTAATTAGGCATATTAAGGCTATATTAGCATAACAGCACGCGGAATAAGTCCCTTATCCAATATTATGTACCAATATTTATAGAATGTAAGTCCAAATTATCTTTTTTGGCATACTTTTCCAAATCATAGAAATAAAATTCCCAACAAATTGGGATGACTGATATTGAATTTGATCGGTCTATCAAATAATATATTTTTAGTTTTTAGTTTTATTTTATTATTGAACTTCATTCTAGATGTCACTCATCTTAATATTTTTTATAAAGTGGATAAACTATAGCCTTGCTAAAGTATATAAGCCTAGTACAATGGAAAAATTGAAGCATAGGCTAAAAATAGAGATCATGATAAATTAATAGAGAAAACCCAACTATAGAATCCACTAGGAGTAAGGTAGACAGATACAGTGAACATCAAGGCAACAACATAACCTTAAGAACATAAAGACACCCTAAAGTAGCCAGAAAAGTTATTTATAGTAATAAGAGAAAAATAGGCAAATGACTTGTGAATGGCCAAGTTAAAAGTTATGGCACGAGGATCTTACGCACAGGACCTCAATAATTCAATGCCTCTCTTAGTGGTGTCAATCAAATCCTCAAGCTTAATTCGTTTCACCTCACCACACAAAGAAAGCATAGTTAGTTTTGATCATTTTATTACCTAAAGTTTTTGTGCAAACTTGTTAGGAGGAAAACCTAAGAGAGCTAGAAAAGTTATTTATAGCAATAGGAGAAGAATAGGTAGATGACTTGTGCAGAATTGGTTTCACCTTTTCACACAAGACCGCAAGCGGAATTGGTTTCACCTTTTCACACGAGAAAACATAGTTAATTTTAATCATATTATTACCTAATGTTTTTATGCAAACTTGTTATGAAAATAATTTATTTATATATATATATATTTTGGAGTTAGGTGGAAATCCCGAAAGAGCACACGATACTCTTTCGTAAAAAGTAGCACTAGTACTAATAAGTTATCCTGAAATGGGAAAACCAAAACAGAAAAAAACGAAAAAAAGACTAGTATAATATATGACAAACACATACTAATATGTAATATACACCATAATAGTTTTTGTCAATTATGCAATGCAAACAGAGGAAGTGCATGTACTAGTCATAAAAGAAAACAAAAAACATGGCATCACAATGATGCCCTACAACTTAATGAGCTATGACGCAGCTTGCATGACTATCTATGTCGCCCTAAAGTCTTCAGCTTATGCTGCATTTCAAGCTGGCAATGTACTTTGCACATCATCATCATCTCTAAACGTGGCAAGCCAACCAAGCATATACCACCGCCAAAAACAAAATTAAAAAAAAATAAAAAAAAATCATGCATGCAAGAAGAACAATCCAAACTCCTTTCCATCTAGCTAGTCCTGCAAACATGAAGTCACATCCTATGGCAAAGCTGAAGAATCCAATGATATTTGAGTCTTTTATCCTTTTGGCACGTTGCTGTGTTTCCATGTTTATCTCTCGCCCACTGTTCCATCTCTTGAACACAAACAAGTACCTCTATTCATGAATGGAACCATATATTAACATTACTCATTCATTCATTCATTCCTTAAGGGGGAAATGGCCAAGTGTCACAATGGGAGATGATTAAATGGATAAGCTTGACATACGAGGAAACAGAGGAGTTGTGCTTTCAAGTGTGAGTGATCAGATGATGAGAGGAGGAAGAGAAGCCACAACAATCAAGTAACCAAGCAAAGCATTCTCATGTGCTGCACTGAGTCTCATCTCTGACGCCAAAACATGCAGTGTTGGCCAACTTGCCATGCATGCAGGAATAATCCTCACATGATTCTCCTTCTATTGTCCATCTTTTCCACAGGGTTAACTCTTATTTCACAAAGTTACACCAAATTCATTATTTACTTGTTATGTACTTTATAAAGTTCGGTGTTGAGGTTCAAATTTTTTTTTTTTTTTAAAAAAAAAACAGAGTACTCTGCACTGCAATATGCCTCTGTTTCTTTATAAAAAATTAACACATTAAATAAAGCAGATGGTAGCCAACTCCAACGACCGACCAAAAACAGTTGGTCCATCAGACATGAACCCGGACATTAATAAACACATACTTGCCCATAATCTCTCTCACTAATTAACAATGTTATAAGATATATATAGATAGTAAAAAGAGTGAGATTTTAGAGACTGTTTTAGGTAGCCACTTGCTATCTTTGGTGTTTCCGACCACCGGACATAACAAGACAGGAAGCATAGGCTAGTATGTGTGTGTGAGATATGAAGAGAGGTGAGCAATCTTGAATCCATGTTAGCTTGGCAATGTCGGCGTCGTTAACGGCCAAGACCCGGCCGACATCTCTTGAACAACTCAGGGGCCCGGTGCCGGTGCATATAACCAGGCTCGGGCGGCGAGGAGCATCCCTGCATGGCGCCAGTGGGCCATTGTCTAAGAACAGTTTTAAGTCTTCAAGAAAGAGATGAAGAAGATGACAATGAATGTTAATGGCATGTGCCCTCAACTCTTATTAACCAAGCATGGGCTGTCCATCAAATATTATGGGTGCCTCATTCTCACATGTTCATGTCTTTTCTATCCATCAACTTCTCATTCAGCATGTTTATATCTAACCAACTAATAATTTACAAACACACACACACACACACACACACACTTGGTTTAACAAGTGTGCTGGTGTTTTTTTATTATTATTTTATGTTTTTATAATTTTTCTGTTAAATATATAGTGGAGGCTACACTGCATCATATAATGCATTCAATATGGGTTAAGAATTGATGAGAGTGGTCCAGAATGACATGAAAGAAGAAGCATTAAGAAGACTAGATCCATCATCATCTCTAGAAGAAGCAAAGGCATGTGCTAGCTTGTTCATTTCTGGGACCTCAATGGTTTTAACTTCATCTGCAGGAATAACAGCTTCTTCTTGGTACACACCAGAATGTCCCCTTTCTGTAAGACCCCACCAGAAAAGATGGGGCATCTGTTAATGTGTTCTCATTTGCAAAACCACCATTGCATTTGCACTTAATTCCATTTGGGTCTTATCAAGGATGCTGTTCAGACATGTTAATGAGAGCATTCATGAATAAGGTCCCCCCCTCCCAGAGGCTGATAGAAACTCAGGGAAGTTCTATAAATCACTTCAAAATATATAAGTCTTAATCTCAGAAAAGAAACAAGTTTATTAAGCTATTTATTTATTTAGCAGATAAGGTCATTGGCTTCAGATAAACTGATATTTATAAAAATTAATTTCCTTCGCATTCAGACTCCTGTCCCTCCCTGACTTCCAGACCAACATTTGGACCACTTGACACCTTATCCCTATACCTAGAAAGACATCCTAGGGGTTGGACATATTCCATATATATATATATATATTAGTTAAAACACAATTCAAAATTATATTTAATGTATCATATTCATAGTTTGGTGATTATGGAACATTATGCCCCAATGCTTATCACAACCTGAATAACTGTTGCAATGGATTACACACAAGAGAGAATTTATCAGGGGAAAATTATGAAAAAATATTAAATTAAATACAACAAACCTTATCAATGGACATCAATTTATGTTGTTTCATTTGATTGTATTGATACTAAAATTTAAGTTTCAGGTAAAGTAACTGAGCATTTCAATGCAGCCACCTTTGCAGGCCTCTTTACCTACCATCCTGACCACCAATAAATAATGAGGCAGATAAAACTTGGGCTCTAAATGAAAAAGCCCAACAAGTATTTGGGGACCAATGTCCTCTTCATCATTTGGTCTTTGGGTAAAAATAACTCTTCTTCACATCTTACCATGCAAAGAGATTAAATGAACTAACTTTTTATCCCATTCAATTACTTCAACTGCTACATTTTCACTCTCCATCTTCATCTCTCTTGATCAGTATGGGACTGGTGAAGAACAAGGTGGTGTTGGCTATCAAAAGAGGGTTGTGGTGTTATACATATATAACGTGATAGAGTAAACATCAAGTGGTTTATCCACCTTTCACCAAAAAAAAAAAAAAAAAACATCAAGTGTGTACATATGCAATATTACTATTTTTTAAGTATGCTTGATGATAATTGTTAGATCATTAACTAATGGCTATTATATGCACAGTAGAATGTGCATGGTGTACTGTATATAATTACTGTTTGACATTGTTTAGTACTGTGCATGAGATGATGGAAATCGTTGAATGTAATTTCAACTATACTGAAAAACGTTCTAGACGACGTGCCCTATAAAAGGTAACCATATCTATATTTATAAGTAAAAAAAAATTTAAAACAATATAAAGCATAGTGGATATAAAAGAAACCATATAAAAGGACTGAGATTTTCTTTCATAAAAATGGATAAATTCCAATTTTATTGAGAGCAGTATGGGCTTGAGATATGGAACCACTCTCACAAGTGCTGGCCCAACCAAAGCTCAAACCAACCTTGTTGGGCCTGTATTACAAAATGTTGTTAATTTCTTCTGATATTTCCTAAAATTGATATGTTATCATTTTAATTTTTTTTGCATTATTGTACTTTGAAATTTCATAATCATGGAATGACACTAATGACAACCTCATAAAAACTCTAATCTTTTGCATACCTACCTTTTAATGTATTAGATATTAGAAGCAATAGAAACAGAGACTAAGCTTTGGGGAATTAAAAAAAAATAATAAATAGATTATACATAAGATATATATATATATAAATGTATATACATATAAAACCTAGACTAGATCCTCCTGTGGTATTTAAGGGTCATGAGATGATCCTTGGTTGGTGCACTTATAACTTCCCTTTGACACCATATGTTATCTCTAACATGTTTCAGTGTGAAGTAGGGATGTAAGCCTTGTCCTCTACATGTAATTTCCACCTGATTTTCAACCATGTACAAATATTAGAATACAAATTTTCTCACTATCGGATTATTGTTAAACCAATAATAAAAACAAAATATACTTGCTAACATCCTATGAATTTTTTTTTTCAATTTTAAAATTTTGTCATTAATAGTATGTATGTATGTATAGGAGTGGGCTATATAAATAACAGTTCAGTAGTCAATATCTATGTGCAAAAATTTTAAAAAATTGGTGTGTTCACACTTGTTAATTTGTGTATAAGAAAGAATGATGAATTATCAATATGACTTTTCAGATATTGCTATCTTCATACCTAATATGGAAGTTGAAAAATACATACACATATATAAACAGTATTATATTAGATTTCATTAAGCTATCATGAGTTCATGGCACTAAAAAAACAAAAGAAACTATAAACACATTTATGATAGGCAAAATTTTGAAGACTAACAATAAACTGAACTGTTATATAATGAACCATCCAATCATCTCCATTAATTTTGTCATAAGTTAACAAAACCAAATAAAAAAAAAAGTCAACAAAGTAATAGTTTAATCTCTCCTTATCCCCACCCAACATTGCATGATACAAACAAAACTACATGCAAGTCTGAAGTCTCCTTTCACTTTTTCCCAATCACAAATATCAAGAAGTACTACACTAGATTTAAAAGTTAAAAAATATAAGATGTTATCACTTCAAGTCTTTAACCATACTTATTGCCTAGTCTTTTAATAGCCATTATAAGTCATCTTTAATTTCCTTTGAGGTGTATGTTTGGAATATGGTTCCTCTTTACCTACTTGAAATGACTTTTATTTGTATTGATATAACTAATACACATTAATATCATTGTAATTTTTTTTCTTATTTAAGTCATTTATCATACCATAGTCAACTATTGTGGGTGAAAGTACACCACTTTGATACTTGATTGTTATGACATGCAACTATAACCACACTTGGTGCTGAATGGATTTTCTTGTCCAACATACATAAAATATGTCACACATGGATTATATATGTTCTTAGTGGGTGTGATCATTTCTTTATAAGTCATTCATATCTTATATTTTTCCCCCATTATTTTTTTTTTTAAAGCTATCATTTGGTGTTGCTGATTAATTATAGGGACAATTAAATAGCTTTGTTAAGTTCCCACAAGTTGTGGGAAACCATATTAGTTTTGCAATTATTTTATCTATGCTAACTACCCATTGATGAATTTATTATTTAATTAGAAATTAAATAATACAGCATAAAGAAGGTGTGTGTGTGTGTGTATTTACAAAGATTTTGAATTTGTGACAGAGTTTACCTTGAACTTATTAAAAAAATCCAAGATTATATAATTAATTTAAGGCTTTTTAAAAAATATCTGTGATGATGCAAGCATGTTAACATTTATGATTAAAATCAGTGAATAAAAAATTGTTGCATGTTATGCCTATTTTGTGGATAAGTTCACACACAGAATAAATAGATAAATAAAATCATAGACATATCATATCATGTACATATAAAAATCACTTCTAGAAAGAGATTTTGAAAATGGTTAAGGATAAACCATATATACATGCTTCATTGAATTGGAGGAGAAACTAACCATATAAAAATAATAATTATTATATATTATAATAAATTTTGAAATTTCTAGTGGATATTGCACTTCCAAACTCTTTTTATATAAATTATACTGTTTATATATATAAGAACTTTTTAGTGTAATACTATTTAACTACTTTATATATAATTCTCCTAATATGTCTAAAATAGAAAGTAAATGTTAATAAAAATCAGCAACTTAAATGTGTGATGCTTGTAGGAGACAAACGTGCAAGCTGAAGCACACTCTTGTCTATTGAAAAGACCTTTGGATACCAACAGATTGTATTCTTGATTTAATGAGAATTTTAATTTAAATTATAAAAATATAATAATATATAAGATCATAAAAATTATTTTTAAAAATAGAAAACACAACTGAATTATGTATTTGAATAATATAAATATTAATCTAATACTACAATGAAAGAATTGGTATTTCATTAATTTTTCTCATAAATAAAATGCCTGGGTATTTGGTTGGATGTAAATATAAGCCATCTTAAAATTCATATATTATTATTTTTGTGTTTAATTTGGGATATTAATTTAGAACTTGTGTTAAATACAAAAAATTCGACTTTTTTTAAAAAGTGAATAAATTATAGTCAATTAAAATTAAAATAAAGAAACAAGCAGGAAGATAAGGAGAAGTACAGAGACAAAAATAAAATAAAATTAAAAACAAAATTTAAAAACCTAGGAAATGTAGAATGAAAACATAGATGATTAAATAGGAGTTTTTGATAAAGAATGAAACAAAGATTTCAACTTTTGTTATTGTAGATATACTTCTTAATTATAATTTCAAAATAAATTTAGTATTTTCATTCACTTCATCATGCTGAAATACGGGTAAATTATGATTTATCTATTTTTATTAAAAATTACAAAACTCTAATAAATAACCATTTGTACCATCAATAATAAAAACAAACAACAAACAAGAACAGCCAAAGACTTGCGAGAAGACACATGCAGATGGAGTCATGGATAATGTCTCTTAATATTTGATATCATTTGGATGCATGGGATGTATGGGTTTCTGTAATTATATATGTCCTAAGATTAATGCAATCAATTTCCAAATATTTAAAGAAATTAATAGAAAACTCTGCATATATAAACTTATAATGGATAAGATTAAGCACCTCTGATTCATGTCCCAATCCAAGTTTGCTGGCCAAGTACTTCAGCAGCAACCTGATTCTCATGCTACTATCCCTGCAACACACACCCATGCATGTTGCTAAATTTCTCATCAACAATGATAAAATCTACATATGATGAGAAAACAAGGAATTAATTCTTATTACTTGATCCTCAAATAGCTCTTGTTTATTTGAGGTAGTGATAGTTGTCTTCCACTGCATTCCAAAAATAGGAAAAATAATAATATAAGACAAACAAAAAAGGCATATATATACAACTTAAATTAAATATGAAGAAGATTGTTATCAAACTCACTGGTTTTTTTCAGCTTTTAGGATGAACCAGACACCTGCTGGTGGCCTCTGTGGAGGAGTAACAACCTTCATCATGTTCACTGGGAATCCTTGATGATCATATTGCATGAATGAAGAGGAAGTAGAGATGGAACAAGTAGCAGTACTGTTCCAAACTCTCCAAGCAACTTGTTCACTCAACTTCAAGCCATGCATTGTTGGATAGTTCTTTGATCTCAAAGAGCACAAAGATTGGACAGAGAAGCAGCTGTTTGTTGTCTTTCCACCAGTACTTAATTGTAGCCAATCTTCATCTCTTTCATGGTCTTCTTCTTCTTTTTCATAGGCCTTTTTAGTCATTGAAAATGGTTTCAGAGATGGTTTTTCTTGGTTGATCATCTTTGTTGGTGATGATGTCTGAAGAGCTTCAATATGTTGTTATGTTGTCATCTTTAAAGTCAATAGTCTTTCATTGTTTTTCATGGTAGAAGTTTGAGGAAGTAGAGGTTTGGTATATATGGGAAAAAAAAAACAATGAAGTTGGTGATGCTCTTGAATCATATTTTTAACTGAAATTATTTATATGTCACCATCATATGATTAGCTAGGTAACATGAGTTTCATGCTTTTGAGAGAAATTTGTATTTTTCCTGGGATTTAGATTTTTTTTTTTTTTTGATAAAGTGGATAAACCACACACATATATTAAAAAGAAAAAGAAACGAGGATACATAGGTCCACCAGAAGTGGAAAGTCAGGAACAGAAAAGGAACAATCTACAGAAAACGACACATTAGACGGAACAAAAAACACAAAAGACAAACTCCCCAGGGGTGAGAGAACAGAGGGGCACTCCCCCCTGGGATAAAGTGGATTTAGATTCTATAGAATTTTTAATTTTTGTTTTATAAAACTAAATAATCCACATGTATTAAAATAAGGCTAGAATTACATGGAACATGCAAGGAGTAAAGATCATAGGTTTGGTTTATAAAAACATAATTGAGAGACATAAACGGCTTATAAAATGTTGATAATTAATGCAGTAAATCAAGAAATGAAAAAGCAAGTAATATCTGATATGAACTTTAAAAGCAAAGATTTTTTTTTTTAAATAATTATTTTTTATGATAATCTCTTCTATATATTGTGATCAAGTCTCTTTCTCTGTTTGTATTTATGTTTGTTTGCAATGTTCCACAACTAGCAATAGCTTATGATTGAAAAGCAGAAAAGCAAGGCTGGCTTTACTCGGTTTTTTAGATGACCTCTTTTTGAGAGAGCATCTAATGAAGGACAAAGTAAGACAAAGAGAAGAGAGGCAAAGATAGCAGTAGTTCTTCTTGAATGGCTTGTGATGTGACACAACTTGTTAGATTTTATGAATCCTTTTGATTAAATCTATACATGAAGCCCTGAATGTGATATCTATGCAATTCTAATTGTAGTTTTATGCCTTCATGTAATGAATGATATTTCTGTAGAACTAACTACCTACTGTTTCTTTATCCAAAAGCTCTGTTTTCTTGATAACATTTTTAGTACATATTACTTCAAAATATTATCTAATTATTCATCTATGATTAGTTGCATTAACTCTTTGAACAACATAACATAACATGGTGGATATCCATATCCTCAACTGAAAACCATTAATTAAGAACAAATTTTAAAATATAGATTAACTGTACAAAGATAATCATTACTGGGAAAGAGGGCTGGTTTCTTAAAATTGGCATGTCTTTTGACCACTGGGGATCAGTTTTGCTGGAGAAGACGACAATAGATGCTTTGTTTTATTTGGTTGAATCAAGCCAAAGATGCCCTTAAAAGGTGATGATCCCAAAAATGCAAGGGGTTTTGAAAGTGATATCTCACATTCGATTTTCTCAGTGACTTTGCATTTGCATTTGCATTTACATTTGCCTTTGCATTTGCACATCAAATTTGGTGCATGCATTAGATTCCATTGCTTCTGCTGGGCGCTTTTGAGTTTTGACAATTCAATTTGGGGTGACACATTGCAGTTGCAGGCAGTAGTACCGTAATAAAATAACTTGTTTTACCCTCTCTCTGGGAGTCTGGTAGATGCTTTCAAACCCATGCAACCAATCAGATAAAAACAGAACTCTATCTCTATGAGACGAAAATAAAAGTTTCATGCAGTATATATATCTTAAATTCTTAATATTTAAAGGTAGGGAAGGTGGTCTTAAATCGCATAGTTTATACTGGTAATTCATTGTTTTGGAGCACTTCAAAAGGCAATATTTCTTACTCAAAAGCCCTTTTAAGAACTATTTCAAGTCCCAAAAAAAATAAAAGATAAAACCAAGAATTCGATTGTGCAACTAACAAGAAAATTTATATTGGGAGGAAAAACTAATAATTTCACCAATAAAATCACTTAAATAAAAATCAAGGGTTCCATTGAAATAAATAATATAGAAACCCCAAGGTATGAGTTCACCCATCTTAAAAATGGGTGTTGTGTGCAAGAAATCCCTCAAAATTATTGTACTCTTCGTCCTAGAACAGCATACCACGAGCGATCATATGATCACCAGCTATAATGCAAAGAACCTAATTTTGAATTCCTTAACAACAAAACCACTCCATCTCCATTAAATTACACTAAGGCGCACCTTAATACAGGCTAACAATCTTAAAATTCAAAGCCACTTGCAATACAAGTACTAGCATAAAGGGGGAAAAAAGACAAATGTAGAATATAAAGATCCTCGGATAGCATAATATGAGTACAGTTGAAGCAATAGAACTACAAATTTCTGCAAATGCTAAAAGTCTGCCGAAATGCCATGGTCTGAATGAGTACAACAATTATTCCCTATTCAGTTTTGTGGCTAACATTCCAAAAAAGAAACGCCATGTTTACTGGCATCAATCAAATAAAGGTTTCTCGCGGCCGAGGTGTACTGAGGTCAAAACCACCTCTCTGGAAATCTAATAGGAAACACTCTTTCAGGGAAAAAAAAAGGAAAAATATATGTTGTACACCCCACACAAGGCGGTGCAAAAAAATGCCATTATTGGATTCTATAAGAAGTCATCCAACTGAGAAGCCAACTTTAGTTAAACTTTAGCAAGTTCTGCTGGAGCGGCAGCTGCAGGGGCTGGAGTGACTCCACCAGTTGTTGGCCTGAATTTTTTGTAAATTACAAATCAGATAGCAATAAGCAAGAATTTGCCACTTGAACTAAACTTTCAATCTCAAACAACCAAAGAACAAATGCAGATGAGTGTCAACCTCAGACAACCAAAGAACTACACTTTCAATCTCAGCAAAAAAAGATATGGTGGATAGGCATAAAGGTTTGTTATTACACTACAATAGGAAAATAAAAATGTGCATTCCCAGAGTCAAGACACATACCCAATTTTGATCGAGCTTATTCTGGGTGGAATTAAACTATTTTAGCCATTTTGGTCAAAACTTCAGCACTGTTTAATTTTCTATTTGATATTAACTATTTTGAAATACAAAAGTAAATATTCGCAAACTAAATGAAAATTCCTGATTCATACAATTGGAACCAATTTCCAGTTTCATCTGATCAGATGAACCCTCAAACTTCGATCAATTAACCTCAATTGGTGTTAATTGGCATCGAAGTTAAATTCTTCAACCACTTCAGCCAAAAGGTGGAACCCCCAATTTATTTAAGAAATAAGAACCTTATCCACCATAATTGCACTAGTTAGACTACTACTCTAGCCTCAAACATGAAAGCGCCTAATTAACTGGGATAATTCACTAACAATGTCAACCAAAATGATTTTCACATTAGGCCAACTTCAAGAAAATCCACCTAAATCAAATCCTGATTCTGCTCAGTTTAAGCTGGATTTAAGGCCATGCAAGCCTTAATCCTTCTATGCAGTTTATACTCAGTATGCTACAATATTCTTGGCTAGTTTGCTACAACTTTATCAACTACAAAAAATGTAGGAGATGAAACCCATGTAGTCCATGAATGAGTATGGGACCCAAGTATTTGGCTAGTCGCAAAAAACTCTATTATTATGAGATGAAATGATATATATATAGAAAGTAGAAGACAAATGAAAGGTTGAGTCACATACAGTCCAACAAAGACTTTGAATGCATCGTAAATTCCCCACTGAGCTCCAGTCAGAGTACCAATCATGACAATTCGAAGTGGTAGACCACGAGTAAAAAGACCCCACAGCCCAAGCTTCTTCACAGCCTGCACAGAAGATGAGAATAATAGGTCATATGCATAAATAATAACAGCTATTGTAAAGCAGATACTGAGTAGAAGAAAGGTTAAAAACTTAAAACCACCGAAGCCTTACATCACCAACAGTAGCTCCCTTGGCATTGTTGAGGAAGGAGACAAGGTTGTCAGCTGGATGGGAGACAATAGCACAGAAGACTCCAGCAACATAACCACCAGCAAAACTGACTCCAAGTTGCAGAGATTTGCTGCACTGGTCCTTTGGTGTGGGAATGGCATATTTGTACATCATCTCGACAATTGTCTCAAATGATGCAAATTTCATCATTGTATCTGCAGATTTAATTTTATTAGAGACTGAAGGGGTGTTCGTTCCAAGATATTGGCATAGCCAAGTGTAATTGAAATCCCAAATTTTAAGCCTAATATGAGATTTGGAAATCCATTCTGCAATTTCCCTGAGCAACCAAACATTGGATTTGGTTAAGCCCAAGATTTATAAATGTCAACATTCTGACCCCCTCTAACCAAACACAGCCTAACATCACTGTAGCATTTACATTTGACAGTAACTCAAGTAGTTGCAGATGAAATTTTTAGGCCGCTTCATTGGAGTACAGCTCCATATGGTTATAGTACATGGAACTAACTCAAGCAGAGAGGACACTTTGTTATATGCACATATAAAAACTTGAAAACCATGAGTAGATTTCAAGCTCATCAATGTGCAAAACATGAAATGAGTTATTTGTAACAAAACAACAAGTAACAAAGATTGTCCAAGCCAATCTAATGAGTTGAAAAATCCCCTGCACATGCTTCAGAAGTGATGAGCTAGTTAATATAGGGAATAACAAATAACAGGCATGCAATCGTCCTGGGCCATACAGAATTAGACCAAGAAACACTCATCACAAAAGGACACTTATTTGATCATGACTAATCATCATAACTACACATTCATATAGATACAGATCTGAAACATCACTGTAGCATTTACATTTGACAGTAACTCAAGTAGTTGCAGATGAAATGTTTAGGCCGCTTCATTGGAGTACAGCTCCATATGGTTATAGTACATGGAACTAACTCAAGCAGAGAGGACACTTTGTTATATGCACATATAAAAACTTGAAAACCATGAGTAGATTTCAAGCTCATCAATGTGCAAAACATGAAATGAGTTATTTGTAACAAAACAACAAGTAACAAAGATTGTCCAAGCCAATCTAATGAGTTGAAAAATCCCCTGCACATGCTTCAGAAGAGATGAGCTAGTTAATATAGGGAATAACAAATAACAGGCATGCAATCGTCCTGGGCCATAACCGAAGTATTCTTGTGCTCATTGAACAGTAAGGAGTACCGTTAAAATGCCCACATGCGCATGAGAAGGCATATTTTATGGTGCAGAAAACTAGCCAAATGCTGAAGACAACTAATTAGAAAGTGTCAGCACACACTCTTGTATCATGTATCTCTAATAACGAAATTCACTGAATAATTTATTGTCCATGAGTTTGTGAGTGCAAAGTAGACCCAATTGTCAACAATTATACCCCTAAAAAATCATAATTATATTATGTCTAAAGAAGCTTAAAAATGTAAGACTAAAGACTAATATAAGTAAGATTACCAAAAAGGCCTAAACCCACGATCATGGAGCTTTTACCAGCCTAAAATGAAAATTATCCAATCAGTTCATACTATATGCAACACCCTATTGCAAGATCAACAAAAAAACAAAAAATAAAATAAAATAAAATAAAATGGATGCTAAATATACCTCTTACATGTCATGTTAGATGCAAAGCAAACCCATGCTATCCAGACCGAATTCAACTCAAATGTTTAAGCTTATAAAATGAGAAACACATATTTATATATTCATATTCATATTCACTAATGTAACCCATAAAGACTGTATGTACTATAAAATGCTCCTTTGATACATATTGATCTATTTTCACATAAACTATCGAAACAAATCTATTAAACAAGTTTTGACACCATGTTAAATGCAAATCAAACACCTATTGAATGATTTATTCAACCTCAAAACCTAAGCTTATAGTATGAGAGACCAAATTTATATTATTCATATCCATATTTACAACCATAACTAAAAGGGCAGTATTACTTTCTCTAATATTACTTAACCAAAAAGAAACAAATATGTGAAAACCAAAAGGACAGCAAGTAGATTGAGTTTTAATATGCCCATAGAAGGAAGTATTGCACAAATCTTTGAAGGAAGTCATGCACTCAAAAGATGAAAAAAATTTTTAAAAAAAAAAGCTCACGGAATAAGAAATAAAAAAAAAAAAAAACAAATTTGAGCATATAGGATCTAGGCATTGAGCTCAATGGTTCTGATTATATGTGTCCTAATAGAGAGCAAACTGAAAGCAAGAGCAGTAACTTACAAGGAATTTGACGACCCCAGAGAGGGACAATCCCTTTGTACAATCTGAAAACCCAAATAATTATAGGTTATCACCATACTCCTGACAAAGAGGAAATTGAGAAGACAAATGAAAAGAACTCGTACCCGAGAGCACCTTCAGATTTGACAAACTTTGGTAAGCCATCGTTCAAACCCCTAGCAAAACCCGGTTGTGTTTGGACACGAACCTTCACTGCCTCAAAGGGGCAAAGGGCCACATCAGCAATCACTTCAGCAGAAGCAGATCCAGCAAGATAGATTAGTGTTTTGTACTTTGCAGCATACTCAGGCCCAGCAATGTCTGAATAGTACTTCTTGAAGAACTCATAGAATCCAAACTTGCATGCACCCTGAGCACTATAACCAAGCAAGGTTGGCACCCAACCCCTGAAGAAACCTCTTACTCCCTGCTCTTTTAGCAGGATTCCAAATCCTGAAGATATGCTCTTATATTTTGCTGGATCAATCTGCATGATTGCAGTAAAACCATAAGGTTTAGTAAACCGAATAGTACTTTATGATTTGTCTAAAAAATAAGGAGCATCCAAAGTCCAGAACATTTGATTGAAGGAAGATAATCAGAATCTCAGCCATATTAAATTAATTAATTAATTAATTAAAAAAAATACCCTCCAAAGTTTGGTCACAAGAATATCAGCACATCAGAAGACAAAATTAAAGCAACCAACTATTTGAAGTTATAATTGTCAAAACTAGATACAGTTCCACAAACAACCATAAGTACAAATTAAGGAGACATGACAAGAATAAATTGAGAAGATACAGAACACAAAAAACTAGATCCAATTCAGCTGCCAAGGGATGCATATAGTTATGAACCATGAAAGAATGGCTAGATATAAGGACAAAGCGCCCAAAAGAGATGGGGAACAACACAGATTTATATGCTACCATTTGCCCTCAATCCATAATATAATGTCCCTTTAAAAGGTTTTGCATAATTACAGCTAATACATACAGAGAGAATTGGCAGTAATACTCATTCAACATGACAAGGATTCAAGGAATAGGTAGAAAATATATATAAAAAAAAAAACCCATAAATTCACAAGAATGCCAGAAAATCAGGGCGATCAGCAGCTGATAATATCAGAAATTTATACATAAGAAACAGACCTACATAAGATACAAACCAGTAAAAATAAATAAAAGTAATGGCTATAACTCGAAACGACCAATAATATTCTTCCAATAAGCAAACATTCCTTCAAAATATCAGCAAATCAACAGCTAACGAGCATATCTATCTCAGATCCAAGGTCTATGTCGTAAGAAAAAGCTAAATATCAGTCAAAACCATTAAAAAAAAATACAAAGAAACCTCGAATTAAAGAAGAAACCAGATCTACAGCGCGAATCCTTCATCTCTTTCAGCAAAATAGATCCAACACACAGATCATTCGATCAAAAGCAACAATAGCCAACTCACATGACCAAGATCAAAGCACAAGATCAGCAAATATTGCCATAAACCATTAAAAATCAAGAGCCCACAAATAGTTCAAAAGATCGGGTCCAAAACAGAACAAATCTATCATCAAATCAACAAACAAACAACTCTAGCAATAGATCGGCAAGTCAAAACCAAATGGAGAAGCAAGCTCACCTGCATGTTGCATTTGACGAGATCAAGCGGAGTGACAGCCATATGAGTAAGCCCACAGCTGAGGATCCCGCCGAAGGTGCAGGCCGCGTAGAACTTGGGTGAATACAGCTCGATCTTCCCAAAGGGCGGCTCGCTGGGAGCCCCAGCAAACACAGAAGGTGCAGGCGATCCATTCAGCTGAGGAGAAGGGGCGGAGATAGGGTTCCGTCCAAGGAGGAGGCGGTCGAGGCCTGGGGTTTGCGTGGAGGGGGAATAGAGGAAGGAGGGCACAAGGGGCTGGCGGCGTTCGGAGAGAGCCATCGCTTTGGGGTTTCGCTTAGGCTTTCTCCGCAAGAATGCAAATGCGCTTTCCTCTCTTCTTCACGGGGTATTTATATTACCGTTCAGAGTCTTCGGACTAGCAGGAAATCGGGTGTGAGGTCCTAAACAGCAAAACGATGGGGGGGCCTACAAAGAGGTTGTTGTAATGACACGTGGACCAATAGGGTGATTGTTCAGTTGGTGTGGAAAACCTGGTGTATTTTTTTAGACAGGACAGGAGGCTGCGAAGGCCGGGTTTGAAACGGTCTTTAATAAGGTTGAACCGCTGGATCTGGTTGATGGTTGACCTTGCGCATGAAGCTTAACTTGGTGGGCAAATATTGAGGTGAAGAACATCTTTAAGATTAATGATTGTAAAATAAATATATAATAATAATAATAATAGTTTTTTTAAAACTTATTTTATATATATATATATATTGGATAAGCAACTATAGTTTTCTAATCTCAAAAGGACTCATTTTTCATAAATTTTGATTGTCAACAATTTTTCTTAAAGAAATTATAATGAGAATGTATCAGGGATGAATATGCATTGAATAGGGTTAAAAAGAAGATAAAGCCTCTTGAATCATGTTGGAATATATCATTGAACTAAAACTCTAATGAATTATGTCCAAGTAAAAAAATTAAAAAAAATCCTTTATTCTTGCATGTAATATTTTAAATAAATATCAAATTTCAGTTATCTCCAGCGAGAGTGAAAGCGATAAGGTCAAATTTATATTAACTATGGTCATTTTATTGTAATTTTAAATTTTTGAAGATTTTTTTCTTAAAAAAGACTACCAATTGAGTTTTTTACATATTCGAGTCAGATTTCTCAAAATGTTGTGTATTGATATAAATCGTTAATCTAATTTTAGCAGTTTTGTTTGACTATTTGACTTGCTCTTTAATTGATTAAATGGACTGGGTTTTCTCCGACAATATATGATATTACATGGAATATGTTGATATAGCTTGGAGTATGGTTGAATTTGAATTTGTATTAGGGGGGGAATTCTAGTAATTGACATGTTGTGTTAACATCAATTAATATTAATATATTTCAAAAGTTGTTGTAATAATCTATATCAATCAATTAATCAGGTAAAATTTGCAAATGTAGTTATAACTGATTCAGATTAGTCCCATTAGTTTGATTGATAGCTTGACACAATCTCGGCAAAACCATCTTATTCCAAGTTATTCCTCAACGATGAATGTAGTGGTTTGTAAATGGGCCTTCATTGCACAAGATTTTTGTGCAATGAAATTAATAACATTATTATTATTTTATTTTATTTGGTGATAAAACACAGATGAGACATAATTTATTATAAACCAAGCACTTAGGTTCAATCAAGGTTAACTGTTTAGCCTACTGATTTGGCCTTAACTTCTTCATAGCTACAAAAGGAAAAAAGAAAAGAAAAGCATTCTTCTACAATGCATCTCTAGCATATTATTCCATTAGTTCATACATTCTATGAAGCAGCAGGATTGATTCTAGACAGAATAAAGACTAAATTTATGAAGGCATTGAATATTATGATATCCCCAGGAATTGCTTAAGTAGAGAGTATATACACTCAGTATTGTCATATGAGACTTGAGAAATTGAGAAGCAAATAGCTGAAACTATATGTTTCATCTATTCATGAAGCACTATGGTTACTGAAAGAAAGAGGTGTCCATTTAACAAAGAAATGTGGATGAAGACATGCTACCAAAAAATATATATACACACATATACATGTCTGCTAATTAGATGCCGAGCCGTATCATCGCGGACAAAAAATGAGTATTCAAAAATTAGGTTGATTGTGAGATTTCTTGCTCCATCCCATAGAGAAAAACAAGTTGAATTAGGTTGTTGTTGTGCAGTATCAACAAGTGTTCTGAGTTCACTGCCAGGAAACATAACATTTGTAAAAGAATTGAGGATGAAAAGTGAAAACAAACATTAGAGGTAACAATATTTCTGAAAGAGCTTGCCAATCATGAGTAGTTTATGTAGTAAGGGCTGCAATAAATTTAAGTAATTAGACAAGGATATGGAGAATGTGCCATATCTGTATAAAGTGACACAAATGATGCCCACTTGCAGTCTTTGCATGATGATCTCAGAGGCATATTCAGTCATCAGTTAGAGACTTCACTAGTTATTATTTATGGTCATAACTTGATTCAGAGACAGATCTCAGAAACAAATACCAAATATTCAACAAAATATGTTCGATGAAATTCCTTCGGCTTCCAAGAATACTTTCCAAAGAGTATATGGCACTGTAGACTGTAAGACTCCAAATACAAGTAATTCTCCATCAGAAATCAAGCCTGTTCTCATCCAAATTGAGAGATCTAATGATATTGCTTGAAGTTTTTTTCACTTGCATCTAAATCAATCATGCTAGTTTTTTGTGATTCCAATTGCATTCAATAGGAGAAATGCAACAGCATTCCCTACTTCTAAGACTTTGAACACAAACTGACAATTTGCAGGTTCATCACACATCATGCTCTCTTTAGCATAAATTCTTTAAAAAAGTAGATCAAAACAGAAATGAAGAGTGTGTTATCTATACTGCATTCAAACTTGCTAAGCACCTGAAAATTTGAGAAAATTCTACATTACTAAATGGAACACATGCTCTGCATTCAGCATATAACAGTAAGCCATTAATCAGATTAGACAACAAAATGGACAAAATAAATGCTAGAACCATAGAATTATTTGACTAATTTCAACAGTAGATTACATGAGGTTCCTCACCTATTTTAAACATGATCTTTTCTGCAGCCTTTTTAGCAACAGTTACAATAAAAGGATGACATGGAGAAAAAGAGAGATACCAAGAAACAAAAAAAAAAAAAGAAAGGAAAAGATCAACAATCAATCCTCTTTATCTTCCTTCTTCTTAGGCTTGGTAGTTTTGGTCTTCATGAAGCAGAAGCATGAGCAGCATGGGCACTGGAACAAGAACTTCATCTCCTGAGCTTCTCTCTTTAAGAGAATTTGCAAGATTTAGCATCCATATCTCTTCTCTTCTTCTTTCCCTTTTAACTAAGCAATATAGATTCCCTTTATTTTTATTTTTATTTTTTTTCTTTCACTTTAATAAAGTAAAGTATGCCCACATATAAGTCCATCCATCCTTGCATGTACACCCTTTCCTTTTGTGTGTCTTGTTGCCCACTTGTTTTGTGGGCCTCTTTGCTGATGTGGTTATTTTGATGAGGTTTCCAAGATGACAAGAAACAAATTATAGTAGAAATTTTAAGATTTGTTCCATGATGTATGTGTGGTCTTCTTGAAATCAGTGCATGATTTCATTGGCCACTAATTGTGTGTTTCTCTAATTCTCTTGCCTTTCTTTTTTATCTTCTGTTCAATATTCCATTTTGTCAATGGTATACTGTAAGAATAAGGATAAAAAAAGATCCATGATTTCTGAAGTTTTTATGCGCACATCTAACTTATATGTTCATGGACCAATGCGGCTATGTAACTGATATATATATATATTCCCAGTAATCATAGACCATATGTGATTAATGTATCATGGTGTACAATTATCATCTAAAATTCTGCAAACATCTTAAATCATCATATAATTAAAAGAGGGATAATATTCTCACCAACGCTTGCATATTGCGGTCTCTCTTTGTTTATATTATTGTTATTATTTTTGTTATTTAGGGTTAGTACATTTATCCATATATCATAAATCAGTATATATATAAATATATATTTCGATAATATATAGACAAATCACATATTAAAAATATGCATAAACATAAAATTAATATTTTAACACATTTATATTCTCGTCATGAATAAGCTGATGTTCGAACCTAGCTCCTCGATAAAGACATAAATACTTTACACAAAAGACAAAATGACAATAAATTAAAAGTTCATCTGCCTGCTAGATCACTCTCTTAAATATGAATTTCAAGTTTCAAGAGCCAGATCATAATATAACTATGAATTTCAAGTTTCAAGTTTCAAGAGCCAGATCATAATATAACAGGAATATATATATAAGTTTCATATCTTACCTCTTGCTTTCTTAACCTATCACATATAATATTATTTTGATACTATCCCTCTATAACATAAGAATTAAGTATACAATAATACTTCTTAAAAATACTAGGAAAAACTGAATTTAGAAATTCTCTGACAACTGCATCATCCATCAAGTCATAGCAAAAAACTCCAGACATACCAAAGAGATCATGATTTCAAGAGAGAAATTGTTAAAAAAAAAAAAGTATGAATTAAAAAAAATGATTTATTCACATTCAAAAGAAACTAAATTGAAGAAGGCATTTAGCAAGGCCTTGAAAACATATTAAAAAGTTAAATAGGAAATAAATAAGATAGGCACATACATCAGTGACTGTGTCGGTAGCTTCATTACAACAACGTCTGATTTCAGTGATTCATTGGGGAAATGAGAGTGAAGGAGAGACTAGAGAGCATGGGGGGGACAAGGACTAACATGTGGTGTCCTCAACTGACGCTAGAGATGTGGTACTGCACAGCCATCAGCTCTCCCACCCAACAAATCAAGGATTATTATTTATTTATTTATTTAAAAAAAAAGGGAAGCAACTGTGCACATGGCTGTCTCCTCTTGTGTACCCTTCAGAGGTCCTGGATTATTTTTTATATATATGTCCCCTCCAAGATGTAAAATATTCACATATGTACACAGCAGTATAGATGTAATTGCATATTTCAGAAGAATATCAATACAATTGTAAAACTTTCTTTTCGGTGCGTAAATGTGGAAAGATAAAAGCATATAATTACCTGCTAGTGCTAGAAGCATGAGCAAAAAAATATATGAAAAAAATAACGATGAATTAATAGTTTAAAGGCATATTTACATACTGAGAACGATTCTACCTTAAAAAAAAAATAGAGATTTGGCTCACTTATTTAAGCAAGTGGTTTTGACTTTAGAATTTGAAATTTTGTGCACGTAAAAAGCACTATGAAAGATCTACCCCATTATAATCAAACATAACATATAATCAAAACAAATGTATAAAATAGATTTCAGATTCCATCAGTAGTGAAGACAAAACCTAAAATAAACAAAAAAAAAATTAGTTTAGTGGCACTACAGAAATAACCCTGAGGGATGGATCATTCATCTTGGGTGGCATTGAAGTAGCAGGAAATTATACTCTTTTAGCTGATCTCAACATTAGTTGTTCTTATTTACCCAGGTCAGTGCTTAAAAATGTTTGTTTGATGCCTTCATCCGTTACCTTATGCACGTGACAGAGACCATTCAGTAAGATTCTAAGGTGTTTGTTTATGACGTCAGTAATGAAAAGACTAAAATGAGCAAAATGTGCTCATTTATTCAGTTGATGGACGAAAACAAATAGTAATTCTAGCTTTAAATTGAATTAACTGCTGTAAAACTATTGTCTATGATAATACTGACCAAAAGCTGGTAGATATATGCAGTATAATGGCATCATCAAGGAAAGAGAGAGAAAAAGTGTGCCTCCGTATTCGAACATTTATCAGATCTTAAGATAACAAAAAGATTATTAATATACGGGCCCTCTTGCACGGATAGTCATTATTGTTACAGTACTATCCCAAAGCATGAATGATGCAATGAGTGCAGGAACCACATTAGAGGTATGAAAAGCATCACAAGAAATAATAATAACTATAATTTATGAATTGTAAAAATGCATGGTCGCAAATTTACTTGCACAAAATTCCTGTTCAGAAACTGGTATTTCAGAGAATAGGAAAGAAAGACGATCAACTATAGAAAAAGTAAGATCAGTGCAAGAAATACAAGTATGCCCCAGAGCTTGAATAATTTCACAGTCGGAAGAAAGAATGAATGAGAACTTGTTTAGTATTATTGAATCAACTGATTAACTTCAACAAATTAATGTGGCAATGCTGTGAGACTGGTGAGCTTCCATGAAGAGCCGGTTTGGGAAATGTGTAAATATTTTCTTTGGAGACTGATTTTGAACAAAATTGTTGAGATAGACATGACATACAACATCAAACCCACATCGAATTGCAGAAATTCTTTTAATAGAGAATGCTGGTACCTGACCGCTTTTAAGACCTTCCCAGAAAGCATCTCCAGGGAAGTTGATTTTCAGTTCCATCTTAGTATCCCTTGTTTTTCAGATAATTAGTAAATGCCTATAAACAAGAAAGGGACAGGACTGTTAAATAAGTCAACAAGCAGTATGGAATCCTACAAGATGTTGACAATGCACAAAAAGCAATTAACTCAAGCTAGTTTGTGGCGAACTCCATTCATGATTACATGATATGAATTTTTTCATCTGAATATGTACATTTCGATGTATTCTCATACAATTCAATAATCAGAAAAGAATTTATCATGTTGACCCATATGATGCAACTCAAGATGAGAAAACTGATAGCTACATCAAAACAAAAATGATAAGTATATTATGACAAAGGTTGATATATACTAGAAGTGCCCATCCCAACTCCTATGTAAAAAATGATACCTTGTTTTGATTTATGGTGTTCTTAGATCTAGTTGCCTTGCCGAAGAAAAAAAAATCATATAAAATATGTTTGAACATGATAAAATATTCTCTATCAATTGCAAAAGTAGATAATGCAATAAAACACAGCAACATACCTTATGTAGGTAAAAACTCAATGGATAAATTATCTTAAATTATGATGTAATAGATTTTATAAGAACACAAACTTGCATTGTATTTGATGCAACCAGATTTTCAACATAAATGGCAGCAGTCAGGGAGTCATTTTATCACTAAACATACTTGGAGGAAATGTTAAGAGTCACTAACCATCTTCAAGGACTTGATTCCATAGTACATAAATTGCTCAAGAACTATCTAGGTCATTCCTAAACAACTTTTATGAATGATACACACCTTGCCCAACGCTTGCTCAAAGTTAATCATCTCAACGTAAGTCAACCTACTGGACAGGTGACTGCCAACAAACAACAATAAACAACTTTCATGAATGAAATCAGCATTAAAACATTTATAGCAATCCTATCACAAATGATTAAGGGAGGAGAACCTGCAATTGTTGATAAGACCATAAACGGGAGCAGGAATACTTTCTTGAAGTCTGACGAGGATGGCAATCAGCACAATCACTTATTGAAGAGAGCGTTGACAACAATTCAAGGGTTATCACATTACCAATAATCATTACACGAGCAGGAGCCATTTCTGAAATGATGAAACCTATGTGAATCTCTAACAACTATTTCACGATCGACAAGCTTGGCTATCAACTTGATAGCAGAGTGGCAGTCACTGCACACCCGGAGGTTCTTGATGATCTGAACTGTGGTTCCAGGGGCTGTGCTGAGAATTGCAAATGCAACAGCCAGCTTCTCGCTATGAACTCGTAATGCTGTCTCCTTCTCTTCTTCGTCCACATCATGCAGAACTGATCTTGTATCGGGAACATAGCCAGCCTCCTGCATCCTCACAGTTAGCTTATCCAAATAGTCATAGATCTCTTCATGCTTGAGATGCCTTCGATCCCCAATTAAGAAAACATGAATTCTTCCTTTGAGCTCTACCGAACTATATCCTGGGGTTTTTATCATCTTTCTCTGCTTCATTAAAACTCTCATCTTTTCAACATCTCTCCACCTGCCAGCATCCGCATAGACATTTGAGAGAAGCACATAATATCCACAATTTTTTGGATCTAATTCAAATAGTTTCTTTGCAGAAATCTCTGCTAGCTTGACATTTTTATGTACCCTACATGCACTCAGAAGAGCCCCCCACACCATAAAATCTGGTTTGACTCTCATGGCTTTAATCAAATCATAGGCTTCCTCAATGCACCCTGCACGCCCAAGAAGATCCACCATGCATCCATAATGTTCCACCTCAGGTTTGATACCATATTCTTCCTGCATAGCAGTAAACCAGTGACGGCCTTTACCTAACAGACCTGCATGGCTGCATGCTGCAAGGACTGATACAAAGGTTATATGGTTCGGCTTTGGACCAGATTTCCTCATCTCATCAAAGACTTCAAGAGCTTCTTTGCCACGACCATGCATGCCATAACCAGCAACCATGGCAGACCATGACTTAATGTTCTTATCCTTCATTCGATTGAAGGCTTTCCTAGCCATCTCTACCCTCCCGCACTTGCAGTACATGTCAACAATTGAGGTGCCCACATAAACATCCTCCTCCAAACACATCCTGATAGCCTAACAGAGAAAGAGAAAAAAAAAAAAAAAAAAAAAAAAGCTTACAGAGGATATTTGCGGAATTACAAAATACCCAGATCATTTATGATTGATAGTATAAGACTATTTAGTAGTCTCGCATTGGTTAATTTGATAAATATGGGTATGAATATGTAAGCTGGGTCTCTCACCCTATCATAAGCTTAAGCTTTTTTATGGGTTGAATCAAGTTTAGATAATATGCTTCATATGTATAACGTGATAGAAGGATGTTATTATTATATAATTCTTATGCTATTCTATGAAGCTTAAGGATGGCTTGATTATTGTCTTATTCATTTTTACAACCATGCCAAGAAGAGTCTACTTCCAGATGTAAAAAGTATTGTATGAGCCTTAATACATGGTTAAGGTCCAAGAACAGCCAAGCATGTGCTATCCAGAGCTACCAAGTATTGATGGGGATAGCAACTCTGAAGTGTTCGAACTTTAAGGTAGAAATTGAGAAGGAATGTGGATGAACCTCTTCATCTAAAATTTTACTTTCTTTAACAGAAAGATAATTCATATACAGCTTGTTAATTCAGGCAAAGGATAAGGCAGCTATTCTAAAGTGAATACATGGTGCTATGTGATTTGCAGTATAGTGGCACATTATTCAATTTAACTAAAACTATTATAGTCCAGCTAAATAAATTAAAAGCGAAAATGAGCATAAGAGATGATTACACAACCCACAATCAACATGACCTGGAAGTACTTCGCTAAACCAAGCAATAAAGCTAAATCAAATAGCTTAAAATCTAAAGTTCCCCTGGTAGCCTCTCTGTCTGATTACTATGGATGTTGATTTGGTAACTAACTTTAAGTGCTAAAATCACCTGATTATGAATGCATTTCCCCATCTGCAAGGCACCAGCATGAGCACAACCAAGGAGCACAGCAGACAGTGTCACTGCATTATAACGAGCACCACCACTCCTCAACATCAAGGTGTATAACTCTAAAGCCTCCGTGGACAAGCCATTCTGCGCATAAACAGCGATCACCGTGTTCCATGACACATTGTCCCTCTGAGACATTTCATCAAACACCTTCCTGGCAATATCCAAGACACCGCATTTCGCATAAGCATCCATCAGAGTATTCCCCACTCCTGTCTCCATCTCAAGCCCCAACTTCACCAAAGCGCCATGAAACCCTTTCGTGACCTTCCTTTCCGCAATCCGCGCACAAGCCGATAAAGCTGACACAGCAGCGACGTAGTCCACTTCTGATCCACCCTCTTCAGCAAAGAAGCACTTAAAAGTGTGCAGAGCTTCTCGTGCGGCCTCATTCCAGACGTAACCCACAATCATGGACGTCCAGACGACGACGTTCTTCACAGGCGTATCATCGAACGCCTTCCGAGCATCATCTACGACATGACACTTGGAGTACATGTCGATGAGGGCGGAGGCGACAAAGAGATCAGGATGGAGGCCAAGGAGAAAGGCCTGGAGATGGAGCTGCTGGCCGGAGCATAAGGAGCCAAGAGCGGCGGAAGATTTCAAAGCACAGGGAAAGGAAGATCGGTCGGGCTTCACGTAGAGCTTTCGCATGGAGGAGAAGGCGTGGAGGGCTTCCCTGGAGTCGCCGGCTCGGGCGAGGTCGGCGATGGCGGAGTTCCATGAAGAGACGGAGTTCTTATCAACGATGCGGTTAAAGTGAGCGAGGAGAAGGGTCTTCGAGTTGGCGCGGGAGACGGAAGAAGAGGAGGAGGAGAAGGAGAAGGATTTGGCGGGAAGAAGAGGATGAAAGAGTGGTGTGATGATGGTCGTTAGTTTGGAGCATGAGAGCTTCATTCCATTTGATTGCCATTAAAATTGAAAAACTTGATGGATTTGTATAGGGGTAACCATGCACGCAACATTTCAAATTCTTCTTATTAAGTGAAAATAATGAGTTTCTCACTATAAAGAACAATTACTTGCAGAAAAAAACTCTCTTTGCATTGGATTTGATAACAATAATTCACCATACCACTATTTTTAATTGGGTCAATCACTTAATAAAAAGGATGGTTTGGATTGGCTTATAAAAAAAAGTGTTTTTATTCAGTTTAGTAGAAGTGTTTATGAAAAAAAAATGCTTATCCAGAGTAAATTAAGCATTTTTTTGTATTTTTTATGTTTGTATTCGCTTTTCTGTAAAAAACATGAACTGTAAAAATAAGTTAAAAAACAACTTTTTTTCAGAAGTTGGTCATCACCAGCTTCTGAAAAAAAAACTATTTTTTTAGTTTTTTTACAACTTCTGCTTTTACAGAAAAGTCAATACAAACAAAATTTTTTGAACCCAAAAGTGCTTAACTTATAAAAAAACACTTCAGGGTTTTCCAAAAGCTAATACAAACAAGCCCTAAGTCTTATGTACTTTTCTCTCTCTTCTCTTTTGGTCCATACACTACAGATTTCTCACATTGGGTCCTTATACTTTCACAAATAGATAAATCAAGTCTAAATTGCAACCGGCGTCTCACTGTTTCTTTTATCCGAAGTAGCTTTTTTTTTAATAAAATATTAATAAACAAACATATTAACAAAGAAAGAAAGAATAAAATAAGGATGTTTACTGGGTTTAGATCTGACAACCCGCATCCAATGCTTAACCATCCTATCTTCTTCTTGTTATGGCCTTCCATCAATCTCCTTCAGTTCCCAAGTCACATCCTCTCTGTAACTCTCCAGCCAAACCACATCCCAGTTCTTATCCACTTCCGGATTGTAACTCACCATGGTCTGCATCAACGTTCTCCAATGCATGCACATGCCTACGCCCATGCCGGACTCTGGCACAATCTTTTCCTTCACACATAACTCTGAAGACACACTCCATTCCCACCTGTAGATCTAAACACCTCAAAACCATAACACCCGCCGAGGTCATAAGTGACAACTAATTTGTAATCCAAAGAGAAGTTGAGCATAAATGGCTTGTCAAAGACAATGATCGCCGCCGGTTTGATGCCGTGGTCATTGGCCAGAGGCAATAAGAGCACCCATGATCTAGTTATAGGATTGAGGATGAAGTACCTTGTGGTGTCACCGGAGAAAGCTTGGCAGCAAAGAAGGCCCTAAGAGGAGGAAAGAATGGCAACCGGCTTCAAGAGAAACTTCAACTCCAGCCTTTGAAGACCATGGAGATCTTTGTTAAAGGGATTGAATGATGAGTTGTTGATCGGAGCGGAAGGGTGGACGTAGAAGAAGTTGGAGATGGAAATTGATGATTGAGAATAGGAGTGGATGAAGAAAGGATTGATGATGAAGTCGATCTATTGACGGGAGACTGTGCGGAGGTTAAGGAGTTGCTTGGTCGAAAGACGGTGGAGAACTCGTTCACGGATTAGGACTGAGATGAAGTTCTCCGACGATGGTCATGATGATGATGATGATAAAGAAGAACTTATGACCTTTTGATCCATTGTTTATGGTTCTTCTGATGATGATTCTTGTTCTTGTTCTTGTTCTTCTTCATGAGGGTGGTTAAGTATTGGATATGGGTTATGTTGCGTGTGAGGAAGCGTGGAACTAGTGTGGCAATTCGTCGAACACTTGGTGTGCAATATCACGATACCTAGCAATCACGCAACGAATGACCAATGCAAGGATAACATATAACCAATCTTACAAGAATAAAATAAGAGACACTAATTTAATGTGGTTTGGCTAAGAACAAACCTATATCCACACGAGAACAATGCTTCACTATATCATGGGGAATAACAAAAATATAAGAGTACAAAAAAATATACATAAAGCCACGGGAGGGTTACTAAGCTCTAAGAACTAGCCTTACCATAAAAACAAGGGTCTTATATTGCATTAATGAGATCAAGCAAGAACAAAAACTTTCCTCTACTTCACTCTTTCACTCTCCAAATAAAAGAGAACTCACCCTTTTTATCTTTCTCTCTTTTCTCTCATTATACAATACCCAACAAACATAATTTTATATAAACAACAAAGCAATCTAGACCGTTGGATTAAAAGAGATCAAGATTTGGCTTCATCCCAAGGATATCAAGCCAATATTTAATAGGTTATCGGATGTAAGCATCCTTATTTTATTCTTTCTCTGTTAATCTATTTGTTTATTAATATTTTATTATGAGAAAAGCTATGTCGGATAAAAGAACCAACGAAACTGACGCTAGTTGCAATTTGGACTTGATTTACTCATTTATGTATAAGGACCCAATGTGATGAATTTGTAGTACATAGATAAAAAAAGGAGAGAGAAAAGTACAGGACCGATTCAATGATTTAACCTTTTTATTTTATCCATTGATTTTGTGAAAGTAAAATTTAATTTGTTTTATATATTTTATTTAATGTTATGTAGATGTTGTAAGTTTTCCATGTCTAGTATATTTTTAATTTTAAAGTCAACAAATGACAAGGTAAAAGATAAACGTGGACAGAGGTGCACTAATTTTTTACTTAGTCTTACATAAAAAAATGAATGATTGTATTCCTATAATCTCTTTTGTTTTTTTTTTTTAATTAGATCTGCTAAACAACAATGTCGTTAAACTAATTTGATTATATTTAAAAAAATAATAAATCTCTAAAACTTATTTTTAGTTCTGAGTCAGCACCCTCTTTATTTTTCTTTTGGTTCCTCCACTGCTCTTCGCCATTCAACTTGGAGAGGAGAAATGAGAGGTATTTTTCATATAGGACTCCCACAGGAGATCCAGAAGATGAATTTAAATATAAGAGGCTCGAACTCATAATCTTTCAATCACAAACGCAGATAGTTCTCAGCGAGCTACCCCACAATTCATACGTCTAGTATAATTGTTATAGCTCTTTTTTTCTGCATTTTTTTTCCTGACCTTTTTTATTTTTGTGACCTCTTTAGTTATATGTACTTTATCTATTTTCTTAAAAAAAATATTGATGTGGCACAATGAGCGGCCTATGCGCACTTATTTTAACATTAAGTGTGGGTTATAATATATAATTTGCATTAATTTTGATTCACGAGGCCAATTTGAAATGTTTTATATAATAATTAATAACACTGATTAATCATTAAGTGATGATTTAGGAACATAGAGGCAAATAGATAGACTTAGGTTAATTTGATCACAAACACACTATATAATATATATATCTATATATAGAAATACATGCATAAGCATGGATTTGAATCTTTCTCCTCAAACATAAAACAATTTTTTTACTGGATTTAATCAAAATAATTGTTTAAAGTAAATTTAAAGTAAAACTAAATTAATTTGACAACTCCACACTTTGTCTGTCCCTACTTGTTTTTTTTAACAAAATTGTAGTTTATAACTTAAAAAAAAAAAACTCTAAACACTACTAATGATTTCTATTATAAATATAAATCTAAACATCCTAATAATTAGGACATCCACAAACGTACAAGTCGGCAACGATCAAACAGTATTACTGCACTGCCACGTTTAAATCTCAACTCATTGTCACTGACATTAAGATCCGTACACCAACAAAAGTGCAAGCCCGATTCATTTGGTCATCAATTCCCACCCAACATTTTAACAAACTCTCACCAGATCTATCTCATCCCAATTCCCTCTCTCTCTCTCTCTCTCTCTCTCTCTCTCTCTCTCACTTCTTGAAACGCCAACATCGCACGCCACCTACGCAAACGCGCAGACAACTCTCGTGATCTACTCCATCGCGGCCCCAGACCCCGGTCCTCCCCGTTTCCAACGCCCATCTCCGCGAAATCTCAGCCCTCGGTTCCCGATCCAACGGACCCTACTTGTTCCCAAATCTGGCTGGGATCTCCCTCTCTCGGTCTCTATAAAAGCGAGGTCGGACGTGATGGAGAGGAGGCGCACCGAAAGCCCTGTTTACTTGCGCCAAGGCAGCGGCGGCTCCAGTAGCACGGGGTCATCATCGCCGGCTATGTCGCCGGCGCACCACCGCTCCGCGTCTGCGTCTGGGATCTCTGGCGTGCGCCGGACTCAGAACGTCGCTGCGAGAGCCGCTGCTGCCAGGCTCGCGCAGGTCATGGCGTCGCAGAGTGCTGCTGGCGATGAGGATGAGGATGATGACGGAGAGATCCCGGTTGCTGGTGCTGGGTTTCGGTATTCAGCTCCGATAAGGGCTTCACCGGCCAACAGTAGCAATGGCGGTGTTAGTGGTGGTGCTGGGGCCTCGTTGCTTGGGAGGACCACTAGATCTCCTTCCCCTGCGGTAAGTTCCTATTTTTGTTGTCTGTTTTTTTTGTTTGAAATGTTTAGATCTCTGTTAGCTTGAACATTTTCTTGCGGCGAATTTTGTAGTCTATGTGGTTGAGACTTAGTGAGAGCTTATTTCGAGTAGATCTCTGTTAAATCTCGACTATAGAAGTGATTCATGCACAGTAAATATCATCAGTTTATTTTGCTATGCCTTTTTATGAACATTTCGATAAACTGGTCTAGATCCAATGGAACATCTTTACATTATTCAGTGGAAGGAGGCAGGATGTGCAAAATTAGAGTCTTTCTGTGATATTCTTAGTAGAAGTTTCAGTTCATTTGTGGCATTTGTAGATAAGCTTATTGCAATGCGTGAAATCTTTTGTGCTGGATCATGAGAAAATGCTGAAATCTAAGGTGGCAATTGAGCCGTGGCAATGTTTTGGGTTGCTGATATCTAATTTACAATGGAATTTTTCTTACAAATTTCTGGCAAATGTTTATGAAATTCTCAGTATTTTATATATTTATATTTATTATTATTATTATTATTTATAAGAAATGCTGGCAAGCCACTGTTTTCGGCAAAGACATGCATTGAACCATCAACCTCTCACTTGGTGAGGGAGTGCCTTGCCAACTTTTCTATGAGAAGGTTGGTTTCAGTATGATTTTCATATGATGATTGGCTCATTTGGTTTTGTCACATTTGAATTAGTTAGGTCGGAACTTTGTAGAGCACACTCCATCGGTTCGCTCCTCATCAACTGGAAGACCTTCAGTTTCAGTCCGTACAGCACCAATGGTACCTCCAAGTAGAACGTCATTAAGGACCCCGTCACCCATTCCACCAATAGAAACTCCTATTGATCAGCATAGAGAGAAAAGGTGGCAATTCTGCATCCATATCATCCTATTTTTAAGAAAGAGATATTCTTTATCACATATCACATCATGATAAACACATGTCACAGGTTTCCTGCAGATATGGGGCATTTAAAGTCAAGAGAAATAAGCGATCAACGTGAAGCTTCTGCACTTAGAGATGAGGTATTATATATATTTATGTGCCTAATATTTTTGATTGGTTGTAAGTGCAAATTATTGGCCAAAGCTTTTCACTATGATTTCTTGGTTATTTTAAAGCACACCTGCTCTCAGGTTAGTCCAAAACCCCGCTAAGGACAGCATGAACTTGAACAGGCTTGTTCAAGGTGCTCTTCTCTGGGTTGGAGTAAGCTTTAACCAGTTTATAATCTCTCACAAACAGATATGCCATGTTGTCTTTGCCCCTGTTTGTTGACAACGAGTCAAGTATCTCTGAATCTGGATTGAAGCCCTCATCTAGTGTTTAAGATATGGAATATGGGGGTGGAATGTATCTCAAATCCCGTCTTTTGGTTAAGATGCTAAGACTTTGATTTATAGACAAATAGAATGTGAGTTGAAATACAGTGTCTCCATGGCCATTATATTTCAAATACTCTGAAATGAACACCCTCATTCCCAGAGAATCACAAACCTTAGGCGTATTTGGTTTCATAGAATAGGCTGACGAGGATGGCTGTATAAGCGTTTGATTAATCATTATCAAGTGATAATAGATGTTCCAATGTCATCCTTGAGAATGCTCATTGCGTATTTGGTTTCATAGAATAGGCTGACGAGGATGACTGTATAAGCGTTTGATTAATCATTATCAAGTGATAATAGATGTTCCAATGTCATCCTTGAGAATGCTCATTGCCATGAAACTCTGAGTAGGCATCCACTCTCATGTGGTTGGGTTTGCTCCTTCTCACTTTAAGTGGGAGTCCAAGTGTATAATTGCATACTGATCAATTTGATAGTTTTGAATTGTATATTAATTTACCAAATCCTTAAATTTGAATCAATAGTCCGTCTTTTGAATAAATGTGTTTTTAAAATTGTAATACTATAAAATGCACAACAAACTCAAATGTTGATATTTAAAAATAAAAAATATAATAGAAATGATCACTCATTTGTACAGAACTTTGACTCTGTTAAAGCCCTTCTCGGGCAAATATTATTTTTATATATGAATTGAGTTATATACACCTAACTGATTACACTTTCGAAACCTTTTAAAATAGTTTAGTTGCATGGGTATCTCCCTACGGAAAACCCATATATGGGTATTTATGGTCTTTGAAGTTTTCTTTTTCTTTTAATTACTATTATTTCACTTTATAGTCTAATTACATATTTACTCTTTGGAATTTGTGATTACATGTGTGTTCCCACTGAATTTATATAATTGCTCCATAATTTTCAACAATTTTTTAATGTAATTCTATTTAAACTAAATTTATCACAGATTATACATGTTTTTAAATGCTTTATTTTAGTTCTGAAGATATGGGGAGATAATCAGGAAAAATAAAATGATGAAGAAGAAGAAGAATATCACAACCCTAATTTACTATAGTTGTAATCCTTATAATATATGTTTTAAATGAATAAATGGATACTGATTTAATATTTTATTATGTAATATCTTTTTATTCCAGCATGTTATATTGTAAACAGAACATGATAATGGGACTGGTAATTCCATTCCATTCTAGCCTTGATATATTTCGGCTTACCAAGCACATGATGCTCTTCTATTTATTTCCTTATATACAAATTTTCCACATAAAATAACAAATGAAAATAGATTTAGATTTAATGGATTATGAAAGAAGTTAGTTATATTTGCTTCTGATATAGACCAAGAAAATAAACACTTGATAGAGCGATCAAATTGGTTGACTATTGGAGAATAAACAAGGATGAGGTATATGATATCAGGCACAAAAGTTGGATTGGTTATCCTCAATGAAGGATATGAACTCGAAGTAGGTTGGCATCATTAGGAAAGGTTTGGGACAAACCTGGTTACAGGAATAACAACATAGACGAACCTCCAGGACAATCTTTTTGATGGTAATGACTAATGACTGACTATAGGTAGCTGGAATTCTCTTTTTGAGTGAAAAAAGTTGAAAATGTTTTTAAACTTACCCTTTTTTCCTCTTGCAGCTTGATATGCTTCAAGAAGAGAATGACAATATTCTTGAAAAGGTGTGCTGTAGCCTTCCATATTACATAGAAGAGCTGTTGTTTTTTCTTGGCATTTGACAAGATAATGGAATATTGTTATTCAGTTCCGACTTGCTGAAGCTAAAAGTGAGGAAGCAGAAGCCAGGGTCAGGGAGCTCGAGAAACAGGTCCCTTTCTGTATTCATTGTCCTTTTGCTTGTGTTTATGAATGTTGCTGTTTAGCACAGGCATAATGAGCTTAATTTATGTAGCATTGGGTTGGCTTATTTCTATTGAAGCTTAATATGCTCGCTCTGGAGGTGCTTCCACCTTTTTTTTTCATCACGGAGCTATAGGTTTTTTTTTTCTTCAATAGTTCATTACTATTCACAGCACTGTGTTCTTTTCTGATTATCACACTGATACCGTATTTCTATCTGTGTTCATCTAATCTGATTTGACTTAATTGAGACTGGAAAATATGGATGTGCCTGCTTTTGAAAACTGACAAACTATTTCAATGAAGGCATGATTTTCTTTACCTTTCTATCGCAGAAAGGAAATCAAATGGTACCTGATATTTTTATCTATTCCACTTGTTGTTGTCAGTAATGTTTGATATACAACGATATTGGAGAAATGAGCTGAGCATGTAACTTCTATTTCTAGGTTGCTGCTCTTGGTGAGGGTGTGTCTTTAGAAGCCCGGCTGCTAAGCAGGCGAGTGTCGAGTTCTGCAGTCATTAGTAATTGCTTTTTTGCGTGCATTCTGGCATTTAACTTGTTATTTTCAGGAAGGAGGCTGCACTACGCCAACGGGAGGTAACTTCTTGACAAATAGCTCTGCTTCTTTATTTTTTTTATACTTTTTATTTTTTGTTTTTGCAAACTTCTCCTGCTCTCATAGCTTGGTGTGTCATCAAATGCCAGCCTGGGCAGCATTTAAGGTTTTTTAATTTGAGCTTTTGAAATGACTTTTCTGTCAAAATTCAGGCTGCTCTTAAAGCTGCCAAGCAGACCAAGGATGGAAGAGACGAGGAAATAATTGCTATTCAACAAGAATTGGAGGTACTTTTTTTTGCCATTGTTACTGTCCATTTTGTAATCTATTGCCTGATTCCTTTTTTAATCCTTACTTCACAATTAATTCTGAAATTTTCTTCTAAGCAGTCTGCAAAAGAGGAGGTTGCGAATGCAGTTGAGCAACTCAGAGAAGCTGAATCCGAAACAAAGTCTCTTCGCTCTATGACACAGAGAATGGTTTTAACTCAAGAAGAGATGGTTTGTGCTCTCATAATCAATTACTCTGTAGGATTTCTTCTGGTCAGGACAACAATCCATACTGATCTGATTAAAAATGCTTCTTACTTTTTAGGAAGAGGTTGTTCTAAAGAGGTGTTGGCTTGCTCGTTACTGGGGTTTAGCTGTTCAACTTGGTAATCCACGTTGCTGTGATTTGTTCAGATCATTTAAGCTCGGGTGCTTCAGATATTGTTTTAATGTATTAGATATGACTTTTTATTTTATTTGTTTATTTAGTTATTTTGTGTATGCCTTTAGAATATTTTCTGTTTTCTATGATGTGTTTTCCATCAATGTGTTGTTTCTTTTTTTCATCCATCATTTTCTCTATTTGATTTGTGCATCAAACACTTATTACTAGGTCCTAATCAATCCAAAAGCTCAAGCTTACAGAAAGAGAGATTATTCAAAACCAATTTGTTAAATTAACTGGTAGGGACTATTCAAAGCCAATTTGTTAAATTAACTGATGTGGAACTATCAGTTATTCCACTATATTGAGCATTCCAATTGGCATATTTAGATTAATGCAGTACAGTAATCTCCTGAGGTATAGTTCTCTGGAGATATCCACCACTGACAAGATGTGGCCATCTATCAAACAGAAATTATCATTTTATGAGACTTCTGGTTGTGATATATGGTTGCTTTTTGCTGCATTCCTGATATCATGTCTGATTTATATTTATGCACAAGCATATATTTATATTTATATATTTTTTGTTTATGTAGGTATCTATCCAGAAACTGCAGCGGAAAAAGATGAGCATTGGTCATCATTAGCCCCTCTACCTCTTGAAGTTGTTCTTTCTGCCGGTCAGAAAGCTAAGGAGGAACCTAGGAAACAAGGCACAACATATCTTCAGTACTAGCTTTGGCAGATTATCCTTCTTGTTGTTTTTATGTTTTCAAGAAGTATTTACTTTGTCTTTAATAATCTAAGGTGATAACAATTCTGAGAGGAGAAACAAGCTTGTGCATGATATGAGTGATATTACTGGAGAAGGCAATATAGAGAGCATGCTTTTGGTTGAGAAGGGTTTAAGAGAACTGGCATCTTTGAAGGTCACTTTTCCTGGTTTTGTTTTTATGCCTGATAATTATTTTCTCAATTGAATTCAGTTTCTTAAAATCTGAGTGACACTGCTATTTTCTTCCCCTTTATCCTTGAATTGACATACAATGCTGAATATTAATGGTCTTCTTTCTCATACTTGGTTATTAATTTAATATCCAGGTGGAGGATGCTGTGGTTATTGCATTAGGTCAGCATCGACGGCCAAATTTTGTGCGGCAATCCACATCAGGTTTGCTGATATAGATTTTGTTTATTAACTGTTAATAATATGCAAATGGTTAGAATTTTCTTAGTGGTAGTATAGAACTGTTATAGGAAAAACTAGATGCAATTGTTGCTTGATTTTTATTTTTATTTTTTTGTTTTAATCAGTTTAATGCTATCATTTACCTGTTCTAATCTTTTTATGGGTTTTATGACCAATGGCTGCTGTATAGAGCTGCTATATGTTTGTCTTGTTTCTCATGTCAGTGAAATGCTATCAAGTTCTCTTTTTTTTTTTTTTTTTTCTGTTAAGATATTCAAAATGTATGCCCTCATATTGGAGAACTTGATGACTTCTGGCTCAAAACTTTTGAGTCTACAATGCATCAGTGCAAGCAGTTATCAAGTTCTCAGATAATGTAGAAGATTACTGAGTTGTGATCTGGAACTCTTTTATTACTTCTCTCTTGTTTTTTTGTTTGTTTGTTAATTTATCATGTTCATGAAATGCTATCTCGGATGCTTAATTAAATCTAAGGTACTGCACTTCCTATCCGAAACCTGTCCATTATTTTATTTCAGGGTTCTGCTAAAATTGGTAATAATATAGCTTTATGTGATTTCTGAAGGACAGCTAGTTGTGATTTGGAAAATGAAAACAGATCAAGGGTGAGGACAAGAGTGATCTGGAACATATACAATGCACTAACATATTAATCCCTGTATGGACAAAAAAAAAAACATATAAAAATTGAAGATATGGAAACCATAGCTTTATTGAAGAACAAAAAATATGCACATGAGACAAGGCAAGTCTCAGTGTCTGGATCTGTCACTCGTAGTCTTCCATTGCTTTACTGATTGTGGAGCTTCTTTATTTCGGTGTTTCTGCTCTCCATTATAGACTGCTAATGCTATTGAATAATGCTAAAGTGCATGGTGATTGGCTACTAGAATATTCCATTGTCTTAGCAATGTGTGCTTTCCATGTGTAACTTTATCTTTTCTTTCTATCTCAAGGAATATAACAAATCATTCATATGCTTCTTTTTTCCTGCATTCAGATCTCAAGTCACCTGGTGATCCAAAGTTTGTGGAGGCATTTGGTAATGTTCATACTCTTTTTCTGCAAAGATATCCTTCTATTGGTTGATTCTGATGGTTGTCTCCCTTGTTGAGACCATCCATAAATCCTGCCAGCATCATCAAGTTTAGAAGTCTTATTTGTATAACCAGTCCTTACATGCGTTTTCTTTTCTTATTCTTTTTATTTTTATTTTTTGTGTAGTTTATTTATGTCTTATTTTCATCCTCTATGGACATATGTATTTTGTAAGCTTTTTGGTGAAAATATCACTAATCAAAATTGACATTTCTTACAGAACTCAACCAAGAGGAGGCAGAAGATGTTCTTTTCAAGCAGGTAATTTTTGTTAAAATCTTTATTACAATAATGATGTATTGTATTGGTTAAGCAACTGGTGTAGCTTGGTGCACCACCTTTACCTTCTGCAATACCAGTATGCATACTTAATCATGCGTACTTGTTTTCTGCAGGCCTGGCTGACATATTTTTGGAGAAGGGCAAAAACTCATGGTGTTGAACAAGATATTGCTGAAGAACGACTGCAGTTTTGGATCAGCCGCAGCAACCAGTCACCAACTTCTCATGATGCTGTTGATGGTAAGTCATACATCAGTGGACCGTTATGTATTGCTGTTTGTCATCAACATTAAATGCTAAATATTCCAAAATGGACATGCTGTTAGATGTTTCTTGTATAAAATTTAACCTCCTGGGAGTGCAAATAGTTTTTTTGAAACGGTCCCTAACATCTATTACATATGTTCTATGTTTTGCTGTGTCAGTGGAGCGAGGTTTGATGGAACTGAGAAAGCTGGGGATTGAGCAACAACTCTGGGAGGCTTCCCGACGGGATATCGAGCAAAAACTACCCACTGATACTGAAATTTCTTAGTGATTATTACCTTTCTGTTGTTCATTCAATTTGTCTATTTTTATTTGTTTGATTCAACATGAACATTTTACTTTAGAAGTCCACCTTGAGCTATCGCGTTCTTGCGAATGAGTCATATATATATACACAGACGGCATTGATCATTGTATGAGTTCTGGATGTTTTGGGAAAACCATCTCTCCTGTAAATAGGTGGCTTTGCTTTATTTCTGCCATTTTGGTTATGAATATTGTAGTTTTGATGATCTATAATTTTAAAACCTTGTGAGTGAAACACCTGGCATTTCATTTGTAAAATGCGTCCCAACTTTTCAATGTTATGGCTGTGAAGGGGAGAGACCCTTTGCATCCGGAGATTGTGATGTTATTCTTTAGTTTTCTACTGATAAGAAATAAGGATGTGTGGTTGAGACTTGAGAGGCAAGAGTGTGGGGTTAAAAGTAATTTTCTTCAAACATTGGATTGGAGGGAATGATAAATTTGAGCTACCAAAAATTTGATTTAATTGATATTATTAAAAACTATTTTATTATTATTTTTTTTTTCAGATAATAAGATTTTTTTATTAATATTAGTAACTTTTAATAAAAGTAATATACTATTTCTCCTGCTTGTTTGGTAGGGTAATGGTTGTTATTTTCCAACTAAACAAGGTGTTAAAGAGTGATAATGTGAAGTCGGGAACGAGTAAATTGCTAAAGAGCGCAAAAGGCGTAACACAATTTACCAATATTTTGGATGTGAATATTATTCCACTGGCCTTATATTTGAACTTTGAATATGATTCGTTAATAGATACGATTTGGTATATTTTTCATCGGCATCAACACGATGGCAAAATATCAAATAGGATATAAGAATATGTCCTTTCTGCCCACAAACTCGCATGCTTTATATCAAACACTCCAAACAAAACAGCTAGATTGTTGGACAATATATAAGCATATGATGCATCTGAGTCCACCTGCACCTATATTATCCCAAACTAACAAGAAACAGACATAATAGACTTCCATGGGAACCTACACTAACTTAATACTTCGAAGTTCAGACACAACCTCAAAATAGTTCAGCCAAGACTAATACCGACCAACCAAAACAAAATCATCGTCATCAAGGACCTGTACATCCTTCTTCCCAATGAACTTTTCCCGCCCGATGTCTTCCACAATTCGAACAAATTCCGTCCTCTTTGCAAGTGGAAGAGGGACATACGGTAGCCTGAAAACAGGCCTCACCACTCCCAACTGAGCCAAAGCAGTGTTGAGAGCAATAGGGTTCGGTTCATGAAACAACCATTTGATTAGAGGCATCATCTTGGAGTTCAGCGAGGAATTCACGCCGTCAAACATGAGAGAATGCATCAGACTAGGAACTAGGTTGCTGGCAACAGATATAACTCCGGTAGCCCCATACATCCACCTAGCATCATGGCACTCATCATCGTTGCCGCTCCATGTCCCAATGCCCTCATCCGCATAGCCTTTGATACGATCGTTGCCTGCACACTCCTTGACACCTGCCATGTTAGGGTTCTGCGAGACTGCATGAATGACTGTCGGAGGGATATCTTGTCCGGTTCTAGATGGCACATTATAAATGATAGTTGGACCCATGGAAAGAACAGTCTCAAAATGTGACAACATCCCTGGCATGGAGGTTTTTCCATAATAAGGATTGATATGGAGGGCTGCATGCATGCCAACAGCAAAACCCTGCTCGCTCGCATGGATCGCCTCCCTTGTTGAATTGCTCCCGGTGTTCCCTATCACTTTGATTGAGCTTCCGAAACAATTGACAGTATGGCCAATGAGCATGATGTGCTCATCCCAGCTCATGAGGTGTCCTTCACCAGTTGTGCCTCCCACTATCACACCCTCTGCTCCATTAACAATTTGCATGTGCATCAGGGAGTCATAAGCTTCAAGGTCAAATCTCCCATCAGGCAAATAAGGGGTCTTGATGGCTGTGATTAATCTGAGACTCCTAATGTCATCGACTGAAGTCCTGCACATTAATATAGAGGGGAAAAAACTGATAAGAAAACAAAGAGTTATATATTATGAAAAGCCAGATAACAGAGATGACCTATCAGAGTGTAGGTAAGTACACAGGAGCAACCAAGCATATCTAGCTTACCATTAATTAACATGTAGATATAGATTAATGTGAAGCTGCAAATCACGGATGAGTGATAAACAGTGAAGTTTTGATGGAAGCAAATGCCATAGAACTACAAAAATTAATGTTTCTCTTCAGTCTTTACAACAGATAAGAAAATGCAATGACACAAAAATAAGAGAAAAATTGACACTGTTTGAAACATAAGTGAACATTCTTGCATAATTGTAACAATAGGTCATCTCTGTCTAGCAAAACATGTTGAAGCTTACATGGCAAGTTCAGTAATCGAAATGATGGTTTGCTTTTCTAAGTACAAAACTAGGCAAAGTAACATAATATCTTGAATAACATAAGCCACAGAGATAATAAAGTTTTAGCGAACAACTGAAACTACAACTTTTCTGAATACATAAAATTCTTTCCATTAGTAAATTTCACATCTGACCTGTTTTTCACTTCAAGACTACGCATTGGAAGATGATGATTTGGAATTACAGCAGCCTCTGGAGATCTCCATCTTCCACTCCTGCACTTAATTGTTTTCACATCAAGCTTTTCCCCCCCTTCATATACAAGACTCACATTTCAAAAACAATATAGCCTAAACATACCATGTATAATAAAACAACTACTCAGTCACAAGAGCTTCTGAACAAGATGATCTTTGCCCATACCATGCATATGCATATTGCAGTGAGTACCAGGTTCTCTATGCTAAACGCTGCCATGAAGACTAAGCCACTCACTTAATTCTCACCGTTAACACTAATACCGTTGCCAAATCATTCATCCTTAAAACACCAAACAATCAAAATTATGAAGAATTAAAAAAAAAAAAAAAAGAATCCTTATCACTTGAGGATTTAGAGCCATCTTTGCCTTCGTGCGTATCCAGTGTATAATCACCAAAATGCAATCTTTATTGACATACAAATTAAAACCATCTAAAAAAACAGTTCATTTGCATAAAAATCCATCTCCAAACACAGAAAAAAATGAGAAAAAGAAGAAGAAGTAAGAGGAGAAAACCTCCGATGAGTATCAGCAACAAAAGGACGGCGGCGATCGAGTCCAAAGGCCAAAGCAGAGTCCTTTAAACAAAGGCTGTTGTTCAGAAGCAACGAATGCAACATCCTGACCTCTAGCTTGTAATGGAGAAAGGGATTGGCTTCAGGGGCTAGATCTGGACAGGCGATACGATTCAGAAGGCAAAGGAAATGGAGATGAAGAAGATAGTGCTCGCAATGAAGGAGAAGGAAGCAGGGCAATGGCGGCGCAATGCAGCAGCGACATCATGGAAGGGAGAGAAGACTAGCTAGGGTTTCTGGTTTGGTGTGAAGACTTATCTTTAACACACCAGAATCAGTAACCACACAGTCTAATTAGTAATTAGCCGAGACTAATGATAGTATTATAACTGTATTAACTGCTGGACAATCCTCACCTGTCAAAGACTCGTGATTAATTTCATAATTAAGTATTAAACAAATTGTATGTAATTTAAGAAGTTTTGAGAGAGAGTTGATTTTTTCACTCATTTTACATATGTTGTAAAATTTTTTTTAATAATTTCAGTAGTTATAAGTGTGATTCCCAATAATGTTCTTTGTTACAAATGCCATAAGATGACTTCTTCTCCCAGCAATGATCTAAAGCGGCAAAACGGGTGTGGGTTTTTTTTTTTAAATAATAAAAGTTTATAAATCATAAATTTATTAATAAAAATTTAATTAGAAAGTGCAACATGACATCAAAATAAAGAAAGAAACAAAGAGAATGAGATGGAGCTGGTGTAATGTCCTCGTCTAGTCAAAAACTCCATGTCTCTCCCAGTAAAATAGTTGCAGATTATATACATGAATATGATATACATGATTTTCTTTTTTAGTTTATGTATACAGATTTTTCAATAAGTTTTCCCTTTGTTTCATCATATGAACAAATTGACAGACTTGAAGTTTTAGTGGTAAAAAAATCCAACAAATTGAAAAAATAATTAAAGATGTTAGCATAAAAATTAGATATTGGATATTATAAACATAATCCATTCATACAATCCCTTTTGCATGAAGTTGTATTATGTTTTTCGAGAGATGTAGCATGGCATTTTAGAGAGGATTGATGTAACGCAATCTCTCTTATGTGAAGTTGAGTTATTTGTTTTAAATTAAACACGAATGATTAAAAAAAAAAATGAATCCCTTCACAGTTCACAGATGATGAATATAGCAAAACAGAAATAAATATAAACATTAAAAATTTCAGAGAACCTAAGAAGCATGAAACTGCCTGCTGCCACAAAGAACCATATTTTGATGCATAAAGAAATCATATCATATTGTCTTTTTATGGAATAAACCAGCATCAAACACATTATAGGCCTACATTTTTTTCCAACATTATTACAGAAATCATAAATTGATTCAAAACCATAATTCAAGGGAGGAACAAACTATACAAATGATAAATTCAATTCCAACCCTGAAATTTTGTGAACTTAAAAAAGCAGCTTTCAGAAGGATAGAGTTTTATCACTTGATCGTAATGTAACGGTTGGTTCCATGCTTTGCCCAATGATCCTTGAGGTCTAGTGGCATAGACAGATCATGGCCCTCAGCTGCCAATCGGCTGAGAAGCTTCGAGAACGCGCTGCCGCTCATCTTTCGACCACCAACTCGACCGTGGCGCTTGTTGGGCATCAGTGGCAGCGGGTACATCGATAATGTGGTGGTGCAACAAGCTGATTGCCACCCGCCGTTTCCCCATTTGTAGCACTGATGAAATTCCCCTGTGCATGAGCATACAGGCACTGGCATTGATGAATCGTCGTATGCAACCATGTTAAGTCCCAGGTCTTGACCCTTCCATTCATGATGGTTTGGCTTTGGAACCTCCTCGCTGACACTAACAACTTCATTCTTTCTAGACTTCTTCCTTGGTGACTTTAATGGCTTCCTAGCTGGAACTGCTTGACCTTTGGAATTGGAATCCTTCTTTGGGCGTCTACCACGGCGAGGTTTTGCACTGCTTTCAGTCACATTTGCAACAGGGAATACCTCACTGATATGCATCTCCCTTGCATGATCATATTGCATATCAGGCAGTTGCTGTGGAGCAGAGTTGGCATTGGGATGGTGCTGCTGCTGATGGTGGGGGATGTTTTTTGTGCCTATGGAAGTGGTGGATCCTCCATGTCCACCGTTATCCTGAATACCACCATTTTTACAGGCATACTCGAGAGCTTCGAGGGTAGCAAATGCCTTGTCTCGTTCTATGATGGCATTATTACGCTCAGCAATTGCAGCATCACGCTGGAGATATGCTTTGTCCCGCTCAGCTAGCGCTTCTCTCTTCTCGGCGAGGGCCTTGTTGCGTTCTTGAAGAGCAGTATCTCGCTCGGCCATGATGGCTATCAGCTTCATGGTGTAGTTATCCTTCATTTGATTTGGAGGCATCATCCACTACAAATATAAAGGATAAGCAGAAAAGTGATGTAAGCACGAGTCAGGAATGCAACCATGTGCTGTTGGAGAGAGCTAATTAACTGCTCAGGATTTCATTATTCACCAAAAACTCGGAAGATGATTACAAACAGTGGGAGCAACATAGAAGCTTTATAATTTAAGTTGACAGAGAGTAATAAAAGTCAACAGCTATGTTAATACCCACCCGTCTATTAAGGTAGACTAGAAATAGGCCGAGTTATTTATATACTTAGATTGCTGATCAGGATTTGACTGAAGTATGTGACTATGCATGTGTTATTCAAAAAGATGAAAGCAAAAGAAAGTAAGAATGGTGGCTAGGACGGATCTCAAATCATCAGGGAGTCTCCTGAATATATGTCATAGTCAATATATCAAAGACATGCATTTTCTGGAGTTCTGCATGCAAAAGCTCACTTCTTTTTGGGCCTTGTTTTGGATTTTTTTTTTTAGTTGCCACTAGCTGACTTCCAGCAATTTCCAGGCCCTTACTAAGCATCAACATAGTCCTATCAACAATATTATTCTAATGCAATAATTCACTTAATCAATCAAGTGAAGCAGATAGAAAGTAAGAACAAATCTAATTTAGACAACTAAACTTCTAACCCTCATCATTAGTTAACTTTAAGCTGCCAGGGATCACAGCATTGGCAGGAATGGAGTTAGACATTTAAACCAAGTCAGACAAATGCCACAGGAGTTATTAAGTCTACAGAATCTGACAGCGAAGCACTTTAGAGGAGGCAATCGTTTAAAAGAGTGAAATAGGCAAATGAGATAACAAAATGGGTCAACATTGTTGAAATTTAATTATGATAGATATTTAGTTTCCACACATCAGCATGGAAAAATCTAGCAAGTACAAAATGAGTGCTTCATACAGTCCAGAGTATTCACCATTTACCTGAGCATGCAGTGATTTGTATTGATCAGCTTTGTGTCTTCCACTTTCCCTTTGTCCATTTTCATCCATATCTAAAATTACTTTTAGCAATGAGGGTAGAAAATTTCCTATACCTGCAGTCCTTTCCAATGGTGACCATTTAACAGGAAAATAAATTGTTAAGAAATATACATATTTTTTCATATAGAAAACGATACAGGTGTATTACGATCTAGAGAAGACAAAGCTCAAAATCAGTAAAAGGCGAAACTGAGGAATGGTTTCAAATGAAAACTTATTGCTTGGAGAAAAGGTACAGCTTTCTGGGAAAATAGAATAAACAACTAGGAATAAGCTTTCTACAATACTGATGTCCACCAAAAGCATGAATCAAGAGAAGGAAGAAATTTTCACATACAAGCCAAAGATTTCCTGAAAATTAAAAGGGCAAATAAGAAAATTAATTCTCACCATGTTAATCAGACCAGAAACAAGCTCAATTAGGACATAACTAAACCTGTAAACGTTAAAAGAAAAAAAAATGATTAGATCACAAAATCAAGAAAATTGAACCATCAAAAGGTCAACATACATACTAGGTGCACTATCATCCAAATATTAAGGCTTCAGTTTCCAATATACATTAATGCTAGACAAGGACCACATGAATGAAGTTTGGTGTTTGACAATATGTAGAAGAAAAGAGCATACAAAAGCTGCATAGTATAAATATCTTGTTGTGTAATTAAATGTTAAGATTTATGTACATAAAACATAAATAGCAGGGAAAGAGTCACACTTGAAGGATGATTGGAACACCAGATGTTGCAAAGGAGTTCCTAGAATCAAAGCTGCAAATGATATAATCATGTAAAGCAACAGAGTTACCCTTATAATTCTTCACTTTCTTTCATAATTTTATTTTGAAGTCATAAAGACCAAATCTAATCTTACTAAAACTGTTACAGTAATCTATTATAAAGATGTTGCTCTTGATTTACTTCAAGAACTACAATGGAATTACAACTTCTTGGAAATTCCTAGATCAAACGGCTCATGAAAAGGATATTCTAGATATGAAATAGCACACAATAAATACCTCCTCCTTAAGCAAGCATCCCTAAAAGAATAATGTCAATATCCTCCTATTGCCACTCTGGCATTCGATCATGCTGGGACTAAACTGTTTCCAAACTTCTCCTTCCCCAATTTAGCAAAGATGAAGCTATCATGTCACACAACCAAGCAGCTTCACCCCATATCCAAGCTTATATACAGCTTTTTTAAAAAAAAAATGAATAATCCTTCATTTCATCCCATCCCAGAATTAAATATTTCAATCCATTTCCTCATTTCCAGAAGATACAAATTTTCTTCTAATGAACTCTCCTTGCACAAACCAACCAGTGATAAGTATCTAGCAATCATGCGATTGAAGGCTGACCATCATCTGAGATGAAGATTCATTTGTGATTTTAAACACACCCGTAAAACATTTAACATGCAATGGGGCAAAACGGACTTTCATGTCAACTCACTTTTATACTTCTAATAGAAGAAACTCAGTAGCCAATTTAGGGGAACTAAAACCTAACTGGCACTTGAAAATTTAAAAATGCAACTCCCACAACCACATCATCAAGCTCCAAGGCTAGACCCCCCAAAAAATATGATGTATTGAAGTTTCTTTCATGAAATTATTTGAAGTTATTATTATAGGTAGCATCTCCTTCGAGAAGAGATGCCATCCATCTATTCACTAATCCAGTTACTGCTTCCTTGAGATGCAGCAGTTGTATATGAGAAGTGAGAGTCACTAAGTTCACATCTGAATGTCAGCCAAGATGAACAACTTCATAAAGCTTTTTATAAAATTGTGAACAGTAGTTCAAAGTTCAAAGAATGCTTCACAAAACTAATGATCTAACAACAAGAAAAAGAAGAAACTACACCATGATGTGTTCAGACCATCTGAACACTGTAAATATAAACTCTGCAAAAAGAAAACAAAAAAAAATGCAGCAGTGAACGAATGTGTACCAGCAAATCAATCATACTCCTCAAATAAACTCCACCACGGAATCAGATCCAAGAGGCATATTGCAAGCAATATGATTTACAGAAGAAACCAAAGCTCATCATACCCCAAATTCATCAAAATTTAATTTTTAACTATCAAGATCACATTTTTAGCCAGTCAACCACCGAAAAAAAGATCCCCAAACTAAACCAAACCACGGAATCGCAAAATTTCTCAGATTAACGAGATGAAACAACTCTAAAGATTCATGAATGCGGCAACAAACACCTAAATAAAGACAAATAAAGTAAACATAGACGAAAAGCAAAGCTCGATCGAGAGGAAAAACTTCAAACAAGCAGATAAGATTATGCATCAAGAGGAGAAGATTAAAGAGGATTACATTAAAAAAATTGAAAAAAAAAAGAAGAAAAAACTCACCTTCAAAGGGATTTGGTGAAAAAAAGGAGAAATCTGGTCGGTCTTGTAGACCTTGTTCCTCTTTGGTTGCCAAAATTATGGGTTCCGTGGATTTTTCTTTTCATCTCGTCCTATTTCTTCATCCTCTGAACACTGCTCTGAGTTTTCTTTGCCTCCGTGTTCTGACAATGGGTCCCGCTCGCGGGTGGTAATAAGATTAAAACATTTTCATTTTCTAAATAAATAAATTAATATATATATATAAGAGTACTAAAAAAATCAGTCTGGTTTTTTCCAATTTAATAAAAAATAGGGAAAATTACTATTCACCCCTCGCGAATTGCAAAATTTCCCAGACAGCCCCTGCAAGTTTGTAATACCCCAGAAAGCCCTTCCGTTAGTGTTTGAATTCCTTTTTCCCCCCTGTCGTTCATTTGTACAAGGTTTATGCTGTGAAATACCGTGCGTGCCCTTGCAAATGGTGGGAAAAAAACCGCCCAGTCACATATGTTTTATGAAAGCAAATGGCGGACTTGGGAAGGCATTGAAGGACGAGTGCTGGTCCATATGTTTTCGTATTGCGTGGGCGTCAACGGCTAAAGAATTTGATGATACGGTGAATGAATTGCGGGCCATATCACCAGAAGCGCACCGCTGGTTGCTTGAAAAGTCAGATTTGTCACATTGGTGTAATTATTTGTTTAAAGGTCAACGTTGGGGCAACATGTATTCAAATGTCGCAGAGTCCTTCAATGCGTGGATAAAAGAAGCTCGCCATCTACCAGTGACGAGAATGGTCGACTCCATACGGTATTTGAATGTTTGATTTTCATTCGGTTTAAACTTCTTCGTCACTGTTTAACTTCGTGTGCTTTACGTTTGCCTATAATGGTTTCTGTTTAACTATGATGGTTCGTGTTTAATTATAATTTTCTCTGTTTAAATAATTACGTTTATGTTTAACTATTCTTGGTTTACCTTAACAATCAATTATAATTTGTTATGATACAGGTTCAAATTAATGCGGATGATATGCACCCGTCGTGAGCAAGCGAACAAATGGGACACCTACTTATGCCCCGATATACATAAGAAGGTAGACGAAGTGGTTGCGGAAAGCCGAAATCTTTATGTTGGTCGTTGTGTCGATGATCGCTATGAAGTCCTTGACCATTGCAGCAACTCCGTCGATCTATCGGGTAGAACATGCTCATGTCGCAGGTGGCAAATTTATGGTATCCCGTGCACACACGCTTGCGCTGCAATAATGCAGACAGACACCAACGTTCATCAATTTATTAGCGACTACTTCACCGTCGAGACATACAAACTGGCGTATAGGGAAGCTATTTTCCCAATACCAGACGACGACAAGCCTACAGACGACAATCGAGAACTCCATCTGCGTCCGCCGGTTACGAGAAGGCAACCTGGGCGACCCAGACGGAAGAGGATCGAGTCGCAAGCTTCCGCGGTCCGCGAGTTACGGTGCAGCCGCTGCCACGCGTCCGGCCATAATCGTAGATCTTGTACTGAACCTGTCGCCGAGTAGGCATTGTAAATAAACACCTGTCTTAACTCATAATAAGCATATTTATGTCTATATGTTTGATATTTACACAGTAAGTTTAAACAGAAAAATATTATTTTAATGAGTACCAATGTTCGTTAAATGGAGACATTACTATTTAAATGGTTTAAGTTATATTTAAATGGAGAACGGTTTGTTTGAAGGATAACATAGAAATGTAGTACATATCACACCAAAGCGTAGTTGTCCGGTCAAAATTGATCGACCCTTGGAATTCTCATTCGAAGACATTTAATGTATCTCCTGAATCGAAGCAGCCAAGTTGAACGACCCTTCAATTTCCCGTCTACTGTATAAATTGCCTTGGAGTGGAGTGATTAGATTATAAAGTTACAAAAACAATTGATGCGACATCTGCTCGACCAGGGGATCGCCGGGACACATATCGGCAATGTAATCGGTCCATCCTTCGAGATCAGAGAATCCGGAGGCGATGACATTACTGATATGCATCCTGGACATCCCCTGTTCGATCAGATATCCCATCAATTGTTTTAAAACTTTATGAAGGTTTCTAGACACCAACAGATTTTGCAGGCGAAGATAGTACAATGGCCAGGGATGAAGTTACCAAAAACAATTGATGTGACATCTGCTCGACCAGGGGATCGGCGGGATGCATCTTGGCAATGTAATCGGGGATTTCTTCGATATCAGAGGCTTCCCCGGTGGTTGTTCAACTTGCAATTTGAACAACTGCCTGCGAAGCCTCTGATGTGCAAGATTCCTACGATTACGTCGCCGAGTTGCATCTTGCTCATGTCCTGGTGGATCAGATATCTTATCAATTGTTTTAAAACGTGTCCTTGTTTAATATTTATTCTCGTATTTGCAATTTATGTAATGAGTTATTCTCGTATTTGCAATAAACATATTTCATTTCATGTGTGAAACTGTCTCTATGTTTAATAGTTAAACAGAAACGGTTACTTTTAACCATTTAAGTATTAATGTTAAAGGACTACAATGCCGATAGTACAATGGCCAGGCTGATAGTTAAACAGAAACTTTTAAATTTAAATATATACACTTACAGTTATACATAAATAACATTTGTTAAAGATTAACATAGTTAGTTAAACATAATATCTCAAAACAATAACTCAAGTCGGTTTCCCCCCCCCCCCCCAGTCGAAGACTCGCCTCTTTCTATGGTTCTGGTCCTTCGACCTTCAATGAGTATGCGTGCAACATACTGTAATCGGAAATATGGTAGATCCTTTCGAGGAAGGCGTAGCTTGTCACCTTCGAGTATTTGCTCGATAAATCTCATCACATAAACGGCGCAGTCGGCACTTCCTCGTCTCCGTCGTGCGGTGGCATCGTCGTGAATTAGAGGGTACAGTATAGTCGCCGGCTCGCCGGACTCCATGTCCACACAATAGTCAAAAAGTCTCCTCTGTTGAGATATACAAACTGATGTTAATAAACTACTGATGTTAAAAAGTCTCCTCTGAATGACCGAGGCACTTACCATTTCAAACGCGTCTCTCTCGTACTCGTCACCTTGGCATGACGAATAATGTCTGTATTCTTGTTTGTCATTGTCAAGCACCACCACATGGAAGCGGCCAATCATGATGATTGGGAAGATAACAATGTCAACTTCATGCCGGTTTCGCGCCGCGTCTCCGATCATAGCGAGCGTCGACTCGCACGCGTCAGGCTGCTTGGACATAAACAATGCCAGTGGACGTGTGATGGACGCGCGTTTCTTATAAGGGTATGGTACCCTCTTCAGTGACTTTTGAATTATGCATACGAACGCGTCCATGACATCGTCGGGAACCGTTTCTTGTCCTTCAAGCATGGAGAATAGTTGTCTCCGTGTAGTGCTGACAAAGCCATTAGTCCAAACGATAGTGCTGCGGTTAAACGGTAACAGACACAGTAAGAGAAAGAAAACTATAGTCAATGCTTCGAACAGTGTCATTCGTATAAGTTCCCAGTGCTGTCCATTCATGTAGACCTTCAATTCGGCTATCGTCTCCGCTACCGCTGCCAAGGAGCATCGCCCATTAACTAGGGTTGTCGCCATAAGTCCTCCGTGGAGACGATGTTCGAAAGGTTAATTCCGGTCGTACAGTGGCGAAAAGAGAATATATTCAAAATCCCCAACCTCCGCCTAACACGGACAAGTTATTGCAGTGCCCGTTACGAACCGCCCACGACTTCCCATGTATAGTTAAAAAAAAAAAACGTTTCGTTCTCTCAATCAGTGTTGTCACACAGAAGCCTGATTACGTACACGAAGGATTTTATATTTAAACATAGAATCTGATAGTTATAATATAAAGGTTTTCGTTAAATGTTAACTATCATAGTTTAAACAGAGAGTTTTTATCGTATGTATAGTTAAAGGTTTTCGTTAAATGTTAACTATCTTAGTTATTGCAAAAGAATGTATGTTACAAACTTTACAGTAAAATTGAGAAAGAACTTTATACAGGATTGACTCTCGAGGACGTCTCCCCTTTATCCCCGACGCCGGCTGCCCTCCCATCCAAAAGTATGCGTGCGGCGTATTTCAGACGTAAGTACGGCACGTCCGTTTGCGGTACCCGAAGCTTTTCGTCAGCAAGAAGTTGCTCAATGAACCGCATCACATACACCGAGCAGTCAAGACTTCCTCGTTTTTGTCTTGGAGTGCTCCTGTCGTGAATGAGGGCGTACGAGGACGTCGCCGCCTCGCCAAGCTCCATCTCGATGCAATTATCGAATAGTTTCCGCTGTAAACAAATAAATTTTGAAGTCGAGATGGAAAATTAGGAAGTAAGTTATTTCCGTTATAGTTAACACGGGAGCTTACCATTTCGGCGGCGTCTTCGTCGTATTCCTCGCTCTGGCAGGAAGAGTAATGCCTGTACTCTTGCGCTATGTTGTCGAGAACGACGATATGGAAATGGTCATGCAAAATTATAGGCATTATTACGATGTCGACTTCGTGGACGTTCCGCGCAGCATCGTCTATCATGTGGAGAGCGTCTTCCGCCGTGTCCTCCCTTTGGGAGAGGAATAGTGCAAGTGGACGGGTAATGGAAGCGCGCTTCTTATAAGGATACGGTTGAAGCTTCAGCGACTTCTGGATGATGCAGACGAAGGCATCGACGACATCGTCTGTCACATTCTCCTTACCCTCGACCAACGTGAACACGGCCTCGCGTGTCGTCTGAACTGCGTCAGTCCTCCATACGGTAGTCCTGATGTTAAACAATAACGTTCATAGTTAAGTGGATAATGATATAGTTAATTGATAACTTAAATAGTTACATACAATTTACAAACAATTAAATATTAAAGGAGATAGTTAAACCGCAAGTGTATTTATTTAACTGTTAACATAAATATACTTACGAGTCCATGACACAGTTGAGGAAGATTCTTATTATCTTCTCTTCGAATTGGTCGAGACGCGACATTCCGGCATATTTTTTCTTCTTCGGAACGAATTTTTTCTGCGCCTCGTCGACGTCTCGTTGCCCTTCCTTGGCAGCCTCTTTATTCGACTCCGGTACTGCCACAGAGTCTTTAACATGTGACGGTGCCGGTACGGCCACAGCGTCGTCGACGTCTCGTTGCCCTTCCTTGGCAGCCTCTTTATTCGACTCCGGTACTGCCACAGAGTCTTTAACATGTGACGGTGCCGGTAAGGCCACAGCGTCGGCGACAGCGTCTTTTTTCGGTTCAGCTGCTAACGTGGGCTGACTCGACACCGGCAATGCCACGGAGTCTTTATTCACTTCTGGTGCCACTGGCGCCAGGATTGTGTCTGCCTTCGTCGCGCAGCAATCGTACGCCGGCGCCGGTGCCTCCAACACAGGGAGGTCACTGACAAGGGATTCAATTAACGTGTCGACGGCGGCAGTCGCATCATCGGGCAGAGACACATCCATTGCAGCCGGCGGCACCGCTGCCTGTCCTTTTTCCAATGGCGAGCTCGGACCTGAAGTTGGCTGAGCCTCCGCCATTGTTGGTTCGACAGCATTTGGTACTTCTGTTGCCTCGACGTCGGCCGGCGGAGGGAGACACATCGTTGCAGTCCTCCACATAAGCCTCTTCCTGCGCGGGACTCTCGCGAATGCCCTCGCGAGAACGTCGTCTCTGGCAATCGCCGGGGCTGCGTCCGTTGCATTCGGGCTGCCGGAGATCGTATCATAGTCATCCGGCCTCGTCGTGGCCTGCGAACGCGCCTCCAGAGCATCAACGCGAGCAACAAGACGTGGGATCTCTTGCAACATTAACTCGCACGTCTGCAATAGACGTCTGGTCAGCTCGTCGCCTGTTGGTGTCGGGGAGGGGGGTGGAAGGGGGCTTGCCCGTCGGCGAGCAGTCCGTGCGCGGTGCGGGCTCCGAGAAGGTGATCGGCGTCGGACGCGCTTTGACGATGCTGCCCGATCATCTCTCTTTCTCGCAGGCGGAGCGGGAGTCTTGCTCGCCAGCGGAACGGGAGCGGAAGCGGGAGGAATAACACCTCCGTGGCCGGTGGCAGCTCCGCGGATGGCCCCAACAAATATTTGTTCGTCCTGGTTGGCGGCGACCAGTTCGGGAAACTAACAATTGTAAAAATCCAATACGTTTAAACAATAAACATACGAGTTAAATGTTAAGAAAATAATTTAAATTGTAAACATAGTTGTTAAATACGAATTATTATATTTAAACACTAACACAGATTGTCAAACACAAAAACGGTAAACTTAAATGAAGATTCATTAAATAGATTCATTACCTCTTTTCCTTCAAGTGATGAAAATAAAGTCCCCGTCGACACTTGCTTCCGGTAGCTGTTTTCACCGTAGCACAGGATCCTTGGGGTCTTTCCGAAATGCAACTTCTTGCCGGTGCCGGTGAGCTCATAGAACCAGGTGGTCAACGCAACCGAGCAACCTTTGACGTACCCCGTGTTGGTCTTGTTCCCGGCGCATCTCGCTTGCACTCGAGCGGCCGCTTGTGGAACGTCCTCCATTATCCACTTGTGGGTCGCTTGAGCCCATGCAAATCGTCCCATGGCTGGTAGGTCGTCGACGTAGTCAACGATCCAAACAGGAACAGAGCAGGAAGTGTTAGGGAAGAGGATAGTACCCATGAGGTACACCATGAGGAGCTTTACAAAATTCTCCTCTTCCCCCCTCTCGCGAACTATCCGCTCAAGTGTGTTCTTGATGGAGTCTTTATTTCTCTCGTAAGATCTTGAAAAATACCTCAGCTCGAACGGCGAGTGTGTCTTCTTCTTCTGGAATACGACTGCGTTCCCATCACAGCGTAGACCAAGGATGAGACCCACATCTTGAGGTCTGAAACTCACGAGGCTGGCCCCGATCCTGAATTTGCTGCTGCGGCCATCGAACCTCTGCAGCAGAGAATCAAGGAGGGCTCTCTCTTGGAGGACGGCTTCAATCTCGGTCAAAGCCGCGAACGGTGTCCTTCTGATGATCTCCCAGTGTCGTCCAGTCATGTGAACTTTCAATTCATTCAAAGTCTGGACCACCGGTGTCAAGTAGCATCGGCCGTTAACTAGGTTGACCGCCATGACCAATACACTACAAGAAGAACAATACATTTGTTTAGAGTGATTTATTAAACAATAACTCTATTAATTAAACAGAAACTTCCTTTGTTAAACGGAGAGTACGATTGTTAAACGGAAACGACATGTATTCAACATAAAATCCAACCATTACACTGATACTTTTAAACACAACTCATACCCACATCAAATTAACGGGGAAACACACATTATAATCATTTGAAAACAGAATGAGTTTGCATAACCATCGAAAAATCTCCTGCACCACAACACTCTCGCTCTCGATACTGTGCACAGACAAAGAAAACCCTAGACGGAAAATCTCCCTGCAAACTACAATATCATCCAATAATGAAACCATGAAAATGTATGGCCAAAAAAACAACAGAGACGATACTTTACAAACGAAATGGCGAAAAACAAAAGAAAAACCGCACAGCTTCATCGCCTCATTACCTTGGTTGGAAAATCGACGAAATGACGAAGACTAGAGCGGGAGTTCTCCTTCGAAACACTGCCGAACAGGCGATGATAGCAAGATGCCCAACCGATGAAGCGGCGATGATAGGAAATAACCGGCGCCAGTAATGGTGTTCTCCAGTGATTAAACAAATAAAAATAAACCGCTTCCTCTTTAAGCGGAAACATCATTGCACACAAGGGCATTATAGTCAATCCACGCTTCAAATGACACAGCATCCCACGTAAGGGCAATTTCGTCATATATATTCAAACTTAACACCGTCAATCACCGTTACAGCATTGGGGGGTTTAAATTTCTATAAAATCAAAAGGAGGGTGTTTTTAGGGATATGAAAATGTGTGGGGTTTTTTTGTGCATATTGCAAACTTTTGGGGTTTCTTTGGTAATTACCTGTAAAAAATATCTCAAATTTTTATATTCATAAAAATCCTTCTTTGTAAATCATTTATTTTAAATTTAAATTTATTTGAAATTAGTAATATATCACACCATAGTACCATTCACACACACACTGATGGATTGGCTGGGCCATAGCTTAGAGTGTTGAGCTGTAGATGCATCAGATAGAGAGCAAGCTCATCCGAATTTCTTGTCAAGGTGTGTGAGTGATTGATGCGGGTGCCTGGTAACAAGTACATCGATTGAAGCTCAGCCATAGAGGCAGGATAGATAGAGGTAGTTTTTATTTTTTATTTTTTAAATAACTATTAAAAAGAAAACAAATAAAAAATGACTTAATAGTATAAAAAAACAAAAGTGGAGTCACTGATTGGGACAATTGTAAACTATTAGGAACTTACAAGGGCTCTTTTCAGCTAGGTATTGATATGATAGCCATTTGGAAAATTAAAAAGAAACATAGGCTCCCATAGGAAAAAGTCCTGTAAGAAAGCTTTTTATATATATATAGTTTAAGTCATCTTCGTGTGTACATATGCAGATGACTATTCACTAAAAATGTTTATTTATAAATATTAAATGATAATCCAACAGATATAAATTATATAAATTGTGTGTAAATTTACTATTTATAATTATTATGTGCTATTATATGAATACTGTTTATTAATAAATTGTAGCATGTGAATGTCTTTGAATTTTAAATCTTCCTCTCTTTCTCTCTCTCTCTCTCTCTGTATATATATAAATGAAAAATAGAATTTTAAATTTTAAAATTCATTTGCCTGGAGTGAGTAAGTACGAAAAAGATTACATTATGTGTGGACACAACGTGATGAAAAGTTATTGACAAATTTTTTTAAAATAAAAATAGATAAATCACCAATTCATTATGAACACATCTTTATTAACTTCTTCTTTTCATTCTAAAATGATTTTCTAGTATATTTTTTACTTATTTGGTTGTTTTTTTTTGTTTTTTCCTTGCATATGATGTGATATCTTTGTTTTTTTTGTTTGTCTTTGTGTTGTGTTTTTCTTATTGACAAAATTTTAAAATTTACCAATTCTACAATTGTTTTTTTTTATTCGTTATTTTTAAATTCTCACATTTAATATTAATCAAATAAAGATAAAACCATTAAAAATATAAAAGATTTACTTTTTTTTTAATAGAACCAAGCAAAAATTCACATGGGCTATCAAATGTAATGCTAAAGTAATAAATAATTATTGTTTGATAAAAAAATGAATAAATAGTGTATATTGTCTTAAATACAAAAAATACACAAATCTCCATTGGCAAAATAAAGACTATAACAAATAGTGGTAAAATAATAATAAATTGCATGATTCATTAATTTAATACGTAATACTTCGAAAAAAATTACATAAACATCCACTTTATTTAATATTATTATAATAATAAGATTATACACTTTGAAATGAGTAATGAATTTGTTGTGATTTATGAATACTTAAATTTTAAATCTTATCTTGTATACCATTCAACTTGCTAATCATCAACGAATCAGTACCCGGTAGGACAAACTCCTTTTTTAACGTTTGCAATGAGGTGGGCCTTATGCAATTCTTTTCTTTTCTTTTTTAATAATGCTAAGGGTATAGAGTAATTATTTAAATTGCATTAACAAGCTTGATTTTTTTTTAATTATAGATAAAATATAGGTAACACTTAAATCCTAGACTTCTGAGGGCAAGGAATAAAATATTAATTATTATATTGCAGAGGTGATCCATCCACTTTTATAAATAAATAAAAAAAATTCAATGACAAAAAACATTTGTATATTTTCCCATCCATTGGCTCTAACGTCTGTGGTATAAAATTACCACCATCTCTATTGTTTTTTCATTTATTTTAAAAATAAAAAATATGTCATTTTAAGATTAAATTGTAAAATCACCCAATAAGTGAATGATTATGAACTTGTTAGGTGATTAACCACCATAACTGATGCACCACCGTATTTATTTATATGTTTGACATTCTTGTGAGGCGGTGTTTATTGTCTTCATAAAAAAAAATAATGATTATGAGTTTATATATTAAACTATCTATTTGATGTAAATTTTGGAAAAGCAGAAATATAACAAATTTATAAATCATAAACAATTATTACTTACATTATTTGACAAGTTATATACAATCTTTTTTAAATGAAAACAACTAGCTACCAAAATAACTTTTAGCCTGTTATGTCGCAAACAAATTCATTTACATGGATGCCAGGAAACAAATACAGATATTTTGGTTCAAAATGAGTAGATGCCAGCAATTAGAAGCAAATCATGAATTGATCTTTGCCTAACATCTCACTCATCTAATATTTACAGTTTTATGTGATTTTTGGTGCTCATAATGATGAGTGTATTATTACCGATTGGATTAATATCACCAATTGAAATAAAAATTATTCATCAAAAATCATTTAGTCTATTGACATTGAGTTATTTGTATATCTAATTGTGCCGATGAATTTGAACCTTAACTCTATGTAAAATAGAGACTTAAGTGTACTGTTTTTTTTTTAAAAGTGGATAAACCACCAATTTATTGAAAAAAGATCCAGGAAACAGGATTGACTCAACAGGAAATACAACTATGAGAAGACAAATAAACTGAAGACCTCACCAAGAGGGAGGGAGGACAAAGAAAGTAAGAAGAAGAACAACAAAGGGAGAAGTGGAGGTTGGGGCAGCGAAGACTTCCTACTGGAGACACAAGCTTGCCCAGTCGGCGGGAAGTGAATTACTCATGATCTGAAATATGCTCGGGGTTGCTGGAGTGATATGTTAGTCTTGTGCTCATGGAGCGTTTGATCCTTTGGAAAGCTTCGAGATTAGCCTGCTGATGTGATTCGGAGTCTGCAGAAAACTAGGGGAGAAGCAAATTAGCAGTTTTAAAGAAAATAGAATGAATTGGTAGGAAATTTAAGTTAAAGATGCGATTATTCTGTTCCAACCAAATATTACAAATAATTGCTCGAGAGATGAGATCCCACAGATTCCAAAGGGTAGAATTTAGTGCGGGAATCAAGGAGGTCCAGATATTAGAGATTGAGCATGGGGTAGAGTCTATAGGAAAGGTTTGCTTGAAGAAGGACCAAATTCTTTTCGAGAAGTCACAATCGATAAAAAGATGTTCAACCGTTTCTGAATCTCTGTGACAGAGTACGCAGGTATCTGTTGCATTTAAATTACAACCTTTTTTGAATAGGTTAATGAGAATGTGAATTTTGTTATTCCAAACAAGCCAACAAAATAAAGTGATTTTGCTTGGTGATTTGGTTTTCTAAAATTGGGAGTAAAGCGGACTACAGGTACCTCCATCAATTAAGAATTTATAAAAGGACTTAACAATAAAAGTTCCACTTTTATCTAATGGCAAAGTATAGAAATCTTCCTGGTCATTAGAACAATCCGGAATTGCATTTAATAATGTGGCGAAGTTGTCATTAGTAGTTGATCTAAAGAGGTTTCCAGGATTGTCGAGTGAGTGGCTGAATTGTCTTAAGGAAATCTTAGGAAAAAATACATTCCGAAAAAAGTGATGGCCAAAAATCTTTTGGAGAATGTCCTTCAAACCATTTGTCATGCCAAAATGAAGTATTAGCCCCATTTCTTATAGATTTAGAGATACATGCTCGAAACATTGGTAGAGTGGTGTTAATTCCATCCCAGAAAAATGATTTGTTTCTTGGTGGGCGTTCAAATAACACTCCAGGTGGTTTTCTAAGTGAATAGTTGGAATCAATAATGTTGCTCTAACAACTATTTGTGCTCAAAGTAATCTTCCACCACCATTTACCGAGTAGGCCTTTGTTGAATTCCTGGAGACTAAGGATTCCCCAACCGCCCATTTCTCGAGGACGACAGATCCTTTTCCAAGCGATTAGAGAGATACCATTAGAACTTAAATCTGGTCCTTTCCACAAAATTTTTTTTCTAATTTTATTAATGTCATGTATAACCCTAGCAGGTAGCTTGAATATTGACATCCAGTATACTAGTACTATGTATAAGACTGAATTGGTAAGGGTAAGATGACCCTAAGGATAGGTAGATTGCTTTCCATGGTGCGAGTCTAGATTTGACCATGTCAATGAGCTTTGTCCAATCATGCACCTTGGATGTCTTCCAGATAGGGGTACTCCCAGGTATGTAATTGGAAGACAGTGTCTTTTACAATTTAAAATCGTAGCAGAGGAAATATGTGGCTGAAAGCCATAATTAGTAAAGTAAAGACAGATTTTAGAGAAATTGATTGAAAGACCAGAAGATCCTTCGAAAAGATAAAGTATTAGTTTAATGATATGAAGATCTTCATTCCTTCCCGTAGAGAAAATGATGAGGTCATCTGTGTATTGTAAATAATAGATGCTATTGGAATTATCAAGTTAGACTCCAACTAGAACTTTGGATCCAATAGGATGATTGAACATTACACTGAGAGCATTAGTAGCTAGTGCGAATAAAAGATGAGGGAGAGGATCACCTTGTCTTAATCCTCTTTTGCAACGAATATAACCTTGGGTTGTGCCATTAATGAGAATTTGTGTCTTAGTTGTTTTAAGAATGGTACGAATCCAGGATAACCATTTGGGTCCGAATCCCCTAGCTGCAAGAATCTCAAGAAGGAAGTCCCAGTTAAGAGAGTCAAAGGCTTTTACAAAATCCACATTGAAAGCAAAACCCAAAAGTTTCTTCTTTTGAAAATTGAAAATTATTTCTTGAGCTGCGACAATATTATCTGCAATACATCTTCCTTTTATGAAGCTAGATTGGGATTCATCAACAAGGTCATTAATTACTTGGCTCAATCTGGTAGCAAAAATCTTAGAGATGATTTTGTAGGTGGAATTAATTAGATTGATAGGTCTGAAATCAGAGACTTCAGTAGGGGCGTTTGTTTTAGTGATAAGTGTGATATGGACCCTATTAATGTGTTCCATATTGATTGAACCATCATGAAAATCATCACAAAGTCTCTTAAGGTCCTCCTGAATTAGGCTCCAATATTTTTGAAAGAAAATATTGGAAATCCATTTGGACATGGAGCTTTATCAGCATTTAAATCAAAAACCGCTTATTTAATCTCTTCAGTGGTGAAAGGGAGTTCAAGGAAGGAGAGATCAACACTTTCCTTGTAGTCGAAGAGATTTTGCCAATCAAGAAGAAATCTTTGAGTAATTACAGTTCCAAGCAGTGATTGAAAATAATCAGTGAAGATTTTGCCAATTTCCTGATTGCCTTTCACCCAAGTATTATTGGAGCGAATGCGGGATATGAAATTATTATTTCTCCTCCCATTTGCCAGTAGATGGAAAAACTTTGAATTGGAATCTCCCTTTTTAAGCCAAGTGATTATGGGTATTTGTTTCCAGTAAATTTCTTCTTGTTTGAATAAAAAGAAGAGTTCTAATCGTATTTGGTAGAATCAGTTGGATTCACCTTCAGTGAGAGATCTACTCTCAAGTGTAGAATCCAGTGAATTTAGTTTTAAAAGTAAGCTTTTCTTGTGAGTATTTGAGGCTCCAAATGTGTCATTGTCCCAGTTGTGGAGTATGTCTCTTAAGTTTGCTAATTTCTTAGAGAATATGAAAGCCCCACAGCCTTCAGGGTTAATTTCAGTCCACCACCCTGAATTAAATTTTCTAAACGCTCATAAGTGTATTTTAGCTTGCGATCATTTTACGTGTGTCTTCACTCTTTGCAAATGGTTTGCTCACATTTTATTAAATAAAATAAAATAAATTTTATTTTAATAACTAGTCAATTTTATCTAAATTAACGATTAAGCCCAATCTCATACAGAAAGGTGGAACAAAACAATAACTCTACTATATAGAATGTTATCCAAGGAAATCACAGTAAAATCAAAACCATTCTCTATGTTTCAAATTACACCAAGTTCCCCTGCTTTTCGTCAACAATCCCAACCAAACTCTCATTCACCAACTTCACTAACAAAAACACCATTCACAGTCAAAACCTCAGCCAAAAACACACACAAAACACTCTCCGAAATGTTTCTGTCAATCTTCTAAGAATGAATATATATATATATATATATATGCAAAACTGACTTAATAATAACCACCAAATGGTCCAAATCCAACCCTCCAAAGTGGCTCAATCCATAACAAAGTTCCCGGCCAATCACAGAGCAGCAACTCCCTCTATAAATATCCAAGGCTTCAAGTTCTCTCTATGCCGTATAACCAGTGCTATATATATATCTTTATATATCTAGATATTATTCTGATTCCCAGGCATGGCTGCAGCCGGAGAAACCGAGCCGGTGGCGGTGCCGGTGGCGGATGAGCAACCAGAGAAAAAGCCAAGGACTTCAAAGGCTCCTAAAGAAAAGAAGCCGGTGGAAGCAGCCAAGCCAGCATCTCCTAATCACCCACCCTACTTTCAGGTTCAAACCATTCATATCTTTTAATTTATGTTTTTCCAAGAAAATTAATAATAATCTTATATATATAATTCAGATGATCAAAGAGGCCATCTTGGCACTCCATGGAAAGGAAGGGTCAAGTTCTTATGCAATAGCAAAATATATGGAAGAGAAGCACAAAGAAGAGCTGCCTGGGAACTTCAAGAAGATGCTGGCTGTTCAGTTGAGGAGTTTTGCAGCCAAAGGAAAGCTATTGAAGGTTAAGGCTTCATTCAAGTTGCCTGAGTCTGAGAAGAAGGATAATAAAGATGATCATGAGGAAGAGATGAAGGTGGCTGATCAGCCTAAGAAGGAGATGAAGAAGAAGGCTGTTGTTTCTTTGAAGAGTGAGATAAACAAGATGGTTGGTGTGAGAAAAACTAGGAAAGCTGCTCTTGTGAAGGCTAAGCAACCCAAGTCTATTAAAAAAGGTTGATCAGAAGGTTGCTGGTGTTGCTGCTTCCTGAGTTTTTTTTTTTTAAATAGTATGAAAGCTTGTATGGGTTACTGGCTTTGTTTGTAGTTAAATATTTTACTTTATCTAATGAAGTATGAGATGCAGAGCATATTTGATGGTGTTTAAATCAGGGAATTGTTCTATTGTGTGATTGGGGTTGTCGGTCTGAGGAGGGAGACTTTGATGACTCAATTTGTGGTTTTTTTGGAGTAGAGGTCGTGGCAATGATTTATGGATAGGCATGAACCATTTTCATACTGTAACAAAAAGATTTTTATTTTTTATTTTTACTTTTTCAAGGCATAAGGTCATTTCGGAAAACACCCAAGAAAAAAAAAACATCATTCTGAGTTGAGCGAATGAGATAATTAATAGCAGAGTAAATATATATAATATAAGCAAAATTTTATTTTATTGTGCACTAATTTCAAAATTCCATGTTTTTATAAGCATTCCAAATGGTAAAGATGCTTCTATTATATATATATATATATATATATATATATATATATATATATATATATAGGGCTGTCAAATGATCAAGTTGTTCGTGAGCAGCTCGGCTGGGTAAAAGCTCGAATTCGGCTCGGAATTTCGAGCTTTCGAGCCGAGCTCGAGCTTGAATTTTGAGCTCGAATTTAATTTCGAGCCGAGCTCGAGCCGAGTCGAGCTCGATCGGGCTCGGCTCGATAGCTCGAAAATATATATATATATATATATATATATATATATATATATATATATATATATATATATATAATATCTTTTCCTTATTATATTATTTTAATTGTTAGGTTTCCAACTTTCTACTAGATCTGAATTTTCTAGATCTAAAGGCAAGGTTGCCTCCAGCAAGCACCAGTCGGCTCATATCTTCTTCTCAATCAATCCATCTCCGATCATCATCTGAAGGCAAGGTTTCCTTGTTCATCATCTTCATCCGTTCTTTCCCACTACTTCCAGACCCGATCTCGGCATCGTAAGTATCATTAATTGTTGGTTTTTCCTTTGCTATCTATTCCGATGGCCCTATTATTCATAAAGAAAAACAAGATTTAGATTTTGAGATACTAGTCGTTCAATTGTTGTCATTATTGAAATTGTTGCTGCATTATGATCAGTTAGATTCCTCTTCTTGCTTAAAGTTTCACTTGCAACCTGTGTCTAAAATGAATTGCTCCTTCTTGTTGTTCTGCAGGTCACAAGAGAAGCATTGAACAAGGCAATATCTATATGTGGACCAGGAGTGGAGTATAACAAGATAGGGAAAACAATACAGTAAGCTTTTGTTCAAAACCTTTATTTTAGAAGTTAAAAAAAAAAGTATATCCACCCACTGATGATTATTAGTAAATATTTATGTATTAATGATGAGGAGCTATTTTGCATCTTAAACCCCTGCCCCACAGAAGATTTTGTTAAAGCAACTTTAGAATATGAAGATATTGATGCGTTAAATTTTCTAGTGTGTTTATCATATTGGAGTTCTAGATACATCTTCTCTCTGATGCTTAATGACTCCATTAATCAGCAACATGATACATTGGCAAACTTAATTTTTAAGTTTTAAATTCTTCTGTCTTGTTAGTAAGCCTTTTGGAAGTTATGTGATGATTCAGTTAACTATAATTATCAAGAATTAACATAGTATAATGATATATTAAAAGCATATTTGTCATTTTCCTCCTGAAAGTAATTAATGTTTCTTATGATAGAAGGTATAATTAATTTATAATTTTAGTACTTTTGTTAATTTAGCACTTTTATTATTAATTTATGATTAATTTATTTTGTTTTCATGGCTATTAGATGATCAAGATGAAGCTTGCAAGTTACAGATTTATAAATGATCAAGTCTTCAAGATCAACAAATCATCAAGCTCTTTATGTCATCAACTTTAAGTGTTTGGTTTATGCTACTTAAATTTTTCTATTTGTGATTTATGAATTTGTGATGGGCCTAATGGCCATTAACTTTGAAGCATTGAATGTTAAGACTTTAAGTGTTTGGTTTATGGATGATTATGGATTTGTAATGTTAAGTATTTTTTTTTATAGATTACAAAATTTGTCATGTGTTTTATTTTATATAGGTAAAAAAGACATTTTCGAGCCGAGCCGAGCCGAGCTCGAGCTTTCGAAAATAAACCGAGCCGAGCTCGAGCTTTCGAAAATAAAATCGAGCCGAGCTCGAGCTCGAGCTAGCCTATTTCGAGCCGATTTCGAGCTTGGCCCAGCCCGATCAAGCTCGGCTCGTTTACAGCCCTAATATATATATATATATATATATATATATATATATATATATATATATATATATATATATATATATATATATATAAATTTTGAGATTTAATTTTAAATTTTTTCTGAAATAAAACATCTTATCAAAGGAATTTGGTACTAACTGGTCATGAGTTCGTTAGCGTGAAAAAAAAAATTAAAGAAAAAAATATATTAACATGTTATTGTATGCATCCTGAAAATTGGATAAGCATTATCATGGTTTTATGATTTTTAGTTTTTTTTAAATTATGATATAGTGATTGATTTCCTCTCCATTTATGTTTCCATATGTAAACATGGTGATCAAAAATACTTTTGGCTGAGTTTTGTGGAAATAATGAGTTTAAAGTGGGAGCAGAGGTATGTTTTCCTGTGAAGAATATATTTATTTGTCCTCATAAAAGGAGATGGTTAGGTATAGATTCCAATTTCCAATAGATACTATACCATCTGCTTTATGTTAAGTTTGGTCTGGTGACTTTTTTTTTTTTTTTTTTTTAATATGACGGATTTGAAAAAGTTCACAATATAATTTATATAATTTTTTTAATTATGAAAATTTTTGGTAGAAAAGAAATGACTCAAATGAGACTTATGGGTTTAATCTCATAGCTCACCAACTGTTTAGAGAATTTAAGCGAGCATCATGCACCTAAAGGAACAGTAAATTAAGTTACATTACAATTTAGATAAAATCAAATCAATCAAATTTATAACTAAATTAACGTCTACTTAAAATATTTTTATATTATATTATAATTAATGAAAAAACTTTAGCAAATTGTGCAGTTTTATACACCTTTTTTTTCTAAAAAAAAAAAAATTGTGCACTTTTCTTTCACCGTGCCTGAATCTGCATTGACCTAAACGTCACGGTTTTTCTTGTGCAGAGTGAAATATGAATAATTTGATATTTATTAATAAAATTATCTTAAAAAAATCATAATCAGAAAATGTGAAGGGTAGAAGTTAAAACGAAATTCCCATAAATAATAACAAAAATTAATAAAAAACATATTTTAGAAATATATTTAATTTTTTTGATAAAATGCAATAAACCTATATACAATCAGAGGTGCACACAAAAGGCAATAAAGAAACATGCACAAGAGAAAACAATAAGAACCACTCATAAGCTCTCACTTGTCCAACAAGGGGATTGGCCTACAAACCCCTCATGTGAAGTTAAGTAATGCACATCTTACAACAAATGCCTTTTGAATAAGGTTAATGTTGTTGAACTAAAATCTTTTGTTGTGTTTATTTATTTTTATTTTTATTTTTGCAAGGGTAATAAGCACTGACAAAAAGTCATGCATATGCGAAGATGCATTAGTTACGATAACTTAATGATCCTTTAAAAATTTATCATGTGGGGTGAACTAACACACGGGGCAATAACAATTTGTCACATATACCCAAGATGATATCTCGTGGGCCATAACCCCACGATGGTAAATCTCATATACCATGCAATTCCTTAAGAGATGGAGAATATAACTCCTCCTACATAAGACTTAGTGAACAATATTATATAGTATTTTTATAATGTTTGTACAGTGTTTTTGAACGGTTTTCACAGTACTGAGGTCAAGAGGTTTCAATCTCTGGGCTACCCAATCACCATTCTAATGAAATATCACTGGGTTAGTAATGGGAGATATTTAATTCTATTTATTTGTTTGCATTAAATTAAATGTTTCATTATATGTTCAAACAAATTATAATGATTAAAAAAATTATTTTATGAAAAAAAAGTATACTGATAGTTTGCAAAATGTTTGGAGTATAGTTATTACAACAAGTTCAAAGATCGGGCTCTAGGTATTAGATTAAATAGTTCAAGGATAAATGTTAAGTTAATAAAAATATTTTTTAAATATTATTTTAGAATTATAAATTATTTTTTAGTTTTTTGACATAGAATATACAATATAAATATCCATTCTTGTTAATTATAAATTAAATAATTTGAAGGAAAATAAGCAAATTGTTAATCACTTAATTGTAACTATAAATTAACAAAAAAAAAATCTTAACAAAGAAAAGGTTCAACCATAATGGTTAAAAATGATTTAAAAAAAAAGTAAGCACATTTTTTTAAATTTTTTTTTAATTTAATGAAAATTATATATTATTTTTCTTTTAATATAAAAAATAAATATAGCTAAAGAATGAAAATTTAATTTCAAAAAGTTAATTATACTCACCCGGGTCACCAGATTCAGTGGGTTTGGTTGGTTCAAGGTGGATAGATTACACCATGTTAATTATATAAGGGGTCAAATTAAAAAAATAAGGACTGATTTAGATACCAAATTTATTGGGTCGGTTGGTCTAGGTTTAGCAACTATATGCAAAATAGATGCTGGAGTTTGTTGGCCATATATTTTTATTAATAGTGGATATTGATTATTTTTGAGTTTTATAAAAAATAGATAGAATTAGAGTTGGAAATTTGAAAATCTCTAAACAGTGTAGAAAAATTGAAGAGACATGAATATGGGAAATGAAATAATAGAAAATTATATGTGGTTTATTCACTTTAAAAAAAAAAAAAAAACTGATAGAAAGTGTTAGAATTTCATAAATAGAATGAGTTTTTCAATAAGGGGTTGTTTGGTTCGTGGTAATAACATATTACCACATAATGAGATTACCATGGTAATATGAGTGGGAATGTTATATGGTTGAGAATATTGTGGTAATTTGATATAACCATGTTTAGTTAGGAACTCTTATTACTGGGAATAGTTCATTACCTTGTTTGATTCATGGTAATCAATTTGGTAAAATATAAAAAGTTATGAGATTACCATAGTAATTCAAGATAGACACCAAATTTGGTGGTAATAGGATTACCACCTTCTTGGTAATATTCTCCTGTTGGTAATGTCATATTACCATCTAGATTACCACATAACAAGTGGTAATCTTTCTCAGTGCAATGGCTCCACGTAACAGGCGGTAATATTTTCACATTACCGCGAACCAAACACCCCCTAAAATATATCGGAAAAAGTTTGATAAAAAAGAATAATAAATTTAGAGCCGGTTTATTGAACATTTGATTTAATACACAAAATAATAATTTGTGGTTTTGATTCTCTCGATATGTTGTAAAAAAAATATGCAATATTTTATTACTTAATTACATTTATTTTACTTTTTTATTTCTCAACTAAATATTATTTTTATTTTAGTTTTGGGTTGCTCTTCAATTATATATTATTTCATTTGTGGTTAATTTGTTAATTTTCTCCTACATTTTTATGAATAATATTAAAATTTAGTTAATAAATTGTGATTTATTTACTTTATTAAAAAAAAATTATATGTCTATACACAATATTACTAGAATTCATGTCAATATTGTTTAGTTTTTAATTATTTTATTACTATTTACTTGCATTATTTTATTAAATTATTAATTGAGAAAATTTAGGATTAATAATATGAAAAAAATTTGTATTACAAATAAAAATATATATTTCAAAATTATTATAATTGCAAAAATCCCAAACTTAACGAGAGAATTTATCTGGATGTTGTCAGAGGCACATTTTTAAGAGTAAATAGCACAAAAACTGTCATTTCAACGGGGACTTTATAAAGGACAAAATCAATAAAGTGCCTTGATGCTTATAATGCAAGATATATATATATATATATATATATATATATATATATATATATATATATATATATATCTGAATTAACACAACTCATAATAATAGTGATATTCCGAAATTTCCAGTTGTCAGAATTAATGTTAATTATGACTGATGTACAGTTGATATAAAGATTTATAAGTTACGTGTCTGATATTCATTGGGTCCGAACCTATTCTTGATAATTTGATTCTTTAATTTTCTAAACTTTACCAACAATATATATATATAGATAGTACATGGCACATTCTAAACTTCTACTAATTAGATTTAGCAGCCTCTTTTTACATCCAGAGGCTTGCTCAAACTCAAGTTCTTATTCACAAATGAAACAAGATTTGCACTTTTTGACACACGAAATAAAATAAAAAGTAAAAAAAAAAATGAAATAGAAGGAGAGCTCATTGGCTACTTCCTCTGCATAAAGAAACCACCTGGCTAGTTACACCAACCCCAGTTAGGTAAGTCTGATCCAACAATGCATGCATGCCTGCAGTTGCAGCACCACAATACATGACTCTGTGATCACTTCTCAAAGATGCATATTCCAAAATCACATTCAGAACTTGAGCTGAAAAATTCATTCAGTTTACTCCCATCTTCCATACCATTTTCAAGCAGAAACAATGCCATATCTGAATGCTTATCCATGCCAAACTCCGGTGTCTGTTCAACATCATTTCTGTCTTCATGACTCAGCTGAGATGCCACAAACTTGTCTAAAGCCCTCCAATCAGTCACCTTTTCAATGCCATTGTTGCCTCTAGCTTGTTCATCATCCTCATTCTCAGATGCAACAGAGAGCAATCTATGATGTTTGACTGATAATGGCATGGATGGGCTCTCAAGTTGGGGAAGCTGAACGAATTGGTTGGAATGCAAGAGATTCAGGTTTTCAATATTGTCTGCTTCTCGTTTACAAAGTAAGTTTTTTGGCTGCCTTTGAAGGTATTCAATTGGATCATTGATTGAGTTAAGCCTTCCAATTTCATCGTAGCAGTAACTAGAGTCCCATGCATCAGCTATGCTTCTTGTTTGGATGGTTGTTCTCTTCTTGAATGCTCTGCATACCACCCATCCTTCTTCCTGCAAAACAAGGAACAGATAACTTTACTGTTCTTTCCCTTTTTTTTTTCTGTCAATGAATAGAGAGCGTGCATGACATGTGACATGGTAAATATATGATAACAGAAAGGATTGAGATTGATTTGGAAAAGAAATTGTTAGCATATTAATATATGTCATAGATCTAATTAAACATCTACTCTTGTAACAGTTTCTCTAATTTCGTATTAAACTTTTCATTTTTTTTGCAGATACCAAGGAACTTATTTGCAGAGTGAAAACCTCAGAAAGCATGTGTAATTTACCCTTAATGATCTCTTACAGGATTTGGATGAATGTAGTATGGATCTAAAGGGCCATGAATAGTGTCTAACGTGAATAGTTTAGTAAAAGGAATCTTTCAACGTTAGTCCAAATAGAACAAACAAGAAAACGCTTTTTGTGAGTTTCTGTGACTGACTGGAAACTTTTTCACATGTCTTAAAATAAAAGACCAATCAGTAAATAAATTAACTTTTCAAATCTCTTGTCAAAAAGTAAATCAAAGAATTTCTCATACCAACCGCCCATGAAGAATAAAGGTGGCAGTAGTGTTGCATGCCAAACTTTCTTTTTTGTTTTCTTTCTCCTCACATGTTGCATGCTTATTGGTACAGTTTCCACTTTGCATAAAAGTAACACCTTTTACCATTCATAATTCCTAAAGTAAAACAATAAAAATCCTATTTCACTAACTAGAAATGCAAATTCCTTCTACTCTGTATATAAGTTGCCATTGCTCATAGGCAACAAATATATTAAGATGAAAATATCTTATCAACTTAATAAGATGCATATATATATATATATATAATCACTTAACAACAACATTAGACAAAATGTTCAATGTGTTCATATATGCTTAGACCAAAGTTTTGAAGCTTACCTGTGGTGGTCCATTTTCATCAGTCTCAAGTCTGTACTCATGCATGATCCAATCAGTTTTCTGCCCGTTTGGTGCTCTTCCCTTGTAGAAGACTAGCGTTTTTCGCATGCCGATGAGTCTGTTCTTTTCATGCACAGCCTTGTCTCTTCCGGTTGCCTTCCAAAACCCGGCCATCGTCGCCCTGTTTGTCCTAGTTCCAGTTGGATACTTCTTATCCTTGTGGCTGAAGAAGTACCACTCACTCTGCTCTTCATATCCTATTCCACACCGTTCTTTAAAAGCAATAAGGACTTTCATCAGCTTCATTGGTTTGAGTTATTATATATATATGTATATAACTACTACATTGTATGATCTTTTGAAGTAGAAATATGTGAAAATTCATTAAAGGTCACACCTTGGAGATCCCATGGTTCAATGCGATAGAGATCGATGTCTTTAATGACATCGAGGTCTATCTTCTGAGAAGCCACCTTCTTCTTGAGGTAATATCCAACAAGCTCTTCATCAGTTGGATGGAATCTGAAGCCTGGAGGAACACAAGATTCCATGGAATCCATCACCTGCATCAAGATTCCAACCATTCATAGTATCAATATTCTTGAAGTGAATACACAAACCAGTGCACAAGATCTTATAAACTATAAAGAAATTCTACTTAGAAACAGTTAGTATATATGTAGGTTTTAGGGGTTGAGAGTTGGTGCCCCAAAGTATGCATTCTGTGATGCAAGTCTGAACAAGGGTCTGGGGACATATATATATTGCAGCTCTATAATCATGTTGTCCCTACAAAGTGATGGTGCAAATGATTCATTAAATGGATAAGTTTTGTTTGTCAACTAAGAATTATAGCCACATATATGCATTATCCAAGAGAAGGATTAAGGAAGAATTATCTATATAATTAAAAGTGAATTTCTGCCTTTCCAGCTAGTGCGCTAACCATGGGACTGAAATATAATTAACTCATGGTCATGACAATGTATGAACACCACCATGAACACCTTTCTCTTCTGCATTAGAAGGAAAAAACAAACTGTGAACTATTTACATTCAGGAACAAGTCATTAGATGAGAACTTGATGTAGTACACTCATCATCGCCCTAATATGCTGACAGAATATTGAGTGTGTTATTAAGAAGAGAAATCAGAAAAGTAGTTTTAAAGCTTATCTTGATTGCTAAAAAATGAACAAATTAATTAGAGTGGTGTTCATGATAGCACTTACTCTACTAAGGTCTACATCATTCCGAAGGTACACAGAAAGACAGCAAATAATTAAAGTGTTTATCATCTAGATTAATGAGCAAGTAAAATTAAGTAATAGCTAACAATTGCCTTAATGAATGGGTATATATCAAAAGATTGCTATAATACTTCTCTTTTCTGTTCTTCTAACACATGTAATTCCAGTTGTTTGTTGGACTTCAAAAGCATACCAGATCCACTAGTGCTTCAATAAGATTGATTACATAAAGGAAGTTATTTGCATCTAAGTTTCCATTAATCATCAATTGCAGTATAGGTTGAGAAGGCTTTCTTCCCTCATGAAAGACAGTAGAAGCTAGCTTAATAAAGAAAAGGAGAAGGTATAGGGGACTAAAATAGAAAAGGGTGCAGTGTAGAAAGAAAGAGAAAGGGAGTTGAAGAAGAATAACAAGAATGGAAGCTCCTCTGAAGTCCTACAAATTAAGAGTGGGATGACGTGGGCATGGAGAGACAGCATGCGCTTGTATTTGAAAGGAGGTGGGAACAAAAGGAATGGAGCAGACAGTTCTTGGATCAGGCCTGCCAGAGAAAGAAAAGGCTAAAAAGGAAACTAGTTCTTCACTGCACAACTTCTGACTACTTTGTCCATTTGTCTTGGATTTCAATGGCAACACCCACCAGTCACCACCTTCTTATATACCCTTCTCATTAACATGCTAACACCACAAGAACTCAGGACAGATTATTATATACGAAGGAGAGGAAAAACGTAAGTTTTTATATAAAATGTACAGATGAATGAATGTAGGAAGGATTTCTATATTTCAGTACTCTAAAACTAGCTAATCAATGAAGACTCTGTTCAAGATTATAATGACATGCAAGATGGCAAAGGAAAAGAAGAACCAGATCTGCTAACAAAGTGGAACTCAAGATATATATACCCTTTGATGATCTGAAACCAACTTAGAGTACTATATTCCTCACTGATACATTGATACCAAAGGCTAGCTAGTTCCAAATTATGGGATATATGTTCCAAAACCATGCAGATAAATAAAACTCATAGGAAGAAACAAGATCAGGCATAAGTATAAAGATCAGGGTTTCATCCAAGTTTCCATGCATGGAATCACCAGGAGAAAAAAAAACTCACCTTCAAACACAAACCAGTGAACTAACCTCTCTTTGATTTTCCGGAGGAGAAGGACAGTGGTGAAGGATCCCTTTGAACAAATAAAAGAGAAGAAAAGAGAGAGTGGAGGTTATAAAAAAGGAAGGAGCCTTTCGATTGCGCGTGGGCTGAAGGAATGAAGGGCATGCCCCGCCTCCCTCCATTGTCTGACGTCACCCCTCACCCGCCACCTTTGCCCCACCTTCTTCTTCTTCTTCTCTCTTTCTCTCTCTAATGAGTTATAGTGATATATAATAGTACTACTGTTTAAATATGAGAAACATTTTAATTCTTTTAGAGTTGTAAAAAAAGAGAATATCTACCTCGAATTGAGGTGAAGTTAAAGCAACAAAAGAGAGGGAGAGATAATTGGGTGAAAGATTATATGGTTCTTTTGAGTTTTTGTTCCTTGGCAAGCCAGCCAACCAGCCAACTTTAATTCACAGAGTGGTCACTCTCATTTCTCATTGGGACGTACTAATTTGATCATTACTGGACCTGCTTGGATGGTAAAATGTCAGGGACATGCTAGAGAACATGATGAGTTGATTATGTTACTCCATTAGCTTTGTCTTCAATTCCATCCATATAGTTCAAATTAAGTAGGAAGAAAATTTTTAGTGTGTTAATTTATTTATTCATATTTATATATACTGTTTGGACAATTGGGAAAAGAATAACTGTTTTTGTGTGATTCTGCTAATTAATTAGCACTTTGTTTTGTGCTTCACACTGCAGATATCATGTAGGAATGTGGCTTTCATTGATGGGGTTTTCTGCAAGTACTACTGTACTAATGTTGAGCAATATGCTTTACTTGTCAAACTAATTATGCATCTAATAATTGATGATGAGGTAATGCTTATATCCATAAAAAAACAGAATATAATTAGTTGAATTAATATTATGATAGGCAAAACAAATAAAGAATGTTATTGCAAATTTTTTTTCCTTTCTCTTTAATATCTTAAAAAACCAAGGAAAAAAATTGATAAAATAGAAATTATAAGAAAACAATGTAAGTGTTTTTCTAAAGAAGCCGTCACTAACACTTGAGCATTGTTGCGGATAATCATCTAAGTACAAAACTATTAAATTTACTTGGAGTGGCATTTATATCATAAATATTTTTTTATAAATATAGACAAACCATATGCATGCCAGGGACATGCATGCACGCGCTAAGAATGTGCACAAATACAAGCTCTACAAAATTTGTGATCTTATCTTGCAAGAGCTAAAATTCAAGCATGTCTACTCAGAGATACACGAACACTTTACATAGTAAACTAAATGATTGTTGACAGATAATTTTTTATTAATTAATATGTTGTTCTCTCTCTCTCATATATATATATATATATATATATATATATATATATATATATATTATTTGCGAAATAGTTGGCATATATGTCTGGAAAAGCAAGAATGCAGAATAATCAAGATAAAACCTATGAATGTGGATTGTTAACAAGACATGCCAACTTCAGTATTTATTAAATGCCTTGAGTTCAGTCTCCGAAGCACACCAACATTTTAAAGACGAATACAATACTAATTAAACTTAAATTATCTGTGATCAACACTCCGTAATGATTATATATGAAAGCTAACTTGATTAAATCTAATTGATCAGCCGGACTGCAAATGTTATTCTTTAATTAATCAAAACTAGTTAATTAAGGTCGACACTATAATGTTCATATGATTCTAATCTTATAGAATAATTTAGGAGCTTATGAACAAACCAACATTTCATAAAGCTAAAAAAACCATCAAAATGTTTTGACTTAATTTAATTTATCATCATTCTTGGGGTTGATTTTACTGGTGGCCACAGATGTTTCATCATTATAACGCTATGGCCATAAATGTTTTTTTTGTAACGTTGTAGTCACAAAACCATTCTCCGGTTGCACTGATGGCCACAATGGCATGTTTGGGGCTATTTCCGGTGAAGTTGATGACGTGGCCACAAAATACAAGATCCACGTGGAAAGCCTTTGTGGCCACAGCGTTATAATGATGAAATATTTATGGCCATCAGTGCGACCAGATAATAGTTTTGTGGCCACAATGTTACAAAAAAAATATTTGTGGCCATCAGTGCGACCGGAGAATAGTTTTGTGACTACAACGTTATAAAAAAAACATTTGTGGCCACAGCGTTATAATAATGAAACATTTGTGGCCACCAATGAAACGACCCCTCATTCTTGCTACTGTGCATAATCATAAATTAAAAAAAAAAAAAATGCAGAGTCATTATATATGTAGTTTACATCGTGCAGGTGTTGTATAAGTTAATTAACTCCTCACTTGTGTCCGTCTTTAATATATGGCTTGTTTATATTTATAAAAAAATTATTTACAACCTAGATAATATAAAAAAGAAAAAGAAAAAAAAAGTAATGAGGGGATAGAAAAAAATGTATTAATTGAAAATTTATTTTTTTAATTTGTCAATCTGATCTTCACTGTAATATTAATAATTAATTTTCCAAAAAAAAAAATAATAAATGTATAGATGTTTTGGGGTAACAGTGAGACCCAAGATGTCCCATTAACAACCCGCTTAGATTTTGCTACCTAATTAAAAAAGGAATATTGAAATCACTTAGGGCGTAATCTAAAATAATTCATACTAATTAAAGCATCTAAAAGTGATGCATTGTCTCTTGTACATAGACCCTTAGCAGCAAAGCTATATAATTAACCATCTTTTGGATAGACAATAATTGATTCAAGATGATAGCACCTGAAATTTCGAAAATAGAATTACTCTGATTTAATTAAGACAAGATAACGATCATTAGACACTAAAAGATGAGATTAAGAACCTACTTAGTACTAATATACCTAATCAGAATTCTAATTGATTAGGTGAATTATATGGAGTCATAATTTGTGAATCCACCACAACCATTTCACCATCAATTAATGAATTAATGTTGAGCATGTAACATATGATGAGTGACATGTTTGTAGATTTCAAAAGTGTACTGAATGAACATCATACTGAAGTAGAAAATGACATGGGAGCAAAACAGCAATGAATCATGCATCCCACCATTCACATATAATTCACAATGTCTGTTTCATTGCAACAGTTTTTGCACCAACATATATAATTAAGGTTAATGATTTGAATACTTTGTCTAACAATATGATCATTTGTACATTCAAGTGCTTCGTTGACAATAGAGGGTATATATATACTTTTCTGTTTATATTATTTACCTCTTGGCCACCACTTTTGCCTAACAATAGATCAAACCGTTATCTGAGATAATATTTTTAATATGTTATATAACAACATTTTATTTGTAAGGAAAGCTTCCAACTTAATTTGGTGGTCTCAAGCTTGCTTAATTAATAAAGCAAATTAATTAAGTAATGGGAGGCTACTTATAGTCACGTAAAATCTTGGTGCTATAATGTTTCATTAGGCCATGATCATATATACAAACATACAGATGAAGAACAATCCTCAAACCATGTTAGATGACGGAAAACTATTGAATATAATTTAATGATTGCACCAAATTTTTACAACACATATTACATAGTTTTATATAAACATATATACATGATTGATTTTCTTAAAAAATTCTAGTTTTTGGGAATGAGCCAGACTAATATAAGCAACTGTACCAACCATGAACATACTAAATAATTTTTTTTATCAAAGTGGATAAATTGTAGTTTATTGAAAGAGAAAAAGCAATACGGAGAGTAGAAGGAAAAACAAATATAAATAAACAATTAAAACTCTTGGAGATGAAATAATTACAGACTAAAGGTGGGGAAAAATATATAAATAAGTACATGTCTACCTTTCTACCAAAGGTGAATAAACAAAACTAGAAGACTGTAAGGATAACTAGAGAAACAAAGCGGCCATTAATAAAATTTTATTTTATTTTTTAACAAATTAACGACAAGCACTTTTTTATTTTGTTTAACTGTGTTTTAAAAAAAATTAGCAGAAAAGGTTATGCACATATTTCAAATTAAAAAAAATTATACAGATGTCATCTTCTGATTAGTCGAATGAAGCAGTCCAGTGAACAAAGACATTGCAGCGGATCTCCGTATTCGCTGCAGGGACCCATGAGGTAATAATAAGAAGACCAAGGTCAACCCCGACAACACACACCCGAGAAACAAGGGTCAGCCGGTCAGGCGCGGGAGTGGGGCGGCGCGCGCGGGAAGACGTGGACCGCTCGTCCACGTCAGACAGAGCTATTCCGGGCCTGGCCCGCCCGTCCAATCATGGGCCCCGACCTCATCACAACCTTAGTGGGCTCCACCCAGCTACGCGTCTCCCCCACGCCGCCCGGGCGGTGTCCACGACCTGACCCCAAAACTGACCCATAATTACGACCCCCCTCTCCAAACCATGAACCGAAAAAAGCATAACGTAAACTGCAAAACGGGACATACTTTTCTTGGCCCTACCCTCTCTCAATATCAATATATTTATACACCTCTACGGCTCTACCAGTTTATATATATATATATATATATATATTAGTGAGATTTGTTTGAAGAGGTTTGTTTTATTGGAATAAATATGTTTTGTTTTGAAGTTTGGTGAAACAAATGGATGGTTTAGACCACACACTTCATTTATACTCTTGTCCTTGGGAGTGTAATTCACAAGCTTCTTTGCTTATCATTGCACATTTTAGAAACAGTGTTTTTGGCTTATGCAGCTAACCAATGGGGATGAGAATTGAGAAAGATGGGGGACAAGTATTATAGTCTATGGTGTTTTTAATAATTCATCATTCTAAGGAACAAACTATCTTTGTTGTTTTATTGAAAATAACCATTCAAACAAAGAATGCAGTTTTGATATCATATTAAAAATTATAGACACTGATTGATATATATATATAAATAATTGTTTTTAGTATGGTGAGAACTAATTCATGAGCAATGGTGAGTGAAGTGAATGAAGATGAGGGAGAAAGGTGAAGTGTAGAATGATATGCATTGAGATTCACATGGATGTTGGAATACTAGTTACTAATTGTTGAAGGCACTGGTTGATTGCATGGCACTGGAGAAGATGTCAAATTAATGATGTGCTAGCTACCACAACTGATAGTTTTTATTTTTTATTTTTTATAGGATTGTAGTGACAGGATATATTAACTTGGTTGGGGTTTTAATTGACATAATAATATAAGTTGTTTCTTTTGTTTTATTAATAAAATTATTTAGGTTTTCTTTTGATTACTTATTTATAATGTTAATAGATGTGGACAATATTGATGGTGTGGTTTTTAGAATGAAAAAAAAGTCATAATAATGTGGGTGCCACAAAGCCTTGCATGCATATGGATGGTTTCAAGGGGAAGATTGGTCTGGCTCATCAAAATAAAGGAGGAAAAGGATTTTTTTCCCTTTTTCTTTTATTTAAAAAATAGAATCAACCATTTTACCTAGTTTAATTAACTACATCTTTTATTCATTATGGCTATTAAAAAATACCTCTCTATGAAAATGTATGATGAATTAAGTACCAATCATGTGGATACCATATTTGGTTTGGAATGTATTTGGTGTGCATAGAATGACCCAATTGAATGAAATTAACAATTATATATATCTTTCAAAGGATTATTAGAGACAAGATAACATCAATTATAAAATTAAGAAATAAAAACTTGAAAGTAAGAGTCGCAATGGCTCATGCATACTAAAAAGCAAGTCGTTCTCAGGTGGAATTATAGAATTTGGATTGAATTTAGAAAAAATTTTTAACTTAGTTTTTATAAATAAAAAAAAATACATCAAATTATTAGATGTATTTATTTAGTTTAAGAAGTTTTAAAATCATTAATTATATATAAAATATCAGTTTAACCCGAATATCATTATATAACTTTTATAAAAATAAATGAATTAAGCATGCTTAACCTTAAAAAAAAACCATGAAGAATTATCCTTAAAATATAAACTATTATTATTGTTTAATGTTTTTTGGATGTGTATATATTATTATTTAAGATATTGCTCTGATACCATTAAGAGAATTACAAGCAAAAAGTGTTTTTATGATTGTTTTATATCTAATACAAGAGCATAAATGTTTTTATACACAACTACTCTAAATATATTAAAAAAATAAAAATAATATTTTTTTATAGAATCAATTATGCCTAATAATATACCAGTAAATCTCATGTTAAATCTTGTACATATGTATACCAAAAGTTATTAATATTGCATTAGTTTCAAAAAAAAAATAAAGTAATTTTAGTAATAGAATTCATTTAAGGGATTAATAAATTTGAACATTAATTGTGATAAATTACTTACTAAAAATTTCTTGTTGGATTACAATTTTGACAATATGCTAGCTATCACCAAAATCCATAATTCACAAATAAAAAAAATATATATTACAATTTTTTAGCATGAAACAGGTGTGCAGTCAAATTAAAAATATTATCTTGTTGAAATACAATGATTATTTTAATTGTTCTTAGGAAGGATTTTGTTAAACAGATGGTTATAATTTGTCATATGTTTGTTTATTTTCTTTCATAGTTGCATGCCGGTATAAGAGCATGTTATTAAATAGTTAGAGCATATTACTAGTATCTCGTTTAAATTTCAACATTGTGTCTTGTTTTTTTCATAATATTGCATCAGTGTTTCTCTTATTTGTTTTGTATCTTCATTGGTTCCCAGTTATGTTTTTTTGGCTTATTTACAAGTGGTATTTAAGCTCTAATTTTTGCATCTTTAGTTGCGGCTTATACAGGCGAATCCATTGAAGGTATTAACTAGTCTTCAAAATCATTTTTTCTTTTACACTGATTCCAATTCATGCATGGCTCAAGAGAATTCAATCGATTGGCGAAACAGAATGAACATTGATGCAAAACAAATAGTGTTGCATTGGTGTTTAAATTTCAATATTGTGCCCTGTTTTTTTCATAGTGCTGCATTGATGTTTCTCTTATTTGTTTGTTATGTAGTTTTATTTTTTAGCTTTGTATAGCATAACAGTTTACAAGTAGAGTAAGGATGAGGTTATTGTAGTTTACTATATCTGTTGCTAGGAATGTAGTTGTCTCCGTCTTGCTTAAATTGACGGTTGGTATTTTGTTGTTGTATATATCACTTTATATTTTTTATGTGCTTGGTTCGATAAATTTCTTTTTTTAGTTTGAGAAATAAAAAATAAAATAAACCCTCTTATCTGGCTGCAAAATAAAAAAAAAATATAGCATAATTTATATTATGTAGGAAATGTAAGTAATTATTATAGAAATTGTGACACATTTTATTTTTGCAAAATAAAAAAATATATAGCATAATTTTATTATGTAGAAAGTGTAAGTAATTATTATAGAAATTATGGCATATTTTATTTTTACAGAATAAGTGTTTGGTTAACAAAATAAAAAAATCACGGAGACTGGGTGGTCGGCAACTGGACCGCGGTGGACTGGTGGTCAGTCACCGGAGGCTAGTCGGTTGGTGGCCGGTCAACAGAGGCTGATCGGACCACCAGTGACCATAGGTGTATCATTAAAGGCCGACGGGACTGCAGGTGGACTAGCGGCGGGTCGCCTAAGGCCGGCCAGTCTGTCAACCGGTGAACAGTGGCTGGATCGGAAAAGAGAGAAAGACTTTTTACAATGAGAAAATATTTCACTCTCAGTGAAATATTTTTTTATATCATAATACAGAGTGAAATATTTTTTTATATCATAATACCTATATTATGGCATAATTTTATACTTTAAAACAAGTATTCAAACATTTAATTTGACATAATTTTTAAAAAATATTAAATTATATTATATTATATAAATTATATCATAATTTTGGAGTATCCAAACGGACTGCAAAGGAAGTTAGGATTTTGTGCTTTTACTTTCCAAAGAACTTGCACTTAATTGTTGGGTTTGCTTGAAGTACGCATCAATATCCAGGCCTATCTTTGAATTTAAAAACAATAAATACCATACAGCCTAGCCCACATTTTAAAGGAGGTAATTATTTTATATTTTAAATAATAATATCACCATTTTTGCAAATCTCTGTACTTCACATGGACCTTTTAATAATTTGTTAGAATATTTTAAATGTAATGAGTTTTCATATCTAATTTAGGTGCTCTAAATGTAATGGGTTTTTATATCTAATTTAGGTGCTCTAAATGTAATGGGTTTTTATATCTAATTTAGGTGCTCGCACTGTTGATCAATCCACCATCGGTAATCTACCCTCTTATATTTGTTAGGTTTTTTTTCCATTCCATCACATTTGGGATTTTATGACTGTTTCTATATTAATATTAATTTGTATTTTTTTATAATTATTATTAGTACTATTTTTTATTTTAATAAATTAATAGCTTATATATTTTTTATAAAATATATTTATATTTTAAAATCAACCATACAGCTTGTTAGAAGGTGTTGATCTTTTTGTTGTTCAAGATCATTTGAGTTCAAAGCTTGAGCTTTCATTAAGACACAAATAGTACAATTTAATCTCTGTCTAAATTTGTATGATAAGCCAAAATATTAATATGTTTATAAAAGGCTAAATCTTCACAATAAAACATTCCCAATATTATCAATTTTGGTAATAAAAACATGCCAACGTTAGATAAATTAAAAATCATTTATAACATAGTCTGTTTTCATCAACTAAAATTTTATAAAAACTCATATTCAAATAAAATTTGCAATAGAATAAAAAAAAACTTATTTTTATATAACCTTTCACTGAAATAAAATTCATAGTTAAATTTTTCTATGGTTTTGTCAAATAAACTAAAATTCATTTAATATATATATATATAGAAATATATAAATGATGTCAAAGTAGTGAAGAGTCCCTGGTCTTGAAATTCGATCCCAAGGAGGGAATTTTATAACAGAGCAATAGATCCAGAACGAAAAGCCGCCATTCCCAAGCTCCCTGTTTCCCCACTCCATGGCAGGCAATGACCAGCGGGGCTACGCTTGGGCTATGGCCGCCGGTTTCAACGCCGCTATGGCTGCCATTTCCGCCAAACTCTTCTCTCCTTTGGTAGTGCTTCTTCATCTCCCCTCTTTGTTCCTTTTCTATCTTCTGATTTGTGATGCTTAGGATGTAGTTTGGATTTGTTTGGTTGTCAATGATTGATGCTGTGATCCAGTTTTTTTTTTTGCTTTGCAACTGAAAATTTTGTAATTCATTGCTCGGAATTTGATCAGCTTAAGCTGCAATTTCTATGTCTAAGGAAGTTTCATTTTCAGGAACTAATTCGAAATTTATTGTAGTTCTGGAAATCTCTGTTTGTTACTGGAGTCTTCCATGTTACTGGAATGAAAACTAATTTCTTCACATGAGTCTGGTGCAAATCATTAGAATTAGTGTTTGCAATCTTGCTTTTGATCAGTTACAAATAATTAATCTGACTTAAGGTGCTTGTTTGCAGTGCATTCAAGCTCGTGTATTTTAAAAAATAATATATATATATATATATCAGTGTTGGGTATTCTGCAGCATTCTTTGGATTATATTTCTGGATTCTAGTCTTTGGTTTTTTTGTAATACTGACGGTTTGTGCTCTTGTAGCGCTTCTCAATTTAGGCTGGGACTCTGTGTTATGCATGTTACCCAATGGCAACACCCAGTCATTAAACTCCTTTTGCTAGTCATTGCTTTCATCTAAAATTTAATTGGCATCCTTGAATTATTTTCTCTTGCAGTTCCTTAAATATGGATTAGTTATACTCTTCAATGTTGCAATGTGGGGATGTTATGTCAACAGTCTTAAAGCTTTACCTTCTCTTCAAGCCACAGTAACAAACTTCGCCACAAACTTCCTCTCTTCTGGCCTAGCAGGATTTATTCTTTTTGAGGAGCCCTTACCTTCAAAGGTAATTTGCACAAGATTTCTGCGGACCCTTATCTTTTATAGCAATGTGAATTTTGGTTCTATTGGCACTTTGAGCATTGGCTTCCTTCAATAAAGTTTGCACTAAATTCATTCAATTATGGAGTTGATTTTCATATTGAAAGAAGTTAAACTATCTTATAAAGATATTAATGATGTTCTGCAGCGTATATAAATAACTAAACTTGCCCAAGAGCTTAGTCAAACTTTGTTATACTTCACACTTAGGAATCTCTATGTTGCTAGGTGTTAATGAATTTATTGAAGTATCCTTGTATAACATTCTGGGGTCATTCTTTACTTGCTGGCAAATCTAACAATAAATTACTGAAATATGGATCAGTCATGTATAGATGCTTTTCTTTCAAGTATTGGGACACTTCAGCGTGCATCATGATCAAAATAAGATGCCCTTTTTTGGCTTCGAACTCCATCTATTCTTAAGCACCAGATTGCTAAACGATTTATATAAAACTCAATTTCAGAAAGTGCATGTACAGTATCTTTAGTTATAGCTTGTGTGGTATTTGAAAAAGCTTGATCATCTGTTGATGTGCACTCGGCATCTGATTACTCAAGCCATTCAGTAAAACAACTCATTATAGAGCTAAATCCCTTAATAAAATCCCAATAAAGATGGCCAAGTTGGCCAAGTCTTGACATTTTTGAGTATCCCTCAATGACTAGAGTTTTAACAAACTGGATATTGCACGAGTTTTGCTTGGATCTGCTTTAAGACCATTCACGGAAACCACATGGCCAAGGAACACCACATGGGCTCATAAGAAAGGACACTTCCTCAAGTAAAAGCAAAATTTTTCTTAGTGAAGAACTCCCATCACTTGCTTTAGATGCAATAGACGCTCTTTCTTGCTATGACTATGCTGAGAAGCATCAGATATACCATAAGGTAGGAACAAATATATGACCTTAATCCCGCTGTCACCATCACTGTGTGGAGTATTAGAGGCCAAATGGTGCAAAAGCCACTCATAAATATCATCTGGTGTTTTGAAGTCCATCCTTCATACATCCAAGGTCAAACTTGAATTTGATGGTAGTCACTTCTCCAATGAATTTTAAAAAAGACTGGTGATGCCACAACTTGCAATTTAGGGATGGGCATGGGGAGGGGATTCCCCGCCCCCCGCGGGGATATGCCCTGTTCAGGGCGGGGAATCCCCGGTTCCCTTCCCGCGGGGACGGGGACGGGGACGGGGGGAAATATTTCCCCGGTCCCTGTAGCAGGGCGGGGTCGGGGAATGATCTCCCCGCCCCGCCGGTATCCACCCCCCCAAAAAAAAAATAAAATATATATATATATATATATATAGATTAGGGTTAAAACAAAAAAATTAATCTATGATTTTAATATAATATAAGGGTTAAAAAAAAAAAAATCATCTATAAAAACAGGTGGGGGTGGGGATCCCCGCTAGGCGGGGAGTGGGGACGTCCTCATCCCCGATTTTTCAACCGGGGCAGGGACGGGGAATCCCTGAGTGGGGAGGGACTCCCCTCCCCCGCCCGGCCCCGTGGCAATCCCTAAGCACAGCTTGCATATCATCCAATCAATGTATATAAAAAAATATTGTTATGATCTTATTTATGGATCAACAACCTATACACATGAGCCATGATCCATCTTTTTTTTGGTGTCAATTGTCATAGGAGCAGTGACAATTAACAACACATTACCTTTAGCTAATTTATATGATGTCATTCTCAACAAGCTCATCCATGTGGTATCTCATCTCTGGTAAACTTTGTGTATCAACTTTCTAGGTTAGGAAAATTAGTTTTCAGCCTGAAATCATCGCATGCTGTATTTGTTGCATTTGTGTGAACTGATCTAGTAACTCCTGTGGTAATACCCTTTCAAACTCCTGCAATGTGGAAAATATTTTGCTTTCCTAAAAAATCAGATAATTCATGTTTTGTTCCATCTTTAAAATTTTGGGGTTGAAAGGAAACTTGCGGGGCCAACAACTGGTATAGGATTGGAAATTTCCTCTATGGAATACTAACAACTGGTATAACCTGGACTTAATTAATGGCTTTGGATATCAAATTTTTAGTATTACCTTCATCTGAATAGTGTGTATGTTCTTTCTTTTGAAAGAAGCTTGATGCAGAAGATAAACCCCCTCGTAGAATCCTTTTTTTTTGTGCAAAGGTGTCGTGATCATTATTGCAGAAATGAACCCAACTCCAAATATGAACCATAAAAGAAAATACCTATTGAACCAGTCACAGGAATGTCAGTCTCAGTATTTATTAGCCAAAGCCTCACCACTAAGCTTTCACTTTTTGTCGGCAACTAATCAATTTTCTTCTTAGTTTGACTTATCATATATGGGTTCACAGTTGATTTCTCATCATGTTCAATCATATTGCCTCTTCATAAGGGCTTTGGTAAGTCATAGAATCAATCTCACTGCCTGAGAAATAAGGGGCTGAATTTAATCTTGTCTGGTTGTGCTACGCCAGTGTGTTGTGCCCTCTCCTTAATCCTGCCAGCTTCATTTCCATTATTTTTCATATTGAGCCTTGTTCCAGTACTCTGGGTTGCTGTTCTGTCCATTCTTGAATTGTGAGCATTGATACTTTGCTGCAAATTTGATGTATATTGGCATGCATTCTCCAACTTTTATATATGAGAAATAACCTAATCTCATTGCATATATTTGGCTGGAGTTTCAATTCAATTTAAGAAATCCTTTGTGTAACCACCTGGGAAAATCTGGAAAATCAACGTTGACCCTATTGTACTTTGGTCATCCTAACTCTGAAGGTCTTACAGACAGTTGATTCCTTCTGGTTGATCTGAAGGAACATCCTGTGTGCACCTTCTTGTCTTGCAAACCAGCATCTATTTAGAACCCATAAAAATTGCCAGTCTAGCATGTGGGATTTTCAATCCTCCAACAGAGTTATTTCATTTTCTTTTCGTGCTTTGGTTACTCTGTTCATTTCTACAGCTCTGACACACAAACTTTTCCATGATGAATAGAATCACTTGCTGCGAAACCCATAGAAAACCTCTCTAATATGATATTTATATACGAGATACAAGATTGATGTGGCTTTTTAACAAAACCAAATGAAAAGTAAGATTTAATGTTTTGGCTCAGTTAATTGTACCTATGGTGAATTTGGGACAGCTGTAAGAAAATAAAGGATGATTTTAAGAATTCTAAGAAAATATATGTGTGTAACAATTTACTTAACATCTTAAGTCCATACAAACAAAATTTAAAAATCAAAATGAAGTCGAAGTTTTCCGAAAGAAATGTTTGGAATCTCAAAAGAATAATATAAAACAATTTATCAAAAGATGCAGTTTTAGAATCTTTTTTCAATAATATAAAAAAATTTATCAACAGATGCAGATTTAGAATCTTATTTCATTTTTTTATTTGTTAAATTTTTTAGTTTTCTTTTGTGCTTGATGTTGTAGATCATGAAAATCTATTTCCCTTGATCAAAGTTTCATTGTTTTTTTTTTCAAAATAGTTATACTAGTTCTCTTAACCATCAGCTGTATAGTAACACCTCCTGAGAATTAATTGCGGTCCTTCCACTGACATTAACTTACTCACATTATTATAACATTAGGAAAATTGCCCTGGTCCATGAGGGAACATATTGGGTGACTCAAAAATTAAGTTTAAACCCACAATGAATGGAAGCCTAATTTTTGTTTAAGTCCATTGACTGATTTGAAATTAAAAAAGAGACTTAGTTAAGAAACCCAACAAATTTTGATGAGAAACTATTTTGCTATTGCTTCACAGCCTGATTTTGCTGTCTGTGAACTTTAGAGCTGGATGAACTCTGTAGAGTACAAATTCTAGTGCTATAATTGGATGTCCTCCATCTGTGTAGTGGTATCAAAGGGCTTGTGTAGGAAGTCTCACTAGGCTCATGATGCTAAGACAGTGAATAATTTCTATGTGGTAAGACCGTTATAGGCAAGAATTTTCCCATCCCCTCCGTTGTTTGAGGTGCAGTGTTGCTGGATGATCAAGTAAAATCTTTCATGGGTATACTCTGTCTCCGCATGCCATGAAACTGGTTAGGATTTTCAAATACGAAATATTGGTTTTTCCTTGCCATGTTCTTATTTATGTTGATTTATTTAATTTTTTCTTTATCTTTTTAAATCTTTATTAATCTTCTTTATACTTTTTATCAATCTTCTTTATTATTTCAAATAGACTCTTTATTATCTTTTACCTATCTTCTAGATATTCTTAAATCTTTAATGATTTTTTGAATCCTGCTTATCTTATATCTTATCTTAGGAGTGTCATTGCTAAAACATGATTTACATGCTTGTAGGCATCTACAAGAGAAAGATTAGGCAACAATATAGGAGTGCCTACCAGATTAATGGCTGCCTAGTGAGCTTAATGGTGAATTAGTTCTAGTTATTTTAATTTGGCACAAGAAGGTTTGATGAAACCCAACTCAGTTCAATAAGATTGATTGTGCTATAATAGTTTCCCAATCCGTTATCTGATCAAACCAGTGTTGTTAAGGCGCGCGCCTAGGCCCCAAGGTGCAGTGCTAAACCTCCTTAGCGCCTCTAAGGGTCTAAGGCAAGGCGCTTTTAATCAGGCGAGGGCTTTTTTGGCTTTTTTGCGCAAGGCGCAAAACGCCTTATTAAAAAAACTGTTGGTCTTCTATTGTTTAAAAGAACCACAGTTTACTAGGCATTGGTATTTGAAAAGTCTCTAAGTCTATTAAAAAAAATAATATATAATAACTAAGCAATAAATATATTAAAATTAGAAGTCTAGTAGTCTTCTTGGTTTGAAGAGGGAGAGCAACTAAACAACAGGCACTATACTTCAAAGATCAATAAAGTGCAGCACTGCAGCACTTTTGAACAAGGAAAAGAAGATGAAAACATGAATTTAGAGTTGACATTAATGATGATGATTATTAGTTGCTTATGTCTTATGATTTTAGGAATAGAATTTTGACTTTAAGATAAGACAAGTTTGTTAATATTAGAGTTTAAGCCTTTAAGCTTTCTATTTGTCTATCATATATATATATATATATATATATTCTTTATGTGTGTGCACCTTACTTCAATCAGGCGTGTAAGGGTCCTAGCGCCTCGGGTGCGCCTTGCGCTCTTAACAACATTGGATCAAACCTAACTAAAGCTGTCAAACAAGTAATGTGATCCGCTCACCGTAATAATAATCAAAAGGACCAAGTTTAAGTGAAACCATCATCAAATTATGTGATTGGCCAAACTTAATAACAACCAACCAAAATGGCAAACCTGACTAATGATATTAATTAAGTTATGTGATCAAGTCAACTTCATTCCTAAAAAAGGCCAAAATCAGACTTATGTGATCTATTCAACTCTACAATGATCAAAGTAATCAAACCCAAGTTCTATTTTTGATATTTTCCTCAACCTCAGATTGTTATTTTCTGATTGTACCGTCATGTATAATCCAACATCTTAATCATGACCAGACCATCATGTATAAACTAACATTTTAATCATGGCCGCTTTTGATCTTTGAATAAACAATTTTTGAATCTTGAAACACATTTTGTATTTAGTTGAGTTTGTCCAGTGGTTTATAAATAGTTTTGTTCTACATTAGTTAAGAATTCCGAAATAATATCCTAAAAATGTATTTATAAATTTTTCTTTGTTCATTCTTTTGACCTCTTTTAATAAATGTGATTTATACATTTTATTTAACATATAAAAAAAAAAATCATCTGGGTTACTAAGTGGTCTTAGTAGGGGTTGGCCTTTCCCTGTTCCACCGCCTAGGCATGAGTGCTGCTAAAAGAACTTTGCTGTGGGTTTTAATTAGCTTTTGCTTATGCTTAATCCTTATTCGGTTTTTCCTTCACTGTTGCTGGTTCTTCTAAAGCTGATTCCACCAAACTGCTGTACCCTTTTGAGCCAGAACCCAGAAGGCTACTTACTAGTTGACCATTCTTTTCTCATAGATGTCCATCATGTCATTGAACTGTTGTACCTCAGAAATCTAGTATGTGTACTTAATAGTTAGGTTCCCACCAAAGTTTGAAATTCTAGCAGGTGATTAGTACCTCATGTTGTCTCAATAGTACTCATATGGAAGAGGGGAAGAGCAATGAGATCTATCTCATTACCATCAAATATGGTTGACCATAGGCAATGGGCATAAGTAAAAAGTGAGAATACCTGCTTGAGTGACATCTATACTTAATTGGGATAATAATTCTCCTTGTCCTTGTCTTTCCCTAGAAACTCTTGGTTTTCAGGCCATAATTGGTGCAAGAGTTCAATGCTTTCTTTCAATTGCTTCCTCTGAGTTTTCATTGCGTTTCAATATGAATCAGTTGCTGTCCAAATAGTTTTAAATCATTTGCCATTATGCCTAGATCCGATGCTTATTCACCAGGTGCTAGGTGCTACCAGGGGTGAGGGGAGTCCTCTCTCTAGTACCACCTAGTAGACACAAGCCTTTTGTAAGAAGGCCAAGTGGATCAAATTTCAATTTTCCTGTGATCACAATAATTGGAACATAGGATTGCATATGAAAATAGGGAAAGGAGAACCTTTCCTTGACATTGATTTATGCTTTTCTTCCCATCTATACAATCATTTTAAGTGCTTGGCCTAAAAGATGCATTTGCCCTTCCATTTTCACAGTTAATACAAAATGGAAGTTGAGCCTGTTAAGAGAAACATGGCTGAGTTGTGAATGGTCCCAGTGCAACTGGAGTTTTGTTACAAACATGATCATTTTCTGTTGGTCATTCTTTCCTTTCTTGCATCAAATGTTTCAATATTTAATGAACTTTGATCCTTAATTTCTTGAATCTTCTAAGTAAATTGCTCCAGTATCTTAGTTACTGCTGTGAGAGAACTTGTGTCATTCATCACTGATCTTCGAATTGGCTTTCAAGTGTGTGCTAGCTGGGTTTTAAAGATTTTTGACGTTTGATATTTTCAATTTGAGTAATGAAGTCAAATTATACCTGTTCTAATGTGTTTATATAGAATAATACTCAAGATATTGTAAAAGATATTTTTAATGATAAATCTCTCTGCCTATTTATCAATGCCAATTAGTTGTTTATATATATATATATATATATATATATATATATATATTTGCCTCGTCAAATGTCAATGCAATTTTGTGGAACTAGAAAAAGTCCATCTAAATTCTAATGTCTAGTGACAATGCCAGGAGGTAACATATGCTAATTGTATGCAGCTATGTATTGTAAATGACAGAGATGATGCAATAAGAACAACTTATAACTTTCATGAATGTGGATTTGGTCTCATCTTTTATGCCAATTACTTTGAATTGATTAACTAATTCCTTAACTAACAGTGGTTTGCAGGGGCTATTTGCATCATTATCGGTGTGTTCATCCTCAGCAAATCAAGCATTGAAAGAAAGTCGAGTTCGGATTAGTATTATTTGATTACCAGTACTTTATCCTTATTTGGTGGATAATATGTTTTTTTGTTTATCCTCAATATAGTAGTTTCTAGAATTGTATTCCATCCTCTGTTTTCTCACTATGAATGGTAAGCAGACCAAAAACAATCTTTCACCAGGGGAGGAGAAATAGATATCACATGGCAGTTCAAGAAAGATAGTAGACATGGAAATTGAACTACCAATATAATTGAAGAATATTTTCTAATTTGAGGTTCTGTTGAATGTGCTATATGTACAGAACTATGGATGGATTTCAGTGATATGGTACATTTATAACTTTGTTGACATATATGTTGATCTATATGTCTGTCTCTTAAAACCCTTGGTGATATGCATGATGATGATCCTCTAATCAAAGTGATTGTATGCTGGTTTTTCATGTAGATGGAAGTGTAATTTTTCTGGTAGCTTATTGGCAGGCAGATGATTCTGGTATTATAAGATCGCAGGCCATTCCAGTTGATACTTGTTATAGATTCGTGCTAGTTTTTACATGAAACCCTATTTCAATGGTTATACTACTACTGCTGACCGGCTTGTGATTGACACTATAGGCTGTCATCCAACTTGATCACATCAATTTCAGCCAAGAAAAGCCTCTGCCTTTTTCTCCCCTTTTATGACTCCCTTATCCTGTGATGGATTTGTGGATCATTTCTCATTAAGGGTCACATCTGTTGCTGGGCCCTGCCTGTACTCCAGATCTCACTGCTAACCTGGCTTTCTACTTTTAGTTCTCTTGGAGTTTACCATCAGGCAAGTTTAAGATTGTGTCATTCTCTTTGCAAGTGAGTATTCTTCATATGAGCAGCTACATGCATGCATATGCATAGTTTGCTTGTTTTTGAGGGAAGTAGGATCATGTCAAGGGGCTAACCAGCTAAAAGATGTGTTATTGTTTCTGAAGTCATTTAAAAGATACTGAAACGTATAAAAGCAAACTGCTGATATTCATTTTAGTTATTTACATTTATGCTCAAAGGGATCTTCTGATAAATTACAAATCAATACATTTTTATCAAATAAATATTTTACCTTATTCACTTTAGATACTTTCTTTTGTTTCTACTATCTAACTGACTTGGTTGTTTTTTCATTTCTACCATGGACATCTTGTTTCCAGATTTATGGAATAGTGTACAAGACTTCTATGCTGCACCATGGATTTGTGTTGTGCTAGTCTAACCACACTGCTGATTCTTGACAGGGTTCTTCCTATGGGCACAAAGCAGCTAACAATATGAGATCCCCCATGATGACTAGATTGAATCGATGCCTGTGAATTAGTAAGTCTCCTGGTTCTCAACAGCTGTTGCCATCATGATTATTTTGAAGATTTTAATTTTGCAGTGTTTGACTTTAAGCTATAAGTCAGTGATTTACATTTTTAACTCTCTGCAATTGCAAAATTAGTTTTTCCCTCAGAGAAGTAGGTGACTACCGAATGTTCTGAGACCTCATTCTTTCAATTTTTTCGATTTCTTTTCATACATTAATAGCTTGGTTGTAGGTTGAAGAAACACTGCATACTTTTGTGCTCAAGGTAGAATTATCAAGATAGAGAAGCAATTTGGTTTAGCAATATACTTTTGTGGTGCTCAAGGTAGAGAATCAAGAAATTATCTTAGAAGCAATTTGGTTTAGCAATATACTTTTGTGCTCAAGGTAGAGAATCAAGAATTATATTATCTTCTCTGATGGCAGGTATATCTGAGGTCCCTGATCCCCTTAACATCCTCATTAAGAAACTTTTTTTGGCATTTTTACATGTTCTAAAAGGTGAAATATAGAAATTATTTCAACATGTTATCGTCATCTTGTTCCAATGTAGTATGTGGATAATTGAATTGTTTGGACTCTGTTATTGCTAAGTCAAAGCCAAATAGTCTACTTGAACAGAGTGATTCATTTAAATTTCTTTGTCAGCCTTTTTTTTTTTTTTTTTTTTTTTTTTTAATCATGCATGTATAATGTATATCAAGAATTGGCATGCTTCCAAAACCATTTTTCACTGCTGAGGTGAAGCCTGTTAGTCTTCTAGTGTGAGCTTTAGACATTGAGAGCCTTAAGTCAGACCTTGGTGACCACTATTGCCTTGAAAACACAATGATACTATCAGTGTCATAATTTTCTCAGGCAAATAAGAGAAGGAATTTGCCAGAATTTCAATATCATGTGAGAGAGGATAGGCTGGTATCTGTTCCGGAATTGAAAATTCTTTGAACTGGGGTTATTTCTTATAGTTAAAACTTTCAAAATTTCTGATGAATTTCCATGACCTTTCACTAGTGGTTGTATTTTCTGTTGGCTTGCTCTTATTTGTTATGTTTATCTTCACTTTCTAGGAAGTTATCTTGCTGTGCGAACTTTGCAAGTGTGTGTGTGTGGAAATTCAGTGACTATAGTCTATAGTATAATTGAAGTCGAATTCTCTAGTAACAAGGCTATGCTGTCTACTTGGGTTTTGTAATTTTCTTTAAAGTCATGCACAATTATGCTGACGTGCATCCTAAAACCTTCATGAAAGAGGTCTAAAACAGCAGCACACCTTTTATTTGCATGTTAACTGAAATTTGGTCCGTCTGTTTGAAGTCTTGAGGTTCATTTGTGCTTTGGTTTGAGTTCTAGCACTAAAATTGAACTTGTTTGCTGTATTTTGCAGGCACTAAAATTGTGCCAGTGGACCAATAGCTACTAACAAGTGATTCAAAGGCATGAGCGTTTTATTTAGCCTAAATCCAGAAAACTTTATGCTAGTCTTGAAGTAATTTCCAAACAACCTCTCAACTTAACAACCCTAATGCAACAAAATCAATTGTGTAATCTCCATGATAAAAAATAATAAATAAAAAGAAAATCACATCAAACAAACAACATTACATTTCTCAGATGTAAACTCTTATTTTTCATATCTTTAATTAAAAGTGAAAACCCTAGACCCAAATTGTCACAAGTCTAATTAAATTTAAATCATTTCAAAATCTAATCAAAATAACAACTTTACCCCACAAAAAAGGACCGATAAATAAATAAATAAATAAAGGTATGATCCGGCTGCAACAATAGACCAGCGCACACAAAATAAGGGAGGGAACACGTGCACCAAACCATCCCCTCTCTTCTCTCTCTCTTTCTCTCTCCCATCTAAAATAAATAAAAAAGCCTACGCCTCACCGCCCCGCACCAGACGAAGCGCAAGCTTCTTCAGCTCCGCCGTCGCCGTTGTTGCTGCCGGGGAGCCCACCGCCGAGATTGCCTGCTTGGCTCACAGGTCAGTCCTCTCTTCTTTGAATCTGAAACAACCCTTGAAAACAAGCTTTCTTGATTTCCATGTGGTTATTCTTGTTCTTCTTCGAAGGTCTTGTGTCAAAAAAAAAAAAACCTAAGTACCTAATGAGTGATGAGAGGTCCGCGCTTGGGCATGGAGAGATAGGGTTGGAGTCGGGCCCTCCTAGGTCTAATTCGAGGAGCTCTGGAATTGATGGGGATTCGATAAGCCAGGCGGTGCTTTCGGCTGGATCCGATGACGATGAGATGCCGATTGTCTCGATGTTCAAGCTCCAGAAGCGAAGAGTCGCTAGGAAGGGGAAGGGGGGTTTTGGGGTTAGGGTTGAGAATTGCGTAGCCGAGGACGATTCTGGTGAGATGGGTGATACATTGGCTACCTTGAAGAAGAAGCTCAAGTGTCCCAAGAGGGGTAAAGATGGCGTTGGTGGTAGTGGTGAGAATGGTTCCTTGATGGGCGATGCCAGATTGGATGATGGGACAGAGAACCGGAGCAAGAGATTGCGACTTGGTTCAGTGAAAAAAGATGTGAAGGGAGGTTTGGCTGGGGTTGTTGATGGTTCAGATCATTCTTCTGATGTGAGTTCTGGGGATTCGCTTTTTACCTTCATCCAGAAGGCTCATTCAGGTTCTGTGAGGAGATCTCGTTCTGCAGCAAAGCAACAGAAGCCGGTAGATAGTGTTCATCATCAAGGTATTGAAGATGGGTTGTCAATTACTGGAATTAACTCGTCATTTGATGGAGTGAGGAAACCTGGTGTTGCCAGAAGGAGAGGTAGGAAATCTCGCAGCAGTACCTCTCAGGCAACCGAGGTGGAGGGTATGGTTAGTGAGCTTGGTGACAGGAACTCTGTTGATGAAACTCTGGAAAACCTTTGTAGCACTAGCATGTCTTTAGCCTGTAAAAGCAGAGGAGGGGCACAGAAGAAATCTTTGGTCAAGCTGGGTAAAGACAACAAGATGAGCATGGAAGGCTCAAATTCTAGACTCCTCGAGGAATCTCCATCTGTTTACGGCATTGAAGGAAAAGTTGAGGGTGCTAGGCTTGCTAGTGATTGTGATGCCATTAGATCTTCTGAAGGAAATATTGAAAACTCAGAACTTTCTGTTCTTCAGTCTAATGGATCTTTAGGAATTAATAACAAGTTGATCCAGACCTGCAATGTAGATCCTCCTCTGGAAGAGGAAGAACATAAATTGGAGGATGGCTTGAAGCCCTGTACTAATGGCAAGAAAATTCACTTGAAGTGTGAAGCTACTTTGTCTAATGTGCCAATATGGACAGATGTTACTGGAAGAATTAAACCATCTTGTGAGAAAGAAAATATTGCAGAAACTCCTGGGACAAAGCCCTTGTCATTAAAGGATGTGAGAAATGAACCTCCTGAGTTTTCATGCCCTACTTTGTTTCGAGATTCATGTCCTGGAGAAGGACTGGAAGTGTCAGAGGAATCCATAAGGCCAGCTAAACTATTTGTTCAGTCATTTGATGTTTTGCCACAAGTAAAACCTATAATCCATCTGACCAGGGAAAAAGTCATGACATGCTTAAATGATTGTCATTCAAATGATCATTATGAAGGACCGTTAATTGGGGCTAACGTTGATGTAGATCGTCCAGATCCAACATTGGATACTGAATTATTTTCTTTACATGAAAACAGGATTTCAGACAACAATGCAGGATGTGATGGAGACTTACTGCCATATTCTTTAAGCGTAAAGGAATCTTCAGGATCCCTTAATCAGAGCGCCATGATATCTGCTGTAGCAGTACAGATGTGCAGTAACTCATGTTTTGATGATGGGTTCAAAGAAAACTTGAGTGGTCCTCAAGGTTTGTCTGCTGCAGATGTAGGTGAGAAACAGGAAGAAATTCAAAATAATTCTGATGTTTTAGACCAATTTCCTCTTAATGATCCTTTACCTGGCTCTCGAGTTAGTTTTGGCCACTTGACAATGGAAGAAAAATTGGGAATTAATGATGGATTATCTGAAACAACTCGTGTGAATTTATCCCTTGCTACATCAGTGACAGCCAAACCATCAGCTTCTGCTTTCCCTTCCAATTGCGAGGCATTTCCCACAGGTGGTAATTCTGTAGAGCAATCTGTTGAAGGAACTCCGTTGATGAACCAATGTTCTCATGATGCTTCAAACGAACAATTTTCTAGTCCTGATCAGTTAATCAAAAGGAATAATGGTGCTACATATCCTCAGAGCAATATGGTTGATCCAGTGGAAACTCATCTAACTGCCACAGCTTCAGTGTCTGAGCTTGATGATGCAGATCAGCAATCAGCGCTTCCTCGGGGAATACGGATTGTAAAGAAACGTCGACATGATGACATGGCCTATGAAGGAGATGTTGACTGGGAAGTTTTAATCCATGAGCAAGGATTGTTTGCAAATACATGTCTTGTCGATGGAGACAGACCTCCCAGAATGAGTGGGAAGTCTGATTCCCACTTAAACATATTGGTTGAGGCTGCTGATGTGAGTACATCAGCAGTAGCAGCTGGTTTGCGAGTTTCTGCTGCTGGTCCGCTTGAAAAAATAATATTCAAGGATATCTTCAAGCGCAAAGGTGGTCTTCAGGAATATCTGGACTGCAGGTTGGTTTTACTTTTTTGCCTTTTACTGTAAAATTCATAGATTTTACAGATGATTTCATGCATTTTATGTTGTTGTGTGTATCTTGTCTTCTAAGTATGCAACTACTAGTTTAGATCATGCTTGTCCTTTGTCTAGCCTTAGTATTTTGTATAATTTGATTATGATATTTTCTATGCTACACTTGTAGTTATTTAACATAAAGATATGCCTGATTGTGGTTTTAGAACCTGTAGCCTGGTCTTAATATTTTCTATAATGTTTACCTAATCAACATTGTTTAGTTGTTCTATCACTCACTGTTCAAACTTTCCAGAAGATTGAGTTAACGTTTTGTATGTCTACTGCTTCTTTGTGCCTTATATATAGGCTATGACTGTCTGATTGCAAAAGCAAGTAAATTGAATCCATGGAACCCAAGAAAGCTATGATTTTTTCAGCTCCACTAGGTGTTCCCCTCATAGTAGGAGGTGCCTAATTCTTGAATCATGCTTTTGTTAAGCTGTTGCCATTGCCATTGTTGTTGTTGGTGTTGTTCTTTTTATTGTTATGGCTGCTGCTTAATTATGTGGATAATGTCTTTGTATTTGAACCTAAGTGTTATTCTTTGTTTTGGTTCATAAATAACACTTTCTGTGATCAAATAACTTGTACCAGGGACTAATTGTGGAATTTAGAAAATTCTGGTTCATTTTATTCAGTAGTTCTTTATTTAATTATAATAGAATGCCAAGCAAACCAAAATAGACAAGTGAACAATGAGAAATCGTTCATTACCTGAACACCAGGTTTTGATAGTTGATTAGGTAATATTTCTCATTTATATTTTTCGCTACTTGTGTCTATGGTAATGAAGAATATATTTCACCATTAAAAATAGAAGCTAATAAAAATTGACAAACGTAAAAACCTATTTATTTATGAAGGAATTTATAAGGTGCAGATTCATTGATTTCTTTTGCAGTTCTTTATCCTTCTTATTACCTTTGCTCTGATCTTGAATAGGGTTTTACCCTTATTTTTTATTTTATTTTTGTCCTTTTTACATTTGATTGAATCCATGTCATTTGGTTTGTGTTTTACCTTTATGAAAGTATTTTATGCATATTTTTCTATTAACAGATCTTTTTCCTTTTCCTCAGGAATTCAATTTTAGGCCTTTGGAGTAAAGATGTTAACCATGTATTGCTTCTTGAGGATTGTGGTGTATCTCAGATTCCTTCAGAAAATGAATCACAACATGCATCTCTTATTCGGGATCTTTACATGTTTCTAGACCGCAATGTAAGTTTTATTTTTAGTAACCAAGATCTTCATGATTTGCATTGTAAGAAGTTACAAATTTATTTTACTAAAATTTTAGTAACTAGTTGATTGATCATCAGCTTCTTCGACTTATTTTATTTTATTTTATTTTATTTTTTTGGACAACAAACTTTCTTTTGAACATTGATAATGAATATTTAAGAAGCTGCAGTCTTCACTCTTCTTCCTCGCCAAGTTATTAGATAAGGTTTTCTGTGTTATGTGCATTATTGTTCTTTGAGAACTTATCATTCTGAGTTATTGGTCTAGTGATGATCTGCCTATACTTATTTTGTTTGTTTCTACTCTATTCAATATGAATTGATGTATTAAAAATACAGCGCTCACTCATAGTGCAGTTTCCATACTAGTGAAAGCATCCTGCCTTTGAGACAATGAAGTCATCTTCTAACAAGTTATCTGCAGGGTTATATAAATTCAGGAATTGCTTCTGAAAAAAAGGCTGGACCTTCTTTGTCTCGGCCTGAATATGCAAAAGAATCCAAACTGAAGGAAGCCTTCAGAGAGAAAATCTCTGGTGCTGATGGTGAAGCTGCATTGGCTCTTAGCCAGAGGGTTTCTGAAAAAATAACAACAGAAAGGTATGGAACATTTTCTAAAGTTTGGGGAGCATCATCCATATCTGTTAGGGAAACTGATGACTGCGAAAATCTTCCTGCTTGTAGATTGGATGCACAGTTCTCTGCCCAGATAAAATCTAGAGGTTTACCCATTGATAGTATGTTGCAACCTTCAGATATTCCATGTGAAACAACCAAAATGAGTGAGTCTTGCTCTCTCATGGTGGGTGACCAGGATATTCAAGGTGAGGATGCAGATGGAGGATTCAAGAGCACTGGTTTTAATGCTCATACTGCTGATCCATCTTCTGAAGTTAACAACTGCAGACCAGGTCCTGTTGTTTCCCTAAAGACGATAGAAGTTTCCTCGAGTAAGTTTCGACCCACTGAATCGGAATGGGGAAAGTATGCATGTGAAGAAATTACTGGGGATGGTCCTGATGTTACACATTCTACTGGTGCATGTTATAGTAGTGTATCTGATTTAGATGTCAACAAGAAAATAGTTGTTATTGGAGCTGGTCCTGCTGGCTTAACTGCAGCTCGCCATCTGCAGCGCCAAGGTTTTTCTGTTACTGTACTTGAGGCTCGAGATAGGATTGGAGGTCGTGTTTATACAGACCGTTCCACATTTTCAGTTCCTGTAGATCTTGGTGCTAGCATTATTACTGGTGTTGAAGCTGATGTTGCTACTGAAAGAAGGCCAGACCCCTCTTCTCTAGTTTGTGCTCAGTTAGGTCTGGAGTTGACAGTTTTGAACAGTGATTGTCCACTATATGATTTAGTCACTGGTGAGAAGGTGCCTTCTGATCTGGATGAAGCTCTGGAAGCAGAATATAACAGTCTCCTAGATGATATGGTTGTATTTGTTGCACAGAATGGTGAGGGTGTAACAAGAATGTCACTTGAGGATGGATTAGAATATGCTCTTAGGAAGCGTCGTACATCGCAGCCATCATCAAATGCTGTGCAATCTGATCAAATCAATTTGTTTTCTGAAACCGGCAAGATGGAGATTGTGATGAGAACTACTGATGCTGGAATCACCGGTGATGCTAATGATCTTGAAGGAAACATTATGAGTCCTCTTGAAAGGAGAGTGATGGATTGGCACTTTGCTAATTTGGAGTATGGCTGTGCTGCTTTGCTCAAGGAAGTATCTCTTCCTTATTGGAATCAGGATGATGTATATGGAGGATTTGGAGGGCCTCATTGCATGATTAAAGGTGGCTACAGTACTGTCATTGAAAGTTTAGGTGATGGACTTGATATTCACTTAAACCATGTAGTTACTGAAATTATATATAACGAGGACTCTGATGGAAGTGGTCTAAATCCAAACAAAGTGAAAATATGTACATCAAATGGTATGGTATATGAGGGAGATGCTGTATTAATAACTGTGCCACTTGGGTGCCTAAAGGCAAATACCATCAAGTTCTCGCCTGTCTTGCCAAACTGGAAACAGTCTTCTATACAGAGACTTGGATTTGGTGTGCTGAATAAGGTAGTATTGGAGTTCTCTAAGGTCTTCTGGGATGATACTGTGGATTATTTTGGTGCTACTGCAGAAGAAACAGGTCAAAGGGGTCAGTGTTTTATGTTTTGGAACGTCAAGAAGACAGTTGGAGCACCTGTGCTTATAGCACTTGTGGTTGGTAAAGCAGCTAGAGATGGGCAAAATCTCAGTGCATCGGATCATGTTAATCATGCTCTGTTTGTCCTCCGTAAGCTATTTGGTGAAGCTTCTGTACCTGATCCTGTTGCATCAGCTGTGACAAATTGGGGCATTGATCCTTTCAGCAAGGGTGCTTACTCTTATGTTGCTGTAGGGGCATCTGGGGAAGACTATGATATTCTGGGGAGGCCTGTAGGCAACTGTTTGTTCTTTGCTGGTGAAGCAACCTGCAAGGAGCATCCAGATACTGTTGGTGGGGCAATGATGAGTGGTCTTCGAGAAGCAGTACGGATTATTGATATCTTGGTTACTGGCAAGGATTATGCTGCAGAGGCGGAGGCAATTGAAGCTCTACAGAGACGGTCAGAGAGTGAAAGAAATGAAGTGAAGGATTTGGCAAAGAGATTTGATACATGCAAACTTTCCAGTGCTATTTACTCTTCAGATGGGAGGAATGTCTCATTTGCAGAGAAAGCTTTATTGAAGGATATGTTCTCTAGTGCAAAAACTACATCAGGTCGTTTACATCTGGCTAAAGAGTTGTTGCGGCTTCCTGTTGAAGTTCTGAAGTCATTTGCTGGCACCAAAGAAGGACTTAGTGTGCTTAACTCTTGGATACTTGTAAGCTTTTTTTCAGACTGCTACATTATCAGTTCAGTTCTGTTCCAATTCTGAATCAAAACTGAAAATATTTAAGGTTTTTATTCACCATTTTGATACAGGATTCTTTAGGAAAGAATGCCACTCAACTCTTGCGTCATTGTGTCCGATTACTTGTGATTGTGTCAACTGATTTGTTAGCTGTTCGATCATCTGGTATGGGTGTTTCCCTTTTTTATTATGGGGTTGCTGAAATTTTGACAGTTAGTTTTTGCACCAACTATTTTCTTTTCTCATGCTGTCCTATATCTTCTAGATTTCCTTAAGCTACTTCTTTTGTTTACAATCCATGAATAATGTGAGATTTCTATTCACATGATGACATCTTATTTGCAGGGTTATGTATTTGAATTATTACACACAGTCGTCTGTCTCTATGGGCCCAAAGAAATCTTGGTCCTTTTCAATTCTAACTTTCTGAATATTTCCTGTTTGTATGAAGGCATAGTCTCACTATGGTTGGGGAGGTCTTGAGGGAATATGTTGTCATAATCTACCAACTGCATCAAGAAAACAAACTTTCTTTTTAGTGATGATTTGTCGATTCTGATGGCATTATGTTAAATACATTAGCTCTATTGAAATGGCTAATACTGGCTATATATAAACATAAATATCAGCACAATTACATGAACCTTCATCCAAATAGTTGTCAAGGGATTTTTGTTCTGTACAATTTTTGAGAGCATGTTGTATTAGTGAGATGACATCCGTAATTGGAAGATGATGTGATTTTGTCAAGTCTTCAATTGTGAATTTTAGATGACCCATTTTACTTGGGCTTTAATATAATTCTTCGCTATAACAAATATATGAGCTTGATAATGATGTCAGTGGCAAAAGAACACATTCTTGATCTATATTGGGTTCTTGATGTTTTTTTTTTGGCGATGTTATGTCAAACATGTTTTTCGTTGAAGTCCATCTCAGTAAAGACTTTTCTATATTGTAGCAGTGCCCATTTCATTTATAAAGCGTCTTGATTTGTGGTACTGCTCTGTCTTTGTTTCAACTTCTGTAATTATGTTGAGTTGAGAAAGTTTTTTGCTTTTTTATTTTGTTTTTATTTTGTTTCATTATTAGTTTTTAAAATATGTTTTACCTGCATTAGCAAGGATTCATGTTTTGTCTAATTCTACTGGTCTATAATATTGATCTTTTTCCTTATTGCAGGGGTTGGGCGTACCGTAAAGGAGAAAGTTTGTGTGCATACCAGTAGAGATATACGAGCTATAGCTAGCCAGTTGGTCAATGTTTGGATTGAGGTCTTTCGCAAGGAAAAGGCCGCTAATAGAGGATTAAAATTATTGCGGCAAACAACTTCGTCAGAATCATCAAAGGTCAGAGCAAGGGACCTGTCAGGAAAGCCAACTGTACACAATAATATTGAAGCATCAGAAAGCAGAGGAAACCCGCATGCCTGTCGTGCAGAAAGCCAGTCACCTTCCAAGGTAAATCATAAGAAAACCAATAGCAGGGCACCAAGTCTGGAAAGATTGTTGGACTCAAAATGTTGCGCTATCTCATCTCATTCTGAGAGTGAGATACAAGGTGTTACTGCCGAGGTGAACTGTGTAAGAATGTCTGATGAGGAAGCAGCTGCCATTGCTGCTGCTGAAGCTGCACGTGTGGCTGCACGTGCTGCAGCGGAGGTCTCTGCAAAACTTTTAATTTTAGCTATTGTTTTTATCCTAACTGTTTGTTTATGCACTTAGACTACCATCAGTTGGCCTCATAAAGTATTATGTGGTTGTCTATGCAGGCATACGCGTCTTCAGAAGCAGAGATTAGCGCTTTGCGGGAGCTTCCAAAGATACCATCATTCCACAAATTTGCAAGACGTGAACAATATGCGCAGATGGATGATTCTGAATTTAAAAAAAAATGGTTGGGGGGCACACTCAGTAGACAGGACTGTATATCTGAAATAGACTCCAGGAACTGCAGAGTTAGAGATTGGTCTGTTGATTTTACTGCAACCTGCAATAACCTCAATCATTCAAAAATGTCTAGTGATGACGCACAGCTAAGTGGTTCAAATGAAATTGCATGTTCTATTAATCTTAGAGAGTATTCGGGGGAAAGTGGAGCTATGGATTGTAGATTTACAAGAGCCTGGGTGGATACAGATACGGCTGGTGGTGGAGGTGTCAAGGATCATCTTGCCATTGAGAGGTGGCAATCACAGGCAATGGATGCTGATTTTTTCAGCTCTATGCACATAAAGGATGAAGAAGATTCGAATAAAATGATCAAACTACCTTCTGTAAACGATCAGAAACAAAGTAATGAAAGTTCTGCATCATGGGCAGCAGTCACCAAATCATCAATAGGTCAACCAAGAGGTCGTGAGCATATTAAACAAGGTGTTGTGGATTATGTAGCATCGCTACTCATGCCATTGTATAAAGCTAGGAAGATTGACAGGGAAGGATACAAATCGATAATGAAAAAGACAGCAACTAAGGTAATCAATAGATATTGTTGTTCTTTTCTTTTTTTTGTTTTTGTTGCATATATGAATAGTTTTTAACCCATTTGTGCAAGATACGAATTTGATCCTATCATTGACTGGCATGATATTGCTTCTGAAATTGTTGAATCTATTTGATTATAAAAAACAGATGAATCTCCATGATTTGATCACTATGATTTATCTCATTTTCTTCATTTTTTTTTCCTCCCAAAATATTCAATTCCTTCTAAAATTCCACTCTTAGCTGAGTAGATGAATGACATTATTGACCAATTTAGGGTCTGTTTTAGACAATTTACTGAAGTTATTTCATGGCTATACTTCAACTGAGAAATCAGTGTGGTAGATGACTAAGATATATACGTATTTGTATGTGTGTGCGTGCATGCCATGTGTGTTTTGTTTATGGTGTAGTGGTTTCAAGTTGCATGTTACAGAAGCAACTAGATAAAAAGTATATCACACGCTGATTATTATGTTTTTAACAGGTAATGGAACACTGTACAGAAGCAGAAAAAGCTATGACTGTTGTAGAGTTTCTAGACTTCAGACGGAAGAATAAGGTCAGTATTTGATTAACCTTCCATTGCTTTCTGTGGCGGTTTTTATGCAAGCCCTCTAGTCATGAACTTGAACTTTTTTCGCCTTTACAATATAGGCATTCTATTTATTATGACAAGTCACTGTTGCAGATCCGATCATTTGTTGACAAGTTAATTGAAAGGCACATGGCAATGAATTCAACTGCGAAGACTTGATGCTTTGATTTGTTCTCTTCTGAGTTATTTGCCTTCTGGAGTTCCTGTAATTTATCTGCGTCCTGCTGAGCATGCAAAGTGAAATGACTGATTTGTCTTCCAGTTTACTCTGATTTACAGAGTTGCTATTGAAAATCACTAGCTGGATTCTTCATTCAGTGTGTGGATCTTTTGGCAGCTAGTTAAAAATTCACCAAGAACAGGTGTGAGAACTGAAGTCATCAGCCTAGTTGGACAATTTGTTTGGATATTCTTGTGAGTTGCTGGCAATATCATCTCCCTCTTGAAAACAATGGTGCACTTTTCTTCTGGTTGCTTTGGAGTTATGAGAAGTTGATGTGACTGATCAACTAGTCCTTTGGCTCTGGAGCAAGAGCAGTTCTGTGGTATTCATCTTCACTCAGGAATGCCTAGGTTTTAATTTTGGGATCAATTGGGTTGTATGAAGTTATCATGGAGCTATTCTATAGGTCAAGATTAACCCTATTCTTTCTTTAGAGATCCCATACATTAACATCAATTCTGGATGCTTTTTTTTTCTTTTTTTTTGTACAGTCAGATTTTTATCCTGACAACAATTGCTTAACAAAATGTTCTTTTAGCCCTCTTGAATTTAGAGGTTGACTTTAAACTTTGAATAGAAAATCAGTTATTGCCATTTGCTTGAGATCTTCTCAGAACAGTTAATTAGTTGTACATGTGACCCCGAATATATATATATATATTTTTTGGTGCAAAACAGAGCTACAACGCTTAAAAAAAGAAAAGAGAACATTTAAACAAACATAACAGACATTAAACAAACATAACAGACATTAATAAGACAATTTAACATTTGAAATTGCTGGCGCCAGCAGCCTTCACCAAGCAATTGGGAATGTCGAGGCCTCTATGAAAAAGAGAGACAGTCGGATTCTTCAGTGCAAACTTAGTTAACTTATCTGGAATGAGTTCAACATGAGCATCATCACATAAGCTAATAAAACTTTTCACTCTCATAATGTGATCGCTAAACCTCCAAGAAACTACGAGATCATCATTGTAGATCAAATCCACAAGGCTCTTATAGTCAGAATAGATGCGCGTTGGGTATAGACGTTTTTCAATGCACATGTTAAGGGACTCCGCCTTGGTAATTTTAGCACCTGCCAATAAAAACATTTGATTACTATTCACTAGAATGAAACCTGTTCCACAGCACCCATCATGCTCAGTCCAAGTTGCATCAGTAAATAAACAAAGAGAGGACTGAAAGGGAAAATGGGATAACTTCCCTAAATAGTGCTTGAGATCCCGGGCTATATCCATCACCATGTTAATAGCTTGCTTAGCAATATCAAGCCACTTTGGCTCTTTGCAATTGAACACTTTGTCACGCCTGGCTTTCCATACCAACCAAGCACAAGAAGCAAGAATTGCTATAAGGTTTTGGTCACCACAATGAGCTCTCCATCTCCTAGTGATCCACTCACCATCCGTGAGTCCAGAAATAACGGAAAGATCCACATTCACAAGAAAACCAACATTGTTCCAGATTAGCTTGGTCTTATGGCAATTCCAAAGGACATGATCATCCGATTCCAGTTCAAGGCCACAGAAACAACACTCTCTAGCTGGACCAATGTTCAAATTGTAAAGATAAGCAAATGTAGACGTTCTGCCATGAAACAATCTCCAGATGAAATGCTTAACCCTGGGGATGGTGCTAAGCCTCCAAAGAGTTTTCCAACCTTCCCAATTACCATTCCAATCATCAGGATCACAGTTAAGCCAATTGTATATAGAGCTAACTATTGAGGTATTGAAACACACAGGGTTCCACACCCAATAATTATTGCCCCCTCTATTTATGCTCCAGTTTACCATGTAAGAAGTAATCACATTCTCACCAAAAATCAACTTACCCAAATCATTATTAAAAGAACCATTAGTCACAAAATCATCAACAAAAATATCATCCAACTGAATATTCATGTTAAAGAAAGAGGGTTTAAACCCAACCGGAATATCAAAAAGCCAAGGATCATGGAAAAAATCAGTTTTATCAGAATTGCACTCTTTAATCCAGCAATTTGGCTTAATTTTGGCAGCAGCAGAAAACAAGGCTCTAGAGAAACTAGAGCAATTCTTAGCCGGTTTACTAGTCCAAACATTAAAGGTCCCGTACTTCATGTTAAAAATATGAATCCAGAGTCTATCCTCAGAGTTCAAGACCATAAAAACATTTTTCACCATTAATGCAGTTTTAGTATTCCTTAAGTTTCGGACACCAAGCCCCCATTAGATTTAGCAAGTGTAGTAGTGCTCCAACCCATGGTGTGGAAGCCGCTACGATTGCAACTACCCCCAAAGGAAATTCCTAGCTAATTTGGACAAAAAATCTACAATGGAGTCCGGCACAGCTACACAAGACAGTTGATAGGTAGAAATGGGCAGGAGGATACTATTGATCAACATAGCTCTGCCTGCCAGGGAGATAGGATTATGGCTCCAAGCAGAAATGTAATTTTGGGCTCTACTTAACAGGGGTTGGAAATGAGATTTATTGATCCTAGTAGGCCCAATGTATGCTATAAATGTGATGACAACCTCGGTCTTTGTCTTCATATTTATCTGTTTTTACAGATAGGAGCTGTTACTCAAGCTTTGAACAGATAGCGATATGTAGTTAATTGGCTTTACAGTCACAAATTCTGCTATTGAATTGTTCGGTTGGATTAAAATTTTGGGGTCACTCTGAAGAGATTTCCATGTCTATTTCTTCCACAGGGGCATGTTCTATTCTTTTTTCTTTTCTCATTTATTTTAAATATCATTTCTAGTTTTTCATAAATATGGAACGAATCGCATAGGATTATTCACTGCTGCCGGTTCAGGTTTCTCTTCTATTTGTCTACTTGTTTGTTGTGACAGGAATTGTTTGACCTTAATAATATATACTTTGCCGCATTCAGGGTTTGTATGGCTTCACTTCATGGCGTTAACATCTCTGCCAGATTGTTGGCCCTTGATGATTAGCTATTGTTTTCCATATACTGATAGACAGGTCAAGCTGCTTTTGTTGCAGTTTTTTTCTTTTTTTGTTGTGCTAGGCATTTATGAAAGGGTGTCCTATATATAACTGTACCGCAACCCCAAACGTTACACCTTCAGGGCTCTACTTGTGTAACTTATCACAAATCTACCACTTGAAGAATGATCACGGTATCCGGTGAGTCATCTTTCTCTTGGAACATATCTTGTAAGACAGCCTTATGCAAAAAATTTGTTGGCACATCTGTTAAGAGATTTGTATAGAATGCATTGGAAACATAGTTCAGGTATTTTGTTTGAATTTTGCTAGATGTCTGTTTGGAATTCGGGAATGATGAAGTGGCTGGCTAAACAAGAAATGCAAATGGTTTGAATCACTTCCCACCAATAACTGTTTAAACTTACAGTATCTTTGATGAGGCTTTTTACAGCTTATATTTAACGTGAATGAGAGGTGGGTTTCAGCATGTGTTTACTCGGTTCACATCATGGTTTCTTTGTATTTAATTTTGACAATGTTCCACTGTTTATCAGATGGTGGAAGTCTAGGGAAGGCCATAATATAAGGGTTAAAATAAAAAAAATCATCTATAAAAACTGGTGGAGGTGGGAATCCCCGCAGGGCGGCCGGCCCCACTCACTCCCCCATCCTAGAGATTCTCTGTCCCTGTCCCGGTTGGAAAATCAGGGATGGAGACGTCCTCACTCCCCGCCCCACGAGGATCCCCACCCCACCTGTTTTTATAGATGATTTTTTTTATTTTAACCCTTATATTATATTAAAATCCTAGATGATTTTTTTTTGTTTTAACCCTAATCTTATATATATATATATATATATATATATATATATATATATATATATATATATATATATATATATATATATAATATTTCGGGGCGGGGAATCCCCTCCCCATGCCCATCCCCATGAAAGTCACACTCTTGCATATCGAAGGCTTTTGAACTGGAATGCAGTATGTGGTTAATTTGCTTATTGCCATTGAATTGTTTAGTATTCCTTTTTATTCCGTATTAATGATCAAGAAATGTAATGAGAAACAATACAATTTACGACTTTACGTGATTAATCTGTTGAAAAGATAAATTAGTTAGGTAATATTCTGGGGAAGGTTTGATATTGTTCTGTGAGATAAGCGATCATAATTTTTTTCCTTCCGCACGGTGCCGGTCTAACCAAGTTCGGATGGAAACCTGAACTTAATTGGCACGTGTAGTTCCTCTTTCCTTTTTTAAGCAATCTTGCATGAGCCTATGAATAATATAAGGCATAAATAAAAAGCAGATTAGATTGGTTTCGTTGACCAATAACAGACTCAACACAAAATCTGTGAAACTTGGTAAACTAAACTGAGATACCATAAGAAATTTCTTTTATGTTCATCTGCACAGTACTTATCGTATGCTCACACTTTCAAGTTTTCATAAGTTGCTCCTGAAGTTGCTCTTGAATACTTGTCTATAATCCTCTTTCTTATGGCATGGTGCCATTATGGTGGCTCCGCGTCGAAGAGATTAAATTGAGAAATCATAATTTTTTCACCTACCTGACCAAAAACAGTGGTCACAAAACAAGAAAATACCATCCTTTCAGATTTATCTAATTGATGTAATTTGTAAATTTTGTTTGCATGTTGCTCCTACCCTTAAAATGAGATTACATACAGATTTAAGTCCCACCTGACCACTAACAACTCAGGCGTGCTTTCAAAAGATAATGGTAACCACCAAGGCCATTCCACTTGCACTTTGTCAAATAGAAGTTGGTAATCTATAGTTTCCCTTGATGTGCAGTGACTTATTGTGATGGCTTCACTCTAGCAGCCTTCCTAGGACGGCATACAAGCATCATGTTAGAATCTTCCATGTTCCTTGCACAAAATGCTACACAGAAATATCTTGATCAATTGCCATTAGCATTATTCATTGGCCTGCATTAGGAATGAATGCTTATATATATGTATATATTCATGTATTGTACACAAAGAATGCTAATGCCTCATAATGTTCTTGTCAGAAAATCGTTAACTGCAAGGTTTGCATCCCCATGAGGCACAGCATCATCAGGCTCTGGCATGTAAAGAGTAGATGATGTCACCTGCAATGTAAAATATTCCCAGCAGTAAAGTAGATGGTCAGAAAAGGAGGAACATGTACAGAGTATTTGCACAACCATTTAAGCTTGCAACCAAACCACACTGGATTTAATATATGGAAGCTATATCATATTGAATATCTCATTAAACCAAAAGTAGTGTAAAGCAGGGCTGCACAAACATTTGGAAAACCAAACATCATATTTTACTAGAGTCAAATATCATTTAGTTGCCTGCTCTTATCCCAAAAATTGATGCTGATTATGGAATGAATATCTCATGCTAATCTCATGAAAGCTGAATCATTTTGCATACATGTACGATAAAAACACAGAAGGAAGGAACCCAATCTCATGTTATAATGCAAAATCCATAATTAAAGCATCACTCTATCAGATTAGAAGAAAATCTTCTGCAATACCTTGATCTGATAAAAGGAAATTTCATGGAATAATACTGGTGCCTAGCTTTAAAAATGGGATGTGTCCTCACATTCTTACTTCCTGAACTTCTGTTCCTCAAAAAACAATCATAATTTCTTTATACTGCTGCTGTTGCTCTAACAGACAAAGAATTGTTATATAGACTAAAAAGAAGCCCTTCCAGATTATTTTAATCACAGAAAATTATTTAAAATTTTTTCGATATGGTAAATTTGTTTTCTTTAAGTTGTTTGGCCTCTGACTTTTTTTATATAGTAACCATGTTACAAATAGGCAACCAGCAAAATCTTCACTTCTGAGTAAATTATTATGTTCACAGTAATAGTTTCTAGGACCCAGTGAATTACCGTGAATCATATTATGCTGTCATGGTTGAGTTTCTAAGATCAACTTAATACCATGTTATAAATTCAACTAACACTGTATAAATGATAAATTTGGGATACCTTGGTGTCTATCAGTGGTTCCCCATTACTGTCCATGATAAGAACCGCACCATGTGCCTTTAACCAATCTTCGCACTCAACAAGACCATCAGCAAGCTTGGTTGGACTTTCCTCTACAGGTGTTTTACTAGAGAATCTCAAAACCTTAGAGATGTATGAAACAGGGACTGTTGGGCGATATGATTTTGCCATGCATCTGAGAGCCTCAAATCTCATCTTCTCTACATGGAGACCTGCAAACAAGATACCATCCACTCTGACCATTACAGTAGTAGCGCATCCAAAAATAGAAATGACTGATTAAGAACAAGACAAACCCATGAGGCATGTATTCAAATTTGGAGCCCTTCCATATAGCCTGAAAAACTGAATATAGTTTCCAGACGAAACAGCTCTGCGAACTGCGAGGGCGTGCTTAACAGCTTCATTCTCTTTTGTTTCTGCTGATAACCTGAAAGTAAAAATACAAAATGTCATGAGCTGTGAAATCTTGAATGATGGTGGTAAGGGCATGAAGTAAAAAAACATACTGACAGTTCTTAGGAGAGAGCAATCCTTGACATAACCTAAACACAGTCTTTTCAATATGCCTTGATATTTATACATTCATCCAGCTCTAAATTTTTCTATATGCATGCTGATACTTACATACTCGCGTCTGTGTATGCATATCTCTAGCACATAACTCCACTTACTACAGGTTAGTTACATCCATTCCAATAAATCAAGACATGCCACTCAAGGAAAAGGAATAAAAATCCCGCAATGAGACTAAAAAGCCATGTATAAGTAGCTGAAATGAAGTGCATATTGAAGTCGATTGATTTAGATGCTTGCATTTTATTCTACAATGTAAATACCTTGCCATTGTTGATAAAAGGTCTCTTTTGTTATTGGAGTGTAAAATCATACAAAGCAAATGGTAAGCAGAAAACTCCATGTAGCTCCCCTTGATTCCTTCCGCGTAAAGGTTTTTCAATTGTGATTGACACTGCAAGATAGAACGTAAAAGGATTGTCATGTAAAGCAGAATAAACATAATGTAAGCAAGCTTTTGCCACAAAAATCAGTGTTGACCATAATTTTTATAGCACCTATTCCTAGTAAGCATGCAAATATTCAAAAAAGAAATTCTTGATACATAAAAGATAAGAGAGACCTATATCTATATCCTTCACCTATCAGTATCAGCCCTAAAAATGGAAAGGACTTCATAAGAGCCAAACACTTGTACATAACAAGACAGGAAAATAAATGGGAAGCCATTTCACAAAATATGCTGAGATTGAAGGATCAGAGAGTGTTAAAAACTTAACAAGACCACATCTCCATCAATATAAGATAATTGCAATACCACTGAGGACAGAGAAGTTCAAGCATGCAATATCATTGGTTACAACACTAGCTTTATTATCACTGTTGAATTGGAAAATACTTTCTAGGAAGTAAGAGCAAATGGATCACCTGTACACTTTACAAACCAGAGAAATTTTGGCAATCACCATTACAACCGTAATCCATGCGATTAAAGAATAGAAAGCAAACCAATCCACAGCATCATAATATTGATAAAATAGCATTTGAGTTTTCATTAGATTGTAAGCTGCGAGCAAAATTACCATAAGTATGGTAATAGGCACCCACAGGCCACAGGTAGTGATTTAGAATAAAACTTTCAAATGTATAATAACCTGATTATATTCGGGCAAATCCCCAGCCTCAAGTGCCAGCCTTGCATGAGTTTCATACACCTACAAGAAAAAGGATCTAACTCAATCCAGAAAAGATAATATTAGAAGTCGAATATCCCGCAAATCTCAGAAAAACACTCAGGTCACGTGATATATATCAAAAATAAAGAAAAGGTACTGCAAAAACCTTGACAGTTAACTCATTTTGTATTCGTTGAACTGTCAGATCCTGACGAATTGATTTAAGCTGGTCGCATTTGTATAGATAATTCTTTTCAGAAGCTTGAACCATCTGTAGAGCTTTCTCCAAGATATCTTCTGGTCTCACCTACATTAACGATGTCTCTTATTTAGCTAGAAACATTACAAATAGAAAAGGCACACTTCAATGAGACCAAGCATTATTTTTTTTAATTTCGGAAAAAATATTAAGATCTACAAGGAAATCATATAAGACAACATTACACTGGCTGGATCAGGTGCAGATGTAAGCCGAAGATAGCGTTTCTCAACCTCTTGGCAAGTTCCTCTAACCGTGAGTGCATTCCGGTCAATATCTTCCACCACCTGATTATTGTTGTTATCACTTCTAACAGGCATCAAACCACTGGCTCGTCTTGGGTACAAATTTCCAGTTCCAGCAACTTTTGGACTGCAAGACTTCAACTCAACTGGGTGACTCCTTCCCTTTTCAAAGCGTTTAGATCGATGTTCACGTTTTTTCCTTTCCTCAGGTGAATTTGCTAGTGCAATGGCACTAGAGTAATATTTGGTCAAGCCTTGTTCCTTGTCACTGTCACTCGAAGCATTAGCATTTTCAGTTAAATCTGTGTCACCAAATCGTGGCTTCTTAACAGGTCTCTGTATAGTTTTATTAAAAGGGTTCTTCTGTTGAGATGCAAAAAATTTCAAACCACCCCAACCATTGTCCTTTGGATCATGCTTTCTGGTATCAGCCTGCACCTGTTAAGAACAAAAACAACAGCAATATTGGTTCTTGATGGCTTTAAAACCAATGCAAGACTCGAAATTAGCATGATGGAAATAAAACCAAGCACAGAAAAGATTGCAGGCAAGGCACAAATTAAGAAGCATTTAGCCTAGTCTAGTAGAACCCCAAGATAAAACATTCATAAAACGAAGTCATCTTGTCAGAGAAGTTTCAAGGAAGCCACTTTGTAACCTACGCCAAAAACAACCATTTTACTGGTAGGAAAATACTTAAAATGTTCTCTGTATCCCAATTCCCACTATCTCCTTTGAACCTTTCATGTCTAGATTCCAGCCAGTATGGGAAACCCACATCATGAGATTACCAAACACTCCAATTCATCCAAAACAAGAATTTCCTGGGTGCAACGGGTCCAAAAATAGACACAAGAAAGGAGTAGGCAGAGATACCAAAGGCATGACTGAAGACATGTTTGTCTTGCAAAAAAGTTAAAATGAGAAGAAGATGGTTCATGTCTTGAACAAGCTATAATTAGCATAACAGTCTCATTGGTGATTCACTGGGTTGCTTGTAAAGGGAAGATGGTAACTATTGCATTTTTGAAAGGTAATGATCACTCAATACGATGCATTAAAAACAAAGTGGATGATCCATTTGATGCAAAATTTCATCCTAAAAAGTGATCAACTTTAGGGGTTCTTCTAAACTACTTTGTGACATGTATAATATTATATCACAAAGGCACAGACTCCCAGTGTTTAGCCTGACATCAGAAAGTACAATAAATCGAACATTACCATTCTTTCTGTTTCAGAGATTTGATTCCCGTTAGCATCCTTTACGGGTTCGTTACTCACTGATGCTATTTTCTCAACTAGCTTCTCCTCTGGAATAGGCTCCCAACGACTTTTACTACGCTTTGTTGGGCTTCTTTTAAGTGTTGGCAAAGAAGAAACAGGACCAGAACTCAACATATTGCTGCAAAAAGACAAATTCTTTGAAAGTCATTTGAAATAGTACATCACTTCTTTCATGAAAAGCAAGAACTTCACAATTAAATAGATGATTTCTCACAAAACATGCTGAAGCACAACAAACATTTTACGCAATTGGCATGCGGTGAAGCAGTAGATTTGAGGTGGTAGCACCAGCAGAACACAAGATCTATTACTCTTTAGAATAGAGATGATTGCAACATGTAATAAAATACAGGAGATAAATTGGAGTTATTAAGTCTAGGACTGTTCATAAAGAATGCATAGTCATCATTAAAAGGTTGAACAAGATCAAAACATACTTCTGATCAGCCTTGTCCGAAGTGGCAATATGCAAGGGGAAAAGAGGCTCAATATCCCAATTTCTTGTGAAAAGTGTGCCATCAGTAGATGATTTGGCGATCATCTGAACACAAACATAAAGAATCTGCTTGGTTAAATCAATAGCAACTAAAGAAAACCTTGAAATAAACAGCATGACTCGAGAATGATACCACCAATCTGAGTTCATTGAAAATTGATTTATTGCCCACCACAAAACATAATATAATTTGGCCCTCACCCAAAGTTTAAAGTAGTTTGGGATGTAACTAAACAAATAATATAATTGGATCGAGTGCCTAAGTATTAACAGGCAGAAGGCCAACAAACAAAATTTAATAAACAGAGCTCCTCCATCTAGGCTCCATTCTCTAGAAGTTGTCAATCATCTACCTCTAAATCACTGTTTCCCTGAAAGGAATATAATCTATCTATAACTACAATGGAATATATTTCATCTTATGGTGCTGGCAGAACAAAGAAATTAAAATGTGTCTACCGAAAGTTCTATAGCCATGGATGGATGCATCTATCTTTGTTGTTTAAAAAAATTCTTAAAGAAAATACAAAAACAATGTATAACACATCAAGATTAGAAAATGAACAAAGAAAGCTTTTTTCCCTAGCAGTAAGATAAGGTGGAAGTTATCTTGCCCTCTCTCATTCATGCTCAAAGAGTGGATGGAACATTCCAGACATTTAAGTTATCTCCGTGCCATCAATTCCATTATTCTCTATACATTGCTAAAAGAAGCCAATGAATATCTCTATTTTCCATTTGAATCATCAGAAACTTTAGACTCAATCATTAATCCATGTCAATCAAACCGTTCCACAAACACATCAAGAGATGATAATCCTTGAGCATAGAGAGGTCTGCAGCAATGGTAACTAAGAAAATTATTACCTGATTTTACTTGTTATAACTCCAATACAAGATTTCCTTCACCAGACAATTAATGGGAATACAATTCTAAAATAGCTGTCTTCTTTATATCTTTATTACTGTCATGCATATAAGCATCTGAATGAGACAGTACTTATTTAATTTATTCTCTTAAAACCCAAAAACATAAATAAAAATGAGCTACATAAAAGCTTTCAAGATAATGAACTTTAATAATAACAAACATCTCACAATATATAAAGTATGAGCAATAAATAGCAGACTATCCCTGAAAACTTATCCAAATTTGCCTTTCAGAAATTACCCATTCTTAAATAGCTAGACTTTACCATACAGTTTTAACTCTTGTAAGCTTTTCATAATAAGTTCTTAGCATGGGCATGATAGACAAAATAAAATCACATTGTAAGCATGGTCTGACAAAAGATGCAGATTTGTGCTAACAAGGCATCCAAATATTAAAAATGGAACCCATGATGTCATATTAGAAATGACTTCATTGCAGAAGATTACCTCCTTCATTAATTCTTGGTTAGCAGCTCTTTGTGCATCATCTTTGCAACGAGCAAACGTTCTCTCCACATAGGCACAAAGTGAAGGAGGGAATGTCCCCATCTAAGAACATCACAAAACCCCCAGATAGTATTAATTTTTAATAGGCAAGATTAAATCAGGCTTTCTCCTTGCATCTGTTAACTCAAACCAGAGCATTTTTGCAGAGATGCGATGTAAGATGGACACAAACATTTAACAAATTTCTTAGATAAATACATGCTTCAACCATGAATATATTTTTGAACAAGGTTTCTCTGGACATTATCCATCGCCTATAAATAATTCCACTTGAATGCAGCACATCAAGAAATTTGGCAATACAAGCAGTAAAAATTAGCTTTTCTGGACATGATTCATCTACCATATATACACTGTAGGAATGATAAGATCACCACCATTGAGGAATAGTACCCAGCAATTTCCATTGTAAGACAGCAATATAACAGTTCAAATTTATGAAAAATCAGTTTAAAAGTAGAGAACATATTCAGAAAAGATAACAAAACAAATTCCATCTAAATTGCGTATCTACCTTCAATTATATAGCTACACATTAACTTTTATGAGTTAAATCATAATTATAGCAAGATTAATGCTCAAAAATAAAAGAACAAAAAACGTGTCCACCTTAATATTGGCCTCAGAATCATCATGAGAGGGCATTTTGTTATTAAGCTTAGGCACTGAGACACTAATGTAGGCTGGCTTCGGTGTCGCACTATTCATAGGGACTTCTTTCTCAGCTTTGGGCATGCCCAACAGCAAACTTGATGTAATTCTTGGATTTGTTGGAATTTGTATTTTGGGCATCCTACGGGTATCCATCATTGGCACTGTCTGCAAGGGTGGCTGAAAATTTTCAGAAATTTGATTAGTTGAAGACAGTTGTAAACTGGAACCTTGTATAATAGTAGTTTTTTGTTGATCTTCAGAGAAATCTGAAACAATATTTGTATCTGAAGGCTTTTGAAAATATGATGAGACTTGATTTATCTGTGTTGTCTGTAATGCTGGGGCCCTGGCTTCCAGTGCATTAAGATTCTGTCCTGCAATTTCAGACGTCCCCTGCAAAAATAAAAATCATATTTATCTATGTAAATCAGAAAAAAAAGATATATGTTTGCCTTATACAATAAAATTGGTGCTAACTAGTGTCAAATAATGATGATGAATTCACTGGTAATTTACAGATAATACAAGAAGTCAGCAACCAAAGAAAACTAAATCGAAGTTATTAGCATATTGTTGATTTGTTGAGTCCCGATGCTGATACAGCTTCTTAATGCTCCTGGAAAAGTATGCCCAGGGAAAGCATTGATTTCCAGAAGGCATCTCCTAAGTTCAATTGTCAGTAGTTGTGCAACAATTTATAGTTATGGGCATTTAATAAAAGGACATTTTGTGCCATTTTGGAGAATGCTTTTTCAAAAGCTTCAATTAACAAGAAAGATTTTATAACAAGAGTAATTATCTTAAAAGCTTCAAATAAGAGATTTAAAAAAAAAAAAAAAAGGGCATCTAGAGTATTTTGCCAAATGCCTGTTTATAACTCTGGACTATTTATAGGAAGAAAAAGATGCTTAAACGTAAAGTGATGGCAGGAAACAGAACAATGACAAAAACTAGAAAATTAATGTTTGTTTAAACTGATATACCCATTTACTTGCCAGTTACTGCAATGCAAGCAGAATATGATAAGAGTAGGCAGTGCTAAGTAACAAATCATTCAAAGGAGTCAACCTGTACAGTGGGAAACGCAGAAGAGACAGAATCTCTTCTCCAAGATGTAGTCCCAGGTGGTGGAGGTTGGTTGTTAGCATATGAGTATCCTCCACCAACACCGTGAACTGGAGGATTAGTTGATAAGCTTTCAGTTCCAGGAGCACTAACACTGGATGCTGGATGGTTATAATAACCAGGCCACTGATTATATTGATACTGCAAATGAGGATTATTTCCAGGTATACTACTACTGCTTTGACTTGAGCTCGCACAAGATGCCCCATAGCTTGGGTAATGCTGAGCATTGTAACTTCCAAAAGTCCCATCATTCCACATATTGTTCTGATTATTGTAACTGTTGCTCTGGTATCCCGCCATAGTCTGATGATCACCAGTATTGTAGTAAGTGCCAGAATAACTTGTAGGACCCACAGAAGAGGCTGAATTCTGAAATGAGATAAGAGGCTGATAAGGAGCACCTGAATTTTGATTTGCCCCTACTTGATGAGAAGAAGAAACACAAGGTGACTGCTGATAACCATAATAGTAATTCGGATACTCTGTATTGTTATATGCATAAGGATTGGTAGGATTTCTATATGATGCATAACCATAATAGTCTTGAGTTGCTGTTGTGGCCTCCAGACTTGATGAAGCTGGTGCATATGAAGCATCGTTTTTTCCAATCTGGGTGTTTCCCAGGACAGCCATTTCTTTTTGTGGATCAAAATTGTAGCCCGAACTAGGAGGAGTTCCATGACCAACGCCACCAGTAAATGCAGTAGGTTCCATAGCACAGCCAAAGTTCCTGATTGCAAGGCCCAAAAAAAATGATGACCCGGATTGTAACATGCATAATATCTCAGAAACTGGAGCTTGCTTCCAAAGTTCACAACAACAACAACAACAATAATAATAATATTTAAAGAAATAATTCTGGAACAATATAAATCTAAAATACTTATTCAAATAAACTAAATATTAATTTACGATTAGAACATAAAAAACTGAACTTACTATATAATATACATACAAACATAAGCATGTACATACATGCAAATATACATACATATCTTTACAAGTTTATGAAATAAATTGTTTGCTCCATCTAAATGTATGTCCGTTGATAGTGGAATCCATTTGAGGGAAACAGCAAAAAATATTTTTACACACATTATTACAATCACTGCAAGATACAATGAATTGGCCTAGCCATTCAAAGGTATGTCCCATTTAATTTGCTCATTAATATATTAGAAACAATAAGATTAAATAGAGAAGCCAACCTACTTAACAAGGGTAAAAAAAATTAGTAAAACCACAAAACAAAGCATGCACGTGAATTAAATACATGTACTAAATTTGGTTTATTAAGTCCCAAATGACGATAAAACCAGGTAAAAGTTGGCTATTAATTAGTCACATCTTATGTTGACTATTTTATAGAATACAAGCATCCAAAGTTTTAAATTACAATACTAAACCTACAAACAGGATAAGCTAAAGCTTTCTTATTCTACAAAATTTCTCTCTGAAAAATCTTTGAGCATCCTGCTTTACTCGATTGGCCTTAAAAGAAGAAGAAGAAGAAGAGATCCTCTGCTGCTACTGACAAATGTCATCTGTGAGCAATGTCACATGTTCATACCATTTATATCAATTATATAGAGATCATGCACTTAGGTCTTTGGTGTCCAACATTGTCAAATATAAAGTATTGCACGTTGTATGCTATGTTGTAGTCCTTACGCTATAACATAAAAGGAAATAATATAATTAAACCATACCCTACTCATAATTTTGATTCAAAAATTATCATATTTTCTTTTGGTGAAGTTAGTAATGCCTTTCTATACCCATAATTTCAAACCCATGATGACTATTATGGGATGAAGTGGTGCCAAGAACAAAGACAATCAAAATAATTAGAGTCAGTACTGACCATATCCATATCTCCTAACTCAATAAGCTCGCATACCAATAAATGAATCAAAAGCACAAGTATGTCAGATACAAAAACGGCATATTAAATCCCTAAATCTTTCTAACTAATGCATGATGGATAATCCACCATGAACTTGATTAATAACATTGCTCACTATACGACATTAGCAACTGTCATCTCCTCCTCGTTGATGGCTCTACCATAAATCAAGAAATATACCATTTGTGTGGAGATACCGCTCCCCCAAAACCAATTATCTCTTCACGCAAAGGAATCATTAGCCCTTTTCTCGCAGCTCCACTCCAAAATTTTCATTTTTTTTTTCAGTAGAAACAATAAACAAACACTAATAAAGAGACAATTCATGTATGAAATATACATCTCTGACCCACTATATCATTCCAAAACATCTCACGGATAGCATCCACCAAAACTCTAGATTTGCATTCACAATCAATGCAACAGCCCCAGTAAACAAAACTCGATTGACAGACCCACAAAACTTGCAGAAACACAGATCAATAAATTCAGAAAATCAAGAGCAACACAAGATTTAACCAAACATTATCACAATCCAAAAAAAATCAAGGTCTCAAAGGCATCGAAAGCAAAACCCTTATTCGAATAAAATCAGGCAAAAACAAACAAGATCCGAAGCATCAAAACCCAAGTATAGATCTAGAGAGAAAAGGAAGAGGATGAGAAGGGAGAGTACCTTGGGGCGTGTGGCCAGGGATCGCTTTCAAGCAGGACGGATGACGAAGAAGGCCGGACGAAAAGGGTTTGATGTAAGGGCGAGAAGAGGCAGTGGCGGGGGCGGCGAGGCTGGGAGTTCGGCGAAGCGTCAGGGCGGGAGCGGCGAAGATCTCTGTCTCTCTCTCTTCTCTCGCTCGCGGAGGAGAACGGAGGCACAAGAGCACTTGCTCTCCAAAAGGAATTGTCGGCATTTATATTGAATTCAGGGCTGGGGATCAAGTCTAACCGGAAGACCGGGCGTTGGGTCCACTAGAGGTCTTCCAAACGGACCAAACCACTTGGCTCGGCCCAGTCTGGTTTGGAATTCCAAATTTACTACTATAAAAAAACCGGGACTTGAACCGAACCCGAATTTGGGCCCGGCACAAAACCCCGCAGCTTGGAATTATTGAGTAATTATTATATTTTATTTGAATTTTAAATGATAAATTGTTTGTTTAAAGTAACGATCTCTTGATTAATTACCACGGATCTCTTCTGTAAAGTGTTTGTATTTCACCATAATGTGGGTTTGAATCTCACTCACACAAAAAAAAAAAATAAATTAGTATATTGAAAATAATAACTCGATCCATATTTCTAACTCATCGCTTATTCATATTACATAAAATTAATAAATAAATAATTTTTTGTTTGGCCTCCAAATTCTAACCTCAGGTTTCCATTGGTTGTTATATTTTCAATTTTATTGATTTAGTCATTAATTTATCTAGTACTTTATAATATGATGCCATGTTACTAGATTTTTTTGTTTTTTTAAATATAGAACAAGGCTTTGAAATTTCATGAAAGCTATAAAAATTTAATTGAAATATTATAAAAATATAGGGGATTAATTGATTTGAAAACATAGGTTTAGGAAGTTTTTTTTTTTTTTTTTTTTTTTTTTGAGAAAGGCGACAAGTGTCGGAACCTCAGAGACGGACACGTGGGGGAGCAACCAGCCGAACCTTGCCCTCACCTTACGCGTGATAAGTTTCAAACCGGGGAACAACGTTCAACCATCGAGACAAAGACCCTACACAAGAGACCCGGTGCCAATAGACCAAATGGTCGTTAGTGAAGTGTGTTATTTTGTCTTAGGGCCAAAATGCATAGTTGAAATTGTAATTTAAATAATTTTATGGTTTTTTTAATAAATACGACAAACACAATAATTAAGGTCATGTACATAATCAAAAATTGATCATCTAACTATCCACCCATGCGCTTTCACTTAGCAACAAAAGGACTGGGCTAAAACAGGGGCCTCAATGCATATGTAAAGAGTATATTATATTTAAGTAATATAAAAGATTTAAAAAAAAATTTCAATTTTATGCAAAACAAAGAAATTTTTTATGGGCAAATTCTGCATGAACAATATAATATTAAAAAAAGAAACTTTGGCACAAGGCATAAATGTTCAGCGGGAATAAAGAAAGAATATATCTCTTACCTAGATTTTAAAAAATAAATATTTTTCATATTTGAAAAATTATATAAACTGTTCACTGATTTATCCAACATAAAACACTGTTAAATTCCATCCGTACGAAGGCAATTGTCCCCTTATATACTTTACCGGCAACACTTTATATATGCGCATGCATACACGTGCACACAAATTCACATATCAAATATTTAGTTTTGGCCCACGGGCCTCGCAGACCCGGAAGACCACGCATTTGCTTTTTTATTTAAATTTTTTATCATTTCATTTTCTTAACTATTTATATATTTTAAATATTTCTAATAATTTTTGGAAAATATCTAAGGGACTATGAGGTCTTCGATATTAGCGCATTATCAGGCAACCCAACTAAACTTAACGCTAGATGAGTGGTGGTTGCAGCCTGTGCTGAAGCACGGCCACGTGTGGTCCGGCCCAACTCGAAAAGCCCAACTCTCTTGTGGGCCATGCTTGCCATTTGACATGGGTAAAAAAAGACAAACTCTCATTACCAATAAAAAAAAATTTGTCAGGCTGTGTTTTCATATTATTACACATTTTTTCCCCTAATTTACTGATTATCTAATTAAAAATCACTTTTTTTTACTATTAGATTAGCTTGATTTGTACACTTTTCTGTGTATATATTTTTTTTTTAATTATGAATAAATTAGAAAGCGAAATAAAAAACCAAATCTCAATAATCTATTATTGAGGTGATTTGTGTTGTGTATCCATCTGATTTTTATAGTAAGAAAGAAATTCACCACAAGTATATGTATATATATTATGAAAAAGTCAAAGGAATCAAGGCATACCTCATAAGTAATCTGCCTTGCATTAGATTTGAAGGTTATTAAGTTTGAGTTTTGCAGCTCTCGATGCAGAGAGTCTCTTCTAGGAGATATATATGAGGAGCATTTTCTCCTCCTTCAAATATTGCATGATAACCGGTGAATCTTCGTACCTATTTATCTTTTGACTAACCACGTTTTTTTTTAATATATATATATATATAAGAGATGTCATCTGCCTTATTGGTTTTCAATCCACTGGATTGTGAATGGTTGGTTATAAACTTAAAATGACCGGGCACTGGTTATGATACAGCAAGCAAGCATTATATAAAGGTGTGCTACTGCCTTTGACTTGAGGCTGCTTAAGATGCACATGTGTTGTTTATATATTAAAATCATTAATATATATTTGAATTCTAACAGCTACGATTTCATGAAACGAATAACTCGCAGCTCTTTAAGACCCAGCCAACATTCTTCTCAAGTGTAAGCATGAGCACAGGCAGAGCATGTCTATTTATAGCTCCAACTCATGTTTATATAAAAGAATTGATCTTTAATAATAGCATTCATAAATATTAATTATATATATATATATAATGACAAGTTATGATGCACAGATTTTTTAAATATACCAGACTGTTTCACCTTGCGCATGTGTGCAGATTGAACCCTTCATCTCCCCTGCGCAGGGACTTTTGGTGTTGGCATATCTAATAATATTGGTCCAACAAGGAAACCTTTGAACCAGAACTCAAGGCTTAAGTAATGGTGGATGGCAAGGCGCTTATCTTGGTAAACATATGCAGGAAAGAAGAGGTTTGCTAAATGATGTGTTTGTTTATCAGCACATGGTTGCATGGCACAAGAGACAAGTGTGTGCTGCTTCGTTTCTAATACTGGCTTGACTTGAATGGTGCATGGGGACCAGTTCAGGCAGACAATGGCACTGAAAAATATATTAAATCAAAGGACATGGTTCATGGGATCCTCGTGTTTTCTTGCTGGCAGCTGAGGAAGAGTTAGCCATGTCTCTTGCTAATTGCTATATATGCAGATCCGACCTAAGTTAAGGATATGTTTCGGCGGACACGACAAGGAAGTCAGTTGTCAGTTTTTTTTTATTTTTTTAATTTTTTTAATTTTTTGAGGATGCTTCCAATTGGATTATTTTTAGTTATTTTTTTTTAAACAAAGAAAAGTAACAAATGATTGACCATGTAACTTATCCGAAATTGTAACAAATGAGCTTGGTCTGCATATTAAGCTTTCTTGTTTTTTTGGTTGCAAGAGTGATTTTGTGGCAAATTTGGCTTGCTTTTTTTGTCTGCTTTATTGTTGAAAATTTGCTATATGTACCTCTCGTGGATTCCTGCAGTCTAGTTAAGGAGATGCACAGACTTAAGGAGTCTATTGTTGTTGTTCATCATTGTATCTAGTTCTTAGGCCCGTCTCGTGTTGAGCTGGATCCCGACAGTCATGAGGATATTTCCGACTAGCTGCTGTTTTTCAGGAGGAGTCTCTCCCTCCTTCCAGGGTTTGTTGTGTTGTGTTCTTTTATTTTCCCTCCTAGTGGATCTCTGCGTTTTGTATGTATTTGTTTCTATTCTAGCTCTGCATTTTGTACTTGTTTCCTTACTCTTTTTTCTTTTAATGCAATCGTGGTTTATCCACTTTATTAAAAAAAAAATTATAAAATAATTTTAAAAAAAAATCAAGAATTATTTATTATTTTATTTTTTATTTGAAGGAGTGGATAAACAAGAATTATTATATATTATATTATATTTTTTTTTTTTTTTGCAGATGATGATTTTTACTAAACCAATGCCTATTTAGTTAATATTGTTTTGTTAATTACATTGAATCTATATGTTCGTCAAGAACTTTGTTTTATCTAGGTTCAGTTGAATTGAATAGGGAAAACTTTTCTAAATTATTAACTGTTTGTCTAAATTCATACCTAACAATTAATTAAAAATAAAAATAATAAGCCAATTTATTATTGCTACTATATTATTTTACATAAACAAAAGATAATAAATAAATTTGTAAACACAAAAAGGAATCTTTGATTTGGCGATAATAGCCCTATTGTGTAAGACCTTGTTTACATAATTTTTATTGTCTAAGCTTGAAATGAGTCAAATGTGATGGTACTGAAGGTCCTTAATTATGAGACTTTCGTGTCTACTAAATGAGCGCATGAATAAGTTATCAGTGCAACTCCTAATTGTATATGCATTGGTTAAAAAAAAATTATATAAATTATAAACACATGAAATTTGAACATTTTAAGGAAAAATGATTTAAAATAAAAAAATACAGCACCTAATAAAAGTGTTATTAATGAAACTCCAAACAAAAAATCAGAGAATAGATAGCAAAAAAATTGAATGGTATAAATTATTAATAAAAATAGTACTTTAATTTTTTTATGTTTGTACTGTATTCTAAAATTTTAATAAAGCTATGGGTCATCCATTCTACTCAAACATAATAATATTATTGTTCATGACTTACCAAATAGAGTCCTTAAATGCAGTACATAATTATATCTACATACGTTAAATTATCTAGAAAAAAAAAATAAATATCAAAATTTTTGAAGGACAGAAAATTAGGGTCAAATCTCTGGATATGTAGTACTGTTACAGTATTATGCACATATTATAGATAGTGCATAAATACTGTAATGTACATGTTCATTCGATGTTCATGGGTCTCTCTGGGCATAAGAGATTTATTAATTTGGTTTGGTTTCTGAAATATCTTCTGAGTGTGCACATAGTAGAAATCTAATTGCCCCATGCGATGTATGGCCAAATTAATAATTCTCTAGGAGATCGTTAACCCACTGCAACTGGTGCTGTCTTTGTAAATAAAAAAAAAAAAACATTATTTGTTGACAAAAGTTTGCTTATGTTTCACTTTTCTTCTTTTTTTTTTTTTTTTTTTTTAAAAGGACATTCTCGTGAAGATAATATATACATAAATAAAAGTCACATGTTGAAATCAAGCTGGATTAGGAGATAACTTAATCTCCAAGAAGATAACAAAGATATACACTATTTATCTAATTTTTAAATATTTGAGTTATCTGTAGCATTTCTCAGGGAATACATATTCCACCCCAATAATTTTTTTAATAATAAAATAAGCATTTTGTTTTAAAAAATTTATTTCTTTAACTGATTTATGTATCTTTTGAAATGACACATTTTTTTGTTAAATTTTTTTTATGTATTTATTTAATATGCAACTATTGATTATTAATTTACGGGTATTTGGAGTTTTGAGGATTTAAATGAATCAACTGGGAAATTTTTATTACAATGTATGATAAAGTGTTGTTGAAAAACACAACAACATGAATGACAGCTAATTACTTTTCAAACTAAAGATTGCAGTTTGGGTAAAATTTTCATATAATTAACCACTTTCAAGTTTCAACACAGAAAAAATATTCAGCTAGAAAATTTTGTTCAGAGTACCTCATTTCTATAACTAATGTATAACTAAAGGGTTAATTGTCAACTATTAGATAGCCCAATAGTATAACATCAAAATGTAAAAAAGAGAGATCATGGGTTCAAATCTTTTCTCCAATAGTAGTGTTCCACGTATTGTTTATGCACTGTTCACCCGGGGACTGTATTTCTGCACTGTTTATACACTGTATATCAAGGTTCTAGTACTACTTATATACTATTCATGTAATGTATACATCTAAATCCAGTTTATTTTTGTACTGTTTACCGCATGGTGTGTGGGTCCTTAGTGAGAGAAATAGTGGTTTCACCCATTAGATTATAGGGTAGGAGGATTTTTCTAGGAGATTTGTAAACCACCGTAATTAGTGCACCTCCGTACCTGTTTGTCCTTTTGACAAATCCCTTGAGTGGGGGGGTTAATTATTTTATTTTATTTTATTTTGGTTAAATGATAAACTTAATAAAGATACATTCAACAAGTTGAACAGCTCTCCTATGAAAGTATATAAAACCAATACATTTAACAATATTTATGAACGAAACACCCATTTAAAAATCTTTTTAATTTGTTGCATAAACTGAAGACCTTTTCATGCATGCAGTTATTAATTAAGTGAGATGTCTATCCTGTAATTTCCTGTTTTTCTCACCTACTAAAGGTACAAATTATTAAATTAATTAAAAGGCGAAGAAGATGAGGAAGATGAAGAAACCAAGCAACCTAATGCTTGCTGGGTATCACATCAATGGTTGGTTTAACTTAATTACATGCAGCTAGCCACAACCTTTTTTCTCTGTTAGTTAGCAGAAAAGATGTTTCCTTGTTGCATGCATGCTTTTTCTTCAGTTTCTTCATCTTTGTGCAATCATTATCAAATATTTCTTGCAAAGTGGACAAATGTTAAGTACATTCAGTAACAAGATTTTTCCAAGATTGTTCTTACTCAGTTTGCCATATTTGGTGCTTTTAGATAGGCTAGATTTGAAGGATTATATACATTCATGAGTTATTAATAGTTATTTAATTAGTTAAACATGCCATTTGTTCTAATATTAGCTCTAATGCAATATAAACAAACTAATCTGAACTTTGTATCAGAGAAACATCACTAAATCAATATTTTACAATGGAACAGATTCATAACTCTCCTTTTATATGAACTTTTCACTCTCTATCTTGAAAATGACAAAATAGCAATAAATTTGAAATTTTTATAGTTACAGAAACCAATAATATATGGATTAAAAGTCTTATATCAAGGTCTTGTATTAATGATTGGGTTTGTTATAGTGTACTATTTTTTTTTTCTGTCTTATAAGTCAATATCTAGTAGATTACTTTAATGAGGGCTAGTGGCATGGTCAGAAACCATGCAATGTTTGAAATTGAAGCAAGCACAGCAGCAACAGGTTGCTTAGACTGAACACCGAGAGATACACAGGAGAAAAAGGAGATGAATTTCTGGTGTGACGTTGGTTGTTTCAAATCTCAGCGCACCCATAAAAATAAGCATATTAAAAGATGGATGTGGACTGGAGATGGAGATACTTTGCCACCACCTCAAGGCAAACCTCTGTCCTCATTCCCATTCTCAGATAGATCATAGATTCTCCTCCCAATTCCCCAAATCACGTTGCATGTAATTTGAGTTTCAACTTTCTAAGTTTTAATTGAGACCGGGGATTGAAAGCCTTTGGTTAACTAATGTTTTGAATTACTATTTATATGTTTTTTTTTTAAATAGATAAGTCATATTTATTAAAAAAACAAACGGGAATTTGTCAGGTTAATGAAAATAATTTATCTATTTTTCTTTTTAAAAAACTTGAATACACAAAGGATCGAAAGAAAAAATAATACACACAAAGGATCGAAAGAAAAAATAATATAATAAACACAAAAAAATTCATGTCATTAATAGAAACAGAAGTAAAATATCGGTACATATTAAAATAAAAAAATACGCAAAATTGATTGAGAGAATAACACCTCTTGACAAAAAATGAGAGTAGTTTGTTTATTTTAATGAATGTGATTTATTTATTTTTTTTAAATGAAAATAGAACCGTAGATGTAACTTAAAAGATACCTTTTAACTTCAGTTAAATTAAACTTTGATCAAAACAAAAAGCAGAGCATGCATGAATGTCCCAAAATAGGAAACTCATGCTTTAACTCAAGTTATTGAGGATCAGGTTAAACCTATGGATTGGCTTTAAGATTCGCGCACAAATAAGCCTTCAAAAACAGTCAATCAATGCGTCATCCAAAGCAACAGTGCATGGGATGCATGAAAACAATAAACAAAAAAAGTAACGACATGGAGACAACAATTACTTACGATTGCAAAGCACATCTCTGATACTCACAATCTACTTTTACAGCAAGATAAAAAATATATATATATATATATATTTAATAATAAACTCAAAAAAAAAAAAAATGGGAGGCTCACGAGCTAGATCTCACTTTGGCGCCGAGCCACCTCAGCGCGGTCCCTCTGTTTTCTTAAAAAATAACTAAATAAAAAATATAAGTTAGTAATTAATTCAAATATAAAAATAATGGAAGTAAAGGAGGGAGAGAAGCTTGATGAACTGAAGCTGTCTTCATTCTTCACAAAAAGAAGAGACCTTGAATCTCACCTCTTCTTCTCCATTTGGGATCCTTTCTCGAACCCTAATGGCAGGGTATTGCCCCTCTGATGAAGAGGTGGAGGAGCAGCTGAGCGAGAGTGAGTTCGGGGACCCTTTAAGCGCTTCCTCCCCTCTCATCTTCCCTGGATCCGTGGAGAGGGATGATGATTTGAGCTCTGATGAGGAGGACCAGTTCTCTGTCTTGCACCTTCTGGTGGCTACGCTGAGGAAGTCGCTGGTGATGTGTAGTGCTGGTGCTGAGGTGGATAACGTTGAGGAGGTGTTGGATATCGGCCGCCCAACTGATGTTCGGCATGTCTCTCATGTAACTTTTGATCGATTCGATGGGTTCCTTGGGCTTCCGGTGGAGCTGGAGCGTGATGTGCCCTCCCGGGCTCCCAGTGCCAGGTCTGCTCCCTTTTCAGTTTCTTGATTTTGTTCTGTTTCTTTTTTTTTTTTTTTTTCTATTTTTTTCTTTGGATTTGAAAGCTGGTTTGATTTGGTGGTGGGATGTTTTGGGAATTTAGATGAGTCTGAATTCAATGCTTCCAATGTGTTGTTTTATCGATTCAAATCCAAATTTTGTTTTGAAATTTCCATTCTAGAACTGTGTTTCGAATTCCCAACTTGGATTGAGAAAGCTCTGATCTTTTGCTTTGTAGATAAAAGCTGAATGTGATAACAGTGGACCACTATAAATATGCTAAATTTTTCTCTCGGAATTGAACTGTTTTGAAGTTAACAAGTGGATCCTTTTATTTAGAATATACCTATATTGTCTTTTAACTAAGCAGAAACACAGCCAACCTCCAGAAATAGGATAGACTTTATTAGTGTCTCCTTTTTGTGCTTACTGGGCGTGTTTCTATTTGAATTTATTCAGGTTTGGTTGTTTTAATGTTCTCTTTCTTTAAGCGGTCCTGGTTCAATTACTTTTGTTCAAATATTTTGCTGTTTATTTCCTCCCTGCTTCTCGTGAATTTAGAATTTTGACAAGCCCTTTTAGCCATTTATATTGATATAACCAAGCCTCTATCCATCACCGTAGTGCAAGCATCTTTGGAGTTTCTGCAAAGTCCATGCAATGTTCCCATGACAACAGAGGAAATAGTGTGCCAACAATCTTACTCTTGATGCAAAAGCATTTATACGCACAAGGAGGGCTTAAGGTATGCTACCTGCCATAGAAAATCAACGATATGAGTTGTTCTTATCACTGCTTGATAAAATTGGAATTTGTGCTTTTCTTTTTTGTAGGCAGAAGGCATATTCAGAATTAATGCTGAGAATAGCCATGAGGCGTATGTCAGAGAGCAACTGAGCACAGGGGTTGTGCCTAATGGGATAGATGTGAATTGCCTTGCAGGTCTAATTAAGGTATCATCAACTCTGAATCTGTTGACTGTAGATGTCGATACTAAAACTTTAAATTTTCTTATGCACCTTTTTACCATGCTCTTTATTTTTGTTTGAGGTAAATGTATACGGTAGGTGGGTTATTTCATGCTTGAATAGTGTGAAGTCATGTACTGATGTACTGATAGTCATTTAGCCTTTTGGTGGTCGGATCCTCTCTAGTAGATCAGGACAATAGTATAAATGTTCAGATTCATGGCTATGGGCTATGGGGATACTTGTCACTATAAAGTTGGGCATTTTTAGGAAGGCACATTGTCTTAAAATTGTGGTCTAGTGATAAAAAAGTAGTTCTGAGAAGAATGCGGATTATCTTGTTTATTCATATGTCCTTTGTTACTCATGGGCAACTTAGGGGTTTGATCCTATGTCATGGAAGGTGATTGTGCTGAAGCAGGGTTTCCCTTCTGTTGGCTAATGCTTTAGATTTTCCACTGGAGTACTGTAGATAACAAGCTTCAAGTCTCTATAAGCTTCTAGTTGTGGACTTCTATTGCTGGTTATCAAGGACTTTGCTTGCTTTTACCATATACTTGTACATATTAGGTGGCATTCTTGGGCCCTTGGAAGTGAATATAGTACGCCACTAGATCACTGTAGATAGCAAACTTCTAGTCTTTTTATCCTGTCATCTGTAGACTTCCATTGCTGGTTATAAGTCATTTGCTTTTATCCTATACTTGTGTATATAAGGAGGCATTCTTGGGCCCTCGGAAGTGAATATAGATATGAGGTTGTTGTAATGCATTGCTAATCTGAGACATGCATTTTTACTAGGCTTATGCCCTTTTGATCTGCTTCTTTTCTTAGTTTCAACACGAGGAGAAAATGTTGTTTATTTTTTATCAGTCCATGGGTTCAATGGGGCTGCATTTTCCAGAAAAATTGTATATTTCTTTAGATATGCTCTTTATTTTACCTGATGAGCTAAACCTTTATTTAATCCTTGTTCAGATAAGCAAAATCTTGTATAAAAATGAACATTACTTGATGACTTCCATGAAAAGATTTGATAATCATTTGATGTACCTGTGCCAGCTAATGCATATGTGTGTTTACTTTGTGTTTTGGAAAACAAGGCACTGTGTATGTATTTTACCTTTAAAAAAACAAACAAATGATAACATTGCCACGTTCTCAAATATTGTAATGTCCTAGGGTGGATTATGGGAGATCCAAATTCGAGGTTAGATTTTTTTTTTTTTTTGAAAATTCGAGGTTAGATTTAACCAACTCCTTCCATTCATAGAAAAAGTTGATTTCTTATTCCACCAAGGCACCGACACAAAACCTACAAAGACTTAGAATATTCGTATAGGCATTAAAAATGTATCCAACTAACTAGAATGATGAGAGGATAATGATCAAAGTTTAAAAAAGATGATGATCAAATTTAGGACTAGGGTATTGTCAACTAAACTAAGAGAATCACTTGTTAGAAACATTGGCATTTGTCGTCTTATAATTTGAGATAAAACTAAAGGTGCACTTCACAATTAAGTTGTACTTGGCTGAAGGGAGAACAGGGGAAAAGAAGATAAAATAAGAAGAGATTTTGTTTATTACATTCGCCTGAATGAAGAACATAAAATGGATAAAAGATGAAATGAAATGTATTGAAAAATGTTCATTTCTTCTCATTGTTTTCCTCATTTTCCCTTCTAGTTTCCTCTAATTGAGCACAAACTAAATGTCTCCATTAATGCAGGCATGGTTTAGAGAACTGCCGGCTGGGGTTCTTGATTGTATCACACCAGATCAGATGATGCACTGCAACACTGAAGAGGAATGTTCTCTGCTTGTAAGGATGCTAGCACCAACTGAGGCTGCATTGCTTGACTGGGCCATTAATCTAATGGCAGATGTTGTGAAGCATGAGAATGACAATAAGATGAACGCTAGGAATATTGCTATGGTGTTTGCTCCCAACATGACTCAGGTATTTGAAAATTCTTCTTTGTCAAGTTTCATTTTATATAACGCATTCATGTGAAAAGACCTATAACTGATGTCCTAAGTATAAATCCATCTTGCAGATGGCTGATCCTCTGACAGCATTGATTCATGCAGTTCAAGTGATGAACTTTCTCAAGACATTGATCATGAAAACACTAAGAGAAAGAGAGGATGCAGCCGCAGAGGTCAGTGTGTCACAATTTTGCTTGGAATCTCCAGGAGACAACGATAAAGTCCTTTCATTGAGATCAACTGAAAGCATTATGGGGGAATATCAACAGGAGGCTATAGATTCCAGCGACTATGGAAAAGCTGCCTTGGGTAATTTCTTATTTAGCGCTGAACATGCATTGGAAAGTGACAAAGAGGAGAGTTTTCGGAGCTTTGAGATGAAGAGTGAGACACTAGAGATCCATGAACTCACTTCTGGGAAATGTTCAGCAATGAATGGGTATAAGAACACTCCACAAGATGATTCAAAAGAAGATAGATGTGATTCTGGGGATGTTGAAGGCATACTGGACAGACTAAATTTTAGAAGAAGTGTGAGGAAGCTTTGCAGGCATCCTGTTTTTCAGTTTAGCAAGACTTTCAAGAAAACAGGGGACTTCGGCATTCTGAATTCCAAGGGGGAAAGAAGAGAAGCCTGCACATCATGAGGTTGCCACATAGAAGCCTCATTCATCCTTGTCTTTTATTTTTTATTTTTATTTTGGTGTGTGATTTTATTCATAGTTTCACAAGTTTGGGAAATATTGTTTAAAGTTAGGGGTTTGAGTTGTAAATTTCTTGTGGAGAATGGGACCTTGGAGTCTTGGACATGGAATGCCATAGAGAAGCAAGTTTCTCTTTGTTGTCTTGCCATGATGTGGAAATTCAAAGTTGTGCTTGGGGAGTGGAATAGATATATCATGTAGATACCGGAGCGTTGTCCAAGTTGGTGTTATGAATATATAGAGTTTTTCCTGAGAAATTGGAGCAATGAATGATAAATTAGCAAAAAGAAATAACATAAAATATAAAAAATAAATTTTGTTGATTAAAATCACAATATCTTATAAAGATGAAGGCTATAAGCAATTAGCAAACAACCCTCTATTATTCTTTTTATAATCTATTGTTTCCAAAGGCAATAGGCACGTTATACGAAGCGAAAAGAAAAATCTATAATTAATGATAAATACACAGTAAAGAAGAAATTTATACTATAGCCACAAGGCCGCCTCTCTTCTTCAAGTGTTTGCCTTTCTTTTTATAAAAAAATCTGAACTTTTTCCATGGGTGAAAACAGAAACAGAAACAGACAGTTTCATCAAGAACAGAGGGAGCTACGAAGCATCACTTGGGAGGAAAAATCCAGCAAAATTTTAAATATATAAGCGTCCATAAATCTTTAAAAAAAATCATAATTTAACATAAACCCCGTCTTATATATATGATTTGAAGGTACGATCAGCCACCCCACCAACGAGACACAGAGAGAAAGAGAGAGAGAAATATAATTAACAAGTAACCACGCACCACGAGTAACACAAGCACATCTACCCAGGCAGCCATGCTGATCGTCCAACATGCAGTGCAACAATACTCATCTTCACACACACACACACTCTCTCTCTCTCTATGCCATGCTCTCATGGCCAATCCCCAGGAGCTAGCAAAAAGCCCTAAAAAGAAAGCACATAGTCTCAGCCAAAGCCAAAAGCCTAAATATATTCTCCGGACCCGTACTGCACAGAGGGCAGCAGCAGCAAAGAGGAAGGTTCAAAACGCATCAGTGCTCCTTCCCAGATACTTCACTTCACTCCCTTCTTCCTCCCATAGTGGAACTAGGACGTCCCCATACCCTGCCCACCCACGAGAGAACCAACATGTCAAAACAAAACATGAGCACGGGCCACACACACTGCCACGGCAATCGAGGCACTCCTCTGCTTGTCCTCGCCGCCCTGCGGAAACCCTCGCGAAGTATCCCTCCCTTGTCTTCTCCTTCTCTTCCTCCCCGTGCTGTACCTTGTATATAACAAACAATAAACCATATCATATCCATTCCATTATTTCCTTGTCCTCTCTAATCTCCATCTACATATATTGCACCCTTTCCCTGTTTGTTTGATCACCGGATCATATTACCCTAAAAAATTAAGCTGTAGTAAACATGATGGATGAACTCATCTCTCCCACATCCTCCTGCTCTCCTCCTGCACCTATGCAACCATTCCTCTCCTTCCCTGCGGCTCCTTCTCCTCTTCAGCACCGCCTCCAGTGTCTCCTTGCTGCCCGTCCTGAATGGTGGGCTTACGCCATTTTCTGGCGTGTCTCCACCGAGCACCAGCACCATCCTCACCCAATTCTATCTTGGGGTGATGGCCATTTCCGTGGTGCTCATGACGAGGACGGTGCGCTCCTCGAGAGGAAGCGCACGTCCTGTGGGACTAGTATTCATGCTTTGCTCAACAATGATACTGACTCCGAGATCACTACTACTGATCACAGTGGCGCCGGCTGTGTCTCGGACGTGGAATGGTTCTATGTGGTGTCGCTGACGAGGTCGTTTGGGGTCGGCGACGCTGCCGTCCCTGCGCGCTCTTTTGCGTCTGTGTCTCCTATATGGCTAGTGGGCGGTCACGCTCTGCAGGCATGTGGCTGCGATCGAGCTAGAGAAGCCCAGCTGCATGGGATTGAGACGCTGGTTTGCATCCCAACTTCCGGTGGAGTTCTCGAGCTCGGCTCCTCCGATTTGATCCCCGAAAACTGGGCCCTGGTGCAGCAAGCCAAGGCTATTCTCCTCGCACCTAACGAGGCTCTCGGCGGCATTTCAGCCACTTCCACTAGACCCATCATGAAGAAAGAGAGCATGGTGGGAGCGCCCGGGTTGTCCTCCTCGGTGGACTCCGACCATTCCGACTCAGACGGTGGGTTGATGACCGGACGACGGCCGCCTAAGAAGCGTGGAAGAAAGCCCGGGACTGGAAGGGACACCCCGGTTAACCACGTCGAGGCAGAACGGCAACGAAGAGAGAAGTTGAACCATAGGTTCTACGCATTGCGCTCAGTGGTACCCAATGTGTCTAGAATGGACAAGGCATCACTTCTAGCCGACGCCGTTTCATACATCAAGGAGTTGAAAGCTCGTGTAGAGGAGCTTGAAGCCGAGTCCAAGAAGGTAAAGAAAGAGATCCTTGTTGTGGATAAGTCTAGTGGTGCAGCTACGAGTAGTGCAACAACCTCTTCATCTTCAATCAGTGGAGGTGGAGGACCGGCGATGATGGAACTGGAAGTGCGAGGGCTTGGTTCGGATGAGGCAATGATTAGAGTGAAGTCAGAGAATGTGAACCACCCTACGGCGAAACTGATGGAGGCTTTGAAGGAGTTGGATTTGCAGGTGCACCATGCGAGCGCGTCGAGCGTGAAGGAGATCATGTTGCAGGATGTGGTGGTGAGAGTTCCATATGGACTGGAAAGTGAGGAGAGCCTCAAGAATGCTCTGCTTGCGCGGTTGGAGAAGGATTAATGATGTTATGATCGATGTTAATGTGATTTTGTTCTTCTTGTTAGGTTTTTAGAACTCTAAGTCTCACGTGTTTGGTTTCATGGTGTTTGCGTTGTTACTATGTGTTGAATAATAAGAGTGGGAATAAGAGGTCAGTTTGGTGGTTTAGTTAGTCGTATGTTTGGGTTGGAAGAGGATCTGAGGGATGATGCTGCAAGCCTGCAATGTCATTCTCTGGCAGTGAGGCAGATATTGTTCAGAATCAGGTGATCTTGAAGATGTGGACCCAGAAGAACATATATCGTTGTCCCAGGAATGTTATTTAGAACTACTAATTTTATCACTCACTGAGTATCAGAACAACTTGTATTTCTTTTGTCTACTGGTGGATCGTCCATTGATATGCGGATGGTGAAAAACGTTTTGCATTGCATGCATTTCAGTGTGATTTATAAACTGCACAATTTGTAAAAAGGATTGAGGTAAAATAATTCATATATATATTGAACGTAATTGAGCTTGAGAATATTTCTACATTATTCAAATTTATATAATTTAGTTTATACTTGCATCATTATTCTTCCTATTTTAAATAGATTAAAGTATTATTTATTTATTTTTTTAGAAAAGTGGATAAACCACAATTATATTGAATTAGAAAGAAACAGAACAGGGAAGACTCAAAGACGAGGACAACAGAACAAGAAGGAAAAACTAAGAACTCACAAGAGGTGAGGAAACATCAAATAGGAGAAAAAGGAGCAGAAAAACAAAGGAAAAACAGTAAAAAGTAGGTCTGCGAAGACAGGCGTCTGGCGTCAGAGGTCAGACCCAGCAGAAAAGGAGGACGACTACTCCCGAGCAAAGTTGTGTCTTGCGTCTCCGGAAGATCCTGCCAGTCGGGTGTTCAAGAAGTTGAGGGAACGCTTGATTTTCTGAGAAGCTTCTGTGGTCGCGAGCGGATGGGGCTCAGGAGCTGCAACAAGCCAGGAAAGAAGCAAGTTAGCAGTCTTAAAGATTACTGAATGAATAGAAGAGCAGTTTAAGTTAAAAATTCTATTATTTCGTTCCAGCCATAAATTCCAGAAGATTGCTCGAGAACTGAGATCACAGAGGTTTCGGAGATTAGAATTTAAGGAAGGTAACCAGGTTGTCCAGATATTTGAAACAGAGGACGGAATAAGATCAGAGCTGAAGAATTGTTTAAAGAAGGACCAGATTCTGGCAGAGATGTCGCAGTTAAGGAAAAGGTGGTCAACTGATTCTGAGTTTATGTGACAGAGAACACAAGTGTTTGTAGCATTCAAGTTACACCTTTTTTTGAATAGATTATCGAGGGTGAGAATTTTATTCTCCCAGGCAAGCCAGCAAAACAAGGTAATTTTGCTGGGAGATTTAATTTTCCAGAACTGAGGGTAAAGTTGGCTGCGAGTTCCACCATCAATTAGGAAATTATAAAATGATTTAACGGTGAAGATCCCTTTCTTTTCAAGTGTCCAAGAGTATGAATCTTCTTGATCACTGAAATGATTCGGAATAAACTCTAAAAGAGAGAAAATATTATCTGAAGTCGCAGAATGGAAAAGATTTTCCGGAGATTAAGCAACCAGGTGAATTGTCTCATTCTAACCCCGGGGTAATTACAACTTATGAAAAGGGATGGCCAGAGATCCATAGGAGCTTGACCGTTAAGCCATTTGTCATACCAGAATGAAATGCTAACTCCATTACCAAGTGATCTGTTGACACAAGCCCTGAAGGGGGGAAGAATGGTGCTTAAACCAGCCCAGAAAAAGGATCTGTTTCTCGGCTGTTGATGGAACAAAATCCCAGGTGGATTTTTGACAGAGTAGTTGGCATTGATGATCATAGCCCAGCAACTATTAGGGTTATTAGAGATCTTCCACCACTATTTCCCAAGTAAGGCTTTGTTGAATTCCAGGAGGTTAAGAATTCCCCAACCACCCAAGTGGCGTGGATGACAGATTCTATCCCAGGAAATCAGCCTGAAACCTTTAGGTCCAAGCTCGGGACCCTTCCAAAGAAAATCTCTCCTTATCTTGTCGATATCATGAATAACCCAGGCAGGGAGTTTGAAGACTGACATCCAGTAGACTGGAATGGTCGAAAGAACAGAATTTAATAGGGTTAGACATCCACCCAGAGAAAGATAGTTTGCTTTCCAGGACGTGAGTCTGGAACGAACCATTTCAGTGTGTTTAGTGCAATCTTGCCGTCTAGGTCTTTTGCTAGAAAGGGGAACTCCCAGGTAAGTGACGGGAAGACTGTCTCTTTTACAGTTAAGGATCCTTGCAGAAGAAATATGCGGTTGAAAACCAAAGTTTGTGGAAAACAAACTACTCTTCGAAAAATTAATAGCAAGGCCTGAAGAACCTTCAAAAAGGTAAAGTATCAACTTGATAATTTGAAGGTCTTCATGCCCTCCGGTTGAGAAGATGATAAGATCATCTGCGTATTGCAAGTGACAGATGCTATTAGAATGATCAAGTTGAACACCAATTAGGACCTTAGAATTGATAGCGTGTTTGAACATTGCACTGAGGGTATCCGCGGCCAGATTAAAGTATTTAGAAAGTATATAGAAAAATGATCTATTTGTTTTTTTTTTTCACTTTGGCTGATCAATAAATTAGAATTTATCTATTTAAAAATAAAAAATAAAAAATTAACAATATATGAAATAGAGTGAACTAGAGAAAACATGAATGAAGCTTTTCATTTCAGTTAGCTGTGAAATAATAAATAACTCTTATAAATTATAATTTGATTTGAAACTACTATGTCCACGAAGCCGATCAAGATCAAGGGCTTCGTGGACATAGTAGTTTTAAATCTTGGCGTCCGGATCCTACTGGATCTTAGCGTCCGCGCTTTCTTTTGGAATATCTGGCTTGAGCGAAACAATCGAATTTTTAGTCTTAATTGCTCTCATGATCATTCAGTTTTCTATAAGATTGCTAATATGCTTCTATCCTGGCTTCCTGCAGATTCTTAATCTAATTCGAAGAAAACACCGACGCTTCTAGGAGAATCAAGAAATCTCTCAGCTTCTTGAGCTCCAGAATGGCCGATCATTCCGGAGACCCAAACCACCTTCTCGATCGAGAGTAGTTGCTTTCTCCTTCAGCCTGGACTGGCCTGTGACTCATGATGGACGTCTTCGTTAGTTCAGACTCTTTATTTACTTCTGTTTTCATGCCGTCTTTCTTCTTGTAATTTTTCTCACTTCTGGTGAGGATCTCTTTTCTCTCCTTGCTGTATGGTTGTACTCTTTCTTTGTTTTGCTGTTTGTTCTTCTACTTTTTCAATAAATTTGTGGTTTATCCACTTTTTATCCAAAAAAAAAAACTATGTCCACGAAATTCCTGTTTTTTTTTTTTTTTTATCTATTTGATCTTGTCTTTATTGTTCTCTCTCGATCATGTTCACCCTGATGACCAGTTTCTATTATGTTTCCAGTTTCTGTTGTAGTATTTTTGTATTCTGTTTTTCTTTTTGCAATCATCTCGTCATTTTTGTGAGAGACCGACCCACCTCAGTGAGACTCCGAACAGAACTCATCACAAGCCAGGTATTGTTTTGCTTAGCCGCATAATAATTCGCACTCCCTCGGAGTCGAACCCGCGACCTAAGCCTTTTGTCTCACTTAAAGTGAGCGCCTCTCACCAATTGATTCACAAGCCAGGTATTGTTTTGCTTAGCCGCATAATAATTCGCACTCCCTCGGAGTCGAACCCGCGACCTAAGCCTTTTGTCTCACTTAAAGTGAGCGCCTCTCACCAACTGATTGGATCAGTTGGTGAGAGGCGCTCACTTTAAGTGAGACAAAAGGCTTAGGTCGCGGGTTCGACTCCGAGGGAGTGCGAATTATTATGCGGCTAAGCAAAACAATACCTGGCTTGTGATGAGTTCTGTTCCGAGTCTCACTGAGGTGGGTCGGTTTCTCACAAAAAAGGTGTCACACCGTTATTCTTTGTAAAAGTTGTGGGCCCCACACCGTTATTTACTACTATTATTTTTAAAAATTCGGTTTGCTAGCATTTATGTAATTATTAAAAAAGGAAACTTTTTATATTCCTTCTTTTTAGTTTCCAAACCCTAGCCGACTCCTCATTTCTTTTGTAGTAGATCTACGATTGGGTTAAGAAAGAGGGAGAGATCTAGCCCTTTCCTCTTCCCTTTGTTTCTTTTGTTTGTGTGTGGTGCCGGCGACGAGGACGGAAATAGATCTCTTCGTCTCGGATTTTGTGTTGTTTTCGTGATGAGGTAAGCCACTTCTTCCTTAGATATTTGGCCAAGTGGTAGAAATTGCATTTTTGTTCTCTAGATCTTGTTCTATTGATGTTGAATGTTCGGATTTATAGTTTGACTTCTGGTTTGTTTATAGAGACTAAATTTAGTTATTTATTTTTTTTGTTTGAAGTATTATTGATGTCTAGAATCCATTGTTTTTATTCTTTCTTTTGATTATATGCTTTGATTTCATAGGTTTTAAAAAAAAATTTGGGTTTAATTGCTTAAAGCATATATATATATATATATATATATATATATATATATATATATATATATATATATATATCCAGTGGTGTTATGGCTTCCATTAGTTCATATTTAATTATTTATTTATTTATTTAATTTTTTTTTTTTTTTTGTATTTGTGGAATTCTGGCAACCGGTTATGCTAAATTTATATATATAAATATTTTTTTCATTGATATGAAGTGTGCTGGCGTCCATTCCATATATATATATATATATATATATATATATATATATTAGAATGGTTTCTGCAGCCATTTGATTTATTTGTGCGTGCTCTGTATTTAATTTATATATATATATAGGAGTTCTGGCGCCATAGTTAGTATAAGTTTTATTTGTGTATTTATTTATTTGATTTGGGTGTGTATATATATGTTTGGATGTATAGTGAGATTTAATTTTCAATGTTGGTGTCCACTTATTGTGTATTTATATTAAATTATCGACATTTTGAGTATGGTGTTTATGAGGGTAGGAAATTGATTTCTTGTGTATTTTTGTGTGATTTTATTATATATTTGTGAGATCTTAAACCTATTAAACTAGTATTAGAGATTTTAGTACTCATGTCTAAACTCTGTAGCTTAACTTTATCATAGTTGTCCATAAGACTTAGTTTAGAAAAAGTGGTCTTTTAATGAGTGAGGTTAGTCTGGTATAATTTTTTTTAGGCTTATGTGGTTTTTGTTATTGATATCCTTGGATTATGTTCTCAAATATAGGGTATTTCGTGGAAGCTTAAATTCGGGGTGTATTTAATTTTTGGCGAATTTTTGACGTTAGACAGGTAAGTAAATTACATATAAATCAATTTATATGTACAAATTTCTTGGTCTTAATTATCAATTTATTCATGTTTTTACTGTTTAATGAAAACATTTTTGTATTATTCAAAATTCATGTTTGGACTTTTGGTACCTATCTTTTAAACTCAGAACCTATAGTTTCTCATTTGATTATTTATCATGGAGATTAAAAATGTGGTGTTTAAATTCGGATTACTATAGTTAGCTTGTGATGTACTTAATTGTTTGAGAATTATTATTTTAGTTATAATTATAACTCAACTATTTGATTTCTGGAATATGCAATCAGTTATTTGATTTATAATTTGGATTTTATATACATATTTGATTAATTGATTACTTGTTTTGTTTTAAATATTAATATATAGAAATATTGCTATTTATTTTATTGATTGTTAAGTGTATTATTGTTTAGAATAATTGGAACTATTTTGTTTGAACCCGGGATCACTAAATTTCAGTATTACTGCATGACGATAAATTTTAGATCTGACATATTTTTGCTATAAAAATTCGTAGTCCCCAATTAACTGTGCAACAACCCTGTCACTGGGGGTTAATCACTGACCGTGTCGACACGTATCTGACATAGAAACTGCAGTTTCCCACTGTTCCGTCGGTGAAGAATAACGGCTTCTGATATTCTGGCTCGGGTCACCGAGGGTAAACATATGAACTCTGAAATCCGAATCGGGTCACCGAGTTTAAATAAATGAATTCTGATGTTTTGTTTTGGCATTAGTTTGTTGGGGGACTTATATGATACTTATTTTGTTAAAATTAAATCTGTGTGAATTATTTTTGATTTCTGGGTTTCGTATTGATTTTTATATCACTATGCATTTTGTATGTTATTAAAATTATTGATTATTTTTGTGATCCCGATATTTTTAGTGGGTACTAACTGGGCTCCCAAGCTCATTAAGTTGTTCAATTTCCTTTTCAGATCAGGAGTAAGGTTGGGTGGTGGACAGCTTAGCGGAGTCGTAGAGCAAGTCACCGTCTAGCTTTCTTCAAGTTAATAAAACTCCTTTGATGTGAACTTAGTTCTTTTGTCTTCGTTTAAGAGTGATGTCAAACTTTGATTATGTGTTTCTTTGTGTTACAAACTTTGTGGTGTCTTTTGTTTTGAAATCAGTACTCTTGTTAGATTTTATTCATATTTATGAGACAGGTTTGAGGCCTTGCGTGCCTACTTGGTTACGGCCTTGTAGGTAGGCGGCCGTTTGTCAACGCTTCGGGTTCGGGGCGTGACAATTTTTTTTAAAAAAGAAATTATCTTCTTGGATGAAAGTGATAAATAAAAAAAAAACGAAACAGAAATAGAAAATACAGAGCAAATCTGATAGCAAAAGAAACAACATGATAATTACTTGATGCCAACGCGCTCGGTATAAGAAAAATTTTGGCCTGATATCCCATGGCCGGTCCTCAAATTGTCACAACCGGCGATACAGAATTGCCAGTTATTCATTGTACGTGGTGTGGGACAAGATCATGTTTCTGAGGCATCCCATAAACAACACTTCATGTTCCTTCTAATGCTGGCGAGCATGACAAGAATCATATATATCAGACACCAAGGTCAGTTCTTCAATATTCAAACAACACTCTTCGATCACCGAAGTTGGTGATTAATTCTTTGGATTCTCCTTTAGCCTCCGAATGACAATAAAGCAAAGGCATAAATAACAATCGGAATCTTATGTACATATATATATATGTGTGTGTGAGTGATTGAGTAGCATTAAGACAATAAATTCAAGAGTACATGAGTATATATATATATATATATTTTTTTTTAGTACAAGAGTACAAGAGTACAAGAGTACATGAGTACATATATATATATATATATATATATATATCTTATTCAAATTGGAATTTTCCCATAAATAGATGCACACCTTATTTTGTTGATTTTGTTTCTTCCTTAGATAATTAACCGAAGCGCAATAGAAGAAGCAGTGACATAATGATTTGCTCATACTTCTCCAAAACTTACAGTAAAGTTTCATATGACATATATATTTCATCATTAATGGATTGCGGTTATATACTTATATTATATGGACTCTATTATAACTTTAATGCATAGTAACAAGGAAAGACAACTACTGAGCTTGGCGAGTTCGAAAACAATAAGAGTGTCTCAGTTTAGTGCATCATAGTATGGGACTCCCATGCAAAAAATGGCGGTGGTTGGGCTTGAGTGACTCATTTTGTTTCAAAAAGCTCATGTGATGAACATATATTAGAAATTAAAATAGGTACTAATAAAAATTAATGCATGTCTTCTGTTTTGGGATGTGCTTCCTCCATTGTTTATTTATTTATTTATTTATTTATTTGAAAGAGAGATATGTCCAAATAGATCATGTTATCTCCAAAATAAATGTTGGTGTATATGGTTTAAGCGTCTGAATGAACTGTGACTCTGTAATCAAAGTAAAGGACCTGACACAATTAAGAGTTAACTCTCACATTGCCTCAATCTCTCCCAAGAACTATTGAATTCTTCACCATGTCTACTTCTTTTTTTAATAATTTTGAATTTTTAAATAATTTTTTTCCTTTTCTAAAATTTCATTATTTTTCTAATATATCAGAGTGTAATTGTGAAGTTATTTGTTATTTGTTTTTTTTATAAATATGGATAAATCACAGCTTTATTAAATTGTGAAGTTATTTGTTACAGCAAATATTTCAGATTATGATAATTTTTCTTACTATATTTAATTAATTCAACTATTTAATAGTGATCATTAATACTTGAATTAATATAACTTAATTGAAAATAATACTTATAATTAAACTTAAGCAATGTTGAATCTGTCGATCACATTAAAATTGATAATAACTTGATTTGTGATAAATGTTTCACATAGTAAAAAAAATTAAATTATAAAATTTTATTTTAAAATAAAATTAATCATTTTAAAATAAAATGTTATAATTCAATTTAATATGAATTTAATTCTGATCAATTCTCCAAAATTACTTGATTAGAGAGATTAAAGATATTAACATGAAATCCTTCATGTGAAGTACGAAAGAATTAATTCACTAGTCTCCCACTCACTCGTGATATAAAAATACTAACATAGATTTGTCACCTTTGTATAAATACAATTATTATCCATGAGCCTCTCCAAGAAAGTCATATGCATCCAATTGCAAAGTAACTGTTTTTTTAAATAAATAAATAAATCACATTCATTAAAAACATCAAACGAACACGTTTTTATCAAGTGACATAGTCAAGTATATTTACATTTTATTTCTTACTTCACTGCATGACTACCAACTCCCAATTTAAGCATACAATAAATAATCCTGCAGTCCTTTTCCGCACCGCAGCAGTCATAAATCCACACAGACGGTAATGTTGAAAACAAAGAAACAGAAAATATTTTCTTTTTTTTAAAATAATAATAATAATAATAAACAGTAAAAAAAGACAATTCTAGTAAGCCACGTCCACTAGCGTACACTTCCAATCGACCAAGTCCGCTCGAAGTCTTTTTTTTTTAAATAACCTTTTGACAATTCCAACCAATAGTTAAGCCGCCACATATCACTTTGCAGGGTAGAGGTGGATGCAATCAGCCCAGGGGTTGCACGAATCGGTCTGACCAACAGCCGGAACATCCCTCATCGCGCGCCAAACCGCGCTGTTGCACTTGAACCCAGATCCGAACCCGATTTGCCAGACTCGGTCACCGCTGCGCACCCGGCCTTTGGCCTCAGCGTAAGCGAGCTCGTACCAGAGCGTGCTACTGCTCGTGTTGCCGAACCGGTGCAGCGCGCTCCGTCCGGGCTCCATGTCTCGGTCGTGAAGGCCCAAGTTCCTCTGCACCTCGTCCAGCACTGCCCTCCCACCAGCGTGCACGCAGAAATGCTCGAAAGCCTTCTTGAAGTCCGGAATGTACGGCCGCACTCTCCTCATCCGCAGCACGCGCCGAGCCACCAACGTAGCAAGGAACTTCATTTGCTCGCTCAAAGGGAGTACTAATGGCCCCAGCGTGGTGATGTTGGTTTTCAGCGCGTCGCCCGCCACGGCCATCAGCTCCCGCGCTAACGACACCCCAATGTTCCCCTGCGCGTCCTCTTTTTGGTACACGCATTGGTAGCAACCGTCATCCGCGCCCTTGTGTGTTCGCACGGTGTGCATCAACCGGTACTTAGCTCGCCCGGAGTCAGCGGCCCTGTTGGAAAGCAGCACCGCTCCACCGCCCATTCGGAAGATGCAGTTGGATAAGAGCATGGAACGGTCGTTGCCGAAGTACCAGTTGAGGGTGATGTTCTCCATGCTGAGTACCAGAGCGTATGAGTTGCGGTTAGCTTGGAGTAAATCTTTTGCGAGGTCAATGGAGATGAGGCCAGCGCTGCAGCCCATGCCACCGAGGTTGAAGCTCTTTATATCAGACCGCATTTTGTAGCGGTTGACGATCATGGCCGAGAGAGATGGCGTTGGGTTAAAGAGGCTGCAGTTCACGATGAGGATGCGAACGTCGCGGCTCGGGTTAATGCCTGTTCGTTTGAAGAGCGCGTCGAGACAGCCGAACATGACAGCCTCGGCTTCCATTCTGGCTTCGGCCATACTCAGCCTAGGCGGCCGAGCTTGTATTCCTGGAGGGAGGTAAGTCTCATCCCCCAGACCTGACCTCTTAGTGATCTTGGTCTGGAACTCAAGCGTCTCCTCTGAGAACGCACCAGTCTTCTCGGTCATATCCAAGAACCCGTCTTTAGAAATCTTCAGTTCATCTTCAGGCTTATAACAAGCGAAGTCAATAAGATAAACAGGGCGCGGGCGTTTGAGCAAGTAAATGGTTGTAAGAACAACAACGACTGTGGCCGCCGCGAGAGCACTCTCCAAGTCAAGCCGAAGTGCTGAGACAGCGGAAAGGAAAAGGAACGGTGCTACAAGATAGGTAGCCGAGATGGTAATAGAGCTGAGACCAAGCTTGACATACTTAAGCTTAACTGACTGAAGAAAGTCAGGTAACCGCCTGCGAATCTTGATCACAATCGACGAGGAGTCATCGGCGAACTCCAAATCTGCCGTTAACCGCTCACGATCCATCACTAGTGGCTCTCCCATCTCCATCGATCTTCACTCTTGTCCACACGCCGACAATGGTAAGGGATTAATGTTAATGCAACGGTGTATGTGCGTGTGTGAGCACGCCTGGCCAGCTACTTTATACACAACTCTTGCTGCTTCTGGTATATCTATATATTTATAGTTTCATTTGCGTGTTATGTGGGAAGGAACTCACAGTAAGAAACTTGTTACACAAAGACAAGTAAACAAAGGGAAAGAAGGAGGGCTGCGTTTGCATGCTGGCGCTGGGTCAACGGCAGCTGGGCTATGGGTAGGACGGGTAGCCAATTAATGGGAGTGGTTTTGGAGAGAAAGAAAAGGTATGGTGAGATCGCTCAACTACCGGAAAGAGAGAGGAATTAAGATCCCCAGCTATCTAGGACGTGTGCAGGTAAGTGTACCATTAGTGCCATGCAACTTGGTGTGACAGCCAATGGATCGATTAATGGATATGTTTTGCTGTTTGTTCTGAAGGGCTGGCTATTAAGATTTGTAGTTGTTGGGTGGGGGTTGCTTCTGCCTTTGCTTCTCGACACCTGTCCATGTGTGGTTGTCTTGTCGAATGTCGATGTGTTCACTGATTCTTAAGTTTTTTGTTTTGAACATCAGTGCTTTAATTTTATAAGTATGTGTCATTTTATCTTATATATATATATATATATATATATATATATGACTTAGCCCATCTCACCATCTTACTGGTTATATATGGCTACGGTTAAGCTCCCACTAGATAACAACTGATTTATCAAGTTGCATTAATTTGTTATATAGTGTTATTCACAAAAAAAAATAAAATAAAATTGTTATATAGTGATTACATGGTGATTTTCTTGTTAATCAGTTTTTTATTTTTAAATGTTTATTTTTGTGATGCTTTTCGGATCATCTGATATGTTATTTTATTGGGTGAAAAATCAACTGAATGATGTAATATCATTCTTAAATATACGTCATGGACTTTATTAAATGCCAAATGTGTGGCTACTATATAAAGTCAAATTTAAGGGTTCACACATAATTCTTTGCTCGCCAGTTGCACAAGTTTGCAACAAAATCTTTTGTTTGTTTTTTTGTTTGAAATTTTTCTTTTTTTAGAAAAGGGTGTTTGAAAATTTTCTAGTGCTCATGAATTGTGGAAAATGTGCAAATATAATAAGAGGTTCAAGCATTATTTTTGGGTCCCCTCATGTACGATGTATGTGGAAAATAAGCAGCTTGTTTATGTGCATATATAAGGATCTTTTATAAATTAGCAATGCAAAAGTACTGAAATTATGAACAACAACCAAGTTTGATGTGATTATTGGTAACGTTAAATTATTGACACGTCATATGTATGTTTAAGTTTATTTCACTATAACACCATTATCTCACACAAGTACAGAACAGTGTTGCCTTAATTAGATTTTTTTTTTTTTTTTTTTTTGACGAAGTGGATTAACCACAAATATTATTGCAACAAGCACACAAACATACAAACCTCAAGCCAAAGTACAGAAGTCCACTAGAGGTGGAAACTACAGAAAGACATAATGCAAAAAGAAAGAAAAAACACAGTCCAAAACAAGCACACACAACAGAAAGCAAAGAAAGAAACCTTGGGCAAAAGAAGGACTCCGCCCAGAGGTAAAAGAGTGTGGGGAGAAAAAGGAAGCTAGCCGGTAGTCTGGTCTGGGCCCTGGGTCTCCTGATCGCGTTCGTCGCCAGTGGGTGTGCTAGTGAAGTGGATAGCCCTCCTCACTGCCTCAGCTGCTGGCTCCAACTTCTGTCTCTTCTCGGGAGGTGAAGCTGAAATCCAGAAGACAAAAGTCAATCCAATGTTATAAATAGACAAACGCAAAGAAGGTAATTTGCAATTGAAAATGCAATCATTTCTAGCTAGCCAAATATTCCAAGTAATTGCTCGCGCTAAAAGATCCCAAGAAAGCCGGGATGCAGGTTGGAGATTGTGGAGCCAAATTTCCCAGAGTTCTCTGAGTGAAGAGGGAAACCGCGAGATTTGGATTATTTGCGCAAAGTGGGACCAGATCGCAGTTGCGAAGTGGCAGTGAATGAATAGGTGATCAACTGACTCTAGATCCGAATGGCAGAGCACGCAAGTAGCCGTTGGAAATCTATTACATCCCCGATACGCAAGGTTTTCTAAGGTGAGAATTTTATTATCCCAAGCCAGCCAATTAAATAGTGAAACTTTCCGTGGGCAAGAGCTATTGAGGATTCGAGGGGTAATAGAGCAACGTTTTCCTCTATCAACAAGGAATCTATAAAAAGAATTGACAGTGAAATTTCCTTGCTGAGTTCTACTCCACACTTTGTGATCTGGCAAGGCTCTCTGTAAGGAAACAGTAGAGAGATCTAAAGTGGTTTGGTCCAATTGTGGGAGTGAAGCTCTTAGGGGTTCAAGTAAATCAACAACTGTACCCCAAGTATGGTTTGATTGTGCAAATTCCATTGGCCAAATAAATCTTGGGGCTTGACCGCAAATCCAGTTATCAAACCAAAACAAAGTGTTCTTGCCGTCCCCTAAGGCAGAATGGATACAAATTTTGAATGCCGGTAGGGCACTTTGAATACCTTGCCAAAAGAAGGATTTCCTCCGATCATTTCTAGTATGCAGATTCCACATAGGCGTATTTCGGAAGTAGTTGAATTGAATGATGTGGGAACCGCACCAAGAATGACAGTTGAGGGTTTTCCACCACCATTTGCCCAAGAGAGCTACATTAAATAGCTCAATGTCAATGATTCCCCAACCACCTTGGTTACGGGGTCTGCAAATTCTACTCCAACTGACAAGACGACATTTAGGGTTATCGATGTCAGGTCCTCGCCATAAAAAATCTCGTCGAATGCGATCAATAGCCTTAATGACCCAAGATGGGAGCTTGAACATAGACATCCAGTAAGTTGGCATTGCCGTAAGGACGGAATTAACCAGGGTTAAGCGACCTCCTAAGGATAGGAAGTTGGCTTTCCAAGTGGATAATCTTGCTCTGATCCGAGCAACAAGTGATTCCCAATCTTGTCGTCTCGGCCGTCGTCCAGAAATGGGAATTCCTAAGTAAGTAACTGGGAGAATTCCATGTGAGCAATTTAGGGTTGCAAAGGAGGATTGGTCTGGTGGAGTGCCCCAAATGGAAGTGTAGAGGCAGGATTTGTGAAAATTTATAGAAAGGCCCGACATGCCTTCAAATAACAAAAGAATTAATTTTATGATCCTGAGGTCTTCATCACCTCCTAGTGACACAGCAATGAGGTCATCTGCATATAAGAAATGACAGATATTTACCTGTTCCCCAAGTGGAACGCCAACCAAGATTCTAGAATTTAGCGCATGATTAAACATTGCACTGAGGGCATCCATGACTAATGCAAACAGAAGTGGGGAAAGGGGGTCTCCTTGTCTAAGCCCTCTTTGGTATCTGATATAACCGTTTGGGGAACCATTAATCAAAATTGAGGATTTAGAGGAAACCAGAATGCTTTGCACCCATCCCACCCAACGGGGACTGAAACCTCTAGCAATTAAGAGAGATAGTAGAAAATCCCAATCAACAGTATCAAAGGCTTTCGCAAAATCGAATTTGATAATGTTTCCTTTGGTTCTATGTTTTTGCAGGTGAAAAATAATTTCTTCCACTGCAACTACATTATCAAGGATGTTTCTACCTTTGATAAATGCAGATTGAGAAATATCTACTAAATTGTCAATATAAGAGCTAAGTCTGTTTGCAAGGATTTTTGAAATGATTTTGAGAGAAGAATTAATGAGGCTGATAGGCCGGAAATCAGAGGTGGAGTTTGGAGCCTCCACTTTTGGGATTAGCACTATGTTTGCCCAGTTAATTCTTTCGAGGTTAGTTGAACCTTCAAAGAAATCATTGCACAACTTGCAAAGGTCTGTTTTGATGATAGACCAAAATTTTTGAAAGAAAAACATAGGAAAACCATCCGGGCCCGGGGCTTTATCTGCCCCCATATCAAACACAGCTGTTTTAATTTCATCCACTGTGAAAGGGGTGTCGAGCTGAGATAGATCGATTGTCTCTTTGAGAGAGAAAAGAAAGGACCAGTCAAATCTGAAGTTAGTTTGGCTTTTAATTCCAAAGATTTCCCGAAAATATGAGGAGAAAGCCCCACCAACATTCTGATCTCCAGTATAGGAAGCATTATTATGGGAAATATGTTGGATGTGGTTCTTATTACGACGACCGTTTGCAATGGCATGAAAGAATTTAGTATTTGCATCTCCTTGTGAAAGCCAGGTAAAACGTGATCGTTGCTTCCAATAAGTTTCCTCTTGTCGCATTACTGTTTCCAAAGAGTTTTTGAGACTTGATTCTCTACTTTGCTCATCATCTGAGAGGAATCTATCCTCTTTAATAACGTCAATCAAGTCTAGATCACGCAAAATCTCTAATTTCCGATTTTTGATGGAGCCAAAGGAATTCTTAGCCCAGACGCGTAATCTCTTCTTAAGCCAGATCAACTTTTTGGAAATAATGAAGGCTCCACAACCAAAACATTGTGGTTCATTCCACCACAGTTGAATTAAGGAGTTGAAATCAAGTCTTAATTAGATTTTAAAACAGAAAAGATGTTCATAAATTTTCTCCACAGCAAGAGCATGATTTTCTTTTTCAAAGAATGCCTACTTCTGTTCCTCCTCTTATTCTACTCATCATCATCATCATCATCATCATCATCACTAACAACTTTGAATCCTTAATCTCTCTTATAAGAAGAGTGTTTTGTTACCTCTTTGATGTGAATTAAAGTAAGCAATTGGTAGAATAAATGATTTAAGAACTAGTGTTGTTTAAATAATTTTAATTTTCTCATATAAGTTACCAAACAATATTTTGAATTTAAAGTTTTTATTTGTGAGAATTTGAAATAGAGACGCTTTATCCAAAAAATAAAAAATAAATAAATGCTTCAAATTGACTATTATAATTGCTGAGCAACAGATAGACAACAAAAAAAAAAAAAAATAACCTAGTCATTTTGATTTCAAAAGGATGGGATAAGTTATAACATTAGGTAATCTCTAACCTATAAACCCAATTTTCTACCCCAAATCTTAAATTTAATTCTGCTACAATAAATTATACTCCAATCACAAACCCCTAATTTTACCCCAAAAAAAGCATATTCACAAAATATTCCATTCTCATTTTTTTTATATTATTATTACTATTCAATAAAAAATACTTGAAATTAATCATTTTTAACAATAATTTAATTAAATATTTATTATAATTTAATATTTTAATGTAATTAGTTTTTGCATTGTATTAGTTTTTATTAAGGTTATTTTTCAATAAAATTTTAACTATTCCAGTTTCATAAATTTATCATAATTTAATTTAATTAATAATTTTATTATTAATTAAGTAATTAATTGCATACAAATTAATATTATATGTATATAATGACTAGTTATAATTATATTAATGAATTATTAATTTTATAATTTTAATTACAATAATTATAAAATAAAAAAAAATTAATATTTTTGTGGGACCCTAAATTAATATTATAGTGTGACCCAAATTTAGGGTTATCCTATTCCAAACCCCAACCCACACCCAAATTTGACCCCAAATTTAAAATTTAGATATAGAGTTGGAGATGACCTAAGGTCAAATAACATCCATTTATATATCCTTTTTGTTGTGAAGGGATGGGGGTAAGCTATTTTATTTTAAGATATTTCAATTCATTGTTTTTATTTGCATGATTTAATATTTTGGAGTTAGAGACTCTGAGACTGTATATGCTTGTTGTGTAAATGTATATTGAAATTTAATTAGGTAAAAATTTGATTTTTTTTTTTAATATTATTTACAAGATTTACCCAAAGAGTAGATTCGAAAAGTAAAGTCATTGTCATTAAGGATGTAAACCTTGGGCAATAGGTTTATATATATATATATATATAATAATTTGAATTCAAAACCACTTGCATAAGCCACCAACCTTCACCGCTTGGAGAGTTTTGCATTTCCAAAAAAAAAACCCTATATTATGATTAATATTTACAACGAAATGATTCATATCTCAATCAAAAAAAAAAAATGATTCATATCCAAAAATTTATATACCATTGGGAATATAATGCCTAATACCATGGAGAATCAATGAAGTGGTTGTAGGGTGGAGTAACAATCAGAATTTATGTGCAATGTAATTGATCACTTCATTTTTACCCTAATTATATTTAATCAAATGTTTACCCGTAATAATGATCCATAAATCACCCTTCATTAAATCAAATGGTGCACTACATTGCTGGCATATATAAATTATTTGAGTCTAAAAAATCATGCCATGTGCTACTAACTTATATTATATACAATATTAAACTATTAGTCATAAACACATAGAAAACTTTGTTCAAAATTTGCAAGCTAAACACGTCTAATTAGTGACCTCTAGTTTCCTTAATTTGTGTTGAAGTTCTTTTAAAACTCTCATTTGTTGCAAAAGAGCAAACGTGCACTCAGCCTTACATATCCAAGAGTTAATTAATTAAACTTCATTTAAAAGAGTTGGAAGTTGAAGGGAAGCTCAGCTACTACCACCCATCTGTTTCAACAAGATTTCTAAGCTAACATGAAATTTTATCAAAGAATATATTAATGATTTTAATTTGACTTGTCTTGCGGATCATAAGAATTAATATTTCTTTTGAACTAGTATTATTAGTATTAATGTCAACAAATTCCATTACGTATCCTTCAAGATCCCCATAATAAATCAAAACTACTTGTTCGAATTGAATATCATTTGAATGTATTTTTTTATTCTTTTATTTATAAGAGTGTGTACATTAAGTTTTAAAGGTCAAATTTGAAGTAGTGGCGGTTTATAAGGATTAATATTGGACTTGTGAAGTACACGGTAGATTTTTTTTAAAGAAATTGATTTTAAAAATAATTAAAGAAATATATAAATAAAATTTTATAATGATGGTTTTGTATAGCGGCATAGGCAAACTGTTAATATTATGTAAAATATAATTAATAATTAATTATTATTATTATTTTGTTGAAATGAATGACATCATTTAGCAAATTTTTTTAGGTTAGTTTTTGGATTTTCATTATTGAATAAATTTCTATTTTATGCTAATATTGAATTAATACAAATATTTCATGTTGAAAGTTCTTTTTGTTTTGTTTTTTAGAATAATCCAACTTGAAAAATCATTTTCACCTGTCACAATCCACTTTTCAATTATGTAGCTTACAAGACGCTAATATAATACATAACACAAATATATCTTTAAAATATTTTTACATATATCTAATAGACATTGACTAATTTAATCAATGTGATGTGGATACCACCGAGACCATTAATATATTTTAAATAATGCATAAACAATTCAACTATGTAAGACATATGAAATTTACATAACCATACATATGTATATAGGTTTTAATAATGCATAAAACAATTCAACTACCTACCTAGTTATATATGAACTTTTCATGTATATATAAAACAATCAGATACATATAAGACTACCCATTAGTCTGGTTTCTAATTAACTAGTGGTCTACAATCAACCAAATCAAACTTGCACGGAAGATAAAGGTCAATACATTTTTAATTTAATTTAATTTATTTTATTTTATTTTGTGAGAAATAATAATTTTTTTAAATAAAAGAAAACGTCACAAACACCAAAATTTAATAAAAAGGACTCCAGCTCTTCATTTGTAAACAACAAAAAACTATTGAAAAATAATGGATAAAGAAAGCGTGCATGAGTATTCCATGTTTAAAATATTATTCTATCCGTACAAAACCATCAACAAATCATGCTTAAATGGAGTATAACTCTATGTATACAAATCATATCAACAAATCATGTGACTATATTGTTGAACATTTAATATTGACATGTTATCTGTTTTATTATCTCAATCATGCTTCTTAATTCAAATCAATGGTAGCGGGTAGGACAAATAAGGGAAGGCCCTTCTTGGCTAATAAATCATAAAACCAACATTAATTATGAGATTTAATGAGAGTAAATGTACACTGACCTTTGTTTATTACTTACTTTCATATATATAATACTCCCTTTGTTTTTTTTTTTTTTATATATGTTACAAATCTATGTTTTTTTTTATTTATCATTTTTTTAACATCAAAAAATATTTTTATTATTTTTCTCATAATTACCCTTAACATTTTATTTAATTCTCTTCTTAGAATTAAATATGAGAGAAAAATATGACCGTAAAAATTAGAGATAATTTTAAAAAAATAACTATTTTTTTATAAAATTTTGTGAAATAACTAATTTTTTTTAATATGTGAAATTCAGTTAACCATTACAAGTAAAAAATAAAAATAGCGGAAAAAATATTGAGAGATATATTTAGATATATAACAAACAATCACAAATTAATGCAGATCAAATACCACTAGCATGTAAATCAGGCTCAAGAAAGCATCACTTTCCGTGTACAATTTGAATGACCTAAGAGTCAAAACTTAGATCTTAACCATGTCAACATAAGATATTACTCCTCATCAAGGTACGCAAAAGAATGGTATTTGATCAATACCTTCCAACGACCCAAAATAAATAGCAATTAACATAAGTAGATCAACTAGATCTTTAATGCTTTAGCTTCAATTCCTGTGCCAGAGATATCAACTGCTAACTTGCCAATTCATTGCATTCAGAACTTGACCAATGTCCTTTTTTTTTTTTAATTTTATTTCATTAAGCAAAACTTCACCAAAGTCTCAAGGGGTTGGTGGCAAGTTCATCAACTTCCTGATTTGCATAAAATAAATTTCAAATGCTAAGGTTCATTCCCAGATACACCAAATCAATTAATAAATAAATAAACCTTTTTCAATACTTAGGTACACCTAAAATTGCCAAGCAGATGCTAAAATACCCCTTGACAGTAAATAATATTTAACATTACAAGGACTAGAAGTTCCAAAACTAAACAAGGTATTATGGGACCTCGGTAATTTCAGTACAAATAGCCTCAGGGGGATAATGATAAGGTTCTACAATGAAAGATAAATGCTTAAAAAACAAGTCAAACAAATGAGGCAAGACCCATTAACAAAATTTACTCAAGAGAAACTTTGACACTGCAACAACAGCTCCTTTGTTACATTCCATTGGCTAAGTCAAAGAATCAATGAATCAACTTCTATCACCAGGTAGACGCCTCTGGAAGAAATCTTAGAAGACATTCAATCACATATTCTTTTGGGGCTTAGAAGAAATAGTGCCCCTGAAGCACCCAAATAAATATTTACAGCATCATTGCAGAAGGCCAAGAGTTTGATGAACATGCAGTAGTTATTACCTGCTCAAATGCATGTATGAGAACCTTATAAGAACAGTGAATCTCTAGTGCCTTCAGTATAGATGCAGGAGCTGATGCAAAACAGATTATTATCAGCTCTTTTCTTCTGTAACTGGCTCGGATTTCCACACAATGTCTTTGAGACCTGAAGAAAAGCTCTTATAGAACTGCACATTAAGCAATCAACACATCCATCAGAAATTGTCTGAGAAACAGAAATTCAAAAGTAGATAGTCTAGCAGGTGTAGATTTCAAGTTTGGCGTACATTGTGAAACTCCAGTGTGTCACCTCCAGTCTTACGAAGCTCAACCACATGAAGCGAAGGAGCCACCTCAAATACCTAAGGAATAAGATATGAAAAACTTAATTATATTAATTGTTCACGGTACAGTAATAGGAATATGAAGATATTTTTCATGAGAATGGGGAACAACCATAAATGTATCAAAGGACAAAGAGAACACATAGAAGGGTAACAAATGTTTTCAAAGCATTAAAAGTCTGAATGCTTTTAGATTCAGTTCCAATGTGAACTATAAATGGAAAATCTGGACATGTTTGTTAAATAATTCAGTACTTCCAAAAGTAAGAAACACTTTTGAACTACCCCAGCCATTCTTTTGAATTTCTAATATACGAAAAATTGTGTTGAGCATCTAGCTTAGTACCTCCGTTGCTACAGACAAGTGACCCTTCCTTCCAGTTTTGTCACCCTGTAATCTCATCTGCAATTTGAAAAAAATATTCACAATAGAATATTTCATCAGCAATTGGGAAAAATATTCAAATATGATTATTGATGCTATTATGTTTGTTACCTTGTAGTTACGTTTCCGCACATTGAAACCTAAAGGCTTAGCAGTTTCCTCTATTTTTGAGATTATTTCATTAGGAGAGCATTTAGAAGTGAAACGTGTTTCCCTCTTCACAAGACCCTGCATTTCAATATCACAAATAAGAGGGGAAAACATGATACGTTTAAGAAAACAAATAGGATTTGGGCTTCTAGATATCAACATTTAGAACAAATGAGTTCAACAATGAATATTTGGACGCACTTTCCAGGTGTGAAGAATTTAAATGGGGTGATAACATCAAGTCTATAATCTAAAACACATCAATTGCATGCTGAACATACCATTTGCTTTTCAAATAAGTTCCCAAGATTGAAACCTTGAGATCTTGAAATAAGTGCAAAGGCATTCATTGATTCTGGTCTCTCCTTTTTCTCTGTTACATGGTGCTCCTGCGTAAGGGCAGAAGAGTTATCAATTCCAGAACTGAAATGCTAATTATGATATAATTCTTAGCGTGGAATCAAATATTAGTTATGTTACATTATTACCTCTGAATCATTGAAAACTGCATCGACATCATCGAGGCTCACTTGTTCTCCATGCTCAAAATCCGGTGGCTTGTACCCCACTTTAAACCACTCACTTTCTATAATTTGAGGAATTGTCAAGCGCTGTAACAATAATATAAGAAAGGGGGTTCAGTGTGAGTTTTCTGCAGGTTTAAGTACAAATTTATTGATACAATAAACACACTAAAAGTAAAAAAACCAATTGAGTTTGGTACTTACTGTAACAGGATTTGGGTCCAGAATACGTTTAATCAACTTCTTTGTACTCGAAGAGAAATGTGATGGAATAAAAAAATCTGCTCTAGAGATCTGCAATCCATGTAAAACAGGATAACATTGCATTCTTGAAGAGAAAACCATGACTTAAAGCATATATACTAGAAAAATGTCTGAACACTGACCTTTTTATACAAGCTTGCAATGTTTGGTTCGTCAAAAGGTAAGTATCCAGCCAAAAGGACAAAAAGTATCACCCCACAAGACCATACATCAGCAGCTGCACCGTCATAACCTCCATCATTGAGTACCTAGAGAAATAACCCTCTCCGCATGAGTGATGAGGCAAAAGAGAGAAATACAACTAAAAGCATATGGCCTTATGCCATGAAGGGATACCTCTGGAGCAACATAATTAGGTGTCCCACATGCAGTATGCAGCAAGCCATCCCCCTAAAATAAGAGAAAAAAAAGGTCCTTATAGTAAATACAAGTTCTGACAGACTAAATGCTGAGGAAAAAATTATATAAATTTTGAATAACTATGAATAATTGATCAAACCATAAAGCTGAATCTATCCCTTAACAATGGTAACTAATTGCATTTTCTTGTAACACATTATAAGAGTATAAATGCGGTGCCATATTAGACTTTTAACGTTGTAAACCAAAGAATGAAATTTTAATCACAGGTGGTATCATTTAATTCAACATCAGCATTTTCACAAGAAGGTAAAAGCACTTGACATAGAAACAAATTGGCTAGATAATAGGCCAATTCAAATCATTCACAGTTCACATTAACTCCACAAGCTGTGGCAGACAAGTGTAAATGAAAAAACAGAATTAAACATTTACCCGCAACTGTGGTACAAAAGTACTTAAGCCAAAGTCTGAAACTTTAAGAACACCATGGGAATCGAGAAGTAAGTTTTCCGGCTGCAAATGCAAATGCACAAATTTTATCATCTAAAGCTAAATTGCCAAGAATTATTTGAGATTTAGAATAGAAAAGCACTATGCGTCCAATCATCTTGGCCAAACCTTTAAATCTCTATGGTAGACACCTCTGCTATGACAATAATCCACAGCATTGATAAGTTGCTGAAAATATCTCCGAGCTTCTTCTTCTTTAAGTCGCCCATGGTTGACCTAAGTCAGAGGATCAACATTAAAAATTTTAATTAAAAGAAAATATATACTTATATGACAGACACCATTACAAATGTCACATTTATGGGGAAAAGGAAATTGGTGTGTTATACTTATTGCAGACATGTGAATGACAAAGAAAGAGTAAACACTTTGTTTAAGTCTTTGCATAGTTTGTAATCGGACAGAAATATAGAAAGTCAAGTTTAAAAGTTGGTAACTTACAATTTTGTCAAAGAGTTCCCCACCATCAACATATTCAAGAACAATATATATTTTTGTCTTGCTTGCCATGACCTGGAAGTTAAACAACAGAACCTAATTACAATATTTAATGGCAAACAGGGCTAGAAGATTTTTTTTCTGCTATAAAGAAAATATAAGAAAAGGAGAGCCATAAATGATTGCATATAAGCATATCAAGACCACTCTAAAGCTACTGCATTGAATCTGGAAAAGGAAATTCACTTCACCTCATAGAGCTGGACAACATTTGGATGTTTGATCAGCTTCATGGTAGAAATTTCTCTTTTGATCTGCCATGAGGTAGAGAAGAATGTTCAATACATTCAGGACTAGGACAATTGCATAAAAATGTAGGGTGATTTTTATGCCATGAAGATTTTAAATAGTACAATAAAAAAAACCCAAGTCAAAAGGATATGAGCGAAGTAAAATGACTGCAGAATAGTTTATGTTCAACCAATAAAATTTACACTTTGTGTGAAAATTTCTACTCTTGTTGGTGTCATCATCAATTCAACCTTTGATAATGTCAACAAGATTATACTAATTTTCACATGAAAACAGAGGAGAGAAGCTCCACGTTCAAAATTCAGTACAGTTGAATTGAGTTGATAAACAAAGTTCAATTAGCATGACAGTGCTTCCCAGGGGTCATGCAATACACCTACCTTTTCTAAATTAAGAAAAACTTCTAGAAACTGAAACATTCGATTAACATATTATTTACAAATTGCAACAACTACTGCTAATTTCTCTCATCTCATGAAAAAACAGAGAGAAGAACAGGAACTAAATTGAGGGGAAAAACATAAGAAATGCAGTCACCACTGAACAAATACTTAAAAACCCAAAGAAATTCAACATCTTTCGTACCTCAAACTCTTCAGAAGAACAAAACCACCAAGAAATCCACCATAAAACAAGACCAAAAACAATATGAAAAGTACAATACCGTGGAGCACAACAACGAAGATTTCCAAACAAGAAGAATAAGGTTGAGGATTAAAAAGCAATGCAAAAGGTGGAGTATCAGTATCAAGTGAGGGGAAAAGACCTACATGCTCAACCATCTTGTGGCGCAGGACTTCGTTCTTGTTGAGGATCTTAATTGCGACTGGATTTTCAGTCTCTACGTTGCGGGCGAACTTCACCTTGCCGAAGCTGCCTTCTCCCAGCGTCTTCCCAAGCTCGTACTTCCCTACGCGCATCTTGCCGATGCTCATCTTGCCTCTCCTCTTCTCCTCCTCTTCCACCTCCTCCGATTCAAAGAGACACAGCACAAAGAGGGATGCACGATGATTTGCTTTAAATGGAAATTGGGCATTTTATTTTGACGATAATACCCCTGGTAATGTTTTTTCCCCTGAAAAATATCTGGTCTAACCATAGGATGAAAAATAAAAAAGTATCTTTATTTCCTAGACCGAAAATTAAAAACAAAAAATGTTATTGTGATGCTACTTTTAATTTTTAAAATTAAATATATATTAAAATTGTTTTTATAAGTAAAATTGCGCTACCAATTCTTTATGTTTAAATGTTCTATAAAACTTTATTTTTTGGGAGAATGTTGGGTGATTTAAATTGAGTGGAATAATCGTATTTTTTTTCTTGTATAATACATTCATATTAGTCATTTATTTGCAAAATTGATCACATATTTATTGCTGAATAAATACGATTTCAAATCCTTGTAAAGCCAAATTGAAGGAAGCTCTCCCGATAATTAGAAGAAATCTTAGTTTCGCAGGTCCCTTAGTTATTCATATTAAAGGAGTTTGTATTTCCAAAGTGAATCAAGTGATGTTTTTGACTGACAATGGTGTCAATTTTTTTTGCATCGTTTTCTTTGTTTCTCTATCCTAGCACTCTCCTCTATCTCTAGTGAACTTGTAGTTTCTCCGTCGTTGAGGTTATTAAAGTTCATGTACTTTTAATTTTAATAAATTATAATTTACTTATTTTTATAAAAAACAATTAGTCTTTCAATTTTTTTTTGAAAAATATAAATAAATCATAAATTTAGACTATAGAGTGAAATATCAACACTACTAGTGTAAACGTGAGCTTTTTTTTTATATATTTTATCATCTAATCTAATCTACAAGTTTATAAATTTCATTTACTAATAAATTAAAAAAATTTAATAATAGTTTTTGCGCTCTCGAGATCACTTATTTAGCTATTTACAGAATATTAGTTAAAAAATAATATTTGTTGTGTCATGACCATGATAAAAAGGGTTGGCATAATTTCTATCGTGTCACACATGAAGAGATAAGAAAAGACAGTTCACCAAAATTGCCTACCCATTCTTGGCAATGTGTTTTTTTTTTAATTATAAAAAATACTCCAATGATTAATTGCAAAATAATAATAATAATAATAATAATGATTCTTTGGTTAATTTGACTAACCATCAATATATTTCTATTGTATAAAATGTATATTGATTACCTGAGGCATCTATTCATTATAAATTTCATAAAAAATAGTTTTCAAATTTCATTTTCTTTAGTCCAGCTTTATTGGAATTTTTTTAAAGGTTTTTTAAAGCAAGGTTAAAGATGATTAAAGTATATTCTCCCAATACCATATTCTTCTTTTTTTCTTCTGACGGCAAGCGCATTTAAAAAGAGTGTTAAAAACACAAATATATATAATGATGCATTAGTTATGGAAACTTAATAATTCTTAAAAAAATTATTATATGAAACATTATTCATATTTAAAAAATAATAATTTTAGTTCCTCAATTCTATATTACTCTAATGCATGTTCTTCTAAAAATAACATAGTCACTTGACTAGTTCACAAAATTACTAAACAAAACACATATCATACATGTTAAAATATTATTTTTAAAATAAAAAATAAAAAATACTGAGTGGTTAAATCAAATTTATTTGGCTTTCATGACAAAGGTTGAAATTCAGCTTCCACTAAAACATAGTTGAATATTAATATTTGCGTACAAAGTAGTTTATTCGTGCACACAATCTAAAAATTAAACATTCACCTTTACCAGTAATTTAGATGCCGATTGAAAACCTATCATCGTATTCATGCACCAACACCAGAACTAATGCAAGTATTAAATATCTTTTAAAAAATATAATTGAAGTATATGAATAAAAACATAAACACATCCAATAAACATGGCACAATAAATGAAAACAATGAATTTATTTCAGTCACTGTTTATTACTGAAACAAGAATGAGAATGTCGAATGAGGGCAGAATCGGAATATGATATGTTTAAAGGGTTGGCAGTGGCACTGCCAACAAAGGTACAATAATTGAAATTGTTCACAAGCCATGACGTAGACGTTGGGCTAACCAGTGGCAGTTGCCTGAGCTTTTATCTCTTGCTCTCCATCCTAGCAGCTTCCTCCGGATAAATTCTTCCTTATTTTTCTCTCTCTCAAAACATCATCATGTGGATCTGAAGCATATCCAACCAACCCGACCAATTAAAGTTTTATTATATTTTATTTTTGTTTGTCTTCAATCATGGCTGCTAATAAATTATTTGATGGACCAGAGCATGAATCTGGTTCACTTTCTCTGTTTTAATCCACATGGCGAGAGAATTCTTTTGGGGTCATGAATTAGTATTGTTTGATGAGGATAGGATCAAGTGGGATTTGCTGACAGGTTCTAAAAACTTGACCGTGAACTTCTTCTCTAGTATCTTATGGCCTCTGTTGAACAGTATTATTATTTAGTGGATGAGACATATTTTTATTAAAAATAAAATCAAAACATTATATTTTATTATTATTATTTTTTAACAAAATCACAAGTGACAAAATAAAAAACAAAACGAATACAGAAATGCACTAGTTATGATGATTTAACTAACCTCTTAAAGATAAGCCTCCACCATGTAATCCTGGAAGGAAGAATGAGAGGTTCGAACTAAAGATCTCTCAATCACAAACACGGATACTTATTAATAAACTAGCACATGGTATTTTGATATATTTAAATAATTGTATAACAATAAATATAGAAAATAGGAAGATAAAAAAGTTTTTGAAAAAAAAAAATCAATAGCATATCATGGTTTGAAATATCATATGGGTGCTTTTGTTGGCTGTTAAATACTAAACAGGACTATATATACTTGTGTCTGTCTCACAAAACTCTATTAATTCTAATAATAACAAAATAAATTCTCGAATCAGGAGTTGCAAATGTATCCTTTTTTCTCAATATTTATTATAACTGCATTTTGAGCTCTCAACTTAATTTTTTTTATTTTTATTTTAGAAAAATAGATAAACCACAATTGCATTAAAACAAGAAAATATGGGTAAAAAAAATAGAAAGTATAGATACAAAAAAAGAAACAGAGAAAGTAGGTGGAATACAACAACAAAAAACCACCACAAATCACGAATAGGAGAGAGAGACTCCTCCTAACAACCGTTCAAAATAACTGGAGAAACGGCTAGCCGGATACGTCGTCTTGCCTGACTAGACCTGAATCCTCACGAGCAGGGCTAGGGAACTGGATACAGCGTTGAACCGCAGCGATAGACTCCTCGAGCTTGTGCAAGCTCTCAACTTCTATTAAAAGATATTTTTTTAAAACAAATTAATCATTATTTTTTTTATCTATTAAAACTAAGTTCCCTGCATACAATATAATATCCAGATTAAAGTATCAACTCTATAGTTGTGGATGGTCAGGATTGTCATTTTTTCAATATAAATATATATATTATTAGAAAAAGATTTTGAATTGGTCATTACGTTTACGTCCGATATCAAAACTCTTTTTACCAACGGGCTTGTAGCCTAGCGGTACTTCGGGTCCCCTCGTTTGGGAGAGATGCGAGTTCGATTCCCTTTGACCGCGCTCCCCAGTTTCAAGAGGGTGAGGACGTTGTGGCAATTCCCCCCGCCCTCGTTCGCCCCTGAGAGTTGGTGCTTGTCGCCCTATCTCAAAAAAAAAAAAAAAAAAAAAAATCTTTTTGGTTTAATTCGAGGGAAAAGAAAGCCAATCACAAAGTGCATGCATATGTTTTTTTTTTTTTTTCTTCATGTTTTCAATATTTATTAACATGGCGAAACTCACTCAGTTACGTACACGAAATTTTCTTTTCTTTTTTTTTTTTGAAAGTGAATACACTATCAAGATTAATTTGTGTTTATCTACGCGTTGATATTTATGGGAATTAGCAACAATAGGTCCTTGGTGGCCACTTGTTTTGCCAACGTATCTACAAAAGCATCATCATCATCATCATTATAATGTCCTTTTAAGGACATGGGTACATCTTTGGCCGTACGTTTATCTTGGCTGCTTGTAAATTGCTTGGGACCAGAGCACTTGGATTGCGGTGAACTGTATTTGTTTCTATCACCGTAAGCTATCAATTTAATCCCCTTTAATTTGTTCTTATCCATTAATTTGTTTGTAAGTTGTGATTCAATGCATAGAGAGCATGATGTGTTGTTCCTTGTGGCATGCCATTTATTTTTAAATATATTCCCAATTTCCTAGTCAAGAGCACATACTGAAGATTCGAGAAAGTTAGGAATTGAGATGTTATAATTCCGTATGCAATTTGATCGCTTTATCTTTTTATAATGAAACTAATCATTGTTTAGAAAAGTCAAATTAATCTTTCTAAAGTAACGGCAACAAACTTTAAAAGTTTTATAGATAGCAAACATTAGTAGGGGAAATTTCATGGATTAGTAAGGCATGGGAGGAGTTTGCATGTATGAAGAATTTTTTTTTTATTAAAGCAAGACTAACGTGAATATAACATTATCGTATTTATCTGTTCTTTAACATTTTTTATGAAACGGTGCTGGTTAAAAAAAAAAACACACACAGTGTCATATTGATGAACACATTAATTTGGAACTATTTTATTTTATTTATTTTTTAATTTCTCCACCCATCTAATTTCTTGTAGAGTTTTGGTTTCATAGAGAAAAGGATTGGAAAACAACACTCGAGAGGTGTGGGGACGATAAGGTAACCCTTCTTTCGTTATCTGCTACCCCTAAACTTAAAAAAATAAAAATAAAACCAAGCTTGAAGAATTAATGCTTTAATGAAATATAGTCTTGATTTCATCACCAAAGACTCTACTTTGCTTAGCACAATAACTCTAGCAATTGAAGAGACGGCTTAAACCTTAGGCGTGGTAATGTAGCGCTCTCATGGATGAATGAATCCGATCCTTTCAAAGAAGTGGAAATTTTTTGGTGTAGCTTGTAATTGAGTGTGACTAGTATAATCAGGAGGCACCACACAAACATATTGTGATTTGAATGAGGTTAATTGGTGGAATAATTAACTTTGAAAATGAGGTTTTCCAATTTGGTTAGGGAATAAAAATATTATATCAATAACTGGAAGAAAAAGCTGCTATACCTTCCGATTTCTAAGCGAGAGGGAACACACCAAAGTAAGCCTTCTAAAAAGCCAGTTTAAATATTTTAACTTGTGATATTACTTGAGAGATTATGTCCATGGATAGATAAAAGTCCATATATCTTGTGTGAATTTTATATATATATATATATTTGATAAAAGTGGATAAACCACAAATTTATTGAAAACTGAAAATACAGAGCATACAAAGCGTAATAAAGGTAGACAGATGTCTCTCAACAGAGGTGAGGGCAAGAACACAGAAAGACAAACAGAAAGGAAGAGAGAAAAAAAAGGTAGGAGCCTAAAAGACGAGGGCTGTCGTCTGGTAACATAGGTCTATATAGGTTGAGGGTGGAGTAATCAACTCCAAAGCAAATTACTGATCTGAGTCGCCCGATTGGTTGGAAGCTCTAGCGCTGATGAAGTTGAGCGAGCACTTTATCTTCTGGGAAGCATCATGGTGATCTGCTGTAGCTAAAAACAAAAAAAGAAGCATATTAGAAATCTTAAGCATGATCGAATAAATATGTAGTGCAATTAGTTGAAATATACGAGAGTTTCTTTCCAGCCATAGATTCCACATGATGGCTCAAGTAATAAGATCCTAGAAGATACGATTCGAGCAATGCGAAGAGGTAATCCACGTTGTCCAAATCCCAGAAGTATGAAGAGGAAGCGCATGGATTTCAAAAATTTGAGAGAAGAATGCCCAAATTCTCTTTGAAAATTCACAATGTAGGAAAAGGTGGTCCACAGTCTATGTGGCTCTATGGCAAAGGGCACAAGTATCTGTGGCAAGATAAGAGTTACATCCTTTTTTGAATAGGTTAGAAAGGGTAAAGAGTTTATCCTCCCTTGCAAGCCAACAAAATAATGTAATTTTAATAGGGCATTTTATTTTCCAGAAATGGGGATAGAGTGGACAACGCGTGCCACCATCAATGAGAAACTTGTAGAAAGATTTGACGGAGAAAGTTTCACTTTTATCCCAAGACCAAATAGTAAGATCCTCATGATCCCTCGAGCAATCTGGAATAGCTCTAACAAGAGGAGAAAAGTCGTTTGAAGAGGGATTATGAAATAAATTCTCTGGTAAGTGAATTTGTTGTAAAAATTGATGAACAGTTAACCATTGTGAGTTGCAATCTGTAAAGAGTGATTGCCAGAGATCTTTTGAGTTTTGGCCCAAAAACCATTTATTAAACCAGAATAAGGTACTATGACCATTATTGATTGATTTGGTGGTACAGGCTCTAAAAGAAGTCAAGGCTGAGTGAATTTCTGCCCAAAAGTAAGATTTGTTCCTAGGTGGTGGCTAAAATAGAAATCCAATCGGATTTCTTTTCAGGTAATTAAATTTAGAAATTTTGGCCCAACAGCTATTAGGATTAGTGGTTAATTTCCACCACCACTTTCCAAGTAGAGCTTTGTTAAATTCCTGAAGATTGAGGATACCCCAACCACCTAGATTCCGGGGTCTACATATCCTATTCTAGGCAACCAGTCGAATTCCTTTGGGTCCCAGCTCCGGACCTTTGTGTCAATTATATATGAGATGAGGTTTAATATATTGGTGAAACTACATTTTAAATATATAACCATACATAAACAGTAATAAAAGTCTACTAAATATGAAAACAAGCGACCGGAAAGCAAAACAAAAACATAGAATTGAAAATGTAAAATGCAGCTGGCCTGAACATAAGAGTGGCAACCCTTGGGCAAGGTAAGGGAGGCTCTCTTGCCTAGGAGTGAGAGATGCCATGGGTCTACGTGCTGACAGTCCAATGTAAAACCTATACTTCAAGGTTGCACTTGTCTCATATGGAAGACCCTGAGAACTTGATGCTCTCTTCACTGCTGTAGTCAAATGTTCCATCTTTTGCTTTTTTTTTTCCTCTAAAAAATACAATCATTTTAATCGAGCCACAAATACCAAGTAATTACTTTTGCTAAAAATTCCCAAAATGCTATGTTCGGAGAGTTTTTTCTCCAAAATCAGTTATCTCATAAACTCTCTTAAGGATTGCAGAGTTTGGGGTTAGCTAAAGATCTGGATAAGGTATTGCCAAATAAATGATGTTTTTGCATCACGTAATGTAGAGAAGGTTTGCAGTCTCAATAGCATCACCGTAAAAGACGCATGTGACTGACTATAAGGAGTTTTGGGTGGCTTTCCACATTTCATTAAAAAAAATATATACATATTATAACAGTTAAGAAAGGAATGTTGGATTTATAGGAGACACCTTGTAGCACAAGATGCATATATGCATTGTCCATCTGGATGATGGAGGAAACCGAAATTATTATTATTATTTGATAAAAATTAATGAATCATGTTTCATTCAAATATAAAATCACATTTGGTACATATATAAAAGTAAAATAAAGATAAAAAATATTAAAAAAATCATGTGATCTTTTAACAAGATTTTAAAATTATTAACATCTTTGTAGACCAATGGTATTAGTTTACATGCGTGCAATCTTCATGTGTTATTAAAAAAAAATTTAAACTTCCTCTCACACAGAGAGTGAAGGTACAAATATATGATGTATTAATTTTACTTGTGTACGCATCATTGGTATGACTTATTCACTATATAAAAAAATAAAATAAATAAAATAGATTTTTATATGATGAGTAAATTTTTTTTACTGTATATCAAGATAATTCAACAACCATAGAAGGGTTGATAATTTAAGTATTTTATTACTTTGTTCTATCTATGCATATATTTTAAGTATATGATGTATTAATTTAAGTATTTTACTATATATGATGTATTAATTTAAGTATTTTACTGTATATGATGTATTAATTTAAGTATTTTATGGCCAACGACCATTTGGTCTATTGACACCGGGTCCCTTGCGTAGGGTGTTCGTTTCGGGGAGGACCCGAGATCGAATCCCCAAGCCCACGCAAGGTGAGGGCACGGGTGTGTTGAGGGCAGTGGCACTCCACGCACGTGCACGTCCCTGGCTGACGCTTGTCGTCTTGTGTCAAAAAAAAAAAAAAAAAATATATATATATATATATATTTTATGCATTGGCACCCACTAATGGTCTCCATGTATATTTATGTATGTATGCATTTATACATATGAATGTTATTTGTTATGCATCATATATATTTTATGAAAAATAAATTTATCTCTATCACGGTTTAATTTATATCTAGTGTATCTTGCGTCTTTGCCAACATGTTAATACAGCAACTTCTTAACAACTTTTATTTATTCATTATATAGACAGTAGATTTTCTTCCATTTTTTATCCTTTTAAATTTTATTTCTCATAATTTTAATTTTTTAATTTTTTTTAACAATATGGATGATGTCACTTATACACAAACTAAATCTTTAATCAAACTTTTTTTTTTTTAATAAAAGTTGAACTTTTGATTTTTTTTTCATAAGAATTAAAAACACTGCCACAACCATGTTAGTGTAATGGTTTTTTAATTCTGTTTGTTTTTTTTTTTTTAACTAATAGGCTCAGTTATGGTGACTTACAGATCTTTTAGAAAAATCCCTCTATTCTGTAAGGTGAAACCACTGCTTCTCCCACAGAGGACACGCACCCATATAGTAAACAGCACAAGAATAGACTGTACCTAGATGTATATATATTGCATGAATAACATGTGAACAGTATTAGAACCCGGGTGAACAGTGCATGAACAATATGTATGCAATACTGCATGGGGAGGATTTAAACCTATAATTTTCCTTTTTTACACTTTGGTGTCATATCATTATGCTTTCTATTATAAATATTAATTGCTTTTTTATTATAATTTAATGGGCATACAGATTGCAAGAAGAAGACCCTCTGTTAATGAACAAGATATTTATTAGAATACAATAAATTAAAAAAAAATGACTTCTGCATTTATGCAACAGCATATCAATCAATTCAGAAAACAAACATAAATTATAAGAACAAATGGAAAAAAAATCACAAAGTTGTTGTAAATATAAAGTTGTATATTGCATTTGTTTCATAACAGAAAAAATATATTTAATCCTCACCATAATAAATAAAAAATATATTTTTTAATCAAATTTTACTATATATAATACTTTTCTAAACTAATCCAAACATACCCTTAAATTATTTGAATATTAAAACCAAAAAATAAACACATATATAACGCAAAACCTACCCTTGGATACTTTCACTTTATTACCATTAAGAAATCCCAAAATGATGAAAAATGTTAGTTTAGACTAAAATCATGTAAGAAATTATATTAAAAGTTCTCATTTTTTACCATCCCCGTAGTATTAAAGCAGACCTTTTGAGGGCTACTATTACTTGTAAGTTGTCTATATTAAAAAAAAAAAATTCATTTCTTAAATCTTCATTTATTTTTTTTGGAAATGTTTACCAGGTATACAATCAATTTAAATGTAAAGGAAAAATGAAATACAAATTTTTATTACAAAGGTAGTATTTTCTTTTAAGTGGATAAACCACTATATTTATTAAAATAAACTGAAAAAAAGTACAAACTTCAACAAAATTAGGACAACAAGAATGCACCAAACAGAAACAAAGAACATGGGAAAACAAATAATTAACATGATTGAAAGAGGATAGAAGTTCAGGTGATGCACTTCTAACAACCACAAACTAGAGCAACTAGAAAGAGCCGACAAGAAAAGACAAGAAATACATCTGAGTAGACGAAGCTTGACAGAAGAAGACGAAATTATACTCATGCTATTAGGTGGGGGAATCACTCCTGAGGTAGTTGTTGTGCCGTGGTACTAGAATGCTTGACCGGTAGCTTGTTCAGGAAGATCAGCGAACTCTTGAGGTTATGAATTGAGTCCCTAAGTAAATGTTGGTGTGGGATCTCTAGCTGCAGAAAGCTAGACAAGAAACAAATGAATAATTTTGATAATATCTGAATGTAATAGTAAAACATGGAAGTTAAAAATGCGATTGTTTTTTTCAAACTAAATGTTCCAGAAAATTGCTGTTGAAAGATGATCCCAAAGAACTTGATGTAGAGCTTCTATGGATGGTATCCAAGATGTCCAAATATTTTTTTTTTCCATTTGCTTTTTTCTCTCTCTTTGTTTTCCTTAAATAAGAAATCTATATATATATATATATATTCATCCGGAAACGTTCACAGATATACATAAATTGGTTTAAAAGATGGAATACAAAAACATGCACATATGGATCTACTCTCAAAGGATTGTTACTACATTTATGTTCGCCAAAAGAGCTGGTCTAAGTTATCCCCAAAAAGAACCATAAAGATATTTCTCCAAAAAAAGAGAAAGTAATTATGAAACGAAAATGTGCATATATATATATATATATTTCTGGAAAGAAAACGAGCGAGAATATGAAGAGTTCAATTTTGCTTTGCCAACTGCTTTATGGAGTAGACCAAAAGATTCTGAAAAGGATTTCGTTTTTAGGGATGTTTGGGCTTAAGCATTTGTTTGTTTTTTTGTTTTTGCCGTACATTGTTGACCGTTTCTTTACTTTTGTTTGCTGCTAAAATTTTTAGCTATTTTTCTTGTTTTATTTTTATATGAGGTTATATTATATGCACTTTGTAGGTAAAACCGTAAAAGTAGTTTATGGATTTCAATGACTCTCGCAAATTTTAAGATGAACCAAATTAGTACCCAAGGTTTTTTTTTTTTTTTTTTTTTTTGAAAAAGTCCAACTCTTAAATTTTTTTATTTTTAGTGCTTCACCGATTATTTTATTAATTAATTGGTTGATTGACTTTTAATTTTTTGAAATTTGAAAGTAAAAGAAACTTTCTAGTTTTTTACTATAACAATATTGATGTTTTATACGAGCGAAAGATTGGTTTAAAATATAGAATAGAACAAATAATAACATATGACAACAAAAAATGATAAATGAGCATGAATGAATTATTTGAAGAGATACTATAAAACTTATTGTATACCTAAAATAAAGTTTAAAATTCAAATAGTCTTAGCACAAGAAAGCATACTAGCATCAATAGCATGCTCTCCACCAGAGACCTAATTAACCATTTATGATAGCATAGCTTGTTAAAATTGCCGTGGATGAACAAGTCTTTTGGACGATCATCTCTTGAAAAGCTTTGATTTGTTTCTCTTGTTTGAGACGTTTAACCATTACTAATAGTTTTGCATATATTATTATATTTTTTTTTACAATGAGAATGGGCCACCTACACATATCCTAAATTCTCAACTATATTTTAAAAGAAAGTGAAATCTTTAATTTTACGCATGAGAGTTATTAATCATATTATTACGGCAGTAATACTCTGATATAATGAGTTAAAAAAAACCTTTGTTTTTCCTTTATGTTGTTATTTGAATCCTCAGACTAATAATTAGTCTCTCAATCTGCAAGATATTCTTCAACAACTTTTAGCTTTATATGCCAAACATGCAATTGGCAATTGTGGTAAATAATACACTGAAGACTTTATTGGTTCTTTGTTAATCATATCACCTCCAATAATTTTAGCTTGATCAAGTATATTGAAGTTTGATTTCCACTAAAACCAAAAAGGTAAACATACAAACAAGAATAGTAATAAAATAATAACAAACTTAAAAAAAATATACAAAAGAGATTACACAAATTACTATATTAAAAAAATAGTGCAATCAAAAACCCCCACTACGCAATATATATAATAATAATAATAATAATAATAATAATAATAATGACAAGCACAAATAATTAAGGGCTCATCGATCAGTGCATCCTCACCCAGTGATATAAATATTGGGTTGCTTGCTCGCAAGGTCACATGTTAGAGATTTTTTATAATGGGTATAATACCCTAATTGATCCTTTTACTTTTCTCTCTCTTCCATTTTGGTCCCTTTACTCAGAAATGCTCCCGACTAGTCCCTCTACTTTTGAAAATATAGCTATTTAGAGAGAAATGCTCCCAACTAATCCCTCTACTTTTGAAAATAGGCCTACTTAGTCCCTCCACTTAGTCCCATTTTAAAAAGTAGAGGGACTAATTGGGAGCATTTCTCCCAAGTGAGCACATTTTTAAAAGTAGAGGGACTAGTCGGGAGCATTTCTGAGTAGAGGGACTAAAAGAGAAGAGAGAGAAAAGTAGAGGGACCAATTCAGGTATTATACCTTTATAATATCTTATGCACGGGATCCCCACAACCCCCGTTGTTACACATGATATATCCTTATTCATCATATCTTAGACGGAATTTGAACACCCAATTCTCCACATTAAAGTGAATATTTTATTTATTGAGCTAGTCCAAAATAATAAAATACACAAGCCACTATTTTTTTTTTTCTTCTTTTGATGAAACACGATTTAAACACCATACCTTCCTGCACATATTTACAAATAACAAACAGTGTAATCTAAAAAAAAAAAACCATTCCTGCAGTCCAAAAGCTGTATTTCATTTTCTACAAATTAAATTGAAAAGTCAAGAGTTCAATCATGTCAATTGTCCATGTTTATCAATAAAAAATCATACATACTAACATCATTAAGATCTAAATATTATTTTCAAATAAATTTATTTTGATTTTATTTTTTAAAATAAATCAAGAAATAAACTATAAACATATCCTTTTAAAAAATATATACATTTATAAATATTGAAGATGCCAACTTTATTATAGCCGACTGTATAGTAACGACTGATCCGGTCGGTTGTTCATTTCTTTAAAATATATCCACTTGGGAGTTGGGACAAGATGATCAACATATCATTCAACTCAAATAATGCATGTTTCTTTTTAAAAAACAATATTATAAGACCAGGTAAAATGCACAAGTTATTACAGCATGTTAATTAATTTCTAGCTATATGATATCAGAAGCTGAAGGCATGGCTGGAGACTTGCTGGACAAAAGCTTGAAACTCCGGCAAATATTGGGAGCAAAGAGTGCAAGCAAAACGAAGATGGGCGTGGCGAAGATGATAAGGCCGGAAGGCACCATCCAGAGCTGCTTGTTGGATGGGTGGAAAGCCAGAGCCCACCAAACCAAGAGCCCGGCGCCGGCCACGCTCATAGTGAGCAAGCATGCAGTTCCGGCCACTGAATACGTCTTTGGAGCTTTGGGTTGAGCCGGCTCCATAGAGGAGAAAGAGGAGGAGGAGGAGGAGGAGGTCTTGTGGCGGCTAAAAGCATGAGGGCAATTGGGAAGGGGAGCACAATTATGTTGCCTAGCTTGTAGTCATGGAATTAATATGAGTTTATATGACATGAGTAGACTAGTTTTAGTTTATCTACTCTTTTTGGGGTTCATTTCACCGGTGGCCACAAATGTTTCATCATTATAACGCTATGGCCACAAATGTTTTTTTTGTAACGTTGTGGCCACAAAACTATTCTCCGGTTGCACTGATGGCCACAATAGCATGTTTGGGGCTATTTCCGGTGAAGTTGATGACGTGGCCACAAAACACATGATCCACGTGGAAAGCCTTTGTGGTCACAGCGTTATAATGATGAAATATTTGTGGCCATCAGTGCGACCGGAGAATAGTTTTGTGGCCACAACGTTACAAAAAAAACATTTGTGACCATCAGTGCGATCAGAGAATAGTTTTGTGGCCACAACGTTATAAAAAAAACATTTGTGGCCACAGCGTTATAATGATGAAACATTTGTGGCCACCAATGAAACTACCCCACTCTTTTTGAGTCTTCTCTTGTGTCCACCCTTGGCCCATTCTAATATCACCCGTCACAAATTTATGGTTAATTTTTTCATAAGTTATTTAATTATGATCTTGTTTTATTTTAATTCCTAAATCAATCAGTTATTTGGTTTCTTAATCAATTAAGTTATTGCATGATGAAATAAAATTAAAAATAGATGATTATTTTGATATAAATTAAAGTTTAATTACTAAAATAAAACAAAACTATAGTTAAGTAATCTATTAAAAAATTAATCCACACTCATCAACAAAGATAATTATATATATATAATTTTTATATAAAAATAAATAAATTATTTACAAATTGTTATGAAAATGCTTTGCCTAAGAGCCTTGTGCATCGAGAATAGATTTGGACTAATCAATTTTTTTATTATTATTATTATTTTGGAAGAACTCTATTTTTTTTACTAGTTATTTTTTTATTAATTAATCTAATCATTATTTATAATTTTTTATTATTTTATTATTAATATAACGTGGTAAGATATTTGACAGGAGTCCGTTTTCTGTCGCTGCTTCTTCTATCTGTATCGTTTTTTTCTTCAATGAATGTGGTTTATTCACTTTTTCAAAAAAAAAAAAAAAAAAAAAATATATATATATATATATATATATATATATATATATATATATATATATATATATATATATATATATTTGACTCTTATATCATTAGTCAAGGGATCGCCTTTCTTCCAAATAAAACACATTCATGTATTTATGATTGTTTTAAATTTTTTTTTTCTCCTTATATTTCTAACAAAATTATGATTTATTTATTATTATAAAAAAATTCAGAGAGAAATTAAAACAATTGAAGGAGATACCTGGCTGTGGTTTTGTTCTCATTGTTGAGTCTCTTTTCTATCCATGCTTTGATGGTGGCCCCTCCACAATATCTCACTTGTCGCAAATCACTGTCATTACTAAAGCGGTCTTTTTCAATGGTAAATTAAATAGATTATGTTATTATTAATAAAATTAACTAATTATAAATTGTCTTTCAGCAATTACATGAGTTGAGTTGTTGCCAGATATCATTTCGCCCATTTACAAGTGTTGCTAATTAAAAAAAAAATCATTTAACTGCTTCCATCTTCAACAGTAAAAAATTATTTCACTAGACATCCTTAAGCAGTTAAATGAGAAGACTTCATTGAGTTTTATAAAAAATAATTCGTTTCTTAAATTTTTTCTTTTTACATTCAATTAACCAAATGAGTAAAAAAATATGGGTAATTTAAATTTTATAGTCCTAAAATTATTAATATATTTGAAAATACTTTAAATTTTGTAGATATTATTCTATAACTTTTTTATTGTTAATAAATCAGTGATTTATCTATTAAAAAATATTATTTTGTGTATAGCCATGGGTTATTGTACCACATATTTTACCTTTTTTTATAGGAAATTGTTAATGTGCCTCAGCCTCACTAAGAATGTAGATTCACTCTTTTAAATATTTTTATATAAGTGTAACTATAGTAATTAAATTTGCTTCATAAATAGTGGATATGGTATTGGAAAATTAAAAATATTACAATGCAATAATGATATACTGTCAAAATAAAAAATTTAATTACCATATATGGATTGAAATCGAAAGTACAATAGTTATTATGAGGGAAAATAGTAAAATTTTGGTCTGTGAAAGCTGAAAAATATATTTTATTTTTCCGGTGCACTCGTATTTGAAATAGTATGAGTGAGTGTTTATAAACACTTGTAATTATTTTTTTCTCTATATAGTGAAGGTTTACAGTAGCTCCATGGACATGATTTTATTTTTTATTTTTTTGAAAAAATGGATAAATCATAATCATTAGAAAAAACGAACAAAGTACAGCTGGCCTCACACCGAAGATGGTGAAGAGGCATCATGGACATGATTTATATTGAGTGAATTACATAAATTATTTGTTTTTCTCATTATTATTTTTTTTTTTTTGCTTTGCTTGTTATTTTTTTAGATATTTCAGACTAATATAGTAGTGTTAGTATTTCATTTTTCTACCAGTCTAAAGGTCGAAAGTTCGAATCTCTTGTTTACCTACATCATTAAAAAAAAAAAATCATGCATAACTTATGAAATGATAATTTTTTTGTCAGAGTTAGAGTTTAAAATTGTGTTAGATGATAAAGATATTATATGAAGAAAATAGTCAAATTTTTAATAAGTGATCCCACTACATCTCCTACGAACCACATCATTGATAATGCAAATATTATAGATTAAGTTGGTTACGAATCACCAATATAATAAAAAAAAATGATTATGGGGTATATTGGATGAGTTTGAATTGTTTTACTGATTAAATTAGTCCATCAGAAAAGCCAGTAATTAAATTAAAATTCTGGCTGAATATGAAACCAAAGTAAGTTTAATTCACATGTTTAAAGATGGAATAAATTAAAATTTAGTTAACAATAAAGTTATAATCTAGAACAAGCTTGAAGTTTCTTTTGGGTTTTCAAATAACCTCCACTGGATTCCATTAATTATATAACCGTTGAAAAGAACATGTTGCTTTATATGGGGAAGTCGTTTACTGGGGTCGTTGCATGTGAGATGGGTGAGTGTTATAAGTCAATATAGATCAAAGACTTTTCCGCTAACGAGTTATATATATATACAATGAAAATTAAATTTAGAGTTTAATGTGCTTTATTTATCAAGTACTCTGATGTGCCACGTTTGCAAAAGGTTCGTAATTATAACTTTTGAATTGAAATATTATGTTATTTTTGTCCTTATCATGAGAAAGAATCTAAAGGGAAACTTTACTCTGGTGGCTGTATCCTTAACAAAACTACTTTAAATAAAGTTTCTGGCATCGATCTCCTTCGTATTGATAAGTGGACACTGGCCCAAAAACCTAGGCTGAAGGGCCTACTAACTTGTTATTGTGGTATCGGCTATGCCTACGCATCCTTGCTTGAAATAGGAGTCCTCAAAAGTAATTAGCTACCTAAAGTTAAACCTTTTTATTTTTATTTTTATTGTTGGCCCTCTAATTTATTATGATAATTTTTTTTTATCACATGTTTTTTTAAGCGATAATCATTATATACATCAATACCGTGCATACAAACCTAGAATTGATTATTCAATTAGCGCGTCCTCAACCGGTGATACTAAAACACATGAAGGAATCTTTTAAATCAAAAAAAGATTTTTTTTTCTATATCGGATGTTTATTAATACTTTTATTCTATAATAAGAATTATAAAAGGGATATACTAATTACATAACATGTTTTCTTATTAGCTTTTTCGAATAATTTGGTATCGACATCACTTTATTTTTTTTCTCTAGTGGATGACATGTCATCCTTTCTAGCATACCACTATGTAGAACGGATTACAGGCTTATTATGCTTTTCGAGCCATGGCTCTAATATTAAGAGTTAGGATTTTGGGATAGTGATCATAGAACCAAAACAAGATGATGTAGAACCTCTCTTTATTGGACTTTCATGTGTGTAGATACCGTGAAGATGGCATAGTAGCTTGAGGACAGTGATAAGGTCATGCCTCTAAGTGGCGATAAAAAGACCAAATCGCATGGTGACAATAAAGGGGTGTTTGGTTGCAAGGAGTGGGATAGAGAGGAGTGGAAGAGTAATGAGAATGAGCGGGATTGGAAAAAGAATGAGAATGAAAACTATGTTTGGTTGGAAGGATTGGAAAGGTAGTTTATTGATAATGAGAATAGTGAAAAAAAGAAAATGTAATAAAATGACTATTATGCCTTTTATACAAATAAGTTGTGAAGATTATATTTTTAAAAAAATATTATAGTATTGAAATAATTAATTGTCATAAATAAATATTTAATTTTAATAAGTCACCAAATCTCAATTTTTTTGTTAATATCAGTAAGTAACAAGTAATTAACTATAATAAATAACTAATTATCAATTTCAATATATTTGTAAATAAATATATTATGAACCATTAAAATTACTTTTTTAGCCATTCATATTGATTTATGTTCAAATTTGTTGTTAATATTATAATAAATAATTAATTAGCTAATCTAAATAACTAATTACAATTTGATTAATGTAAAAAAACGAATTGGTGTCACAGGGTTAGCTAACCCCACAACCCAAAAATAAAATAGTAAATTAATTGTTATAAATAAATATTTAACTTTAATAGGTCACCAAATCTCAAAGTTTTTGTTAATATCATTAATCAGGAATTAAATAACTAATTACATGTTTAAAGATATTTTAAATAATTAATTAAAGATATTTTGATAATATCATTAATTAGTAATTAATCCACTATAATAAATAACTAATTAATTATTATAAATAAATATTTAACTTTAGTTATTAGTTATTATTATTTCATTTTAATGATTAATTATTATTAAAATTATCTACTTAATTATTATATTTAATTAACTTATTATTATTATTATTTCTTTTAATTAATAATTATTTTTAAATTTATTTATTTTATTTATTATTTATATCAAATTATTAATTTAATTATTAAATAAAGGGGTAAATTGGTAATTTTTCTCTGAAGAGTGAGGGGGGAATGAGCAATCCTCCCAAAAACTCCTCACTCACTCCCCACCCACTCCTTTCTTTCATTCTCATTCATGCCATCCAAATAAAAGATTGAGTTTGCTTCATTCCTATTCCCATTCCAAACATGTCAATCAAACACCCCCAAGTGTTCATGTCTTGTGGATTGTTACAGGTGGCACATTAGTCATTCAAGGAAACTATTTTTAACCTATTATATAAATATAACATTATTTTTTATTGTAAATGAATATATTTTAACTTTGCAATTAAAATTCAAAAGCAAGAAAAAATGATAACAATAATATAATAATAAATTTTAAGCAAACTCTTGATTTACAGCAATTAAAAGAATGAATTTTAGATTAGTAGAGGCGGATGTATACTATTTTCAAAATAAGCTATTTAAAAAATAAAACAAGAAAACTTAAAAAGTTAATTAAGAGAATATATGGAATTGATTAGGCATTAAATTAAAATATTTAAAAACTCAATTTATTAAACTTAAATTAAATTAATTAAATATTAAATTTAAAATTATGATAAATTAATTTATTATAATAAAATAATTATTTTAATTTTGGAGACTTGTGGTGGGGGCCTCACCCTTTAGACAACCTGAGGAGTAAGCTAATAAACCATTCAAGTTTTTGCCTTTGGAGATTCCGAAGGGCAGATATATAGATCCACATGCTAAGGCAAATGCAGTGCCTCAAGGCCACTTCTAACACAAGATTGTGAATATTAATTGGGTTTTTAACTTGTATTCTCTTGAGTAATACTCTTACAATCAGGCTAATGGCATATACAATACTAGAATTATAATTTATCAATGTTGATGCCAGATAGTACTCATCTTTTAAAGGCTCTAAGTAGAATAGGAGCATTTGTTGATAAGGATTACCTTAAGGTGATCATCGGATGGCTATTGAAAATGAATTTTGAAAATGAATTAAATTAGATTATTTTTTTTATTCTTTTGTCTTGCTTTCAAGGATAAAAAAATAAAAAAAAATAAAAAAAAAAAAACTGAACAAATCATTCACGATCACTGATGAAGAAAGCCTTGAAAAAAATTAAAAAATTTGTGTTTTTTTTAATTTTTTGAAAAATAGACTCGGGCATATAAATATACACACACAAAGAAGCGAATCAAATTAAAAAAAAATTTATATCACTCAGAAGTTATGTCAAATGAAAGACTTATTCAATGTTTTTTTTTTTATGTTTCTATACTTGTTTTGTTGTTTGAATAAAAACGTGATTAGTCCATTTTATTTATAAAAAAAAAATCTTATTCAATGTTTTAAATGAGCTAGTGAGTGTATATAGTTTAATAAAACCAAATGCTAAGGATACCCTTCGAAATCCATTTTGTTTGCATAAAATACCCCCTGCCTTATATAGTTATATTTACAACATTTAAATATATCATTACAAGGTTGGATGACTAAAAATATCTAGGCATACATATTTTTCAACATTGATGATAGTCATTAAATTAATATTTTTACATATATATACGTTTTACATATATATACATATATAAACCTTAAAAAAATTAAGCTTGTTTTATTCATTACATGTAATAAAAGTTAATAATGACATGGGTAATTTAAAACTTTTAATAAAATTCAATTTTTATTATTATACAAAAGTTAATATTTATATAATTTATAATATATTTTAATAGTATATTTGGGAATTGGGACAGAGTGGTGTATATTCAAGAAAATCCGATTGCAAAGTAATACACACATTTAGTTTTATTGAGAGATTTTTTTTTTTAAATCTCCATATCATTTTTAATAAAAAGTGGCTCAATCTTGCAATATCTGTTTTGAAATTAAATCATATAAATTGCTACAAAATATGGGAGCAGGATGTTTTTGTTATAGGATAGTAGAGTTCCATTATTCTCCCAATTGGTTGAGAGTTCAAATTCTATTTATAACTTATCTATATATATTTTATAAAATGTGTGGGAGTAAGGCTTTATTTGAAATAAACGTAATTAAACGTAATTAAACATTGTATCAGCTGATAGCCTGATATCATGTGCACAATCACCTAGTTTTTTTTTTTTTCTATTTTAAATTGAAACATTTTATTTATTCATTTCAAGCCTCGTCGTGTGTGTGTGTGTGTGTGTGTGTTTATTTAATACAGTTTTCTCCCATGATCTATCCATTTTTTTTTAAAGAAAAACATAACTATAACTCCAATGATTTGATATCAGTTTATAATTTCAATACACATTATCAGACAAGGAATGAGGATCTAATTTAATAATAAGTTAAAAATGTTTTGAGTCTAAATTTATTTTACTTTCAAGTAATATTGATGAAAGTTAATTAGTGATAATTAATGCAGTGAATGTGCTTAGGATTGTTTGATGGGGTTGAGACATAATCAAATTGTGTCATTAAAACCTATATTTATATTGATAGTCAGGAGGGTATTTAGAAAAATAATTAAAACTCTGTCAGTTGTACTAATAATTTTTTTTATTGATCCCTTTGAAATTAAAGGGGGAAAATATATTGTGATACTTATTTTTATTTTTATCTTTTAATTTTATCTATTGAAAAAGTATATATATATATACACATTTTTTTTTTGAAGAAGAAGAGTCATTTCTCTTGATTAAGATTTTTCTTTTTTTGTTTATGTTCCACATCTAGTGGATTATGCCTGCAGTGCTCAACTATTGTGGGCTCCTCTTATATTTCTTTTGGGTACATTTGTTGGTTTTTACTACAGTGGTTTATTAATAATAAAATAAAATAACCTAACTTTGTTAATTGAAAAACAACTAAACAAGCAGCAATTAAATTCTTTTCTATCTCTACATTTGGTTCTAAAGTTTAAGTTGCAGACAGAGGAGCAGAAACCACATGAAATGAGGGAGATGAAAGCATCTCGAAATTTTCACAAGTAACATATTCGGATGTAAGAGACCAAAGTTAAATAATAAAGCGAAGCTACTTATGATCTTTGAGAGTTTTGAATGGGGACAAAGTCTCTATCGTTTCCTTTGGCTGTGAATTTTAACCAACTACCAACTCATTCACCTAATAAATATTTTACAGAGCACCCTTTCTGGCACATGATGACAATCCCATTTTGGACAAACTTGCAATTTTTATTGTAGTATATATAATAAGTAACTTAGTTTTTGTATTTTTACAATTCACATTTGAACAATGACCAACATCTAACAATGATAAACCCGAGCCAACACAACACTTGCAAGTGGATATTGAAAATATATATAAATTTTAAATACAAAAGACAAAGATCTAAAGCCCAAAAAAAGAAGAAAAAAGAAAAAAACCTCCACTTAATCCCAGCTGATTCTTCTTTTCTGTCATGAAAGCAAGTGATGATCCACGCTAAGTTCTTGTTTATTATATCCACCATTTTGTTTTTTTTTTAATTTAATCTCTATAATTCTTTTAATTTCATAGTTTGAGTTTTCCTCCAAATGGCCTCTAGTTCTGTGGCAAAGGTCTTCTCCCTTCCCACAAGGATAGTAATGTGATCCTTATCTTGGACCACCTTCACATTTGCTCTTGGGATCTTGGACTTGACAGCGTGGCTACACTCGACCGGAAGGAGCACGTCGGCGCTGCCATGAAACACGGTTACTTCGCAGTTGAGATGGTCCCTAACTGTGTCAAGATAGCCGTCTAACTTGCCACCGCTGCCACAAATGATGTTGTGCAGCGTGTGCCATGCAGCGTTGTGGGTGTGACAAAAGAAACCATCCATCAAGAAGGTCCGGAACCTAAAAGGAATCACATTCATTAGCGTTGTATATTAAATGATCAGTCAAAAAGTCAACAATGTTTTGCTATTTATTTGTTTGATTTTCTTGAAAATGGTTGGCCTAATGGACTTACTTTTCACTTTAGGGTTTGCGGATGACCTACCATATTACATATATGACTGCAATTGGGTTGTTTGGGATGATTACCAGTTTCCGACAGAAAGAAGGAAAGAAACTTTGTATGCATGGAATCTTTTTAAGTTTTTAAAATGAAAAAAGTTTAACGATACTTTTTCATGCGGCCATAAAAAATACTATTTCTAGTATGAGAGAACATCAGTTGAATACTATCTGACGGCTAGAAGAGCCCACAAGCATGCGGTCTGCTATAAAAGAAAAATGCTTATTCTTTGGAACTTGTAACGGTCAAGGTTGAGCAATAAATGTAAGTGAGGAGTGATTCGAGTGAATTGTGCAAAATACAGAAAAAATGTAATTCAGAAAACAAAGACGCTAATAATTCTCAACCCAAGAAGTCTAGACTGTGCTTATCGCGTGGTTTGCATTGTATGGATAGTCCTCAAAAGGGAAAAAGCAAAATTCAGAGGAAATAAAGGCCTTACAGAGATGCAGGTAAATCCAATCCTTGGACCTACACTAAAACAGAGGGCGAGCTCATTATCCTTCACTGATCAAGGTCGTACTCTTTTAGTTGTATGTGTGTGTGTGCGCACGTGCTTGCATGTGTAGTGTAATGTGTGAGATCTCTTACCGGTTGCGCGTGACCAGCTTGAAGATGAACTCCCAAACCCGGTGGTTCTTACAAATGAGCAAGCAAATGGTGCGGCTTATATGCTCGTACCAACACGCCACTGATGACCCAAAAGCCATCATCGGCCACACTCTCCTCGGTGCCACCCTTCTCAGCACGTACTGCGTCCCTTGTTCCCCTTTCGGCACGGGAAAGTACGGCTGACCAAACCCCATCACAAACAATCAGTAACAATACACACGCACACACACACATATATGTATATATATCAATACATGACAACCGTACTATGAACCTACCGGAGCAATCAAGGTGAGAGATTTGACAGCACCAGGGTACTTAACAGCAAGGGCAATAGCAAGGATTGAACCGAGAGAATGGGCCACGATGTGGAAAGATCCAACTTTAAACGGCTCCAGCACGGAACGCTCGATCATGTCAACGTGCTCGCGTAGCGTGTACAGAGAATCCCCTGGTTTCGGGCTGCGCCCGAAGCCCAACAAATCGATGGCGATGAAACGATACTTGGACCTGGCTTCCTCGGAAAAGTTTGGGAACACTGTCTCGGTCCAGAGCTCAGAAGACGAGATGAACCCGTGAATGAAGAGCACGTCCTCGACCGGTGCCGTGGCGCCTTCGGCGCGCACGAAGAGGGTGTCACGAGGGGGCACGCCCGGAGAACTCCAACCACTGCACGTTTTGCAGTCACAGTCAGACCAACATGTAGACAATTTGGCTTGCCGTCCACCTATTTTCTCTTGTAGCATCTCGATGATCGTGGAGTTGATCGTGAATGTGGTGCCACGCTCAGCCTTGTGCCTGCGGAGCTCTCGAACAGTAGACCTGGAGATCTCGGACGCGAGTGATGGACGGAAATAGAGCGTGTCGGAGATGTCATCCAGTTGAAGTTTGCTGGAACAGAGGAACACAACTTTGGAACCACCGTTTTCGGAGACAAGAATCTTACCACTGCTTGTGATCATGTCTTTAGGGGAGTTGGAGCAGTAACAGGGCCTCCATTCGGCTTCCAATGCGTAATCTGCCAGCTTGTAAACAAAACAGAGGAACACGTCCAGAACGTCCAACGCTGAGAATATGACGAAACTCACCACATCGTTCACCAACCTTCCAATGAGTCTCAAAGCCATTACAAGTGTTGCCATTAATAATCTGAATGCTGATGCTGATGCTGATGCTGATGCTACTGCTGCTGAGGATGATGAAGGTGTGTGATTTTACTTGTTAGCAGAGGAGAAGTTTCATGTTGTTTCCTTTCCTTTCCTTAGAGTAATCTCATAAAATGGAGCAATGTGATTGAGTTTGATATTTTTCTTGTAGAGAATTAGCTCCTTGGAGTAGCCAACCATGCAACCCTGCAAGAAGATGATGGTGGGTTCCCGGCTTTGAGAGAGGTGGGTTGGCAAGCTTAAGAGGTTGGGAGGAGAGAGAGAGTGGGGTGGGGGTTAAGTGAATTGATTGATTCATTAAAACCGTTTGTTGGACAAGGGAACGGGGTAGGTGGTGGTTGAACTCCCTGCTAACAATGTTCCTAATTTTGCTAAACATACGCTAAGAATAATGTAATCCACTGTGATTATGGTAAATTAATAAGAAACTAATGCCTCCCAAATCACTTACACTTATGTTGGGAATAATCTTGCAATTATTATGTGATTGAATTAATGCATGCAAATTCAGTTAGTGAGACTAGTAATATTCATTAATTGTTTTAATCTGGGGGTTTCATTAAATACGCAAAATTACTGAAATTTCTTGTGCCCGGTTCGGATATCAAAGGAGTGCAAGCATGAAAAAACAGCAAGAGTATGAAAGGAGTGATAAAATAAAATTATAATGGTGCAATGACTTTGGGTTTCTTTTGACTGAGGCAAAGTTTTATTTATGTCCCATCAAATAAAGAGCGTATAAACTCACAAGAAGAACAATCATCTCAATAAAAGTCTAGTCTAATTAAAAAGCCGAATCTTTGGTTGAGCTCTCTGACAATGATCTTATATATATTGAACAAAACCAGAAGTTTGTATCAAGACTAGTACAAGACAAGGTCCATTCTGGCATCACTTCACTCAAGAATCAATTGTGGTAAATTGTTGTTAATATGAATATGTTAGATAAAATACTTCAATGTTTGTGATTAATGAGTGTGGCTTTTCATTTTTGTTTTCATATGAAAGTATATTTATGTAAGGTAGGTACTTTTTTCATTTGTTAGAGATAAACCCTTTGCAAGAGCATGGACAATTTCACCAATTCTATAATTACAAATTTTTCTCATAGACACACCAAAAATATGCAAAATTTATATCACAACTCATGTTTTTTTTTTTTAAGAAAAAATACGTTAGATTGACTTTAGAAATGCTCAGACAAATATATCTAAAATCTACTGATATTGTAGCAACAAGATGAAATTTGGTAACATTAAATATAGAATTTTTTTTTCTTTTACAAAAGCAACAAGCAAATACACAATTAGAAACGTGTGTATAAAATAAAAATTTGATCATCCAACTTGTGTGTCATCACCTGATGATAAAAGATTCAGACTAGATACTCACCCACACCCATAACCAAAAATCCATTGTCACCCCTTCATCCAGTATAACTTTAACTCATGGTTCTTAAATCTCATACCAATACTTTAATTATACAGTGTGCCAATACCGTTATGTTATCAATCTTTTAGTTTTACTGTAGCTTATGAAAATAGACAGTCAATTTTTATATATTTAAAAAATATATAAAAATTGTACCCAATGTATAATACTGATAAACTTTGCCGAAGTTAAAAAACTACTATGTCACATCAAATTTATTACAAATCTCTTCCATTGAATGCATATAGCCACATACATGAAACAGATTAAAAGTATGCCTTGGTACCGAATTGTTCAATAAATACTAAATAGACAGATAAATAATTTTTTTGAAAAAAAAAATAAATCACAAATTTTAAATAGATTGCTGTTTACCAGGTATATATTGACAAAAATAAAACAGCTAGACTATTGTTGCCGTCACAACAAAATACTCTATTATAAATATATACATATTAACTGATTGAATTGATTTTTTTAAATCTCTTAGATTATAAAGTTTTTTTTTTTAACTATTAAAAAAAAAAATTAGATAAACCACAAAAAAAAAAATTTTTTTTATAAAATCAATAAGTAACAAAGTAAAGGATAAAGTGGTATGAAGGTGTATCAATTATACAACTTTAGAAGAGAGAACAAGAGAAATTTTCACAGGGGTCTGAGATGTTTGAACTTGAGACTTCTCAATCACAAAAACAAATAGTTATTAGTAGGCTAGCCGACGATTCCTTAAATCATATAAAGTGAGATAAGCTAATATATTAGATATATATATATATATATATATATATATATATATATATATATAAAAGAGTATTAAATGAGTTAGTTGATATAAAATGAACTTAAACCAAGAAATTTAAAATGAATAATTTGATTATGACTTTTATTAAAAAAATATAATTTCTTTTAATAATCCTCTAAGTGACCTTTGAACCGCGGCGCCTTAATTAATCATCTTTTTGTGTAGGAGTGTAAATAATACATTATTACTCACAACCAACTCGAGTTCGATTCGGGAAAAGCTCGAACTCGACTTGCTTAGGGTCGAGTCGAGCTTGAGCCCGAGTAATTGAGCGAGCCAAGTTCGAGTATCTTAATATTTGACTCGAGTGCTCACGAGCTTAATCGAGTAGTTGTATTTGTGTGTGTGTGTGCATATATATATATATATATATATATATATATATATATATATATATATATATATATATATATAATTGAGTTCGAGCTCAAGCTCGACCCCGAATTCGAGTTCGAGTATAAAATTATCTATAATCAAATCAAGTTCATTAGCTTTTATCGAGCTTAATCGAGCAAGCTCAAATAGTTTGATTTATATATTGAGTCGAGCTCGAGCTACAAAAATAAAACTCGATCAAGTTCGAATCGAGTATTGAGTAGTGAGTTTTCAACTGAGATCAAGCTCGAGCAGCTTACTGCTTAGCTTGAACTCGACCGATTACACCCCTATGTGTGTATTTATGTTTGCTTTTGTTTTCTTTTCACATTTGACCACACCTTGTGGTGCTTTTGACACTTTTTCTTAATGTATACAATTTTTCAGTACCAATGCCATTTTTTATTTTTATTTTTTGAGATTAAAAATAAGAACGATAATAACAATAAGTAACAAAAAATGGATATGCCACTTTGCCATAATGGAAATAATAATAATAATAATAATAATAATAATAATAATAAGAAGTGACCGATTTGGTGAAGTATACATTAATTCTCCCTCCCTGTTTTCATGTGATGGTACTTTATATGTGTTGACTCTTCCTATGTGCTTTCATATGGTAATAAAAATAACTTTCATATATGTACAACTTAGGTGTTTTCATTTATTGTAATTTGAAGCTGATTATTATTATTGTGCTTTTTGTAACTTTGGTCTACATTCAAAATAAGAGCCTTCAAGAAAATAAATGTAAATGTATAAATTCCGGCAATGTCATAAATCTGTTCTTCATCTAAGTTGATAACATCATGCATGCGGCTCGTTCTACGAAATATATTTTGAATTCTAACCTTACAATACATGGTCAACTAGTTAGACATGTTATTTTATACTATGCTTAATGAATTGTTAGATCTCTTTTTATAGACAACTAAAGCTCAGCACATACGCCACAAAAATAGTGTCAATTTGAAATGACATCTATCTTTTTTTTGTATTCCCATATACATGTACCACACTTTCACATTTTTTTAAGGAAAAGTTTTCGTCATAATAGTTATTTTCAGGAGTTTGTTCTTAATTATTGCATGAAATTGGTTGATAAGAATATAATCAAATATCATTTTCAAAGTTACTTTCATATATAATTGCATGAAGTTTTAATGTATTTTTAATTAAATCTTTCGATGTAGACAACTAATTAGGTGAAGAACAGATGTCACAAAATAGTGTTAATTTGAAACGTCATCCATCTATTTTTCTTCCTATTTAGACATGCAACACCTTCACTTTTTTTAAGGAAAGGTTTTAATCATCATAATCACATCAAGTGTTTGTTCTTAACAATTAATTATCACATGAAATCAGCCAATAAGAAGATAATCAAATATCATTTTCATGGTTATTATCATATTTAATTTCATGATGTTTTAACACTGTCGTACCCCAGCAACCATGAATGTTAATACACCTAATGAGTATTCCTGAATTAATGTAGAACATGCATACCTATGTCAGCAACTCATTTGCAAGCATTATATTACTGCATCAGAGTTAACAAAAAAACACCATTTGCTGTGCCTTTTAGCTACTTGATTATTTTCTGCTGCTATTTAAGAGCCATCTTTGTTGTTGAGAATGTAATAATTATTAAAGACTTCCCATGTTTGGAACTAGACTTTCTTCTAGCGATCTTTAATCTATCATCATCATCATCATTATTATTATTATTATATATGGTAGTGATCTACTACGTACTATCAATCAAGTGCGTCATTTATTTTATGATAATTTTATGTCAGATCAGAAAGGACACTAAATGAAAGGTCAGCAGCGAAACTAAACAGAAATTTATCTGTTGGACTGGATGGAAAGAATTAGTGCAGTTTGCAAGGCATATGAGCTGATCATCAAATGACCTGTGATCTGTGATGCATGCACTAATTAATTAAGAAAATAATATATGAGAGCATCTGATGTTGATGTAAGTTATAAGCCTCCATATCAGCTCTCCATCATCTTCAATTTAAGTTTGTTAGCTATACACAGCATATGTGCATTAACTCTGTTAATATATGCTTATGATATATATATATGGACAAAGATCTTTTGTGTGTCACATCTCAAGCGAGGGTCCAGATTACACCAGGCATTAATTTGTATTTTTAGTTAATTGCTGATATTTTTCCTTGATTTTATTTTAATAAAATACGTTTTATCAGATTAAAATTTTATCCAATCAATTGATTTTTTTTTATTTTATTTTGAATGAGTTGTTCTCACTAGTCATAAGGAGCAACTTTTGTCTTCTCTCTATTAATTGAAGTAGTCTTATCATTTTTTTTAATGTCTTTCAAATAATTTATATTGTAATTGATAAAATAAAACCGGTTAGAGTATGATATATATATTGTAATTGATAAAATAAAACCGGTTAGAGTATGATATATATATATATATATATATATATATATATATATATATATGTGTGTGTGTAAACCATAGTGCATTAAAATAAAATATCATAGGGTTTCCTAAAAAATCTGTAAGTCACTGACTCACTGATGCACTTCCATACCTGTTTATTTTTTTTATAATTTTTTAAATATGGAGCATTTAATTATCGCTTATTAGTAAAAAAAATATTAGAGAGAATTACAAAGAAAATAAAATTAATTAATTAATTATTCACAATAAGTACAAAATAATTAAGGAACCATTCAAAGTCCTAAGAATTATTTATAATTGCAAACAAATTAATAGTTACTTTTTTTTATAATTGCAAACAATTAATAGTTACTTTTGTTGTTCCAGGTACATCCAATGAACTTGACAAGTTCTAAGAATTCTTTTTTAATAAAATATATCGATAAACATTTGGTCAATAAGTTTCCGTTGGATGTGAAGTTAATTACATTACAAAGACATCATAAGATATGACAAATCAAATGGCGTAGCTCATTCAAACACTATTTCAAATTAGGTGAAGCCTGGAGAATAATACAGTAACCTAGTCCATAGCTAGCTCGTACGGAATCGACTTGCACGTGTAAAGCACATGGTAAACAAGACATATATACAGTAGATATAAATTACTAACATCCATGTATACAGTAGATATAAATATAAATGCATGGTTCAGTCAGCAACTAATTAAACATGGCAAACAAGATCTTAAGCAAATGTAGTTTACCAATTTCCTCTACTCAAACCAAATCTAAAGTTTCCTCTTTGATTTGTTTCTAGACTACATTGTGTGGGTGCATGTATCTTGGAACATAAGTTAATATTTAGGTGGTTGTCCAAAATCCATTTTGATAAACTTACAAGCAAGTACCACATGTGATTAAATAGATAGGCACTTCTTCTAGATAAAATAATTATAACTTATAGAAATCTTTGAATGTTTTGAGTGGTGGTCAAGGTTTTTAAACATTAGAGTACTCCCTTTGAAAGACCTCATTCTCATTTCACAAGTTTAGACTGTGAACATACCTAATCTGACCAAACTATATAAGTCTGAGTGGAATTTGATCAAACCAAACAATTTAAAATCCAAATTAATTATTAGGCTAGGCCACTTGAAGTTTGTCTACCTAACATTCTCAGAATATCTATTTTTAATTAGAATTCCTTTAATTAGAATCCCTTTATTAACTCTACAGGCACTTGGTTTAATGTAAATGTAAAAAAAGAAAAAGAAAAAAAAAATAAAGAGGCTAAAACAAATTAATGTCAATATTTATAGAGTCATAAATGCAAAGAAGAAAGGATACACGTTTTCTGTTTTGTTTTTGTTTTTTGTTTTTGGGTTTTTTTTTGTAACCACATGTAATGATTTGCTGTGTTGTGTGGCTTTAGCTATGTAACCACATCTTTGTTGTCTGTCTTTGCTTCATTTAATAAACGTGGTTTATCTATTTTTTCAAAAAAAAAAAAAAATACACCGATTGAGTTAAGCTAGAAAATAGTTTGCACTTTCTCATTTGTCCTTTTCAAATTTACCCTCAGACTAGTCTCCTATATATGATTATTTGTTTTCTTTTGTATTTAAATATTTCTTGTTTTCTTACTAATTCATACTTTTTAATAATAACATATGTGTGGTTTAATTCTCTCAATATAATGAGAGTTTGATGTATGATATATTTTTGAGAAAAACCGGCCAATTCATATTCAATCCGATTCTTTTATTTTTTAATGTAATTTTCATAATAACTTTTTATTTGCATCTCAGTGTTCACCTGAATCATGAAAATTTCTAATATGTTCTCCATGGGCTCATCTCTCAGTTGTAGCATCTTTTATTATGCTTTTTTACTAATGCTTTCATTTCTTTTCATTGATGAATGCTTTTCCTTTTTCTTCTTATTTTAGTGTAATTTGCTAGTTTTGTAACATGTACGAGTTGTCTTTGTGTATGGTTTTACTTGTTTTGTTCCAGTTGATTAGTATCTATTGTATCTTTTTTTAATGAATTTTTTTTATAGAGTAGATAAACTACAACATATATTAAAAAAAAACAGAAGGGGAATACATCTTTTCAATAAATTGTGATTTATTTTTTTTTAAAAAAATCAAATATATATATATTAGGAACAATAAATGACAGCCATGAGCGGCACACTTAATATAACTCATACCAAACTCCAGCAACAACCATCAGTCTAGCTAACGCTAATAAATAAAGAGAGCAACAAATCAATAAAAAGAATAGCATGTATCCTTCTCTTTTTCCACATGATGCACGTCCACAATCTTAGACAATTTAGCTCCCTCTATTTCTCAATGCCAGCTCTCTTGTCCATCAAATTGAGACTTTGCTCTCCTTGAAACACGAACATCAGAAGAAAAGAAAAGATAAAAGAAGATTGACAATTAACAACCTGATCATCCTCCATCATCAATGAAGGGAGAAAAAAAAGTCTGTCCATTATTCTATAAGCTTGAGCTTAATTTTTGCATTTAATTATAGCTTCATGCCCAGAAACATCCATTGAAGACCTTTTATATAATATTGATTTGACCTTGGGGATGCCATACGTACCAGAAATATAAAAAAGAGAGAAAGATTGCATCAATTCTTTGTTTTATGTGTTATTTTAATTTTGAGGTGCAATGGAGTTTTAGTTAGTGAAGTTTGACAAGAACTAGCTACTTTGACATTTGTTTTCATGTAAGGAAGTAGATCTGTGCATGTTGTCTTGTACAAAGTGAGGATCACGTACGTATCTCGTTACATGCAGTGAGTGATCTTTTCATGCATGAGAACTGTATCCGTATGTGATGCAACCATATATCCCTTAGATGACTTTTTTGTGTGCATCCGGTGACTAAATTTGCTGAGAATTGAGGACTTACAAACTGAGAGGATTAGTTCACTGTAAATTTTCAAACCAATTAATGTATACACATGCAATTTCCAATCTGATATAAGATGGTTTGAAATAAGGTGATATAGTTATGCCCAAAGTCATCAATTAATGGCTCTGAAATTGAGTCATTATTCCTTGACTGATATAAATTTAGTATAGTTTAAAATAGTTAAAATAAACAATTTGTCCAGCAAAGAATTAAAATATAAAAAATTAATGTTGTTATTGTAGATTAGATTTTCTAGGCAGACTTCTCTTATACATATCTAACAATCAGGGGATGTGATTTTGTACATCTTGAAAAAAAAAAAAAAAGTAAATAGTTATTATTCATTATGTTGGCATATTTGGAAAATCTAATTTACATGGGCCGCATTAATTACTCAATTGAAAGTATTTATTTGAGCATTAAAAAAAACACACACAAGATTTCTAGTGTGTTTGGGCAAACCAACTCCAGCTTTAAAAAGCCCACAAAACATATACATAATGTTTGGATTTAAAAGTAAAAAATAAAAAATAAAAAGGAAGGGAAGGGAGGGCAAAGGAAAGAAAAAGTAAGAGAAAGAACATGAATATGTAGTTAAATTTTATGGGATAAAAAGGGAGAGTTGCTTAATAAATATTTAAAAAAAAAGATAAAAGAATTAAAATGATATATAATAATATGATTTACTAATTACATTATTATTATTAAATAAAAAATTACCTATTTCTATTTAAACATATGCATTACCAATATCTTAAATAAATTCCTATTGTGTGTAAGTTTTTTTATATAAATATTAAATTATTACTATTATTATAATTTTGGTTTCCGTTTCTATACTTTAATTTTGTTTATTGTAAAATATCACCATTTATTTTCTTTTTGGAGGCATATCATGCATCATTGTTTTGATTAGAACAAAACAAAAATATTGCAATTAATTACATCCTCACAATGGACTGAAGGTTAATTAGGTCTAATAAAATATAAAATAATTATAATAGTATTACTATTATTAAAAAGTAGGCAAAAATAATTAGAGAATAACAACATGTTCTTATACGAAATAGATGAGAAAGGGAAATCCTAAAAACTATTTTTTTAATTAAAAAAATATTACTACGATATTTATCAACATGTTTGAAATGCCCAGCCTCTAGCTCTTACCTTTTCTACCATGGACATCCAAGCACTACTTTTACGTTCTTAGGATGTTCAATGAAATAAAGGTAAATAGTGGGTAAATTTTTTTATAGAGCATCAAACTATGACATTTTTTTTTTCATTTTTTGGGTTAAAATTTTAATTTGAATCAAAATGATCACCTAACTTTAATTTTGTTTTACTAGAAGAGTATCCAATAAATTCCAGCTTATTTTTTATAATGTGATGTCAAAAATTCTCTATTAGCAAGTGAAATAGATTTATTCGCAGAGAATTTCTGACATGTACATTATAAAAATAAGCTAGAAGTGTAACAAAATTGAAGCTAGGTAAATTCAAATTGAAGTTTGGACCCGAAAATGATAAAGGCTATAATTTGGTCCCATATCAAAAAATTTACTTGGCAAATAGTAGTCATTAAATTTGAATATATAAAAAATTTTGCGTATTAACAAGCAAAACTGAAACCCCCACCGGTCATAAATAATTAAAAAACACACAATAACAAAAATAATTTAATAATATTTCAAGAGAAATTTAGAATTTTATGAAGTAATGTTATGTCATAATTAATTAAAAAATTTGAGGGTATTAAAATTTTTTAAAAATAATTAATTTTTTAGGAAATTCTCCATTCTGGCGAAAAAAGTGAGATTTTGAAAGGTCATAGATAATAAATTGTTTATAAACCCTTCAAAAGTTCTATAATTGCATATTTACCCTTAGAAAAATCATAATTGTATATATACCCTTGAAAATATAGGTAATTACGGATATGCCCCTGAATAAAAGATAATTGCATACATACCCCTGAATAATACATATAGTTGCGTACATACCCCTAGGGTTCAAATTAGCTTAAAAAACATTTGTTAACAAATAGAAAATATACAAAATGACTATTATACTCTTTGTATATATACCCTTGAAAAGTTTTTTTATTGTAAAATGACCATTTACAAGGGCTATTTTGGACTTTTTGTATATCTTAATCCAAATTATATCCATAGTTAATAAAGTTTAATTAACTTATGTTAATGTAATCTAACAGCATGGGCATATCCGCAATTACATATATTTTTCAAAGGTATATATTCAATTATGTTTTTTTAGAGGTAAATATGCAATTATATAACTTTTGAAGGGTTTATAAACAATTTTATGTATTATTCAGGGGTATGTATGCAATTATTGTTTATTGAGGGGCAAATATGCAATTTCAAAATTATTTAGGGATATACCTGCAAAAACCCTTTTTTTTTTTTATCATTCATTAAATTAAAAACATTTATCCAAACAATCGGAGGTCAAATACCCTCCCATTTCTTTACTTTCCCTTGGCCCTCAATCCAAATCTACATGTTAAATTATGTATAATGATATGGGCCATTTTATTATATACATTTAATATAAGATAAATTAAAATAAATCAATTATTTCTAAGATATTAAATTAGGTTATAAGATGATTTTGTTGTTAATCTTTTATAGTTTTATATACTTTTGAATGAACAAATCAACTTGGCCAATTGGTCTGTCATTGATATCTAATCCAATTATATTTTGTTTGTTATCGTGACACCTATTTTTATTTTATTTACTCAAACTAAATTGACAATTTTATAAATATTTTGGATAAAATATATTAAATTTTCAAAAATATATCATTTAACTTAGGCAGCTGGTTTCTTTGACGTGATTATCAATATTTCGATATACTTAAAATTTATTATTGTGATAGTTTTGTATTTGATTAGGGACATTTTAAAATTTTTAGTTAATTAAAAGGATTCATAAAATTAATTGGAAATGATCAAATGCAATTAGAGAGAATTGCGATCTCAAGATTTCAATTTAAGCATGTTATGAATTTATCGCCACAACAAATTCAAAGGATATTTGGTATTGAAAATATGTTTTTATAGGGAAATACAAAAATTAGACTTTATTTTATTAACTATATTTGAAAATTTGTAAATAAAAAATACAGTCAACAACCATATTAAAGTTTTATTTATGTTTGACAAATTGACGACAAGCATATTTTTATTTTTATTGTATTATGCTTGAGAGGTTTCGAACAAACATATTAAATATCATGCATTTTATTTTTTACTACTATATATTTTTTATAAAAACTTAGATATGTGCGTCAATCTTATGTGAAAAAAAAAATTCATGCATTTATTTGGAGGCCCATAGCGTTGGCCTGGTAAATTGTCTATGCTGCCATAGGCTATATGCTATCTAAATATATATAATAAACTCTTTTTTATTTTAAAAAAAAACATAACTTATAATTTAAGGTATGTTGCACACCTTTTTTTTTATAAAATAATAAAAAATATTGAATATTACAAAGGAAGAGAAACAAACAAGGTTTCATCTCTATTTTTCTTCCTTTCAATATATTGATTTTTTTATTATTTAATAATTCATTTTTTTATCTAATTGCCTTCAGTCATACTTTTTTTCTATATGCAATCAACCAATATATTTTCTTCATGTGAGAGATAATAAATTCAATATTTTATTTTATTTAGAAAATAGTCATATTCAGAGAGAGAAACAAATTTGTCCAGCACATAATGAAGTAATTTTTCATTTTAATTTTAAATTTTATTAAATTACTAACTGCCAATTGGAACCAAAATATACCTACAAGCAGTGATGTTGGTGCATTGGCATTTGGCAATTATTTATGTAACTTGAGCGCTAACAGTGAACATGTCATAGTGCCGTGAGGAGGCTTCACAACTAACAAATATCCTGATAGCTGGTCATATATATATTAATATTCCTTGCATTATATGTTATTAGGAACAGTCCAAATACTTCAAAATCACAATGAATTCAAAATGATTTTTTTTTAATATACATTTATTCTCATTTTAATTTTATAAGCATATGATTTTTGTATTCTGTGTAGAGACCAAACCATCATCAATCATTGGTGCGTTAAAGATTTATTAAGAATGAGTGTTTCATATTATATTACAACTTCACTCTTCCCTCGTGAGTATATGGATCAAACAGTTTTTTTTTTCAATCATTAAAACATGTGGTGCATAAAGCTTTGTTTAATTGAGATTGTTCCTTATTTTATTTGTCAACGGTTAAAAGAAAAAAAAAGTCCGTAAAATTATTCATTTAATTATTTTTTCTTAAAATGATAAATTATTTGATTAAAATTAAAGTACAACAAAGGTTCATTAAAGATGAAGAAACTACTAAAATGACTAACAAAAACTGAAAATATATAATATAAACTAACCATTCTGAGACTCTCAACCATATGTTTTTCTTAATCTAGAACTATAAAAATATTAGTACTGTAAACACCAAGAATATAAATATGTGAAAAATTTTAATTATAGAAGAAATTGACGAGGATATCTCACATAACATGTTGCATTGTGAGCAAATGATATTTATTGAAATATCAAGCTCATCAACCTAATCCATATCCTTCATAAATGAGCTTGGATTTCGACCTATATCATAATATTAACCACAGTGCTCTCTCTAATGACTAATTCTTCCATATTTTTTTGGTAAATTTATCTTTTATATTATTATTTAATAATTAATAAAAAGTTTCAGTATTTTTTTTTTCTGTGTTTGTCTTGTTACTTCTGTTTTTTTAATAAAGTTATGATTAATTCATTTTATTTAAAAATAATTAAGTATTTTCAGACGATGTGAAATTATTAAAAGCTTTTATTATATTACCTTTACATCACTCAATTAAAAAATTAAGGCTTTGATTTAAGAATTCATTCATATTTATAAAAAAAAATTATGGTATTATCTAAAAAAATCCTCATATGATAAGAGAATCAAAAACAGGATAAAGGAGAGAATTCTTAACTGAAATCTGTGCATTATTAAGATTAAGTTGTTCGGTCAATATTATTCGGCCGTCACTCTCCGTATTAATAGTACATGACAACAATTGAAAGATTAATGAATAATGCCCCATTCTTCATTCCATCCAACTAACACAAAATCAAGATTATCCACAAGTACATCAATATTTTTCATTTTTTAATTTTTACTATGTTTTTAAATAAAGAAGATAAAAAAATAAAATAAAATCAAGTTTTTGAAATCTGATATCTATCAATAAATTTATCAATATTAACATACATAACTAATTACCAACTGGTCCTGTCACTGATATTGAACCCCCTCCCACCCTTCAAACAAACACCACAAAATCAAAATCTATATCAACCCACAAATACCTCTGCGTGAAAACCCCTACGAAACCACAACCATCATCTTCATCATCATCTTCATCATCAGATACTCATACACCGTGCTCTCCATGAAAGGAGACACCAAGTCCTTCAGAATGACACCCATGTCATTCTTAGCCAGAACCACCATAGCCATCGTCCTCCTATCCGTTGGCTACACACTTGGCCTCTTCCATACTTCCTCATCAAAACCACCACCACCACCACCACCACCACCACCATCATCATCATCATCATCATCTCCTCCTTTATCAATTAGCCACGTCCCACTCCAACTCCAAACCAGCACCAACTTCAACTGCACCACTCTAAAGCCCAACAAAGAGTCACCGGCAGCATACAAAGACCTTCTCCAGTTCAAGAAACAGTGCACAAAACCAGTCCCTCAACGTCAAATCTATGAAACAATCCTCAACCGTATCTGGGACGGCGTCTCCCCATACACCGGCTTCCCATCTCCGGCGACGGCGGAGCATCTCCTCCCTCTCTCGTCCAAACCCCGTGGCTGGGGCTCAACCACCCCAGTTTTCCAAGATCTCATCTCCACAGTGCGCCCCAAAACCATCATCGAGCTCGGGACCTTTCTTGGCGCTTCAGCCCTTCACATGGCTCAAATCACTCGCAACCTCTCCCTCCCCTCCACTCTCATCCTCTGCATCGACGACTTCCGTACCTGGCCGGGTGCTCGCCGCCTCCTCCACAATGACCTCCCTGTTCCTTACCATGGTGATGCTCTACTTCTCCACCAGTTCATGTTGGCCGTGAAGAATGCCAACGAGAGTCATCGTGTGCTCCCATTCCCTTTCTCTACGAGTTCCGCCCTTGTTGCGCTCTGTGAGTGGGGAATCTATGGGGATCTCATCGAGGTGGATGCCGGACATGACTTCCACTCGGCGTGGTCGGACATCAACTTGGCGTGGGCGGTGCTGCGGCCTGGTGGCGTGCTTTTCGGCCATGACTACTTTACCAAGGCGGATAACATGGGCGTGCGCAGAGCTGTGACTTTGTTTGCTAAGGTTAATGGTCTTGCTGTTCGTCCTCATGGTGAGCATTGGGTTCTCTCGCCCAAGCCTCAGCAGGGTACCCTTTGACTGGTCCCAATGCATGCACATACGTACAAATATACGGTTGTCTTTTGTGGTTTATGATTTTTAGATGGTTGGTTGTGAATGAACGCAATTGTAGCACTACTGATAATTAAATTCAGGATGTGATGCATTGCCGAACTTGCAGGATTTTTATATATATTTTTTATTTTTGGTTGTTTGAAGTTTTAGTTGGTTATGAAGCGACATTGAGAAGCAATTAAGAGGTTAGAATACTTTTCTGAATGATTTGTTTATTCTTGGGTTGCTTTCTTTGTAATTAATTTATTGCATCCACCGATTTTGATGTGCTTCTTAAGTTTTGTTTATTTATTTATTTATTTTTTAAATTATTTCATTGGTCAGAGGTTAGAGGTTAGAGTTTTGTTCTGTGTGTATTTAATTTGTGGTTGGAGACGAGTGACCGACAAATTTGGCTTATGTTAGCTTAGCTTACAAAAAGATTAATTAGCAAATCAAGTTTTGGTCCTACATTCGTACAAAAAGCTTCAATGGAGATGTTCTTTTTAGGTTAATTCAAACTTGCTACTTATAAAGCAAAAACTTCTTTCTTTATGACATTATGTTTATCTTTGATTATTATCTTTATATCAGTCTCTAAATGAAAAGGATGAGTCCAGAAGCATCACCCTTCGTAAGTTTGAATCTACAGTGTAAAATTCTCTGCCATGCAACTAGTATATCATATATACTTCTCTCAGAAACACTTTTTTTTTTATATAAAAAAAATATAAACAAGTATTAAATTATCAAATACTAACTCACCTAATTGAAGACGGTTATACAAGAAGAATTAAATTGTAAAATTATCACACACACAAAAAAAAAAGGCCCAAGTTCTTGTCACCTTTTATAATTACAGAGAATGGCAACCAAGCTACTAAATTAAGGATGCCCATAATGTTGTCTCTCTCAACAACACAGAGAGAGCTGAAGCCTGTCTATAGTGTCGTTCCAAAGCGCAAATTAAGGTCCCACCTGCCGTGGAGCTCATGTACTGATATATAGAGACGTGTTCCTTCTTTTTTTTTTTTTTCCAATTCATAGATCGCACTTAACTTCATTATTTACACTCAACTTCTATGCTTGTGAACATATAAAAATTTATTAGAAAAAATTAAATTTAATAGAAATAAGAGAATTTGTAAAAGCGAATTGGCAAATTCTCTTACCTTGAAGATACCTATGTTTCTCTTTTCTCATTTTAATTGTTGTGATTTATCTATTTTTTTAAATTAAAAATAATAATATGTTGACCGGGAAAAAAAATATATTACAAAAAGAAATGGTGTTTTTCTCTAAAATGTCACATGTTTCTTTTGTATTATTTGTTTTGGTGTTTTGTCCCCCATTACTAGTGGACCTTGTATATTTTTCTTTAATTTGTTGTTTATTGCTCTTTATTATCTCTTGTATTTTTTATTTTTAATAAAATAGAATTGTAGTTTATTCATTTTTATTAAAAAAATAATTTAGATAAATCTATAAAATTATATCAAGATTTATAATAATTAAATTTATTTAAATTTGATCTGTATGTATAAATAAGCTCAAAGTATAACATATTTTAAACTTATAGTAATTTATAAATATTTGAATCCTCCCAGAAAGAATTGATTAATGATTCATGAATGCAGTGGGCTTTCCATTGCTCAATAAGTCAAGAGCTCATGAAATAAGTTGGAGAAGGAACCAACAAGAACATTGTGAATTGAGTAAGAAAGCATATGGGAATAAATGAAAAAGACGGAAACTAGGAGATGGGAAAAAGGTGGTGATATGTGGGAAAATGATTAGAAGTATCAGGAGCCAACAACAATATACAGGCAGTCAGGCACAATAGCACTTTGTGAGGAGTTTCTTTTGTGGAGTTCTAGGGATGATGATTGACAAGTGCACCAGTTGATAATTTGAATTTTATTGGGTTGGATTTTTATTTTTTATTTTTGTGGAACCTTTAGTATGTTAGTGCTCTTCATTGTTCTTTTCTTTTATTCATGCTTCTTTGTTCATCCGTCAGTTTACCAATTTATCAAAAACTCATGGGAATACAAGACATGGTCTTGATGGTTTGGATGAATAAATGGTGGTGAATTGGTGAAATAGTGAGGGTGTTTAAATAATAATAATAATAATAATAATGATGATAATGATGATGATGAATGATTAAATTAACTCCTTTTGATTTGGTTCTGTTAGATCCGCCGGTTAGGGTTTGTGAACTTAGAGGAATACTCACTCACTCAAGCACTCAAGAAAAGTAAACACAAACCACACAAGAAAAGACACAAGACGTTGGTAACCCAGTTCATCCACTTGCCGACATCTGGGGGGCATGCCCGGAGATCAACAATCCACTAAAAAGGGGTAAAAGATAGAAGAGTACAAAACACACTTGTCACTCTCTCACATACAAAAAATACTACCCTCTCTAGATTGTCCGGTACCTCCCTACTCCCCCTTTCAAGAGTCGTACCCAATCCTAGACCAAGGTAGTATATATAGACGCCTCAACGTCCCAAATATAGCACACCCTTTTTAGAATCTCCGCGGCTTCTAACTTTAGAACTTTCCGAAATTAGATGTCGCAACTTATGTTATAACATATGTTACAACATAACCCTAACTGTTGGCTTGGCTGAATTCTGGCTCCATTGCTAAGCGACCTCAAGACACCCCATCCGAGTCGATGTAGCCCGATCACCTGATCCGACCTACCAGCAACTAACCTCCCTCTTCAGCTCCTCACCACACAGCCCCCTCGCAAGGGGCGCACGTCCTATGTGCGTCTTCATGAAACTTGCCAAACTTAGTCTTCACTTTACCCAAGTTTGGTCTTCAAATCTTCTACAAAGATCTTCATTCAATCAGCTGAATCTTGCCAACAATAGGCGCATCTTCAAACATACTCTTAATAGAGTTCATATCATCTCTATTAGGGTTCTTCAAATCTTGTCTTCAATAGTCTTCAATATCATTCCATTGATAAGTTGTTTCTTCATTTAGCTCCACCCATATTTAGTCTTCAATCACATCTTCTAAATATGGTCTTGATGAGATCTTGATATCATCTTGTTGCTTGCTTGATCCTCCTGCCTAAAATAGTTTCAACAAGATCTTTATTTAATTTTTATGAGAGTTGCAATTTCTTGCCAAAAATAACTTCTCCAAGATCTCCCATAATATTTTCCACCTAGCCAAGTTTGTTTGCCATGCCATTCTTCATTCCACACCATTCTCCATGCCATGTCATCATGCTTGCCATGTCACCTTGACTAGGTGTCAAATTATGCCAATCATTAAAGTGCATTTGCACTAACAGGTTCTAATGTTTCTAAGTAAAGAGGGATTTTGTATCAAAGATTTTTTACTTTATTCCCTCGTGTGGGTCTAATATTTATTTTATTTCTCAAATATAAACAAGATAGGAAACCAATAAGCTATGTCTTGTTTTTTATAAGTTTTTCATATCCTATTAAATTTATATATTTGTAATTTAATATTCAATTTAATTTCTTGTAAACTCTATTAGAATTTAAATAGATTAATATTATATAAATATATTATAAAAAAATCTAAAAAATAGTAGAATTATAATAAAACACAATAGTTAAAAAATAAAAAGTTTGCCTCCTATCTAATAAAGTTTACTTGAGTTTAGAGATGAGATGGGAATGATCCATAGCATGGGTAATGTCTATAATTGACATGAATAAAAAAAAAGGAAAAACTTAAAACTCGCATCAATTATTATACAGTAAGGGCCTATTTGGTTTTCTGTAAATAAAATTATATTGTAAGTGAAATTACTATATTTCAACTTACATCAATGATGCTTGGTTTATTGTAACTGAAAATACTGCATTTACTTTTTGTTTGTTTGGTGTGATGTAAGTTGAAGATATAGTTACATGGTTGCATTTACTTTTTTGTTTGTTTGGTGTGATGTAAGTTGAAGATATAGTTACCATGTAAGTGACATGGTAAGATTACCTCCATTATTTATCATTAATTTAAATTATTGAATATTATTCATAAAATTTTTAATTCACTAATTATGTTTTTATTTTATACCTAAATTAACTCTGGTTATTTACCATTAACATTAATTTTAAAAAATAATTAATAATTTTAAGGTCGTTCATTAAATTTAAAAATATGTAACATTTTCCAACTTTTATGCTTTAAAAGGCAATTTTAAAATAACAATTACATAATAAATCATATTTTTTAAATACAATATATAAATTTGGAAATAATTTCAAATGAAAGAAATGATTTCTGTTTTTTCTCAAATTGTGTTAATCATAGAAAAGAGAAAGCCCATGCTGAAGATATTAACAAATCACAAAATGTTCCAATCGTATTAATCAACAGTAAATACAACTAAGGATCAGAAATTTCATCTAGTTTAACAAATTTTATCTTTAAACAAATCAAGATATATTAATATATATCAAAATACACTAGAAGATAAAGATCATAAGCTTTAATGGATCTTCTCAGGGAAAGACAAAGGATCTTCTCACGGGAAATGAAGGAGGAGACAACCTCTTTCTAGAAAAATAACAGTGCCAAAAGTAGATCACCTCACCGGAAAAAATAGTAACAGAGACAAGCTTTGCCGGCGGATGATGGGGCCAAGGCTTAGATGACCTCACCAGGGAAGACGATGGAGCTGGGAAGGATGTGATTTTTCACTAGACGCTTACAATAGGTTGGAGACAAGCATATTGTATCTCAAAGATTTAGGACATTTTCATCTCATGGTGGTGATTGTAACGTTTGCTGTAAGTTGAAATAGGGAAAATTACTATTCACCCCTCGCGAATTGCAAAACTTCCCAGACAGCCCCTGCAAGTTTGTAATACCCCAGAAAGCCCTTCCGTTAGTGTTTGAATTCCTTTTTCCCCCCTGTCGTTCATTTGTACAAGGTTTATGCTGTGAAATACCGTGCGTGCCCTTGCAAATGGTGGGAAAAAAACCGCCCAGTCACATCATGTTAAACATTTTTTATTTGGCTTTTGTCAATCTTTTTTATCCCTGCTTGCGTTGATTTTTCTGAAATAAAGTTTGGAAGATTCATCGTTTGCATTCGTTTGAACTCCGCCGGTTGGCCGATAAGCTGAGATAAGGTGAGAATGTCTTCCTTTCCATCACTTTGATCATCCTTTAAGTGAGAGTACCAATTTATATTTATTTATATGCAGGTTTCAGGTTTTTAATGGAGAGTTTTTGTGCAATTGCAAGATACAACGGTGAGGGACGAGTGCTAGTGTTCACGGCACAGACTTCTTGGGATTCAATCTTAGCGGAGATATGTGACCGATGGGGTCTTGATGTTTCCCATGTTAGGGTGAAGTTTATCACACCCGATGGACATAAAACGATTTGTCCAATAGAAAATGAGGTTGACTTCCAGCGCATGTGTCATGTATACTCACTCTTCAAATGCGCTGCAGTCGATCTCGTTGTTGAGACAGATGATGTGCCATTGTCGCATCATAGTCAAAACGAATTCTTGTCATTGTAAAGTTCTTATCCTTTATCTTTACTTTTGAAGTCATATGTGTTCGCCTAATTATTATAGTTACCGTTTAAATATTGTATTTTTTATTTAACTACACCATTTTCCGTTTAACAAATAGTTTCTGTGTTTAACTTATTATTTTATTGTTTAAATATACATGTTTCAAGGTAACTTATTTTGTTTCCGATTAAGTTACTGATGTTTTCCGCTTAACTGAAGTGTTGGCAGGAATTCTGATTCTGCCAGCGCACCTGTTCCATCTCATGGCGACCCGGACGGTGGAGCATGTCTTCCGTCCTCCTCGGATCATCCCGAAGTGCTGTCGTTGGATATCGGACAACGTTTCGTAGACGTTGACCATTTAAGAGACGCGCTTCGGAATTTTGCAATCAAGAGGAATTTCGACTTCAAATTCATAAAGAATGAGAAACACAGGGTGACTATAGAATGCGCTGCCGTTGGTTGTGGCTGGCGCCTTCATGCATCGAAGGAATACAATAAAAATACGTTCAGAATAAAGACAATGCACCCGTCACACAATTGCGGTGGTGGAATTGGCTCGGTGTCACATCCGAAAGCGTCGAACAAATGGGTAAGCGCACGAGTGATTGACAAGCTTAAAAGCCAGCCATTGTACAGGCCTATCGACATTCAGAAGGACATGTTACGGGAACACGGTGTCCACATTCCATACAAGCAAGCTTGGTTGGGTAAAGAGCGTGCCCGGGTGATTCTCGACGGCAGCGACGTCGCCAGCTATGATCTGCTGCTTTGGTACGTGGATAAGGTGGCCGGGACAAATCCCGGCAGCATTGCGATTGTAGAAAGAGACGGTGACCGTTTTAAACGCGCATTCTTCTCGTTCCGTGCTTGTATCATGGGATTCAAGCGGGGTTGTAGGCCGCTGCTGTTTGTCGACGGTACCCATCTTCTTGGAAAATATCGTGGTACGTTGCTGGGCGCCACAGGCAAAGATGGTAACAATGGGTTTCTTCGATATCAGAGGCTTCCCCGGTGGTTGTTCAACTTGCAATTTGAACAACTGCCTGCGAAGCCTCTGATGTGCAAGATTCCTACGATTACGTCGCCGAGTTGCATCTTGCTCATGTCCTGGTGGATCAGATATCTTATCAATTGTTTTAAAACGTGTCCTTGTTTAATATTTATTCTCGTATTTGCAATTTATGTAATGAGTTATTCTCGTATTTGCAATAAACATATTTCATTTCATAGTTAAACAGAAACGGTTACTTTTAACCATTTAAGTATTAATGTTAAAGGACTACAATGCCGATAGTACAATGGCCAGGCTGATAGTTAAACAGAAACTTTTAAATTTAAATATATACACTTACAGTTATACATAAATAACATTTGTTAAAGATTAACATAGTTAGTTAAACATAATATCTCAAAACAATAACTCAAGTCGGTTTCCCCCCCCCCCCAGTCGAAGACTCGCCTCTTTCTATGGTTCTGGTCCTTCGACCTTCAATGAGTATGCGTGCAACATACTGTAATCGGAAATATGGTAGATCCTTTCGAGGAAGGCGTAGCTTGTCACCTTCGAGTATTTGCTCGATAAATCTCATCACATAAACGGCGCAGTCGGCACTTCCTCGTCTCCGTCGTGCGGTGGCATCGTCGTGAATTAGAGGGTACAGTATAGTCGCCGGCTCGCCGGACTCCATGTCCACACAATAGTCAAAAAGTCTCCTCTGTTGAGATATACAAACTGATGTTAATAAACTACTGATGTTAAAAAGTCTCCTCTGAATGACCGAGGCACTTACCATTTCAAACGCGTCTCTCTCGTACTCGTCACCTTGGCATGACGAATAATGCCTGTATTCTTGTTTGTCATTGTCAAGCACCACCACATGGAAGCGGCCAATCATGATGATTGGGAAGATAACAATGTCAACTTCATGCCGGTTTCGCGCCGCGTCTCCGATCATAGCGAGCGTCGACTCGCACGCGTCAGGCTGCTTGGACATAAACAATGCCAGTGGACGTGTGATGGACGCGCGTTTCTTATAAGGGTATGGTACCCTCTTCAGTGACTTTTGAATTATGCATACGAACGCGTCCATGACATCGTCGGGAACCGTTTCTTGTCCTTCAAGCATGGAGAATAGTTGTCTCCGTGTAGTGCTGACAAAGCCATTAGTCCAAACGATAGTGCTGCGGTTAAACGGTAACAGACACAGTAAGAGAAAGAAAACTATAATTAACGAGTAAAAGAAATAGTTAAACGACAACAGACATAGTTAAACGTTAAAAGATATGGTTAAACGGTAACAATTATAGTTAAATGGTAAAGGCTAATGTTGATGTAAAAACTTCCTACATACTCGTCAATATAGCCGTTGACGAAGATCGTTATTAACTCTTGCTCGAATATGTCGAGCCGCGTGTGGCCGGGGTATTTTTTCCGGTGCGGAATGAAATCGTGCCGTACCTGTTCGGGTGGTTCATTGTTGCTATTGTCCGCATGCGTTGCGGCGACCACGACATCGGTCCCCGGATTTGTGTCTGTCTGCGACGCTGCTACTGTTGCGTCGTCAGCCTCTCGAGCGATCAGCTTTATTCTTTTGGTTTTTCTCGCGGGTCTCTTCAAATTTGACCGTCTTCGAATGGCGACCGCAATGACCTCATCGTCGTCAAATTCCGAGCTGGTCTCAGTGAAGGCCCCCGCATTCGCCTGGTCTACCTCCGGTGCATCCGAACCGGGAACTTCATTTGCTTGTATGGACGGCTCATTCGAATGTGACCGTCCTTCCATTACATCAACCCGAGCAACAAGCCCTCGGAATTCGGATGTTAATAACTGGCACGCCTGCAGCAGACGTTCGTTGACATCGTCCCTTTCAGCCGGCGGGGTGGCTGCCGTCGTCGGGGGGGCAGCCGACGTCAAGGGGGGTGTTCCCGTACGGCGCGTTGAACTCGTAGTACGTGAATGACGGCTTACGCGCTCGGGAGAGATTGTAGTTTCATCGTGCATTGTCCGTCGGGCGGCCCCAACAGTTATATCTTCATTCGCATTAGCGGCAACCAGCTCACGAAACTAACATATGCAAGGTAAGGTTAGAGAACATGTTTTCTTAAACAAAGACGTCAATATGTAAACGGTAAACGAAATATTTAAATAGTAATGCTTCTAGTTAAACAGAGACTACATATAGTAAATGGTAATATCCATAATTATACGGAGAATTCGGTATGATTACCTCCTTTCCTTCCAGAGATGGCAAAATGGTTTGTATCGACCCTTGCTTCTCGTAGCAAAGCATCCTTGGTGTCTTGCTCAAATTCACTTTGTTTCCGCAACCGGTTAGCTCGTAAAACCATATGTTCAATGCGATCGAGCAACCCTTCACGAACCCCGCCTGAATCTTCTCCCCGGCGCATCTTGCTCGCACTCTTGCGGCAGCTTGTGGGACGTCATCCATAAGCCACTTGTGTGTCGCCTGCGCCCATGCGTATCGGCCCATGCCACGTAGATCGTCGACATAATCAACGACCCAATTTGGAACAGAGCATGACGTATTTGGGAAGAGGACCGTACCCATGAGGTAAACCATCAGGAGTTTGACAAAATTTTCTTCTTGTCCACTTTGTCGAACAACTTGCTCAAGAGTTCTCTTTATAGAGTCTCTGTGTCTCTCGTACGTTCTCGAGAAATACCTCTCTTGGAAAGATGAGCGTGATTTCTTCTTCTGAAAGACGACTTCCTCTCCACTGCAACACACACCAAGAACGAGGGCGACATCTTCAGGCCTGAAACTTAGCATGCTTGTCCCGATCCTGAATTTGCTTGTGCGGTCATCGTAACTTTGCAATAGGAAATCAAGAAGGGCCCTGTCTTGGAATACCGCTCCCACCTTAGTCAATGCTTCGAACGGTGTCATTCGTATAAGTTCCCAGTGCTGTCCATTCATGTAGACCTTCAATTCGGCTATCGTCTCCGCTACCGCTGCCAAGGAGCATCGCCCATTAACTAGGGTTGTCGCCATAAGTCCTCCGTGGAGACGATGTTCGAAAGGTTAATTCCGGTCGTACAGTGGCGAAAAGAGAATATATTCAAAATCCCCAACCTCCGCCTAACACGGACAAGTTATTGCAGTGCCCGTTACGAACCGCCCACGACTTCCCATGTATAGTTAAAAAAAAAAAACGTTTCGTTCTCTCAATCAGTGTTGTCACACAGAAGCCTGATTACGTACACGAAGGATTTTATATTTAAACATAGAATCTGATAGTTATAATATAAAGGTTTTCGTTAAATGTTAACTATCTTAGTTTAAACAGAGAGTTTTTATCGTATGTATAGGTAAAGGTTTTCGTTAAATGTTAACTATCTTAGTTATTGCAAAAGAATGTATGTTACAAACTTTACAGTAAAATTGAGAAAGAACTTTATACAGGATTGACTCTCGAGGACGTCTCCCCTTTATCCCCGACGCCGGCTGCCCTCCCATCCAAAAGTATGCGTGCGGCGTATTTCAGACGTAAGTACGGCACGTCCGTTTGCGGTACCCGCAGCTTTTCGTCAGCAAGAAGTTGCTCAATGAACCGCATCACATACACCGAGCAGTCAAGACTTCCTCGTTTTTGTCTTGGAGTGCTCCTGTCGTGAATGAGGGCGTACGAGGACGTCGCCGCCTCGCCAAGCTCCATCTCGATGCAATTATCGAATAGTTTCCGCTGTAAACAAATAAATTTTGAAGTCGAGATGGAAAATTAGGAAGTAAGTTATTTCCGTTATAGTTAACACGGGAGCTTACCATTTCGGCGGCGTCTTCGTCGTATTCCTCGCTCTGGCAGGAAGAGTAATGCCTGTACTCTTGCGCTATGTTGTCGAGAACGACGATATGGAAATGGTCATGCAAAATTATAGGCATTATTACGATGTCGACTTCGTGGACGTTCCGCGCAGCATCGTCTATCATGTGGAGAGCGTCTTCCGCCGTGTCCTCCCTTTGGGAGAGGAATAGTGCAAGTGGACGGGTAATGGAAGCGCGCTTCTTATAAGGATACGGTTGAAGCTTCAGCGACTTCTGGATGATGCAGACGAAGGCATCGACGACATCGTCTGTCACATTCTCCTTACCCTCGACCAACGTGAACACGGCCTCGCGTGTCGTCTGAACTGCGTCAGTCCTCCATACGATAGTCCTGATGTTAAACAATAACGTTCATAGTTAAGTGGATAATGATATAGTTAATTGATAACTTAAATAGTTACATACAATTTACAAATAATTAAATATTAAAGGAGATAGTTAAACCGCAAGTGTATTTATTTAACTGTTAACATAAATATACTTACGAGTCCATGACACAGTTGAGGAAGATTCTTATTATCTTCTCTTCGAATTCGTCGAGACGCGACATTCCGGCATATTTTTTCTTCTTCGGAACGAATTTTTTCTGCGCCTCGTCGACGTCTCGTTGCCCTTCCTTGGCAGCCTCTTTATTCGACTCCGGTACTGCCACAGAGTCTTTAACATGTGACGGTGCCGGTACGGCCACAGCGTCGTCGACGTCTCGTTGCCCTTCCTTGGCATCCTCTTTATTCGACTCCGGTACTGCCACAGAGTCTTTAACATGTGACGGTGCCGGTAAGGCCACAGCGTCGGCGACAGCGTCTTTTTTCGGTTCAGCTGCTAACGTGGGCTGACTCGACACCGGCAATGCCACGGAGTCTTTATTCACTTCTGGTGCCACTGGCGCCAGGATTGTGTCTGCCTTCGTCGCGCAGCAATCGTACGCCGGCGCCGGTGCCTCCAACACAGGGAGGTCACTGAGAAGGGATTCAATTAACGTGTCGACGGCGGCAGTCGCATCATCGGGCAGAGACACATCCATTGCAGCCGGCGGCACCGCTGCCTGTCCTTTTTCCAATGGCGAGCTCGGACCTGAAGTTGGCTGAGCCTCCGCCATTGTTGGTTCGACAGCATTTGGTACTTCTGTTGCCTCGACGTCGGCCGGCGGAGGGAGACACATCGTTGCAGTCCTCCACATAAGCCTCTTCCTGCGCGGGACTCTCGCGAATGCCCTCGCGAGAACGTCGGCTCTGGCAATCGCCGGGGCTGCGTCCGTTGCATTCGGGCTGCCGGAGATCGTATCATAGTCATCCGGCCTCGTCGTGGCCTGCGAACGCGCCTCCAGAGCATCAACGCGAGCAACAAGACGTGGGATCTCTTGCAACATTAACTCGCACGTCTGCAATAGACGTCTGGTCAGCTCGTCGCCTGTTGGTGTCGGGGAGGGGGGTGGAAGGGGGCTTGCCCGTCGGCGAGCAGTCCGTGCGCGGTGCGGGCTCCGAGAAGGTGATCGGCGTCGGACGCGCTTTGACGATGCTGCCCGATCATCTCTCTTTCTCGCAGGCGGAGCGGGAGTCTTGCTCGCCAGCGGAACGGGAGCGGAAGCGGGAGGAATAACACCTCCGTGGCCGGTGGCAGCTCCGCGGATGGCCCCAACAAATATTTGTTCGTCCTGGTTGGCGGCGACCAGTTCGGGAAACTAACAATTGTAAAAATCCAATACGTTTAAACAATAAACATACGAGTTAAATGTTAAGAAAATAATTTAAATTGTAAACATAGTTGTTAAATACGAATTATTATATTTAAACACTAACACAGATTGTCAAACACAAAAACGGTAAACTTAAATGAAGATTCATTAAATAGATTCATTACCTCTTTTCCTTCAAGTGATGAAAATAAAGTCCCCGTCGACACTTGCTTCCGGTAGCTGTTTTCACCGTAGCACAGGATCCTTGGGGTCTTTCCGAAATGCAACTTCTTGCCGGTGCCGGTGAGCTCATAGAACCAGGTGGTCAACGCAACCGAGCAACCTTTGACGTACCCCGTGTTGGTCTTGTTCCCGGCGCATCTCGCTTGCACTCGAGCGGCCGCTTGTGGAACGTCCTCCATTATCCACTTGTGGGTCGCTTGAGCCCATGCAAATCGTCCCATGGCTGGTAGGTCGTCGACGTAGTCAACGATCCAAACAGGAACAGAGCAGGAAGTGTTAGGGAAGAGGATAGTACCCATGAGGTACACCATGAGGAGCTTTACAAAATTCTCCTCTTCCCCCCTCTCGCGAACTATCCGCTCAAGTGTGTTCTTGATGGAGTCTTTATTTCTCTCGTAAGATCTTGAAAAATACCTCAGCTCGAACGGCGAGTGTGTCTTCTTCTTCTGGAATACGACTGCGTTCCCATCACAGCGTAGACCAAGGATGAGACCCACATCTTGAGGTCTGAAACTCACGAGGCTGGCCCCGATCCTGAATTTGCTGCTGCGGCCATCGAACCTCTGCAGCAGAGAATCAAGGAGGGCTCTCTCTTGGAGGACGGCTTCAATCTCGGTCAAAGCCGCGAACGGTGTCCTTCTGATGATCTCCCAGTGTCGTCCAGTCATGTGAACTTTCAATTCATTCAAAGTCTGGACCACCGGTGTCAAGTAGCATCGGCCGTTAACTAGGTTGACCGCCATGACCAATACACTACAAGAAGAACAATACATTTGTTTAGAGTGATTTATTAAACAATAACTCTATTAATTAAACAGAAACTTCCTTTGTTAAACGGAGAGTACGATTGTTAAACGGAAACGACATGTATTCAACATAAAATCCAACCATTACACTGATACTTTTAAACACAACTCATACCCACATCAAATTAACGGGGAAACACACATTATAATCATTTGAAAACAGAATGAGTTTGCATAACCATCGAAAAATCTCCTGCACCACAACACTCTCGCTCTCGATACTGTGCACAGACAAAGAAAACCCTAGACGGAAAATCTCCCTGCAAACTACAATATCATCAAATAATGAAACCATGAAAATGTATGGCCAAAAAAACAACAGAGACGATACTTTACAAACGAAATGGCGAAAAACAAAAGAAAAACCGCACAGCTTCATCGCCTCATTACCTTGGTTGGAAAATCGACGAAATGACGAAGACTAGAGCGGGAGTTCTCCTTCGAAACACTGCCGAACAGGCGATGATAGCAAGATGCCCAACCGATGAAGCGGCGATGATAGGAAATAACCGGCGCCAGTAATGGTGTTCTCCAGTGATTAAACAAATAAAAATAAACCGCTTCCTCTTTAAGCGGAAACATCATTGCACACAAGGGCATTATAGTCAATCCACGCTTCAAATGACACAGCATCCCACGTAAGGGCAATTTCGTCATATATATTCAAACTTAACACCGTCAATCACCGTTACAGCATTGGGGGGTTTAAATTTCTATAAAATCAAAAGGAGGGTGTTTTTAGGGATATGAAAATGTGTGGGGTTTTTTTGTGCATATTGCAAACTTTTGGGGTTTCTTTGGTAATTACCTGGTTGAAATATAGTAAATTGGTTCCATGTTGTAATTACTTTTACATGTAAATTATATTTTACAGCAAACCAAATACATTTTTACATGTAAAACTACTTACTTCATAGTCACTTATATTTACTTACTGTTAACCAAATAGCCTTTAAGAGACGATATTAAGACATGAGGTGTTGGATGAGTTACAAGGTTGTAGTGTGAATCCAATAAAATATTTTAACTTTTAAGTGGAGTGTCATTTTTGTAATTATTTAATTTAATAATATTATTTTAAAAAAATACTTATGAATCGTTGTTTCCTGTCCAGGATAAGGATTTATTAACTCGATTTGATTCATGAAATATCTTTTTAAATATGTAAATTCTTAGGTGGTCATTAAACCACTTAACTTATACACCATCGTACCCACCTGACACTCTTCTTTTGTGAGGTAACACTCGTCACCTTTGTTAAAAAAAGTAAATTCTCATTAAATTTATCATTTTATCTTCATTCATTTTACACTAAGTGAATATAATTTTTTTAAGATTATTGTTAAAGTTATTTTAAATACTAGTTAATTATTACTTCACAAACAACACGAAATGGGCTAACTTAGTCCAAAGCCCGTCTAAATTCGGTGACATGGAGTTTTCCATATTAAAATATGAATTAAAAAACATTAAAATGGAATGGAGTGGTTCTTCTAAATTGCTTTCAGAATAATAAACCCGGATTCGATTAAGACCCAACCATCCTCTCTCTCGCGACTTCTATCCTATTGTGCTCAATCCCCATCCCCCCTCCCTCACATGTCTCCTCCGCAGGCCGGCAACCCCCCTCCCCCACTCCCACTCCCATACCTCCAAGCCCCGGTCATCTCCTTTTCCCTGATTATAAACCCTAGCTGACATCTTGTTTCCCTTTGACCTCTCATACTCCAAGCCCCAAATCAGAAACCCTAGTAGACATCTCCCTTGCCTTTGATCTCCCAAACTCCAAGCCTTTGATTAGAAACCCTAGCTGACATCACCACCCTCTGAGGGATCCTTTGTTCAATCGGTTAGGTGACAAGCTGCATTGTCCACAAAGAACAAAAACTGTAAGTCAAATATCTATGAGATGATCCTATCTTCATTTCTTCCCATTGTGTGTTAAAAATTATCTTTTTGCAGGATGACAACCCCCAAGTTAAGTCAACATCCCCCAATTTTCAAGTGGGAAGAGAACTAAAGCACAAGCTTCTGCCAATTATGAGAAATTGACAACTTTGAGAGCGAGACATCAAAAAAGAATATATATATATATATCATTATGATTCTATTTTATGTTACTATTGTCATTTTGGTTTTACTATTATGCAATATATATGTTACTAATTAGGAAATGCAAATGAATAACATTCAAGCTGTGTTTTTCTAGGGTGCTCATACAGGTGAGCATATTGTTGGGAGGGAAAGGGTGCCAGCTACTGCATTTGTCACTACACAAGAGTTATTTGTAATTTTTTATAACATTTCAAACATTATTAACACTTCTATGAATTATGGCATGTTACTAACATATGTTCTTTTGGTGGTTTAATTACCAGGAGAGAAGAAATAAGAGGATTTCTGAAATGACAAGTCACAGTCAAGAAGGAGATCAACAAACATCTCCAACAATGGAATTCCTAGACATTCCATCTCAAAACAGTGTGATAGATAATGGAAACACAACCAATCCCTTATCCTGAAGTTAAACCATTTGACATTTACTCTTTTTTTTTTGTACTCTTTTGTAAGTTGTGTCACAAATGCTTACTTTTCAGTAATACTCTTTTGTAAGTCATGGCATTTAGTTACTTTTTTAAAAAAAAAAAAAACTAAATCTCATGTGGAGAATAAATGTAACAATGTGCATCTTGTATGAATGAATCTAAGTTTTATTAAACTTAATGAATGAAAGTTCAATTCGATGCAAGATTTTTAACGGAGTTTTTTTACACATATTTTTAGATGTTTCCAGAATTTTGATTGTGTTATTTTACAGTAGATGTTTGCAAAGATTTCAATATTTAATGTGTTTATTTAGATGATGAATGTTGTTTGTTTATTTACATGCTTGTACTTGTCTGTACAGGTTAAGGACTTTAAGCATCTTCAATTGTTCTCATTTACATTCTCTAAAAATTATATGCCTTTTGTACAAATTAACAATTTTTCAATTGACTGTTCATTTGTTATGTTCATTTCTCTTGAACTTTTGCCAATGCCGAAAAAGCTCCAGATTGCAGTTGGAGGTTGCCGTATGAAGTCACCGGCGGGTGGGTTCTACCAGACTAAAGAGGAGGAGCAAAGGTATAGGGAGAGAGAGAGAGAGAGGGTGGGGGAAGAGGGAGGTATGGGAGTGGAGGACGAAGGGGAGGGGGTTGCCGGACTGCATAGGAGGGATGTGAGAGAGGGGGAGGGGGGTTGCCGGCCTGCGGAGGAGGAATGTGAGGGAGAGGAAGAGGGGTGGGAAGCACAACAGGAAAGAAGTCAAGGGAGAGAAGATGGTTGGGTCTTAATTGGATCCAGGTTTATTATTCTAAAACCTGTTTAGAAGAACCACTCTAGTTCATTTTAATGTTTTTTAATTCATATTTTAATTCGAAAAACTCCACGTCACCGAATTTAGATGGTTGGTTTGACAGACGTTTGGCTTTGGACTAAATTAGCTCATTTTCAAGAGTAGAGGAAGCAGTTGGGCATATTTCTGTGCAGAGGGATGAAAAAGAAAGAGAGAGAAAAGTACAGGGGCAAATTCGAGTATTATATATTTTTTTTAATAAAAACGAATAAACTATAATATATTGTAAAAAAATACAAAGACAAACACATGAGACAACAAAAAAAAATCAAAACAATAATAACAAATAAAAAATCCAAAAGCAAACAAAAAACGACACAACTGAAAGAGCAGGATCAAAAGAGGGATCATGTGAGTTTTTCATTCAACAAAATGTTTTTTCAATCCAAATTTATTAAAATAAAAGAGGGTTAGAGGAAACATAGATGAAAGATACAAATACCAGTGGGAAGTCTATTCACATTACCCCAACCTCCTTTGCAAATCTGATAGAACATATTTCAATAGTGCACTGCTAGTGCTAATAGACTATGTTTTTTTTTTTTTTTTTTGAAAAGGTGGATTAACCACATTCATTAAAGTAAAAGCGACAGTACAAGAAAGAGGAACACAAAAGAGGAGCCAAAGCTCTACAAAAGCAACCACCAGGAGTGGCAACCGAGACAAGAAACAAGATAGAGATCAGGAAGAAGAGAAAGGACATAGCTGAACCCCCAAAGGGTGGAGGATCCTAAGGGGGTACATCACACCAAACCAAACAAAAAACTAGAGCTCGCCAGGGGAGGGGGTTCTCGAGGTCGTAGCCTCCTGCTCCACATCTCTAGAAGACAAGAATTCCAGGCTCCTCCTGATCTTGGACACTGGATCCTCCAATTTAGTCTTCTTTGGTTCTGGAGCTGCATTGTACCAAAGGATAATCATGCGATTAATCTTCACAATAATGGAAATAGAAGGCAGGCAAATGGAATTAAAGATGCGAGCATTTCTTTCTAGCCAAGTGTTCCAAGTGATAGCTCTCACAAGCAAATCCCAGACTGGAATAAGAGTTTTGGGAATCTTATTCCTCCACTCTCCCCAAAGGTTCTTGAAAGAATTGGGGGGATGCTCGGCCCCTAGAAGATGAGAATAGTAATTCCATATGTGTGCGGTATAGGGGCAATGGAGCAGGAGGTGGTCAGAGGTCTCCACTGCAGCATGACACAGCACACAAGTGGTGGAATGGAGAAGATTACATCTTCGCAGGGCCAAGTTTTCTAACGTCAAGATCTTGTTATTCCAAGCTAACCAGTTAAAAAGAATAATTTTTCTTCGGACAACCACCTCTCAAGATGACCGGAGTTCTGTGACAACGCATGCCACCATCAATCAGAAAATTATAGAAGGATTTTACAGAAAAACATCTGTTAGACGTCAGTTCACAAAAAAACATCTGTTAGCCGTCAGTTCACAAAAAAACATCTGTTAGCCCAAGCTAACCAGAAAATTGTAGACTATATTCTCTGTAGTCTCTATCTTTTTTTTAATTAAAACCTGATTAATTATTTTTTTTTAAAATTTAATTGTGTTATCTACGTACTATAAAACTAAATTAAAAATCTCTTATTAGCATGGGACACAAATAGGACAAATGAAAAAAAATAAAGGATGATAAAACAAGTCAACAAGAAGATAATCAAGTCATGTTTATTTTTATTTTTATTTTTAAAAGGACAATAAGCCCATGATTCTATGAAGTCACACAAAAGATTTATTACACTGACCATTTGAACCAAATGACTCCGAGGCTACAGAGATAATATCATGCAAATCAATTTACAAAGGAGACATTCGGAACAACATTATTCCTTGTAAAGGATCACGGTGATCAAAGCAGAACAATTGCCCCTCTGAATCAGAACAGAAGGAACAGAGGTGACCAATTGAGGTCAAAGTGCCAGTGATCCAAATAGTTGCCCATGGTTTGAAGAATTTACACACTATATATCATCACAATACTAGACTTCAAGCCGTTGTTACTATTGCATATCATAGCACACGTCCATTAGAAAGAAGTGTTCTTCTTATCTTCCTTCTTAGTTTCTCTACCCTTCATCTTCATCAGCATTCCCACAACTTCCCTCATGGAGGGCCTTGCTTCAAATGCTACCTTGGTGCATGAAATAGCTAAATCCAATAGTTCGAGCGCTTTATTTTTCTCATCTTCCATCCAGTACTGTATCTCCGCATCAAGCAAAGAGAGACGGCTAAACTTATCTGCATTTTCTAGTTTTGATCTTATCCAGGTCACAATATCAACACCATCTTCAAAACTTGGATCCACTGCCAATTTTCTGCAAAGAAGTTCTAACAGAACAACTCCATAGCTGTAAACATCTGATTTTTCTGTCACTTTGGTCGAATATCCAATCTCTGTATGAATTAGAAAATATAAGCAGAAAGCACCCACTGCCAAAAAACACACAAATGAACGCAGATATTGATTTAAGTAGTAGTAGTAGCTGACACACATACCTGGAGCAATGTAACCAAGAGTTCCCACAATCACAGACACTGTTGAGCTTGATTCTGCATCACCTAATAGTTTTGCTGTTCCAAAGTCTCCAATCTTTGGTTCCAGGTCAGAATCCATCAGTATGTTGTTAGATTTAACATCTCTATGAACGATCTGCGGCACACAATCATGGTGAAGATAAGAAAGACCTTGCGCTATGCCTAAAGCAATTCGATGCCGGGTTTCCCAATCCAATGCAACTTGTGTTTTCCTGTCGTGTAGAGTATCAAAAAGAGTACCACCAGGCATGTACTCATAAATTATCATGCCAAATCCATCTTTCACACAATAGCCTGCCACCTTCACTAGATTTCGGTGCTTCACTGAACTCAAAACCTTCATTTCAATTATGAAACAGGACTGTGACAAATCGACCCTCTTCACAGCCCAGAGTTTTCCAGCCTCAAACTCTGTCCTGTAAACAGTACCATGTTTTCCTCTCCCAATCACATACTGCTCACTCAAGTTTTCAGTAGCTCGCAATATATCCTCATATGAAAGATCTTCAGGGAAGTCTGCCACCGAGTCAACACTACGAATAGACGATGGAAGATGAGAAGAAGCATCTGGTGCTCTCGCAGCTGCAACATGTGTGGCTATGCGCACTCCTACTAAACAGAAAATTATACCAAGAACAACAATAGCAAGTATTATTGCCCAGTGAATTCCATGGCCATGTTCTTTTGCTTCCTTTTGGCAGTTATAATTGCCACCTATACATAGTGTTGGATTACCTGAAAATGAAGCTGGTGATGAATTTAAAAACTTAATCCAGCCCTCAGGAAGTCTACCAGAGAGTTGATTAGAAGAAACATTCACAAAGGTAAGAGCAACCATGTCACTCAATCTTGAAGGGATCTCACCAGACAAGAAATTGTTGGACAGGTCAAGAACTTCCAGGCCACGAAGTTGGCCAAGACTAGGTGGAATGCTACCATTCAATCTATTACTACTGAGGTTGAGAGCAGTGGAAATGTACTGAAGACTACCTAAACTGGAAGGAATGGAGCCTTCAAGCATATTGTCACCAAGCTGCAATTCTAAAAGATCTTGAGTTGGTGTAAAAGAATCAGGTATACCTCCAGAGAATTTGTTCCCTGAGAGCACTAGATTCCTCAGTTTCTCCAATACCGCAACCTCCGCAGGAATGCTCCCTGAAAGAAGGTTATTACTAAGGACCAACTCCAGAAGCTCTGTGCAGTTGCCTAATTCAGAAGGAATGGATCCATTCAGTCTGTTTGCAGAAAGCGAGAGCTTTCCCAGTTTCTTGAGATTGCCAAGTTCAGGAGGGATGGACCCGGATAGAAGATTATTGGATATATTTAGCATTGAAAGGTTGGTCCAAGAACCAAGAATAGAAGGAATGTGGCCATCAAAAAAGTTATTACTGAGGTCCATGTATGAAATCCCAGGATTTGCAGGCATGTTATCAGGTATGCTTCCATGGAGAAGATTGTTTTTCGAAGCAAACCTCCAAAGAGAAGAACACCCGGCAATGCTGGTAGGAAAACTACCATTGAATCGATTAATCCCGATAACCAAAACATTGAGTTTACCCCCTTCACAGAGATATGGAGGTATTGGCCCATGGAAATCATTTCCAGTCAAGTCCAACTTTACCAAGCCATAGGACAAGTTCCGGCCAAGTTCCCCAGGCACCTCGCCGGAAAGCTTGTTGAAAGCCAATGCCATATACCTCAAGTTCCTCAAGTACACGACCTCTGCAGGAATCCGGCCACTCAAGCTGTTGTTGTAAAGCTGCAAGTCGATGAGACTGGTCATGTTTCCAATCTGCGGTGGAATGATTCCCTCCAACTCGTTATGAAAGAGGTAGAGCTTCTCCAGCTTCTTCAGATTGGAAATCTCCGGTGGGATAGGACCTCCGATGAGATTATACTGAAGCCAAAGTTCAACCAAGGAACTGCAGTTCCCAAGCTCGGATGGTAAAGGCCCCACAAGCTGGTTAGTTGAAAGCTCCAGAGTTTCCAGAAGAGCAAGAGTACCTACAGAGCGAGGAATGGGGCCGGTGAGATTGTTCCCCCAGAGGAAAATCTTGGTCAGAGACCGAAGTTGGCCAATGCCTTCAGGTATAGTGCCATTAAACTGGTTTTTAGAAAGGTCCAGCACTGTCAAACCAGTGAGATCAAGCAAACTCCTCGGCAACTCGCCGGTGAAGTCATTGTATTCCATGAAGAGGCACTGCAGACTCCGAAGTCCCACAAAGGCATCACTAGTGATGATACCCGAGAGCTTGTTTGAAGAAACTAAGAACTCGGTGAGGTTGACGCAGTTGGAAAGAGTAGGAGGGAGAGGGCCAGAGAGTATGTTTTCGTTGAGATTGAGCTTGGAAACAGAGCATGAAGGTGGGAAGTCAGGTAAAGGGCCAGTGAGATTATTAGTGCGGAGATTTAGAACTTGGAGGTTGGGGAGGCGGAGGAGTTGTTTGGGAATGCTGCCAGAGAGGAAGTTGTAGCTAAGGTTGAGCTCAGTGAGATGGGTGGCGAGGAGGACGTCCGGAGGGATGGGACCAGAGAGGGAGTTGAAGTCGAGGTGGAGGCTGGTTAGTGAAGGGCAGTGAAAGAGGGAAGGGGGGATAAGGCCGGAGAAGTTGTTGGAGCTGAGAATGATCTCCCGGAGGGTGGTGATACGGCAGAGATGGGGAGCAGAGGAGGAGAGTTGGCCGGAGAGGCCGAGCTTCGAGAGGTCGATGGAGGTGATGCTTGGTGAGTTGGAAGAGCAGGAGACACCCAGCCATTGGCATGGTGGCAGGGTGTTGTTCCAGGGAAGCAGGCGCTGTGAGGATTGTGGGAGGCTTTGGAGGAAGGAGATGAGAGGGTGAGGGAGTGAAATGTTGGCCGCCGCGGTGGCCGTGGTTGAGAAGACCAAAATGATGAAGGTGGTGGTGATGAAGGTGAGCAACTGTGACAACAACATGGTTGTTTCAAGTTTGTACTTTTGCACTGTTTTGGTATGCATTTTGGGTTGGTTATAACTATGGGTTTTTATTGAATGCAACTGCAGAAAGGACGAATCTTTCTTTCACATTAAGCGTGCTGGGCGTTGAGTAATGTAGTGCGCAGTTGATGCTATTTTGCTTTTGTTGCTGAGAGTGCTGTTATTCCCTAAGGTCATGATTTGCAGTTACAAACTTGAGAAAAATACATGAACTAGAAGTCTAGAACATAGATACATGAACTAGATCCGAGTTGATCCTTAATACATACGTGACAAAGACTCTTTATTAGGTTCCGAGTTTGTTGTTTTAAACATGGTATTTGCCAGTCCAGGCCTTACCAATGGTTTGTGATCTTTTGTTTCTTTTTTTTTTTTTTTTTCCAACCTTTTATGTTGGTAGTTAATAATGAATGGTTGCTGTTTGTTGACCTTTTGCTTGTCTGGGTCCTATGGCAAGTGTCACGGCCTCTCAAAGAGATAGTGATCGTACAGCAAGCATGGCATTAAACATCTGGCCTCATCTCTTTTGTGATGCGGACACACACGCACGGTACTTCATGATTTTTTTTTTTAAGAATAAATTCGTTGCGAGAAATGGAATAAAAGCACTCGGAATATTAATTTGTTATTTGTCACAAAAATTCCGAATCAGTTGTGAGTTCTCGGAGCAAATTTAGTATTTTCTTAGACAATATCTTACTTTAGATCCGCTTCCACTTTCGGTTGCCAACATCTACACCACCTGGATCCCTTCACTTATTACTACACATTGGAATATGTGGGATTTTAGTGTTTGAGCTTTTAGGCTAGAAAGGAACAATCGCATTTTCAACCTAAACTGCTCTCCTATTCACTCAGTATTCATTAAGACTGCTAACATACTTCTTTGTTGGTTTTCTGTAGATTCCGAGTCTCATCAGTAGGAAAACACTGAAGCCTCTCGGAGGATCAAGCGATCTCTCAGCTTCCTAAGCACTAGACTTGCAGATCACCTCGATGACCTTGAGTACATTATGGATCGAGAGTAGTCTTCCGTTTGTCGCAGCTCGGACTGGCCTATGACTCCTGATGGATGTCTTCGTTGGTTTAACCCTTTCTTCTTTTCTCGCTTTTTTAGGTGCCCTGTTTTGTTTGTAGTACCCTCACCTCTGGTGAGGATTGTGTCCTTTTTCACTTATGCGTGGTTGTTCTCTTTTTGAGTTTGTACTGTTCTGTTTTCGTTTTAATAAAGTTGTGGTTTATCCACTTTATTCTAAAAAAATAATAATTTGTTTTAAATTTTATTAAAATTTAAATTGGTTAATATTATATATATATGACGTGATGAATTTATTTATTTTTTTAAATTTTAAATTCATAAAACTAAATTAAAAATCATTTATTAGCATGTGACACAAATAGGACAGAAGAAAAATAAAGAACGATAAAATAAGTCAATAAGAAGAAAGTCAAGTGATACAGTGACATGTTTACTTTTTATTTTTATTTTTAAAGGACAACAAACACATGATTCTATGGCATCACACCAAAGATTTATTACACTAAACATTTGAACAAAGTGAGACATTCGGAGCAACATTATTCCCTGTAAAGGATCACAGTGACCAAAGCAGAACAATTGGCCCCTCTGTGAATCAGAACAGAAGAAACAGAGGACAAAGTGACAGTGATCCAAATATTTGCCCATGGTTTGAAGAATTTACATACTATATAACATCACAATACTAGTGTCACGCCCCGAACCCGAAGCGTTGACAAACGGCCGCCTACCTACAAGGTCGTAACCAAGTAGGCACGCAAGGCCTCAAACCTGTCTCACAAATATGAACAATATCTAACAAGAGTATTTATTTTAAAACAAAAGAAACCATAAAGTTTGTAACACAAAGAAACACATAATCAAAGTTTGACATCACTCTTAAACAAAGGCAAGAGAACTAAGTTCACATCAAAGGAGTTTTATTAACTCGATGAAAGCTAGACAGTGACTTGCTCAACGACTCCGCTAAGCTGTCCACCACTCAACCTTACTCCTGATCTGAAAAAGAAATTGAACAACTTAATGAGCTTGGGAGCCCAGTAAGTAACCACTAAAAATATCGGGATCACAAAAATAAACAATAATTTTAATAGCATAAAAATGCATAGTGATATAAAAATCAATATGAAGCCCAGAAATCAAAAATAATTCACACAGATTTAATTTTAATTAAATAAGTATCATATAAGTCCCCCAACAACTAATGCCAAAACAAAACATCAGAATTCATTTATTTAAACTCGGTGACCCGAGTCAGATTACAGAGTTCATATGTTTACCCTCGGTGACCCGAGCCAGAATATCAGAAGCCGTTATTCTTCACCGACGGAACGGTGGGAAACTGCAGTTTCTATGTCAGATACGTGTCGACACGGTCAGTGATTAACCCCCAGTGACAGGGTTGTTGCACAGTTAATTGGGGACTACGAATTTTTATAGCAAAAGTATGTCAGATCTAAAAATTCATCGTCAACGCAGTAATACTGAAATTCAGTGATCCCGTTTTCTAATGAAGATAATTCCAATTGTTTCTATAGTACGAGGAATTATGGAAGCTGTAATTCTGATATAAAGTAAATAAATAAAACAGAATTATAAAAGTTCACAAAAGTCAAATCATACATGATTGTTAAATCTGATTAAACAAAAATAAAATAAATAAATAAATAAAACTTTTCATACATGCTCACGTATATCACAATATATGAGCAGTAAACATTTTAATATTTATCAAATAAAATTTAACTGAATTAAATAATTTTGTAAACTATTATTGAAAATAAAAAAAATTTGCATATACATATATGTACAGATTTATATGTGGTTTACTTACCCGTCTAACGCCAAAAACTCGCCAAAAATTAAATACACCCCGAATTTAAGCTTCCACGAAATACCCTATATTTGAGAACATATTCCAAGGATATCAATAACACTGACCACACAGGCCTAAAAATTATACCAGTCTAACCTCACTCATTAAAAGACAATTTTCTCTAAACTAAGTCTTAAGGACAACTATAACAAAGTTAAGCTACGGAGCTTAGATATGAGTACTATAATCTCTAATACCAGTTTTATAGGTTTAAGATCCCAAAAATAATCAACATCATCAACATATAAAAAAAAAACTAACTCAATACACAACATCAACCATTCTAACATATGGATTTAATATAAACACATAAATATATAGTGGACGCCAGCACACAAATAAATACATAACAATGGCCTAAATAAATAACATATATATATATATAAACACTAATGGACGCCAGAACTCCACTGGATATATATATATATATTAAGCAATTATGTCTTAAGCAATTAAACCCAAACTTTTTCCTAAAACCTATGAAATATATATATTAATCAATTAAACCAAAAACTTTTTCTAAAACCTATGAAATCAAAACATATTAAAACAATGTGCATTAACATGGTCAACACTCAACAGGAAACAATCAAATCTTTTTTTTTATTAATATTAGTTTCGGTATCTTTAGAATTAATCATTAAATTATTTATTAAATAATCTAATTCTTGTACAAAAACTGGTAAAATAACCAATGATGTTTGGTTGGGATTTTTAGAGTAATCCCACAACTAAAACAATAACTATCAAAGTAAATGTTGATGTACTGGCATGATGATGACTATCCTATCAAAAGATGGAGATAAACCCATACATTTTAAAGTCCAGCAGTACTGTTGCTTTGAAAACAAAAATCTATGAAAAGTATGCAGACCTTTTCTATCATAAACAACAGCATAACATTATAATTGGTTATAAAAATAATAATAATTATTATTAAACCGAAATTAGCTATAAGACTAATTCATTCTCGGCTATAAATCTAATCGTTTGCATAAGAATCACAAAGAATAAAATATATTCAATTGAAGAGGATGATATACTGATGTAGACAACAAAACAAAACTCAATTTTTAAATAGATAACCCATTAATCTAATCAAACTATATTAAATCAAAATCTAAAAGAGAATAGAGACGATTCTACACTCGACAAAAGATCCAATGAAGGGTATGCTTACCTCAACGAACTACACAACACTCTTGACGAAGAGACCAAACCCCGTCCTCGCCGTCGACACCACACACCAAAAAAAAGAGCAAAAGAGAAAAGGAAAAACGCTAGATCTCTTCCTCCTCCTCAAACCAATCAAAGATCTAGAACCGAAGAAATGAGAAGTCGGCTAGGGTTTGGAAACTGAAAAGAAAGAATTTAAAAAGTTTCCTTTTTTAATAATTACATAAATACTAACAAAACGAATTTCTTTTAAAAAATAAAATAAAAATAATGGTGTGGGGCCCACAACTAGACTTCAAGCGGTTATTACTATTACACATCATAGCACACGTCCATTAGAAAGAAGTCTTCTTCTTATCTTCCTTCTTAGTTTCTCTACCCTTCATCTTCATCAGCATTCCAACAACTTCTCTCATGGAGGGCCTTGCTTCAAATGCTACCTTGGTGCATGAAATAGCTAAATCCAATAGTTCGAGCGCTTTATTTTTCTCATCTTCCGTCCAGTACTGCATCTCCACATCAAGCAAAGAGAGACGGCTAAACATATCTGCATTTTCTAATTTTGATCTTATCCAGGTCACAATATCAACACCATCTTCAAAACTTGGATCCACAGCCAATTTTCTGCAAAGAAGTTCTAAAAGAACAACTCCATAGCTGTAAACATCTGATTTTTCTGTCACTTTGGTCGAAAATCCAATCTCTGTATGAATTAGAAAATATAAGCAGAAAGCACCCACTGCCAAAAAAATACACCAAATGAATGCAGATATTGATTTAAGTAGTAGTAGTAGCTGACACACATACCTGGAGCAATGTAACCAAGAGTTCCTACAACCACAGACACTGTTGAGCTTGATTCTGCATCACCTAATAGTTTTGCTGTTCCAAAGTCTCCAATCTTTGGTTCCAAGTCAGAATCTGTCACGCCCCGAACCCGGCTCGCCGGACCCGGCGCGCGGACAAACGGCCGCAAACCCACAGGGCGTGAACCCTATAAGCCTGCAAGGCCTCAGAACCTGATACAGAGTAGACAAAATACGACAAATCGTCAAGGAAGAAACATTGGTATAGAAATTCAAACACAGACCTACAGTTACAAGAATCCAAAGTATAAATATAAGTTTTAAAAAAAATTTACAAGAAAATGACAACCCTAGTGGATCCATCCTATCACTGGCTGAACGTCAAGGTCTTAAGCACAACAACCTTAGAGTCAAGTACCTGAAATGATAGAAGAAGAGAGGCTGAGTAACTCGGTTACTCAGTGAGTGGGACGAAACATAGGTGGAAAACCTTCGATCACTTTCAAATACAGAAGAAGTTTATTCAATCCTTTCCAAACATCAATAAAAATCACAAGTGAACAAACGTTAGACAAGAAACCATGTATAAGTATGATAACAAAAACGTAAGTTTCCGATGCACAACTTTGCAAACACATCTCAAATCGCCATAAACTAAATACGAAATCCAGAAAAACAAATCTTGGAAATATAGAAACTTCTAAACATGATTTCAAACAGAATGTCTCCAAATTTACTATAGATAACAGATGGCCGTCTATTATTGCCGGACGGACACGGTACCAGATGGCCGTTTATTATTACCGAACGGACACGGTATCAGATGGCCGTTTACCACCGAACGGACACGGTACGAAACAACAGTCTCGATTTCACAGAAATTTCTTGTCGACAAGGTCAGTATTTAACCCCTACTGACAGGGTTGAGTACAGTTTATTTGGAGACTAAAACATTTAAACAAACTTGCAATTAAAATACCAAATATTCACAAATTTTCTCAGATATTCCAAATAAACAAAAATTCAAAATTTCAGAATTCCACTTTAGAGGAAAGTAGATGAACAGAAATTAATTATAGAATTTAGTAAATAAATTACCAAATCATTAATGCATATCGAACCACTCTCAAAATCAAGAGTAAAACCATTATATAACCGAATAAAAATAAGAGAGATTAAAATCTAAGCAAAACAGGGAATTAACAGAACAGGTAAAAGCACACTCCGACACATAATTACATGATTGGTAAAATCCAACAATTCCAACAATTCCAAATACAAATAACCTCAAGATTCCCATTATCAAGCTGGATTACATGCAATCATGCTTACCAACCTAAAAGCACATAGAAACCAAGGTATAAAGCAAGATAAACACTTAGCTACTCATATTACATCTCACACTTCTCGGCATGAAAACACATCTAAACATGCCTCATTCCATAACATGTAACTCCAAAAAAAATATATTATCAAATGCACAAATATTTTGCAAAAACAAACTTAGGACAATCTTGAACAATTTCCTTGTTTAATTCTTTCCCAAATTCATCCTCGAAGAGTGAGAAAAATTCTTCTAAATAAGAAAATTCTGCATAGAAACATCATCCTGCACAAGCCCTCTTTAATATATCATAACTCACAATCTACAAGTCCAATCAACTTGAAATTTTGCAGGTTGAAAGTTAAGGTGATAAGAAATATTTTCTCTATTGGGCACTTTGTCTAATTACACATAGTGAATCCGGAATTTGCCTATAAATCTGCAGGTCTACACAGTAATATCTCCATGACATGTCAACTTGAATGGATCATATCTCATAGAACATACGTTCAATAAATATGAAATTTTGCAGGTAGATAGATTAAACAAAACACTGCAACTTTTCAATTTTAATCATCCACAAATTCTATCTCTATAACTTCCGAATGTTGGCAACAATTTCCAACCACTCAATGTCATTTCCAGATTTCAAGATACATGCATTCATCCTCTCTAACTTAAGTCATGCAAACATATGAGATATCATTTTCAAAGGTTTCACAATCAATTGAAAGGTATGGCTTTAAACATTCATCCAAAATTTATACAACCATAAAAAAAAAATCCTCTAACCACACATCTTCACTTCATTAATGACATCATTTTCATCACCCATCTCATAATCATAGCTTCATCGCTTACAATTAATTCTCAATGTATTATGTCAAACACTTGGCATGCATTATCCAAATATTCACACATAAGTTCCAAAATAACCAATAATGACCAATTCACATACACCAATCCTCTCTAATAACAAAGATGCAATAACACCAAAGTAACTCATCAATCTTTCAATTTCACAAACTTTGGACTATTATTCATTCCAAATATAGATATAGGGAAACTAAAGCCTTCTTTCACCACTCTACCGATCTATAATAGCAATTCAAACACACCTCTTAAAAACATATATACCCATGACATTAACATCAATATAAAACTCTCACACAAGCATCATCTCCAACAATCCATAAACTCATATCATCATATTCTAACAAACAATTGGTCATTGCTCATGTTAAAACTCAAAAGCATTCCATCAAACATCTTGCATGCAATGACCCACTTTCCACACATCAATTCTAGCAACACATGAATACAACCCATTTAATATATGAGATCCACCAAATTCTTGCACATAAATCACATTGGATCTAACTCCCAAGGTCTTAAATTTTCATAAATCAAAAGTAACATGAACATGGTGTTGCAATACCACACAAAATGAATCTTGACAAGTAGAATAATAATGAGACAAAATATAAATAAAACCTTGAATATCAAATAAAAATCAAGTAAATTCATGGAGATCTCCCAAATTAAAGTTGGTATGATACCCCAACAAAACAAAACAAGAGTTCCAACATCATAATGCAAAAATCATCTCAAAAGCAAACCAAAATCTCATACAAGAGTAAAAAAGAAAACAACAAGGATTAGGTTAGCCCACTCACCTGAAATCTTTTCTTTCACTTTACTTCAAAGGATCCATAACCATCCACAAAGAAAACGTGGAGAGAGATCATAGGGCTAGGGTTTGCAAGTTATGAATGTGAGATGGAGTTGAAGGAGACAAAAGGTTGATGTTTTAATTTTATTTTATTTTTTGCTACAGTAACGGCCATGTATAGTAACGCCTTCTACAATAATGGGCCAAAAATTTGGGTTATAACAATTAATTAAGAGGTGGGGCTCACAACACTTCCCCCCTAAAAAGGAGTTTAGTCCTCTAAACTCTCACATGATTACCCAAAAATTCAAAGACCAAGGGATTCAAACAAAACTTGGCTATGCTATTAATCTGACAACTGACAACAATAGTCACAAGAAATGAACAACAAACAAAACTTGGGTTTGACTTCAACTTATATCAAATATAACTTAGAAATCAATGCTTTGGCATGCACTATTAATCATCAATCTGTGAATCTATTATCATGTTACTTGTCATCCGACATCAAGAAGAACTTAAAGTACAAATACATTACCACCATCGCAATACATCAAAATCCTTCATTTAGAAACATCAATGCCTCTTGCATCCCATGGATATGATGACTAAATCAACCAGATTTTGAAAATATTAAAATCCCATAAGTTTCTTTCTCAATCACTAGAATACATGTTGCTTACTAAAATCACCCAACATGATTTTCATAGATCTGATTTTACAACCAACAAGAATCGCTCAAAAAAAAAAAAAGAACATCAAAATTATGCACATACTCAAGTCCAACAATATCATGACACTCATAAATTTTTCCTCATTAACTAAAGATCAAATTGCTAAAAGAACCAACAAAAATCATAAGTCAAAACTTCACTGTGTAGAAATAGGAAAAAGACATTACTCATTTTGGAAACAAGTAGCCTTGACAAAAATTCCTAGATCAATAAATATCTTTTTATCTTACTAACATCAACAATGCAATAACATTATCATTACACTAGCAATCATCAAGTATGCACAAACCATAAATTTGCAAGATTTTTTTTTTATCATCAAATCTGTAATTTCATGAATCATTTATCGTCGTGTCCAAACAAAATTAGATACAATATAATCAAACAAGATCCAATCATACATTCCAACCAAAGCAAGATCCCTCAATTCAAATTACCAAAACTAATTACTCATATCCTAACATACAACTTCCGACAAGGGAAATTAAAGTAAAAAATGACATCTAAAGGAAAATACAGCGACAGCCACAACCTTTTCTAGTCCCAAAAAGTCCAAGATTATCAATCGATAAGTTTTTCCTTGGCTTGAAAGTCAAAGCAAATTAATGCAAATAGGTAACTACTGCACATGCTAATAAATTAAAAACAATACATGACCACAAGATTTTCTTTACTGAGAGTAAAGAGAGTCACTAGTAAACTTCCCTCGAATGGTGCTAAAAACACCAAGTCAGTAACAAAAGACCAATCAAAGGCAGAACTTCAAGGATGCAAATCAAAACTATAGATTAGGTCAAAACTGGAACTAAACTTTTGATCGAACACACTAATAACATCAAAATTTTACTAAAGCTCTGATACCACTAAATTTGTCACGCCCCGAACCCGGCTCGCCGGACCCGGCGCGCGGACAAACGGCCGCAAACCCACAGGGCGTGAACCCTATAAGCCTGCAAGGCCTCAGAACCTGATACAGAGTAGACAAAATACGACAAATCGTCAAGGAAGAAACATTGGTATAGAAATTCAAACACAGACCTACAGTTACAAGAATCCAAAGTATAAATATAAGTTTTAAAAAAAATTTACAAGAAAATGACAACCCTAGTGGATCCATCCTATCACTGGCTGAACGTCAAGGTCTTAAGCACAACAACCTTAGAGTCAAGTACCTGAAATGATAGAAGAAGAGAGGCTGAGTAACTCGGTTACTCAGTGAGTGGGACGAAACATAGGTGGAAAACCTTCGATCACTTTCAAATACAGAAGAAGTTTATTCAATCCTTTCCAAACATCAATAAAAATCACAAGTGAACAAACGTTAGACAAGAAACCATGTATAAGTATGATAACAAAAACGTAAGTTTCCGATGCACAACTTTGCAAACACATCTCAAATCGCCATAAACTAAATACGAAATCCAGAAAAACAAATCTTGGAAATATAGAAACTTCTAAACATGATTTCAAACAGAATGTCTCCAAATTTACTATAGATAACAGATGGCCGTCTATTATTGCCGGACGGACACGGTACCAGATGGCCGTTTATTATTACCGAACGGACACGGTATCAGATGGCCGTTTACCACCGAACGGACACGGTACGAAACAACAGTCTCGATTTCACAGAAATTTCTTGTCGACAAGGTCAGTATTTAACCCCTACTGACAGGGTTGAGTACAGTTTATTTGGAGACTAAAACATTTAAACAAACTTGCAATTAAAATACCAAATATTCACAAATTTTCTCAGATATTCCAAATAAACAAAAATTCAAAATTTCAGAATTCCACTTTAGAGGAAAGTAGATGAACAGAAATTAATTATAGAATTTAGTAAATAAATTACCAAATCATTAATGCATATCGAACCACTCTCAAAATCAAGAGTAAAACCATTATATAACCGAATAAAAATAAGAGAGATTAAAATCTAAGCAAAACAGGGAATTAACAGAACAGGTAAAAGCACACTCCGACACATAATTACATGATTGGTAAAATCCAACAATTCCAACAATTCCAAATACAAATAACCTCAAGATTCCCATTATCAAGCTGGATTACATGCAATCATGCTTACCAACCTAAAAGCACATAGAAACCAAGGTATAAAGCAAGATAAACACTTAGCTACTCATATTACATCTCACACTTCTCGGCATGAAAACACATCTAAACATGCCTCATTCCATAACATGTAACTCCAAAAAAAATATATTATCAAATGCACAAATATTTTGCAAAAACAAACTTAGGACAATCTTGAACAATTTCCTTGTTTAATTCTTTCCCAAATTCATCCTCGAAGAGTGAGAAAAATTCTTCTAAATAAGAAAATTCTGCATAGAAACATCATCCTGCACAAGCCCTCTTTAATATATCATAACTCACAATCTACAAGTCCAATCAACTTGAAATTTTGCAGGTTGAAAGTTAAGGTGATAAGAAATATTTTCTCTATTGGGCACTTTGTCTAATTACACATAGTGAATCCGGAATTTGCCTATAAATCTGCAGGTCTACACAGTAATATCTCCATGACATGTCAACTTGAATGGATCATATCTCATAGAACATACGTTCAATAAATATGAAATTTTGCAGGTAGATAGATTAAACAAAACACTGCAACTTTTCAATTTTAATCATCCACAAATTCTATCTCTATAACTTCCGAATGTTGGCAACAATTTCCAACCACTCAATGTCATTTCCAGATTTCAAGATACATGCATTCATCCTCTCTAACTTAAGTCATGCAAACATATGAGATATCATTTTCAAAGGTTTCACAATCAATTGAAAGGTATGGCTTTAAACATTCATCCAAAATTTATACAACCATAAAAAAAAATCCTCTAACCACACATCTTCACTTCATTAATGACATCATTTTCATCACCCATCTCATAATCATAGCTTCATCGCTTACAATTAATTCTCAATGTATTATGTCAAACACTTGGCATGCATTATCCAAATATTCACACATAAGTTCCAAAATAACCAATAATGACCAATTCACATACACCAATCCTCTCTAATAACAAAGATGCAATAACACCAAAGTAACTCATCAATCTTTCAATTTCACAAACTTTGGACTATTATTCATTCCAAATATAGATATAGGGAAACTAAAGCCTTCTTTCACCACTCTACCGATCTATAATAGCAATTCAAACACACCTCTTAAAAACATATATACCCATGACATTAACATCAATATAAAACTCTCACACAAGCATCATCTCCAACAATCCATAAACTCATATCATCATATTCTAACAAACAATTGGTCATTGCTCATGTTAAAACTCAAAAGCATTCCATCAAACATCTTGCATGCAATGACCCACTTTCCACACATCAATTCTAGCAACACATGAATACAACCCATTTAATATATGAGATCCACCAAATTCTTGCACATAAATCACATTGGATCTAACTCCCAAGGTCTTAAATTTTCATAAATCAAAAGTAACATGAACATGGTGTTGCAATACCACACAAAATGAATCTTGACAAGTAGAATAATAATGAGACAAAATATAAATAAAACCTTGAATATCAAATAAAAATCAAGTAAATTCATGGAGATCTCCCAAATTAAAGTTGGTATGATACCCCAACAAAACAAAACAAGAGTTCCAACATCATAATGCAAAAATCATCTCAAAAGCAAACCAAAATCTCATACAAGAGTAAAAAAGAAAACAACAAGGATTAGGTTAGCCCACTCACCTGAAATCTTTTCTTTCACTTTACTTCAAAGGATCCATAACCATCCACAAAGAAAACGTGGAGAGAGATCATAGGGCTAGGGTTTGCAAGTTATGAATGTGAGATGGAGTTGAAGGAGACAAAAGGTTGATGTTTTAATTTTATTTTATTTTTTGCTACAGTAACGGCCATGTATAGTAACGCCTTCTACAATAATGGGCCAAAAATTTGGGTTATAACAATTAATTAAGAGGTGGGGCTCACAACACTTCCCCCCTAAAAAGGAGTTTAGTCCTCTAAACTCTCACATGATTACCCAAAAATTCAAAGACCAAGGGATTCAAACAAAACTTGGCTATGCTATTAATCTGACAACTGACAACAATAGTCACAAGAAATGAACAACAAACAAAACTTGGGTTTGACTTCAACTTATATCAAATATAACTTAGAAATCAATGCTTTGGCATGCACTATTAATCATCAATCTGTGAATCTATTATCATGTTACTTGTCATCCGACATCAAGAAGAACTTAAAGTACAAATACATTACCACCATCGCAATACATCAAAATCCTTCATTTAGAAACATCAATGCCTCTTGCATCCCATGGATATGATGACTAAATCAACCAGATTTTGAAAATATTAAAATCCCATAAGTTTCTTTCTCAATCACTAGAATACATGTTGCTTACTAAAATCACCCAACATGATTTTCATAGATCTGATTTTACAACCAACAAGAATCGCTCAAAAAAAAAAAAGAACATCAAAATTATGCACATACTCAAGTCCAACAATATCATGACACTCATAAATTTTTCCTCATTAACTAAAGATCAAATTGCTAAAAGAACCAACAAAAATCATAAGTCAAAACTTCACTGTGTAGAAATAGGAAAAAGACATTACTCATTTTGGAAACAAGTAGCCTTGACAAAAATTCCTAGCTCAATAAATATCTTTTTATCTTACTAACATCAACAATGCAATAACATTATCATTACACTAGCAATCATCAAGTATGCACAAACCATAAATTTGCAAGATTTTTTTTTTTATCATCAAATCTGTAATTTCATGAATCATTTATCGTCGTGTCCAAACAAAATTAGATACAATATAATCAGACAAGATCCAATCATACATTCCAACCAAAGCAAGATCCCTCAATTCAAATTACCAAAACTAATTACTCATATCCTAACATACAACTTCCGACAAGGGAAATTAAAGTAAAAAATGACATCTAAAGGAAAATACAGCGACAGCCACAACCTTTTCTAGTCCCAAAAAGTCCAAGATTATCAATCGATAAGTTTTTCCTTGGCTTGAAAGTCAAAGCAAATTAATGCAAATAGGTAACTACTGCACATGCTAATAAATTACAAACAATACATGACCACAAGATTTTCTTTACTGAGAGTAAAGAGAGTCACTAGTAGACTTCCCTCGAATGGTGCTAAAAACACCAAGTCAGTAACAAAAGACCAATCAAAGGCAGAACTTCAAGGATGCAAATCAAAACTATAGATTAGGTCAAAACTGGAACTAAACTTTTGATCGAACACACTAATAACATCAAAATTTTACTAAAGCTCTGATACCACTAAATTTGTCACGCCCCGAACCCGGCTCGCCGGACCCGGCGCGCGGACAAACGGCCGCAAACCCACAGGGCGTGAACCCTATAAGCCTGCAAGGCCTCAGAACCTGATACAGAGTAGACAAAATACGACAAATCGTCAAGGAAGAAACATTGGTATAGAAATTCAAACACAGACCTACAGTTACAAGAATCCAAAGTATAAATATAAGTTTTAAAAAAAATTTACAAGAAAATGACAACCCTAGTGGATCCATCCTATCACTGGCTGAACGTCAAGGTCTTAAGCACAACAACCTTAGAGTCAAGTACCTGAAATGATAGAAGAAGAGAGGCTGAGTAACTCGGTTACTCAGTGAGTGGGACGAAACATAGGTGGAAAACCTTCGATCACTTTCAAATACAGAAGAAGTTTATTCAATCCTTTCCAAACATCAATAAAAATCACAAGTGAACAAACGTTAGACAAGAAACCATGTATAAGTATGATAACAAAAACGTAAGTTTCCGATGCACAACTTTGCAAACACATCTCAAATCGCCATAAACTAAATACGAAATCCAGAAAAACAAATCTTGGAAATATAGAAACTTCTAAACATGATTTCAAACAGAATGTCTCCAAATTTACTATAGATAACAGATGGCCGTCTATTATTGCCGGACGGACACGGTACCAGATGGCCGTTTATTATTACCGAACGGACACGGTATCAGATGGCCGTTTACCACCGAACGGACACGGTACGAAACAACAGTCTCGATTTCACAGAAATTTCTTGTCGACAAGGTCAGTATTTAACCCCTACTGACAGGGTTGAGTACAGTTTATTTGGAGACTAAAACATTTAAACAAACTTGCAATTAAAATACCAAATATTCACAAATTTTCTCAGATATTCCAAATAAACAAAAATTCAAAATTTCAGAATTCCACTTTAGAGGAAAGTAGATGAACAGAAATTAATTATAGAATTTAGTAAATAAATTACCAAATCATTAATGCATATCGAACCACTCTCAAAATCAAGAGTAAAACCATTATATAACCGAATAAAAATAAGAGAGATTAAAATCTAAGCAAAACAGGGAATTAACAGAACAGGTAAATGCACACTCCGACACATAATTACATGATTGGTAAAATCCAACAATTCCAACAATTCCAAATACAAATAACCTCAAGATTCCCATTATCAAGCTGGATTACATGCAATCATGCTTACCAACCTAAAAGCACATAGAAACCAAGGTATAAAGCAAGATAAACACTTAGCTACTCATATTACATCTCACACTTCTCGGCATGAAAACACATCTAAACATGCCTCATTCCATAACATGTAACTCCAAAAAAAATATATTATCAAATGCACAAATATTTTGCAAAAACAAACTTAGGACAATCTTGAACAATTTCCTTGTTTAATTCTTTCCCAAATTCATCCTCGAAGAGTGAGAAAAATTCTTCTAAATAAGAAAATTCTGCATAGAAACATCATCCTGCACAAGCCCTCTTTAATATATCATAACTCACAATCTACAAGTCCAATCAACTTGAAATTTTGCAGGTTGAAAGTTAAGGTGATAAGAAATATTTTCTCTATTGGGCACTTTGTCTAATTACACATAGTGAATCCGGAATTTGCCTATAAATCTGCAGGTCTACACAGTAATATCTCCATGACATGTCAACTTGAATGGATCATATCTCATAGAACATACGTTCAATAAATATGAAATTTTGCAGGTAGATAGATTAAACAAAACACTGCAACTTTTCAATTTTAATCATCCACAAATTCTATCTCTATAACTTCCGAATGTTGGCAACAATTTCCAACCACTCAATGTCATTTCCAGATTTCAAGATACATGCATTCATCCTCTCTAACTTAAGTCATGCAAACATATGAGATATCATTTTCAAAGGTTTCACAATCAATTGAAAGGTATGGCTTTAAACATTCATCCAAAATTTATACAACCATAAAAAAAAATCCTCTAACCACACATCTTCACTTCATTAATGACATCATTTTCATCACCCATCTCATAATCATAGCTTCATCGCTTACAATTAATTCTCAATGTATTATGTCAAACACTTGGCATGCATTATCCAAATATTCACACATAAGTTCCAAAATAACCAATAATGACCAATTCACATACACCAATCCTCTCTAATAACAAAGATGCAATAACACCAAAGTAACTCATCAATCTTTCAATTTCACAAACTTTGGACTATTATTCATTCCAAATATAGATATAGGGAAACTAAAGCCTTCTTTCACCACTCTACCGATCTATAATAGCAATTCAAACACACCTCTTAAAAACATATATACCCATGACATTAACATCAATATAAAACTCTCACACAAGCATCATCTCCAACAATCCATAAACTCATATCATCATATTCTAACAAACAATTGGTCATTGCTCATGTTAAAACTCAAAAGCATTCCATCAAACATCTTGCATGCAATGACCCACTTTCCACACATCAATTCTAGCAACACATGAATACAACCCATTTAATATATGAGATCCACCAAATTCTTGCACATAAATCACATTGGATCTAACTCCCAAGGTCTTAAATTTTCATAAATCAAAAGTAACATGAACATGGTGTTGCAATACCACACAAAATGAATCTTGACAAGTAGAATAATAATGAGACAAAATATAAATAAAACCTTGAATATCAAATAAAAATCAAGTAAATTCATGGAGATCTCCCAAATTAAAGTTGGTATGATACCCCAACAAAACAAAACAAGAGTTCCAACATCATAATGCAAAAATCATCTCAAAAGCAAACCAAAATCTCATACAAGAGTAAAAAAGAAAACAACAAGGATTAGGTTAGCCCACTCACCTGAAATCTTTTCTTTCACTTTACTTCAAAGGATCCATAACCATCCACAAAGAAAACGTGGAGAGAGATCATAGGGCTAGGGTTTGCAAGTTATGAATGTGAGATGGAGTTGAAGGAGACAAAAGGTTGATGTTTTAATTTTATTTTATTTTTTGCTACAGTAACGGCCATGTATAGTAACGCCTTCTACAATAATGGGCCAAAAATTTGGGTTATAACAATTAATTAAGAGGTGGGGCTCACAGAATCCATCAGTATGTTGTTAGATTTAACATCTCTATGAACGATCTGCGGCACACAATCATGGTGAAGATAAGAAAGACCTTGTGCTATGCCTAAAGCAATTCGATGCCGGGTTTCCCAATCCAATGCAACTTGTGTTTTCCTGTCGTGTAGAGTATCAAAAAGAGTACCACCAGGCATGTACTCATAAATTATCATGCCAAATCCATCTTTCACACAATAGCCTGCCACCTTTACTAGATTTCGGTGCTTCACTGAACTCAAAACCTTCATTTCAAGTATGAAACAGGAATGTGACAAATCAACCCTCTTCACAGCCCAGAGTTTTCCAGCCTCAAACTCTGTCCTGTAAACAGTACCATGTTTTCCTCTCCCAATCACATACTTCTCACTCAAGTTTTCAGTAGCTCGCAATATATCCTCATATGTAAGATCTTCAGGGAAGTCTGCCACCGAGTCAACACTACGAATAGAAGATAGAAGATGAGAAGAAGCCTCTGGTGCTCTCGCAGCTGCAACATGTGTGGCTATGCGCACTCCTACTAAACAGAAAATTATACCAAGAACAACAATAGCAAGTATTATTGCCCAGTGAATTCCATGGCCATGTTCTTTTGCTTCCTTTTGGCAGTTATAATTGCCACCTATACATAGTGTTGGATTACCTGAAAATGAAGCTGGTGATGAATTTAAAAACTTAATCCAGCCCTCAGGAAGTCTACCAGAGAGTTGATTAGAAGAAACATTCACAAAGGTAAGAGCAACCATGTCACTCAATCTTGAAGGGATCTCACCAGACAAGAAATTGTTGGACAGGTCAAGAACTTCCAGGCCACGAAGTTGGCCAAGACTAGGTGGAATGCTACCATTCAATCTATTACTACTGAGGTTGAGAGCAGTGGAAATGTACTGAAGACTACCTAAACTGGAAGGAATGGAGCCTTCAAGCATATTGTCACCAAGCTGCAATTCTAAAAGATCTTGAGTTGGTGTAAAAGAATCAGGTATACCTCCAGAAAATTTGTTCCCTGAGAGCAATAGATTCCTCAGTTTCTCCAATACCGCAACCTCCGCAGGAATGCTACCTGAAAGAAGGTTATTACTAAGGACCAACTCCAGAAGCTCTGTGCAGTTGCCTAATTCAGAAGGAATGGATCCATTCAGTCTGTTTGCAGAAAGCGAGAGCTTTCCCAGTTTCTTGAGATTGCCAAGTTCAGGAGGGATGGACCCGGATAGAAGATTATTGGATATATTTAGCATTGAAAGGTTGGTCCAAGAACCAAGAATAGAAGGAATGTGGCCATCAAAAAAGTTATTACTGAGGTCCATGTATGAAATCCCAGGATTTGCAGGCATGTTATCAGGTATGCTTCCATGGAGAAGATTGTTTTTCGAAGCAAACCTCCAAAGAGAAGAACACCCGGCAATGCTGGTTGGAAAACTACCATTGAATCGATTAATCCCGATAACCAAAACATTGAGTTTACCCCCTTCACAGAGATATGGAGGTATTGGCCCATGGAAATCATTTCCAGTCAAGTCCAACTTTACCAAGCCATAGGACAAGTTCCGGCCAAGTTCCCCAGGCACCTCGCCGTAAAGCTTGTTGAAAGCCAATGACATACGCCTCAAGTTCCTCAAGTACACGACCTCTGCAGGAATCCGGCCACTCAAGCTGTTGTTGTAAAGCTGCAAGTCAATGAGACTGGTCATGTTTCCAATCTGCGGTGGAATGATTCCCTCCAACTCGTTATCATAGAGGTATAGCTTCTCCAGCTTCTTCAGATTGGAAATCTCCGGTGGGATAGGACCTCCGATGAGATTATACTGAAGCTGAATTTCAACCAAGGAACTGCAGTTCCCAAGCTCGGATGGTAAAGGCCCCACAAGCTGGTTAGTTGAAAGCTCCAGAGTTTCCAGAAGTGGAAGAGTGCCTACAGAGCGAGGAATGGGGCCGGTGAGATAGTTCCCCCAGAGGAAAATCTCGGTCAGAGACCGAAGTTGGCCAATGCCTTCAGGTATAGTGCCATTAACCTGGTTTTTAGAAAGGTCCAGCACTGTCAAACCAGTGAGACCAAGCAAACTCCTCGGCAACTCGCCGGTGAAATCATTGTATTCCATGAAGAGGTACTGCAGATTCCAAAGACCCACAAAGGCATCACTAGTGATGATTCCTGAGAGCTTGTTTGAAGAAACTAAGAACTCGGTGAGGTTGACACAGTTGGAAAGAGTAGGAGGGAGAGGGCCAGAGAGTATGTTTTCGTTGAGATTGAGCTTGGAAACAGAGCATGCAGGTGGGAAGTCAGGTAAAGGGCCAGTGAGATTATTAGTGCGGAGATTTAGAACTTGGAGGTTGGGGAGGCGGAGGAGTTGTTTGGGAATGCTGCCAGAGAGAAAGTTGTGGCTAAGGACGAGCTCAGTGAGATGGGTGGCGAGGAGGACGTCCGGAGGGATGGGACCGGAGAGGGAGTTGAAGTCGAGGTGGAGGCTGGTTAGTGAGGGGCAGTGGAAGAGGGAAGGGGGGATAGGGCCGGAGAAGTTGTTGGAGCTGAGAATGATCTCACGGAGGGAGGTGATACGGCAGAGATGGGGAGCGGAGGAGGAGAGTTGGCCGGAGAGGCTGAGGTTCGAGAGGTCGATTGAGGTGATGCTTGTTGAGTTGGAAGAGCAGGAGATACCCGGCCATTGGCAGGGTGGCAGGGTGTTGTTCCAGAGAAGCAAGCGCTGTGAGGATTGTGGGAGGCTTTGGAGGAAGGAGATGAGAGGGTGAGGGAGTGAAAGGTTGGCCGCGGCGGCGGCGGTGGTTGAGAAGACCAAAATGATGAAGGTGCTGGTGATGAAGTTGAGCAACTGAGACAACGACATGGTTGTTTCAAGTTTGCACTTTTGCACTGTTTTGGTATGCATTTTGGGTTGGTTATATAACTTATAACTATGGGTTTTTATTGAATGCAACTGCAGAAAGGACGAATCTTTCTTTCTCATTAGTCAAGCGTGCTAGGTGCTGAAGAATGTAATGCGTAGTGGATGGTTATTTTGCTTTTGCTGCTGAGAGTGTTATTATTCTCTTAAGACATGATTTGTAGTTACAAACTTGAGAAAAACACATGAACTAGAACAGAGTAGATGATCCTTAATATGCATGCGTGACAAAGACTCTTTGTTAGGTTCCAGGCTTGTGTTTTTAACAAATGGTATTTGCCAGTCCGGGCACTACCAATGGTTTGTGATCTTACGTTTCTTTTCTTTTTTTTTCCAACCTTTTATGTTATTAGTTAATAATGAATGGTTGCTGTTTGTTGACCTTTTCCTTGTCTGGGCACTAAGGCAAGCATGGCCAGAAACATCTGGCCTCATCCCTTTTGCCATGCAGGGACACAAGCCCACTTCATAAATATATATTTTTTTTAAAGAATAAATTCGTTGAGAGAAAAAGTAATAAAAGCACTCGGAATATGAATTTGTTGTTACTATATTAAGATATAAGTGATAACGTCTATATAATGTATATGTCACAACTAGCAATAAATTATTTTAGATAATAGTTAGCTTTAATTTAATAGCATCCTCCAGATTATTTCCATCAAGCCAAGTTTACACCCAAACACAATCTTAATTTCTGCTATATACCTTACCAACAAATCAAATATGCAATGATGATCTTAAATATGCCCGGTAGTTAAAATTAGTACTACATATAGATATTACTTGTCTATTTTACTTACTTCATATAATTTTAAAAAATTGATTGAAGCCAATTAACAATTTTTATTTTATAAAAAATTATATGACCAAAAAAATATTTAAAAAGTAATAAATAAAAAGAACATGAGAGAGTATTATCTTGTGGACCCCATCTCCCTTAAATAAGGAAGGAAAAAAAACTGTTGAAATGTCTACTTGGTTAATTGCTTATTTTTTGTTATGTCCACAAAATATTAGATGTTTAGTATTGAATAGCATATGCATTATTTGTCTACTTGGTTTATTGCTGAGTTTTGGTTGTGCCCACAAGGTGTTTGTTGAAATGTCATTTCCCTTGAAACATGATTTTTTTTTTTGTTTTGGCTATTGTATTGCTAAGTTATCTTGTGATTAGATATTTAGTGTTAAGTAGAGTAGAAAGTGAGTTTTTGAATTTTGACATGAGTTTTGATCCATGTTTTGGATTGTCTTAAATTATTATTTTGAGCTATTAGATTTTGATTATGCTTTTAGGTTTGTTCAAGAATGATTGATCTTGTGTTCGAATAGGAGTTATATTTTGAGGATCTCTAGGTAAGTACACCATATATATATATACAAATTTTTATTTCCGATAATTATCTATATAATTATTTATATAACTTGGGTTTTATTGTTAAAACTATTTAAAGACTTAGGTTATCCATTTTGTTACTATATTGATAATCACTGTCAGCATTTAGTATTATTTATTTGTTTATTTATTCTATTTATTTTATGATATTTTATTTAATTAAGGGTTTTGTGCTAACTCAACTCTAATTTAATCTTTTTTTTTCGGATTCATGATGCCTCTTCTGAGTTATTTTATTTATTTTATTTATGATTTCTTTTTTTATTTGGAATTATATGAATTATTTTATTGCTCTTGATTAATTATATTTGGAATTATATGGATTATTAAATTATTTGATAAGTTTTATGAATTGTCGGTTCAAGTTTAGATAATTGATTATTTTGATATAAAAAAAATCACATGATTACTCTGTATTTCCTCGGTATTGAGTTTGATAGTTATTATTCTATCAACATGAAATATTTTGCTATAAAACTCATAGTCCCCAATTAACTGTATAATAACCCTATCATTAGGGGTTAAACACTGACCGTGCCAATACGTACTTTTGACATAGAAACTGCAGTTTTGCATCGTTTCGTCGGTGAAAAATAACGACTTCTGATATTCTGGAATCAGTACGTACTTTGTTATGTGTTTCGTTGTGTTTCAAACATTTAGGTTTCCTTTGTTTTGGAATCAGTGCTTTTGTTAGATATTGTTTACATTTATCAGACAGGTTTGAGGCCTTGTGTGCTTACTTCATTACGGTCTTGTAAGCATGCGGCCATTTGTTAACGCTTCAGGTGCGTGACATATCTCATGGAAAAACTTTAATTTAATAATAACACATTACTCATCTAAACAGTTTCAATGTTCTCTTCATATTTTTTGCATTTTTTTAACCCATCTTTTATTTTTTGCATTTTTTTAACCCATCTTTTATTTTTTTAAATCTTTTAATCATTGGTAGTTGGGTTTAATTTATTTATAATTTTATTTAAAAAAAAATACTCATCCACTCCTATGGCTCTCCAACTAAAATATTTCATTTAACCAGCAATGATAGATTGAGCATGCAAGTCATGTGACATTTTTTGTTTTTTACAAAGCGGACAAGCACCATTTCCCTTTCCCAAAGTGAATTTTTACCGTATTTATACTGTTATATAATACACTGACATCATTCCCCTCTCCCAAAGTGAAATTTTATCGTATTTATATTGTTACACAACACTGACATGTGTGAGTTGATTTTGCACTAATTTTTAAAAAAAAAATAGATAAACTATTAATTCATTGAAAAAACCTAACAAAATAAAAAACAATAAATATTCCAGATCACTAGAGCTGAAGCCCAATTAAAGACAGAAACACATAGCAGATAAAAAGAAAAAACAGAAACAATCAAAACAGATGAAAAGAGATACAACATTTAATAATAATGCACACCGAGCTTGCTTAAATTAGGCGGGCGCCATCAAAGGAAGGGTGTGGGGGTCAGGCTAACTTATCAGAATTGTCAGATTAGGGTGATTAGGGGCCTTTAAATCCATAAAAGCCAAATTGTACTTGATCTTTGGAAAAGATTCTTCAAGCTAAGTTTTGATTGAATAAGGGATCATAAGAAACTTAACAATAAGTATATGGTCAATTTTGAGAATGATAGCCAACTCATCTAAAGATTTAAAAGAAAATATATTTCTTTAAGAAGAAAAGTCATGGTTTTAGAATTAAGAGCCCTTTCACCCCCCTCAAATATGGTCCATGCCTTCCCAAGAAGGTAGGAATTGAAGTACTGAAGAGAGCTGCGAAATGTGCCCAGAGTTGCTGTTGGGTTATGTGACTAATGTAGACATTACAAAATATGCATATTTTTAGGCATCTAATAAATAAAATAAAATTGGCAATGATGGTAGTTGCTTGGTGCTTTTTAGCTTGTCACTGTGCTTCTAGTGATAACTGATGAGTACTAAAGTTGCCCTGATGATTAGTTTTTGTCAGGAACAAACATGATTTGTATTTGATCATGGATACTTTAGACACTAAATTTTTTCGAAGTTAAAGCTTTGACTTGACACCAATAGCAAGTGATGCAAACTTTGGTTAGACTAATGGCAATGAATGAAAGGTTGATGGGATTTAAAAATTATTAAAAATTTAATGGCATTTGAAATTGCATGATGCACTGCGACTTATTTAAGGAATGTCCATGCAAAATGTGGTCCCCACCATTTTTAAAAAAATATAATATTAAATTCTGCGATTATATTTATTTATTTATTTATTTTTATTTTATATTTTATGTTTTAGTTATTTTTTTCAAAACCCTACGCACCCCTTTGCCTGCTTCTATCTTAATTTTGTCATTTAAGAAAAGTTAGATCTATTATTTCTTCTTGATTACGTGTGGTGCTAAGGACGAGAAAGAGGAAAGGATCTTACCGTCACGGGTTTGGTTGATTCACTGTTATTGTTGAGGTCAGGGGCGGAACCAAGGGGGGGCTAGCAGGGGCTGAAGCCCCCCCTCGGCGCCGGAGAGAATACTCTTCAAACAATATAAGATTGATAATTTTCGGTTTTTCTATACTTAAATTAATGTAAAATACAATATTTGAACATTGATGAGTGTGAAATGTTGGTGGGTTTAAGTGGTTAGTGGGTATACTCATAAAGTCCATGGCTTTATGACAACTCACCCAAGTTCAAATCCCACTTGAAGCATTTTTGCCCTATTTTATTTTTTAATTTAAAAATTACTAGGATTTCAAAATTTTAATAAAAAAAATCTTATATACAAATTTTAGTAATTTAACAAAAGTTTTGTATAAACAATAGTTTCATTGTTTGTAGTGAGAGAGATCAATTTTACCATATTTTAAAAAAATACAAACTCAAAATGTATTCTTATAAGTTAAATTATTAAAAATCTCATATATTTGTATAGGTAATAATAAAAATTTAAATTATACTTTATATTTTTTTAATATATGTATTTAAATTTCTATTATATTAGCATATTATTCTTCATTTAAAATAATTATTTTATTAGATTTTTTTTTTTTTGCTTTTAGGCTTCAGCCCCCCCTACCATCTAGCCCTGGTTCCGTCCCTGGTTGAGGTAAGCATTCTCTTCCTTGGATCTTTGAAAAAAAATTGTAGAATTGTTAATGTTGGGTTGAGGTTCTAATTTATTTTGTTTCTCCTCTTCTTATGATTGCTTGTGACATGATACTAGTTAAGGCTAGGTTTAGGTTCGGTGAAAATGTTGATTTGATTTAATATAAAGATAAGATTTAGAAATTTTATGTTAGCATAGCATATATCCATCTTTAATTTTGGGAGACCTAAAACTGAATTGGGAGGAGATTAAAATACGAAATTTGTAGATCTTAATTTTAACTAGTTTGCTGCAAAATTTCAGAATTTCAAAATACAAAACGCAGATGACATGGTTAGGATTTCTATGCAGCCTTGATCCGTTTTTTATTTATTTCATGATTGAAAGTTCTTATTTAGATTTATACTTATATAATAAAGTTGTAGAAGATGGTTTTATATTTGTCTATGCCAAATTTTAGAATTTTTACACCTGTAATTTGTGAGATATAATCAGATTTCTATAGATGTGCTTAATGGCATTTTTGCAGAAAACATGAAGATTGATCAAAGAATTTAAGGATCTTAGAAGTTGAATCATGACTCTTGTTTAATATAAAAATTGTATATTTTGATGTTACCTAAAGTCCTGAAAAATTTTGGATTTTACACACCTGTAGTTTATGAGATATGATTTTATTAATAAACTATCTCGGATTGGATGTCTGTGCAAGATATCAAGATTGATGGGTATTTTTGATAGTCATAAAGATTGAATTATGTAAGGTGAAAATAGCAAAGTTGTTTATTATTAAGTCATCTGATTATCAGTAAAATATCTCTAATTTTGGGGATATAAATTGTGATCTATACGTGTTTAAAAGGGGTATGTCGAAATTGCAAGTCTGCAGTACTTGCCGAGCATTCAAATAAATGTTATGCATTTAGTAATGCTCTAAACCATGTGAATTTTGGATATGTCATAGCTTTCGCTGTCTAATATCTTTAGAATTTATAATTTTGTGATTTGGGAAAGGACAGACAAACTTATGTCTGATTTAGTTTTCATGGGTCATGGTAGAATTTTAGGGGGTGTTTGGTTGTAAGGAGTGGAATGGAATGAAGTGGAAAAATAATGAGAATGAGGAGGATTGGAAAAAAGAATGTGAATGAAAACTATGTTTTGTTGGAAAGATTGAAGAGGTAGTCTATTAGGAATGAGAAAAGTGAAAAAAGGAAAATATGATAAAGTGACTTTTATGCCTTTTATACAAATGAGTTGTATAGTTTATATTTTAAATAAACATGTAAGTATTTATGTAAATTAATTATTATAAATAAATATTTAATTTTAATAAGTCACAAAATTTCCAAAATTTTTGTTAATATCAGTAATTAGCAAGTAATTAACTATAATAAATAGATAATTACTAATGACATCAGCATGAATTCTTGTTCCTAAGAAAGAATATTCATTCTGCACAAAATGGTTTCACATACAACATATATATATATATATATATAACAAAACTTGACCAAGATGGTAATGGTGAAAAGAGAGCTTCCATAAGACAACCAATAAGGTACAAGTCTATTTCCAAGGGAGTATGCTTATTGCATGTCATTTTTGAAGGACCAGATTATGATTTCAGTTTACATCACAACACTTCCAAGTTTGTGAAACAAACTGAACTGCACTACTTTAGAAGCAGAACTAAGCCTTGGCAATTTACTGCATAATTAGACACCATTTCCTTGAAAAAATAGATCTTGTCAAAACCTATACTCTTTTAAGTATCAGAATCAAGAGAGCTACTTACGAAACAATTAAGCAAAACTCCATGGCACCGACTACTAAACTATAGCACAATAGAGACTATATATGGTTGTACACAAGCTTGAAAAAAGGAAATTAGACTAGAGGTCTTTGACTGTTGATCCCTAACAATATCAAGCAACTTTATGATTTCTTTGACTATGTTTTTATGATGTATCATTAACAAGTAAACACAAGAAAGAACAAAAACAATTGCAAAAACCAACTTCAAATAATTCCACAAAAACATGACCACAATTGAAACCTACGAACTTGCAAAAGTAAACAAAGCAACTCTAAGCAAAGAAATAAAAAGCAAATGAAGATACATAAGAACCTCTTCTGATATAAAATACATAGAAGACAAGATAGTGGAGAAACATAAGATGATGCCCTAGAAAGAAAGGAAAGAAACTGATTTGGAGAAAAAACCAACCTGATTTTGCTTGATTGTGTGTTCTCTCCACAGCCATTTGAACGATCGAGAGGGGAGAACGATTGAGAGAGAGGAAAGTGATAAACATTATAAGGGCCAATATGGTAATTTCATAAGTCAGTAATCAAGAATCCCCCCATTTTTCTGGTGATTCTGAACACCCTTTCACAACCCTTTCACTACTTCCTCAATACAGCTTCACTCCCATTACTCCACATCCAAACACATACTTAGCTAATGTAAAGAATCATTCCCACTCCATTACTCCAAAACAAACGCCCCTTAATATGACCATTTAGAGTGGTTAAATGCAATTATAACCTTCAAAATAACCAATATTTGGGAAAGCAAATTGATAGCTTGATCTTTTGCATTTGTATCATTCTTTCAATTTTTTTACTTGTGTTAAATAGGTTTTTGATATTCTTGAAAATTATTATCAAATTTAGGGTATTTTGAGGAAACTTGTTCGATTTGGGATTTGGAGTTTTTTGGGCGTTAATTAGGTAAATACCCTCATATAAATGATACTATATGTATAAACCCGAAAATTTTTTGGTTTTTCTTTATCTTCGAAAGTGCCATAAAGAAGAAATTTTTTTTATCATTATTATATATTATTTTTGTTGTTTGAAAGCTTTGATGTTTAATATTATTCTGTTTATAATTTTTATTTATTAAATTACGCATTATGAAAATTCACTGTGAGATATTAAATAAATGGAAATATTTTTAGTGAAATTGGGATCATTTGAATCTTGGTATTTCGACTTTGTCGAAATGTTTGGATTAGAATTATTTTGACAAAGCACTAGTAATCCCGAAATTACCTTTGCAATAATCCTGTTATTAGGGGTTAAACATTGACCGTGTCGACATGTACTCTGATATAAAAACTATAATTTTCCACCGTTTTTTGTCTGTGAAGAATAACAGCCTCTGATAATTTTAGCTTGGGTTACGGAGAGTAAAAATATGACCTTTAATAATTTTTGGCTCGGGTCATCGAGGGTAAATATATGAATTCTGTTATTTTGTTTTGGAATTGTTGTTTGGGGGGTCTATATGCTCAGTTTTTGACATTTATGTTCATTTGAAATAAGTTTGATTTTTGATTTTTTTATTTTGAGAAATTATGAATTTTTTTATAAACGATCCCTATAATTTTAGTGGGTGCTTATTGTCAAGCTCATAAATGTTGCTCTTTTCAGATTAGGAATAGAGTTGAGTCGCAGACAGCTTAGTGGGGATCATTGGACAATCGCTAAATAATTAGCATTTAATAAGTCCCGTTTATTGTGGGGCTAGGTTTTATTTGAATAAGTTTACATTGTTTTTGCAAACCACTTAATTTGATTCTTTAAATGTTGAACTCTGTTCTTTTGTCCATAAATTTGGTTGTTTAATATACTTTTATATAATAGAATTTGGTTCTTTAAATTATCTATTTTTTCTAATAAATATGGACAAACCATGAGCTCATGCATTAAAAGAGAGTTGAACTCTTGATATTTCGTTTCGGACTAAAAGGAATTAGCACTATTTTTTTTTAAAATAAATTCATTTGATCTTCAAAATATGAGAATAGTAACTCATTTTCCTCTTTAGTGGAAATTTGAGAGTCAACTCCCTCGTAAAAATAGTTGAGGATTATAGCTCATGACATTTATAAAAATAATGGTTTTTAATTTTTACTCAATTATCCAATCACTCCTCATAAAATTTAAATTTTGTATACTATTTTCTTATTTTTAATTTATACATATTTAAAAAAAACATTCACTAATAAAAATTTATTTTTCATTAATATTTTTTAAAAACTATTTGCTGTTTTAAAATTTTAAAATAAAATTCTAAGTTAAGAAAATCAGGCTGAGTGACGAGTATGGGCCAATAATAGCACAACTGGGCCGATTCACTAAGGGAAATAAAACAATATTTTTAAATTAATAAAACAGAGGGTTCAAAGAAACGGAGTACAAATAAATTTCCAAACTTTTATATATAATAATAATAACTTTATTAGGGGAAAATAATTCACAAAATAAATTTTCTCTCTCCTTGTCAAGCAAAGTCCATAGTCCAATGATAGTCTAGTTGGTTAATACGAGCCAAGTTAGTTGGCGCAACACACCCATCTCATCATCCAGTGCACTAACCCGATCCGTATTAAAACTTAAAAGCATTGCCTCAAGCCTTGTCAGCGACGCAAACCCCGCCGACGATCCATGCGCCGACACATCTAGTCACAAGACTCACAACCCTCTTGAAATTACACTTCTACCCTTCTCTCCTCAAATCATCCCTTTCATATTCAATGGCAATTCACGTCAATACCAACCGACACTGTGGGCATTTTCATCCCTAGAAAAATACTTCAAATTCTTTTCCATCATCCCACGTCCCACCAAAGATTACGCTTCGCCAAGAAACAGTCCGAGTTCCATCGATCCATTGACGACGTCGACGACGCCATCCATGGCGATCGAGATCTCGCTGCGCGTCGTGCTGCTTCTGGTGGCGTTCGTGCTTGGATCGGCTGAGATCCGCTCGACGAAGCTGAGATCCGACGCGCGGCCCATCATCCCCTTTGATGATTTCGGCTTCACGCATGCGGGCACCGTGGAGATCTCCGTCTCCGAGCTCGCTTTCTCCGACCAGGCCCTCCCCCATGCGTCTCTTTCCCAGCTTGGCTTCTTCCTCTCCACCCGTGACGCCTGGGTTCATGTCATCCAGCAGCTCCAGAATGGGGACATCTCGTGCGCTCTCCAGTCCCACCTCGTCAAGCCTGTTTTCTTGCTCACCTCCCTGCCCTCTCCCTCCGATAATTCCTTCTCCTCCTCCTTCAACCTCTCCGAGCCCGGTCAGTTCACTCTCCTCTTCGCCAATTGCCTCCCCAATCTCCGGGTCTCTATGTCCGTCAAATCCTCTATGTTCAATTTTGACCCCAAATCCGGCCGCCGCGCCTACCTTTCCGTCGGACTTGCTTCTCTCCCTCGCATTTACTTCCTCTTCTTCTTGGTCTACACCGGTCTCGCCGTACTCTGGGTCTTCTTCCTCCGTCGTAATCGCTCAACCACTCTCAGAATCCACCACTTCATGCTCGCCCTTCTCGTCCTCAAAGCCATCAACCTCCTCTGCGAGGCTGAGGACAAGTCCTATATCGAGCGCACTGGTAGCGCGCATGGGTGGGACGTGCTTTTTTATATCTTTAGCTTTCTCAAGGGTATCACGCTGTTCACTCTGCTCGTGCTGATCGGCACCGGGTGGTCTTTTGTCAAGCCGTACTTGCAGGGGAAGGAGAAGAAGGTGCTGATGGTGGTGATTCCCCTTCAGATTCTGGCGAATGCCGCGCAGGTGGAGTTGGATGAGACCGGCAAGTTCTCCCCTGGCTGGGTTACTTGGCGGCAGGTTTTCTTGCTTGTCGATGTTATTTGCTGTTGTGCTGTTCTTTTCCCGATTGTTTGGTCTATTAAGAATCTCCGGGAGGCGGCGAGGACTGATGGGAAGGCTGCTGTCAACTTGATGAAGCTCATGCTGTTCCGGCAGTACTATGTGGTTGTCATTTGCTACATCTACTTCACTAGAGTGATTGTCTATGCGCTTAGTACCATTACTTCTTATAGATACGCCTGGACTAGTGTTGTTGTTGCGGAGTTCGCAAATCTGGCTTTCTATGTGTACACTGGCTATAAGTTTAGGCCCGAGGCTCACAACCCATACTTTGTTATTGATGATGAAGAGGAGGAGGCTGCTGCCGAGGCTCTGAAACTTGATGATGAGTTTGAGTTGTGAGAACCTGGCATATATAGCAGATGGGCTTGGAGGTGATTGTTGTCTGAGATTTGGATTTCTATCAGCCTGAATGATGGCCCGGTACAATTCTCGACCTTTTGGAAGGTGTAGATCAAATATGATGTTTTCTTGTTTACATATTTTTTCATTGTCGTATTATTTTTGTGCTTCAGTTGTTTCTGCACTGAGTTCATATTTACTGTTATCCAATAGCGTGTATTTTCCTGCGTGATATCATCAAAGATTGATTACTTTGTTGTTTGTCATCTAACATCTTAGCAGAAATGGTTGAGTAAGTAACATCCATGTGCTTTTGTGTTCTGTTGAGTTATTAGTGTATGAAAGCAGGTGTTTTCTTTTTCCTCCTGTCTGTTTAAACCTCATAAGTTTTTCCGAATGCAGTTGAATTCCAATGGTAGCATTGGGCATCCAGATGAACTTGAATTAAAGGGTGAATTATAATCTTGACCGTGGCACAAGAAAAAATGACTTAAATAGAATGTGGAATAATTTTGAAATTTCCTGTTTAAAGATTTGTAGATATGTAAGCTCCCAACTTGCTACCAGCTCTTGATTTCATTCTAAATATACTGGATTATTCTTAACAGGGAGGTTAAACTCTTCTTCAAGCTTGTTGGTTCCCCTAAGTAGATAGGAACATCGGGAACCGAGTTTATATATTAATGATGTTGTGATTGTAGATTTATTTCGTTTTTTATGTGAACATGAATGAAATTCAAAGTAGTGATTTGCTGGGCATTGGTGTTTGGATATCAGAGAATCTACTGACCATAGGAACATGAGGTGTCATTTGGAAACTATGTTCCTAAATTAGCAAGATTATTAGTTGGTGTTTTGATTTTATTTGGGAAACATCAAACTCTTACATTATCAGCTTGAGATGTAAGTCTTTGCCATTGGGATTTTGTTTATCATTTCTCATGTCATGACCCTTAAGGTTTTACTCTTCTAGTTGTCTGTATTGTGAACTATTTTTCAGGTTAAACATAATTGACTGTTAGAAAGCTTAGATTAGCATAAACAAACATCTATCAAGTTCTTTATAGACACTGGTAGCTCAAGCGGAACATGCTTCTGAGGACCATAGGCATACATACTTCCGACATTTTGAAATAGTATTAGAACAATTCTCATTTATAAATTTTTTTTTTCTTATGTTGTTCATCCACCTCCAGTTATTAGCTTTAGCAACATGCTGTGGTATTTCTTTTATTTGTCATTGTATATTTTAGTAGTGTTATTGCTGTATAACATATTTGATTTGCCTAATGTCCTTGTGTTCAAATTAAATGTCACATGTGCATTCCCAATTTTTCCTCAACTGTTACAGTATCTCTGTTTAGTGTATATTGAAGGCTTCCTGGAGAAACCTCTTCTACCTACCCCAATATTAAGTGTGCCTCCTCCAAAACCGAGTATATGCGGGACGTATGTGAAAAACACAAATTGAAAAGGTTTTAGCTGATACCCTTTTCTTTTTAAACCTTGCATATTCTAAATATTCCCACCTTGTTCATCCATTATTAGATTGTTCACTTGATCGAACATGTTAGATTTATGCTGGTTCTGGCAAAAGATCCCTATCCACAGTCTTTGTGCATGTTAACATGCTGACCTGAGTGTAAAATGTGGTATTGTTGATTTGCTTATTAGGAGTTGGTAAACAACTTTGTGTGGTTTGGTGGGTAGGAGGATGGGAATTTAATTTGTAAACTTTAACAGAAGGTGTAATATTGTGAATTAATAAATGGCATCTTCCCTTCTGGACTCCAACATTAGTGCAAACTTTATAATTTTCATAGATCAGTCAAAAATATGTAATCGAAATGCAGAAAGGGTATTTGGAATCCATAGTAGCGCAATTGAAGTTAAACCGGAATTAAGTTTTAGGAATGTTCTGAGTTGGCAGTTCCATGCTGATTGATTGATACATGCTTGTGTGCTAACTGTTTCATATAGTTGGTTATATTTTGTGTGATGAGTCTGATGACCAAATCCACTCTGAATTTTGTGCTTTCAACTTTATTTCTGTCTATGGTCTAGTTCATGCAATGATATTTCTTGTGTTTTCGCCTGTCAGTATTACTTGAGCTTGGTATCCTTGTGTTATAATAATATGGTTTCCAGTTTCTGCCTTTTAATTGAATATGTTCTTTAGTATCAGTAATTGTTATAAATGTTTTTAAACCCTTTGCTTTCTAGATCTTTCCCTGTTAAATATAAGATGGTAAACTTTGTAGCATTGTTGTTAAAAAAGATCACTATCTGAATCTGCAAGCTTAAATAGTTTGACTTATCTGTGTAGTTATTGGCATGGTATTTGTTTAGTGGAATTATAAAGTCATTGTTCTTGAGATGGATGACTTTCTGTTCTATCATTTTTGTGGTTTTTTTTTGTCGGCTTATTTGGCTTTACAGTCTGTTTTATGTCTCTTCATTTTGCTTCCTTCATGAATTCAATATAATTCTGGTCCTTCTTCGTATTCCAAATCTTGTCAATACGATTATTTGTATTAGTCCGGATTTTCTGATATCTTCTGCTATTTGGTTTCACTATAATGCCTTCAATTTCCCTTGACTATATGAAAGAGGTGTTTGTTGCTATTCACATTTTTGTTTTTTTCTTTAGCCTTTGGTGTTAGAGTTGTGCTTCATCATGATGATCATTCTAATGGTTCTGATTAGACGGATTCGTTGTTCCCCAAATTTTTTGTGATTCCTTGTTCTAATTGTTCACAGATGGCTTATGCTTTATATTGTTAAGCTATAGTCTGTCTGATGCCCGACTAAAATTATATGGTCTTATGCACATTGCCTGATGTGTGATAGATATAGCTTATGTTTTGTGGAAAGAGAACAAGTTTGCTGGCTACAATGAGGCAAATTGTCCTTTCCCTGTTGTCAGTTTGTCAGTTTGTCACTTTGTCTTAACGAAGTTTATGTTTATAGTCTATGAAATTGTACAAAATCAGGATTGCTAGGACTACCTGCAACCCTAATTGGTGTCAATACACATAAATATTTCTGTTATACTGCAAACCTGTATTTTGTTTCACATCCCGTATTGGTAATACGATACACAGCATGTCCTTCCTGCTACTAGTTTATCTAACCTTTGTAGCATAGTTCATAGTTGTGTCCTACATATGCTTTGTTGATTTTGGCAGAGCATTCATTTATATTTTGTGAATTTGTACAAGATCAAAATGGGCTTATCTCCATGACCAGAAAATCCAAATTATGTGTACCCTTCAGAGCTCAAACCTATTTCTTATTTGACATTTCATATGTTGGTTTGATGCATATCTTATATTTTTTTTACAGCGATTCTTGTTATTTGTCAGTGAATGATCATTGACATAGTGCTATCATTACCGCAGCGTCTGATGTTACATAAGAAAAAATTATGTTGGCATATTCCTCGGAGGAAATTGCCTCTCAATGATGTTTGTGTTGTGCTGTTACTGCCGGTTAATCTGCCATTTTGATTTAATTTCTTGCTTATGTATCTTTAGTCAACTAAGAAATTGAAAACCTTTATTATCACGGCTAAGATTTGATTGAGCTCCTAACAGGATTAGTAGCACATGGGTTGTGCAGATTTCTGAATAAGACGTTGCTTGCACTGGGCTTTTACTATTTTAAGCTACTGTTCTTGTATTGGTGGATGCCGTTCATATTGTTTTAGGATGTACATTAATTGATGTTAACCGCCATCTTCTTGGCTATAACTTTGTTGCATTGAAGGGATTCTCATCCACAACAAGAGTTTTATGTTTGATATCTTTGAGTGTTTGAGGCTCTGTTTGGTCCTCTGTTTGGGAAATGCTTTTGAGGGAGAGCTTTAATCAATACATTTTTACCAAAGTCTGGATCTTTTTCATCCAGACACTCATATTTGTTTCTTGCTTTCAACTTTTCTGTTTTCTAAATATTCTTTTATATATGAAAAAACCTTTTTTTCTTTTTCATGTCGACAAAAACACTTTTGGGGCGGACGAAAAGCCTGGTCCTAACTCCACTTCTTGTGGAGTGAAGCACCTGTGTAGTCTACACACACACACAATATGCATAAAGATAAAAGATTAGCTGTACAACGAGAAGTATATGGCTATTTTCAGTGAGCTTGTTGAGAATAATGGATGCATTGGTTAAAGATGGAGATGAAGATGCAATCTGAAGTAATGACTTCAGATTTCATTGTTTTAAGTATATATTTAAATGTTCTGATGTAATGAAATTTTATTGTTATATGACTTGACATGTGGTGGTTTTAACTTTCAATAGAATAGAAGACAATCAGGCGGGGCAATTGGTTGGGGAACAAATGAGACACTCATGACCATGCGCAAAAAGCTGATTAAATTTAAACCTCTATTGAACCTAAAAAGTTGGCTATAATGTTTCATCTTATAACTTTATAGAAAAACTCTACATTTGGCAAGAGATGGTAAACAAGTACGGTGAGGAGATGATAGACAAAGCAATCTTATAGTATGAATGTAAGACAAATCTATAATGGCTCATCTCTTTCATTCTAATAAAATCAAGAATTAAACAATGCCAACAATTACTCAATAAATAAAGTTCGAAAATCTTAAAATCGAACAACATCAAGAAAACTTAGTAATTTTTATTACAATTAGATGTTAAGTATATCAAAACAAAAGAAAAACAAAATCACCGTGACAGATGTTGATGATAATTTGATTAAGAAAATAAGAAATCACAGTTAACTAATAGTGGAGATGCACATGGCAATGGCTCCCTTTGAGAGCCAAGAGTCTTGAGAGAATGCAAGGCAAAAGAAAAAAGAAGTTTTAAAAAAAAAATGAAAAAGAAAAAAGAGTTTGGAGAACAGTGTGCATGGGCCACGCGTGCTTCCAACCAACGACAATAATTGCAATCAACGACCATGTCTTATGTCTTTTTATCTGAGTCTGCAACCCAACCCGGAGGAAGGGGACCAAACTCCAATGAGCATAGCGGAAAGCATCTGGCACATGGACATGATATCAATTCATCTCATTTCTCCAACTTGGAAATTTTTTCTATTTAATTGAAAAACATTTACAAATGAAAGTAAGCGTAATGATTTTATCTAAATAAATTTACAAACAGGATTTGCTAGAGGCCCATAGCATGATACTTAGCTTTCACAGAAAAAACAAATAAATTATTTTTCTAATGAATAAATTTATTTAAAAATAATTTGATTTTTAGTTCTTTGGGGGAGCTCTGGGTTAAGAATATTTATTATTCTTCCGTTTAAGATTACATGTTTATTATTCTTCCGTTTAAGATTACATGATGAGGGTTTATCTTTGAAAGATCAGTTAAATCATGGTAATTATTATATTTTTATTTTTATTTTTTGTCATTTATCAATTTTATTAAAGTAAATAAATAAATAAATAATTTAGTTTTAATTACAGAATTTTATGCAGGAAAAAGTAAGAAAAAAATATTCTTAAAATCTCACTAGATTTAAAAATATTATTTATTCTTAACTTATAGATGACATGATATTAAACACAATAGAAAAAAAATTTAATACTGAACGAGCTGCTGCTTTGGTGGGATATTTGTCTTTGTAGTTATTTGGAACATTTGTTAGATGCTCATTGACTTGTTCTGAATTCATTTTATAATATATATATACTTAATAACCCATACAATGCAATTCATAATTAGGATTCCGAAAAAACAATTTTGTCTTCACAATTGAGAAAATGCATCCCGATCACGTTGCTTGGCTGTCCTTTTATTGTACTTCTTTATTTATAATTTATGGTCATTTTTTTAAAATAAAAATGATTAAATTGTAACTTTATTAATAAAAATGTATATAAGTTCCTTTTCAATGAATTATGGTTTGCCACCTTTCAAAAAAGATATACACGGATTTTGCATGACATCTATTTTTATTTGTTTATTTCTTTAATTTATGTTTTAATAAATATGATTCATCCACATGAGTAATGAAGATTAAGAGAACCTAAATTTTATCCATTTTATGAATAATGTATATTGACACTTTTACTTCTGTTAAACAAATAAATCATTAAAATTTATTGTAGATTAATACTGATTTAGAATTCATATTAGTTTGTTAAAAATAATTAAGGGTTTTTGGTACAATGATATTAACGATACTATGTAAGATTTGATTTGCCAAATTTTAATTATCTAGATTTAAAACCTCAAAACATAGTAATACCAAAAGTTCTTAGGACCGGCAATATAATCCTCAGAGATTGAAACCCCTCAAATCCATTCTGTTATTCTAAATAAAAAATGAGCATTTTTTCTTACAATGACATTAGCGAATACCATATTGGACAACTACTAATTAAACACTTAAACTCACCAATCATTTGATCATATTAAAAAATTACTAATCTTTTCAACAGGACATATTAATATCCAGGCAACCTCAACCAGTTCATAAACAAGAATGAACAGGAGTGATGATTTACTGAATTTATTTAACAAACTTAGCATACCACGTTAATGAATTTAGTAAAATAATAATATACAATTTGACTAACAGATCATTTATATAATAACAATAACATTAAAGTAGAAACACATGATTGATTGTAAATTAAAACATTATGATACCATTTAAAATTGTTTGAATCATATATAGTGTCTCTTGAATGCGATTAGTGACTTCTTGTTTAATTTCAACTCAATGTGATTTGTATATTAATCAGGTCGAACAATTCCATTTATAAAAGAAATTTATTTTTAAAATTAAAAAAATTAAAAATTTGTTTCTTCTCTTTTATTCCAACATTAATCTAACTAATACATGACTCAACCTAAGCCTGGAAACCAGTTATGTTTAAAGTTTAAACAGACCATAAAAAACATTAGACTGGTCCATTCACTAGTCCTAAATGCATCTCTGCTCACCCTCCCAACAGTTTTCCTTTGTTTTTTTCATCACACTGGACATCACAAATTCCAAAATACCAATTATTGTGTTCTGATAGCTATGTTGTCACGCTTAATTTCCATATTTCTTATCATAGTAAATAAACAAAATCTTATTTCTTAAATAATAAGAAGAAAACACATAATATGTTCTTCTAATCATAGTTGATGCAATGCCTCCTCTCCGATTCATATACATTGTATGAAAGTCTCTACATGCGTTAATTTTTAAATTTAAAACTACAGGTGCCTTACAAAACAAATTATTCTATTTCATCACATAATGCCATGTGTCTACCACAACAATAATCACATAAATCAACCACCAATTGGTCTATTTATATCCGAGCCCCACATAAATCCTACAAAAGTAGTGAGATTTTTAATCATGAGTTAAGACATATTTTTAAAATATAAATAATAGTTATATGCGGGCAGTCCTAGCACCACATGTGCACGGGCTCCGCCTTTATTTGTTACGCCGAGGTTTGTGCATGCCTAGAGCTGACTCAAGAGTAAGGCCAATGAAGCAATTGTTTTAGGCCCCAATATTTTTTAATTCCTCATTTTTAATTTTTTTAATAATAATTTTAATTTTAATTTTAAGGCCTATCTTTAGATTTTTTAATAATAATTTTAAAAACTTACAATTTTGAAGAACTCCCAATAATTATCGTAATACATAAATATTTTAATTTAATATTTAGCCAATGTTATATAATCTTAGCTAACTTTTAAAATTTAAAATAACATAGTAAAATATTAAATATTTTTATTTTGATGAGTAATCAATCTCATACATTCTCTAACGAAATTTTCAAAATTATATTTTGATCCAATTGGCTTTTCTCATGCATTTATTTTTACAAAATTAATATCATATTCATTTCTTTTGATTATAAATAATAGTTTTTTAGTTTTTATATTATTACATTTTTATTTTTTTGAAATTTTATCAGGAGTTTAGTAACGTCGAGAAAGACAAACAAATATGTATTTGTTAAAATAAAATATAAATAAAAATTAATTTTTATTAAATAAATCAGAGGGTTTATTTAAAAATTTGGCTTTAGGCCTCTAGTTAATTTAAGTCACCCCTGTGCATGCCCTCATCTTTCTTAATGGCCTTATTATTTATATTGAAAAAAAATCACATAGCTTAATGTTAATGGATAAATTTGTTTCGCTGAAAAAACGTAAAATACATAATGAACAATTGAACACCCTGCTTGATTAATATCAAAACAAGGTATATTTCCTTCTCAGAAAATCTCTTGTAGGAGGAGTAAACCATTAAAATTTTCGTTCGTGAATTATTTACATCTAAAAACTACATTGTTTACAACCAAACGAAATACGAACACAAGTACACAAAGTCCTTGCCCATAGCTGATACTTGTTCAGGAAGTTGTCCAGCCTGTGCAGTTTACCCCAAAACGCCAAACACAACCCTTCACAATCCAGCCAGAGTTCTCCAGTACACTTGAAACACTGACTTCCAAGAGATCACGCTGAAAGCAAGGGACTCACAATCCAAAGAAACATTATTATTATTATTATTATTATTATTATTATTATTTAAAGAAGAAGAAGGAAAAAAAAGAGCCTGCAGGAAGAGAAGAAACAGGACGGCAATGATGAAGAAGATGAAGATGATGATGAGGATGAGAAGAGAGACATCTTCTTCAGTCTTCTTGTGGTCAGCTTTTGCTTTATACCACCACCAGGCTCGTTAATGCTTGCTCTCGTGAATGGGTCCCTTGCATTCCTCTCTCTCATGTCCAGCGAAGACGACCATTCAAGCATCTGAATCTCAAAAGAAACCACAAAAAAGAAAAAGAAATAAATCTAGAGGATCTGTACCACCACCACCACCTATGGCTATGGCTATGAAGGAGAAGATGATGCTCACGCTGCCCCTGGAGCCCCCATTGCCAAGCTGGAAGCTTTATGACAATCCTCATTACTCCCACTCCTACTCACCTTCATCCAACCCCCATGAATCCCCCACTCATCCCTCCATCACTCCCATGGCTTGCGGAGAAGACTCCCCTGCTCACTTGCTCCAGCTTGCACATGCCCGCATTGAAGAACTTCAAGTGGAGCTCGAGTTTGAGCGGAGGATGCGCAAGCGTGTCGAGTCATTAAACCGCGCGCTGGCACGAGACTTGGCTGAGGAGTGCAAGGCCAGAGAAGAGGCTGAGAGCCTTCGTGCTAAGCTTCAAGAAGAGGTTAATAAGAAGGTGGAGGAGTTGGAGGAGGAGAGGAGGATGCTTCGAGTTGCTGAGGTTTGGAGAGAGGAGCGAGTGCAGATGAAGCTCACTGAGGCTAAGATCATTATGGAGGAGAAGCTACAGAAGTTGGGTGGTGGTGGTGGTGGTCGTGGGTCTGTTAGCAAGACATTGGAATCAGCAGCACCTGGAACTCCAACTGCTGTTGCAATGGATGGAGTTGGTCATCAGAGAAGGGAAGTGGAGAACCCACATATTAAGAGAGGGATCAAGGGGTTTGTGGAGTTCCCCAAGGTGATGAAGGGCAAAGCCAGTAATGGAACAGTCTCTGCTGGGAAGGATGGGAAAGGTGGCCATGTTGGTTTCAATCTGGAGTGTCAGAAGGCACAGCTTAGGATTCTTATGAGACAGACCAAGAACCCTGTTGGCATCTCCATTGTTGGTTCCACTGATCATTTGGTTATGTGATCTTTTGCTCTCTGTTTCTCTGAAGTTTTACATAGAGAGTTTTCCTCTTCCACTTTCTTCTTCTTCTTCTTCTTGCTTGTTCATTGTACAAGAAAAAAAGATGGTATATTTTGTTATCTGTAATGGATAGTGGTTCAGATAAGGTGGAGAGCTGTATAATAGTTGTTGAGGACTGTGAATTGACCAGTTGCTTCTTTATTCCTGGAAGCAATGCCATGTCCTGTTTGTATCTCTGTTTCCATTGATGAAAAGTTCATCAATTTGTTGCAATCTTGAATTTCTCAGAGTTTTCAGGGAATTTATTTCTTTAATAAGATTGTATTTTTGCATACCATATTGAAGTTTCATTGAATTTAATATCCTCTGCAATTGAGATGGTTGGCAATGAAAGAGCTAGGACTGCATCTATCATCTCATGACCTTGGAATTGAATGAAAAGCGATTGTTATAGGCAACCGTATTTCCAACATGTCAAGTTTCACTTCATTAAAAGCATTTTCAACATCATATCAATGGTTTGATTGGTGTATCTGCTGTGTCTTATCACAGCAAACGAAGGGAAACAAATCAAGAGCCAATCCCATAACATGAGTTGGTTGCCTGCTTTGTGAGAAAATGCCGTTTGGGAGAACCAATTCTTGTCATTGGTCTTCTTATATAGCCTTATAATCAATCCTTAGTAATTGAACATTTGGATCATTACACAGAAGAGGAATTGAAAAGACAGAAATTTCATGAAAAGTTATAGACTAACAAACAAACGAAAGAAAAGAAAATCAAGGAACATGAAGAGAAAACATCAAGTTCTATGGAGACATCTTCTTGCAACCAACATCTTCAATTGTTTGTTAGACACCTTCTCCTCTAACAAACTCATTTTTGCTTGTTAGAGTATGGTGACCCGAATTTTGTTTGGCTCAACTTGAAAGCTTGCCTTTCAAAATATGTGGTGCAATTTTAATCATGAGAATTTTGGGGGGATTTGTGGTGGTAGTGGAGAAATTAGGCTAATATGACCAATCTTGTAGCTCACCAGTCACCACTAATTCCATTGGAGATGTTGGGGCTGCACCAAAGAAAACACTAAAATCAGTTGACTAAGCAATCAAAGAGCCTAGCGAAGAAATCCCCTTACACCATAGTTGTCACTAAGAAGAAAAAGCAACGCCAAGGTGGAATTTAAAAATTGAGGATGAATTCTTCAAAGAAAAATGTATAACCTTCAACATTGCTATCTTATTCCCATTTGATTGCTACCACAATACTGTTGCATCTCTATGATCTGTAACTTGTAACTTGTGTGTTATTATTGTGTGTCCACTTGATAATCAAGTGTGTACAAATGATTTTAAAACTAATTGAGGTCCTTCCAATCTAGAGAATTGAAAGATATATTTTCTACTTTATATTTGATACAACAAATGATCTTAAGTAAGTTCCGTTAAGCGATGCACATCCACCTTCAAACTCTATAGCCATGAAATGAAATAAAGGGGATAAGGATCTAACATGTTTTATGAAATATTCTGAATAGTGACCAGTTTGTAGATCAAGAAATACTTTATTACAACCCGCGAGAAGCAATCACCAAACTTTGTTAGCTCATTCCTTCCCATGTGAGTTCTCTATCATACTCTCTTCTCTTGACGGTTGACCATAGTACCTTCATGGATAATTAAAACTAATTCTATACAAGCTTCTCTACATTTTTTTAATTGTGCTAAATTGTCACGCCCCGACTCATGCCCGGTTGGACCCGGTGAGCAGACAAACGGCCGTAGAATCACAGGGCGTGAACCTCATAAGCATGTAAAGCCTTAGAACCTGATTCAGAGAAGATAAAAATAAACCAACAAAATTACCAAAGTATTTTACAATTTAATACTATACAATAATATAAAAGAATGAGTATTTTCAGAAAAAATTTAGAGAAAGCGACAACCCTGATGGATCCATCCTAGCACAGCTGGCTGAACATCACTAAAGTCAAGTACCTGAAAAGATAGAAGAAGAGAGCTGAGTAACTTGGTTACTCAGTGAGTGGGGTGAAAATATGTTCAAAACTTTCAAACACTTTCAAATATAGAAGAAGTTTATTCAAACCTTTCTAAAACATTGGTAATTAAAAAACCCACAAGTAAACGTTAGGCAAAAAACCATGTACTAGTACGAATACATAACTATAACTTTCCAATGCACAATTTTGCAAACACTTCTTAATATTGTCATTAACCAAATACGAAATTCAGAAATACAATTCTTGGAAAAATAAAAACTTCTAGACATGATTTCAAACAAAATGTTTTCAAATTTACTATAGAAAATCGATGAGCGTTTATTATTACTGAACAAACACGTTATCATATGGTCGTTTATTATTATCGAATTGACACGGTATTAGATGACCGTATACCACCGAGCATACACGGTACAAAACTACTGTTTTGATTTTTCAGAAATTTTTGTCGACAATGTCGGTATTTAACCCCTACTAACAGGGTTGAGTACAACTCATTTGAAGACTAAAACATTCAAGCAAAACTTGTATAATGTTTACAATTTTTTTCTCAAATATTCAAATAAACAGAATTTCAAAATCCCACTTTAAGAGAATAAGTAGATAAACATAAATTAAATACATAATTTAGTAAATAAATTACCAAGTTATTAATGCATACTGATCGCTCTCGAAAATCAAGAGTAAAACCATTGTATAACTGAATAAACAAATAAGCGAGATTAAATTTGAGCAAATTAAACAAGGAAATAATAGAACAAGTAAATGCACACTCTAACACATAATTATATGATTGATAAAATCCACAATTCTAAATATCCCAATACATAAAACTCAAGATTCTCATTATCAAGCTTGATTACATGCATACATCTACCGCACACCCATCAATCATGCTTACCAACCTAAATACACATAGAAGCCAAGGTATAGTGCAAGATAAACACTTATCTTATTATCTTTCTCATTCAAAATTTCCAATCGCCACAATATAATTGCAATAGTCTCATTCACAAAATCACCAATACGTCCATCTATTTTCCTTCACAAATTCTCCCCAAGAACACAAATTCTACAACTCTCTTACAACTCAAGTTTGCCAACATATGCAAAATATCTTGTTCAAACACCCAATATTTAGGCTTAATTCCTTTACCATTATCTCTCCATCATTAACATTTTCAATGACCTACTTCTTTCAAACATGCACATCTCCATCACCTTCTTTTTAATTTATACAATCATAATAATTCCTCAACCCACACATTCACTTCATTATTAACATAATTTTACCACCCATTTAACAATCATATGGTCATTACTTACACTTAATTCTCAAAACATTACTTCAAACACTTGGTATGCATTAATCAAATATTCACACAAGAGTTCCAACATAACCAATCCTGACCGTTTTACAGACACCAATCCTCTAGCATGTCCTTCCACCCTAATTAACCATTCTCTCCATCTAATACATGAGATCCATATAATCATCTTGCCATAGATAACAATAAATATAACTTCCAAAGGTTTTAAGCTTTCAATTATAGAGTAAACAAAGTGAACTTATGGCAAATAAATTAATTAGGAGCCAAAAAAAATATACACATAATAAAAACCTTGGATGTCAAATAAAACATTTCATCGAGCACTTTACGGGTATCAAACAAACCTCTAGATTAGCATGCCCAATTCTATGTTCACATACAACATATACAATATAAAACCTTATCTTCCCAAAATTCTTCCATTCTAGTAATTCAACATAATCAATGACATAAGTATCTCCACATTTCCCTACATCTTGACTCATTTGAACACATTATCATACTCCATCAAAACACAACCAAAGCTCCAACATAATCATATCAAATCGACACCAAAATCTTTCTTCACCCTTCTTCAAAGGATCTAGGAAGAAACAAAAGAGGGGAAAAAAACATGGAGACTGGACCTAAGGTTATGATCAACAATTGCATAAAAATAAAAATTTAAAAAAAACCTAACAATATTTATTTACCTATAACCAACGAAGGGTGGAGAAAGATCACAGGGCTAGAGTTTGCAACTAATGGATGTGAGATGGAGTTGGAGGAGACAAAAGGTTGGAGTTTTGAACAAACTCTCGGACTGTTATAGTAACGGTTTGCTACAATAACATATCACTACAGTAATGAATCAAAAAACTAGGTTCTAACATAAACGTTCCAACATATCTCACATAAGATATTTGTACACTCTCTCATACGAATATTACAATATGCCTCAAACATAAATGTTGCATTATGTATCTATTGTAGTTGTTAAAATTCAACATCACAAATATAAGTTTTGTATAAATCCAATGTGAGAACGGTCACAAGACTCACAACCTAATAGCATCTATGGACACTTAGTCTAAGGTGCAAGAATTATCTTGTGTGACAGGTAAAACTCTCGTAGCACCCTAAATGGTAAAGATAGTTGTCGAGTAAGCCTGCGTTTGCTGGATGACACCCTACTTACACTCTATGGGTCCTACAGTATAGCGCCTAGTGGAACTTAGCATGAGAGGAGTCGTACCTTAATGGCATTCTAGGCACCCTCCTAAACTAAAGGTGGTTAGAGGCCTAATCGATGCACCTTTTGTGAGATGAATGGCATCTTAATAGCACCCAATTTGGTCTAGATTAAGGTGTTCGAACCAAAGAGTTGATGATTGGAGGATGAGCCAAAGAGTTGCAAATCTTAGAAGGATATTGTAATCTTAGAAGGTTTACAATATCAGCCACCTTTGTATTGAAGTCATCCCTCGCGAGTTTAGCTGATAAGCTTGCAGTCCATGGGCGAACCTCTCTTTTATCAATGTAAGGATCTCCATAGATAGTTGATGAAGTGTGTCACGAGCAATATATTGTTATTTTCTAATATTTTCTCACTATTTGCCCAATTTTTTTTTAGCTTTTCTGTGTGAGTGGTTACTGTTATGGGCTCTTGCCATTCTCTGCACTTTTGTTTTTTTTTTAATAAATAACTACTATGTAGTTTTTTTTTCTTAATATATATATATATATATATATATATATATATATATATATATATATACAGGGTTTAGAAGTTAGAATAACAAGTTGCACAATCTGAGTTTTTGAATATTGTTATCTTTTTAACTATTTGGTATGCATCGTGTACCTTTTTAACTACTTCATTCGTTTTATTTTACACACATATGCACTTTTAAAATTTAAAAAATATTATATAATAAAATATTTTTATTTTTATCAGAGTTTTTAATTCCTATTAATATGCACATTTAAAAAAAAATAATATTTATATAATTTTTAAGGAAAAAATATTTATTAGTTTTTGCAACTTTTCAAATATACTCTGCACCCCCTTCGACATTTCAATATTCTCTACAGTCCCTCTTTTTTCAGTTTCTATAGCTCACTTCATCATTTTATTTTATTTAAAAATTCAATTTTGTGTATTTATATATAACCATATAAATTTTCACTTGATATTTTATCTTTTTGTTTAATATTTATTTTTTATGTTTAATATTTTAGTTTTCTGTTCAATATTAAGTATTCTCGTTTAAATGACTGAAAAATAACGGTCATAAAAATATATATTTTTTTAAATTATGTAAATACTCAAAGATTTTTTTGATCAAGTGCGAAACTTAAAAAAAAAAAAAAAAAGAGGATGATATGAACAATTTTTCAATTTTTAAAGATAATAAATAATTTGATAAAGCAATTGTTTAAACATGACAATTAATTGGAAAGGGAGAGAGAGTATTATTAATTCCGTTATGTACTTTATTTGTCAAGCAAATAACAAACATCCATTAAAAAAATTAAAAGTCAACTCAACGCATGAGATAACACCCAACTTTGACGCCTAATTTAATGTTCAAAATATGAGTTTCAAAACTGTGACTCCATCCAATGGGCAGGGTACCTCGCAAGTCACAATCAATACATCAAAATGTAATAAATATCCAGCAATCTCATGTGCATGATGCAACTGTTTAAATATTTCAAACTGAAAATCATAAATGAGAAAACACAAAGAACACAAAAACAAAAACTCAACCATTAAAGAACAGAATTTAGCATTCAGATTCAGAAGATGCAGCAGAGCAGAGGTATTGTTTTCACAAGCAGTGATTAAACATTGGACAGTAATAAAACTTATGAACAAATAGGACAGAGAACCAATCCATTCTCATTACATTCAGGACATCTGATTACCTTCTCCTTCCCACCACCACCACCACCACCACCAGTTTTCCCCACCTCCACCACCACAACCACCTTCCTGCTCCCGTTGCACTGAAAGCAGGGCAAGAACAGAACCCCACCACATCCATCACAAACCTCTCCAACTTTCACCTTGGGCAACCCTTCCACAAGCCTTGCTAGACCTCCTTCTTCATGCAACCTCATCACCTCCTCAACTCCACCAACATACCTTCCTTTCACAAACAACCTCGGCACCACAAAACCATCATTCCTCCCCTTCATCACCCTCCGCAGCTCCTCAAGAAAACCCAAGTCCATTGACACGTCCTTCTCCTTCACTGCCACTCCAAGCCCATGCAAGACCGAGCGCACCGCATTGCAATCCTCAAAGGTCTTACGCACGCCACGCAACGTGGTGGTGTAGAGCACCACTGGGTGGTCGTTCTTCTCAAGCTTCAGTGGTTGATCCATGACAAACAGCGCTCGGTGAGACTGGGAGTTAGAACGAGAGTGAGAGCGAGAGTTAGTGTGAGAGTGTTGCTTGCTCGGAAGGCGTCTAGGCATGGGGGTGTTAGTGGGAGTGGAGAAGTCAAGGCCTGCCATGAGCTCCCATGAGTTGATGATCTCTGGCTCAGGACGGAGTGGAAGATGAGGCAAAGATGGTGGCACTGGGGGAGGAGGAGGTGGTGGAGTGGGAGGTGAAGGGGTTGGAGGGACTGTTGAATGGTCGAGAGTGGTGAGGAGGCCGTAAGTGGTGGAGGTGAGAGACACAATGTGGTGGCCGAGTGCTGGCCGGACTATTCTCTCCTCGTCTTCAAGAAACGAGGAGGAGACACAGCCCATGTTAGAGAAACTAGAGTGCTAGCTAGAGAGAAGAAGAAGGAGAGAAGAAGAGAGAGAAGGAGGGAGGAATTCAAAGTTTGAAAATGAAGTGATTGGGCATTGATTTGTCTTCTTGTTATAAAAAAAGCGAATGGGGTGTAATGACTTCGTGAGTCGGGAAGCTGAATAAAGACTGTTGAAGTTGGTGCTTTTTCTGTGAGGGTGTTTGGGGATGAACAGAATGGAGGTGCATGTTGGTGTGTATCAGAAGTATAGATGGGACGTGGAGAGAATGTAGGATGGTTGGAGGTGAAGAATGGGGCTGTACAAGTTGCTGCTGTGAATTGTGATTCTGAGAAAAAATTTAGCTTGTGGGCTCTGCTGTTTATCCCAGGGGTGGGAGCATAGCACAGCTTTCTCGTGAAACAAAATTCAAAAAACTATTGCCTGAAATAAATAAAATTTATTTATTTCAAAGAAATAATGTATTTCTTTTTTTCTTTTGTATTTGATTTTGATGTTTGTGTTTTCTATATTTTGAAGCTTTTTATCTGGTTTTTATTTCATTATGTCTATTAACTCAAAAGCATTATAATAATAAATGATTTTACTTGAATACAAATACGGAATACCGTGTTATATAATATAAATATAAATCAGAAAAATGAACAACAAATATATGAACTAATCGGTCATTTAAACCTCATAAAAAACTTTTGATTTTTCTATTCCCATGACCCAAAGTCTAACACATACGTACAAGTGAGTCTATTGTTTAGGATGATTTGATTTAAATTGCTATGATTTTATGTTTTGCTCTAAATTTTGTTAGAACACCTATTTTATCAACATAATATTATTCTTTTTTATATATGAGGGCACACCTATGAATTCTATTAAAATATGATATATAATGGAATCACATCTGATAAATCACAAATTCATTGAAAAATAATAATATGAATAATTAATTGGTTAAAAAAGAAAAATATGAACAATTAAATTAATTAAATTATAACTTTTTTCTAAAAAAACTAATGCTTTAATTTATAAAAATGTAAATATTTATTTTAAAATGCTCCAATTAATGGATGGAAATATAAATTTTGGTGTTAAACTCGACCATATTTATGGATATTTATTAATTTATTTTATTTGTTATAAAAGGTAGAAAATCAACACCAAGAATAAGTGTTGTGGTAAATGGAGTTTTATTGTAAGGTTTTGATTTATAATGTTATTTACTTTATTTAATTTGGAAGGTATCTTATTTTGTTTAAAAAATAATAAAATAATGGTGCATTACGCAAGCATGCACATGCATATGTAAATAGATTGGTGGTTATTTTGTATATACCATTATTTATGTACAAGTTTGCCTTGGATGCTTTCCAAACAATAAATTCGAGAAGTCTTTTTTATACGCAAGATTTGTGTGTATAGGTGAGTGTGGGCTCCTTTCTTTCCACCCGGCCTTTAATTGGGATTGACCGGTTAAAAAGCATGGATCACAAATCAAATTTTAATATTTTGTAGACTTCGAGAGATTGTGGGTTCATGACTTCCATTAGGGGCAAGCCCCTAATGTTAATTACCCTGGACATTGTCGCAGGAACCTCCGATTAAAAAAAAATAAGTGTGAATAAGGAAACAAGATGTGACAAATAAATTTCATTCATTTCGATAAACATGGACTTCATTACAAGAAGTTTGGAATTTAATCATCTTGACGCAACAGTGGTCGTAGCTTTTTATCTCCTTCCGACTATTTCGCCGAAAAGCGCGCTTTGACTTTTGTTGACTTTTGGTCTTCGTCAAACTTTGCATCTCGAACATGATTTAGAAAACTTGTGAACTGGTATCTTGGACTTGATTTGACTTTTCATAAGCTTCGGCCTTTAGGCTTGTGAAACTTTTTGCAACTTGTGAACTCTTCAACGCTTTAGCTTTGAGGTTGTTGAGCTCATTTGAAACTTGAGTCTTGAACATTTGATTTTTGCATCTTTTTTATTTGATTTGGAACTTGATTTGAATTTTTAAATGCTTCGGCCTTCAGGCTTGTGAAACTTTTGGAACTTGTGAACTCTTCAACACTTCAGCTTTGAGGTTGTTGAGATCATTTGAAACTTGAGTCTTGAACATTTGACTTTTGTATCTTATATTTGATTTGGAACTTGATTTGAATTTTCATATGCTTCGGCTTTTGTGCTTTTGAAGATTTTAACAACTTATGAACTCTTCAACGCTTTAGCTTTGAGGTCGTTGAGTTCATTTGTTGATTTGCTTGAAACTTGGAACTTGGACATTTGAACTTGCTTCTTGGACATTTGATTTAGATTACAAACTTGATTTCACTTTTATAAGCCTCGGCTATCATGCTTGTGAAGCTCTTTTTTTTCCCTGTAACTTGTGAACTCTTCAACGTTATAACCTTGAGGTCGTTGAGCTCATTTGTTGATTTGTTTGAGACTTAGAACTTGGACATTTTGAATTTGTATATATTTTTTATTTGATTTGAAACTTGATTTGAATTTTCATATGCTTCGGCTTTCATGCTTGTGAAGCTTTTTGCAACTTGTGAACTCTTCAACGCTTTAGCTTTGAGGTTGTTGAGCTCATTTGTTGATTTGCTTGAAACTTCGAATTTGGACATTTTGAATTTGCATTTTTTTTTATCTTGGATTTGATTTGGATTTCAAGCTGTGAATCTCTATGTTGATAAATCACAAACTTGATTTTGACATAATTTGACTTTTGAAAGGCTCCGGCTTTTGTGCTTGTGAAGCTTCCTTCAGGTCTTGACTTGTGAAACTCTTTGAGTCTTTGACTTCTAATATCCTCAGACTCCTGAGCTCAATTGTCGATTCATTTAATTTTTTATGCCTTGACTTATGAAACTCTTTATGTCTTGACTTCTGATGTCTTCAGACTGTTGAGTTCATTTGTCGATTCTTTTTTTATATCTTGACTTGTGAAACTCTTTGAGTCTTGACTTCTAATGTCTTCAGGCTGCTGAGTTCATTTGTCGATTCATTTGATTTCTCTTTTCTTCTTTTTTTTGTCTTGACTTGTGAAACTCTTTGAGTCTCGAGTTCTGATGTCTTGAGACTTCTGAGTTCAATTGTCGAACAATTTGATTTTTTTTATATCTTGACTTGTGAAACTTTTTTGAGTCTTGACTTCTGATGTCTTGAGACTACTAATTTCATTTGTCGATTTGTTTGATTTCTTTTCTTTTTTTTTTATATTTGGTCTTAACTTGTGAAGCTCTTCTGAGTCTTGATTTCTGATGTCTTCAGACTTCTGAGCTCATTTGTCAATTTATTTGATTTCTCTTTTTTTTTTATTTGTCTTGACTTTTGAAACTCTTTGAGTCTCGAGTTCTGATGTCTTGAGACTTCTGAGTTCAATTGTCGAACAATTTGATTTTTTTATATCTTGACTTGTGAAACTTTTTTGAGTCTTGACTTCTGATGCCTTGAGACTACTAATTTCATTTGTCGATTTGTTTGATTTCTTTTCTTTTTTTTTTTTGTCTTGACTTGTAAAACTCTTTGAGTCTTGAGTTCTGATGTCTTAAGACTTCTAAGTTCATTCGTCGAGAGTTGTGAAACTTTTTGAGTCTTGACTTCTGATGTCTTGAGACTGCCGAGTTCATTCACCATTGATTTGATCTTTTTTGCACATCAACAAGGAGTGACCTTTGTGTGATGACTTTAGCTTGCTTATTCTTGGATTGGACTTCAAGTTGTAACCTTGAACTTGATCTCTTTTAATTTTGGAATTTGAGGACTTCGGTATTTGATGCTTGTGGTGGACTTTGGCATTTGATGTTTGTAGAGGATTTCTGCATTTCACGCTTATGGAACCCTTATAACTTTGGACTTGTGCTTTTTTGTCTCTATTTGGAGAAAAGCTTTCTTTCATTTGAGAAAAATCATTCTTTTTTTTTAACTCCCAAGTGTGGCATGTTTTGCACTAGGCCACATTTTGGATCAACATCTTCAAAGAAGAATCCTCAATGACCTCTCTATGAGTGTCAAGAGGTAATGGGGAGGTTCTCTCAAAAAGAGCTATCGCCATGTGTTGGAGCGAGCTGCAAGAGAATTCTTCAAAAGTCTTCATCCACTCTTTCAGCTTGTGTGATTGTCAAGAGGCAATGGAGAGGCTCTCTCAAGGAGAATATACACTCGCCATGCATTGGATATCACAACTAGCTTCAAGAAGGTTTTTTTTTTTTAAGAGTCTTGAATAGCCCATTCGCTTCTGTGATTGTCAAGAGGCAATGGAGAGGTTCTCTCAAAAAGAGCTATCGCCATGTGTTGGAACGAGCTGCAAGAGAGTTCTTCAAAAGTCTTCATCCACTCTTTCAGCTTGTGTGATTGTCAAGAGGCAATGGAGAGGCTCTCAAGGAGAATATACACTCGCCATGCATTGGACATCAAAACTAGCTTCAAGAGGGTCTTTAAAAGTCTTCGATAGCCCATTCACCTCCGTGATTGTCAAGAGGCAATGGAGAGGCTCTCAAGGAGAATATACACTCGCCATGCATTGGACATCAAAACTAGCTTCAAGAGGGTCTTTAAAAGTCTTCGATAGCCCATTCACCTCCGTGATTGTCAAGAGGCAATGGAGAGGCTCTCAAGGAGAATATACACTCGCCATGCATTGGACATCACGGTAGACTTCAGGGGTCTTGTAAAATTACCAAAATGCCCCTCATCTTTGCTAAAAGCCCTTTTTTTCTTTTCCTTTTTTTTTATCTTGTCTTTTTTTATTTAAACCCTCATACTTTTCATCATTTTTTTTTATTTTATCAAATTTTGCAAATAATACCCCAAACTTTCACATTTTCATATTTTTCGTGACTTTTGCAACTAAGCCCTCGAGCTTTCATATTTTCACATTTTTTTCATAATTTTGCATATATGTCCACAAATATTTCATTTTTTTTATTTCTCCATGGATTTTTGCATAAAAGCCCATTTTTTTTATTTTTTTATTTTTTACCAAATTTTGCAACTAAGCCTTTTCTATCAAAAAGTCCAAATATCGAACGATGACATTTCTTAGATTGCATTGAAATGCCAGCCAAAGCATGTTTGAACTCATCATATTAAAAAGTTCAAAAAAAACTAACTAGAATGAAATCTAAAGGCTAAGGCATGAGACAGAGGTTTTGGATTGAGAAAACACATGTTGGCATGTGATGCATAGCAAGGAGTGCATGGTTTGTAAAACAATCCTAGGTTTGGGTCCCACCATGACAAACATTCACATTAGAATAAAATTTAAACATTTTTCATAGGTGCAATTATAACATGTATATATTCATGTATGTTTGGATGGATTTCTATAAGAGCATATACCTCTTTGAAGATGTAAGCACTTCACGAGCTTCTTATGCATGCCTCGAGATTCGTGCTAGGGTTGTGAACATCGTCTTGTATTATTTCCCCGCCGTTGATCTCCTCAGAAGTCGGAGAATAGAACCAACGACGAGGAAATGAGCAGTGTGCATGTTCTTGTGTTGAGCATCATGTCGAGTATCATCACCATCACCATCGCCGAGCGTTTCCACGATATTCTTCTCTTCTTGCATCTTCAAAGTGGAACCTCTTCATCGAAAGCGTGGATGTGGTTGCCGGTGTAGGTTATCCTCATGCCTTCCTTCGCGCTTCATCTCCCCATGCTAAACACGGGCTTCACATCAAGAAGAAAAGGAAAAATGGCCTTGTTTGGGTAAATTAAGATTTTTTTTTTTTTTTTGGGCGGGTCCCACCATGAAAAAGTCAGAGCATCTATTTTTTTTTCTTCCAAACCCCGGACCCCGCCGCCATGGAGAGGAGAGCCCCCAAAAAAATCAAAATCCTCCTTTTCTTATCTCCTTATCCTATTTTTTATCAAGCCCCCTCCTTTTTTTTTTTTTGAATTTTTTTTTAAAAAAAAAACCTCTTCCCTCAACCCAAAGCCCAAGATCCGGGCCTACCACTTCTTGTTGAGATTTTTTAACCAAAAATCTTTTTTTACTCTAATCCTTTTTTTTTTTAATTTGAATTCAGATTTTTTTTAAAATTAATTAATTTAATTTTTTTAAAACTGGATTTTCACCAACAACATGAACAGATTAAAAAAAAATCCAAATTTGAATCTTATCTGGCACACCCCATTGATTATCCAATCTTTTTTATTTGAATTTAATTTAATTTAATTTTTTTATTTTCCTTCTCTTTTTTATTTGGATACTCAAACAAGGATAATTATCCAATTTTTTTTTTTAAAAAAAAATTCGGAATTATTTCTTTTTCTTTATCCGAATAAAATTAAAATATTATTTAAATTAAAACAAATCTCTTTTTTTTTTTTTCTATATAAACAAAGTGCCCCCCTCGTAGTTTCCTCACGCAATCTAGTGAAGAGAGGAAGGTACGAGGATTCTCAAACTTTTGAGTCTTCAACCCAATTGCTTCGAGTTTCAAGGTTAGAATCTAACTCTTGCTCATGATTTCTTGTCAAGAACTTAGTTCATTATTTTTATAGGAAGCAAAATAAAAAATTTTAGGGGATTTGCATGCACATATTTACAATACCACAAACCCTAGCTTCACTTTTATCATGGCACTTTGAACATCATGCACATGTATTTCGTTATATATATTTTTTAAGCCATGTGCTCCTTATTTGTTTCATCATTATATATTTTTTACTTTATTTGGTTTTATTTCCCCTTTTTATTATATATATTTTGCCTTAATTCACCATGAAACACCAGCCATGTTTTTTTATTGACTTATTTTCTTTTCAAACCACCTTCAAACGCCACCTTTCCTTTCTTCTTTTTTTTTATTATTTTCTTTTTTCATTCCACACCCTTTAAAACACCTCTCTTTGATTTTATCAACATCATATTTTTTTGTATATATATTTTTTATTCTTCACCGGACGCCAATCATGCATCACCTTTTTTTTTTTTTTTTTTTTTTTTTTTTTGCATCCTGACCATACGCCACCATACATTGCTTTGTTGATTTTTTTTATTATTATTAATTTTTTTTTTTTGGGTGCCTAAGAACCATCTCACTTATTTTTATCATTATTTATTTTTTTTTAATTTTTTTTTTTTTAGCATCCAGGCATCATCTTTGAAACACCCTTTTTGACTTTACCATCATTATTATTATTATTTTTTATATCTTTACTGGACACCAACTATGCATCACCCACTTTTTTTTATTTTTATCCATGAACACCATACCCTTTTTCCATCTTTATTATTTTTCATTATTATTATTTTTTTTTAGGTACCTGAAAACCTTCTCCTTCATATTTTTTTTTGCAAAATTTTTACTCAGCATCATCTTTCTTCTTCTTTTTATTTTATTTTATTATTTTTTTATTATAATTATAATTATAATAATAATAATTATTATTATTATTATTATTTGTGGATCCAAACACTCTTCTTTTTTTTTAATCCATACGCGAACGCCATCTCCACCTTTCATCATCTTCAATTTTGCAATCAACCCCCTCTTTTTTTTTTTAATTTAATTAATTTTTTTTTTTTGTTTTTTGTTTTTTTTTTTTTTTTTGAAGCTTTTCTTTTCGATGGCTCACTCTACAAAGGGGAAACTAGTAGAGCCTCTTTACAAGCCATCTGATGATCGAGACAAAGCCCCAGACGGGATGTCAATCTCAAGACATTATCCCATCGACTCCAAAAGCTCAGGAAAGCCTATTCGATACCTGGGAAGTGACTTCAACGAGTGGACCAGCATACCAACTGCCTTCCGTGAGATAGGTGAACTAACACCTACTTCTTTTCACAAAGGAAGGGCACAGCAGGTTATATTACTAAATCCATACGAATCCACTCCATCAGACTTCAATTTGGATATACTTAGCCATCGGGTGATTACTGATCCCAAGGCTAGCATATGGGAAGGGAGAAATCCTTTCTATTTTTATACTCCTTACCCACAGAAATACAAAAGATGGGCCTCTGAAGTCATAAAGAAGTCGTCTGAAACTCTCAAAAGGGCAGGTATTTTGGGTGCCGTCGCGATATCAACAGAGCCATATGGATATGAATTATCACTTGTGAAAACTATTGCAGAAACATGGTGTTCGAAGACCAATACATTCATCACTCCCTTTGGAAAAATTGGGATCTCCTTATGGGATCTGAAGTGTATTGGAGGATTGCCTATTATAGGAGAATTCTATGAAGAACATATCCCTCCAAACCATATGCTTTACTCCAAAGAGGCCTATCCCTCCACTTTGAGGGACTTGTTTGACATATACCAATGGATCGCTCAGTTCGTTGCAACAAAAACTGGCAAAGTTTCTCATGTTCATTGGGCAGATTTCTTTTACAAGACTCCACAAGGGAGAAAGAGACCTGGAGGTGATCACGTTCATCCCATTCCTCGAGCCTCAGAAGAATGCAAACTGGCCGCCTTCTTATGCCTATGGCTTTGTCGTTTTGTCATGCCTTGTAGGAGTTCTTTCATTCGTCCTGAAGTATTTGTGATGGCAACTAAACTAGCCAAAGGGACAAGGCTGTCTCTAGCTTCTGCTGCATTGGCTTGTATCTATACCAACCTAGACATCATGACTTCACAACGTAAAGGGTCACAGAATATTTTTGTTCCTTTCCCATGTTATTATTTTTATGGTTGGATTGCAGCTTACTTTCCAGGAAGCTACTCCCGCCTCACGGCTCCTAGTGAGGACCTCAGAAATATAGACGGTTTGCGAGAAATTCCCAGCATGGCCTACATAGCACGTGTAGGAGCAGGCGATTATACTCCCAGAATGGCTCGGGGAATGTTAAGAAATGAAGGATGTCTCAATTGGCGCCCATTTTTCTGTGATGAATTCAAGAGCGAAGGCTGGTATGAAGACTACAAAGAACCCATCGAAAACAAGATGCTCAACACAGTTCAATCAGAATACTTTATGGCCCTTCGTCAGAGCATACTTCCTTTACATTTAAATGATGATATCTTCGCCCAACAATACAATCCGCATAGGTTTGCTCGGCAATTTGGTTACGATCAGGAGTTTCCAAAGGACATTCAAGTGTCGAAGCATCCTCAAAATACTGGCCTCTTGGTAGGTTATTGGTACCACTTTGCGCGAAGAAAGTCTGGATCAAAATTCTATATCCCATCACACGAACGTGCAGGATGTCCTTTATACTTATATGCTCAACAATGGTCAAATCATATACATACATCTTTGAAGACCATCTACAACCATCTTAATGAACAAGACAATCCCTCGCAAAGAAAACGAGATGCTTCTTCCCCTACGGAGTCAAGGCATTCTTCGAAAAAAGCTCGAACTGATGGTACGCCCGTTCATCGCACATCTTTATTACTTTCTCTATTTTCCCCTTCTTCTTTTTTTTTTCATTTATTTGCTTATTTATTTATTTCCCTTTTTTTTAGTTCCCAATCCGAGTAGGAGTGAGGAAGAACGAGTCAACACCTCAAAACCTGAATTTGAACATACAAGTTCGTATTTATTACTATTATTTTTTTTAATTTTTAATTTTTAATTTTTAATTTTTTTTGGTGATTTTTTATAAAAAACCACTCCTCAATTTTAGGTTATCATAGAGCTTCTTCTTCAAAGGCAATTCCTTCTGAGCATGACTCCCTATACTCGGATTATGCACATGATGATGATAACTACACACCCTTCCTTGATGTTGACCCCCCAGTGGAAAGCCCTCAAGCAGAAGCTATTCCTTTTACTCAAACCATCCCAAAAAATTCAACTCCAAAAGCTACTCTTGACGATGATAATTCTCTTTCAAGAAGCTCTTTCAAACATGGGGAGGATTGTGCTACAGGAGACACATCTATAAACCCATTTCATCCCCAACCTAGTGACAAAAATCGTATCTTACAAGCCGTTTGGGTAAATAGTTTCATTAAAAAGGTGAAATCATCACAACCTCATGAATGTGAGCCTCTAAGAGAAGAAATCATCAAACTTCATAAAACCATGATGTTGCTTGGGATTAATATTTCGGCCACAAGGGACAAGGTATTTGAAGTGCTTGACATCGCAAAGCTTGTCCAAGACATGAAGGATAAAGAAGAAAATCCCCACATGGAAGAGAAGAAGAAATTAATGGCAAGTGCAAAGTGCATTGAAGAAAAGAAATCAGCCATCATGGTGATAACCCAAAGTATTAATGAGGCTAAGATAAGGCTCACCCAAACACAAAGGAAACTACAAGGGTTGGAAGCCCAAAGAAAGAAGTTGAAAGCTCAAGAAGAAGAAGATATGTACCTCATCAACTCAAGTTTGGACTTATTAAAGTCCATTGCTCCAATAGAAGAAGTAGATGAATCCTTGGCTATTGTCTTAGAAAAACTTAAAGCACTTGGAGGGGGTGATGATCCACACTTATCATCGTCACTTGAAGAACTTCTAGCCAACTTTGAGAGATTGAAGTCGCAACTTTAGTTTAACTCATCTTCTTTTTGTTTTAGACATTAGCTAGTTTATATCTTTGTTAGCTCAATCCAATAAATGGAATGAAATTCCATGTCGTTGTAGTCTTCTTTTTAGTAATAATATTTTGGACTTTCTTTGTGGATATCTCGAGCTTCGCATGTAATCTTTTCAATCTCTTTTCTTCTTCTCTCTTTTTTTTTATTCTTTTGAATGTTGACTTTATACGCATTTGTAAACGTTTTTTTTTTAGCTAAATCTGGAACAATTTAAGAAGCCATTCATCAACTTGATGGTACCAAGGGCGGACAGGAAACCAAACAGGTGTGGTCTTTGAACCTAAAACATTTTATGATGATCAAATGATCTCAAAATCCAATCTCCACCGTCCATGTTGAAGATGAAGACCTTAGGAACAACTGTAAAAATTTTTACCAAGATTGAACATAGTTTGATATGGTGATGCTCAACTTGATGACGAGGTAGCTGAGCAGGAATTTATCCAGATTCTGCCTCTGAATTGCCAAATTTTTTTATAATAGTCATATGAACTTAGAATACAATCTCCACCGTTCATATTGAATATCTGAACACTTTTAGCAGGTAGAAAAAGTTTCAGAATTATTGAAGCTCTTTTGACCATCTGATCTTGAGTTAGAGTTTGAATATAGTTTGATGACAATCATCAATGCATCTTATATACGTTTTTGCTTATTTTATCCTGACGACTGGTGGACTTGAAGCTTGATCGTAATCATTCAAATTAAGCATTGTCAGGTTTAGAATCTTCACAAAAATTTTCAGATCAATCTGAACATGTAGCATGGTCCGATTAACACCTTGATTAACGTTGAGCATAGAGAGACAGAATTCTGAATCATGGTTCAAAATCCTTCTTTGTTTTATAAATCATGTAGGCTTCAAATCGAATTTCAACCGTTCAAATTGAAGACTAAGAAGGTATGTATGCTAAAAAAAAAATTTTGGGACAATTAAAGTTAATTTGATCACCCGATGAACAGCTTGATTGGAGCAATACTAGCAAAGAAATTGCAGCTTTCATCACTTCAACAACCATCAAGGGATTTTTTTTTCAATTATTATTTCAAGATCAAGCCTTAGTTTTTTTTTTTTTGAGCGTATCATTCACATATCTTCACTTCGTCACAAAGTTCAATTACTATTTCTCAAGCCACATCAACAAGATTTTTTTGCAGTACTTTGAAGACCTCAGCGTCATTGGTGCCACACCTTGCAGAGAAGTCTACCCCTCTAGCGAAAGATGAATGATTGGATTCAGAAATATCATCATTGCGACATCCACCATAATATTTAAATTTGAAACTTCTCTCATGAGTCCTCAATGATTGAGCTGACTAGGAAAAAGACATTTGGCATGATTTTATTTGAATATCTGGATGTTGCCATTTTTTATGGCAAGCCTATGTCACCCATAATTATAAATTTGAGACTTCTTCAACTTGTTCTCAATGATAGAGTTAACAAGCTTAAAAGTGAGGATTTTTGTTTTTTTTTTTTTTTGAAACTTTGACAAGAGCTACAGTCATGGAACCTTGTGCCCCTTTCAACTTCTTATGGGGTTACCCTTTTTATGCAACAAGTCAATCAACGACAAAGGTCTGTGACTTCAGAAGCAACTTCGTTTTCTTTAATACAAACTTTTTTTATTTATTTTATTTTATTTTATTTTTTTTTTTTAACTTCGGCAATAGCAACGAGCATGGAACCTTGGTGGCCCCTCCATCTTCTTATGAGCTTGCCCCCTTTATGCAATAAGTCAATCAAAGATAAAGATCCGTGACTTTAAAAGCAACTTCATACAAACCCTTTTTTTTTTTTTGTCATATCTTGGTTCTCAATCTCAATGAGATTTAATGACTTGCCCCCTCTAATCGAATTATTGACTAGAACCAAAGCTCACCAATCATGTTTGTTTTTTTTTTTTTTTTTTGAAACTTTCGTAAGAGCAACGAGCATGGAATTTTGTGCTTCCTGCAACTTCTGATGAGCTTGCCCCCTTTAATCGAATTATTAACTAGAACCGAAGCTCACCAATCATGATTTTTTTTTTATTTTTTTTTTATTTTTTTTATTTTTTATTTTTTTGTATATGAGCTTGGTGGTGATGATGACAGACTCAGCATGATGTTGATAAAGTCCGACATCAACAAATTTGATATATTTTTGTTTTTTTGTTTTTGTTTTTGTTTTTGTTTTTGTTTTTGTTTTTGTTTTTGTTTTTGTTTTTTGTTTTTTGTTTTTTTTTTTTTTTTTTGCCTATATAGATAGAGTCATAAAGCAACTTTACTTCTTGCCCCCTTTCTAACAAGGCAATGATGAGACATGAAGCATTAACATTTTTTTATCAACATCCTTTTCACACTCACTTTCAAAGATGGGAGGAGAAGTCAGGTGTCCCACCGGGCGTGCCAGACTTTGTGGGCTCCTTTCTTTCCACCCGGCCTTTAATTGGGATTGACCGGTTAAAAAGCATGGATCACAAATCAAATTTTAATATTTTGTAGACTTCGAGAGATTGTGGGTTCATGACTTCCATTAGGGGCAAGCCCCTAATGTTAATTACCCTGGACATTGTCGCAGGAACCTCCGATTAAAAAAAAATAAGTGTGAATAAGGAAACAAGATGTGACAAATAAATTTCATTCATTTCGATAAACATGGACTTCATTACAAGAAGTTTGGAATTTAATCATCTTGACGCAACAGTGGTCGTAGCTTTTTATCTCCTTCCGACTATTTCGCCGAAAAGCGCGCTTTGACTTTTGTTGACTTTTGGTCTTCGTCAAACTTTGCATCTCGAACATGATTTAGAAAACTTGTGAACTGGTATCTTGGACTTGATTTGACTTTTCATAAGCTTCGGCCTTTAGGCTTGTGAAACTTTTTGCAACTTGTGAACTCTTCAACGCTTTAGCTTTGAGGTTGTTGAGCTCATTTGAAACTTGAGTCTTGAACATTTGATTTTTGCATCTTTTTTATTTGATTTGGAACTTGATTTGAATTTTTAAATGCTTCGGCCTTCAGGCTTGTGAAACTTTTGGAACTTGTGAACTCTTCAACACTTCAGCTTTGAGGTTGTTGAGATCATTTGAAACTTGAGTCTTGAACATTTGACTTTTGTATCTTATATTTGATTTGGAACTTGATTTGAATTTTCATATGCTTCGGCTTTTGTGCTTTTGAAGATTTTAACAACTTATGAACTCTTCAACGCTTTAGCTTTGAGGTCGTTGAGTTCATTTGTTGATTTGCTTGAAACTTGGAACTTGGACATTTGAACTTGCTTCTTGGACATTTGATTTAGATTACAAACTTGATTTCACTTTTATAAGCCTCGGCTATCATGCTTGTGAAGCTCTTTTTTTTCCCTGTAACTTGTGAACTCTTCAACGTTATAACCTTGAGGTCGTTGAGCTCATTTGTTGATTTGTTTGAGACTTAGAACTTGGACATTTTGAATTTGTATATATTTTTTATTTGATTTGAAACTTGATTTGAATTTTCATATGCTTCGGCTTTCATGCTTGTGAAGCTTTTTGCAACTTGTGAACTCTTCAACGCTTTAGCTTTGAGGTTGTTGAGCTCATTTGTTGATTTGCTTGAAACTTCGAATTTGGACATTTTGAATTTGCATTTTTTTTTATCTTGGATTTGATTTGGATTTCAAGCTGTGAATCTCTATGTTGATAAATCACAAACTTGATTTTGACATAATTTGACTTTTGAAAGGCTCCGGCTTTTGTGCTTGTGAAGCTTCCTTCAGGTCTTGACTTGTGAAACTCTTTGAGTCTTTGACTTCTAATATCCTCAGACTCCTGAGCTCAATTGTCGATTCATTTAATTTTTTATGCCTTGACTTATGAAACTCTTTATGTCTTGACTTCTGATGTCTTCAGACTGTTGAGTTCATTTGTCGATTCTTTTTTTATATCTTGACTTGTGAAACTCTTTGAGTCTTGACTTCTAATGTCTTCAGGCTGCTGAGTTCATTTGTCGATTCATTTGATTTCTCTTTTCTTCTTTTTTTTGTCTTGACTTGTGAAACTCTTTGAGTCTCGAGTTCTGATGTCTTGAGACTTCTGAGTTCAATTGTCGAACAATTTGATTTTTTTTATATCTTGACTTGTGAAACTTTTTTGAGTCTTGACTTCTGATGTCTTGAGACTACTAATTTCATTTGTCGATTTGTTTGATTTCTTTTCTTTTTTTTTTATATTTGGTCTTAACTTGTGAAGCTCTTCTGAGTCTTGATTTCTGATGTCTTCAGACTTCTGAGCTCATTTGTCAATTTATTTGATTTCTCTTTTTTTTTTATTTGTCTTGACTTTTGAAACTCTTTGAGTCTCGAGTTCTGATGTCTTGAGACTTCTGAGTTCAATTGTCGAACAATTTGATTTTTTTATATCTTGACTTGTGAAACTTTTTTGAGTCTTGACTTCTGATGCCTTGAGACTACTAATTTCATTTGTCGATTTGTTTGATTTCTTTTCTTTTTTTTTTTTGTCTTGACTTGTAAAACTCTTTGAGTCTTGAGTTCTGATGTCTTAAGACTTCTAAGTTCATTCGTCGAGAGTTGTGAAACTTTTTGAGTCTTGACTTCTGATGTCTTGAGACTGCCGAGTTCATTCACCATTGATTTGATCTTTTTTGCACATCAACAAGGAGTGACCTTTGTGTGATGACTTTAGCTTGCTTATTCTTGGATTGGACTTCAAGTTGTAACCTTGAACTTGATCTCTTTTAATTTTGGAATTTGAGGACTTCGGTATTTGATGCTTGTGGTGGACTTTGGCATTTGATGTTTGTAGAGGATTTCTGCATTTCACGCTTATGGAACCCTTATAACTTTGGACTTGTGCTTTTTTGTCTCTATTTGGAGAAAAGCTTTCTTTCATTTGAGAAAAATCATTCTTTTTTTTTAACTCCCAAGTGTGGCATGTTTTGCACTAGGCCACATTTTGGATCAACATCTTCAAAGAAGAATCCTCAATGACCTCTCTATGAGTGTCAAGAGGTAATGGGGAGGTTCTCTCAAAAAGAGCTATCGCCATGTGTTGGAGCGAGCTGCAAGAGAATTCTTCAAAAGTCTTCATCCACTCTTTCAGCTTGTGTGATTGTCAAGAGGCAATGGAGAGGCTCTCTCAAGGAGAATATACACTCGCCATGCATTGGATATCACAACTAGCTTCAAGAAGGTTTTTTTTTTTTAAGAGTCTTGAATAGCCCATTCGCTTCTGTGATTGTCAAGAGGCAATGGAGAGGTTCTCTCAAAAAGAGCTATCGCCATGTGTTGGAACGAGCTGCAAGAGAGTTCTTCAAAAGTCTTCATCCACTCTTTCAGCTTGTGTGATTGTCAAGAGGCAATGGAGAGGCTCTCAAGGAGAATATACACTCGCCATGCATTGGACATCAAAACTAGCTTCAAGAGGGTCTTTAAAAGTCTTCGATAGCCCATTCACCTCCGTGATTGTCAAGAGGCAATGGAGAGGCTCTCAAGGAGAATATACACTCGCCATGCATTGGACATCAAAACTAGCTTCAAGAGGGTCTTTAAAAGTCTTCGATAGCCCATTCACCTCCGTGATTGTCAAGAGGCAATGGAGAGGCTCTCAAGGAGAATATACACTCGCCATGCATTGGACATCACGGTAGACTTCAGGGGTCTTGTAAAATTACCAAAATGCCCCTCATCTTTGCTAAAAGCCCTTTTTTTCTTTTCCTTTTTTTTTATCTTGTCTTTTTTTATTTAAACCCTCATACTTTTCATCATTTTTTTTTATTTTATCAAATTTTGCAAATAATACCCCAAACTTTCACATTTTCATATTTTTCGTGACTTTTGCAACTAAGCCCTCGAGCTTTCATATTTTCACATTTTTTTCATAATTTTGCATATATGTCCACAAATATTTCATTTTTTTTATTTCTCCATGGATTTTTGCATAAAAGCCCATTTTTTTTATTTTTTTATTTTTTACCAAATTTTGCAACTAAGCCTTTTCTATCAAAAAGTCCAAATATCGAACGATGACATTTCTTAGATTGCATTGAAATGCCAGCCAAAGCATGTTTGAACTCATCATATTAAAAAGTTCAAAAAAAACTAACTAGAATGAAATCTAAAGGCTAAGGCATGAGACAGAGGTTTTGGATTGAGAAAACACATGTTGGCATGTGATGCATAGCAAGGAGTGCATGGTTTGTAAAACAATCCTAGGTTTGGGTCCCACCATGACAAACATTCACATTAGAATAAAATTTAAACATTTTTCATAGGTGCAATTATAACATGTATATATTCATGTATGTTTGGATGGATTTCTATAAGAGCATATACCTCTTTGAAGATGTAAGCACTTCACGAGCTTCTTATGCATGCCTCGAGATTCGTGCTAGGGTTGTGAACATCGTCTTGTATTATTTCCCCGCCGTTGATCTCCTCAGAAGTCGGAGAATAGAACCAACGACGAGGAAATGAGCAGTGTGCATGTTCTTGTGTTGAGCATCATGTCGAGTATCATCACCATCACCATCGCCGAGCGTTTCCACGATATTCTTCTCTTCTTGCATCTTCAAAGTGGAACCTCTTCATCGAAAGCGTGGATGTGGTTGCCGGTGTAGGTTATCCTCATGCCTTCCTTCGCGCTTCATCTCCCCATGCTAAACACGGGCTTCACATCAAGAAGAAAAGGAAAAATGGCCTTGTTTGGGTAAATTAAGATTTTTTTTTTTTTTTTGGGCGGGTCCCACCATGAAAAAGTCAGAGCATCTATTTTTTTTTCTTCCAAACCCCGGACCCCGCCGCCATGGAGAGGAGAGCCCCCAAAAAAATCAAAATCCTCCTTTTCTTATCTCCTTATCCTATTTTTTATCAAGCCCCCTCCTTTTTTTTTTTTTGAATTTTTTTTTAAAAAAAAAACCTCTTCCCTCAACCCAAAGCCCAAGATCCGGGCCTACCACTTCTTGTTGAGATTTTTTAACCAAAAATCTTTTTTTACTCTAATCCTTTTTTTTTTTAATTTGAATTCAGATTTTTTTTAAAATTAATTAATTTAATTTTTTTAAAACTGGATTTTCACCAACAACATGAACAGATTAAAAAAAAATCCAAATTTGAATCTTATCTGGCACACCCCATTGATTATCCAATCTTTTTTATTTGAATTTAATTTAATTTAATTTTTTTATTTTCCTTCTCTTTTTTATTTGGATACTCAAACAAGGATAATTATCCAATTTTTTTTTTTAAAAAAAAATTCGGAATTATTTCTTTTTCTTTATCCGAATAAAATTAAAATATTATTTAAATTAAAACAAATCTCTTTTTTTTTTTTTCTATATAAACAAAGTGCCCCCCTCGTAGTTTCCTCACGCAATCTAGTGAAGAGAGGAAGGTACGAGGATTCTCAAACTTTTGAGTCTTCAACCCAATTGCTTCGAGTTTCAAGGTTAGAATCTAACTCTTGCTCATGATTTCTTGTCAAGAACTTAGTTCATTATTTTTATAGGAAGCAAAATAAAAAATTTTAGGGGATTTGCATGCACATATTTACAATACCACAAACCCTAGCTTCACTTTTATCATGGCACTTTGAACATCATGCACATGTATTTCGTTATATATATTTTTTAAGCCATGTGCTCCTTATTTGTTTCATCATTATATATTTTTTACTTTATTTGGTTTTATTTCCCCTTTTTATTATATATATTTTGCCTTAATTCACCATGAAACACCAGCCATGTTTTTTTATTGACTTATTTTCTTTTCAAACCACCTTCAAACGCCACCTTTCCTTTCTTCTTTTTTTTTATTATTTTCTTTTTTCATTCCACACCCTTTAAAACACCTCTCTTTGATTTTATCAACATCATATTTTTTTGTATATATATTTTTTATTCTTCACCGGACGCCAATCATGCATCACCTTTTTTTTTTTTTTTTTTTTTTTTTTTTGCATCCTGACCATACGCCACCATACATTGCTTTGTTGATTTTTTTTATTATTATTAATTTTTTTTTTTGGGTGCCTAAGAACCATCTCACTTATTTTTATCATTATTTATTTTTTTTTAATTTTTTTTTTTTTAGCATCCAGGCATCATCTTTGAAACACCCTTTTTGACTTTACCATCATTATTATTATTATTTTTTATATCTTTACTGGACACCAACTATGCATCACCCACTTTTTTTTATTTTTATCCATGAACACCATACCCTTTTTCCATCTTTATTATTTTTCATTATTATTATTTTTTTTTAGGTACCTGAAAACCTTCTCCTTCATATTTTTTTTTGCAAAATTTTTACTCAGCATCATCTTTCTTCTTCTTTTTATTTTATTTTATTATTTTTTTATTATAATTATAATTATAATAATAATAATTATTATTATTATTATTATTTGTGGATCCAAACACTCTTCTTTTTTTTTAATCCATACGCGAACGCCATCTCCACCTTTCATCATCTTCAATTTTGCAATCAACCCCCTCTTTTTTTTTAATTTAATTAATTTTTTTTTTTGTTTTTTGTTTTTTTTTTTTTTTTGAAGCTTTTCTTTTCGATGGCTCACTCTACAAAGGGGAAACTAGTAGAGCCTCTTTACAAGCCATCTGATGATCGAGACAAAGCCCCAGACGGGATGTCAATCTCAAGACATTATCCCATCGACTCCAAAAGCTCAGGAAAGCCTATTCGATACCTGGGAAGTGACTTCAACGAGTGGACCAGCATACCAACTGCCTTCCGTGAGATAGGTGAACTAACACCTACTTCTTTTCACAAAGGAAGGGCACAGCAGGTTATATTACTAAATCCATACGAATCCACTCCATCAGACTTCAATTTGGATATACTTAGCCATCGGGTGATTACTGATCCCAAGGCTAGCATATGGGAAGGGAGAAATCCTTTCTATTTTTATACTCCTTACCCACAGAAATACAAAAGATGGGCCTCTGAAGTCATAAAGAAGTCGTCTGAAACTCTCAAAAGGGCAGGTATTTTGGGTGCCGTCGCGATATCAACAGAGCCATATGGATATGAATTATCACTTGTGAAAACTATTGCAGAAACATGGTGTTCGAAGACCAATACATTCATCACTCCCTTTGGAAAAATTGGGATCTCCTTATGGGATCTGAAGTGTATTGGAGGATTGCCTATTATAGGAGAATTCTATGAAGAACATATCCCTCCAAACCATATGCTTTACTCCAAAGAGGCCTATCCCTCCACTTTGAGGGACTTGTTTGACATATACCAATGGATCGCTCAGTTCGTTGCAACAAAAACTGGCAAAGTTTCTCATGTTCATTGGGCAGATTTCTTTTACAAGACTCCACAAGGGAGAAAGAGACCTGGAGGTGATCACGTTCATCCCATTCCTCGAGCCTCAGAAGAATGCAAACTGGCCGCCTTCTTATGCCTATGGCTTTGTCGTTTTGTCATGCCTTGTAGGAGTTCTTTCATTCGTCCTGAAGTATTTGTGATGGCAACTAAACTAGCCAAAGGGACAAGGCTGTCTCTAGCTTCTGCTGCATTGGCTTGTATCTATACCAACCTAGACATCATGACTTCACAACGTAAAGGGTCACAGAATATTTTTGTTCCTTTCCCATGTTATTATTTTTATGGTTGGATTGCAGCTTACTTTCCAGGAAGCTACTCCCGCCTCACGGCTCCTAGTGAGGACCTCAGAAATATAGACGGTTTGCGAGAAATTCCCAGCATGGCCTACATAGCACGTGTAGGAGCAGGCGATTATACTCCCAGAATGGCTCGGGGAATGTTAAGAAATGAAGGATGTCTCAATTGGCGCCCATTTTTCTGTGATGAATTCAAGAGCGAAGGCTGGTATGAAGACTACAAAGAACCCATCGAAAACAAGATGCTCAACACAGTTCAATCAGAATACTTTATGGCCCTTCGTCAGAGCATACTTCCTTTACATTTAAATGATGATATCTTCGCCCAACAATACAATCCGCATAGGTTTGCTCGGCAATTTGGTTACGATCAGGAGTTTCCAAAGGACATTCAAGTGTCGAAGCATCCTCAAAATACTGGCCTCTTGGTAGGTTATTGGTACCACTTTGCGCGAAGAAAGTCTGGATCAAAATTCTATATCCCATCACACGAACGTGCAGGATGTCCTTTATACTTATATGCTCAACAATGGTCAAATCATATACATACATCTTTGAAGACCATCTACAACCATCTTAATGAACAAGACAATCCCTCGCAAAGAAAACGAGATGCTTCTTCCCCTACGGAGTCAAGGCATTCTTCGAAAAAAGCTCGAACTGATGGTACGCCCGTTCATCGCACATCTTTATTACTTTCTCTATTTTCCCCTTCTTCTTTTTTTTTTCATTTATTTGCTTATTTATTTATTTCCCTTTTTTTTAGTTCCCAATCCGAGTAGGAGTGAGGAAGAACGAGTCAACACCTCAAAACCTGAATTTGAACATACAAGTTCGTATTTATTACTATTATTTTTTTTAATTTTTAATTTTTAATTTTTAATTTTTTTGGTGATTTTTTATAAAAAACCACTCCTCAATTTTAGGTTATCATAGAGCTTCTTCTTCAAAGGCAATTCCTTCTGAGCATGACTCCCTATACTCGGATTATGCACATGATGATGATAACTACACACCCTTCCTTGATGTTGACCCCCCAGTGGAAAGCCCTCAAGCAGAAGCTATTCCTTTTACTCAAACCATCCCAAAAAATTCAACTCCAAAAGCTACTCTTGACGATGATAATTCTCTTTCAAGAAGCTCTTTCAAACATGGGGAGGATTGTGCTACAGGAGACACATCTATAAACCCATTTCATCCCCAACCTAGTGACAAAAATCGTATCTTACAAGCCGTTTGGGTAAATAGTTTCATTAAAAAGGTGAAATCATCACAACCTCATGAATGTGAGCCTCTAAGAGAAGAAATCATCAAACTTCATAAAACCATGATGTTGCTTGGGATTAATATTTCGGCCACAAGGGACAAGGTATTTGAAGTGCTTGACATCGCAAAGCTTGTCCAAGACATGAAGGATAAAGAAGAAAATCCCCACATGGAAGAGAAGAAGAAATTAATGGCAAGTGCAAAGTGCATTGAAGAAAAGAAATCAGCCATCATGGTGATAACCCAAAGTATTAATGAGGCTAAGATAAGGCTCACCCAAACACAAAGGAAACTACAAGGGTTGGAAGCCCAAAGAAAGAAGTTGAAAGCTCAAGAAGAAGAAGATATGTACCTCATCAACTCAAGTTTGGACTTATTAAAGTCCATTGCTCCAATAGAAGAAGTAGATGAATCCTTGGCTATTGTCTTAGAAAAACTTAAAGCACTTGGAGGGGGTGATGATCCACACTTATCATCGTCACTTGAAGAACTTCTAGCCAACTTTGAGAGATTGAAGTCGCAACTTTAGTTTAACTCATCTTCTTTTTGTTTTAGACATTAGCTAGTTTATATCTTTGTTAGCTCAATCCAATAAATGGAATGAAATTCCATGTCGTTGTAGTCTTCTTTTTAGTAATAATATTTTGGACTTTCTTTGTGGATATCTCGAGCTTCGCATGTAATCTTTTCAATCTCTTTTCTTCTTCTCTCTTTTTTTTTATTCTTTTGAATGTTGACTTTATACGCATTTGTAAACGTTTTTTTTTTAGCTAAATCTGGAACAATTTAAGAAGCCATTCATCAACTTGATGGTACCAAGGGCGGACAGGAAACCAAACAGGTGTGGTCTTTGAACCTAAAACATTTTATGATGATCAAATGATCTCAAAATCCAATCTCCACCGTCCATGTTGAAGATGAAGACCTTAGGAACAACTGTAAAAATTTTTACCAAGATTGAACATAGTTTGATATGGTGATGCTCAACTTGATGACGAGGTAGCTGAGCAGGAATTTATCCAGATTCTGCCTCTGAATTGCCAAATTTTTTTATAATAGTCATATGAACTTAGAATACAATCTCCACCGTTCATATTGAATATCTGAACACTTTTAGCAGGTAGAAAAAGTTTCAGAATTATTGAAGCTCTTTTGACCATCTGATCTTGAGTTAGAGTTTGAATATAGTTTGATGACAATCATCAATGCATCTTATATACGTTTTTGCTTATTTTATCCTGACGACTGGTGGACTTGAAGCTTGATCGTAATCATTCAAATTAAGCATTGTCAGGTTTAGAATCTTCACAAAAATTTTCAGATCAATCTGAACATGTAGCATGGTCCGATTAACACCTTGATTAACGTTGAGCATAGAGAGACAGAATTCTGAATCATGGTTCAAAATCCTTCTTTGTTTTATAAATCATGTAGGCTTCAAATCGAATTTCAACCGTTCAAATTGAAGACTAAGAAGGTATGTATGCTAAAAAAAAAATTTTGGGACAATTAAAGTTAATTTGATCACCCGATGAACAGCTTGATTGGAGCAATACTAGCAAAGAAATTGCAGCTTTCATCACTTCAACAACCATCAAGGGATTTTTTTTTCAATTATTATTTCAAGATCAAGCCTTAGTTTTTTTTTTTTTGAGCGTATCATTCACATATCTTCACTTCGTCACAAAGTTCAATTACTATTTCTCAAGCCACATCAACAAGATTTTTTTGCAGTACTTTGAAGACCTCAGCGTCATTGGTGCCACACCTTGCAGAGAAGTCTACCCCTCTAGCGAAAGATGAATGATTGGATTCAGAAATATCATCATTGCGACATCCACCATAATATTTAAATTTGAAACTTCTCTCATGAGTCCTCAATGATTGAGCTGACTAGGAAAAAGACATTTGGCATGATTTTATTTGAATATCTGGATGTTGCCATTTTTTATGGCAAGCCTATGTCACCCATAATTATAAATTTGAGACTTCTTCAACTTGTTCTCAATGATAGAGTTAACAAGCTTAAAAGTGAGGATTTTTGTTTTTTTTTTTTTTTGAAACTTTGACAAGAGCTACAGTCATGGAACCTTGTGCCCCTTTCAACTTCTTATGGGGTTACCCTTTTTATGCAACAAGTCAATCAACGACAAAGGTCTGTGACTTCAGAAGCAACTTCGTTTTCTTTAATACAAACTTTTTTTTATTTATTTTATTTTATTTTATTTTTTTTTTTTTAACTTCGGCAATAGCAACGAGCATGGAACCTTGGTGGCCCCTCCATCTTCTTATGAGCTTGCCCCCTTTATGCAATAAGTCAATCAAAGATAAAGATCCGTGACTTTAAAAGCAACTTCATACAAACCCTTTTTTTTTTTTTGTCATATCTTGGTTCTCAATCTCAATGAGATTTAATGACTTGCCCCCTCTAATCGAATTATTGACTAGAACCAAAGCTCACCAATCATGTTTGTTTTTTTTTTTTTTTTTTGAAACTTTCGTAAGAGCAACGAGCATGGAATTTTGTGCTTCCTGCAACTTCTGATGAGCTTGCCCCCTTTAATCGAATTATTAACTAGAACCGAAGCTCACCAATCATGATTTTTTTTTTATTTTTTTTTTATTTTTTTTATTTTTTATTTTTTTGTATATGAGCTTGGTGGTGATGATGACAGACTCAGCATGATGTTGATAAAGTCCGACATCAACAAATTTGATATATTTTTGTTTTTTTGTTTTTGTTTTTGTTTTTGTTTTTGTTTTTGTTTTTGTTTTTGTTTTTTGTTTTTTGTTTTTTTTTTTTTTTTTTTTTGCCTATATAGATAGAGTCATAAAGCAACTTTACTTCTTGCCCCCTTTCTAACAAGGCAATGATGAGACATGAAGCATTAACATTTTTTTATCAACATCCTTTTCACACTCACTTTCAAAGATGGGAGGAGAAGTCAGGTGTCCCACCGGGCGTGCCAGACTTTGTGGGCTCCTTTCTTTCCACCCGGCCTTTAATTGGGATTGACCGGTTAAAAAGCATGGATCACAAATCAAATTTTAATATTTTGTAGACTTCGAGAGATTGTGGGTTCATGACTTCCATTAGGGGCAAGCCCCTAATGTTAATTACCCTGGACATTGTCGCAGGAACCTCCGATTAAAAAAAAATAAGTGTGAATAAGGAAACAAGATGTGACAAATAAATTTCATTCATTTCGATAAACATGGACTTCATTACAAGAAGTTTGGAATTTAATCATCTTGACGCAACAGTGGTCGTAGCTTTTTATCTCCTTCCGACTATTTCGCCGAAAAGCGCGCTTTGACTTTTGTTGACTTTTGGTCTTCGTCAAACTTTGCATCTCGAACATGATTTAGAAAACTTGTGAACTGGTATCTTGGACTTGATTTGACTTTTCATAAGCTTCGGCCTTTAGGCTTGTGAAACTTTTTGCAACTTGTGAACTCTTCAACGCTTTAGCTTTGAGGTTGTTGAGCTCATTTGAAACTTGAGTCTTGAACATTTGATTTTTGCATCTTTTTTATTTGATTTGGAACTTGATTTGAATTTTTAAATGCTTCGGCCTTCAGGCTTGTGAAACTTTTGGAACTTGTGAACTCTTCAACACTTCAGCTTTGAGGTTGTTGAGATCATTTGAAACTTGAGTCTTGAACATTTGACTTTTGTATCTTATATTTGATTTGGAACTTGATTTGAATTTTCATATGCTTCGGCTTTTGTGCTTTTGAAGATTTTAACAACTTATGAACTCTTCAACGCTTTAGCTTTGAGGTCGTTGAGTTCATTTGTTGATTTGCTTGAAACTTGGAACTTGGACATTTGAACTTGCTTCTTGGACATTTGATTTAGATTACAAACTTGATTTCACTTTTATAAGCCTCGGCTATCATGCTTGTGAAGCTCTTTTTTTTCCCTGTAACTTGTGAACTCTTCAACGTTATAACCTTGAGGTCGTTGAGCTCATTTGTTGATTTGTTTGAGACTTAGAACTTGGACATTTTGAATTTGTATATATTTTTTATTTGATTTGAAACTTGATTTGAATTTTCATATGCTTCGGCTTTCATGCTTGTGAAGCTTTTTGCAACTTGTGAACTCTTCAACGCTTTAGCTTTGAGGTTGTTGAGCTCATTTGTTGATTTGCTTGAAACTTCGAATTTGGACATTTTGAATTTGCATTTTTTTTTATCTTGGATTTGATTTGGATTTCAAGCTGTGAATCTCTATGTTGATAAATCACAAACTTGATTTTGACATAATTTGACTTTTGAAAGGCTCCGGCTTTTGTGCTTGTGAAGCTTCCTTCAGGTCTTGACTTGTGAAACTCTTTGAGTCTTTGACTTCTAATATCCTCAGACTCCTGAGCTCAATTGTCGATTCATTTAATTTTTTATGCCTTGACTTATGAAACTCTTTATGTCTTGACTTCTGATGTCTTCAGACTGTTGAGTTCATTTGTCGATTCTTTTTTTATATCTTGACTTGTGAAACTCTTTGAGTCTTGACTTCTAATGTCTTCAGGCTGCTGAGTTCATTTGTCGATTCATTTGATTTCTCTTTTCTTCTTTTTTTTGTCTTGACTTGTGAAACTCTTTGAGTCTCGAGTTCTGATGTCTTGAGACTTCTGAGTTCAATTGTCGAACAATTTGATTTTTTTTATATCTTGACTTGTGAAACTTTTTTGAGTCTTGACTTCTGATGTCTTGAGACTACTAATTTCATTTGTCGATTTGTTTGATTTCTTTTCTTTTTTTTTTATATTTGGTCTTAACTTGTGAAGCTCTTCTGAGTCTTGATTTCTGATGTCTTCAGACTTCTGAGCTCATTTGTCAATTTATTTGATTTCTCTTTTTTTTTTATTTGTCTTGACTTTTGAAACTCTTTGAGTCTCGAGTTCTGATGTCTTGAGACTTCTGAGTTCAATTGTCGAACAATTTGATTTTTTTATATCTTGACTTGTGAAACTTTTTTGAGTCTTGACTTCTGATGCCTTGAGACTACTAATTTCATTTGTCGATTTGTTTGATTTCTTTTCTTTTTTTTTTTTGTCTTGACTTGTAAAACTCTTTGAGTCTTGAGTTCTGATGTCTTAAGACTTCTAAGTTCATTCGTCGAGAGTTGTGAAACTTTTTGAGTCTTGACTTCTGATGTCTTGAGACTGCCGAGTTCATTCACCATTGATTTGATCTTTTTTGCACATCAACAAGGAGTGACCTTTGTGTGATGACTTTAGCTTGCTTATTCTTGGATTGGACTTCAAGTTGTAACCTTGAACTTGATCTCTTTTAATTTTGGAATTTGAGGACTTCGGTATTTGATGCTTGTGGTGGACTTTGGCATTTGATGTTTGTAGAGGATTTCTGCATTTCACGCTTATGGAACCCTTATAACTTTGGACTTGTGCTTTTTTGTCTCTATTTGGAGAAAAGCTTTCTTTCATTTGAGAAAAATCATTCTTTTTTTTTAACTCCCAAGTGTGGCATGTTTTGCACTAGGCCACATTTTGGATCAACATCTTCAAAGAAGAATCCTCAATGACCTCTCTATGAGTGTCAAGAGGTAATGGGGAGGTTCTCTCAAAAAGAGCTATCGCCATGTGTTGGAGCGAGCTGCAAGAGAATTCTTCAAAAGTCTTCATCCACTCTTTCAGCTTGTGTGATTGTCAAGAGGCAATGGAGAGGCTCTCTCAAGGAGAATATACACTCGCCATGCATTGGATATCACAACTAGCTTCAAGAAGGTTTTTTTTTTTTAAGAGTCTTGAATAGCCCATTCGCTTCTGTGATTGTCAAGAGGCAATGGAGAGGTTCTCTCAAAAAGAGCTATCGCCATGTGTTGGAACGAGCTGCAAGAGAGTTCTTCAAAAGTCTTCATCCACTCTTTCAGCTTGTGTGATTGTCAAGAGGCAATGGAGAGGCTCTCAAGGAGAATATACACTCGCCATGCATTGGACATCAAAACTAGCTTCAAGAGGGTCTTTAAAAGTCTTCGATAGCCCATTCACCTCCGTGATTGTCAAGAGGCAATGGAGAGGCTCTCAAGGAGAATATACACTCGCCATGCATTGGACATCAAAACTAGCTTCAAGAGGGTCTTTAAAAGTCTTCGATAGCCCATTCACCTCCGTGATTGTCAAGAGGCAATGGAGAGGCTCTCAAGGAGAATATACACTCGCCATGCATTGGACATCACGGTAGACTTCAGGGGTCTTGTAAAATTACCAAAATGCCCCTCATCTTTGCTAAAAGCCCTTTTTTTCTTTTCCTTTTTTTTTATCTTGTCTTTTTTTATTTAAACCCTCATACTTTTCATCATTTTTTTTTATTTTATCAAATTTTGCAAATAATACCCCAAACTTTCACATTTTCATATTTTTCGTGACTTTTGCAACTAAGCCCTCGAGCTTTCATATTTTCACATTTTTTTCATAATTTTGCATATATGTCCACAAATATTTCATTTTTTTTATTTCTCCATGGATTTTTGCATAAAAGCCCATTTTTTTTATTTTTTTATTTTTTACCAAATTTTGCAACTAAGCCTTTTCTATCAAAAAGTCCAAATATCGAACGATGACATTTCTTAGATTGCATTGAAATGCCAGCCAAAGCATGTTTGAACTCATCATATTAAAAAGTTCAAAAAAAACTAACTAGAATGAAATCTAAAGGCTAAGGCATGAGACAGAGGTTTTGGATTGAGAAAACACATGTTGGCATGTGATGCATAGCAAGGAGTGCATGGTTTGTAAAACAATCCTAGGTTTGGGTCCCACCATGACAAACATTCACATTAGAATAAAATTTAAACATTTTTCATAGGTGCAATTATAACATGTATATATTCATGTATGTTTGGATGGATTTCTATAAGAGCATATACCTCTTTGAAGATGTAAGCACTTCACGAGCTTCTTATGCATGCCTCGAGATTCGTGCTAGGGTTGTGAACATCGTCTTGTATTATTTCCCCGCCGTTGATCTCCTCAGAAGTCGGAGAATAGAACCAACGACGAGGAAATGAGCAGTGTGCATGTTCTTGTGTTGAGCATCATGTCGAGTATCATCACCATCACCATCGCCGAGCGTTTCCACGATATTCTTCTCTTCTTGCATCTTCAAAGTGGAACCTCTTCATCGAAAGCGTGGATGTGGTTGCCGGTGTAGGTTATCCTCATGCCTTCCTTCGCGCTTCATCTCCCCATGCTAAACACGGGCTTCACATCAAGAAGAAAAGGAAAAATGGCCTTGTTTGGGTAAATTAAGATTTTTTTTTTTTTTTTTGGGCGGGTCCCACCATGAAAAAGTCAGAGCATCTATTTTTTTTTCTTCCAAACCCCGGACCCCGCCGCCATGGAGAGGAGAGCCCCCAAAAAAATCAAAATCCTCCTTTTCTTATCTCCTCATCCTATTTTTTATCAAGCCCCCTCCTTTTTTTTTTTGAATTTTTTTTTAAAAAAAAAACCTCTTCCCTCAACCCAAAGCCCAAGATCCGGGCCTACCACTTCTTGTTGAGATTTTTAACCAAAAATCTTTTTTTACTCTAATCCTTTTTTTTTTTTTAATTTGAATTCAGATTTTTTTTTAAATTAATTAATTTAATTTTTTTAAAACTGTATTTTCACCAACAACATGAACAGATTAAAAAAAAATCCAAATTTGAATCTTATCTGGCACACCCCATTGATTATCCAATCTTTTTTATTTGAATTTAATTTAATTTAATTTTTTTATTTTCCTTCTCTTTTTTATTTGGATACTCAAACAAGGATAATTATCCAATTTTTTTTAAAAAAAAAAATTCGGAATTATTTCTTTTTCTTTATCCGAATAAAATTAAAATATTATTTAAATTAAAACAAATCTTTTTTTTTTTTTCTATATAAACAGTGAGTAACTAATTCCTCTTGGGATATATATCTGTGAGGAATACTCTGCCAAAAAATGATTGGAAAGTCAAAAGAAAAATCATCATAAGGGAAATTTAATATTCTGAGTATTCTTTAGATATCAAGATCACACAACATGATGATGGAAGGTGGGTGATATTTATATGCCACATGTTCAAATCATAAGGATATTAATGATGCAAACGTACATGAAGATATTTAACTCTTTGGAGCATGTATTTCCCCCAAAATTATTTTTTAAAAAAATTCAATAAAACCACTGTATAACATAATAGTATTTTGGGAGTTTTTGGGACTTGAGGAGGTATGTACCTCGTTTTTTTTGTTTTTTTCATCTCTTTTTTTCATCTCTTCTTTATATTTATCTCTTTGTCTAGATGGTGTAATTCTTATAGTATTTTTTAAATTACAATAGTATTTTTTTTTTCTCTCTTTCAACACAAAATAAGGATTAAAAACACTAAAAAAAGGTGAGAGATTGTGAAATTATATATATAATTTGTGGTTCCTTTGTCCATTTGCTCATGAGTTTAGGCCACCTCGTATTCACTAATTTTTTTTTAAAAAATAAAATTTTATGCTAACCAAATGCAAGGTCTGTGAAAATTTAGGGGATTTTTCTATTAAAATACAAAAAACCAAAGAACTTTATGGTTCATGCCCAAAATATAACAAATTATTCATATGGTATTGTTGTGGGCCTTGTGGCTCTGCATGAGTTTAGGCCACCTCATATGGTTCTTTGGCATCTACTCGAGACCTTCCTCTCTGCATGATCTGTGGGGAAGATGGCGCTCACAGTTCAGGAAACCCCTGTCTCTTTTTTGGGACCTCCTTTTGAGGGCTACCATCTGGAACATTTGGCTTGAGCGAAATGCGCGCATTTTAATTCTACTTGTGCTCCTGCTGTTTCTATCATTGTTAAAATTATTCATATGGTATTGTTGTGGCTCTCTGCAGTTCATGATGCTAAAAGAGCTAAGTTGGAGGATCCAATGAAAAAGATTAAGAGAAGCCTGGAGTTCTTCTCGACCAGGGACAATGTTGTCCCCATGGAGCAGCCTTCCTCCTCGAGAGAGTAGCGTTGACGGCTTCGCTCTGAGAGGGGTTTGCTCTCAGGCTCCTCTCTCTCCCTCTCTCTTGTCCTTTTGTTTTGTGTTTCCGTGTGGGCTCTGTCCCCCACCTCTGGTGGGGGTGTAGCTGTTTCTGTGTTGTTCTTTTGCTCTTTTAATGAATTGTGGTTTATCCACCTTTTTCAAAAAAAAATATATATATATAACAAATTTATCCAAGGAGATAATTAATTTTCTGGAATTGATATTTTACAACGATTTGCTCTCAATTTCAATACCTTCCTTGGTACTAAAAGCACACCTCAAATCAAGTGCTGTCATTTAGTATACCATTTGGCATGGCATATATAATATTATAGTTAAACTATAATAATATAGTTTATGACGACGTGCATTTCACGGAATTCAGCTCCAACCAACGTTAAAACATCTTGAATTCGTTGTTAGTCAATACTAATTAACATAGTCTAAACTCTAGCATAGTAGCACCTAGCAAACAGGATGATCACAAGACCGGAAAGTGAGGAAGCTGGACCCTCACTGTGTCCCTCTTTTCCTAAGGTTCTCGCTTGGCACAACTAACTAGGTCCGGATCGAAGTTGCAAAGTCCAACAATCCCCAAGCTCCACATCCTTTTGAGTTTTGAGCCTATCTCTCCACTCAACTGATAAAGCTGTTGAGAGTCTCTAACAAGTAAACATACAATGGGGAACTGTGGATTCAGAGGTTTTGGAGAGATGGATAAGTTGACGATGATAAAAGTGGTGACATACAACGGTGGAGTGATGGAGCTGCAACCACCAGTGACTGTGGAAAACATCACCAATGGTTTTCCAGGGCACGGTGTCTTTAAAGACCAAGATCTTCTTTCCAAACCACTCATGCACAATGAAGAGCTATCTCCTGGTGAAGTATACCATCTCCGGCCACTTAATAGTGTCTCACTCCGTGCACTCCCATCGGTTGTGGCGCCGTATCGTGTGTCGTTCGACCAGGAAGGGATTTGGAGGTGTCAAGATATGGACATGCATCAGAAGTGCATGCAAAGTGGAGGTTCTAGCCGGGTCTGGAAGGTTAAGTTGGTTATTAGTCCGGCGCAGTTGAGTGAGATCTTGGCGCATGAGTCGCGGACTGAGGCGCTGATCGAGAGCGTGAGGATGGTGGCTAAGTGTGGTCATGGGTCGATGTCGACGTCGGTGGCGAGCTCGGATCAGTGGAGCTTGGCTAGCAGCCGGACGGGTCGCTTGGAGGCCGGGGCTTGAAAGTGAGTTGTAGGATACTTGTACTTGTAATGTAGAGTCTTCTTGTTCTGGTTTAGAGCAAAAAAAAAAAAAAAAAAAGCCTTGCTTTTTGGGGTGTGTGTGCGTGTCAATTCACTGGGCGCATTTGGTAAGGTGGTCGTTGCTTTGCTGCTGAGTTGTGCTTTGTTTGGGTGGAATTATAAGGTTGCATGTGGAGCTGTCCTTAATTGTTTCCTTTGGTGTCTTTCTTTTTTCTTGGGAAGATGAATGGAGATTAAAGAGGGAAAAGAACAAAATAAAGAGGGGCCGAGCTCAATGTAATCTTGGAAGGGAATGTGTTGCGGAGGATGAGGATTATAGAGACAATGTCGATCCACACTTACGATACATCTGACATTTATCCACATTTAAATGAAGCATTTGATGGTGGATGAAATTAAATGATTGTAAATTATTAAATAAATAAGCATTAGCATAAAGACAAAGATTCATGTGAAAAACAAGCAATATTTAAAAAATAAAAAATAGAAGACTAGTCAGCCACAATTTTTTATGAAAAAAAGTATAAATCGCATTATATTGCTAACAAAACAGCAAAACAAATACAAAGAACAACAAGACATGGAGAAGAGGACAAACTAAATGGAACATATAAAAAAAACAACCAGAAAACGATACACAAAACTTGCATTGTGAAATAGAAGAAGGAAGACATTCTTATGGAATAGGGTACTCAGCCGTCTACCAGCCTTCATATCTTGTATCTCGTATAAGATGGTGGTGCTACCTTTTTCTGGTTTGATAAGTGGTTTAACAATTGTACACCTGCGTTCCTTTGGCCGGAGTTATAGAGTTTCTAAACACCCTTTTGGAACCTTACGGGATCTCAACACCTTTTTGCAAACCTTCTCAATCCACGTACACCCAATAATCACTGAGAAGTTAGCAAAAACCTTATATTTTGATCAAAGGTCCAGTGATAGCAAAAGGTGGTGCCTAATAGCGAATGGACATTTCTTCACCAAATCCTTTTATACCTTTCTTAATCATAGCGGTACAATTTGCCAAATGACACGATTAATCTGGAAATGCATCTGCCCTCAAAAAATCAATCTTTTCAACTGTGGATAACCACATACTTACTTTAAAATATCTAGCATTTAGAAGATGCAATCTGTTGCCTATTACAACTTGTGTGCTTTGTCAAGCGGCTAATGAGTCAACATATCACTTGTTCCTCCAATGCCCCACAGCCAATCGCATATGGAGCTTCATTGCCCATTTGTTTTGGTTTTCTAACGCCTCTAGCTTCCTTCAAGAGCTATGGGGGTGTGTCGAGTTCCCATCTCTCTCTTTTTATAAGGGATGCTAGGGATATGGTTATTAAGGCTATTATTTGGAATATATAGCTAGAACGAGATGCTCATATTTACAATGATAAATTCTCATTGCATGCATCAATTATTGTTATAGTTATTCATATGTTTTTATCGTGGATTGATCCAGCTTTAGAGACCAAGAAGGTAAAATTGGAGGACTCTGCTGCCTCAGCAAAGCACAGCTTGGAGTTTCTAGAGACCCAAATGGATTCAGGTGATCATTTCAAGGGAGCAACCTAATCTTGAACTATCGCAGCCTACTGGAAAATTGCTCCTTTTGTGTTTTTCTTGTTTTGGTCCTTCTGTAAAGTCATGGTTATAATCGCCATAGGTTTTGCATTACTGTTTGTCTTTTAGATTCACTCTAGTGGATTACGTTTTGCCCCTACCACCACCGCCCCCACTTGAACCATTTTCGTCACCCACCCTATTCAAATAGTAGTATTTTAAATATCATAACCGCCAGCATAGTTTTCTTCATGCCCCTTCCTACTTGGCCAATTTATTTTTTCTTATATTATATAATTATAACCGTAAAGATATATGCCACCAACTAAAATTGAGAAAAAAATTTTAGTGACCCCAATAATGTAATACCCTGAATCTTTGGATACCGGTAAGAAAAACGTATTCAGGGTATTACCGTAGTGGCAGTAAGATTCTTCTATAGAGCATTTTGTTGAGAAACCCAAGTGGAAAGAACAAGGATCTTTTTATAAGAGTTTATATAAGATTTTGGATTCACAAGTAATTAAAAAGGGTTGATCTGAACTGTTTCCAGAGATTAAGGAGTGAAAGATAAGTTTGCAGGGACCTTTTGGACATACTGTTTCATGATTCAGGGATCACTGGTGAAGTTTTTAGGGACCGTTTTGTAATAAATGTAATGTTCAGGGACTAACAGTGATTTTCGGCAGAAAACTTAATTTAGGGAAAAGTTTGGAAATTTGCTGGTTTGGGCTTTCATCTTCTTCTTTCTTGCTACAGTATCCCAAAAAAAAAAAGGAAAGAAAAGAAAAGAATGGAAATTGGAGATTTTGGAGGAGTGAAACTTGGAGATCGTCGGAGGGAGCTCGCCGGAGGGATGGTTTGGCTTGGTAAGAATCCTTGTGGGTGTATTTTTCATGAGTGTGTATGTGTGTATGCATGTATGTATATATGGTTGATTTGATGAAGAAGATGATGGATTTGAGTAGGAAATCATGATTAATGGTTGTAGTTGATGAATGCTTTAAATTTCTTTGGATTAATCCTTGTATTTGAGATTGAACCTTGCTTGGAATGATGAAGAGATTTTCGGATTTACTGTATATCACTGTAGCACCGAGATTAGGATTTGTTTTGGGTTAATTAAGAGATGATGATGATGATTTAGATGCTAATGAAGATGGTTGGATGAAACTGGTTGGGTTTAACCATGTTGTTTTGGTTGGATCAAGTCAAGTGGGATTGATTGAGTTTAAATTGATTTGGTTGAGTTGGTTTGATCAAATCAAGTGAAGTGGGTTTGGATGAGAAGTAAATTTGGTTGGGTTCAACTGAACCAAGCTGGTTCAAGAGAATTGTATAAGAATTGAACTTGGTTCAGTGTATTTATGATTGGTTCAGGTTGGTTCAGGAAGGGTTTGGCCCAAATTGATTGGGTTTAAGTGCAATTGGAGACCATTGTGATTATGCAAGGTCTAGTTTTAACCGATTGGAGTGAGTGGGCCCAATTAGAGAGTTTGTTATTGGTTTCTTGTAATTTCTTTTGGGGTCAGTTATGTCTTTAGGTTGTTATCTGTATTTATTTTATTATGTTATTCTGTTAGGTGTTGATCAGGCTTGGGAGAGAGTTCCAGGTTTAGTAAAAAACCCAAGGGAGACCAGGTGAGTTGGTAGTGACAATTATTTTAAATAATTGGTAAATTATTATTATTATTTTGAAGTGATTATTTGATAGCTAGTAAATTGGAAATATTTGTTTAATTATTTCATTTTATTATGTTTATTCACATATATTGGTAAATTATACTTATATGGATACATGGCTATCGTATTGATACATCCAGTTTTGTATAATTATACGTATTTTAAACAATGGAAATACATGTGCATATGATTTAATCATTCATTTAATGTATTTATTTTAATGGTTATGAGTACCGTGATTTTGAGATGATTTGTGAAACCATGTATGCGTATTTAAATGATTTTAGCGGCAATGTTTGTGGAATTGGTTTTCATTCCTGGTATAGGAATGGTATTATGGATCTGGATTTTACTGGTGTTATGTATGGACTGTACTGTAAAGCTTGTACAAATTTTATGGTGGTATCTTTCTGCAGTAGGTGGTCTCCACGGCCAGCCTTTTGAGGTGGCGTGCTAGACTGATTATTATCTACGAGGGTCAGGTTCAGGTGGGAGTGTAGAGCCCTGACTAGATATTCATCAGGTAGCCGGAGTCACCAACCGGTGAACCGATGGGTCAACGTCAAGGGCATGAGTACTTTGACGGCTCTGAACCTAGCCATGGCCATGGCGAAGGTTTAGAGAGGTTTCTAGACCATTTCATGCTGGGTGCGTATTGGGGGTTGAGTATGTTTTTCAGATGTTGTTTTGGATTGTGATGAGAGGGCGAAGCCAAGCTGTCGTTCTTAGGAGGGCAGTCTCTCACAAAATGTTATATTTTCTTAGAAATTGATTTATGATGAATTTATGTTTTAAAAGTTCTTTAAATTGGTATTCTGCCAAAATTTTAGTATTTTGGAGAGTTTGGAAATTATTTGAGAAAAGTGATGTTTATATTTTATATGCGCTGTATTTAATTATTCGAAATTATTGAGCCACTATCGACCAACTGAAATGTGCTGCAGTTGCAGGAGCAGGACCCCACTAGATTGCTTGTAGAGCCAGTCAGGGCTGAGTTCAAGGTTGCAGTGGGACCCTATCTTTCTATTGTTGGTGTCGTGATTTGTAGCGGTTGTACCCGTATGTTCGAGTGATTGTGATTATTGTATTCGTGTATTTGAACCTGTAGTTTGTTTAAAAGTTGTTATTAATTGATTTGTAAGTCTGATTTGGTTTGTCAAGTGTGTTAGTTTTCCAGTTAAAAGAAATTTTAACTGATGGGTGCCACATTTACCTCGGTAGAAGGGGTGGGTGTGACAAATCATATATTATATTTATTAATAAATTAAAATTACAATAAATGGTTTTTTATTTAAATAATTAAAATACAAAGTATAACTAAAAGTTTAAAACACTAAATATATATATATAACAAAAGTCACAAGTATAATCCCATAAGGGGTGTCAAAGGATAAACAAGTACATTGGTGGATCAATTACAGTGGTTTAACAATCTTCTAACGATTTATTAAATTGGACAGACGTTACATGGGGCGATTAAAGGTCTACCATGTGCACACCCAAAATATATTTTAAGAACCAAACCAAGTTAATAAATCCTCATGCCATACAATTATGGAGGGAAAAAATCAATATACTCCTATGAGGGGTCTGAGAACCGTGAACACTTTGATTTGCAAATTACGCAAATTTTAAATTATATATATATATATATATATATATATATATATATATATATATATATATATATATATATATATATATATATATATATATATATATATATATATATGGACATATAAATAAATTCTTATTGGGGAAAGATGGGGCAAGGTGAAGCAAACTTAAAACCAAAACTGTCTAACCCCGCATCCCAAAAAAAAAAAAAAAAAATCCCGGTTGCACTCTGATCGGGTTGGAAACTACAAATCGATTCAATTTTTACCATCCCTAAACAGAATGCTGGGTGGACATTAATGAAATATCGCTAGGTCTGCTGGAAGTGAAGAAGAGTGACATAAGATAGGTTTGAAGAAAAAGTGGCATGCAAGAGACGTCAACCAGAGATGGTATCCTCCCTCCACAACACCATGGATAGCATCAAAAGTATTAACTAACACCGGAGTTGTAATACCCTGAACCTTTGGATACCTGTTGGAAAGTATATTCAGGGTATTATAACAGTTACAGTAAGAAATTTTTCCTGCAGATCAATTTTTCAGAAAAACCCAAGAGGGAATAACAAGGACCTTGTTGTAAGAGTTCATATAAGATTTTGGGTTTAAAAGTAATTAAAAAGGACTTGATCAAAACTGTTTCCAAAAACCAAGGACTGAAAAGAAATTCTACAGGGACTTTTTGGAAATGTTATTTCATGATTCAGGGACTGTTGGTGAAGTTTTCAGGGACCTTTTTGTAATAAATGTGATTTTCAGGGACTAATGCCAAATTTTCGGCTAAAATTTAATGGAGAGAAAAGTCTGGAATGTCCTCATCACTTCATCTTCTTCTTCATACTTGCTACAGTAACCCGAGAGGAAAAAAAAAAAAAAAAAAAAAAGAAAAAGAGAAAGAAGAAATGGAGGTTTTAAAGGGAGATTTGGAGATCGCCGGAGAGAGAGTTCACCGGAGTGGGGCATCCTTGGTGAGTAATCTTTTTATGAGTTTTATTTTGGTTGAGATGTATGTATGTATGTATGTATGTGTTGTTGGTTTAATGGAGATTAAAAAACGATGGATTTTATGAAGGAATGTTGATGGAGTAGATGAAAATGATGATTTTGTGTTGAAAAATTTCTTGTATTGGAGATGGATTTGGCTTGAAATGGTAGAGAAATTTTCGGTCTACTGTAGATTTACTGTAGCACCGAGATTATGGTTTGGTTTGGTTAATTAAATTGATTAAGTTGTTGATGATGATTAAGGTGTTAATGAAGCTGGTTGGGTTTAACCAAGTTGTTTTGATTGGATGAGAATTGGAATTGGTTAAGTCAAATTGATTTGGTTGGATCAAGTCAAGTGGGAATTGGTTGAGTTTAAATTGAGTTGGTCTAGGCTTGATCAAATCAAGTTGAGATGGGTTTGGACTTGGTTCAGGTGTTGGCTTAATTGGTTTGGGCTGAACCAATTGAAGGAAATTGGGTTCAGTTGAACCAAGTTGGTTCAACAGGGAATTATATAAGAATTTGATTGGTTTAATGTTGGTTGGTTTAAATTGAACTTGGTTGAGAGAAATTGTGGTTGGTTCAGGAGGGTTTAGCCCAAATTGAGGCGGTTTAAGAGCAATTGGAGACCGGTATAAATATGCGAGGTCGGGTTTTAACCGATTGGAGTAAGTGGGCCAATTAGAGAGTCTGTTACTTGTTTATTATAATTTCTTTTGGGTTAAGTTGTGTATTTATTTTGTTATATGTATTTATTTTATTTTGTTACCCCGATAGGTATTGTCCAGGCTTAGGAGGGAGTTCCAGGTCTAGCAAGAAACCCAAGGGAGACCAGGTGAGTTGGTAGTGGCTATTATTTTTGAATAAATGGTTAAATATTATTATTATTATTATTTTGAATAATCAGTAATTGTGATTATTATGAAATCATTATTTAACAGCTAGTATTTTGGAAATTATTATTTAATTATTTTATTTTACTATGTTTAATTGTGTATATTGTTAAAAGATACTTATATTTATTTGTCGTTGACTTGTCATGACCATCGTATTGATTTGTATTTTTCGTATAATTATACATATCTTCAAATAGTGGAAATACGTATATATATATGATTTAATCATTTTGGAAACAACTGTTTGATTATATCATTTTATTATGTTTGATTATGTATAATGGTGAATGATGCGTATATTGAAATATTGGCAATCGTATTTATACATCCGTTTGGTATAATTATACGTATTGTTGAATAGTGAAACTACATGTACGCATGATTTTAATTTTCATTGCAAGTATTTATTTTAATGGTTATGTGTACCGTGATTTTGAGATGATATGTGAAAGCTTTATATGCGTATTTAAATGATTTTACCGACAATGTTTGTGGAACTGGTACTATGCATGTGTTGTACTGTGGATGTTGTTCGGATTTGGATGGTGACTACGGACTTTAGTCCGACACTGCAGTGTGGGGTCCCACGGTCCGGCCTGATGGGAGGCGGCGTGGTTAACCCTGAGTTTAACCCTGGTCAAGAGGTGCGCGGAGCCATTGACAGGGTTTGGTTCTGTTGAGAAACCCGGGGTCACCACACGGGGATCTCAGTGGCCAACGTTAAGGTTACGAAGACCTTGATGGCTCTCAACCTAGTCGCGACGGCGGCTAAGTCTGGGAGGGTTTTTAGGCCAATGTTGTTTTAAAATGGTTTTATAGTTTGATTTTGCAAAAGATGTTTTGAATTGTGATGAGGGGGCGAAGCCCAGCTGTCGCTCTTAAGAGGGCAGTCTCTCACAAAAACTTATATTTTTTTTTTTTGAAAAATTTATTTGATGCCGATTTATGATGAATTTATGTTTTTAAACTCTTTAAAGTCTTATTTTTTTTCCAAAATTCTAGTGTTCTAGAAAGCTTGGAAATTATTTGAGAAAATTGATGTTTATATCTACTTTATATACGCAAAATTTAATTATTTGAAATTATTTAGCCACTACCGACCAACTGAAATGTGCCACAGTTGCAGGAGTAGGACCCTGATAGATTGCCTGTGCGAGTAGAGAGCCAGTCAGGGCTTAGTTCAGAGTTCAGTGGGTCCCTTTCCTTTCTATTTTGTTGTTATGATTGTGTAGCGGTTGTACTCGCATGTGGAGTACCTACGAGTGTTATATTTGTGTATTTGAATTTATAGTTTGTTTAAAAAAAAATATTGTTAATAGAGTTTTGTAAGTTAATTTGGTGTTTCAGGAGTGCTAGTTTTCCAGTTAAAAGAAATTTTAACTGATGGGTGCCACATTTACCTCGGTAGAAGGGGTGGGTGTGACATCTTTTGGTATCAGAGCTGTAGGTTGAGATATCTCTGGTTGGTAGAGATCACGGGTTGTGATCTGAGCCTAAGTTGAGAAGTCAAAGTCTAAGTTAGAGATTTAGTAGTGATTAGACTGTAGAGTAAGGGCCCAGTAGAAATTTGTGAGACTCTCCAATCGGGTTAAAGCCTAGGTTGCATATCACAAATGAGGGCTAATAGTAGGTTTTGACATTTGAGACAGAGAATTGAGCTTGGCACTGTGATCAGAATCACGGGTTGTGATATTTTTCAGAGTTGGTTTTATTCCAAATAAGTTAACCTGAATATGCCAAAGAAGAGTGTTTGGTGTGCTTCATGTTGACTGGCTTGTAGTGAATTGCAGGATGATTTGAAAGGTGCTTTGGACATACCCGTGCTTAAGATATGGGATTTAGCACGTGGATAACCAGTCTTCTTTATCACCTTGCTGTGTTTCTTAAAAGGTGTGTCACAACGTGACATTGATTCGAGTTTTGATTTGTCAGACTTTGGACGTATTATAACCAGCTCCTCTGTGTGGTTTAGTCGTGTTTAAATAGAGGAGAAGATCAGACTTTCCTTTTTCATCAGTGAAATTTTGAGTGTCATAAGAATTTTTGAGTAATGGAACCAAGGCGATTGAGACGTCTGAGACGAGGACCTCCTACAATGTCCAATGGAGAAAGAGTGGAGAGATATTTCTTGGAGGAGCAGCTGAGAGAGGAAGAAGAGCAGAGAAGAGAAGAGGAGGAACAGAGGAGGAGAGAGGAAGAGCGAAAGAGGGAAGAAGAGAGTGAAAACCGGACTGACGCTCAAGTACCCTCTAGCTCCACTCTTGTTGCCTCAGCATCTTCTAGTTCTACTACTATGCCTGGTAACCATGAGCAAGTCATGACTGATGTTTATGTCCCACGATCTCGTTATGTGGTGAGCATGAATATCAGAGATTTTAGCTCTATAGTTGCTTCAGAGTTGAGGAATATTTACATGGAACGTTTTCACCTTGATGAGACACACATGCCAGAATTGAGAAGGAGGTATGGAGTTCCTGAAGAGTTTGCAACGGCATATGATGATGCCCATGCAGTTCTTAACTATGGTGCAGCAGTTGAGCAATGGAACCGGGAAAGGTTGCACCGCTATCGTAGACAAGAGTGAAGTTCAGTACTTGTTTGAGGACTTGTGAATAGTGGAATAACCTATTTGTATTATCGCATGTGTGCTTGAGATGTTTGTACTCCATCAGTGTATCTTCAGTATGCTTTATTCCTACTTTGTGAATAAGAAGTTGCTTTTCTCTTGGATTGTGGAAAATTGCAAGACTGTTTTATTATTTGAGTGCTGGAGATAAGGAAATCAGAGCAGCGCAGCGGAAGAGTGTTGTATACCGTGTACAACATTGTATAAGAGATATCAGGTTTACTTTGATCATCAGCAGATACCTGATTGTATCTTCAGAGGATTTTTGTGTACTGTTGAGTAAATTTGGAACAAGAGAACAAAGGTTGGAACAAGTGAATTCAGTGGTGTCAGATTTATGCATGCCAAGGAAATTTCGAGGACGAAATTTTCTTAAGGGGGAAGGATTGTAATACCCTGAACCTTTGGATACCTGTTGGAAAGTATATTCAGGGTATTATAACAGTTACAGTAAGAAATTTTTCCTGCAGATCAATTTTTCAGAAAAACCCAAGAGGGAATAACAAGGACCTTGTTGTAAGAGTTCATATAAGATTTTGGGTTTAAAAGTAATTAAAAAGGACTTGATCAAAACTGTTTCCAAAAACCAAGGACTGAAAAGAAATTCTACAGGGACTTTTTGGAAATGTTATTTCATGATTCAGGGACTGTTGGTGAAGTTTTCAGGGACCTTTTTGTAATAAATGTGATTTTCAGGGACTAATGCCAAATTTTCGGCTAAAATTTAATGGAGAGAAAAGTCTGGAATGTCCTCATCACTTCATCTTCTTCTTCATACTTGCTACAGTAACCCGAGAGGAAAAAAAAAAAAAAAAAAAAAGAAAAAGAGAAAGAAGAAATGGAGGTTTTAAAGGGAGATTTGGAGATCGCCGGAGAGAGAGTTCACCGGAGTGGGGCATCCTTGGTGAGTAATCTTTTTATGAGTTTTATTTTGGTTGAGATGTATGTATGTATGTATGTATGTGTTGTTGGTTTAATGGAGATTAAAAAACGATGGATTTTATGAAGGAATGTTGATGGAGTAGATGAAAATGATGATTTTGTGTTGAAAAATTTCTTGTATTGGAGATGGATTTGGCTTGAAATGGTAGAGAAATTTTCGGTCTACTGTAGATTTACTGTAGCACCGAGATTATGGTTTGGTTTGGTTAATTAAATTGATTAAGTTGTTGATGATGATTAAGGTGTTAATGAAGCTGGTTGGGTTTAACCAAGTTGTTTTGATTGGATGAGAATTGGAATTGGTTAAGTCAAATTGATTTGGTTGGATCAAGTCAAGTGGGAATTGGTTGAGTTTAAATTGAGTTGGTCTAGGCTTGATCAAATCAAGTTGAGATGGGTTTGGACTTGGTTCAGGTGTTGGCTTAATTGGTTTGGGCTGAACCAATTGAAGGAAATTGGGTTCAGTTGAACCAAGTTGGTTCAACAGGGAATTATATAAGAATTTGATTGGTTTAATGTTGGTTGGTTTAAATTGAACTTGGTTGAGAGAAATTGTGGTTGGTTCAGGAGGGTTTAGCCCAAATTGAGGCGGTTTAAGAGCAATTGGAGACCGGTATAAATATGCGAGGTCGGGTTTTAACCGATTGGAGTAAGTGGGCCAATTAGAGAGTCTGTTACTTGTTTATTATAATTTCTTTTGGGTTAAGTTGTGTATTTATTTTGTTATATGTATTTATTTTATTTTGTTACCCCGATAGGTATTGTCCAGGCTTAGGAGGGAGTTCCAGGTCTAGCAAGAAACCCAAGGGAGACCAGGTGAGTTGGTAGTGGCTATTATTTTTGAATAAATGGTTAAATATTATTATTATTATTATTTTGAATAATCAGTAATTGTGATTATTATGAAATCATTATTTAACAGCTAGTATTTTGGAAATTATTATTTAATTATTTTATTTTACTATGTTTAATTGTGTATATTGTTAAAAGATACTTATATTTATTTGTCGTTGACTTGTCATGACCATCGTATTGATTTGTATTTTTCGTATAATTATACATATCTTCAAATAGTGGAAATACGTATATATATATGATTTAATCATTTTGGAAACAACTGTTTGATTATATCATTTTATTATGTTTGATTATGTATAATGGTGAATGATGCGTATATTGAAATATTGGCAATCGTATTTATACATCCGTTTGGTATAATTATACGTATTGTTGAATAGTGAAACTACATGTACGCATGATTTTAATTTTCATTGCAAGTATTTATTTTAATGGTTATGTGTACCGTGATTTTGAGATGATATGTGAAAGCTTTATATGCGTATTTAAATGATTTTACCGACAATGTTTGTGGAACTGGTACTATGCATGTGTTGTACTGTGGATGTTGTTCGGATTTGGATGGTGACTACGGACTTTAGTCCGACACTGCAGTGTGGGGTCCCACGGTCCGGCCTGATGGGAGGCGGCGTGGTTAACCCTGAGTTTAACCCTGGTCAAGAGGTGCGCGGAGCCATTGACAGGGTTTGGTTCTGTTGAGAAACCCGGGGTCACCACACGGGGATCTCAGTGGCCAACGTTAAGGTTACGAAGACCTTGATGGCTCTCAACCTAGTCGCGACGGCGGCTAAGTCTGGGAGGGTTTTTAGGCCAATGTTGTTTTAAAATGGTTTTATAGTTTGATTTTGCAAAAGATGTTTTGAATTGTGATGAGGGGGCGAAGCCCAGCTGTCGCTCTTAAGAGGGCAGTCTCTCACAAAAACTTATATTTTTTTTTTTTTGAAAAATTTATTTGATGCCGATTTATGATGAATTTATGTTTTTAAACTCTTTAAAGTCTTATTTTTTTTCCAAAATTCTAGTGTTCTAGAAAGCTTGGAAATTATTTGAGAAAATTGATGTTTATATCTACTTTATATACGCAAAATTTAATTATTTGAAATTATTTAGCCACTACCGACCAACTGAAATGTGCCACAGTTGCAGGAGTAGGACCCTGATAGATTGCCTGTGCGAGTAGAGAGCCAGTCAGGGCTTAGTTCAGAGTTCAGTGGGTCCCTTTCCTTTCTATTTTGTTGTTATGATTGTGTAGCGGTTGTACTCGCATGTGGAGTACCTACGAGTGTTATATTTGTGTATTTGAATTTATAGTTTGTTTAAAAAAAAAATATTGTTAATAGAGTTTTGTAAGTTAATTTGGTGTTTCAGGAGTGCTAGTTTTCCAGTTAAAAGAAATTTTAACTGATGGGTGCCACATTTACCTCGGTAGAAGGGGTGGGTGTGACAGGAGTGAGCTTGCTAATCCTCTAAATATGCAGAAGGTATTACTGGTAAGTTGAACTTTGAGTCAAAGACAGTATAACAAAAAAAAATTCCAATAATTATAATATTTTTTGAAAAATGTTTCAATGGAGTTAGTTGTTTTCTTCCTGCAAGCTAATAAACTTTAAAATTGTAAAAATTTTCAATCGACATAAAATTGCCCTTTTACTCATTGCTTGGATCAATGCAGTCTCAGATTCATCCAAACCTCATCTCAAGGAATCTCCCACAACGATAAAATTTAGTTTTGTTTTTGCAGGAGCCAAGATCCCATACCCTCCTAAACCACTAGCTCCGGCAAGCGAGCCAGATGTGTCCCCATCGATGGCAACTCCTTAGTTTGAGCTCCAGTTACCCGCTTCATCAGCTTTTGGATGATTTCTTTTTTTTCTCCTTTTGTTCGTTTTGTCTATTTTGTTTTTGTCCCGAGTTCCACTTCTGATGACCTAATTTGTTTTACATTGTTGTTGTGTCCGTCTTCATTCTTTTATATTTTGTTTCCCGTTTTTACAATGCATGTGTGATTTATTTATTTTAAAAATAAAAATAAAAATAAAAATAAAATAAACATTTATTTCAACAACGTTTATATGAAACTCTCGAAGAAATTGTTGCGCTGAAAAGAAAATTATTAATATAATATGCAACATTCTGGGATTTAAATATTGGAGTTGCTTTCACTGATCCAGTGATTGAGTGTAGCTCAATTTTTAATAAAGACAAAAGGAATACTATGCGGAGGATTGTGCAGGACAGCAATACTTTGAAGCAATTGAAGCTAAATGTGGGTTGTGCAAATGTTGAAGTCATTCCAAAGATAATGGAATCTCAGAGTAGAAATTCACCTGCTTTACCTTTATTCTACAAAGGTAAAGACTTGCTTACTTTCTTAGGTGGCTAATATAGGTCACTGAGAGGGTGGGTTCTGTTAACGTTATATGGTATTCACTTTGTCTTCTTTGATTATTGGTGTTTTGTAAACTTTGTTAATTCATTTTAATACAATATCTCAGCTCTTGTCTAGCTCATTTAACAATATATATATATATATATATATAAAATCAAGGAATATCTTCATAGTGAACACTGAGCATGCATGGCACGCTAAAGCTCGGGCTGGGCTGGGCTGGGCTGTTTACTGGCCCACCTCAAGTACAACAAAGTTCAACATCTGGTGGTTTCTTGAAACAAGAGGAAGGCACCGGACACGGCTTGTTTTTGCATCCACGTGTCGACTCTTTTTGCTCGCGCCCAGAACGTTCTCGTCGGCACCAGGTTAAGAGCTGCTTCCCGATCACTCTCCTCTCTTCTGTTTATCCTATATAAACACCATCTCTCATCCTGTTTCTCAAGCATCTTCTAGCGTTATCAATTAAGTTCTAAAGAAGTTCCAAGCTAGTTTCAATTAATTATGGCTACTAATGCTGCTACCTTTCTCTGTTCTCCTCCCCTTCCCATCACCAGCCGCACTTTGTTTGCTTCTCAAACCAAGAAACCCAACAGCATCTCCTTTAAGACATCCTACAAAACCAACAAATGCCCAATCAGAGTCACCGCAATGGCAGAGAACAAGGAGGAGAGCCACTCCCTCAACGTTGAGGAGAACCAAGGCACCACCAAACAGAAAGGCACTGCTCTGGAACGCCGACCAAGCCCCTCAACCATAGACATCTCCCCTTTCGGTAAGTAATCAAATCAAATTCTTCAACTTATATATATATATATAAGCACAATACTGATGCAAAGATCTAAAATGGAAGGTTTGGTGGATCCAATGTCACCAATGAAGACGATGAGGCGGATGCTGGACACGATGGACCGGTTGTTCGAGGACGTCATAACGTTCCCCGGGTCAATAGGGATGAGCGGGGCCGGTGAGGTCCGGACGCCGTGGGACGTGACGGAGGATGAGAAGGAGGTGAAGATGAGGTTTGACATGCCAGGGTTATCCAAGGAGGAGGTGAAGGTGTCGGTGGAGGGCAAGGTGCTGGTGATCACTGGGAAGCATAAGGAGGGAGAGGGGGAAGCAGAGTCATGGTGGAGGAGCAGAAGCTCGTATGACATGCGGCTGTTGCTCCCGGACGAGTGCGAGAAAGAGAATGTGAAGGCGGAGTTTAGGGATGGTGTGCTGCTGGTCACTGTTCCAAAGATTAATAAGGGTGATAATAAGAAAGTCATTCATGTTCCGATTCAGTGAGAGCTAGTTCGGTTTTTTAAATACTGAATAGTATGAGCGTATGATGGGAATCATGTATATTTTAAGTTGAATTTTACTGGTTTTAGTTTTTGGTGCTTTCTTGTGCACTCATGTGGATTATGAGTTGCAAAAGGGTAAAAGGAGAAGCAATGTTTTAATTGGTGAAATATGATGTGTTCTTTGTCAATTGTGCCCTTTGGATTGAATTCAGTCTGGGATATGGGATATGGGCTTAGCCTCAAATGCTGTGGGCCTTCTACTGTAGAGAGCCCGTGTTAATTTATAAATTTTGGTTCAATGAGTTTTATATTCTGATTGATTTTATTTTTTAATAAAAAAGATGAGAAGAGGGATGTTTTTTTGGAATGTCAAAATACGAAGGTGTATCAATGATGGGTTAATGATCATTAATTTTTTATAATTAATTAATTATCATTAATTTTTTATTAAAAAATATGTATAATTTTTATAGGAGACTCATTGTGTATTGTGAGTTGGGGTTTAAATCTGAGATTTCTCCAACTAGTTCTCTTTGATTGATAATTAACTAATGGTTAATAATTTTTTTTATTAATAATTGATTTTTTTATTAATTTATTTAATTAAGTCTTACAATGAAATGGCAAATCATAATAATGAATTTATGAGCATTGTTCCTTTAAATTTCATCAATTATTTGTAATATTTAATATCGTTTGCACAGATTTATCGAAGGTGGGCAAAACCAAGACTTTATTTAATTAATTATAACATCTTATCATCTATTATTTAAATTTATATTATTTATAATTAAATTTAATAATTATATAATTATATATATCAAGTAAATGTTCAATGACCAAATTTGTTTTTCACTCATTCCTCCTCAAACATCATATAATAGTTATTGTCACAATAGTGGATTAATATAATATTTAATAATAATGCACTTTCATATATGTTTATTTTTTATTTTATCGCTTATTTATTTTATTAAAATAAAATAAATAAAATATTTAATAGAATTAAATTAGTTCTTAATATATAATTAAAATAAAATAATAAAAATATGTATTATCTCCGACAAAGATGAAGCTCTGAAGTTTTGAACCTCAGATTCTCGACTGGTCGACTCCACTGAGTTACTCTGGCCCTCAAATTTCCGGTTATCTTGGTCTTATCCCATTTTTTTTTTTTTTTTTTGTTCTAAGAAAAAAAGCATATATTAATAGTAGGTTCTATATTCATTTGCTGTAGCTACATTAAGTATAACATAAATGAAAGGTGGGCCTCAGTGAAATCAAGAGGAATTTTTGTTTCTTTCAAGTGGGGGCTGGCGACAATGACTCTGTTGATGAGAAAGGTACATAGTGAATTTGATTATTCTTTTATTTGTTGAATTTGTATCCAGTTTTAATTTATTAATCCCTCCGTTCTTAAATGGAGTTTGTTTAGAATTTTAATACTATAACATAAAAAAATTAATTACTAAGTTAAATTATATAATATTTATTTTTGTGAAAACTATTATAATTGTCACTCAACTAAATCTCTCTTGCATGGTAAAAATAAATAAATTTCTATTTATTTTTATTAAATATGGATAATTCATGAAATTGAACATTTAACTTTAACGGTGCAGAAGGAAATGAAATACAAACTTTTTATATATTATAAAGGTGAGCGTGATATTTATTTAAATTTTATAAAATATTATTTTTTTTAGAAACAAAATTATATTTTTAAAACACACATACATAGAGAGAGATATTTTTAAGCCAATCTTAAATCCTACATTTTGTAACTACATAGTCCACAACATTTTATGTGTTTTAATAATTGAATGATTATTTATTCATATTTTCCAAAAAATAGAAAATCATCCATTGTATTAAAATATTTTATGAAACATTAATTTATCTGTTTGGTTTGTTTTTGGTTTGCTTCTCCATTTCTAGTAGGCAGGTGTATTGTTTTGTTATGTTATTGTTTTCTCCGTTTTGTTAATTGAAGTGGTTTATCTTTTTTTTTTCAAAAAATAAAAAAAAACATCAACCTATTGATATAAATTAAACAAACAATCATTTATGGTAGTATTTAAAAAATTAAACATTGATGTAATCACAAATAATGAACATGAAGAACCCATATAAAAAATTTAAGAGACATTATGCAACTTTTAAGAAAATAGTAATAATAAACTACAAAATATGATAAAAACAATTGCGAAAAGAAAGTTAACAATAACAATTCACTAGGTTGGAGACTGAGAGTAGATCATGCAATTATATTACGCGTATTCAAGCATAATATTTTTGAAAAATTTTAATATGTTAAAAAGTTTTTTTAATATCAAAACGTTAGTAACGCTATAATATTAATCGTGATGGAATAAGTTAATCCAAACTAGGATTTGTGAAGTACTTCAATTCTCACAAAATTGAATTTTTTTTATTTTTATTTTTTAATGACTACATAAAAAAAGTACAACAAGAAATTAATAATGACCATTCTTAGGTCCACCGGTGTGGTTAGAGAACACTCAAACACTCAAAAAAATCTCACACAAATCAAACAAAAGAAGATATAAAAAATTGGTAATCTTGTTCGCCATCTACTCACCTACGTCTCATCTACTCACCTACATCTGGGGGGCCAACTCCGGAGATAAAACAATCCACTAAAAGATGTGATAATACATGAGTACATCACTTTGTCACTCACCTTCACCATTAAAATACTACTACCCTCTCCAGATTGTCTTGTGTCCACACTCTTTCTTCCACCTTAGTCACACACAATCTTCGAGCAATGTAATTTATATAGACGCCTCAACGTTCCAAATATATTCCATACCTCTTTTAGAATCTCAACGGCGAACTTTAGAATCTTCCAAAATTAGCGGTTGCAACTCTTATTATAACACAACTTGTAACATGGCCCTAACTGCTAACTTGACTGAGTTTTGGTTTTGTTATGAAGTGACCTCAAGACCCATTAATCTCCCGGTCATGTTTAGTTCGAGTCGATGCAGCCAGATCTTCCGATCACAACTATCGGTAACTAGCCTACCTCATCAGTTCCTCACAAAGCAGCCCCCTCGCAAAGGGTGCACGCATTTATGCGTCTTCACAAAACTTTTCAAATTTAATCTTCAATTCATCCAAATTTGATCTCCAAATCTTCCTAAGAAAGATCTTCAATCAATTATGTTAATCATGCCAACAACAACAGGCATGTCTTCAATCAAACCCTTAATAGTCTTCAATTACTCTTATTAAGGTTATTCAATCATATCATTGATAGTTATTTCTTCAATTAAGTTCTATCCATATTTAGTATTCAATCAAATCTCCTAAATATAGTGTTGATGAGATATTGCCTTCAAGTTGTAGCTCACACCAAATATAGCTCCACCTAAATCTCCCAAGATATTTACCACTTATCAAAACCCCATTACTATATCACCATGTCTTTCATGTCATTATTTTCTGCCACGTTATAATAGTCACTACATCATTTTGATTAGGTGTCAAATCATGCTAACTTTAAATGTTTTCACACTAACAACGATCATTTTTTCTACAGTCAAATTGTCATTCAAAAAGACAAGTCATGCTTTTGCACATCAAGTTTCAATGTTTTCGTATAAATCATTTTCTTTAGTTGCTTTCGTATAAAGCCAGAAAATTAATAATCACCGATAATTTTTTTCACAATTTAATTGTCATGTCATGACATGAATTACTTTTTGACAAAAGAGACCATGAGTTATATTTTGTGCAACATGTTTGAATTTTCCCTTATGAATATTTTTTAATTGCTATGTTACTTTATTCAGAGGTTTATTAATTACGAACTTTAATCAATCTGATCTAATCACCAAGACAAAATAAGAAAAGTCATATAAAGTATTAACATATTCAACAGGATTTTTTCACGAGAGCGTGAAAAAATTGAGAAGAGAATATTGATAGTGAAAGCTAGAGCCTTTTAAATGTTGTTCCCATCTTAAATTTTGGGGTTTTCTGATTATATTATATATATTTTACTTGGACAGGCACACTCTCTTTCACTCATATATATATATATATATATATATAATAGAGGGCGTCTCATCTATATATGGTTGCACATTCAAATTTTAGGGACGATGAACCTTAACCATTAAATGGTAATCCAACAGATTTACATTATGTGGTGGAATGTTTTTTGTTTAGATTATTGTACTTATAAATAGTAATGGAGTGAAAAAAAATAAAATCTACAGTATTTTGACATATAAAATTTAAAACATAATTTAATTCTGTTCGGAGAACAAATACACCCGCTATTTTATTTATTTTCTCTCTCATGCATTTAATATGTGGGATGTTAATGCCCTATATATATTTAAAAATATAAATAAATTATAATTTTAATTTAAAAAAGCAGCTTAAAAAACAATATGTAAAAATAAAAAGAAATGTATCACAAGAAATTAATAGTGACTGTCATCTTTTTTATAAGATAATTATCATAGAATATCATGGATCATGCTCTCCTTTATCTTAATTTGAAAAGAAAAAGGAAAAAACATGAATCATGCTTTTGTGCAACAAGCTTCATTTACCAAAATTTTTTAATCCATATCTTATTTTATTAAGAGATTTATTAATTATTAGTTTTGTGTATAAAACTCTATATTGAGAACAAAGCGATGAATATCATGTAAACTTAACTTACCGCATGCAAACTCTATATATTTCATATATATTAATGTTATAGGATTTTCTTAAAATATTTAGATTGTTTGACCCATAAAACATTAGGTTCAAATTTGTCTCCCGGAGAACAGAGACAAAATGATAAACAATAGAAAATAATTCAATAAAAGTCACATCAATATAAAATAAAGGCGACTAGACATGTGCAGTGGGGCTATTTGTCCCATGCAGACCCAAACTGGTGCATTAATTAATGAGAAATTAAAAAAAGATTCAATACTTTTCCTTCTTCGTCATAGACATTAATCAGATACAAAGTCTAGAAAAGGATCATTTTGTTTCCCTTCCTTAATAACGTTTGATGAGACTCATTACTCATTCATTTCTGATGTCTTCAAAGAGTCGGCATAATATTCCAGTCAAGCTGGCCGGGCAGCAACTCATCCGATAACGCGCCTATTTACTGAACCCATTTACAAGTTGGCCTTATGGCTCATTAATGATCAACATTAATCAACAGTGTTCTAAGGATAAAAAATTAGACCAGCCTTAACTGCCACTATGTCTATAAGTACCACAAATTGATTCTTCTTTCCTCAAATACAAACACACAAACCAGACAGACATACACAGAGAAAGTGATAGAGAAGGCGATGTCTACTGTTAACGGCTTCCATGGTAACAACAATGGCTATTCTAATGGTTTCCATGCCAGTGATACAACAGGCAAGATCATCACTTGCAAAGGTGAGCATCAGCACAGGTACTAATTATCTCACCGAATTAATATTTTCATTTCTCTGATCACTTGTTTTACATCCATGTGAAGCTGCTGTTGTTTGGGGACCTGGAGAACCGTTTGTCATAGAAGAGGTGCAAGTGGACCCTCCACAGAAGATGGAGGTTCGGATCAAGATCCTTTTCACCTCCATCTGCCACACCGATCTCAGCGCTTGGCTCGGCCATAACGAGGCTCAGCGCGCATTCCCACGCATCCTCGGCCATGAAGCCAGCGGGTATATTATACACACACACACATATCAAACACAGTGTAAAATTTGTACGTCTTGATGAACATATATATATATATATATGTATATAGGATTGTGGAGAGTGTGGGGGAGGGAGTGGAGGACCTGAAGGTTGGAGATCATGTTGTGCCAATCTTCAATGGAGAGTGCGGGGGATGCACATATTGTAAGTGCGAACAGACGAACCTGTGCGCTAAGTTTCGGGTGAACCCAATGAAACGCGTGATGGATGCGGATGGGCAGCCTCGGTTTTGGATGGCTAGCAAGGACTGGGAGGAGCGGCGCCCGGTGTATCACTTCCTGAACGTGTCCAGCTTTGCTGAGTATACCGTTGTGGACTCCGCCTGTGCGGTGCGCATCCAACCGGCCGCTCCGCTCCATAAGATGTGTCTCCTTAGTTGCTGCATCTCCACTGGTATTTTTTTTCCTCCTTTTGGTTTTGAATTGATTAATGATTATAAAAAAGAGTAAGGATTATTTTTATTATTATCAACAGCAAGTTAAATTTAGGAGATTCACATGTGTAATTAAGTTACAATGGGGGGTTGGGAAGTTTGCATTAGATTAGACTAATGACTAATTAGCTGTTGCTATCTGTACTTTTCTTTTTCTTTTTCTTTTCTGCACAATATATCACAAGATGTAAACATGTTATATATATATATATATTATTCTGAAAAATCTTATGTAGAAGATGGATACATAAATTGCTTTGAGTCTTAGATGATACTTGAAAATACAAGTTATCTGGAAGTCATCTCCTATCACTACCTGCAGATATTTGGCTACAACTTCATTAATTCTAATAATAAAATATTTCTGTGACGCTATCGTATATAAAGTCAACTTGTCCGGATTCATTTCAAGGATTTGAACGGTAGGGTTGAAAAGATATTAACTTTAGCATTACGACATGTAATACTCATTGGCATAAGTTGGACCCCTTCAAATGAAAAAAAAAATCTCTCATACATGAACCGTCATCTGCTTTACATATTTGTACATATATTGAAAACAGAGCATGCCCATCAAAACCGTGAATGAATATAATGAATATATATATATATATATATATATATATATATATATATATATATATATATAAAGAGAAAAGGGATTTTGCGGTAATGAGTAACACGGTGTGTTTTTGTTTTTAGTTTTATACTGTAGATAGGAGCTAATAGAAATAGTGTTTAACGGTTGTGATTTATTTAATTACTGTATAAGTGCGTTATTTATAAATACAGTAATTACTGTTTATTCATAATCAATAGATTAATATTCTATAAACATCACAGAAGATTCACCCTCATATATCATGATTTTATTAATGAAACCTTAAATAATATTTACATAAGTTGAGTCATTAATTTGAATTAATTAATTATATATTAATTAAGATCGTAGTTTTTTTTTCAATCATTTTCAAATCAAGCTTTGATATGAAATCAATTTGATTAATTTGTTGATAATACAGGTATCACATCTTTAAATTTATAGTTAGTGTGTCAATATCATTCATGTTAATTATTAGATAGCCCAATGGTATGATACCAAAATATAAAATGGGGAGATTATGGGTTCAAATCCTTCCCCCGCCAGTATTGTTCCCCATACCAATACTATTTTTAAAATCCCTTGAGTGGTAGGCGCTTGTTGCCTATTAATAAAAAAAATATATTATAAACATGAATGATATATATTTGCATATGTTCCCATGGTTTTATAATGTTTTTTTTTCATATTACACATGTTCAAACTAAATTAGTTCATGTTTTATATTTTTCACTTTAGCTTTACCATACATATTTTAATCATATATTTCTTTAAATTAAATATATTTATTGATAATTAATATATACATAAAACGCAGGGGTGGGAGCTGTTTGGAATACTGCAAATGTTCATGAGGGTTCAAAGGTGGCAATCTTCGGTTTGGGAGCTGTAGGCCTTGCAGTAAGTGATTATTTTTTTTTAATTTTTTTATTAAATGCTATTTTTTTATAGTTTGAATAAATCTAACACCAAAAATGTTTTGCAATATACATAGGTTGCAGAAGGGGCAAGGCTAAGAGGAGCTTCTCAAATAATTGGAGTTGATATTAATCCAGATAAAATGATAAAAGGTGAAAGCCTCAATATATATATATATATATATATATATATATATATATATATATATATATTTGTGTTAAATCTTTTACTATTATTTATTTATTTATGGTTGTCCAGGGAGAGAGATGGGCGTGACAGACTTCATCAACCCTGCAAATTGTAAAAAACCTATTAATGAGGTACTTGAATATAAATATTCAGTCTTTAGTTATAAAAGTCACGTCAAATCATAAATTTAGACAAATGAAAATTATGAAATCAAGAGAAGAAAAATAAAAATTAGAAATACTGACCCTGTTTTCTGAAATTTTTGGCTGTCCCAAAATATATATATTTATATAGCTTAATTAATTTGGTCAAGCAGACAATTAAAGAGATGACAAAAGGTGGCGTGGACTTCAGCTTCGAATGTGCTGGCAATCTAGACGTTCTACGTGAAGCTTTTACTTCCACTCATGATGTATGTTTTTCCTTCTCTTTTATTAATTCCCTTCCATGACTGGCATGTTATACACCATCAGATTAAAAAACCAAAGGATTATGATAAATAATTGTTAAAGTCATGATATAAACTGTCACTATATATTTGTGAGAATAAATGGGGGAAAAAATATCTTGGTGATGTCAATTTCATACAGTTTTTGGGGAATGAATAACTAATAGAGTCCAAATCAAATTGATTGTTTTAAGTTTGATGTTACTTGAGATTGATCTGATTTAAGGGAAAACTAATTTAAAAAGAAAGTTTTATTATTGATAGATCAACAATGATTTTTTTTTATTACATGCAATTGCAGGGATGGGGGCTCACAGTGATTCTGGGCATTCATCCAACTCCAAAACTACTCCCTCTGCATCCAATGGAGCTCTTTGATGGCCGAAGGATGGTCGGTTGCGTCTTCGGAGACTTTAAAGGGAAATCACAGCTGCCGGAATTCGTCGAAAAGTATATGAAGGGGGTCTGTATTATCACTTAACTCAGTAATTTCATTTGTTTCATGCATACTGCACACTGCATATGTTAATTATATTCATGGTGTGGTTCACAGGATGCAACTTTTAAGCTTAATTTGGATGGCTTCATAACACATGAGCTCCCATTTGAGAAGATTAATGAAGCTTTCAGGCTACTGCAGCAGGGGAAATCACTTAGGTGCCTTCTCCACCTCTGAGCAAGTTAACATGTGTATATATGTGTTGTCAAATGTCAGTTTGATCTTTTGATGTTCTTCAATAATCTTGGCTTGGCCTTTGGTTTGGTACATTTATAATTTAATACTCTGCTATGTTAAATTTCATATGGTATTCATAAAAAAAGAAAAGAAAAATTGCAGTCAACCTGACAGTCTAAGAGCAGGTAATCTAAGACAATCCAAAACAAACCAATCCAGGCCAAGGCACGTTCTATCACATGGCACAGCTTTCTGATTTGGTGCATGCCAAAAGGCTATACATCTATCAAAACAAAGAAGAAAAAGGCTCCGTGAGCACACCACCCAGTTGGAGCTCTCATTGCAGCCCACTAAAGCAAACTTGGGATTCCACTTCCCAAACCCCCACGCTCATGGCATTCCTCTCATTGGATTCCAACAATTCAAAGAAAATCAGCAGAAAAGACTGAGAGAGATAGAGAGACTAGCTGACAGATGGAGAAAGAAAGCAACAACAGTTTGATAGATATATATGTACATAGAGAATTAATGCATGAATGTCATTAACTAAAAATAAAATTCTACATTACAAATGTTAGTAAGTACAAGCTTGAATAATAATGAAGTAACAAAAAGAAAAAGGGAAATTATTAAAAGCTTCAATGCAATGAATGAGTAGAGCCATCCCTGTGGCCTCTCAAAGAAGAACCAGGCACCATTGTAACAATTAATGGAAACCATAGTCCATGAGTTGATAAAAAAGTGTCAACAGGCTGGATGCAATTGATAAACTTTGCCGTCCTGCCTCTCTGGTCAACAACATTGCCTATGAATTTTTTTTTTCATATAAATGTATATAAAAAAACTTGGTCCTCCTTGCTGAGAAGATACCTGTCATGGTATTATGCCTCAAATATAGCAAAGCAATAACCAGGATCAGTAATGGCAATGCAATGGCTATAATGAAGAAGAAAAACATGAGAGTTAGCCAAGCAAACAGGGGATCCCCACCCCTGCACAATGCTTGTACAATGGATCAGTTGATGAATGAGATGAGGAGAGAAGAATGGATCTCAATATCTCCTTCATTCTTCCCTTGATGTCAGTGCACTAATGATCAGTGTTAGTGAATGGTATCAGAAATGCATGAATGAAAGAACTAAATGTAAATAATATTGTTCCTAGCTTAAGCTGATGATTTCGGTTCGGCGCCAGCAGTGGCTCCTGGTGGCTGCTGGGAAGAGCTCGGCCCCACGATTGCCACAGGGTTAACTCCTGCCAATTAGAACATGGTATCTGATCATTAAATGAAATCGATAGCAATTCATTGAGAATGGGAACGATGCTAACCAGCAGTGGCTGTTGCAATGGACACAGGTAAAGGGAGTGCGCCAGAGGCATAATGCTGCTGACCATACGGGTATTGCAGCACTTGAGGATAATGCAGAGCGAAACCAGACTGAGCCTGGCCAGTCTGAGTGTACTGGGGGTAGTAGGAATACATGTTCTGATAAAGCCCTGATCCAGCACTGTAGTATGGAGAGAACTGGTAATGGTGCTGGACCTGCTGGTGGTGGTGTTGCTGCTGCTGCTGGTTGCTGTACACTCCGTAATACCCCTGCAACGTCAGAGTCATTTGTTTATAAGCTTCAACCATTTTGATGTACTAAACTTAACATTAATGTAGTGACAGAGATTGCTCACCATTGGATACACGCTCTCCTGTGAATACCCTCCAGAAGAGTACCTAAACATAGAGTTTGGAGTTTGGGGATTGGTTAATTTAATTTCTTCATCATCACCTTCCTTACTGCTTAATTACCCAGAGAAGAAGAGAATGAATTACCCGTAGACAGAATAAGGAATTGCATATTGAGCAGGCTGATGATAAAACGCAGTCGAGGTGGTTGAAGAGGATCCATAATAAGGAGAGGATGTTGCAGCTGGAACAAATGCAGGTCGGAAACGTCCTACTGCTGTAACCACAACTCTTTTAGTTAAGCAAGCAAGCTACTATATTAATAATTCAGACATGAATATACAAGCTTTTAGGAGAAAAAAAGTACCATAATGAGGGTTAGGTGCCCGAGGTCGGTGAGAAGCAGCACCGAGCGCGGCGAGGTTGCAGTTAGCCCGCCTTCCATCGATCACCGGTGTAGGATCCTGGCACGCCCTCATAGCCGAATCCGGGTCCTTAAACGTCACCTGAAGATCAATGCAATGCAATGCAATGCAAAAATTAAGAAAAAAAAACAACAACATAAACATAGAAAGAAAAGCTAAAGAAACACAAAAGGATTGAATGGGCGCATGTCTACGTAGTAGTAAGGAGCATACAAAGCCATAGCCCTTGGAACGGCCACTGTGCTTATCAGTGATGACAACGGCCTCAAGGATCTCGCCAAACTGCTCAAAATAGCGACGCATGGTGTCACGCTGGGTCTCCCAAGCCAGCCCACCAACAAAGATCTTAGTGAAAGTCGTGTCAGCACCACCACCACCCAACTGAACCTGCCGCTGATGATGACCCGCCATTACCCAAGAACCAACCAGACCAGAACAGAAGAACAGAGCAAAAAATGGTGTATAGTGAGGTAGTAGCAGTAGTATACAACAACTGTGCTCCCTCTGTTTGCTAATTTCTTGATCGCTATATATGAGTATATATTTCTATCAAAGAAGAACAACACCTCGAGAATGGTACAGGCACAGACACAGACACAGGCACAGGCACAGGCAAGGGAGAAGGTATGATCATTAGAGAGGGAGGGTAGAAGCACAAACAGAGGAAAGAGGAAAGAGATGAAGGAAAAATAGTAAGAAGGAGAGGAAGGGGTGGCTCCCACGACACTGGGTGAAAAGAGCTGTCTTCTCTTTTGGAATTATAACAACAATAGAGTGTGGGGGGCTTCTTATTTGCTTCGCTGTCATCAACCTCACATTTATATCTAATGCTATTCCTCATTCTACTCCTTCTGGCTAACATGCAAACCATGTTTTTCCCATATAGACACACTCAAACATATTTGTAATTTATATAAATATACATGTATGAATTATTGTATGTTTGTCACCTTTGACTAGATTGATTTTGGATTAGATAGAAAGAAAGAGAGAGGGAGTGATTGGGATTGGTAGGAGAGCTCCGTGGGCAGCGGCGAGTCTTAAGGAGATAGGGTTGGACATGGGAGTGATGCAGTAGGATGGTGGAGTGGAAGGGTGAATAGGAGGTTGGTGGGGCTCACTAAACCGGATTTGGTTTTGGAGGGGTGCTTTTCTAGTTTTCTTTTCTTTTATGGTTTATATAAATGGAAAAGGGAAGGCGGGCAAACCGAATCATGACTGTCGCTACTGCCCAACGGCTTGGACAGTTGGACCTTTGCCTTGTCGTCGTCTCGGTCAAACTCCCCCATTTTGGAACCCCCTTTCTCTTGTGTGTTTCTTGGTATTTTTGTTCATATTATTTTTATATTTGTGTTTTGTTTTTCTAATATTTATTATGTACATATTAGATTTATCGGTATTTTGATTTATATTTACAAAAGTGCACCGATTATAGTAACTTTATAATTTTAAAAATTTAGTATATATGATATATTAACACATAAAGTAAAAAGAACCTGTCATATGCGTCTTCTAAGATAATATATTAAAAAGCTTAACTTTATAGTAGTAAATTTTTCTTACAAGTGTGGATAGGTTGAGAATATTGACTCTTTATATAAATGAATATGATTGATTTGAAAAAAGAAATGAAAAATCAAACTAGTAGGATGATTGATTTGAAATCATTTTATTTAATTGATATTGTAGCATTATTTTCTAATAATAATGTGAATATCATCACACTTGGTTATTTTTGTGAATTGTTTTTGTTCATTCTTCTCTAATGGTGCTACTTTTGATTGTTCCCCTAGCTAGCTATTGTAGGCTATAGCTAGCCAGTGGAGCTGACCTGCTTTCTTGTGAATCTCCTACAAATGGTGGACCGTTGATGTTTTCTAAGGCCAGCTAGCTTCCTTCTATTTGGAATGATAACTCTCTTTCTCCTTTTTTTTTTTTTTTTATAGTAAACTAAAGGCAGTAAAGTAATTACATAATCTTGGAAGGTCCTAATTAAAAATTCATTAGAGGAATTAAATGCTTATAAAGAAAATGGATGTGGTTTGGACGATTCAAGGATCATCTTGCCACCACTTTGGAGAAATAATACATAAATGGATATATATGTTCTTTTTTATTGGGTTCTAACCTTAAGGAAAAACCAAAAAAAAAAAAAAAAAAGGGTTTCCAATGCCTTTGAATGCTGTTAGACAATTATTGATGAGATCATCCATTATATATATGTCTCTGTGTGTGTGAGTCAGTGTGTGTTTATATATTTTTGCATTTTGAGTTAGTTGGGTTATAGTTTTGTGTGTTTAGCTGTTGAGTCAAATGTTTTCTATGAAGGCAGGGACTAAACAATGATAACCTGCAAGCATAAACCTGGCACTTGCATGATTGAAAAGGCTTGTGGACCATAAAACATGCACACATTGATTTATGTCATGCAACCAACATTTGCTTTGCCCAAGTCATGTAATCTTTATAAGAAACATATATATATATATATATGCATGAATATTGATATTTACTGTAATTAATTCATTATAATGAAGAAACGTGGAGAGGATACTGAAGAATATTTGAAAGTAAAATTGTTTATTCACTAGCTTGCAAAGTGTGTATATTAGACCTGGAGTATAATTTTTATTTAATAAAAATAGATAAATTACATATTTATTAATAAGTAAAATAAAAAAACTGAGAAATACATCAAGATAGCAAAATAAGAAAGAAGTTAAGAAAATGAGAAAAATCATCCGCACTGATTGTTATACCAATTTTAAAAAAAAAAAGAAAACTAAGATGGATAGAGATTCTGATCATGTGGATAAAAAATCCATGTCTCTTCGTCATAACAACATGAGTCATATGATGGCATAAATCTTGTTTTATATATAGCCATGCATTAAAAAGACCTTTTAGAAATAATCAGTATTTTAAGAATTATTGATGGCAAACACAGTAATGGATGCTATATATCAACACCAAACAAAAACACATCCTCTCAAACTTCTTAATTAAATTCAGACAATATGACTAAATTAATCAAGATAATTTGAATATCATCGGACTTAAACATGTTAGATCCATTATTTTGTCGCTTAATGATATCTTTCTATCATATTACAATTTTTTAGGAAAAAAAATACTTGATTTACAATTAGCCTTGTTGTTATGCACTTTACATCCCCAAAAGTATTGTTCTATGCTATCATGTTGGTCAGATTCATAATTGAAGAATTCATAGTCCCATATGTATGTATACCTTGATTCATTTGTAGACTTGTGCCATATATGTTATGGTCCTTTGTTTCTTATAAATATCTTAGTAATTAAGAATTATTTTTGCTTAATCTTTGTTATTTATCATGAATTAAGAAAGCAAACTTAATCTATCAAGAATTATAGCAACCGATTAGAAAAGGTTTCCAATGACATTTTAGTAGATAAAGCTCTATATTGCTTTCGGTCCATTGTTTTTCATAGCTCTTCATAGCTTGCAAAAAGATAGATGGAAGTTTTAAATATTTTTTTCAAGAACTATAAATATTTATGTAAACACTAATCAGAAACCATTGATCATTACAACGTTAATTTTTTTTAAAAAAATTGGATAAATTATAAATACATAAAAAAAAAATAACGGAAAAACAAACAAAAGAATCAAAACCACCAAAACCTGATCACCAGAAGTAACCCCAGTTAAATAGCAGATACTAAAACACAAAACACACATTATCAAATCTTGTTATGGCTGGCTTAACAATGAATAAAATAATAAAAATTAAAAATATGAATTGAGTTAATTTATATATACCACAAGCATTGCACTAGACAAAAAGTTACTTACATTTTTATTTTATTTTATTTTATTTATCTGTTTATTTTTTATTTTTGCTTATGAGGCTCTCTCAACTCTAAAACATAGGTGAGTACATACTAGACTTTTCAAAAACAATATTTCACAACGTTTGAAATTAGGATAATGTCTTCATTTTTGAGAGACCAATGACCATAGATTTTATAAAGAAAAAGAAAAAAAAATTAGTGGGAGGACATGAAAATGATTAGAGCAAGAAACCATTTGAACAAAAGTAATATGGTGTGCAGTTAACGAACATAGATAATGAGAAAGAAACACTGAATAGTGGTTTGATTGCAATGGTTTTGTTAGACAGAAAAGTGTTTTTGACAGCTTGCAACACTCAAAGAATTCATTGACAGATGGCTGAGAACTAAATTATTACTACAACTTAATTAGCCTTTGGCTTGCGTATCACACCTATGGTCTAACTCCTGACCTTTTATTTATTTATTTATTTATATAAAGCATGTTCAAAATATTTTTTATAAAGATAAATAATCCATAAATTCAATAAAAAAAAATTAATACAAGTGCTACAATGATCTACAGAAATAAAGCACTGATCCTCAATGTCATGAAGTGTCACTTAACTATGTTAACGTGGATACTTTTCTATGGTAAAAACCTAATTTCTCTCAATGAGAAAATCAGAGATTAATAGTTTAGTTCACTTTGTTGAAATATCTATATTAGGGCATGTTTGGCTGTAAAATAAAAAAATATGGCATAATTTTATTATGCAGGAAGTGCATGTGATTATTACAGAAATTGTGACATATTTTATTCTTACAAAATGAGTGTTTGGTTAACAAAATAAAAAAAATTACAGAAATTTGTCGGTCGACCACTAGACTGCTGGTGGACTGGTGGTTGAAGGCCGGAGGTCAACCGGACCACTGGTGGACTGCCGACCGATGGCCGAATCACCGATAGCCGATTGCTGGAGGTCATGCGGTAGCCGACTTGATCTCTGGTGAACTGGTGGCCGGTCACCAGACGCTGCTCGGACCACCAATGGACTGCTGGCATGTTATCGGAGGGCGGCGGGTTGGTGGTCGGACCCCCGGTGGACCGGTGGCCGGTCGGACCACCGACTGGACTAGTGGCAGGTCGCTGGAGGCCGGCCGGACCCCTAACTAGACCGGTGGCCGATGGCCAGAGGCCGGCCGTCCGGTGGTCGGACCCCAGTGGACCGGTAACCGGTCGTCAAAGGTCGGCCGTACCGCCGACCGGACTAGTGGCCGGTCACCGGAGGCTAGCTGGACCGCCAGCTGGACCGGTGGCCGATGACCGGCCGGACCAGCGGTGAACAAGTGGCTGGTGGTTGAATGAAAAAAAAGAGAAATTTTTTAGAATGAGAAAATATTCCACTCTTAGTGGAATATTTTTTTATGCCATAATACCTATATTATGGCATAATTTTATACTGTAAAATAAATACCCAAACAGCCAATATGACATAATTCTCAGAAAATGTTAAATTATGGCATAATGTACAGATTATGCCATAATTATGTGCTATCCAAACAAACCCTTAAACTAAAATAATAATAAATCAATATCATACGTTAGATTTAAAGAAACATTTTTTTTAGTTTTAAAAGATTTATTCCATTCAAATTCGAGATTCTACATGTCTTATCATAGGGATAGTGAATTGTCTATCCAAGTGACAAGAAAACCTAAAAAATTCTGAATAAACAAAAAACTTGAAAAAAGTTGATGAGATGTCCTTACACTTTTAATTGTGATTTAATAAGAGAATTGTTTTTTCAGTGATAAAATATGTAATTGATATATATATCTCTATTATGAAATTCATATTGTTTTACATGTATATACAGTAAAAACTCAATCTATTATAATATATCTAATTACATATCCTAACACAAACTCTCAAATTGAAATCGCTAACTTACATCATAAAAGATGGCATAAAATGCGGCCAAATATACGTAAGAGTTTCCAAGAATATAAAAGCCTAGCTTCTCACACCATAATATATCAAACTCCATGATAAAATTGATATTTAAAAAATAATAATAATATATTATTTCATACTCCTCAAACTCTTAGATATAATAAGCATAATTTAATCACTAGTGGCATGCATGCACACAATTTCCTCCTTCACAAATCATGTTTCTAACTACTTCAACAAAGTTACATTATTATCTATATATAGGAATAAGACAGTTATCAACATGCCCAATATTTGGGATAAAGTGAATCAATGAAGAATAACAGATTAAACAAAGTTGAAGAGAAGGAAAAGGTTAAAGTAAATCACAACTAGATCACTCTTTTGACACTGTTTGAATGCATGAATGCTTCAACAAGTGCAGCTAGCTCTTTGCATGCTTAACATGCATGATTATTGTTATACATCCTGTTTGTCTTTCCCATGCAGACTACTGATCAGTACTGAGTAGTTAGTGTGTACTGGTACAAATAATAATGAATGAAGACACAAAGAAACACAAACAAAGACATTAGTAGTGAGAAATAGAGAAAAAGAAGGCATGATTGGCTGGGCTGGCAAGAAAGATAGAAAGATAGAAAGATAGATAGAGAGATAGAGAGAGAGAGATGGATAGACAGAGAGAGGGGGAGAGCAGCTTTTGGAATGTCCAGAGATGAAGAAGCAGGTTGTGGGGAAATATGCAGAGACACTAGTACCTCATCCACATGGGCTATACAGAGCCTCTCTTCTCAGAGCCAGCACATGATCTATATATTGCTTTCCTTCTTTTCCACTTTCACCCACTTTCCCCTGTTTATACTTTATATTCTTTTTTTTTTTTTATTTCATATATAAGATATCATATATCTATGTGAATTTATTTATTTATTTGTAAGTGTGAGTGACTTTATAATTATATATAATAATTTAATATGATTTTTTTTATTTGAGATCTTTGCAGAAATATTTGTCTGCTGTTAAATAAAAACCTTGATCCATAACGTTTCATAAATATATGTAATATATTAAGAATGCTGTGTTAGCTTTGTGGTATTAAGCTTTGTTTTTTAAAAAAAATTGTTCAAGGAGGAAAATTTTTATTTGAAGCTGAATATGTACTTCTTTTTTTTTTTTGTTAATGATGAATGCTTCCTTGTTTTAATCAATCTTAAATTAAATGTATAATTCTATTTATTTTAAAAATATAATATAATAAAAAATAATGAAATATCTTCAGATAATTTAATGTGTTTGGAATGTTTGGTTGAGGATGATAGAATAACTTAGAATACTTAAAATAATCCAAAATCAAATAAAACCATAACGTTTTGTGGAATTATATATATATATTAATTATTGGTATATTTTTTAATATGAAAGCTGCTATTTCATTATTTTCTGATTAAAAATGAAATTTCACCTATTTGAAAAAAAAAACATTCTAATAAAATTATTAAAATAACTTTTTAATCAAGTGAATCAACAATACATACATATATCTAAAAAATATTATTTATTTTAAAAAATAATTATTAAAAAAAAAAAGAAAAAGAGTAAGAGCTCCCCACAGAGCGCCAAATTGGCCAGGTCGGCCAGGTCGGCCAGGTCGTTACCATAAGCCAGCACTATTCATCATACACTCCAAGTGGCGCGGAAATAACTGCGACAAGACTCAGTGGGATTTGATCTGCGTAATTCTGATGACATGAAGACAAGCATGGTTCAGTTTCATGTGTCAGTGTTGGTTTAAAAATAATAAAAAAAGGGCGCATCTCTGGTTTGAAACAATGCACAATTGCCTGCCAGTGACTTACAACCTAGTAGTCTAAAAATCACTGAATTTAACGCACAAACACACAGTCCTGCTGGCTCACTGGCAGTCAAAAAAGACTCAAAACCACATCAAAAGTGTTTCTCAAAGATCAGCACATGAGACCCCTCACACAAACCCCAGACCTTAACGATGGGTTTCCTTCTATATATATTATTATTATTATTTATAAAAAATAAATTTCAGTACGTGGTTGCAATCCATTTGTGCTAGTGGGCTGCATGTGATCCGGGCTGTGAAGTGTGTGTAGGCTCTGACACATCCAGCTATCCCGCATTTACATCTAATATTTACCTCAATGACTTCGTTAACCCTTATGTTTGGATAAGTACTGTTGTACTGGTGCAAGGTTTCTTTACTCCTCTCAACTCTCACAGACTAAGAAACTACATGGAAGGGGACCATTCTCAGGACTACTACCTTCTTATTTCTTAGAGTAACCACCAGCACTTGGTGTTGAGACTAGCCTAGTACTAATTCCTTCTGTCAAACGAGGTGAGTTACCATTCCCATTCATATAAAACGTTAATATAATCAGGTCTAGATAACAGTAATCACTTCTCACATGCAAGATGACGGTAGGAAATTTCTCACTGATCATACAACCTGAAACATGACAATCATATGAAAACTTTAGATTCAGGCATAATTAAAGATTGTTGTTTGGTGAAGACCGATTTAGTTATGGGATAAGATTCACCATGTGCATTGAACTTCAAAAAGTTCAGAGCCTCTGACATTGCAACCAACTCTACATGCTAAGAAAGAAGAATCTGTTCCCTCTATAGACGAACTAAATACTCAGCTAGGTACAAAAGAGAACTAGATGAAATGATGAGAGAGATTAACTTATGTCCACGTATATGTATATATAACATGCTGCAGCCAACGTATCAGACCTTCAGTCTTCAGTGCAGCGGTGGACGAGGGGCGCGTGGACGTACTGGAGTCTTTGAAGGACTAACCCTGATTTATTTATTCACAAGGATTTAAGTTCATCTCATATCAGGCTAACCAAATATTAGCAACACAACAGATACAGAGTCAAAAGTGTCACCTAATTGGCAAGGATCCAAGAACCACTCCGCTGCAGTTCAGAGCAGCTATTGCACTGTCAGCCTGCAAGATTATGAAATTATAGATTAACCAACATGTTGCTGAAAATCTATAAATGAGTTCCAATACTTCTCACACTATTAACAGTGTTATCAGAGAAGAGAAGATACTCCGGAAGCAAGCTGTTCTTTAAGCAATTGTCATGGAAGAAAATCAATTCAATAGAAACATCATAAAATCATCATAGAAAGTAGCGTTACATGTCACCACACAACAGAATATTTTACCTGAAATCCTATCAAATCTAAATGGTCCCCAAATAAACCTACAGCTTGATATGGTTGTCAATAACTTGCATCAGACAGCAATAATTGTAGGTTGTGGGTGCTCAATCTTTCACATCAAATCTCTTGAATAAAGGTTCATATGCTAATAGCCTTTGCAAGTCGACATAATTCACAGTGGTTCTTCACATATTACAGATTTGAGGATTTTCACAATAAGCAGGTGAAAAGGTCATAAGTATTGAAGGAAATTAGCAGATTTGGACTCTTAACAGAACTCCAATCATGCCTAAACAAGTTGTGCATGTTCTTGCTATATACTAAGATAAGACTAGAGGAAGTCATTCGAATCATCAGGGACCAAACATGTAAAGGGGCTTAATTGCCAAAATGCAAGATGCTACACCAAAAGAAAACGATAACTATTTGTCAAATTTTTAGACCATAAGCAGTTTAAGAAATTGGCATTTACAAGTGTATAGGTTAGTTAAGAACTGAGCTTCCAATTGAAACGTATATACAAATTTGAGAAAAAGAATCAACCACTCATGGCACATAAAACAATAAAATAAGATAAAATATCTACTTGGACATAAAGAAAGAAAAAACACTACTGCATCACAAGCCACAGCAAGATAGGGTTTTCCTGAGTAGCTATGGGCAGGAATGGAGGACATAACATGATTGACATCATGTCCTAGAATGTAGATGATAATGAGAAACAAGAAAAAAGAAGGAAACGTTTGCTGCATATCACATTATGCAAGCAATCCTGAGCCAACTAGCACATATGCCTGTGAAGATGCAGATTTTGAAAAGCTAAGCTGCATATGCAGGCTAAAAATGGAAAAAGAAAATAAAATTTGCAACAAAGAGGAGTTCATCTTAGAAGTCGTATGTGAAGTAATAGACAAGTATGACAGATTTATTCCAAAGCATGATATATATAGTATTCCATGCATTCACTCGGTGGTAATCATTGTTCAGAAAAATGTTGCACGCTAATGTTGACACACAGGCATCACTACTTTGCAAAACATGGCATTAGGCACAACAAGAAAGAAGAGGAATCATTTAACAATTGAAATGGTTTATTATAGATTGCAATTAAAAATGGAACATTTAATATGAGTGAGATAGGATCCATAAAACAACAAGGCTTTTCAACAACAAACAAAGCACTCACTGCTAGCAAATGAGGAATAAAGGAACCAAGAAAGAATAAGAAGAAAAAAAAAAAAAGATTCTTCGAATACTACCAATTACAGAAGGAACCTACACCGAATTACACCTTAAGCGAAGCTCATGACTCTAGCACTCTAACCTACCTCACGGCATATTTACACAACAAAAGGCCAACGCAGACAAAGGACAGAACCAAAAAAGCGAGCTTGACATTAGGATCCACCTCAACCACAGCAACAGATTTGATGCTGCCTATATTGATCTACTTGAGCCCAGCCACATTTGCAGAGTGGATCAAACATATGACCCCAGATGTCATAATTTTCAAGCCATATACAGACTTTAATTCAGAGTGACCTATATTAGATTTGTTATAGACAACGCAATACAGTCATGAGAATGATATACAAAGCTGCATCAGTAGCAGCATAAACCACTAATAAAGAAATGCAGTCCATCAATATTGGTGAATTAGTTCAAGTCCAAATGATCATCTAATCTAAATAACCAATTTATGACTCTAGCACTATAACCTACCTCACGGCATATTTACACAACAAAAGGCCAACGCAGACAAGGACAGAACCAAAAAAGCAAGCTTGACATTAGGATCCACCTCAACCACAGCAACAGATTTGATGCTGCCTATATTTGATCTACTTGAGCCCAGCCACATATGCAGAGTGGATCAAACATATGACCCCAGATGTCATAAGAATTTTCAAGCCATATACAGACTTTAATTCAGAGTGACCTATATTAGATTTGTTATAGACAACACAATACAGTCATGAGAATGATATACATAGCTGCATCAGTAGCAGCATAAACCACTATTAAAGAAATGCAGTCCATCAACAATGGTGAATTAGTTCCAGTAACAACTGAAAAGGGTGTAAAAAAAAAAAAAATTATATCTGAACAAGCTAAATTAAAATCATGTTAACAAAGGCCCCTAAATTCATGGTTCAAATGCTAAACTGCAGTTTTAGTCATTAGATGTTAAAAATGTTGAGTAGTGTATAGAATACATAGTCCATACTTGAGAAATAAATATTTACCAATTGCAACTAGACATGAGGGAGACCTCTACGAATATGGAAGCAGGAAAAATGCAATCTCCAACATTCCATCCGTAATTGTGAAGATCAAAAAGGCAATCAATTATCATGCTCAAGTTTTTACTACCTCAAAAATAAATCAACTGTTTGGGTCCATGAATAAGCAAACCCAACTCAATCACAATAGATATGATAAATACCTGGCAGCTAATATATTGGGCAAAATGAACATAGCAAGAATACTAACCATAGCAAATTCGACAAATGCAATGCGGGTAGAGTGATGATAATCTCCAAGAAGCCTCAAGCGATAAACCTACACCAAAAATAATAATAATAATAATAATAATCAGTATGAGTTTCTTCCATTAAGTAAACCAATTTCCTTCATTGATGACCAATCTTGTTATTCAGTCATGAACCACTTGAAATACAAAAGAACAAACCTCTCCGCATATTGACTCGAAGAAGAGTTTGAGATCCGATTGAGAAACCTGCAACATAACAAGCGGAATTTATCACAATGGCATGACCTGACCAAATAATAAAGAGACAGACTGAACTTTAGAAAACCTCAATACCTTCTTGTCAATATTTGTACAGTAGATAGTCCTCGTGCACATTTCACGCTCATCTTCAGACTGAAGAATTTTTTAGGTGACAGAACAAAAAAGTACTCACATACAGAATAACATTACCAATGCGCTATAAAGACATATAAATGACACATAATCTTCAGGTCTTACCTTTGGCAAAAATGTTGGGTTAACAGGTGCTATTGCAGTCTTTGAAGGGAGCACCCTTACAGGGTAGTAGCCAAGCATTGTTCCTGCCAGACTTAAAGCAGCCCTTGCACCTTCTGAAGCACCAAAAATAAATAAATAAATAAATAATGATCTCAATTATACAAGAATGTTAATAGTGCTGTGCAGCAACAGGAAACTTGCCTTCATCTGTAAATTCTATAAAAGCAAAACGCAGAACAGAATTTGGGTCACCACATATGCGACAGTCAACAACCTTCATCAAAGTGAAGGGTGAATTTTCAGAAACACCAGGTTTGAAGAAAAACTCAAAGAGGATCAGAAATGTTGGATAAGCAGGGGTTTACATTTCCGCAGTTGATGAATAAAGCTGCAAGCTGTTCTTCAGTGACCTATATAGCAAAAGAGTCAGGTTACAGCTTTTCATAAAAGAAAGACCTTCATAACTTCAAAATGAGAAGGGAAGAGAGAAAACTAAAATATTTATGGATATTTATGGGATATATGTAAGCATAAAATTCAGCTTTGTGCAATTCTTTTATTATTTTCTCTTTAGATGATAGACAAACTTTATGTCTGTTGTTTAAGTGGAGAAATCAGGTACAAATCCTTTGTGCCTCAACTTATTGTCCGCCCTCCAACACATCTACCTTCTCTTGATGTTCTCCCTTATACCTTGCCCATCTAATTTCCAACGCATCCCATTTACCTTCCCCGATCTACTTCTCCCTTTTGTTAAACTAGTATTATTTAAACCACGAGTAATTAAATAATGTTTTTTTAAGACCTATTACCTTCCTTCATCACCCTGTTATATAAGAGTCTGTTCTTAAAAACCATTGAAATCAATTCATAATATTGCACAGTCAACCACCAATGCAACTAATCCATTTCCATTGCTTTCCAGAAAAAAGGTTGGCAAGTCTAAAAACAAAAATAAATCTGCATCAACAAGTTCCATGTAATTTTTTTAATAAGCACTTCCCATAATGATCATGTCAATATAACATTTTATCAACGTTGTCCCATACACCATGAACAGTTTTGACAATTATCATGAACCATGCTGGACAAAATTTGAGCAAAATGCAGGCAATATGACAATATGCACTGAATTTCAGATTTGGTGCAGTTAGATTTCAATCTATGGACCTGAGGGTTCATATACAGCCATCAGATATTGTTTAAAGCAATACAAGCATTGTTGAATTGTGCTTCCAGTCATTGCTAAAAAACCATTTTGTTATTTCATAGCAGCAAGCTCTTTCTGAGTAACTTGCTACACTCATTGAAGAGATCTCACCTAAATGAGGTGAAGAGGGTGATTAAACTTAGCATTATCATCTTTGCCACCAAATTCTCTGATTAGGGTCCCTTTCTAGTTAATAATCATGAAAGGGGAACAAGGTTCAAACCATATACAGCTCAACACCATTTTTCACATGTAAAAACAAACACCTCTCCAGCTAAATAAAACTCCTTGATGAATAACAGACTTTGTGATCACTCAGGTTTGTGAACCAGAAGTTCCAAATGATCATCTAATCTAAATAACCAATTTAAGTGATGCCCCCCCTCTTCCAGAACAGGTTTGTGAACCAGAAGTTCCCAAAAAAATGAAAAGATGTATGAAGAAGAAATAAGATGTGACAGAAACATAAGTCTAGACCCATAATTGGCTGCTAGTTCTATTACATATGCAGTCCGCTATAAAATCACAGAAAAAGTTTATAACCAGTAACCTATATTTCTCATTCATCACTATCCACTACCATCTTCTTTTTGACATTATTTACAATAATATTATTCCTTATTGTTAGATTCAAAGCAAAAAAAGTAATATCTGAACTTAATTCAACCCAAAAACGGTAAACCAATAGAATGCGAGACCCGGGCATAAATATGCGTATCTTTATTTACTCAATTAACTAATATGAGACTATTAGTAAGTCTAATAAGCCATCTAAATACATGCTAGTCTATTTCAACTAACCATATTAACCAAGCTCTAATACTATGTTGGATTCAAACCAAAAACACATTATTTGAAGTGAACTCAATATAGGACAAGAATCGATATTCCATGTGGACAAACCATGAACAAAGATCCCATGCCAAAGTGGGAACAATCCAATAGTCATCATGAGCACATGAATGTAAGCTAAGACATGTTCACATCTGACTTCTCTGACTCATATTCATTTATCGTCCCTTTACTCACATCACCCATGGAATGTGTATGGTATTTTTTTTTTTTTTAGCATTAACATTACATAATACCATAATGAAAAGAAATTGACAAACCCTTGAACACAAAGTTTCAGTCACCTACTTACATAGCACAAATATTATACCAGGTAAAATACCACCCAAATAAGAATCTAATATGAAATGAATATAATTCAAAATGCAAAAATTCATTGAAGCCTAGTGCTGTAAGCTATGTCAGAAGGGCTCTATTAACACACAAATATATTCGATCTCTAGAAGCCACCAAAACAAATGGATAAAACTCAAGTTCTTCCCATCATTTACTGACATTAAGAATCACTACATTTGATTCTTCAACTGTCCAAATGTTTGCTCCTTCCCAACAGTCAACCCCGCTACTTGTAAACAAATTTCAGCTACGTTATCTGTATTAGCAAACCATCTGCAATAATCTGTGTTGATTTTTTGAATTTATGCATATCATCAGAGCATTACTGACTCATTATTTGTCTCCAAACAACCTTTCATCTCAACATCATCAGCTATACTACAGTGATGCCAACTACTAAGCCAGCACAAAATAACTTATAGCATACATGAACACCTGAAATTTATATTCTCAAACTCATCCACTAAACTGGCCAGTTCCAAGAAACAATCGAATCCCAGTCTCACATTCATGATCTACAAACTTAGACCATTATTACACAAGTCATACGACTCAAAATTTGCAAATTCTCCAAACACACTTTGCAACATTCCTAAAACCACCTTTGGAAAAGGGAAAACAATTTGTAAAAACCTTTCCTGAACCTCTAGAAAATCAGAGGATCAACGAAATGATAAATGCCCAGCCAAGAGAATTTCACCTGGTGATCAATGTCAGAAACATACACAGTCCTCCTGATCACCTCGTCTTTCTGCGCCATGCTTGTCCTATTATTCATCCGCCGCTTCCCTTGCCCATAACCATTCTTCTTCTGAAAAAAATTTAAAATCCCAAAAATCAGAAGAAGAATGAATCATCAAAAACGAAAACAGAAAATAAATAAACTAAAATCAAACTTTCGCAGAGAACGAACAAAAGAGGCGAAAACTCACCCTCCTTCCACCAGTACCATTCACGACACCGTTCACATGACCATTCGGCGCACCAAAATTGCTCGGATAAAAATGTCCCCCGCCGGCACCACCAGCAGCGACCGGACCGGGTCCATGTTTACCATTAGCGAGGGACGGCGGCACGAACTCCTCCGCCATCGGGTTCAGCTTCGACAGCAGCTCCTCCAGATCCCTCATCTCCCTCTTGAATCCCTCTCCCCCAACATTCGGACGCTGCACTGCAGCCATCCCTTGATCCCCCACCCCACTCTGCTGCTGCTGCTGCTGCTGCTGACCAGACCCCAGCTGCTCCTTCCCTCCCTCCACCTCTCGGTTCACCGCCCCACCATTCAACCCCAGATCAAGACCATCCCCACTCTCCATCACCGCCATGATCCCTTCTCCTACTTCTCCTACCACGATCCCTGCCTCGAAGCTATCCTTCGATCGGCCGGCGGCGGAGAACCTATCGATCGTCACGCCGACATCTCCAATCAAACGATATACATCAAGATACGCAATAGAAAAAGAAGAGATAAAAGAACCAGTTGAGCTTATTAGTTGTTATTATTGTTTCTAGTCTAGTCTAGGGGCGCGAAGGTGGAGGAGGTCATCGGATTGTCCGTTTCCTCACCTTAATCTTTTTTGGCTCTTCCCTCTCTCTCTTTCACTTTCTATACTCCCACAATGCCCTTCGTTGTTCTTATCTTTTAAAATCTTTCACAATTTCTAACAACATACTCTGATGCAAATTGGAAAGAAGATTGAAACGAAGGGTGGATTGGTCTAGTTTTTGTTTTCTCTGTGTTCTCTCTCTCTCTCTCTCTTAAACCCAATGCAACATACCAAACCCAAGACCCATGACCATCACCAGAAGATTCCATGCCGACCGCTCATCATGCATGGATGGGCATGCGGTTGTTACATACGTGGCGGGATGTGAATGGAGATTTGGACGAAAAGGTCTGTATCATCATGTGTGCATGCATGGGATGGAAGACGGTGGGAAAAGAGCCACGTGGGGATTGCCCATTTGACGGAGTTAATGACCGTGTCCTTCTCACCAGGCGGCGAAATGAGGGTGATTTACTCTCAGACGTTCTCGGGATCGTCTCGGCTATTCGGATTAGTCTTGGCTTTCCACACTGTAATTAGACTTTTTTACTCTAATTTTTTTCAAATATTTGAATCTGAGTTTTTGTTTAAATAATTTTTAAGTTTTATGTAGTTTTGTTTGTTCAGATGTAGGGGGATTAGAACCTAGCTATTAGGCTATGAACCAGCTAACTGTACGTACATTGATAAGGAGCTTATCCTGTTTTGGGTATGGTTCTGGTTTGCTTTTTGGGAGTGGGAGCCAATTGCCCAAAAGATGCTGGGCAAGCAGAGTGCTGGGCTGGACTGCAACTATGGCCGTGCTCTTGACCTGGGCATGATAAGCATGGGAAACTGGGGTAGGACCAATGGGTAGCTAAGATGATCCTGTTGAACTTTTTTTCATGGAGGTATGGTTGCGTATTGGACTGGGCGCAATTTTTCGTATGATTGGGTGTTGGTTTTCTACTTCTCTTCCTTGGAACGGGTTCAACGCATCTTCACGTTTGTATTTGGTAGACCCGAGAAGATCCTGTTCGGAGAAAATAAATAATCAGAAAACTGTAGACTGTAGTACCTTTTTAAATGAAACTTATAATCGCTTTTTATTTAAAAAAAATAAAAAATAAAAACTTCTGATCGCTTCCCACGGCCATTTAAATTATGCCACGGCAAAGGATTCGTGGTTTTGGAATAACTAAACAAGAAAGGTTACATGCTCGGTCAGCATGGGACAATATTAGAATGCCATATTGATCAGATATTCCAAAATAGAAACTTTGATTGTGATTTTTTATGTTTGTGTTGGTTTTTAAAAATTAACTATATGCTTATTCAAGATATTTGGTGAAACATTTACTTTGAACGAAATAATCATATTTTTTACATGTACATACATAATATTATTATTGACTTAATCCAAAATTAATTATATGCTTATAATCTGGATATATACAACTCTATATTCTCTAAATGTCAGGGTGGAGGAGTCATTTATGACCGCACAAAAAAATTATGATTTTGCGATAACTTTGTCCTTAGTTTTAGGGGTTTGACACCCCACTAAACAATTATTCATTATTCACCACCTATTGTCTTTTGAGTTTACCTCTCTTGTTTGGTTTAGTTTATTTGTTGTTGTATTTTACTTAATTTATGATATTTATGTGTTTTCATCCCTTTTGTGATGTGTTAGATTTTTTTTGCTTTTGTTTTCTATTTGTGAGCTTTGTCCTAATTGTACTGTATTGGTTTTTTTAATAAATTATAATTTATTTATTTTTATATACAATAATTATGGTATAAAACTATGAGATATAAAATTGGCTGACCACTAACTCCATTTCAAAACATTAGTTAGGGTGAGTAGTTTGTTGAATTTATTTATAAAAACAAGTGCAGAACTTATTTTAAAAAATTTGAAAATATTTCTAGATCTCTTAACATTTTAAAACTATCAAATATACTGGAAAAAATATTGGTAAACTACTTTTTTTTATATATATATATATCCTTTTCATCGTTAATTTGAATTCATATAGTTTTTCAGATTTTTTTTAATTTGCCCACAAAAACTTGTACATTATAAGTAACTATTTGCATATAAAATTTTATTTTATTTTATTTTTTAATTTGTTTGAAATCCAGACTTTACCATAGATTTTGTGCACGGCCAAAGATAATAATTTTATATAGTCCATCCGCGAATTTAGGAAAGTATTAAAGATTTCATCTAAAACTTATAGCAAATCTCCTGGCTGTCTATGCACCCCTACCTCCTTTATCACTGAGCGGTCATTTAGGGGCCTTAGCTGGTGATCCGCAACAAATCAATGTATCTATTTACCAATCAAACGATTTTATTTATTTATTTATAAAACATATTAACAAGTTATTTACTCACCTCGCCCTTCATATGATCTCATCTGGCTCTAACCTTACTGTTTTCATCACCATTTTAACTTTTATTTTATTGTTATTATTTTGCTTTTCTTATTTGGTATGGTCTATTTGTTGTCGTTATTTGCAAATTGTGTCGAATTATGATATTTGTGTTTTTCATCAATCCTTAGTATGTTAATTTCTTTCATGTTTTTGTTTTTCCTCTCATCTCTACTTGTCAGTTTGTCCTAATTGTACTGTATTGTGTTTATTTTTAATAAATTATAATTTATCTATTTTTATATTAAAAAAAATCACGGTACAAAACTATGAGAAAAAATTAGCAGGCCACTAACTCCATCTCAAAACATTAGTTAGGATGAGTAGTTTGTTCAATTTATATTTAAAAAAAGTGCGGAATTTATTTTAAAACATTTTGAAAATATTTTCTTGATCTCTTGACATTTTAAAACTAACAAATCTACAAGGAAAAAAAATATTGGTAAACTACTATATATATATATATATATCTTTTTGAACGTTAACATTTTATCATTTTAAAAAATCTGTCTAAAATCCACACTTTATCATAGGTTTTGTGTGTGCACTAAATTTTAATTTTTTTTAAAAAATATAAATAAACCACAAGTGCATGGTGAATAAAACAAAAATACAAGAGAAGCATGAGGGCCAAAACAAAGAAAAACAAAAATCGAATCACGAGAGTGAAATAAGTGATAAAAATAAAATAACAAAAAGAACACAAAAAAAAAAACACATAAGATCATCTAAAAAATGGATAATGGGAATCAACATATGATAAGGACTCACCAACCTAGAAGAAACAACTGGCTCGCTTAATTAAACACTTGACATCTTTTGTATATTTAGGGCTTGTTTGGATATGCGTTTGGAAAACCCAGAAGTGTTTTTTTATAAGTTAAGCACTTCTGGGTTCAAAAAAAGTTGTTTGTATTGGCTTTTCTGCAAAAGCAGAAGCTGAAAAACAGTTTTTTAGAAGCTAGTCATGACTATCTTTTGAAAAAAAACTATTTTTTAACTTATTTTATAGCTCCTGTTTTTACAAAAAAAAACTAATAAAAACACATATTACAAAAAAGTGCTTAACTTTACTCTGGAGAAACAATTTTTTCTAGAAGCACTTTTTTTATAAGCCAATCCAAACAAAGTAATCCACCTAACAAATCAATGCATCTATTCACCAATACAATGATTTTATTTATTTATTTATAAAACGTATTAACGAGTTATTTACTCACACTTCGCTCATATGATTTCTCCTCTGGCTCTAACATCATCATTTTAAGTTTTTAACTTTATTATTATTATTATTATTTATTTTTAAAATACCCCATAAGTAAAACAACGTAAGTAACCACCAGTTCCGGCGAGGCAAACAGCTTCCCTTCACGATGATGGAGACGAGGGTCCGTTGGCCAAGGTTTCTAACACCTCCCAATTTAATCCAACTGATCCGCCAGCAAAAGAATCCCCTCACTGCGCTCCAGCTCTTCCGTAACGCTCCGCTCCGCTACCCCGCCTACCGCCACACCATCCCCGTCTACTCCGCCCTCCTTTCCTCCCTCTCCTCCTCCCCTCGCTTCCTCCCCCTCCTCCCCTCCCTCCTCCGCCACATGCTCCTCCACTCCTCCCCTTCTTCCTCCCTTGACCCCGTCTTTTCCCGCGCTATCTCTTCCCTTTCCGCCTCCGATCCCCACTGCGCCATCTCCCTCTTCCGCCTCCTCCCATTCTCCAACTGCGTCTCCTGGCCCCTCTCCTTCCTCTCCCTCCTCCGCTCCCTCCTTCTTTCCCCTGACTCCCTTCCCCTTGCCCGCCAACTGCTCGACGAATTCTCCCACAGAACCGAATCTCGGATAGGCATTGAATCCCTCAACCTGCTAATCAAGACACTGTGCGACCTCGGACGTGTTGATCTCGCAGTTGACGTCTTCCGAGAATTTCACGAGCAATGCTGGTATCCCGATCGGGATACCTACCGGGTTCTCATGAAAGGACTGTGCGACGCCGGGCGGCTTGACGACGCTATACACTTGCTTTACTCCATGCTGTGGAGGATTTCGCAGAAGGGATGCGACGCGGATGTTATTGTTTATCGGATGGTTCTTGTGGCGCTTTGCAACGAAGGAAGGATTGAGGATGCGGAGGAGGTGTTGGGGAAGGTCTTGCTCAAAGGATTGAGGTCGCCTAGGCGGCGGCGGGCGTTTCAGAAGCCGGAGCTCGGCGGGCGGAGTTTGGAGGAGATGAAGAGGTTGATCGATGACGCGTTGGTCATGGGTGGCGTCCGGAGTCTGGCCAGCTATAAGGCCATGATTGTTGATCTCTATATGGAAGGGAAGATCAAGCACGCAGATAAGATGTTTGATGAAATGGTCGAGAGAGGGTTTAAGCCAGTGGTATCAATGTACGAGGCCAAGATTGCGGCTTTATGCGAGGCCGGGAGAGCAAGCGATGCGGAAAGAGTTTTGGAGGAGATGGTGGAGAAGGGTGGGTGTGCGCCAAGGACGCGAAGCTATGAGTTGGTGATGGAGGGGCTCTGCGGCGAAGGTGAAGCCATGAGAGCGAGCGCGCGGCTGGAGAAGATGGGCAGGCATGTGGGCAGCGTCGCGCGCAAGGAGACGTACGAGGTTTTGGTGAATGGGTTGTGTCGCGAGGGGCGGTACGTGGAGGCGGCGCGGGCGCTGGAGAGGATGGTGAGAATGAGGCATCGGCCAGAGGTCACTGTTGTGGAGGCAGTGATCAGAGGGCTGTGTTCCAATGGGAGGGTGTATGAAGCTGTGGTTTGGTTGGAGGAGATGGTGAGCCTGGGGAATGCACCGGAGGTTGATGTTTGGCGTTCGTTGGTGTGCTTGGTTTGTGTTAATCCTCCGGTGAAGTGTGTGTTTGGTGGTTTAGGAGATGAATTTGATGGTTTGGTTGGTGCTTATTAGTAGGAGGCTGCTGAAGCATTTTAAATTTGTTGTTTATATTAATATTATTTTTTAAGTTGATAAATAGCCTTCCTAATTAATTATTGAAGGAAATTTGATTTTTATTTCTAAAAATTTATAAAATCAACAATCTCTTATAAAGTGTTCGTATTTCACAAAAGTAATAAATTTGAACCTCAATTAGTAATTGATCATGAGTAATTGATCATTAGTAATTTGAACCTCAATTAATAATTTGTGCACATTTATGATATATATATATATAGAACTAAAAGGTTTTTTTAATAAATAAAATATCATTTTCCATAAGACCTAAGGTACAATGATTTGTCTATGTTTCAAAAAGAATAAATAAAATAATTTGTTGTTGGATAGGATAAAATATTTTTTGAGGTTGGTGGCTTGGTGCCACCAAAACCAACATGTGCCAGCTAGATTGAGAGACTTGGGTAGATAGGAAAGACATGGAAAAGAGGGAAAGTAGGATTGAATATTTTAATTTATGTTCTAGGGGCGTTTTTAGTTTAACAATTTTAGAAACAATGGGAGTGGGATTAATGAGTTTTATCTTATAGACTTATAGTTGATTGAAATCAGGGTAGTTAATTGAGTTTTTTTCAAAAAAAAATTTAAATTTAAAAAATCCTTTTGTCACGGGGGATGTTATCTCTTCAATGAACCATCAATCTAGAACTAACCAGAATTAACTAGTGGTCCAGAATAACCCAATTTTCACATTTCCTTATATTCATCCATTAAATAAAATGAAAAGACTGAATAAAAGGGGGACACAGTTACCCAACTTTTTAATCAATAGTTTCTTGTGATTTCTTAAAATATTATGCAAAGATTCTTTTATTATTCGAGCTTAGTGAATTATAAACATATGATTTAAAGTAATATGCTTAGTTTGTTTGAGATATTGGACTATAAATAAATATGCAATTTAAATAAAACATTAATGAATAATATTCCAATCTTAACATACATACAAATTTTGAGAACGTGGACAAACCAACTTTTAGCTAGAGGAGATCTAAAAAAAAGTCAATGCAATATCAAAACCACAAAATTTTAAATACACTAATTTCCCAAATTTAAAACATGAAATACCATGTCTTAAAAACAAAACCCCCCAAAAAAAAATGAAAATAAAAACAGGACTATAATTTTTTTTAAAAAAATAGAAATTTTATTAAGAATTTCTAATTTATTAGTGCCCCTAAAAGTTCCTTTAAAAAAAAAAAAAAAAAATCATTGTCATATTCCCTGTTTATTTATTCAAGAAGAAGATACAAAAACTTTTCCCTTAACTGGAAAGTCTTTGAGGGGAGGATGGATGGATTAATTAATTAATTAACACATGTATTTTGTCACCAAACTTATCTTTGTGTGTTTTTTCTCCAACTCTTCCTGCTTTTCAAAACGTGGCTGCCCTTGCACGACCTGCATCATAAAGCCAACTTACACAGTTGGAAAAAGGGCACGCATGAACTCGGGCCCAACCGGGACTCTCTCTCTCTCTCTCTCTTTCTCTCTTTCTCGCCGTTGCTTGTCCCTTCTCATTGGTTCTACATCCTTCTCGACCTCCGGCGCTCGGGATCTGGGGCTTGGAATCGGTCTCAATCTCTCGTTCCTGGGGCTAGTGGATCGAATTTGGTTGGATTTTCAAATTGGAATTGGGGGAAGTTAGGAATTCAATTTTGTTGATTGTTGGGTTGTGATCGAGGATGGTGATGTCTAATTCTCCGGGGGCTTGTTCGTTGCCTTGTTCTCCTGAGGAGGAGAAGGAGATTGTCAAGGAGTTGATTAGGGTCTCAGAGGCCAATTTGAAGGAAGGGGATGTGTTTTGCCTTATTTCCAGCAGGTGAGACTTTCTCCACTTTTGGGCTTTTGCTGTTTTATATGAATTGTGGTATGAGCTGCATTGGTGTTTTTGTTTGATCATTTAGAGAGTTTGTTGTGGTTGATTTGGTAATCTCTTGAAATTGTTGCTTTGGAGGTGTTGTTTTGGTATATCAGTGTATTCCTAGTTTGAGGAAATAATAGATCTTTTATTTTAAATTTTTTTTGGTTGCTTATCGTTTTTTAGTTTTTTTTTTCTGCAGTTTGCTGATTGAATTTGCATGGTGCCTTCTGTGAGATATAGCTGTTGATATGGTTAAAATTTTGGATGGTAGAGCATCTATTCATTGGAATTCCTGGATCTCTTCGTAAGCTTTTCAAGATTTCTAGGCCTTAGAGGCTGTTTTTAGTCTTCATATAGCTTACAGAATTTTGAAATCAACAACTATTGCAAAGTGGTAACAGTGTTTATGTGTAGTCCATGGGGATTGTTGTGGAAGTTGAGACAGTTGTGTTCACCCTCTCTCGACATTGCCACATGTTGCTCTGTTCCCAATTGGGTGTCAAATTACCACCACTTTCTTGTATTCTCTGACCTTGTTAGCCATTTAAGGTTGTTAAACTCTAGTTTCTCCCAAACTTGATCTTGAATTCCTTAAATCACTTAGACATTGAGCTATTTGCTTTAAATTTTTAGGGGCATGGGCTTATTAACTAGCATTATTGCTATTCTTGGTCTCTTTGGTTCTCAACTTGTGGCGTTACGCAAAAATCATCAATATGGTGTCACACAAGGATTCAATGTTAATACGCAGAATGATGGAAAAATTAAGCAAGAGTTTTGATGAATGAGTGAAGTTGGTTGGATGAAGTGGAAACCGTTTTTAAAGTTCTATGTGATTTTAAGGACCTTTTGAGATTGAAATATAATTCTTTTGTACTGCTATTAAATTTGCTGTGGGTTTGGTTATGCATATTGGTTTATAGAAGAATATAATACACATAAAATGATTTTTCATATGGGAGTGCTTAAAATAGATTACTCATTGACACCTCTTGTATCTATCCATTAAGACTTTCTGTGCTCTTATTGCTTTCTTTGCAATTTTTTATAGGTTTTTTGGTAGGGAGAAAAAATAATACCTATTTTGTCTAGGTAATGTGTTGTGTTTTTTGGTTAAGCTGTACCTGTTGTGTTTCCAATTCAGTGTTCTTATGTAAATAAGCTAATTTAGAATGGTCTACTTCATGCCCTTGACTTGATAGTGCTCTTAATGCAGATGGTGGAGGGAATGGAAGGAGTACGTGGGATTTGATGAGAATGTGGAACATTCAAATTTCGCCAAGAAACAAAAAGACGTTCTGCATGCTCCTCTCAGACCTGGGGAGATAGATAATTCAGAGCTTATTTTGAATGGAATGAATAAGGAAGGTGATTTCTTAGATCTTCGTGGGAATCTACAAGAAGGGGAAGACTATGATCTGGTACCACTAGAAGTTTGGAAGAAGCTTGTCGAATGGTAGGAATAGCTATACTACACCCTTCTCTCTCTCTCTCTCTCTCTTGTGTATTTATAATCATCTGCAGGTGCACAAATGTCATTCTGGCCAATTTGTTCATTGCAGGTACAATGGAGGGCCTGAAATACCTAGAAAGATTCTGTCTGAAGGTTATTATAGCAAGAACTTTTCCGTTGAAGTTTATCCTCTATGCCTTTGTTTAGTTGATGCAAGAGACAATTCTGAAAGAACTATCAGGATTAGTCGGAAGGTACCTTCTCCAATACTTTCCAATCTTCTTTGCATGGCTGACATATACATTTTCTTTACAAACCATGGTACTGGAGCATATGAAAATATATATGTGCATGGGTGTGTATGATCTGGTTTGGTCCTTTTTTGTTTCCTAGCACAATGTTTACTTTTTAGCAAGACATGCTTAACTGGCAATAATAGTGTGAATGATTTAGTCCCAGTTTAGATGGACATACCCCCTGGATATTTGGTTACATCCTTAGACAAATTATTGCTCATTCTTTTGTATCACATGACAAGTAAATTGTTTACCCTACATAGCAAGAGTGCCATATTGCCTGTTATTGTGTCTTTCATTCTGTTTTACGCCTTATTGTCTATTTTCCATGAGTGATAATTTTACATACTTGACCATTTCAGTTCAATGGTATTATGCTTCGGAGTGTTATGAGATCTTTTGTTTCTGACTCTTGTTTATATATATATATATTGCTTCTGAAGACGCTGTTTGAAACTAAGCATTAGCCTGTGGCAGTCCCTTGTCTTATGATTCTAGTTCAGTTTATGAGGATAAAATATCTACATTTGATGTGCTGCCTAATCTTCCTAGCGAATGTTATACTATTTTTAAGTGAATTACTTCCATGTATGGCAGAATCTCCTAAGAAAGCACAAAATAAATTAATAATAAATAATAATAAAGAAATAAAAATTGAAGCCTGTGAATCTTCACTGAATTTCTATCTTTATGCTACAATTCCATTCTTCTGCTAACTCTACTGAAATTATCCAAAGACAACGATTTTTATGACTTAAAAGTTAGCATTTTTTTACTTTAAAATTTAAATCACCATCACTTGTCAGTGTAGAATGACATGCTGAGTTATACTGTCTTACATTGCAGGCATCAGTCGGTGACCTGTACAAAGTGGTTTGCGCAATGCTTGAACTAGACGAGACAAAGGCATGCCTTCTGAGCATCAAACCTCAGGGTTTTTTCAATCAACCTTTCAACTGATTTTTTGCTTGTTTGTTTCCATATTCAGGTTCTAATTTGGGATTATTTTAAGAGAAATAAAAGCTCTATGCTGACTAAAATGGATCAGTCTCTGGAAGAAGCCACACTGCATATGGACCAGGAGGTGATAGAGTATACCTTGGTTTTTTTTAAAAAACATTATTTATTTATTTATAATTTACAGTTTCTGCAAGGACTTGTTTTAATCTGATTGCTGTCCACAATCCTCTTATCCTTTTTATAGAGAAACAAGAAGAAGCCTGTATGACTCTGTTGGCATAAGTTACTTGATACAATTAAATCTAACTTGAAATGACTTGTTTGACAATGGGTGGAGATCAAGCAGCTTGCATAAGCTTATTTATCTAAGATCGACTCTGCAATTCATTTGCCATTTTTAGACTGATACTAAGACGTCAAATCAGATAAGGAAAGATATTGAACATCTAGAAGTCAACCTTTGCATTGTTGCTTTTTAATATTTATGTTGTGTTAACTATGTTCTTTTTATACATACAGTATATGTAAATGAGCTATGTTGAGTTGAAGATTAGGCAAACACTGTTTGTTGAGCCTGCTTTTCTGGTTGAGCGATCAAATCTAGTTAAATACCAAGCTCAACCAAACTATCCATCAGTGCCTTGTTATGTTGGCAGCCGGTCTATTTAGTCTATTTATAAGTGTATAGTTCTTTCTCTTGTTCTCTTCATATACGGTTCTCTATCACTGTGTTTATTGTTTATGTATTCTTTTTAAATCATGGGGTATTTCAATTTATACAAGATATCTTTCATCTTACAACTTAAAGGAGATGTTTACTGATGCAAATGGAAAACCATAGGTGTGATCCCTTGAGTTTTAGGTGAATGTAAACTGCTTCAACTGTCTTCTTTTCTTTATCTCATAATTTTGGCTGGTACTTGAAACTTGAAAGAATGTTTCTGAGCACAGCATCATGCATTTGGTTTGGACCCAATTGGATATTTTTCCATCTATACTTTTAATATTCTATTCTGCTCTTGTGCAGATTCTTTTGGAAGTACAAGTTGATGGGCTGTGGCCATCTGATTTTGGAATGGATTCAACAGGTAATGAATTGGCTTTAGTTCCAATAGAACCATCAAGATCTTCCATGTCGATTGCTGGTGGCCCTACTCTCTCAAATGGACATTCTTCTCGGTTTGGTTCTTATCTCTCACCGGGGAATAGCTTTAGTTCGTCACAGAGGAATTCAGAGGATGTTGATGATATCTTAAGCAATGGGACAAAAGTAGATGGTAGAGGACTTACTGGGTTGCATAACCTGGGCAACACTTGTTTCATGAATAGTGCTATTCAATGTTTGGTGCATACTCCCCCTCTGGTTGAGTACTTCCTGCAGGACTATAGTGAAGAAATAAACAAGAAAAATCCTCTTGGAATGCAAGTAAGTGTACCTTTTATGTGTGTCTGTGTGCCCCTAGTTTTTGATTGTTTTTTCTTCATTCTTCAATAATTTTATGTCTCTTGATTTTGTAGGGTGAGCTTGCAATTGCATTTGGTGATTTATTAAGGACGCTATGGTCATCTGGAAGGACGTCAGTTGCACCACGCGCATTTAAAGGAAAACTTGCTCGATTTGCTCCTCAGTTTAGTGGCTATAACCAACATGATTCACAGGTTAGTACTTCCATGACTGTTAGTCTCAACCTTTTTTTTTTGTGTGTGTGTCAAGTTAGTTTGAATTTGTTTATTGAATTCCTCTCGCTTCTCATTATGTTCTTTATGCTGTTGTTCCATTCAGAGTGGGCAATCTCATAAATTATTCGTTTTGTATATAATATCAAAGCTTACATCTAGTGCTTATATCAAGAGCAGCTTGGCAAGAAATATTTTTCTGTTATGCCAACTTCCATCATGTTGTGATAGTTGTGTATGCCAACCTCGCCACTACTTAGCATCAATGTTTAGGCATTTGTTCTTGATTTAAGCAAAGTTATTTTTATTTTTTGGTGTTAATTTATATGATAGCTATGAGTGTGAACTTTTAAGTGTATTTTTATTACATTGGTGATTGGTTTGTTCTCCACTCACCATCAACTATTGTTGCTTAGGAACTTCTTGCATTTTTATTGGATGGTTTACATGAAGATTTAAATCGTGTGAAAAACAAGCCATATATTGAAGCAAAGGATGCAAATGGTCGTCCTGACGAGGAGTTTGCTGATGAATGTTGGGAATATCATAAGGCTCGCAATGATTCTTTAATTGTTGATATCTGCCAAGTAAGTACTTACCTTTTCTGATATTTTTAGACAATGCCTTTTCTTTCTCTCTGCAATTTCATATGCATTCTTGTTTCTTTACTTTTCTTTTCTATATTTGGTTAAGGCTATAGCCTGTAGGCAGCTTGTTCTTTCGTATTTCCCAGATTTTTATTGCATCTACCTACCATAATCAATTTCAGAATCATATTTAATTAATCAACTTTCTTTGCCATTATTTGCTTGTTAATTCATGGTAAAGCTTGTAAATATCTTATTTGGGATAAAAGGGTGGTTTAGTTGGTGAATTACTCACTTTCAATACAAACACCCAGACTTATCTCAACAACTAATTTTATAAGATTTAACTATTTAAATAATGTATTTATTATTAATTTTTTAAAATATTAATATCAATAAATATCTATTATCAATAATAAAAAAAAGGTAAAATCATAGTTTTGATTATTATTCATTGAGTTAAAGTGTGGGTGGCTCATATGAAAATTTTCACTTCAACCCAATTTTCTAAAACGATGTCCTGAGACACATACCTTTACTTGCCAATCAAGCACAACCTAAGTTCTTGATTTTATGTAGTGAAGTTACAATGTTTTCCCTTGTTGACCTTATTTGATTGTATTGGGCCATTATCCTTGTGTAAACCCTTTGTGTCCTTAAAATATGTGGACTTTTAATTGTGGTTATCTGTTAAATACAAATTAAACATATTTTCCGAGTTTGATTTATCAAAAAGGTTAAGTTGAGTGGATGAGAGACCTAAACTTGTATATTCAGCCCATATTTTCCAATTTAATGATGTGTGACTATTAACTACTATAATACACCCCTTAATACATGCTTGTATATTAACTTGCTAAGTTACAAACAAACCAATTAACCGAGTTCTAGTATTATATTACATGCAAACCAAACATATTACCTAAGCGTATTTCAACCTAACAACTTAAGCTAATAGGATGGACAACACATGTTTATATAGTCAGATCTATATTTACTGACTTAACCAGAGTGCGGCTAGTTGTTACTCAAATGCTATTTAGTGTCACTTGAACTTTGGCTATCTATGGAAATTCTTGTAATGGAATTCCCATAAATTGTGTATTACATCAACAGTCAAAGTTTCCAATCAAGGAATAGCTCTACTAATGTGAATTAATCTGCATTCATGTGGTTTATGAAAAGCATGCCTTGAGGTATGGAAAACCCAATGACTTTTCACGACTCACCAAAATTATTCATTTTTGACTGTTTGTGGATGTGTACCACCTTGACTTTGACCAATGCTAAATGCTTTTGCCTCATCGACCTTCACAATATCATTGATGATGACTATGAGAGAATATAAATGTGGCCATAAGTTGCTGGTTCATTTACTTCAGCAGCTCCATCACTAGGTGCCCGCCATGCTATTGATATATTTGATCAAGTCTTGTGATAACAACTTTATTGCTCTGCTGGTCAAGAGGAAGAGAAGGGTGATAGACTGATAGCATAATATATGATGCGATTGCTTAGTTATAATTCATCTTCATATTTCTGTTCATAATAATCTAAACCTGCTCAAGCTTAAAGGAGGATCGCATTGTCAGTTTCACCTTTGGCATAAAAATTATGTATCAGTAAAAAAATAAAATGAACATGTAATTGGAAACTTCATTAATACCTCCATATTAATTTCCAATATTCAAGTTCTGCATCATGTCTTCTGCACTGGCATCATCCATCATCCTCTATGCTTAGAGGAAGCTTTGGTCATCCATGCCACCTTTCCAACTCTTAGAATAAGAGCTCACTACAGAATCATACCTATACCACACAAGGCTTAATATGCTTAAATAGTCCAGTAGATGATTGAACTTGAATACAAACTATTGCTAAAGAGATTAACTTTGATGAAATGATCAGATACCCTTGTCCGCTAATGTCCTGTATCATAACATTTGCAAGCATCTTCAGAAAGACATCGCTCTTGCAATTGATATATACTGGTTAATCAAGGTTGCAAGTATCTAAAAAATCGGTAAGGTGAAAAGCTCTGGCTTTGACCAAATATGTTTGCATAGCCTGAGTTATTACCTCTAACTGTACAAAGAGCAACTTCTTTATTCTTTTTTTTTTTAATGAAGCTCAAATGTGGACAAAGCTTGCTATTGTCATCCAGGAAGCCTTTTCCTCACTACATCATATACCCCATTATGCAATAAAATTCTTGCAGAACATCTTTTTTCTTGCTACACCAAATACACATAATGAACTTCATATCTTGTCTGTCCAATTAGGCAAGTGCAAGTTCTTGCATAGAGGAATAGTGTAAGTTGTCTTTTGATATAATTAGCTGTGTTAATAGATATCCTGTTTGTTCAGGGTCAATACAAATCAACCTTGGTATGCCCAGTTTGCAGAAAAGTTTCAGTTACTTTTGATCCTTTCATGTACTTGTCACTGCCACTGCCTTCAGCTATTACAAGGAAAATGACAGTAACTGTATTCTCTGGTGATGGAGGTTCCCTTCCAATGCCTTACACAGTAACTGTTTCCAGAAATGGTTGCTTTAGGGATCTTATTCAAGCCTTGAGTACTGCATGTTGCTTGAAAAGTTATGAAGCTTTATTGGTCGTAGAGGTAAAATTTGTGTTTCATGTGATTCTTTTTTAAAGAGTTTTACTGCTTTGAACAGCACATATATACATATGTATCTTTTCTTCTGTGTTACAGGTGCATGAGCATAAAATATACAGATACATGGAGAATATGTTTGAGCCACTTTCTGGTATCAAAGATGAAGACTATCTCGTGGCATACAGGCTTCCCTCAAACTACAATAAATTAAGGAGAATCGAAATAATACACAGGAGTGTTGAAAGGTACACTCATTGACCCTCTTTTTTTTTTTTTTGTTGGTATTGTCCTGCTTTGGTATTTGACTCTACCCTTTCCTTACTCTTGTTAGGGTGTTTAGCAATTGAATTATTGGGTTGGGCTGCTTGTAAAGGGCTTCTTTATGCTTCAAGTGAATGCAATTTTTTTGTTGACTATATTTCATTGTTTATATGTATCTATCATGTTAATCTAAGAATGTACTTCCATGCTTTCAGGTTTTCACATGGCAAATATATTGATGTTGCATTTATTTCTTTTTTCTTTTTTTATTTATACCCCATATCCACCATGAAATGTAATCCATAAATTTGAATTAAAAAAAATGGTGACAGCACAACACTTTTGGGAAAATTTCTGTTGTTTTCTAAACTTTCCATTATTTCGTTTTGTTTTGTTTGTGATTTGATTGTGTAGGGCATTCATTCTTGGAAGAATCATATTTCTATGGTGATTTCCATTGTTCATATGTGTAATCTTATGGGTAGTTTTTATGTAACTGCTTTGACGGGATTAAAGAAGGTTTTTCTACTGTTTATATATTCCTAACACTTAATGGCATTTTTAAGTGAAAGCCTATCCATTGGTAACTTCTGGTACAGTTTGTTGCCATGGTACATAGAATAGGCTTTTGATATCATGAGAAAAAAAGATATGCTAGTGTATATATTTGTTGTTGATTGTTCTTCTAACTGAATGATTGCTATAAAAGATGTCTATTTTGGAGTTTCATTGTTTGTTTTTGGCTCAGATGTGCACCTGAATTGCAATACAGTTTTTCACGGAAGCTTCTAGGAACACCACTTATCACGTGTTTAGGAGAAGGTGCTGATTCAGGGGCAGATATACATGCTGCAGTGAGAACTGTGCTTACACCTCTCCTGCGAGCAAAAGAACTTCCTTGTCATCGAGCCAAAATCATCAATGAAAATGGCTGTGGACCTAGCTTGGACGCAATCGCGCTTACAGATAATCACACACTTCCGAATGGAAAGGATTTGTTAGCACACAGCATGGAAATTGAGACAACAGCTAATGGGTCCCCATCCCTCCAACTTGTCATGACTGATGAAAGAGGTATCAGTGGAATCACGGTCAATGATGATATCACTTTTGTTGCTCCGGTATCTTCCATAAAGCTATTTTTGAACTGGTCACAAAGAGAACATGAGGTTTATGATGCCAGTTACCTCGAGGATCTTCCTGGAGTTCACCATAGTGGAAATAAGAAAACTCGGCAAGAGCCTGTCTCTTTGTTTTCATGTCTGGATGCATTTTTGAAGGAGGAACCTCTTGGACCTGAGGATATGTGGTTGGTTTCTTCTTGATAATTTTAATTTACTCTAGAAATAATTTCTGTCTTTCTCACTGATCGTAATTATCTTCTGTTATGCACCTATATAATGACAGGTATTGCCCTGCCTGCAAGGAGCACAGACAAGCAACGAAGAAGTTGGATCTCTGGAGGTTACCTGAGATTTTAGTTGTGCACTTGAAGAGGTTTTCATATAACCGATTTATGAAGAATAAACTCGAAACATTTGTGAACTTTCCTGTGCACAATCTTGACTTAACCAAGTATGTGAAGAAACCCGGTTCTGCAGAATCCCATCTATATGAGCTTTATGCAATAAGCAACCATTATGGTGGATTGGGTGGTGGTCATTACTCTGCCTATGCAAAGGTATTCAACTTCTCATTTCTTTGATTGAAACAAGGAACAACTTCTTCGTGAAGCCTTACATGATTCTTATGTTTTTTTTTTAATTAAAAAAAGTTTAATATGACGTGCAAGCATGCACACACGGTGCAATGATTTTCGGTTCTTTTTTTTTTATATTCCAGTTGATAGAAGAGGACAGGTGGTACCACTTTGACGATAGTCATGTTTCCCCAGTGGGTGAGGACTCAATCAGGACATCTGCGGCTTATGTTTTGTTCTATCAAAGAGTAAAGTAGAATCAAGAATGGCAGCATCGGAATCATCGGCAGGTTTAATTCAAATTGAAGAATAGAACACAGTGAAGTGCAATGGGCGCAGCAGCTTGATGTGTTACTGTCTATGTTTTGTCCGATCCATTCATTGTGTTGTTGTCACTGCCTCCTCTTCAATCAACTGAATATAAAGTATATACAAGTAATAGCAGGAAGAGATAAACATTTTTATCATCCTACATAGAAGCAGATGATTTTGTTCATCTATTCCCCATACCTAAAGTTTTGGACATGGTACTAACAGTTGCCAGGGGTTCATCTTTGCGACTGGCTAAAATACATTCTCCGCAGAGCAGGATTTGCAGGTATCCTTCTTTGTTTGTATGTTTTGGTGTGTGGTCAACTAGCATTCATATCAAAATTTGCTTATCTCTATTGATTAAGTTTAGAAATTCTAAATTTTCCTGTGAACTCCCTTGTCGGGAAGGGCTTCACTTTTTATCGATGGCCGGCAGGATGTACATCAATTAGTTGGCTTTATGGTTGGATTTTGTTTTTTAATCTTTACAAACAGGGCACTCCACGTGGGCGTGCGCACAAATGAGGTGATTTCACTGGTTTTAAAATAGTACACTGCTTGCTCAGCGTTTGCTGAGGTTATCACTGCCCACAAGCTATACTGCAATCCTCTTTTGTGGTACATCCATAATGTGATATGACTTTTCTCCTTATTGTTACGTCTGATTCTCACCTACTATTTTCAGGGTTCATAATAACCCATATTTTTAACTTGTTCCTTTTTTTTTTTACCGAAAATGCCATTCAATTATTATGGGGTCCAACAAGCAGAGAACCTTGTTTCAAAGATACAGTTTCATGAATCATTTAGGGCATGTTTGGCTGCAAAATAAAAAAATATGGCATAATCTTATTATGCAGGAAGTGCAAGGAACATATTTTATTTTTACAGAATGAGTGTTTGGTTAACAAAATAAAAAAATTAAGGAAATCTGTTGGTCGACCATCGGACTGCTGGTGGACTGGTGGCCGGTGGCCGGAGGCCAACCGGACCAGTGGTGGACTATCGGCCGATAGTCGTACCATTGGTGGCCGGTCACCGGAAGTCATCCGGTAGCCGACTGGACTGCTGATGGACTAGTGGCCGATCACTAGAGGCCGCTTGGACCACCACTAGATCACTGGCATGTCACCGGAGGCTGGCTGGCCTGGGTCCGACCCTGTTGGACCGATGGTCGATCGCCGGAGGTCGGCCGGACCGCTGACCGGACTAGTGACCTGTCACCGGAGGCCGACCGGTAGCCGAACGGGTGGCAGGTTGTTGGATGCCGACCGAACCACTGGTGGACCAATGACTGGTGGCTGGATCAAGAAAGAAAAAGAGATTTTTTACAATAATTAGTGGAATATTTTTTTATGCCATAATACCTATATTACGCCATAATTTTATACTCTAAAATAAATATCCAAACGGTCAATATGGCAAAATTCTCAAAAAAAATATTAAATTATGACATAATGTACAGATTATGTCATAATTCTAGACTATCCAAACAGGTCTTAACCTTTTCTATCATCCTTTTAAAGTTTAAAAACGCGTGGATTGAACATTTTATAAGTTCACCCAAATGAGTTTGACTGGAGGAATGTACAGGACAAAAACACATATATTGGAATTCATCCAAGCATCTTGACACGTGTACAGCGTGTCATGTTATCCAATCCCCTCCACGTGCCCTGCTTTTGCTATTCTGGATCTCACGTTCTCACAAAGGTATGATGCAACCAAAGCCATCACTAGATTATCACTATAATCTCATATAGACAAGAATATCTCTATACCCATTCCACTCGGTCGAATCTCATCAGGCCCCAATTCGAATTGCCATTTAATATTTAATATAAATGAACATAAACGTCCAGAATTACAAAAATTACACCAAAATAAATTATCATTAATTAAAAGAAAAAAACAATGACCTCTAGCTCACTAACACCACCAAACCCACCACGCTCACCATCATCGCCATCCCCCGCAGCCACTCCCTCCCATGCTGCAAAAATTTATTATAATAATATAGTTATTATAATAGTTAAGACAAAGTAATTGAAATTAAACAGCTTAAAATGCACCGGTGGATAACTTACCGTTGCGGCGGCGGAGATGCTGTAATAACCCGAGGACGACGATCCATCTCCCTCATCCGACGATCCTCCACCACTGCCACCGCTGCTTCCGCCGCCACTAGTCGGCGAGTTCTCCGTCTCCGGCTTGATCCCGAGGTCGTACGCCGGCGTGCCATCGGGCTTGAAAAGCCCGTAATTCCTTTCGGACTTCGGACCGGGCTTCAAATTCTCGTTGAACAAAGCGAAGATGTACACTCGGAGCACCTGCGAGGGCCTCGCCGGCGTTCCCTTCCCCTCCGCCACCATCTTCATCAGGTTCCCGTTGTACTTGGCCGCGTTTGCCGCCGTAGCTCCGAGCTCATTCTCGTCCCCATCTGAGGGCCACCCAGTCTCTGAAACCCTAACCTCCACCCCTTTCCCTTTGCCCCCTGTCGCCGCTGAGATCGCGGCGTAGACGGCGTCCACCTGGGCGTCGAGCATGTTTTCGTACTTGAGGCCCGATCCGGGGTCGAGCACCCCGGGATTCGGCTCGAAAAGGGCGTAATTCAGCGTGACATTGTCCGGCTCCGCCTTGTAGGCGAAGTACGGGTACGCGTTGATGAAGAATGGGGATCCCGTTTCAGCGAGGAAGTCCAACAAGGGGCAGAGGTACGGGATGAGCTCCTGCCGGAACCGCCCGGCCGACGGCGGAAAGGAGTTAGCGAGAATGGCAAGCGAGTGAGGCGTCGTGACGGCGACGGAGCGGAGACCGAGAGAGTTGAGCGCCGAGCGGAGAGATCGCATAGCCGGAACAAGGGCGGTCATGACAGCGGTGTCATTACCAGTGAGAACCTCATTTCCGACGGTCACGGCGGCGATCTTGGCAGCGGGGAGGTGGGGCTGAAGGTTGGCTTTGACCCATACGAGGGCAGCCGAGGGGTCCGCGAGCTTGACGACGCAGCGGTCCGGCAGGCCGACGATGAGCTCGAAGCCGGTGGTGGAGAGTGCGGAGAGGACGGCACTGTCTGTGTCGTAGAGCTTGACGCGACCAACATTGATGGAGGCGAGCAAGGGGCCGACGGAGGTGGGGGAAGGGAGGTTGTCGGCGACCAAGCCATAGTTTACACCCACTGGGGAGGAAGAAAGGGCGGAAGCCCGAGTAGCGCAATGGAGCAGCAGGCTTAGTAGAAGAATAGGGACGGCCGCCATTGTTGGAGGTTTGGAGTTCTCTGTCATCTCTGAGTGGTGAGTAATGAGTATCTTATTTATTTTTTTGTTTTCTAAACGTTACGGTGGAGTGATAGGGTTTGGTTTTGTCAGAAGGTGAGGTTGCAGCAAGATAGATAATGAGAGTGTGATTTGAAAAAAGAAAGAGCTCCCATGTGGCTACCATTGAAACAGGTACTCAGATTACCCAATTTTTAACTTTTAATCCTTCTTACCATTTTTGATTACTTTACTGCACTTGAGGTAATATTATGCAGGTGGGCCTGCCGCACTCCAATTGATTGAATGCTTGAGATGTCAGTCACTTTCATGCATGGACCACCTTCTCTGATCACTAGACATTTTACTTTCCTTGCCAGCCAGGTAATTTAAGTTCATGTCTAAAATGGTATTTCAAATTATTAATGAATACTGATAAATTTTGAACATTATTGTGCATATAGAGTTAGAGATTAAAGTATTTCGAGTTTGGTGTAACGTCAGCGAGTTTAGAGATAGAAAAAGGACTTTGTCACTATGTGAGATTGTGGGTGGAGGAATAATAGTACTACAAATGAGTCCAAAAGGCCAGCAAATTATAGAAGAGTTTTGGTTGAATGTCTTTCATTTTCTTCTTTGATTTGAATTTTTGTATGGATTTAACTCTTATATACGTCAACTAAAGTATCTCCATTATGAGCTCTAGGTTTCTGCTTTTCAAAAACGATTATTCTTCGACCGTTGGAATAAAAGTCTAATCTATTAAGTACATAATACCTTTTATAAATGTTATTTGGAACAAAGATAAATTGCAATTTAGCACATCAACATTTCAACAAGGTTTTGCACAACATTGGTAGGCTTTCAACATCAGCATTGGTCCTTAGATTTGTAAAACCCAACAAAATAGAATTGTGTGTTTCTAGTAACATGATGGCTACCATAAAAGCAAGCATCATTGATTGCAGAAGCTAATGTTCTCTCTGAGGATTATTTGTGCAATGGCAGGAGAAATTTAAATTATACTTGACAACATGAATCAACAATTTTTTTTAACAAAAGAGGTGATTAAAGAGGGAAATAAAATACATGAATTGGTTTAAAATCTTATATAGAACGTGAACCAAACGGAAAACCCTAAACCAGTGCGCGCGCCATCGGGCTATCTTCAAAACGAACGTGTCTATAAAACTAAGCAAGAACCCTTTCGCTCGATGCCGCCAAACCAGAAGGCCTCTCACTCTCGCGCACGTATCCTCTTCTGGCCGCCATGGCTGTTGGAGTTATTGCCTACACCTACGCTTCCCTTATTCTCCACCACGGGTCTTGTCTCTCGCTCTCTCAGCTCGGCCTGCATCTTCCCTCTAGTGCTCATGGTTTCTTCTTTTATCAACACGAGGATAAGATCTTGACGCCGGTGAAGTCTGTGAACGTGAACATTGAGCCTTATTAAGCTGCTCTCGAGTTGCAAAAAGGGTCCATCCCTGATTTCATTGCCAATGTTGGATCTGGATTTGGTGAGAGAACTCAATTTCTCTTTCTCACGTTTTCACCGTAGCAAAAGAATTCATAACGTTTTGGTTTTGACCGTGTTTTTTTTCCTCCAAGGTGCGGTGGTGCCGGGGTTTTGGTTGCTCCGTTGGCGGCCATCAGGGCCTACCATCCCCTGTGGCTGCTACTGTTGTTGAGGAGAAGAAGGTGGGTTTCTTTTCAATTTGAATTAATTATTTATTTTTCTTTAAAAATTTGTATTTAGTCCGTTTGATTGGAGGGGTCTTGAGGTTTTTTCTTCCAATCTTCAATATTGGGTTTTTATTTTTATGCTTGCTAGAGATGTCATCTCTTAAAGTTTTGATCTTGACATTGGTTTTGTTTTTTTTTTTTTTTTTTTTTGAATAATAGGCGACAAACGTCCTGGTATATGAATAGTATTAGAGCTCAGTGTACATTGTATGAATAGTATAGAATAATATAAACATTCCGGATGAACAATATATGAACAGTATGAAGAACAGTACTATCAGAGAGAGGATTTGAACTCATAACCTCCCTTTTAACACATTGGTGTCATACCATTGGGCTATCCAATGGTTGACAACATTGGTATTTTTAAATCAAGTTATATTTAAAAAAATTAATTTTATCTCAAAATGAATTTGTTTGATAGAATAATAGATTTTATATCTGGAGAACAAGGTTTTTTTTTTTGGGAAAACATCGTGTGGCCTCTTGCTTTTTTCTGTTTTCAAAATTATCCAACTTTGGAATGTGTCTTTCAAAGGCCAAACCTTTTATTTGGAATTTATGCATTTTGTCTGGGATTAAACTTTAAGCGATTGGTAATTCTTTATGCGCACTTCAATACAATGTGCCTCGCTTTATGGATCCTTCTTTTTATGTGTATGTATATTTGCACTATACTTCTGTCAACTTATTATTTTTGTTGGTGGTAATCCAGCTTAATATTTGGTGTTTATAGGAGAAGGGAATTGATATCTGGTATTCACAATGGCAAGTACCTGGAGGCTTCGTGCTTTATTAGGCATAATTATTTTAAACTTGTTTGGAAATTTATAGATTGGAATAAACTACCATTGCTTGAATAGTTTAGTTGACATATTTGGAGCCACTTCTCTTCCATACTAATACCTAGCTAGTCATTGACCTTTATTGTTGAAGCGTGTAGGTCACACTTTACATCTTACAGCTTAAAAGATTGTTCTGCTCATTAAAGTTCTTGAGGGGTTATTATGAAAATAACTCAAAGTTCAAATGATGGCCTTTGATATTGATTAACCAATCAGTATTTTTTGATGTTGGAGTTAATATGTCTTTGCTATTTTGCCAATTAGAGCTGCGTCTGCATTTTCTATCTGGAGGTCAAATGGTGATAGGAAGGGTTGGATGAAGGTGCATGACGTGGATGACGATGTTGAGCATCAGAAGCAATGAAAGGATTAGAAGGTTATTTTGAGGAGAAAATTTTGTGTGTGGTAAATAGGCTGGATGTTATGGATGCTTGGCCTTGAGGATGAAGGGGAAGATGAAGACGAGGATGATATTTGAATTGTGATTGAAAATGATAGTCCTCCATCTTTGCCTTGTCTCGGGACGAGATTTATTTTTGCCACCAACGGATAACCAGAATATGTGTCGGTTGTTGTCAACTTTTCTCATGTTGGTACTCCCCCACCACCGTTGGAGTTGCGTGAAGAGCCTGGCCGGCGAAACGCAAAGCCACACATGAAATTGCACCAAGCGAGAAAGGGAAGCAACCGTTGTCGGCGATGACTAGTCGGAGGACCTCAAGGGTGGTGGAGCCTAGCTCTCATCCTGGCGATTATTGTCGTCGTGTTCCTGTGTTGTTTACGGAGGACAAAGGTGCTGGTGAAGATCAACCGTGTGGCACGTTGGCGCTGTCACAGGAGGAGAAAAGGAAACGGCCCATGATCGATCATCTAGGAGGCTAGGTGGATTCACGGTGGGTTGATGGGGGTTTCTCGACAGCCGGCCGCTTGGTTGATGTTCCAGTGGATCGAGGTGTGAGGGCACAGGGAGACGCCACGGTGGTTCCCAGCAACGGTGGTCCACCTCAGGCAAAGGCAAAGTTGGTTGAGCGTGGCTCCCATGGTGGCCTTGGTATTATTTATTGGAAGATCTCCGTGCGTCCGCGATCCGACGAAGGGAAGGTTGAGCTTCGCTCCCTTAACGGCCCCGTTCCTTCTTCCCGTGATGGCTCTGTGCATCCTTCCCGGAAGATTTCCGAGCCGGTGAAGCCTTGCTCCTAGCCAGCGGCAGTGGAGCGCCGCTCCCACGTTGGTGACAGCCTGACGCTGCACCGCAAGAGGACGAAGTGGTTTGGGACCGCGCGTCTAGGTCGACGGGGATGGACCGATGGGATGAAGGATGAGGCCGGTACATCGGGGGAGGGCTTGAGGAGACGAGGTGTTGAGAGATGGGTGGCTCGTGCTAAACGCGCGCAGAAGCATAGGACATGCGGCTGCTCACCATGGGCCGAGGTTTCTAGATCCGAGGTCGGGCTTTCCGAGGTTCCTGGGTCTGAGAATGGGCTATCCAAGGATCATCGGCCTGTGACTGGGCTGACTTTGGGAGGTTCTAAGTTAAGTTGTAAAGAAACAAACGACATGAAAAGCAACTATGGGCTAGGTCCGGGGTTAGGATTGGACGGGCTGGGCCCATGTTTCCTGGATCCTGATGCTGGGCCCAGAATTGGTGTTGGGCCAACCAAGGTGTGTGGGTCTGAGCCTGATTCGATGGGGATTGTCTTAGATCCTGTTCTTCTTTGCGATGCAGGCCGTCCTTCGGCCCAAAATTTGATTAAAGTAGATTTTGGGCCGGACCTGGAGTTCTTGGGTCAAACTTCGGATGTGACTGGTGCAAAGTCGATTGCCAAGGAGGCGTCATCTCAGAGCCTGGGTTAGTTGATTGGTTTTTTTCTTTTCGCCGGGGGTTGGCCGGTTGTTGTCTTTCTTTTTGTCTTTGTATCATTGATGTCGCTTGTCTTTGTGTGTAGTACCACTTTTAGTTGTCGTTTTCGTCTCTGTTGTACTAGTTTTTTTTATTGTGCATCTTTTTTGTTAATGCATTGTGGTTTATCTACGTTTTTAAAAAATAAAAAAATAAAAATTAATAATTGGGGGCTGGAAAGCATCGGCTAAAGCACACCACATGCAGTCAAGGTGGTCAATCTGCATTCAGTTCAAAGATAAGTAAGCTGTATATGGTAGGAGATAATTATTCAGAAGAATTTCAAATAATGGGAGATAGGGGCAGAAGATGATTGAATGGAAATGGCCAAAAGGATGGGAGAGGGAACATTCTGCAGGTGTGAATCTGTGGGTATGTTGTAGTAGACCCATGGTTCATCAAATGGAATAATAGATTTTAATATATAATGATAAGGATTAATAATATTGGTAATCTTGTTTCTGACTTGGATCATAAGAAGTTGGTTTGAATTTGGAATCAGACCTAATTTGGATGCTTTCACTGAACTTATTCTCACTGTTTCGTCCTTGAAGGGAAGAAATTGAGTTCGTCTTGCTAATTCTTTTTTGGCTGTGTTTGGTTCCAGTCCTTTGGCAGAATTAAAAAGGAAAAAAAAAAGAAGGGTAGGTAAACTGCTTCCATGTGTTTGGTAGTCTATTTCCACCCTAAAGCCAAACAGAGCACTGCTTCTTTCTTGCTTGTGAATCACATTTTTATGTAAAAACTTGGGCAAAGTTTGTTTTTAATGTTTTTCGTGTTCAAATTTTGGCCTGACCTTGTCACATTGGTTAAGCTTTATACAAGTTTAATAACCTGCAATTCTGTCAAGGTTGCACGCTTGGTATAGCCATTTTACCACAGGATGATCATATGATACATTTTTGTGTGTCATTACCACAGGTTGCACTCATGGTTTGACATGAGTTTGTTTAGAAGTTGTTTTCAGGTCACACATCTTTGGAAGAATATCTAAATTATTGACAGGCATAACGTCACATAGAAGCATAGCCCATCTCCATCGTCAACATAACTTATGCATCTTAGTTTACAGAATACCGCCTGTATTGGGAACATTCAAACCCAATTTTAAAATACATGGGACCCTTCCAACCCAATTTTAAACTACACTGCACGCCTACTTTCTCGTATTTGTGGGATCCTATTATTTTAGTACTTAACAAACATTAAGGCCAATGACTTTCCAGGAAATGCCACTGTGACGTGATCTACATGCATTGAACAAATAATTGGAAGAAAAATAAAATAATAATTAAACATGGTTGGTGCAGTGGATGTTCCAATATGAAAGCGTTGGTGTAACTAATGAGAGACTAAGGGAAATGGTCGGATTTGGTGCTTGAATTTTGAAGTAAGGTGATGAAATGAGTTTAGTGGTTCACTTGCTTAAAAATCCATGTTTTTCTTATTTTGGCCAGACACGAGAAAACAGAAATTAGGTGATGAAATTAGTTTAGTGCTTTACTTGCTTATGAATCTTTTTTTTTTCTTTTCTTCATTTGGCCAGACATGCACAAAGAACACGCAGCATGATTAAAGTCTTGAATTAAGACGTTAATAAATGTATGAATTTTGTAAATTGGTTCATTCTTGAGCATTCTGATTGAAGAATTGTCTATGTTTCTTTTGTAGTTTCTTGTGTTTTGAGTTTTTGTCGGTGGAAATCATCCTTGTTTACCATAATAAGAAAATTAATAGAAGGAATAAAGCCCAAACTTTCATGCACCGAGTTATTGCCGAGGAACATAATATAAGAAAAACATATTTTCATTATTAATTATAATTTTTTATTATTTTATCATTATGTTCCTCTTTGCAGCCTTTTTTAATGATATTTTCCATTCATTTTAGCTTCTAAGCAAGAAGAGGATTTCCATTAACAATCATTTTTATTCCTTTAAGCATCTAAGAAAAAAAAAAATGTTCATACTGGATTACATAAATTTATAAATTAATAAAAAAATAGTTCTTACAAACCATGTTCTTACAATCAGATTCTTTTTTTTTTTTTTAACTCAGCATTATTTTTACCAAAAGACATTAATTTTCATAAGTAAAACTTCACCAAACTTTTTCATTCCATTAAAGAAAAAGAAGCCCTTCAGATTAATAAAAGCCTAACAAAACTTGCAGCGCCTGCAACGCCACCAATCAAATTCCCTCAAATACTACCTCTTTAAAACCCAAAAAAAAAATTAAAAAAAAAAAAAAAAAAACTCTCATAGACAAGCCCCCTCGATAAGCTTAAGCCCTACATCTAAAGCACAACAGCACCAAACCTAATCGGCAAGAAGCCAGGCATCAACGATGCGCCGTCACCAGAGTCTCAATGAACCGCAACCCATCGAACCTCGGCGCAAACTTCCCCTTATCCGCTCCTTTCCTCGGTGATCCCGATCCCTCTCCCACCTCCTTCCGCATCGTTCCCTACAATCCAAATCACCTCATTATTAAACCCTCAAATTCATCAACACAAGGAGATCCAAGGCTGGAGTTTTATAGATCACAAGAGCATACCTCATCAGATGGCATGGCGGAGCCGGAGGTGACAGCCGCGGAGGCAGCGGCCGCGACGGCGAGTACGCTGGCTTTCTTCATCGCCAGAGCCGAGGAGATCGATCTCTCAATCGTGAACGATGTGCTTGACTTTCCAACGAGGCTGGCAATGTGTTTCCCGTTTTATAGCGCGTTCCCAAATGAATTATTAAATACAGTTCATGTCAAAATTTGAGTTCCGGTCGGTGAGGAAATTTTTTTTTTCTTTTTTTTTCCTTTTTTAATTTTTTTTAAAGTCTTATTATAATTTTGATGGAGACTGTGATTTATATGGGTCGACTTTGCGGTCTTGGCGGTTAGTTTAAGCCAATAAGAGAGCGCCACGTAGTATGAGCGTGTTGTTTGAAAGAAGCCATGCTTGGGCTCGTCGCCGCTCGTTTGATTCCCTGCCTTGAAAATCTCACTGCACGGCACGCGTGCGGTTACGAACACCATTAGTCTCGGAATTTATATATATTTTTAAATGAAAAAAATAAGTGTAAATTTTCACGTTAATGTTCTTGACCTTTCAATTCAATGGCGTGCCTTAATAATCTACGAGTTTACGTTTTAAAAAACTATTAAATCATCCATTTGTGTTTTTTTTACTAATAGACTTTTCCAGCATCTAGCAAAGCTAAGATCATGTATATAACTCATTTTATATCCTAATAATTTATAGATTTATTGGTATTAAAACCTCTTTGTTACTGATACGCATTTGTTGCCTTTTATTAAAAAAAAACTCATTTTGTCATCTCTCACGCCATAAGAGAAAGTATTAAATTATAAAAAATTGTTATTTTTAAAAATTGAGTTAATGAAAAAAATAAAAAGAAACAAGTTTAATAATCCTACCATTTTTTAGTCCAACTTTTAAAACATCTCTGCTTTTATTCAAATCAGAACAAGTTTTGGAAGATAGTGTGTGAGGATCTAATTTTTTACAATTATGTCATAGTTTTGTGATGGTGTGGAATGGAATCTGACAGGCCATTATGGAAAAAAGGTCAGCTTTTGAGAAATGTTTAAGTGATGGTCAGATGGTAATTTACTTTGAAGGAAAAAAAACAGAGAGAGAAGTGAAAGGCTGGCATTACTGTTTCTGGTGGTCTGATCTGATACCAAAAAAAGTAGTGTTTGTATGGTTGTGTTGATGGAGATCGTAATGGATTGGTAATTTGATTATGTGGTCTTTGGTGCTTGCAGGTCGTGCCACTAGCCCTGGACCTATCTCATCCATTCATTTCTTTTCCATGATTTGATGTGATTTTTATTGAATATTTATTTTATTATAATGTGTTTTTCTATATGCCTCCTTATAAAAATGATGCTTTGGATAACTTTAATAATGGCTTTCACACCACTGTCTCAACCACACAATTAGCATAAAAATTCTGGCTAAACCAGTGATGGATTTAATTAATTTGTTGATTTAGTTATTTTGAGATTAAAGGGTTATTCTAAGTTTTTTTTTTTTTAAATGGGTGACAAGCGTCTCCTATTCTGAATTTTAAACACTGAACTAGTAATGTATACATACATACTCCCTCCGTTTTATTTTAGTTGTCAACTTTACCTAGTTCACACTGATTAAGAAAATCGGTTAAAATTAGTTAACTACCTAAATTTTATAAAAATTTTCATTTACTTTCCAAAATTAACCTTATTTAAAACTCCAATAAAACTATTCCTATTTCATTTTTTTCTCACTAGTAGTTTTATAGATATGATTCACATAAATGATTTATTTCTTCGGAATACAAAATATATTTTAAAATAATATTGAAAATGTGTTTCTATTATTGGAAAACTGAAAACATTTATTAGTAAATGGTTGATTATGATTATTGAAAATTATACCAATATATTAAATTAAAAGATAAAATTGGAAAAAAAAATTAATGTTGCACAAAATTTCTAATGTGACAAGTAAAAATATATATATATAGAAGAGCTCTAAAATATAACAACTAAAAAAAACAAAGGTAGTACATTTTTATTTATTGGGCTTTCCACGTTCGGGAGGTTTTCCTTTAACTTTTAGTATTCCATTTTTTTAACATAAAAAAGTAAAATTAAATAATGGATTTCAAACAAAGCTCACCAGAACATTTCACTTGGAGTTAAAATCAACGTATTTGTGAAGAAGGCCCTTTTGAATGTAGCATCAAAGCAGAATTTGTAGTAAAATTATTACTATTATTATTATTAGGTAGAATACCCAGATCAGTCCCTCTATTATAGTCAAAATACCCTTTCAGTCCCCCTATTATTTTTCGTCCCGTAGGGATCCCTCTATTATTTTTTTTGGGAAAAAGCAGTCCCTCAACCTAACGCCCGTGAGTTTCTCCGTCTGGAGAGCTGACCTGGCTTAAAGGTGGATTAAAAAAATGAATAAAATAAAAAAAAAAAAAATTAGTTACATCAAACCCGGATTCGATTTGACATTAAACCTCATCATTTAACTAACCTAAAATTTTGTTATTGGATCCAAATCCAAAATCCAGATCCGATAACCTTTATACCCCTTCTTCTCCCCGACCTCCTTCTCCACCTCTGAAGCTCCACCGGGCTGCGAGCACAACCACCGGGCTGAAACTCCACCGGGTTGCGAGCACACCCATCAACTTCGATCTCTGAACTCTGGCCACCATCACCCATATTTGTTATTTTGTTTTGGTTTTTATTTATCAAAAGAAGTTGCATCAATGAGTTGAATTGGATCAACAGATTTAAAGTTTCTGAGTCTCAAACACAGCACCAATGTATAAGTAGAATCAATAACAATATCTTCTGAATTGATCTCCATGAATTGCAGAGAAACAAGTAGAATAACAAAGAAGCGGGCAGAATAACAATGGCAATGAAAAGAATCTAATCAACAGATTAGAAGTTTCATTCATTCCAAGAGAATTACTCCGAAACAAGTAACAAACAAAGAAACAAAACAACAATGCTGCAACAACAAAATCAAATCAAACAGATTAATCAAAAGTGTTCAAACATGACAGCACCACAAACTCTCAGAAGCAAAACATCAAACATATAGTCTTCATGATTTCCAGACCAACAAAACAGTCCAAAAGATCACAGAAATTCAAGCAATATTTACAGGCATTGCCTAAGAAAACACCACCAACTCACCAATAGATTATCCGGCCATCAAGGTCAAAGATGTACACAGATTGCCCCAGAGACTGCAAGATGTTCAAGTACTGTCTGTCTGAGAAGCCGGCGCCCGGAGGCGCATCACCGTCTCTGGAGCTCGGCTCCTTGCTCTCTCTCTCTGTAACCTGGACGAGAACGACGCCGAGCCTCGGCGCCACCCCATCGGACCATTCCCATCGAACACGTTGCTGCTCTTTCTCGGCGGCGTGCGCTGAGGCGATACAGAGTGTGACCGGGGCCGGTCGGCACGGCGCTCATCAGCGCCGGGAATGAGTCTCAGCACATCCTACTTCAGCTTGGCTTGCCCAACCTCCAGCTCTTGGATCTTCTTCAACAGCTCTTCCGCTGGAGGAGTCTCCATGGCTGAACTCACTCCAAACTCGGATTTTTATCTTCAGAGCTAGACATTGGATTGAAAGCTTAGGAAATCAAACACAAAGATACTCATCAAGATGGTTTCTTCATGGTTTTCAGACCCAAAAAAGCGCTTCCTTTTCTTGAATTGATAAATAAAATACAACCTCAAATTGATAAATAAAAACCAAAACAAAATAACAAATATGGGTGATGGTGGCCGGAGTTCAGAGATCGAAGTTGATGGGTGTGCTCGCAACTCAGTGGAGTTTTAGCCCGGTGGGTGTGCTCGCAGCCTGGTGGAGCTTCAATGAGAGGGGAAGAGGGGGGAGAGTGCTCAATGAGGCTCTGGGCGGTGGTTGTGCTCGCAGCCCGGTGGAGCTTCAGCGGTGGAGAAGGAGGTCGAGGAGAAGAAGGGGTATAAAGGTTATCGGATCTGGATTTTGGATTTAGATCCAATAACAAAATTTTAGGTTAGTTAAATGATGAGGTTTAATGTCAAATCGGATCCGGGTTTGATGTAACTGATTTTTTTTTATTATTTTATTCATTTTTTTAATCCACCTTTAAGCCAGGTCAGCTCTCCAGACGGAGAAACTCACGGGCGTTAGGTTGAGGGACTGCTTTTTCCCAAAAAAAATAATAGAGGGATCCCTACGGGACGAAAAATAATAGGGGGACTGAAAGGGTATTTTGACTATAATAGAGGGACTGATCTGGGTATTCTACCTTATTATTATTATTATTATTATTATTATTATTATTATAAAGAAGGCAATAAGTGCATGATTGTCTGTTGTAACATTATTTTTTAATTTTTCTAACGAAAATTCAAACCCTTACTATTCTACACACTATACGAAAAATTTATTTTTAATGCCCTAACCACTTGAACCAAAGACTTTGGTTTGATTATATATTGTTTTTGTTTTTGTGTCTTTTATTTTTAAATCAAATTAATAGAGATATATATACTCCCTCCGTTATTTTTTATTTGTCGTGGTTAACCGAATCTTACATACCAAGAAACTTGATTATTTCACAAAATTTTATTAAAAATTAGTTTTTTTTTAAATTACCCTTAATTTATATCTTCATATTTCTCTCCCATATTTAATTCTAACAAAAAAGTTAAATAAAATGTTAGTAATTTAAAAAAATAATAAATATTTTTTAATATTAAAAATTAACAAATAAAAAGAAAGATGAATTTATGACAAATAAAAAACAATGGGACTATATCATGTCAAAGTGTGAAGAAAAACACAACCTTGCCACTTGGACCTGTAAGCCATTTAATTAGTCTGTTGTATTAGTTGTGTATTTGGATTCATTTAAAGTTATCTTGTGATTATTTTGATTGTCTCATGTATTTATGTTAAAAAAATAAAATTAGTAAATGATATAATATAATTACAACATGGGAAGAAAAATATTGCAATTTGTGCAACTTGTGATTGGACCGTAAACCATTTAGTATGTCGTATTTTGATTGTCACTCATATTTATTTTGAAAAATGAAATTTATAAATTATAAAGATATAAGTACAACATGGGGAGGAAAAAGATAGCATTACAACTTGTGCAACTTGTGATTAGACCTAGTTTCAGATTTAGTTTAAATTAGATTTTTTTTTTCTCATGCTTCTATATTTGCTTCCTGCTCATTTTTTAATTTCTTGACTAGTTTAACTACTTTACTGTTTTTTTTAAACCATAACTTAATTAATGTAAAAAAAAACAACATAAATTTCTAAGCAGTGAAAATCTCATAAGATTTTTCATTTTTACATCTAATTATTAAAATTTAATAAAATAAATAAATTAATACCTTGCATTAATAACCTGTCTGTTTCAAGAGCTTATCTGTTCATGTGCCTTGAAGGTAAAAAGGCCAACATCAATAGCTTGCATTTTCAAACTATGAAAAAACCTACAAAATCTTAAGTTTGATTTTAGCAATCATACAAACTTATTATGCCATGCAAATGGACAAATTGGTGATTGAACTTTATCGTTCATGAATATCACTCTATGAAATAGTACAGCGTAGTGTATAATTTTGCTTTACAAAGGACAAATTCTAACTGGATCCCATTATCGATGTTATTGATTTTTTCACGTTGATAGTTTGGCAATTCAAACCAATACCATAAAGTCTTTTTGCTCTTAATGTTAATATTGTCTTGGGACATGTTTTATTTAAGGAAGATAATTTAAAAATCCTTGTCAACTTTTATTTTCAATTGTCATAGTCAAACATCTAATCTCTACATTAAAATTAAAATAAAAAGTATCTTTTATAGAAAACAACATTATATATCTCAATTAATATTTGTACAAATATTAATATTGTATCAATTTGAACCGATATAGATATTTAATGTAATTTTTAATAGTTAACAAACACTTTAATCTATTAGCATCATATTTCTGTCTGGAGTGTTTGATTTATATAAAGTGAGGGCATTATGTGTGTTGAGCTATTAACTTTAATTCTATGCACGCTTTTGAAATGACTTGTCCACATTTTATATAAAATAATAATAATAATAAAACTTAATTTTTAACAACAATTCTTCTCATGCTAAATTACATTAAAAAATATTATTGAAACCACCGGTAATTTAGTGGTAATTCACAACAAAGGGCACATCTTGCTGCATAATCACATTATTAATTATATATTACCGCTGGTTATTTGCTAAAATACAATGTAATAAATCATCCAAACAGTTGAAACTATTTTAGCATTTGTTTGAAAGACTTAAATGTTTTTTTTTTAATAAAAAGACTTAAATGTTCTCTCTTAATTCTGATTATGTCAAAAGAAAATTATTGCTATTATTATTGAAGTCGATAAATGAGAAATTTTTTTTTGATAAACATGTATTCTATCACCGAGTTTAAAGGTGGAAGAAACTGACAAAAAAAAAAAAAAAAAAAAGAGGATAAGCAAAGTAATCCGACATGAATATGATGCACACCCGAAGGAGAGCTATCTCCTCATGTGCTCGGTTCTAATTGTGACGTGGCCACTCTCCAATCCATTTGACTGGAGATTCAAGAGATAATCTTATCCTTCCTCAATATATTCAAAAAATTTATTCAAATAACATTAATATGAAGGTGATAGATCCATTTTTATTTTAATTAATGTAGTTTTTTTTAGAAAAAAAAAAAAAACAGATATCTTGGGTTTAAATGAGTTTTCTTTTATTTATAACATATGTGAGACTATTATCTGAATAGGTTTATAGGCATTGTCGTCTTCTTAAAACTATCTAGCTATCTATCTATCTATATAGAGCCCCACTGGGTCACACACTCCTGCAGAAAAGAGAGAGGCTTCTTCTTTTCCTTTCTGATAAGCCATTTATTGATATTTTGTAGGAAAAAAATGGCTGCTTTAGTTGGAGCTGGTTCAGTGATTCCGGCAATGAAGAACTATTTCTTCTTTAAGGGGCACTCAACCAAGGTGTGTGTGTGTATACATATATATATATATATAGTTCTTGCTTGTTAATTTGTCTGATTTTCTTGTTTTGGAACTTTGAATTTCTCTTTTTCATAGATGAAGACCGAATATTATACAAAAATTATTGTCAGGAACTGGATAAGTAACAGAAACTGATAATAATAACATGGTGGCCTTTTGATTTGCAGGATGAGAGTGGGAGTGATGAAACACTCTTGAAGAAGAGAGGAGAGAGGCAAACTGAGGTGGAGAAGAAGGAAAGGGGGAGTGCTTTGGCCCCTCGTTTCTCACTGGAGTTGGATGGCTTGCATTGCTTTGAAACACTAATATTTCATATGTTCTATATATGCAAGGTGTGGGTATTAAGTAGCAAACTTTGTCTGTTAATCCATTTTCGGATGTTTGTAGTGTTTATTAAGGAGTGAAATAAACACTGTGCCATCATCTCCATCTTTAAGTCATGAAATGAAAGGGTTTTGAATCCACATAGACTTTTATTCCCTAATAATACCTGAATTAAAATCTGCATAATGCTATTTGCATCAAACAACCCCACTTAACTTTTCAAATTGCTTTGGGATGTTGTTGTTTCGAATGTTCAGAAATAATTAAAAGCTAGGAATCATTCAGACACTCAATTCAATGAAGAGTGATACACTGATACTTTCCAATCCATAATAACACTAGTGTGTCTTTTGTTTTTTTTTGCAGGAACATAATAACACCATTGTTGCATAACTGGCACGCACATTAGAAAATTTCATGAAAGCTCAACCGAATAAAAATGGAAAATCCTGAGGCATCTATTACAGATGTCATGGAAAGGTCGTTATCCTTAATACTAACATTAGACCCCCAATTGCCTGCTAATACATGATGCAGAACAGAAGACAGGTTCACAAACACACACACAGACACAATAATAATAATTATATATATATAAAAAAGAGGTATAGAGAAATGAGGATAATACAAGAACGATGCACCAAAAATTTGGACAATCCGGCTTTTCACAGATAAGATCAACTCTAATACAAGCTAGCGTTTACATGGAAAAAGACATGTTCAGTTTTTCAGACCTGAGCTGTACCTTGTGTAAATCCAGGATCCTCGCACCTGTACTTCCCATCTGGGCCAATACCAAAACCTTTTGGATCAGCAAAAACATTCTCCAGCAACTGGCTTCGAGGAGGAACTGGACTGGCATCCGCAAATTCCACAGCATCTTCAATTACATCATCAATTTTCGCCTCAATTGTTTTAAGCTCAGACTCAGTGGCCAGATTGTGTTCGAGAATGTATTTCTTCAAGCCTAGAATGGGATCTCTAGCAGCATAGTGAGCTTTCTCATCTGTGGAAACAGAATATAAGTACAGAATATTTATAATTCTTGAATGAAATTAACAGTGGGTTGCTTTGTAACATGGCTAATTTTGGTGCATCAATAATGGTTTTAAAGAAAATTTGGACACTCAATGTAAATGCATGATAATGAAAATAAAGAAAAATCTTTCATTTAAATAAGACAACCACAGAAGAAAATTTTGCACTCTATATGTCCTTGTCGCCTTCAAAATGAAATGCATATGGTGGATGAGATTACACGGATTTGCATATGCGTATTTCAACTTTAGTGCATATAGCAGTGCGGCTCACTCTAGAATGTGCCAATAAAACAACTAATCTAAATGAGAACCGATTAGTTGGGTATCCCGAAGTTGGTTTCATACGTTTTAAATGGTTGAAGCGCCAAACTCTTAATTGGCAAATTTGCAGGTTTGTCTCATGCAGCAAATGTGCCAGAGACAAAGCAATGCAAACCTATTATAGAGACCAAGTTGTGGACATCGAAAGAGCTATTCCCATCCACTCCTCCAATTAAGGTATAATGATGGGGAAAAAGGGGGTATTTGGATTGGCTTTTTTAAAGCCCAGAAGTGCTTTTTTATAAGTTAAGCACTTCTGGGTTATAAAATTTATGTTTGTATTGGCTTTTGGGCAAAAGCTGAAGCTGTAAAAAAGCTGAATTTCAGCTTTTTTGAGAAGCTGCTAAAGAGATGCTTCTCAAAAAAGCTCTTAAGAGAAGCTGTTTTATACATATAAAAGTGCTTTTGTATTAACTTACCCAAACATAAAATATTCAAAAGTACTTAACTTATTCCCAAAAAGCACTTTTTAAAAAAGTACTTCTACAACTTAACAAATAAGCACTTTTTTTAAAAGCTTACCCAAACAAGGCCAAAAGACAATGGCAAGGTCATAGCATGTTTATGGGGATAACTTTATGGCTGTTTGCTCATAGTCTACAAAGACTATAGCCCAAGAGAACTCACACACATAGAAGTACTTCCAACGCATGTTCACAAATATGATAATGGTAGACCATATCAGAACATGTTAGCAACACAGCACCAATTGAATTTTCAAGCACTTCACTAAACTTAGATGATTGAAATCGAAAATCCCTTGATCATCCACAAATTCCTCCCTAGCATGTAATGAACGCATTGGCCTTGGTTGGCAAAAAATCTCCAAGTGTAATCGACCCTACCTCGAACAATCTATTTTGATTTAAAACCACTCATGATTTTGAAGTCCATACAAATATAATTCAGACAAAGGCAATCATTTTCACCTAGGAGAATTATTAATTTTGGCAAACATTTATAAGCACCCACATTTTACTCAAATAATTGAACTTCAGCTTAGCTATGCAAATTCTTCAACTCATTTGGGATTCTGTTTTTAGCATTCTTAGGAACTTCCCCAAATTAGTAGCTTTTAATATGGAAAGCTATACTCGATGAAAGTCATATGTATGGCTTGGAGGGAGATCTTCTTGTGTTCGATTGATTTCATATGGATGAAACTTGAAAAGAGAGTTAACAGTTTCACTCTGAGTTCTAATATCAATAGGAATTCTACATCTTACTGTTCACATGTTATGGTGTGAATATTAGACTGTACAGCTCTCTTGGTATATCCAAATAACAGGTAGGACCATAAACTGAAGCATTATTTGGCTACAAACAATTCCATTGAATTGAGTATAACTGTACCAAAGCTAAAGCATTCACATTTCAATCAAGACAAAAGAACAGGAAAAAATCTAACAAGCTAATGATCAAAAGCAACAAACGAACTTCAGTAGCAATGAAAGCCTCACCTGGTCTGCGAAGCTCATCAGGATCAGCAAGTGAGTGACCTCTGAATCTGTAAGTCTCACACTCCACCAGTGAAGGCCCCTCACCTCTTCTCGCTCTCTCAATTGCCTCCTTGGCCACCTCCCTAACCTTGAGCACATCCATCCCATCAACATGTACCCCAGGCATCCCAAACGGTGGCCCCTTCTTCCAGATCTCTGGGTCCGACGTCGCCCTGAAGTGCGACATCCCAATCGCCCACAAATTGTTCTCCACCACAAACACAATCGGCAGCTTCCACAGCGCCGCCATGTTCAAGCACTCAAAGAACTGCCCATTGTTACAGGTCCCGTCACCAAAGAATGCCACGGTGACAAGGTCACAGTCCGATTCCTTAAGGACCTCGCGGCGATACTTTGCGGTAAAAGCAGCACCAGTAGCGACAGGAATACCCTCTCCAATGAAAGCAAAACCTCCAAGAAGCCCATGCTCGGCCGAGAACATATGCATGGAACCACCCTGGCCGCGGCAGCAACCAGTGGCCTTGCCGAAGAGCTCAGCCATGACAGCACGAGCACTGACGCCCTTACTAAGGGCGTGGACATGGTCGCGGTACGTGCTGACAACAGTGTCAGCCTTCTTAAGGAGCTTGATGAAACCAGTGGAGACAGCTTCTTGGCCATTGTAGAGGTGGACGAAGCCGAACATCTTGCCTCTATAGTACATCTGCGCGCACATATCCTCGAAGGAGCGGCCCAGAACCATGTCCTCATAGAGCTCTAGGGCTACTTCGCGGGATATCTCCTGCGAATGAATTAGATCTCGAATTGTGAATATAATAGAGAAGAATCAGAGAGTGGAGTGGAGATGCATACCGGAACGGGGCCGAGATCGGTCTTATCGGCGAGAAGGTCAGAGGGAGCAACTTGGATTGGGCGGAGACGAGAGGAGAAGGTGGAGGATGAGATGGAAGGCTTGGAGGAAGAGAAGGAGAGATGGTGGGAGGAGTAAGAGAGGAAGGAGATGGAGGGCTTGAACAAGGTGGATTGGAGGGGGATGGGATGAGGCGGGAGAAGCCTGAAGGCTGAGAATGCCGCCATTGTTGGGTGGAGGTGGCGGATCGGGATCGGAGGCGAAGAGGCGGAGAGAACGAAGAGGACGGAAAGGGTGGGAGAAGCCGACGAAGCCGTCGACAAAAAGGAGAGAATGGATAAATGCAAGTGGGAAGAGAGAGAACGAATCCGTTTCAACTTCCATACCATAAATTTTTTATCTTTGTTTTTTATTTTTTATTTTGTTTTTGCTTTTTTTCCATAATGGGAAATTTCTTCTCTTCTTTGATCTTAGCTTTAGAATTTTGATGTTAGTATTAAACAGTTTTTTTTTCATCTTCGAGTGAATTTTTTTATTATTATTTCAAAAAATTTTAAATTTTTTTATTTAAGGTTTTGCTTTTTTTTTTATATATAACTTGTAAGAAATATGGAAATGTTTGTACCGGTTTATTGACTTAAAGTACAATCCTATGCAGGAGTCAGTAAAATTGGATTTGTCCCCAAAAATTGGGGAGTATGGAAAGAAATCTTAAACTTTCTTATTTTCACTGGCATTCTTATTATATTAACCCACATGCTTTAATAAATCGATGGGTGAGGATAATAACTGATTGTCTAAATTGAAAAAAACGAATTGGTAAAAACCCACATGCTTCACCACTGATCTCCTAGGCTGTCTTTCTTCTTCAGTTTTTCAGTTTGTATTTGTTTCTAACTTTCTATTGCCTTCCATATTTAGTGGACTTTGTTTTGTGTTATGTTTTATTCTATATTGTTTTAGTTTGTTTCTACCTCTGGAATATCTCGTCGTTGATAATTTTTTATAGCCTCTGTTATTTTGTGATATTTCTTAATAAATGTGATTTATCTATTTCATAAAAAAACAAATTAATAAAATTAAGTTACGGATGTAAGTTTAATCAATTTAAATTTTGTTTCTCGTGCTTTGTCTTGTTATTTGTCTGGATGCATATGCTATATTGGGACTTGCAAATTTTTTTTCAAGTTGGGTAAACAGGCTAGTATTTTTTTATTAAAATGGTGATTGATTAAAAAAATTTAATATATAAATATTGATGATAAGAAAATAATAAAATAATCAACTAAGTGTTTATTTCAGAGAGAACATGAAATATAACCCTAAAATTTATGTAAGATAGAAACACATGTGTTGAAGTATTGATTCAACGCTTGTGTTTTTTAAATGGAAAGTATTTGTCATGTATTTATTAAAAAAATTGATGAAATAAAAAATTGGCATAAAAAAGCTACAAATAAAATAATAATAATAATAATAATAATAATAATAATAATAATAATAATAATAATAATAATAATAATAATGAAACGCTCCTCGTCTGAACTAAGGTGAGCAACATCAAGGTCATCTTCAATATGTTGCTAGTTTGGGTTCATAATTATATTCCTCATCAGTTGGTGAAAGATTTGGCTTCATTTATCATTAATAGTATGGTATTAAAATAAGAAATCATATTTATTCTAGGTGCCGTTGGGTTGTAAAAGTGTATATTGGTCTCAACGAGGATTTAGTTTTACTAAAATGCCGCTAAAAGCTAATTTCTTTTAAAGTTTAATTTTGTAAAAAAATTTAAGTTATATTTGAAAATTTTTTATTATACAGTATTGCACACAAGATATGAACACCCAACCTCTCATTCGGATAAAAAATGAATTATCACTTTTGTATAGTGTAAATATTTTTTTATTATTTTATATTAATTTAATTTTAACATAAAAATTTTAAAATCGTGCTTGTACACCTCTCAGAGGAATTTGGAACCCCAGATTAACCTTGCTAGAATGTTACATTGCGGCACCGGTTCCCTATCTCTCACCTATTTGGGGATTCCTATTTCAGGTGGGCAACTGAGAACGCAAGACTAGGATATTTTTATCACCAAGATTAGATCCAAGCTTGCAGTGTGGAAAGCTAGGCTTCTTTCCTTAAGAGGGGAGGCTCACGCTCTTAAACTCTGTCTTGACCGTAATACCGACTTACTGGATGTCGATCTTCAAGCTCCCACGATGGGTGGTGAAGAGCATTGATAAGATCCGGCGTGACTTTCCTTGGTCGGGCCCTGAACCTCAGCATTCCAAAATTAGTTTTTTTAGCTGGGCAAGACTATGTCAGCCGAGAGTTCAAGGGGGGTGGAGCATTCTAAATATTGTAACATTTAACATGGCTCTCTTTGGAAAGTGGTGGTGGAAAGTCCTTTCATGGAGACAGTGGTGTGGGGAGGCTATCATTAGGGAGAACTACTTTAAAAGAACCCCCCATTGGAATTTGTTCCATAAGAAGTGTAGCAGAAGATCGTTCTTTTGGAACGGCATTCTTCAAACCCTACCCGCTTTCCAAACTAATCTTATTTCTTTGGTTGACAATGGGGCTACCATCCTCTTTTGGTTAGATAACTGGGTGGAGGGTCGTGCCCCCGCTACCATCTGGCCTCACCTATTCCACACAACGCTGGATAAAGAGGGTTCGGTTAAGGATTTGGCGGGTTTGGTTGGACACCTCCCGCTGGGTGAGTGTCAGTTGATTTAGACGTTAATTGGCAATCTCCATGCCTCCCCTGATACTATGGGTGATCTGAGGCACTGGAGACTTTCAACGAATGGTGTGTTCACGGTTAAATCGTTTTACAATTTTTTTATTGATGGTGGGCTCCGCTATCAGTGGACACCGGTTATCCTGAAAGGTTACTGCCCTAGAAAGGTTAGCCTCTTCAATTGGTTGCCTTGGGATGATAAGATCCTATCGTTGGAAAACCTAGCGATGAGGAGGTGCAATCTCCTCATTTCCACCACTTGTGTGATGTGTCATGCGGACACGGAGTCGTCTGATCACTTGTTAATCCATTGCCCTATGGCTTCGCATATTTGGCACTATTTTAAAAGTTGTTGGAGGTTCAAAATAGCCTTTCCTCGTTGAAAGACCTCTGGGGGAATTGGCGTCGATCTCTATCGAAATCCTCCTTTGCCTTTTGGGATTTGTTGCTCAGAGCGATTACTTGGAACATTTGGATGGAAAAAATCGCATGCATTTTTTCTTCTGTTTGTGCATCATCTGCCACTCTCATTGTTAAAATTGTTCATATAGTTCTACTGTGGTTAAATGCAGCGCCTGACTCTAAGAGGGCTAAGATGGAGGAACCGATCACGAAAATCAAGCGGAGCTTGGAGTTTCTTCCTAGAGATGCAGAGCTGAGTGTTCCTCTGGTGTCTTCTTCTTCCCCGGGCGAAGGCTAGCGTTGTGATTTGTGTGGTGACCTCCTAGAGAGTCCCTCTCTCTAGTAGAGGTCTGGTTGTGTTTTGTTTTCTCCCACTTCTTGTGGGTAGTTGTTTTTCTTGAGATGTGTTACTTGTTTTTGTGTCTGTTGTAGTACTATTCTCTTTTCTTAATGCGGTGGTTTATCCATTTTTTTTTTTAAAAAAAACTTTTAAATGGAGAGCTTGATAATTATTTTTCAATTTTTGTCTTCTAAATTTTTTTTCCAGTTTTCTACTTTGTACTTTCCCACAAGCGCTGTGTTTAAAGCCTATATATATATATTTTATTTAAGTGATTAATTTATATTTTAAAAAAACATTATAAAATTTGACAATCATCAATGAAATATTTAAATCGATTTTAAGATTATATCATTGGAATCATCCAAACATCAGGACAAATTTGCAGATAAAGCCTTCACACTCAAGTCTCATGGACCTTGTTGATTTTCCGATACTAATAATAGGGCATGATGTTAAATGGATATCTCATGGCCGCGTGCATGGTACTTTCTTCTGATTATCAAAAGCGGCGGCAGAAATAGGAGGTAACACGTTGTAAATGTATTTGGTTGGGCCTTTGCATGTCACCGAGGAAACTTCTTGAGGCTTTGAAAGAAATACAACTACTGCTACAATGACATTCTTAAAAAGTAAAGTCAAAGAAAGCTATCCAATCCAAGAAAATAGAACTCACAAAGGACATAGTACACACGACTGCTTGATCTGACCATTTTTCTAAACAATATGAAGCTTTGGCATTTTTCAACATGATTACTTAGGCGGAAAAGCTGTTCATGTAACTGCAAAATGCTACATTTGCAGATATTTTTTTTGTGTACATGTAAATAAATAAATCAGAACTCAAAATAAGAAATTATTTTAAAGAAGAAGAGCGTGACATTTCGCACTCTCCCGTGGATTGCACTTAAATTTTATGCGTACAACAACATGATGCGTTGGATGATAGTGGAAAACTAAGTATCACCGAGAGCGCCTGGATAATTGTAGGTATAATTGCTAAGTGAAACCTCAACTAGTTACAACTCATAAGTATAATCTTCTGGGTCACCTTCCAAGCCTCCTTGCAACTCCAAATATGATTGCCTTTGTCAACAGACCTCGATCAAGTGTACAAGCTAGGGCCACAGCCCCACCGATTATGAGGAACCTCGGTATGCTATTTTTTTGCCGTTTCTCATCTTCTGCTTCTACAATATCAGATACATTGTTGCTAGTATCCAATGATCTAAGGTAGTCAGAATTGATCTTGGTATTGATTTGTGCCAGAAAGGCACACCGTGAAAGGGGAGTGCCGGATTGCCTCTCAATCTGGTATGCCCGAAGGCCAGGTTCGATCTTTTTAACCAGCCCCCACATGCCTTGTCGAACCCCCAGCTTTGCTAATTCCCGAGGGATACCCATGTCTTCGTGATGGAACAGTATGACTTCGCAGGCAGTAAGCTGGCCATCACCTCTTCTTGATTCAACTGGATCACATAACCAAGATGATAATAATCCAAGTTATTTAGAATACTTTGATGTAATGAAAATGCAGTTAAAAAAAGAACCAAGGTGGATTTCTAGTTACCTGGACGAATACACCAGCTTGAATAATACAAGTCAACACGCTTGGGTTTATCCCGTCTAGGTACTGAAGGGTAAGGCACTCCCTAAATAATGGAAGTAAGAGTTAGACATGAATTTCTGGTATTACAAAAATCTAACAAGAGACAAGGGTCATAATTTATTTTAAAATATGCAATGCTTTAGCTCTTCAAGCCATCAAAAGATAAGGACTAAAGGGCGCATAGTGAGTGACGAACTGATCTCAAAGAAAAGGTCAGAATTGCTAAGTGTGTACAGAGATACAAACTGCCAAAGGGTAATTCTAAGAAATGTTTGATGCCACCATAATTATTTTATAGAAGATTAGAAATAGGCTCACTATGTTGCACATCTTGTGACGGTAAACTCTCCATATTAATAAAATAGACATGTTTGTGCAATATTTGACAATCAGTCAAGTATTTATCCACCCAAATATCTGCATTAGATGGTAGATCATGACAACTTAGGTGCAAAAAGGTCTTCCCACAAGATTGGTAGTTGAATTGTTAGCTATCATAACCAACAACCAATCTTGGTTAGTGCTTGCAGTTCATCAATTTGGAACAATCTAAACTCCCAAGAATATAAATATAACAGGAAAAAAAAGACGACAAGCTACGAACAGAATCATATTTGTCCTGATGGCAAGGGCTATAAGACACAAAACAAATAAATAAATAAATAAATAGAGCAGAAAAGAGAGAACATTCACTAAGCAAACTAAAAGCTCCCTCTCTTGGTTTGTTGAATGCCAATTTTCCTTGTAAGATTGAATCTAGCTAAAATCTTCAAACTTAGACAAATCATTCATGGGCAAATCACCAATTATAGCAAATTTCATTAATGAAAAACAGCAAAGTTCAATTCCAATGATAGACCATTTATGCACTAGGACATAGTAATCAATGTCAGGTGCAATGAAAAAATTTTCATTCATGTATCTACCATTCCGAGTTTTCCAAGGCCTAATAATTCTTCTGTACGAATTGATCCAATTATTGTATTGTGATTAAACCATAAACTACAGTCTACACACATAAAAATATATGAAGAACATCTGATTAAATACAATATGCAGAGAGATAAATTACCATACACTATGTTTTCCATGACTTTACATACCTTTGTGACACAGTAATATGTTCGTTCTGATTCCCATATTCGTCGACCAATAATGTATTCTCTATCACTACAGAAGAAAGGAAACTGCAAGAAAAAAGAAGTAACAAATCAAAACCAAAAGCACACCCAACAATCATCAAAACTAAATTAGTAATATGTTCCCACCTTTCGAACCCAATGAACCACCATTGTCCCTGTAGTGGGGCATTCCTCCAACGTAGAATGATGAAGGAGCATGTCATCCCATTTGTTCTTCAGCCGGAACTCATCGTCCCAAAAAAAATCCCTCACAATCTCGGGAGTCATATCTTCATACACAGTCCTACTTCGATACTGCGGAGGCCCCGTCTATAATGGGGAAGAAAAAGAACAAGCTAAATTAATATTTCATGAACTCTGAATTCAAAGAACAACCTGTGAATCATGTTCATCACCTCAGGCTCTCTCCGCCATGCCTGATAGCTCATGGTGGGCAGAGATTTATCCATCATTTGGTGCCAGGACGGTCCACCATCTGTCATCTCCACAAGTTTGCAAAGATGATCCAAATCCTCTGAAGTCACTGCCAATTCCGGCACTTTCGACCTGCAAAATCAACAACAACATCAATCAACAAACCAATTCCAATTCCCATTCCCATTTCCATTCCCATACCCAATCACCACTTACTTCATCAAATCCACTCCATTCTCCTCATTCCCGGAGCTCTCACCAGCAACCAAAGAATCCGAAGCCGTCTTCAACAACCCACCAGAACTCCCCTTCTCTCCAACAAAATTCCCAACCCAGCGCGGTCTCCAAGCCCATCCAACCAACAACCCAACAAGCAGCGCGATCCAAAGCAACGCAGCCAAGAAAGCAAGCTCCGAAACCATTTCCTCAATCGTTTGTTTCTTCAGCACAGCCATCAGCACATCAAGAACCAGCGCCATCTCGACACCAACTCCACAACCCCTTCGAAGTAGCACTTCAGCGATTCCAAGGTTTTCACCTGAACCTCCCCAAAACGAGGAATGCAAGAGCGCACTGAAGGCGTTCGACGATTTGGCGACACGAAGCCGAACACAAGGCGGTGCGCGGATAAGGATTCACATAGATTGAAGCTAACGTGTGTGTGATTAGGATTCCCCAAAGGAAATCTAACTATTTAAAATAAATAAATAAACTAAACTAAACTAAATAAAGACTTAAAGACCCAGAGTTTAACAGTTTTAGAGACTTTTCTTGTGAATATAGAAACGCATTGATGCCGAGAAAGATCGCTGTGAATCTTGGTTTATATACTACTGCGATGGGCTGGGTCTTGAGTTTTGACTTGGCCCAAGCGCTCGTTTGGCACGTTTCCATGACTTGGTGCTCATCTTGGACGGTGTAAATATCACCACATGATATGTTTGTCAAAATATATATGTATAACTATCATCACACGCCCTGAAACCATCATAACCACACATTTAAATGATAATGAGTTACATACTCGTTTTTTTTTTTTGAATATATGTGCATGAGATTGATGTGTCTCTCTTAATAGTTTTGGTCATGTTAGGCTATGATGAGAAATGGAGTTCCATCAAAAGCGTAGATCCGCGTTTTGACCCCCGCTTGGAATTTGGAGATGGTTTTCAAGTTTAGGACCAGCGTTTGAATATGATGAGAGGAGGGGAAGGTTTTGATTGCCAATTTTATTTTAAAAACATGAGGCTTTGAAGTTGATGGCATTTAAAACATAGGACGTTTTGTGTTGTTATCTTTATATAATTATTGGACTTTGGAAGAATGAAGGTTTGAATCATCCATTGTTCAGCATTTATGCTAAGCCTTCAAGTTTTACTTTATTGTACTCTTTGTACTGTCCATCCTAAATTATGAGTAATTTATCTGGTTATTTAAAAAAAAAAAGGCTAGTATTGCATACATTCTTTAAAAATTTAAAGTAATTTATTAAAAATTGAATGGCTCATAAAGTATGTTTAAAGATTTTTAAAAATAATAATAAAATAAAATAGGAATACCATATATTTTTTAAAAATTATTATGGTTTTGTTGATGTTGATTTGGGCAGACGTTCAATCTATCATCGTCATTGTTTGGGCTATCACACATCTCGATTGTGAAGATTTTGAATTGATATATTAACTTGTTGATAGAATAGATGGAAGTTTTGTCTTTCCCGAACTCTTTCATATCAAACCACTGAAACAATATGTGATCCATGGCAAAAATTATAATAGTGGAGGAGAAACACTAATACATGATAATGCAATGATTTATCTAAAATGGCTCAATACCACAAATTTTTTAAAAACGAAAAGAAAACAAGTAATAATATTAGATTAAACCCCCCCACTAAATGCTCCACATATGGCGCTTGTCGCCGTCATTAAAAAAAAAAAAAAATGCTTCACATGGAATTGTAAGTGAGATCACATGAGAAGATACTAACTCACAATTTTAGATGCCTTTTAAAATAAGGTTGTGAAATTAAAAAAAAAAAAAACATGTCGAATCTCACTTAAGTAGCCTATCAAGTATAAGAATTTTGTTATGATAACTTAGTCATATAATATTTTTTTTTTAATGAAAGCAACAAGCATTATATATATCAGGGGCATGCACAAGAGTTGAGAATTAATCATCTAATTTGCGCACTCTCAGTTAGAGACGAGAGGTTTAGGTTGCGAGCATGCACTAGCGAGTTTTGAACTCGAGACTTTTTTATTGTCTCACTCTCGTTTTTTGTAATAAGACCAAATACCACTAAAGCCAAGTATTTAGTTACATATAATATTTTCTCTTAATTTTTTTTTGGTTTTTAATTAGTTTTAAAATGATTGATTATTTTATAAATTTTTTATAAAATAATATTTAAGAAAAGAAATCAAAATACAAAATTGCATCAAAATTCCTCTCTGTGATTTTAGCGGTTTTTCCTTGGCCCAATAGAGAGCTCTGATTACTGATCACTGATTGTGCTTACTCCCCCAACTCTGTAAATTGTATTGTTTCCAATCTTCAATTGTTGCATTTGTACTCTTTTTCTACTTTCTAATAAATTGTACTTTATTGACTTTTATATAAAAAAAAAAAAATACTGATTTAACCACTTTAATTCACACGAGCCCTGAGATATTTGTGGCCAGAAGCATACTCTCAGTTGTCCAATCCTTTCGGTACAGTTAACAACCTTGCATCCTCTTTCATCCACCTTTTTAGGAAAATAGACTACATTATAGATAACACTCTTATTCATTTGGACAATGATTCTAAGCATCACAAGTGTTGGAGTCTTACATCTAGCGGTCTCTTTTCGGTTAAATTCTTTTATAATTTCTTGTGTGATGGAGGTACTCAATGCCTATCTAGTTAGGTTATTTGGAAAGGAATCTATCCAAGGAAGATTAAGGGTTTAATTTGGTTAGCTTGGAACAATAAAATTCTTACTCTGGAGAATCTAATGTAAAGAAGATATAACAGACTTCCAACTGTCACTTGTGTGTTGTACAATATAGCTATAGAATCAGTGTACCATTTATTTTTTCACTACCATTTTGCTATACTCATTTGGGAACACTTTCTACAGTACTTTGATCGGATCTCACTTTCCATGTCCATTGCTAATATGTGGGGACTGCGGAGAGTGAGGCTAAGGAAACCGATTAGAGAAACTTGGGATGCTCTTTTTAAAACCATCCTTTGGCACATTTGGCTCAAAAGAAATAGACGTATATTTGATTCATCATTTATTTCTCATATTTCTCTGATTACTAAAATTGCTAACACTTTTTGCTTGTGAGTTTCTGCAGCTTCGGAAGTTAAAAGGCAAAAAATGGAGGAATTGACTAGCATTGTCAAGAAAAGCCCGGACTTTGCAGTATCCAAGGGGGTGAATCTAGTAGCCCCTAAGGGTTACCTGATCAAGCTAGTCAGTGTGTCAGCAAGTATTGTTTGTCTTGTTTTGTTTCTTGAGGTCTTCTAGAGACACTCACATCCTAGTAGGAGCTTTGGTATTATATGTTTAGTTTGTTTCTCACTCCATGTCTAGTGGACTTTCTTTCTCTACCTTGTTTCTGTTGGTCATGTGTTTATGTCTTGCACTTCTTTTACTGCTCTTTTGTACTTAGATATTTTCTTTTAATATTACTGAGATTTATCCTTTTTTTTTCATATATATATATATATATATATATATATATATATATATATATCACCCTAAAATTAACGTGTATATAAACAATAAAATTAAAACCTGTGAGCTAAAGTATATGTGTTAAAATAACAGAATTAAAATACTTTTAAAAAATAACAATTAAAATTCATGTTATTTATTTGTGCATTTGTGCGTGCGTGTTGAATTGACCTTCACAGACATTAGCTTTCACACCAAATACTTTCAAAAGAGTTTATATCCGCGGGCACTTGCTATAAGCCTCATAAGCCCAAATGGGCCAAATCACACTTCATGGCCTTTTAATCCATCACTGTATTTCTGGCTCACTATGATCCAACCATGATCATAATAATATATGCACAAGCTCCACTTTATCTATGGTATATTGTATTCTCGTGAGATAATACATACTAGCTAAAAATCTGTCTGATGCTACGTCATATGTGTGTGTATACACACACACAAAATGATAGCAATAAAGTCCCAAACTTTTTATTTATTTGTAAAGTCTCTATTTTCTGGAAAACTAATTATTTTCAATGTATCTATAAAAAGTGATCCCATTTATTTCTTTGAGGTTGGGTGAAGACCAACGTTTAACATGAACAAATTAGGATTGCTTAAAAATTATATTTTATCGACAATTCTCAAGAGTGGTGAATTTTTTGTGGTGATAAATAACCTACTTAACTTAGTGGTTAGAGTATTGCCTTTATGCGATGGATGTTATCTGATTTTGTATTGCTTTCATATATACGGTGGATGTTATTGGTTAAAATCCAATAATAGGTACAACTTGTATTCTTTATCGTTGACAAATGGATCACCCTAAGATGATCATCTCATGCATGACTTCGAGAACGAGTCAATTCTTCACATGATATAATTAATTAGTATTCATCATTTTACATGACCGGCCATAATCCTGAAAGTTCGTTTTTCATGATATTTTTATGAAAAAAATATTTCTTTATTTATTTCTGAGAAATAAAAATGACTTTGAGGCCCATTGATGCAGATAAAGAGGTTACTGGAGAGGAGAATATGAAGACCAATGCATGGACAATTGATACTGACAAAGAAGGTACTGGAGAAGAGAATATGAAGATCAATACACGGGGAAATAGCCGAATCAACAGAGGTGTTCTTGGTGCCAAATTTGGTGATTTCTGGATGAATTAGAGCACACCTGGAGATTCGTAGAATGTTGTTAACTCCTAGTTAAGTGATGAATGAATGAAATGATGTATTTAGGAAGGCTGGTTGCTAGACAATCGGTTAAAAGAATCAAATCACTGATTGCATGTGAACTGTTTGATGTAATGCCAGTAAGGCAAATCTTGTAATTCCTATATAGGAATGAAGGAATGACAAGAAGAAAGGAAGACATTTTGCCAAATTCTCTTCCTCCTTCCTCTTTTCCCTTCTCTTACTCTCTTCTTTTCTTCTCCCTATCCTCAGCCCTGCAACAATCTGGTGCTTTCATTGACTTCATGACGGACGGCATGGTGACACGCGCCCGTGCAGTGGATGAGCAACTCGCTGCGATGGCCGACCAGCTTGCTCGCCATGACGCTGCCCTCACGAAGTTGGACTCCCTCTGCTCCACAGTTCAACACCACTCTGATTCTTTTGACATCCTCCGTAAAACTCAAACCGAATCCTTTGACGCCTTGCGCACCTCTATGGCTTCCCAGCAAGCTATTATGGCAGAAATGATGCTCAAGCTTCAACAACTGGATAAAACCCCAGCTTTGTCCCACCCACCTCCACTACTTCCACTACCTTCCCCTCCACTGATTACCCAGCCACCTCAACCCTCCCCACTACCTTCTTCTCCACCAATTAACCACCTACTTCAACCCTCACCACTAGCTTCATCCTCAACCCCACCACACCCCACTGCATCTACCGCCCAATTACCTAAAATCATCGTCCCTCTTTTCTCCGGGCAAGACGTCCTGGGTTGGTTGTTTCAGATCAACCACTACTTCGTCTTCAACCACATCGCCGATGACCAAAGCTTGGACATCGCACCGTTCTACATGACGGGCCCAGCTTTACAGTGGTTTCAGTGGCTCCAGGCAACATCCCAGCTCTCTACCTGGGATGCTTTTATCCGCCGAATTGAACTCCGATTTGGACCATCATCCTTCATCAATCACGAAGCTTGTCTTTTCAAATTAAGACAGTCAACCACGGTCACAGCTTATTTCCATGAATTCGAATGTCTTTCCACCCGCGTCACTGGCCTTAGCCTCCAGAGCCTCATCAACTGCTTTCTCTCCGGCCTTAAGGACGAGATCCAACGCGAACTTTATCTATTGAAACCAACCTCTCTGGATGACGCTATGGGGATGGCAAAGTTAGTCGAGGATAAATGCAACGCCAGCCGTTCCTTCTCACCTAGACCCCTATTTCCTCGACCAACGCCAGCAGCCAATTTACCCCCAACCCCGCGTCCAGCACCACTTCCGGTGAAAAGACTCACACCGACGGAGATGGGCACTCGACGTGCAAAGGGTCTCTGCTTCAATTGCGACGCCCAATTCGTACCCGGACACAAGTGTAGACCAGCTTTATTCCTCTGCTTACTCGTTGACAATGAGGAACCGCTTCGGCTGGATGAGGAGGTGCCGACGAATGTTCCAGATCCGCCCTCCACCCACCTCACTGACGAGTTGTCTATGTCCGAGGGGCCTTGCATTTCCTTCCATGCCTTAATGGGCAAACTCGTCCCTTCTACACTAAAGCTCGCAGGCACACTTCACGGCCAGGAAGTGGTGGTTCTCGTCGACGGGGGCTCCACCAACAATTTTATACAATCGTGACTGGCCGCTCATTTCCACCTGGCCGTCCAACCGTCATCCCACATGAAGGTCACCGTCGGCAATGGTGATGCAATGTCCTGCGGCGGCGAGTGTATGGGCGTTCCATTGACAATGGGTGGGGCAACCTTTACCGTTGATCTGCTTCTTCTTCCGATCTACGGTGCCGATTTAGTCCTTGGTGTCCAGTGGATGTTGCAACTAGGCCCAATATTATTTGATTACAAAGACTTATGGATGGAGTTTGATTATCAGGGCAACCGGGTTCGATTAAATGGGCTCACACAACCCCAATTCAACTTAATTCGGGCTGCTTCCTTAACCAAACCAGGTATCGAAGGCATGCAATTATACCAATTAACCATTGAACCCGTGGAGTCGTGTCCAACTCCAAAGATTGGCTCTGACGCACCAGCTAGCATCGTCACCAACATTCACTCTCTTCTCCACGACTTTGACGACTTATTTGCTCACCCGAATGGACTTCCTCCGGTGAGAGAGCAAGATCATCACATCCCACTTATGCCCGGCGTACCACCTGTTAATGTCCGGCCATACCGGTACCCCTACTTTCAGAAGTCCGAAATCGAGCGACTTGTCGGAGAGATGCTCGCCGACGGCATCATCCGATCGAGTACCCGTCCTTTTTCTTCCCCGGTACTCCTTGTCAAGAAGAAAGACGGCACGTGGCGCTTTTGTGTCGACTATCGGGCCCTCAACGCTGTCACAGTAAAAGATCAATTTCCCATCCCAACGGTTGAGGAGCTACTCGATGAAGTCGCCGGATCTCGTGTCTTCTCCAAATTAGATCTGCGCGCCGGATATCATCAAATAAGAATTCATCCAAATGATGTCGAGAAGACTGCTTTCCGCACCCATGACGGACATTTCGAATTTCTTGTGATGCCATTCGGCTTATCCAATGCACCATCGACATTCCAATCTTTAATGAACTCCATTTTCAGGCAAGTACTCCGCAAATTCGTCCTCATATTTTTTGACGACATACTTGTTTACAGCTCAGATTGGTTCTCCCATATTGCTCACTTGCGTGAGGTGCTTATGCGGCTCCGCACTCATCACCTGTTCGCCAAGATCTCCAAGTGCGAGTTCGGATGCACCACAATTGGTTATCTTGGGCACATTATCAGCGGTGACGGGGTCGCAGTCGATCAGGACAAAATTCACACCATCCAGCAGTGGCCGCTGCCGGATTCAGTCAAAGCTCTCAGGGGATTTCTGGATCTCTGTGGCTATTACAGACGTTTTGTGGCCCACTATGCTTCCCAGGCCGCACCATTAACTGAGTTATTACGGAAGAATGCCTTTATATGGACTCCCACGGCTACCCAGGCTTTCCAGCAATTAAAACAAGCATTAATTCAAACACCGGTCTTACAGCTTCCTGATTTCTCTGCTCCGTTCATTGTTCAGACGGATGCGTCGGGCACCGGTGTCGGTGCTATTTTGATGCAAAAAGGCCATCCTTTGGCCTACTTCAGTCGCCAGCTTACTCCAAGACTCCAAGCCGCTTCTACTTACGCCAGAGAAATGTTCGCCATAACAGAAGCTGTGAAGAAATGGCGCCAATATCTCCTCGGCAGGCGTTTCACAATTCAGACAGACCACAGGAGCCTCCGTTCATTGATCCATCAGACCATTCAAACGCCGGAACAACAACGATGGCTCTACAAACTACTCGGCTACGACTTCGACATTCAGTACAAGCCGGGAACGATGAACGGCCCAGCAGATGCTCTTTCCCGTGCTCAGCATGCTTCATGGCATACTCTATTCACGAGCTCGCAGCCCCATCCTATTCTTTGGGATGTTGTCCGTCAAGTGTATACCACTCATTCCGAAACAGAGCAGTTGAAATCTGAAGTATTAGCAACTCCTGGAGATCATCCTGACTACATCGTCCGTGATGGAATTCTATTTTTCAAAGGAAAGATTTGGATTCCTGATAATTCCGCACTGCAACCGTTACTCTTGGCAGAATTTCATACCACTCCAACCGGCGGCCATGCTGGCATTCAACGCACACTGGCAAGAATTGGCAGCGTCTTTCATTGGACCGGTATTGCCAAATCCGTCCGAGAATACGTCTCCAACTGCCCAACTTGTCAAGCCTCTAAACCATTCAACCGAGCTCCCCAGGGATTATTGCATCCCTTACCCATTCCAGGAAAAATTTGGCATTCTATCTCAATGGATTTCATCACCGGACTGCCGCCGTCGAGTGGAAAGTCTACGATTCTGGTTGTTGTCGACAGACTGTCCAAGCATGCCCATTTCGCGGCGTTGGGACCAATTTTCACTGCCCCACAAGTGGCAGAGCTTCTAGTACGAGAAGTCATTAAAATCCATGGCATACCGGCACAAATTATTTCTGATCGTGACCCAATCTTCATGAGCCATTTCTGGAAAGAGCTCTTCCGGCTTCAGGGGACGATCCTAGCGACGAGTGGTGAGAATGCGTTTGAATCGCTCACCCGCAAGTGCACGGGGTCGCCAAGTAATACCCCTCACGCGAGCACGAGGGGGTCGTATTCCCAAGGGCCCGAGGAGCTATTCTTACTTCCTTATCACAATGTTGTTTAACCTAGCAAACACTCAAAGGAGATAACTACAAATAATCTACGGATGTGTGAAAAGCATACAAATAATAAATACAAATACTGAGGGAAATCAGGGCGAGGAAATGGTCACGGATGAGGATTCCCTCGGGGGCTACTAAAGTGCTAAGGATACCCTAACTAGCATGCACGTGGGTGGTTTGGACCGGAAAACCCTAAATTAGACCAACCCGATGGTCACGGTGTTTGGTCCCTAATCCGGTACAAGTATTGGAATACGGAATTTCTTCCGCCCAAATCCTTGTACGATTGCAATGGGTTTAATGGATTTCCCCAAGCTAGGGTTGAAACACAATCAAGGACAACCCTAACAATTGGAGGGGTACAAATACCCGATGGTCACGGCGTATTCGTACATGTATTCCCTTCCAAGCTTGGTGAGCCTAATACTAGGGCAATGGTCATGCAACCTAGCATTGTCTAGGAATTGACATATAGAGTTCTCATACATATCAAGGCATTCAAGAATCACCAAACAAGGATCTCAAACCAACACACATGCATAAACTAGAAAGGAATTATCCAAAATACACAAGTTCACCCCCAAGGTTCACCTACATCCGGTGACCTTGGGGTTTAGTTGCTCATGATCACAAAGTATGCAAATAAATACATGGAAACAACCAAAAGCATAATAAGAACACTCCCTCAAAGGATCAAGGCCGAATGACGCTTCCAAGGACGCCACCCAAGGAGTGGCTTCCCTTGTCAAACTTCCTCTAAAATCCAAATCGAAGGTGTGGAGTCGTCGTCTCGTGCTCTCCCCGTCGTCCTCTCCTCAAGAATGGCCTCCAAAAGCCGGCCTCAAGCTCCCAAAGAAGGTGGTGAAGTCAAGCTTGCTCAAGGTCTAGCTCTCTCTCAAAATGACTTCCCAAAACCCTTAAAAACATCATCCAGAACGTCATGCGGCCCCGTATGCGACCCCGCATGCGGGGAGAGAAAATCCCGAGAAAAACCCGAAATCGTGTAAGTTGCTACAGTGCCGCTACAGTAAACTGCATGACCTCCAGACTTAGCCATTTCGCCAAAGGGGTCGTGCTACAGGATCTGCTACAGTAGTCGCTACAGTAACCCCCCTCAGGAATAGTGTTTTCATCGCCGATTTCTTCTCAAATTCTATCAATCAGCTCGAAGGGGTCACATCAGTACCTGTAACATGAAAGAAACCAATTCAGACCAAAAACGGGTGTCAACTCATAGAAAAATACGTAATACATACACCCGAATACATGGAAAATACGTATGTTTAGGCGTTTATCAACGAGCAGTGCGTACCATCCTCAAACGGACGGTCAAACCGAAGTCCTGAATCGATATTTGGAGGATTACCTCCGCTGTTTTGTTGCCGACAATCCTCGCTTGTGGCCGCGCTTTTTACCATGGGCCGAGTGGCATTACAACACGGCCTGGCACTCAGCGATCAACATGACGCCATTTGAGGCTGTATTCGGCCGTCCACCACCAACGCTGTCTGATTACCTTACAGGAAGTTCCACCATTGCATCAGTTGATGATCTGTTGACGGAGCGCGCCACGGTGGTCACCACACTCCGTGCGAATTTGCAACGAGCACAAAACCGGATGCGCAATCAGGCGAATACGAAGCGCACTGATGTTGAATTCAGGCAAGGTGACTGGGTACTGCTGAAACTCCAACCGTATCGGCAAAACTCCCTCGCTCGCAGAAAATCTCACAAACTTTCCAAGCGGTTCTTCGGACCATTTCAAATCACAAAAAGGATTGGCGCCGTCGCTTACCGTCTGGAATTACCAGTTTCTGCTAAGCTGCACAATGTTTTTCATGTATCCAGATTAAAGAAGTTCAAAGGAAACCCAGACCAGATAGTTAACCCCCTACCAGAGGCTTTCATCAACCAACAACCACTTCTACAACCCAAAACCATTTTAAAATATAGGGATGTGCTGAAAGGTTCCAAAACACTATCTCAGGCCTTAGTGCATTGGGAGGGTCAGACCGAATCAGATGCTACTTGGGAGGATACTGACGCATTCCGGGACACTTTTCCTAATTTTTCCCTTGAGGACAAGGGTGTGACGGAGGCGGGGACAATTGATGCAGATAAAGAGGTTACTGGAGAGGAGAATATGAAGACCAATGCATGGACAATTGATACTGACAAAGAAGGTACTGGAGAAGAGAATATGAAGATCAATACACGGGGAAATAGCCGAATCAACAGAGGTGTTCCTGGTGCCAAATTTGGTGATTTCTGGATGAATTAGAGCACACCTGGAGATTCGTAGAATGTTGTTAACTCCTAGTTAAGTGATGAATGAATGAAATGATGTATTTAGGAAGGCTGGTTGCTAGACAATCGGTTAAAAGAATCAAATCACTGATTGCATGTGAACTGTTTGATGTAATGCCAGTAAGGCAAATCTTGTAATTCCTATATAGGAATGAAGGAATGACAAGAAGAAAGGAAGACATTTTGCCAAATTCTCTTCCTCCTTCCTCTTTTCCCTTCTCTTACTCTCTTCTTTTCTTCTCCCTATCCTCAGCCCTGCAACACCCATCTTGAACAAATTTTCTAGTGACATGCAAGTGGGCTTTCAACTAAAATTAGAAGATAGTATCCAATGCAAACAATTCAGTTAAGCCACCATTTCATTATATGCTTTGTGTTTTATTTAAATTATAGTTTATATTTTATATATGTGAAGAAATATGTTTAAAGAGGAGAACATACAATTGTGAAAATAGAAATTTATAAATTTTATAATTATACTTTAAAATTATCTTCATAATTTATTTAGATATAACTAATAATCTATTGATCTATTCACACTAAATATAGAGCCCATTTGGTGCTTTGCAGTGAAAGACTTTCCTTGCAAAGTTTTTCACTGTAAAGTCTTTTTCTGCAATTACTTTCTCCGTAAAGTAACATTGCAATGTTTGGTATGCATAACTGGTATGAATATGTTTATATGTAAAATTATATGGATTCTCAATTTTGCCCTTGATTACTCTAATTAATAAAATTTTAAAAATATATATAAAAGGTCAAAATCTCATCACCAAACCCTTGTAACATCAAATGAATTCATTAAAACCATATAAAAAGCTTAAATCTCATTCCAAAAAAGTAAAATTTTAACCAAAAAATAAAACTTTAGAAAAATAAAAAAAAATATATAAAAAATTCAATGAGTGATCTCTCTTGCCCTAGGGTTTTGGAAACAAAAGAAAATCGAAGGAGTTTTGCTCTAAGATTTTCATAAGCAAGAAAAGATAAAGAAAAAATATTATTTAAATAAGAGTAGTATCAGAATTTCATTTATCTAACATTTTCACACCTTCCCCCTATGAATCATTTTCCTAGTCAAAGAGAAAGTAATCACATGAAAACGTTACCTTGTATAGTTCATATTAATACCGAACATGTGAAAGTTTTTAATCACAAGTTTTACTTTCCCTACAAAGTTATTATTTTTCCACATTCCAAATGGCCCATAAATTCTTTGAGTAGGGTGTTTATATTTTTACTGAAAAGGGACTTCAAATCCCACCTCATGCAAAGTGGAGATATATATGTGTTGAAGTATTAACTTCATAGTTGTGCATGCTTCTGGCTTAGTTAATTCACATTTCGTCAAAAAATTAATTTAGATAAATAATTTTTAAAATTTTTTAGCATTTTAACGCATATGAAATAAATGAAGTGGATGAACGAAAAATAATGTTTAAAATTTTTTAAAAAACGGAGCAATTAAAAAAAAAACAAAGACGGATAGAAGAAGCAAATACGACATGGAGATCAAATAATGGTGAATGTAGCATTTACAAAGGAAGAAAAGACAAACAAATCAGGCGATTAGTTATTAGCTAGCTCTTAGGTGAATATTGACGAAGGAATATCCATCTTAAATGATGGATGTATTGGATCATAAGGGGGTTAAAACTTCTTAGTTGGTTCCGAAGTTAGGTGTTGTCTCATTAAAATTAGTGGTTCGGAAAACAAAGACAAGATTGCATGTGCAAAATGGGATGTATTTTTTTTTTAATTTTTTATAAATATGGATAAACATCTATTGGATAAACCAATGGTATGATACCAAAGTGTAAAAAAGGAGGTCATGGGTTCAAATGCTTTTCCTAGCAGTATTGTTACTGTTCATGTACTGCCCGTATGTACATTCTGATTCAGTATTATTTTTGTACTGTTTACCGTCTAAGTGTGAGTCTTCTGTGGGAGAAACAGTGGTTTCACCCATCAAGTTACAAGGCAGGGGATCTTCCTAGAAGGTGTGTAAGCCACCGTAACTGGTGCATCTCCGTACTTCTATCTCTTTGACAAATCCCGTGTCGCCTATTAGTCAAAAAAAAAAAAAAAAGGGGGCATAGAACAAAAAAGACTGGATGAACATAGACAACAAAAAAAACGCTAATAACAAAATAAGATAAAATAATAAACTAAACGTCCATAAGAGAAGGAAAAGATGACGACATCAACAAAGACAAACACAAAAATATAAAACAAAATCAAACGGTTTTAAGTGGCTATTCTGGGAGTCGCTTGATGAGCTACTCAGTCCTTCATGCGCGGGAGCACTTGTCTGTCTCTTTGATAAATCTCTTGAGTGCAGGGTGAAGGTGGGGCGCTTGTCGCCTATTAGTTAAAAAAAAAAAAAAAAAAAAGTCATAGAACAAAAAAGACCGGATGAACATAGACTAACAAAAAAACGCTAATAATAAAATAAGATAAAATAATAAAGGTTTAAATATCAAAATGGTCCCCCTATTTTGCGTTTTTCGCCCTTTTAGTCCCTCTAATATAAAATCCGCCTTTTTGGTCCTCATATTTGCACATTTTCGTTCTTTAGTTGCAAAATCCGCCCTTATGATCATCGTATTTACATATTTTCGTCCCTTTTGGTCCGTCCAATTCATCAGCTGGAAGGACCAAAAAAGTAGATCCTTTAATTTGAGGGATTAAAAGGACAAAAATGTGCAAATACGAGGATCAAAAATGCGGATTTTATATTAGAGGGACTAAAAAGACGGAAACAACAAAATAGAGGGACCATTTTGATATTTTAACCAATAATAAACTAAACATATATAAAAGAAGGAAAAGATGACAACAACAACAAAGACGAACACAAAAATATAAAACAAAATCAAACGGTTTTAAGTGGCTATTTTTGAAGTCGCTTGATGAGCTACTCAGTCCTCCATGCGCGGGAGCACAGGTCACAAGAAATTGAGCTATAGTCCTCGGTTTGATTCTTTAATAATATATTAATAAATGATTGTTTTAATCAATTGAATTTGTTTTGATCAGCTTGTTCAAAAAAAAAAAAAAAAACTCTCCGGCTGCAAAGGGGATGTGTGTTTTACTAGTACTATATATATTTTTTCTAGTTAATTTTTTTTTTTTTTGAAAAGGTGAATAAACCACATATATTTTTTAGTTAATTTGAAATAATTTATATATTTTAACAAAAAAAATAGGAAGAAATTATTTTGCAAACTCTTTCGGACTCCTGGAAAACACGTGAGTACCCTAGCTATTATAAATTATTTTTATAAAAGAAGAAAATAATACTCCATTATCATAATTCCCACATGACGCCGAAAACTCGGCATGATTTTTCCCACAAAACACATGTCAAACGGGTGAAACGTTGACGAGAGTTGTGGTTCATACTAATCCAGCCACGACCGCCAAGTGGACCATTTGAAAGAAACAACTAATCAGGGTGACCATTCCCACTCTTCAAGGAAAGAGCTTCTAGAACACTCGGATAAGGTTCTCCAAAAGCTGGACGCTTGGCAGGCACTAATCACTCAAACGCCACGCCGTCCATGAGGCATAAATTAAAGTCTCTTAAAAAAGTATCATCCACGTTTCGTCTGTTTCCTTCTTGTCTTTTTTAACTTCTTATTTCCGTCTTCTTTGTTAATTCTCTTTCACTCTCTATAAAAAGGATACCTTTAATTGTACCTTTCTCTCAACGCATTCAACAAGGTAATATCAATTGTTAGTAGGAATATCATTGGATGGATAGACTTCTTGCTTTCTCTATTCTCAGTTCAGGACCAGCAAACATCTCCTGGGGAATTAGAGATGTTGATAAGAAGAATAAGAAGAAGATGAAGGACAATAGTGAGTGTGAGGAAGTACAAAGGAAGGGAGAGGAACATGGATATGGAGGGAAGGTGCAAGGGCGAACTCGGTTGGCTCCGGAGTTTGATGGGCTTCACTGTTTCGAGACTCTGGTCTGACACTGACCAGGAATGTCTAACTGTTTTTCTTTTTGCCCTTTTTTTTATTATTTTATATGTTTGGATCTTGTAAATTTTGAGAAGTTGAGAAACATTATAAAGTTTCAAGTAAAAAAAAAAAGCATCATAGAGCAAAGATGATGTCGTACTACTTCAAAACTTGTTGTTAAATAAATTTGTTTAGACCAAAATTATAGTTGACAAATATTTGTATTTCTTGGAAAAAAAATTATTAAAAACCAAAGTATAGTCTAGTGATTTTTTACTTGTGTTTGAGAGGTCATGAGGTCAAAAATTCTTAAGCACAATGCAAAAAAAAAATATATATATATGTGCGTATGTCGTCAATGCCTATTTGTCACAAAAATTAAAAGAAAAAATTGTTTGTGATATTTGAGAAAATTATATCTCTAATCATTTTCTTTAAATTATTTGAGTATAGGAGAGTTTTTATAAAATATTTTTTTTAATAAAAAAATTGAATGACGTGGATGGTTAGGAGTTTTGGTTAGATTCAATGTTTAAGTTCAAAAGTTATAATTAATATTTAATAAACACTAGTATTTACAGTTGAAAATACATTTCCAATGATTGTTTTGATTTTATGACATATTTTCACATCACATGTTGATTTTGATATCCTACCAAACTGAATGTATCATATATATATATATTGAGATTTGCATTTGACAGACATCTTTTGAGTCGAATTAGTAATTTTCTTCCCTACTTACATACATATTTATGTTAAAGCCATCCTCAAAATAAATTTTGGATTAAATCATTTAACTCTCAAAGTCAAAATTTTGATTTCCTCTCGAAATATAAAAAAAATGAGTGTGTAATAGCTTATCTGTATTATTTTGAAAATTTTCTATAATTAAACATTAATATTATTTCAGCCCTAATTTACAACTATTTTTTTTTTTTTTTTTTTTGAAAAAGAGGATAAACCTCGTGTATTAAGAAAAGACCAAACAGAGAACAAACAAAAGATCCCCACCAGAGATAGGAACAAAGTAAGCCAAAAAGGAAAAGAAAATACAGAAGAAAACTAAAGAACCCAGGGTTCTTTAGAACAAACACCAACAAGAACTAGAAATCGCCAGGGGAAGATGGACGTGACGGGATGTCGCCCTGCACCGTCTCTCTGGAAACCAAGACATCCAGGCTCCTTCTGATCTTGTTCACTGGAACCTCGAGCTTATAGAATTAATGCCTCATTATTCGGAGCAAATTGTCATGTGCTCAATAAAAGAGTTCGGGAAGTTTCAAAGTGAGACTCATTCAATGAATTATAAAAATCCAAACATGACCATGACCTGAGCTACCAAAGTCCACTGACCGAAGCCAGTGGATGGCTAATGAATTTCCTTTTACAGTGATACATCAATTTATCCCAAAACCCTTTGAACTTATGACTATACAGACTTGTTAAAGTTTTAAAATCAAAAACATATTTTCTTTTTTTTCTTCTTTTTATTTTATCTTCTTACCACACGCACACATATATATTATTTTTTTAGAAAAAAGGGATGAATCATAACCCATTGAAAAAGATAAAAGCAGCTGTTTATTTTTTTTTTTTATTTAATTTTATTTTCTTACAACACATATAGATATATATATTATTTTTCAAAAAAAAAAAAAAAGTGATGAATCATAACCCATTTAAAAAGATAAAGCAGAGCTACCTCAGCTTCCTTTTTATCTCATTACATCAAGATAGATATGAACATTGGAACAAAAGCAAAGTCCCACACGGCGTGCCGACTAGTGACGTTGAATCCCAAGTGGAATGTTATGGATTCCAATCATGTACCCTTTTCTTCAGGGAAAGTTCTGGTGGTTCCGTGGAGTTTCTGGAATCCTTTGAATATAGCCGTCCTTCCTTCGGTCAGTGAACCAACTTTTACGTCTCTCCTTCCTGGAAATCATGAAGACCAAGTCTCACTTTTAGACCTCTTTCTCTCTATAAAATGAACACCCTTTCTTCTCTTTCCTTTCATCCAAAATCCATTATCAGTTCAACAACACCTACATCGTTAGCAGCTCTCTTCCTTCTTTCAAGATATACATATCTTGCTTTGTAAATTTAAATAATGGAGAGGCTTCTTGCTTTCTCAATTCTCAGCTCTGCACCAGCGGACATCTTCTCGGTTGGCTGGACGAAGACGAAGACAAAGCCGTTGAGGAGTGCTGATGAGAAGAATACTAGTGAAGTTGGAGGAGCACCAAAGAACCATCAAGACAAGAAGCAGAGGAGGCCTTGCTTAGCTCCGGAATTTGATGGCCTCTTCTGCTTTGAGACGCTTGTTCCACAGTGACTACGGAAATATATTTGTCCTTTCTTTTATTTCTTTTATTATTTTTTAAATATACGCAACCTCTGATCTTGTAAATCTTATTGTAATAGAAACTTACGGATTATATTATTAATTGAGAAACATTTTTGGTCATAAATTTTGTGGAATAGAGCACCAAGTACATATCTTTCAAACAACTTTCATTCATTTCCATACTTTGTTAGCGATTTATCGAGTAGGAAGCAAGTTTATCATGCAGAATATTAATCATTTTAGGAGGTGTCTGCAAAGAAATCCTGGATCACTATTCGAGCAACGATTGGCATCCTGACACTGTGGCCATCTTTATCACACCAAGTCAAGCTACCAAATGTGTAATCTCCTTGCAGCTTGACAGTGGCCTTGAATTTATTGCATCTTGTGAGTGCAATTGAAGATCAAAACTGTAGGCTCAACAACCATTTTAACACCAACTGGAGACTCAGGGATAGCTTCATAAACAGCATCAGTTGAGCCAACAATAGTGACTGTTCACCAAAAGTATAAATATCAAAATGGTCCCTCTATTTTGCGATTTCCGCCTTTTTAATTCCTTTAATATAAAATCAGTCCTTTTGATCCTTGTAATTGCACATTTTCGTCCTTAAACTGTAAAATCTGCCATTTTGGTCGTTGTATTTGCACATTTTCATCCTTTTTAGTCCCTCTAATTTATTAGCTGAAGGACCAAAAGGGTTGATCCGTTAATTAAAGGGACTAAAAAGACATAAATGTGCAAATACGAGGATAAAAAAAATGGATTTTATATTAGAGGGACTAAATGGGTGAAAAACACAAAATAGAGGGACCATTTTGATATTTTGACCTTCACCAAATAGTGACTGTTGTCTTGAGGTTTGGAATTGAGACTGATGGTAAGTTCAAGTAGTACAGAGGCCTTGTTGAATCACAAGCATCTGAAATGCCAATTGAGCGATTCAAGTACTTGAGATAGTCTTTTGGATCAATATCAAAGATGAGGCCTGGATCCGCAGCCCTAACAGGGTTCACATTCCCACCACCGAAATCGAAAGGGTCAGCAATCTTCCTTGGCAGCCACTCTGGCTGTATTGGCCACCCGTGCTCATTTGTGATTGTTGCTACACTTAACATTTAAGGAAAGTTTTATAATGAACTTTTAAGGCCAGAAGGATGATAAAACAGTAGGATTAGGGATGGAATGTGTCTCACCAGTTGTAACCAGTGCTGATTTAATAGTAGCATAGGGTGAGAGCATATTTTGGGAGTTTGGCTAATGGTTGTGTCTGAGTGGTCTTAGTGCCCATATGTGAATCGGCGGTGTCCCACTTGCTTCGCCGAAAATTGTGCGTGCTCATATTTTTTTTTTAATAAAAATAGATAAATCAGTATTTTTTTTAATAAGAATGGATAAACCATTACTTTATTCATTTTTATTTTTTTAGCGGCCGGCCCAAAATTAATTAATTAATTAAATTTTTTACTATTTTTTTAAAAATTATTTATATGTTAATTTATAGTTTAGTTTATAAAAATTAGATGTCAAATAATATTTTTTTTAAAAACTCAAATAAAAATATAATTTTATATATTATATAAATTAATTTGTAAAAAATTTGTAAAATATTAATAAATCAAATAATAAATTTTGATAATATGTTTTTAAAAATATTATGTTTTAGATTTTTTTTTTTTTACAAAAGGGATAAGCGCTATATAGATTAGGGGTGTGTGTACGGGCTGAAATTTAATCATTCAACACATACACTTTCAGTTGGGGATGAAGGATTTGGGTTATAGATCCACACTCACAATTAACGTGGCTTTTAATAAGTTTTGAACTAGAGATCTTATCAAGTACAATTAGTCTATGAGTCCTTTAATTATTTTAGACTATATCTATTAATTTGTAAAAAAATTAATTTTTTTAAAAAATAAAAATAAAAACCAGAAAGATAATTTAAAAAAAATAAAATTTAAAAACTGAGACAGAATAAAAAACTAATTAAAAAGAGAGATGAACAAGATAGAGAGAGGGGGCGGAGAGGGGCCGCAGAGAAAGTGTGGAGAGAGAGAGAGAGAGAGAGAGAGAGAGAGAGAGGACAAGGGGGCCGCCGCTCCCCCGGGACTGTTTTTCAGTGTTTGTTTGCACTTTAAACAATTGGGGTGACATGATGCTTCGCCCCCCAGACTGATTATTACACAATGACAATAACAATTTTTAGTGTTTGTTTGCACTTTAAACAATTGGGGCGATATGATGCTTGGCCCTCTTGATGAGAAAGCCGCAATTTTTGGTGAAAGAACTGTTTTTCCGGCGACATCTTCTGTTGTACTCACCTTAACAAGTGGATTACCACTGTCCAAGTGATTTGGAAAAAAATGGATGAACACTATAACCAGAGATCCAGAGTTAATTACATGGACTTCATACATTAAAGAACGGTTTTATATATGCATATATGTAAATAACTATGTATGTATATATAAAGTACATACATATATAACTAGATATATTTATTTATGTGTTATATCTACCTCTGTGTGCGAATTATCTTTTTTTTTTTTTTTTGTAAAGATGGATAAACCACTTCTATTAAAGGAAGAAAAACAAACCACTAACATAATTGTCATTTTTTTTAATTAAAGTGGTTTATTCACTCTTTCAAAAAATAAAAAATAATATATATATATATATATATATATATATATACAAAAATATATATTAAAAATCAATTTGTAAAGGAAATGATAGATTTATAAAAAATATATTTGGATAAACAACTAAAATTGTCCTGTGTGTTTATCCCAGCTTTAATAAATTATGTTTTAGCCCCTTACTTTAGTTTTTATTACAATTCAGTCACCCGAATGCTTAACGGCGTGCATGTAATTGAATTGTAATAAAAAATAAAGTAAGAAACCAAAATATAACTTTTTAAAGTTAGGGGTTCAAAATATAAATACATACAAAGTAAGGATTCCATTTTGGTTGTTTACCCAACATATTTTAATATTACCACTGCTATATACTACCATATCGAACATGGTAACATTTTAAAATTATTACGTAATACAGAATTATAAATCAAACGGCCCTTAACAGAAATAATTTGGATTACAATGAACTCAATAAGGAGTTTGTACCTTGTGACGAGGATGATGTTATAATAGTTCACGATATGGCTGGCGACCTCAAAATCTACTGTAACACATATTGTGAGGGAAAGACCATTACACTTTTTTATAAAGAAGAGTATATTGGTAGTAGACTGTGCATAGATGACTCCTGCGTCATTTGCTGCATGAGTATTCCTTATGGCGATAGGGATATCAAACCTTGGATTCCATGTAAGAATATCTTTAGGATTAGGATTAGGATTACAGATAGTTTTCCAAGTAATAGACTGATGCAAGTGTCTCTAAGCGGATCTAACCATGTATTTTTCTCAGTCAACATTTTTTTTTTGAAGAATACGGAGAAGATAAGAACAGGGTGGTTCAGAGTCAACACTAAAAATCAGTGAACCAGATTTATACATATTCAGTTTGTCATCCAAAGTTGTTACTGATGAAGGGCAACAAACTTGGTATTTAGTGGTTGGGTGTGGACCCCACTCTCTGATTTGATCCCCATCATTGATATAACCTGATTAGATCCCAACCATTAGATATACTTTAAAGATTATATATATATTTAAATTTAAAATATCATTATTTTATCCGAATTATTTGATTTAAATTTTTAATTAATTTAATTATTTTAAAACCACGATCTCCACAACTGAGTTGGGAGTTCGCGTATTTTGAGAATTGGGAGAGAACGCATCTCTTCTTCTCGTTGATGGGTTGCCTAGTAGAGATGACGCCAAAATCCAGAACAGCAAGCATGACTACAGGTAGGTGATCTTAGAATTTCTACACCTTAAACAAGATTTTCTTTATACTATGTTCTTCCTTTTGTATTATGAGTACTTTGTAAATCCTCAATTATAACTATTAGGTCTTGTCAGATTATCATCATTCGTAGGAGTTAAGCATAATTTTCAGACTATGTTTATAATTCCTGATTCTGTTTAGCCTTTTGTTTTGATAATAGATCTTTTTGGATTTTGTGAACGTATTGTGTTGATCCATACTCAAATCCTTGCCAATATTAGAGCTAGGAAATTTTTCTGTAAGAGGGAATTGCTTGTAGGCCGTGTAGTTTCATCTTTTGCATTTTTACCCCTACCAATCTTTAATTTTGATGCCTTGTTGAATGATCTCCTAACCTCTGCTAAAAATTCATATTATGTCTTAAAGATCTTTTATACTGTTAGGGCAGAGGAAGTGTTGATTGATTTCATTTGATAAGTTTTCAGATATCTGCTTTTGAAATAGCTGAAATCCTTCTTCAATTTTAGAGGTGTTAGAAGCATAATTTGGAGGACTGTAAAATAAGAGAATTGTCGAGTTTGATGTTATTTAATTATCTGGAAAATTTCAGATTGTATTCACCTATATTTTATGAGATATGATTTTATTAGTAAGCTATCCCGGATGAGGTGTCTGTGCAGAACATCAAGATTGATGGGTATTTTTGATGGTCATAGAGATTGATTTGGGTAAGGTGAGAAATAGTAAAGTTGTTTATTTTTTGAGTTATCAAGTTGTCGATAAAATTTCATTGCTTTTGAAATTGTAAGTTGAGAGATATGCATGTTAGAAAGGGATATGTCAGATTTATAATTCTGTAGGACTAGTTGGAGGTTCAAATGAATGTTACAAGTTGAGTAGTTCTCCAAATAATGTGAATTTCGGTTATGTCATTGTCTTAGGTGTCTACATTTCTCATAATCTTGAAATTTATGATTTGGAAAAGTATAGGTAAAGTTGTGAGGGATTTAGTACTCAACAATCATTATAAAATTATTCATATGTCCTTAGAGTGGATAATTGCTATTGTACCCTCGCAAGATCCATATTTGGGAGAGTTTAATGATAGCTTGATCTTTTGCATTTGTACCCTTCTAAAAACTTTCTTGCAAACCCTTGATTATTGTAAAATTTATTTTGTTGGTGAAACTAATAGGTTACTCCCCAATATAGGGTATTATGAGAAACTTGTTTCAGTGTGAGATTTGGAGTTGGGCGTTATTCAGGTAAGTAACACCACATATAAATGTATAATTATATATAATTTCTGGTAATAATTTTGAATTTATTTAAATTCTTTTAAAGCTTGCTTATATAATATTAAAACGTTGTTGGGCTTTAAGCCACTTTTTGTTATTATATACTTATTAAATTTTTGAATTGCTTTTTTTTTCCCTGAAACATTAATTCCCATATTTTGATCACGTACGTTATTTTTGAACTTTTATGTTTGTAAATTGTTTTGAATATAATTGGATTATTTTTACTGTAAACAAATGGGATCATGCATATATTTGTATGTTTGCTCGACAAATTGTTCTGCAAATTCTGTTATGCCCTTGACCTGTCTGAAATTCTAAAAATCTCTGACCGTGTCGACACGTACTTCTGACATGGAAACTATAGTTTCGCACCGTTCCGTCGGTGAAGAATAACGGCCTATGATATTCTGGCTCGGGTCACCGAGGGTAAACAAATGAGCTCTGATATTCTGGCTCGGGTCACCGAGGGTAAACAAATGATTCTGTTATTTTGTTTTGGCCATAGTGATTGGAGACATATATTTCTGTTTGCTATTAAATTGCATTTTGTTGGATTACTTTGATTTCATGAACTATAATTTTGATAAATATTTGTAATATGTATTATGATTGGTTTTGATTCTGGATTTTTGAAAATTCTTATGATCCCAGTTATTTTTAGTGGGTTGCTTACTGGGCTGTTAAGCTCATAACCTTCTTGTTGAATTTTTTTCAGATCTGGAGTGAATAGTACGACAGATGTCTAGTGAGCTAGCGAGAGATAGGTTCTGAGGCCTTGCATGCCTATTGTGCTATGCACTATGGGTGTGCGGCCGTTTGTCAACGCACCGGGTCCGACGAGCTGGGTTCGAGGCGTGACATTGGGCTTCCAAATAAGTTCTCTTCACATTCAATCTTATAAAAAGTCATAAGTTATATGCTTATGGCAACAAACTTGGTCTTAGGTTCCAAGAGTTCTACGGTTGTACAACGGCACAACCTATTCAGAACAAAAAACCAGGACTCGGCAAACCAGCAAAATCCAGTTCAATTGTTTTCCATCAGAAATGAAGAAATAATGAAAAATGAAATAAAATTTTATGGTTGATCAATTGTCACACAATTGTGTTTACTCTAACTATCCAGAGACTCGGCAATCACCACCGGAAAAAATATATTCTATATGCGAATTTAAGAGGATGTGTTTCTCTAGTTAAACACGATAGCACAGAGGATGTATGTTTTCAGTTAAACAAGATAGGCACAGATTACTGCCATTATCAATTCTGAATGCAAGCCAGACACAGGTAAACATTGACAAACAAGGACCTTTTTTTAAAAAAAAAATAATAATAAAAATTTAATGTTAAATGAGCTACTGAGTTGCTGAAGAGGAAGAATAACCTAACAAGCAGAACTCTCAGCATAACTAGCTTCCGTGATCCATCTAGGAAAATTAAGGTCTCTATAAACCACAGACATCCCATAATTAGAGGACCAAATACAGCAAGACAGAGGAGTTGCAGTCTCCATGAATGAGCTACTGAAAGGACTCCAGTGGTTGACTTAATGCAAATGATCAATGCTATTGTTCGTCTCATGATGTCTCCATGCAATTCTGTTATCAGCATTCTTCAACATATCCACAAAGCTAGCACAATCACATAGTACTTTATTAGGCTTCAGACAACAAGGCAACCACTTTACCAACGACCAAGTGGTCTATTGGTAGCTGGGTCCCCAATAGAACTCTTCACAAGTGGTGAGAGTTCGAATCTTGGGTGAGGGCATATTTCTGGGAGTGTGAGTAGTGGTTGTGTGCGGGTGGTCCCTGCGCCCATGTATGCGCGGGCCCCGCTTTCACTTGCTCCGCCGAGGCTTATGCACGCCCCTGTCTTAGCAGCTACGCCGCTCATCTTGGCAAAAAAAAACAAGGCAACCACTTTGGTGGCCATGCTTGGTTCAACCTTAATAACCATTAAGCCCGTCACAATGATGAATCTAAAATCTGAAAGAATTACAGCCGAGCAGAAAAAGATAACACGCTCTTTTACTCTTTATAATTTGACTATGCTGTTTAATTTTCTTAATTTTAAATTGTCTGCAGTCCCTGATCTTCTGAAGCTTCTTCTCTACAAGAAAATTACTATATTATAATTATTTCAGAAGCATTTTCGTCATAAACCAGCCCTGCTGCTATAGAAGAATAATAGTTTATTTTCCTTCCAAGAAATGTCGAAGATTTGATTCCCAAAAAGGCATTTTAGTCATAATTTCTGTGGAATTGAAAGCAAGTGCATAACATTTAAACAACTTTATTCATTTCCAGACTTCATTTAGCAGCATTACTACACAAGCAACAAGTAGGAACCAAGTATGCCCATAATCATTCTAGGAAGCGTCAGAAAAGAAATCCTGGATCACTATCCGAATAGCAATTGGAATCCTAACTCTGTGATCATCTTTGTCATACCAAGTCAAGCTACCAAATTTATAATCTCCTTGCATCTTAAATGCGGCCGTGAATTCCACTTTAAAAGTATGCACCTTGTGAGTGCAATTAAAGACCAAAACTGGAGGTTCAACAACCATTTCAACACCCACTGGAGACTCAGGGATAGCTTCATATACAGCATCAGTTGAGCCAACATTGGTAACTGTTCTCCAAATAGTGACTGTAGACTTGAGGTTAGGAATGGAGATAGATGGTAAATTCAAGTAGTACAGAGGCTTTGTTGAATCACAAGCATCTGGAATGCCAATTGAACAATTGAAGAACTTGAGATAGTCTTTTGGATCAATATCATAGATGAGACCTGGATCAGCTGCTTTATTGGGGTTGACATGTCCACCACCAAAGTCAAAAGGGTCAGCAAGCTTTCTTGGCAGTCCCTCTGCCTCTATTGGCCATCCATACTCATTGGTGATTGATGCTACAGTTGACAACATTTAACAAAAGTTTTATATGAACTTTTATAGCCAGAAAGAGAAAAAAAATAGAATGATTAGGAATGGAGTGTGTCTCACCGGTTGTAACCAATGCTGATTTAATAGCTGCAGGAGACCAAGAAGGATGGAGTGACTTCAAGAGTGCAACAATCCCAGAAATGTGAGGGCATGCCACAGACGTTCCACTTAGAAAATCGTAAGTGTCCCGCATTGCGGCCACAATTGAAACTCCAGGTGCGGCAATATCAGGCTATATATTAAAATGAGAACATGTTGTTTAAGAAGCGTTAATATAAAAGATATACTAATAACTTTTTCTCATCAGAGTTTATTTAATGCATGTTGAAACTATGGAAACTCTCCTATAACAAGTACCAGGAGTAAGTCCGGGAATAAGGCACTTGGTCCTCTTGATGAGAAGAAGGCAATGTTTGGTGAAGGAACTCTTTGCCCAGCAACATCTCTTGTCAGACTCACCTTGATCATTGGTTTAGTACCTTCCAAACTAAATAAATACATTAATAAATAAATTTGAACTACATGGAATATTTATGTACCAATTTTTTATAAGATAAAGTTAAACTGAAAACTCTGGTTAATTGGAGTGGTTTTTTTTTTTTTTTTTTTTTTTGAAAAGGTGGTAAAATCATGGGTAAGATAATTGGAGTGGTTTATCCCCATTTCAAAAAAAAAAAAATTAACTGAAAACAGGATTATCTATCTATATATATAATAATTTTAAAACGCAATATGAAATATACTCTTTAATCAATGGTTATGTTTATCATGGAAACAAGAAAGGAAGATATCCAACCTGGTAATGTTTCCATATTTTTGGATTTCTCTTGCTATTCCAAAATCCACTATAGCACATATGACAAGATAATTATTGCAGCTTTCAAAAAAGAAAAGTAGGTTGGTGGTGTACATTGCGTATATAACTCCCGCCCCATTTGCTTTAATCACATTAGTGGCGGCTATGTAAGGATCATATCGTGGACTGAATGAAATAATCTCTGCAGGTGAACATAGAACAATACTCCCAACAACATCTGTGTTATTTAAAGAATCAACACTGCAACTGCAAAGGAAACACATATTTAGCTTAGAAGAATGATTATTATTATATGTAAGAGTTAATTAATTTTCGTTACCTTCCTCCAAAATATAATGGCTTGAAGGAGATGTTTGTGGGTTGATAGTAGATTGCTTGACCCTGTAGTGTAGTCAGATACATATGAAGCTTATATCACACGGTCAACTATATAAATTTACAACTATAAAATCAAATATTAAATATAGTATTTCGTTTATTTAAAATAAAAAAATTTATGACACTGTCTAATTTGGTCTCGCCTTGAAGAGGGCCTTTGTTTCTCTTTTTATGATTGTCTTAGGGTTTGTTTTGAGGACTGTGCTTGCCACATCTAGTGATATCACCCTGTATTTTTCAGTTTTAATAGAAATGGTTTATCCACCTCTTTAAAAATAAATAAATAAATAAAACATGCCATTGTGAATGGTGTGTTTTATAAAAATTTTATCAGGTAAAATTCAAACCACACCAGATGTTGTTGCGCCAAAAAAAATAAATTCTGACTATGGTACCAGTATAAGTGAATGTATACACTTCTAACATTTGATTTGCCCATTTTACCAATATATATATATATATACTTTTGTGCATTTTTTAATGGATAAATAAACTCTTATGCTCATGGGTCAAAAGTTTGGTTCTCTCATGATCAAAATACAATGAATATGTGCGTGAATGTACCTTACCCACATATTATATATATATAATAATAAAAGAAACTAATAATATGAATTTCACATATATGCTTTGGTGATTGGTGATTAGAATAAGTACGTTCAAGGACACCTATAATAGCAATTAGCAATTATGATATGATAAAGACGTACCGCCAACTTCTGACCATTTCCAAGAGTGATGACGGTAGGGAAAGAGCGATCAATGGTCGAAGCCGCCACAGTGATCACCCATGGAAGTTCATTGATTAAATTCCGCGTAGCTGGACCCCCATTCCCGCCAGCAAAAACAAGAGTAATCCCCTTCGCCACCGCATTCAAAGAACCCTCAAGGTACCCTTTTCCTCCAACCGGACCAATCGACAAAGATAGCACGTCAACCCCATCGTGTATCGCATCATCTATGGCTTTCAACACTGCCGCCTCAGAGCAATCTCCATTGCTTCCCCAGCATGTTTTGTATATCGCCAACCGCGCGCGCGGTGCTCCTCCACGCGCTGCACCTGCAGCCAGACCGTGCGCGCTCACGTTCCTCACAAGACCACCCGCGGCTGTCGACGCTGTGTGCGTTCCATGATCGTTGAAGGCTCTGGCAGATAAGTACTCTTCTTTGAGTTGCTCTGGATCCACACCCTTTGTGTACCACCGAGCTCCGATGATTTTTCGGTTACAATTGCTGCTATTGAAGGCTTGTCCAGTCTGGCAAATTCCTTTCCATCGTGACGGTATCGGCCCCAAATCAGCATCGCTGAAGCTCGGAGACTCTGGCCATATCCCTACACATTGCATATATTTGATCATATTGGTGATCAGGAGTATATACTAATTTGTTGTTATACGTAACACTCATGTATACCAGTATCAACCATTCCAATTATGATGTCTTCTCCCTGGTGACTGTCATGCAACAGTCCTTTTGGTTCGTTGTAGTGTAGTCCAAGGTAGTCCCAACTTCTAGTGGTTTGAATTTTATAGGTTCGGCTTGGCCTGATGCTCATTACTTCCGGTAACTCTGTTTTGTATACATAAACCAACTTATAAGTTTAGAAAAAAGTGGAATAATGATCAGGAATAGTATAATAGTGATTTTTAAGAACCTCCGATAGTTTTTGCCTGAGATTCTGTAAGCATTGCTGCAAAGCCTGAGAACCCATGCTTGTAATTGTAGAGAATGGAACTCAGAGCGTCCTCCTTGCTGTCAATATGGAGATCTTGTAATTAACTTCAGTGTCTGCTTATCAAATGGATTGAGAATGAACCAAAGTTATATACCTTCCCAGCTGTGCAGTGAGCATGTCATGGTGAGCTGCAGCCACAACATTTGGATCCTCATGTTGCTTCTCTCCCAGGTATACGATATACAACTACAAAATTAAGCAAAATCAGTGAGTATAGATATAATAAACATTAATCCCAATAAACAAGAATGAGAGCAATTAAAAACACTTACTTTGCTTGAAGCTTCAGCTTTTAAATGCAATAGGTTCAAACTACTCAGAGTGATTAATGCAAGAAGGTAGAGAGATTGAGGAGAAGATTGGAGGGTCATTTTTGGCTTTGGATCAACTTACCTTTACATCCACCCACATACTTATAGTCACATTAAACAAGTAATTAACCTGATACACGTGTCTCTAAGTGGATCAAACAGCCTAGTTTCAGAGTCTATTTTGTTTTTGAGAAATATGAAGATAAGATCATGTGGTTCAGAGTCAACATTAGAAAACGGTGAATCAGGGTTCTAGATGTTCAGATTGTTATCTAAAGTCTATACTGATGAATAACATCAAACTTGGTATTTAGTAGTAGGGCTCCAAGTTTCCAATGATTCTGCTTTTTTTTCTTCTTTTTTGAAAAAGAAAGAGCTTTAAAAAAATCTAAAAAATGCCTACAAGCCAATTATTCAAAAACGGCAACTAGGACTTATTGGGGTTTAAGTGTTGTTAGTCATATAGACATGAGTCTATTAAGGGACATGTGCATAGGATGAGATCGAATCAAACGTCCAATCCATATGCCAGTATGCTTTCACTTGGTGACTCATGGTGTGAGTTGCAAACTCAAACTCACAACCAAAAATAATTTTATTACTACTATGTCCAACAAAGTTTGAATGCGAGAACCTTGAAAGTTTTACATATATATATATATATATATATATATATATATATATATATTTGTGTAGTGAGACCAATGCTACTGGACTTCGAATTTTTTTAATTCATTAATTATTTTCAATTAGCATTGAAAAATAATGAAAAGTTATGTAACACTAAGGTATTTTTTATTATGACAAATGAGCGAGTCACCATATGCATTAAAGTATTTAAACATTAATCATATATTGGAAAGAAATCAAACTCTCACTCACTTATATATATAAATAAAATATTTTATTGCTCGGCTATTACAATGTTGGTGATATGTAAGATTATGGTTGATCATTTATGGCATGATGCGCTTTCCTATTATTCCAACTCCTATTATTCCAACGGACAATAATTCAATATGATAATGACTTTGTAGATGTTGATTTGCCTAATCTAAACATAAAATGATATAATTTTTTATAAAAATGGATAAACCACAACTTTATTAGAAAATTGAAAAACAGAGCAAGTTGAAGCAATACAAACTAACGTTAGAATGATATAATTGACTACATTCACTCTCAGGTCTATTAATCATCCACCTTGGTGTGTATTTATTTATTTTTATGTTTTTTTACAAAGAGATAGACAAAAGATATGGGTGTAAAGTTATTGTTTTATACACTCTTATTGAGATCTTTACAAAAATTTCAAACTGCCACAAAATTAATTTTTTAAATAAAATATATAAATTATAATATATTGATAATGAAAACTGTACAAACCTCTTGTTATTTCACGCCACCTTTCTTCTCCTTCAAATGACCCGAATTAGTGATGTTAACCATTCAAACCATGTGAATATTTCTTCTAGCTATTCAGATACAAACTAATCAATAATATGAAAATTTTATGCTAACTATGCACGTAAGAGAATTCTTATGGTTATAGTTAAACAAGATAAATATAGATATCTGTGATTAGCAGTTTTGCATATGTGAGAGACCGGCCCATCTCAGTGAGACCTGGAACATAACTCATCACAAATCAGGTATTGTTTTGCTTGGTCGACCAATAATTGGCACTCCTCCGGAGTCGAACCTGCGACTTAAGCCTTTTGTCTCACTTAAAGTGAGCGTCTCTCACCAATTGATCCGTTTTTTTAAGAGACCGGCTCATCTCAGTGAGACCTGGAACATAACTCATCACAAGTCAAGTATTGTTTTACTTGGTCGCCTAATAATTCGCACTCCCGCGGAGTCGAACCTGTGACCTAAGCCTTTTGGCGAAGGGTTCAAAATTAACTTGAGTAAAGAATCAAAGCTTTAATAGCTAGCTAAAGTTATTTACCTTCCAAGTAAAGAGGTGAGCATGTCATGGTGAGTTGCAGTCACTACTTTTGGATCTTCCTGTTGCTTCTCTCCCAGGTACACAATATACAGCTGAAAATTGGCCAAAATCATTTTAGTTTGGATATGATTAACACTAATCCCAAGTGACAAACATGAAAATAAAACAGACACTTACTTTGCTTGAAGCTTCAGCCTTTAAATACAAAATGTTGAAGAAACTGAGAGTGATAAATGCAAGAAGACAGAGAGAGAAATAAGAAGATTGGATGGCCATTTGAGGCTTGGGATAAGCAATGGGTTTAGTTTCGCATATACTTATACTTACACTAAACTAGGAATGAGTAAGACTTGCAAACGTTTATCGAGCAACTCCCATTTAGAGTCAATACTAAAAATTAGTAAATAAAAATTTTTAGATGCTTAGATGAGGCAGAGGACATATACCTACTACCATGGGAAGTCTACTTTCCTATAAAGAATAAATGTTGTCTACCATAGTTGCGCCTGGAAATAATCTTTTTTATTTCACATGTAATTTTTTTTTTTTTTTTAAAATGGATAAACCACAAATCCATTAGAATTTCACATTTAACTCATTAAGAGATTTTTTTTTTTGAAAAAAGAAAATAATATATAATATCTATTTTAGTTATGTTTACAAGTTCTCAATGGCTTAACGAAGCATTAACCAAATCAAACCCTGCAGCTAGGACTTCTTCAAAATATTGATAATGCAATATTTTTCTATTTTGTTTAAGCCAAAGATTAATTTTAAGTTATGACTAAACCCAATTTACCGGGGGTTTTTTATTCCTTATATGCACTAATTTCTGAAGGATATTACATCTAATTGGTGACGAGGTAATAATAAAAAGCCATTGAAAGTGAGGGGTGTAAACTTTTTTGTTGGCTTGAGAAGGCCTGTTCTTTGATGTACCTTTCTTTTTTTTTTTTGTGTTTTCGTTTGGTTGTTGTGAGCTTGTTAACCACGCCCACCTTACCTAGATGTCAATTTTAATGTTCACCAGCTAAATTCTTGTTGATCATCACTAGAAAATCTAAATAGGTTACTTATATTTAAATAATATATGTTAGTGAGCTGAATGATCCATAATCTGACATTCTAAAATAAATAAAAGTTATGAATTTAGTGGTTCAATTAACAAAAATCATGCATAACTTTGAGTATTAAAATGGTAGGTTAATTTCTAATTAAATAATCATAAAAATCTAATGGCTGAAGTTTGAAGAACCCAGGAGGGGTGCGCCAAATAGCCCCACTAAATTTCGAGCATAGTGTAAGATAGTTTCTCCCAGTATTGTCTTATGAGTTTTCTAGGGATTTACTTTCTCCCCTAGGAGCGGTTTGCTGTTTGTATTTGTCTTTTTTTTTCATTCTACTTCCAATGGATTCTATTTTTTTTTTTTTAAGGTAGTTTTAACCCCTAGTGGCTGCGTCGCGCTGTTTTATACACTCTTTAATCTGTTTCTGTTTTATTATTTAATAAATATGGTTTATCCACTTTATTAAAAAAATATATAAATAAAAATAAAAATAAAAATCTAATGATTTGGAAATATATAATGATAAAAAAATATTTAATTATCACGGAATAAAATGACAACCATATGTGCGTCGATTTAAAAATGTTTAACCAAATTTATTACACATTAAAACCATATATAGAAGCAATTTTACATAAAGAATAATTAATAATGAAAAATAAGAATGCAACTAATGTTCAGAATCATTCTAGGAGGCGTCAGCAAAGAAATCTTGGATCACTATCCGAGCAGCAATTGGAATCCTAACTCTGTGGTCTTCTTTGTCATACCAAGTCAAGCTACCAAATGTATAATCTCCTTGCAGCTTGACAGTGGCAGTGAATTCCACTTTAAAAGTTTGCACCTTGTGAGTTGCATTGAAGACCAGAACTGGAGGCTCAACAACCATCTTAACACCCACCGGAGACTCTAAGACCACTTCATATGCAGCATCAGTTGAGCCAACATTAGTAACTGTTCTCCAAATAGTGACTGTTGTCTTGAGGTTGGGAATGGAGATGGATGGTAAGTTCAAGTAGTACAGAGGCTTTGTTGAATCACAAGCATCTTGAATGCCAATTGAGCAATTGAAGTACTTGAGATAGTCTTTTGGGTCAATATCAAAGATGAGGCCTGGATCAGCAGCCCTGTTAGGGTTGACATTCCCACCACCAAAGTCAAAAGGGTCAGCAAGCTTTCTTGGTATTCCCTCTGCCTCTATTGGCCATCCATGCTCATTGGTGATTGATGCTGCATGCGAGTAATAAAATTCAAACTCAGTTTTATAGAGGACCTTTATGGCCACAAAAGAATGATAAAATGAAATGATTATAGATGGAGTACTATGTCTCACCAGTTGTAACCAATGCTGATTTAATGGCTGCAGGAGACCAGTAAGGGTGGAGTGACTTAAGGAGTGCAATAATACCAGAAACATGAGGGCATGCCATGGAGGTTCCAGTATCAAAACCATAAGCGCTTCCCTTTGCTGCCAAGATTGTAACTCCAGGTGCAGCAATATCAGGCTGTCCAAATGAAAATAATATGTTAGTGTACAAATATTATTATGAATAACTTTATAAGCTTTTAATTGAATGGAAAGTCGCTAATACACAAGGAAAGAAATAGAATTTTTTGTTGGCTGTACCTTGAGCAATTCAGGGAAATCCACACTAGGACCTCTTGATGAGAATGAGGCAATTTTGGGTGAAAGAACACTTGGCCCTACAACATCTTTGGTTTGGCTCACCTTGACCATTGGACTAGTGCTGTTGGTACTGTTCAAGTAACAGAAGGACAACTATGAAATATGAATCACTTGAAAAAGGATTTAAAAATTTTTTTGGATAAGCTACAATATATTTTTTTTAATAAATACAAAATTTTGTTTTTAAACAAAATAAAACCAACCACTCTTATAAATTATAGATAATTGGTATTTAATTCCCCTCATTAATTAAAGATCTAATAAGATTATAAATAAATAAATAAATAATAATAATAATAATAATAATAATAATAATAATAATAAATAGAGAATAAGATTAGTGATATGTACCTAGTAATCATATCATGATATTTTATAATTTGGTTGGCCACCTCAAAATCTACTAGGGCACAAATAACTCCAGCATTATTACACACTTCAACAACAAATAGTAGATTGGTGGTGTATTGTGCATATATAATTCCCACGCCATTCGCTGCAATGACATTTTCTATGGACGTGACTAGATCGGATCTTGGATTCCATGAAGTAACATCATTTGGATGACATATAACAATACTTCCAGCAACATCCGTGTTATTCAACGAATCAACATCGCAACTGTTGACATAAACTCACCTTTAGTATTTTAATAATAAAATTAAGAACAATTATATTAGAATAATTTATTTTCAATACCTTTGACCATCAAACAATCGTATAAAAATTTCCTGCTCTGTTAGATAGTTGATTCCTTGGCCCTGTAGTAAAAAAATCATTATCATAAACGTAATTATGCAATTTAAAATATATTATTGTACAAAAAAGTTAGTCTTATCAATATTTAATAAAAACATTCCATAATAATTCTAGTCTTTGTTATCATAAAAGAATTATAATATTATTTTTATAAATTATAAATTATTATTACTCATTCATCAAAGAACATAAAATGGGAAAAGAAAATTGCCCAAATATGCTTCTACTATTAAATATAACAATAATATCATAAAAATTTTCTAAAAGAATGAGTTAATATATATCTTCATTTCATATATCTAAAAAATAAATAATATAAAAATATTTTCAAATGATGTTAATTTAATCAACACAGAAAATCTTATACCATCTGAACAAACCATCATATATATATATATATATATTTCATGCAACCCATGCAAAACATGAAAAGGATGAAAAAATACAGAGATGCTAAAAACGCATACCACCAGAACTTGATCATTTCCGAGAGTGATGCGAGTAGGAAAAGAGCGATCAATGGTGGAAGCTGCCACCGTGACCACCCACGGAAGAGCATTTTCTACAGTCTGTGTGACAGGGCCATCATTCCCACCAGCAAAAACAAGACTAACTCCTTTGGCCACCGCATTCAAAGAACCCTCAGGGTACCCATTTCCTCCAATGGATAAAGATAGCACGTCAACTCCATCATGTATCGCATCGTCTATGGCTTTAAGCACCGCAGCCTCAGAACAACTTCCACTGCTTCCCCAGCATGCTTTGTATATTGCCAACCTCGCTCCCGGTGCTCCTCCACGCGCTGCACCAGCAGCCAGTCCATGCACACTCACGTTTTTAACGAGAACACCAGCAGCTGTGGACGCTGTGTGTGTTCCATGCCCGTTGGAGTCTCTGGCAGATAAGTATTCACCTTGGAGGTCCTTTGAATCCAAATCATTGTTATACCAACGAGCTCCGATGATTTTTCGGCTACAATTGCTGGCACTGAAGGCGACTCCAGTCTGGCAAATGCCTTTCCATCGTGCTGGTATTGGCCCCAGACCAGCGTCACTGAAGCTCAGAGACTCCGGCCATATCCCTGTGTGTAAACCATTAACCATAATGAGACCTTAGTTTAACTTCATAGCAAATTAGTTTGTGTGTGTGTGTGTGTGTGTAGAGAGAGAGAGAGAGTAATACCAGTATCAACAACTCCTATTATGACATCCTCTCCAAGTTTACTGTCATGCAGTAATCCATTTGATTGGTTGTAGTGTAGTCCAAGGTAGTCCCAGCTTCGAGTAGTATGGACTTTATAGGCACGGTTTGGCCTAATGCTCAGCACTTCAGGCAATTCTATTAATTATATGAATACCGATTATATGGTTAGAGGAATGAAATGATTATAAGGATTATTAATGGAATAATGATATATGATGAAGTATGTGTCTGTTTAATTATGATATCGTAGTTAAGGACCTGCAATGGCATTTGCCTGAGACTCTGTGAGCATCGCTGCAAAGCCTGAAAACCCATGCTTGTAGTTGTAGAGAATGGAACTCAGAGCTTCTTCCTTGCTGTTCAACGTGGAAGCAAGTTATATATGTAATTAACTTTAGTAGGTGCTTATCAATTAAAGAGTCACTGAGAATGAATCAAAACTGAAGTAGCTAAAGTTATATACCTCCCAAGCAGAGTAGTAAGCATGTCATGGTGAGTTGCAGCCACAGCATTTGGATCTTCATGTTGCTTCTCTCCCAGGTACACAATGTACAACTAAAATTAATGACAAAAATCAATGAGTACTGTGTATATAAAACTGTTCTTCAATTAATTACAACAATGAATTAAACAAACACTTACTTTGGTTGAAGCTTCAGCTCGTAAATGCAAAAAGTTCACGCAACTCAGAGAAATGAATGCAAGAAGACAGACAAACGAACGAGAAGATTGGAGAGCCATTTGAGACTTGGATAAGCAAAGGGTTCAGCCTAACACATACTTATAGTCACCCTTAACAAATATTTCAAACATTGCGCACACGTTTTCTCCAAGTTGATCTAACAACAACGTTTTAGAGTCAATTCTAAAAATTATTTAATTGAAATTCTAACACGTTCTAGAGGCCAATATGAAATGGAAAGAGTCTCCTTTGGTATATAACTTATACTCTTGGTCTACACAAGTTGGGCTTCAGGATAATGCTTGCTCATGGTCAATATTTCAAAAAGAATAGAATTATATTAGTTTTAATTTACCAGTTTGGAAAGGTTCTGTGAACCAAATCGAAATAATTAGCTAGGACTTGGTCAAACTAGCATAATGCAGTTCATTTGTTCCTAATTAGCATTAAAGAAATAAAAAAAAAAAGAAAATGATGATCTACCTAAGACGCCATGGTTGATCAGTTCTGGACATGATGTGGTTTTTTCAGCTACTCCAACGTGCACCAACCCAATATAATAGTGCAGGTGCAGCCACTTATTGGCCTCTAAGTAACATATGAATTTAGGAAGTTTCACAGGAACTTAAAGGCTACATTTGATTTTATCTAGTTTCAGATCTAATCACAATTAGAAGAGCGTTTAACCTAAATATTCAGAAACAAACAAATTCAAAGCATAAAAAAATCAGATATTTGTCACAGTTTGAATTTCCGTTGTAAATGCAGGGCTGGTCCAGGAAAATGAGTGTGTGTGGGGTGGTGGGTAGTATATGAGTATAAAGAATAAAAATATGTATTTTTTTAATGAAAAATTATAAAAAATAATATTTGTTGTATTGAGTTTTCATGACAAACCAGAAATTACATGGACACCTTCATAAAATTTCTCCATAATGCGAAAATTTAAGATTTCTTATATATATAAAAATATATATACTCCCTCTCGTCCTTTTTTGTTTTTTTCATTTTAAAGGTGTCTTTTTTTTTATTTATCAAAATTTATAAAATATTAAATATTATTTTTTTCAAATTTACTCTTTGTATTTAATGTACTTCTACAAATTTTAATAAATTATATTCAAGTACATATTTTTTAAAATATATTTTAAATAAAAATAATATTGAAAAATCAATATAATTTTTATAAATTATATTAATTTTAACTAATTTTTTTAATAAATGATTTAGTAAAAATAGATAAATAATAACAACCGGAGGAAGTATACCCTCTTTCACCATTACTTATAGATGCAATAGAATTTGTATCCCTCGAAATATATTTATTAGTGGCACAAGTATAATGATTATATTAGTTAAATAAAAAATAAATTCATTTATGAATTGTTATAATTTAACAGGTACGTGCACTTGGTAAAAACATAAATTTAGAACCCATTAGATTATATTTTAAAATTTAATTATTTATATATTACATATTGTCACACCCCGAACCCGAAGCGTTGACAAACGGCCGCATACCTACAAGGCCGTAACCAAGTAGGCACGTAAGGCCTTGAACCTGTCTCATAAATGTGAACAATATCTAACAAAAGTACTGACTCCAAAACAAAGGAAACCACAGTGTTTGAAACATAACGAAACACATAACAAAGTCTGACATAACACTTAAACAAAGACGAGAAAACCTAAGTTTACAGCAAAGGAGATTTTATTAACTTGACAAGAGTTAGATGGTGACCTACTTAACGACTCTGCTAAGCTATCCACCACCTAACCCAACTCCTAATCTGAAAAAGAAAGAGAACAACTTAATGAGTTTGAGAGCCCAGTAAGCAACCATTAAAAATATCGGGATCACAAAAACTCAATAATTTTAATAAACACCCAAAGTGTAACATAATGAAATACATGTCAAAATGAAACCCAGAAATCAAAAATAATTCAAAACAGATTTAATTTGCCAAAATAATTATCATAAGAGTCCCCCAAACAACCAATGTCAAAACAAAACATCAGAATTCATTTGTTTAAACTCGGTAACCCGAGTCAGATTTCAGACCTCATGTGTTTACCCTCAGTGACCTGAGCCAAAATATCATAAGCCGTTATTCTTCACCGACCGAACGGTGCGAAACTACAGTTCCTATGTCAGAAGTACGTGCACGGTCAGTGTTTAACCCCCAGTGACAGGGTTATTGCACAGTTAATTTAGGGACTACGAGTTTCTATAGCAAAAATATGTCGGATCCAAAATTATCATCAACGCAATAATACTAAAATTCAGTGATCCCGTTTTTTAACAAAAATAATTCCAATTATATCAGAATCAGTTAATGCTAATATGTAACAACCTCAATTAAAACATAAAGAGTTTTTCAGCAATTCAAATTATAATTAATAAAAAATTAAATATATAAACTAACTCACAAAATAAAATCATGAATCTGTATTTTCCTAAAAATAAACAACTAAATGAGAAGCTAACATAAATCATTAAAATAAGCAAAATATATCAAATAAACAAATTAACAAACATTACTAAATTTTGAAAATAATGGTCACATAATTGTTTTTAACAGTATTAAAACATTAAAACCCAATTTAATTAAATAATTATATAAACCATTATCAAAAAGTGAAGATTCGCATATACATATATTTATAGATTTATATGTGGTTTACTTACCTGTCTAACGCCAAAACTAAATGCACCCCAAAATTAAACTTCCACGGAAAACCTTATATGTAAGAACACATTCCAAGGATATCAATAATAATGGTCTACACAAGCTTAAAAGTTATACCAAAATAACCCCACTCATTAAAAGACTACCTTCTCTAAAACAACTCATGTCGACGATTATAACAAGTTTAAGCTATGAGGTTTTGGCATGAGTATTAAAATCTCAAGTACTAATTTGATAAGTTTAAGATCCCACAAATAAGCAACAAAATCACATATGATATAAAGGGAATCAATTTCTTACACTAATAAGCAACACACTCAAAATGTCAAACAATTTAATATATATATATATATATATATATATATAATAAGTGGACACCAGCACTGAAAATAATTCCACTATACATCCAAACATATATATACACACCCAAATAAAATAAATAAATAAATAAAACAAATAATATATATATATTTTAAAAGGTGGATAAACCACTTCGATTAAGAGCTAGAAAAAACCACTAGGTGTGGTAAAGTACAGATCAAGGCCGAAGCCACAACAAAACAACAAAGACAAAATGAGGAACAAAGGCCCTCCTCAAGGCCAACAAACAAAGGTGAATGTGGCACTCCTCAGGAGGCGGTGGATCCTGCACATCTCCTGCCTGGGGGCCAAGAAACACCAAGCTTCTCTTGACCGCAGTGATGGCCTCTTCAAGTTTCTAACGAGATCCAGTATTTATTGAAGAGAACCAAGATAGAAGTAATCGGTCAACTTTCAGAATAATAATATTCGCATGCATGACATTGGCGTTAAAAATACAATCATTCCGCGCAAGCCAAATATTCTAAATAATAGCTTTCACAATAAAATCCCCCACAGGTTTTTTGTTCTGGAGCAGACTCCGCCCCCACCTCCCCCAGAGCTTGTCCAAGGTACATGGGGGTCTAGGGAGTTCGAGCAAGTGAGAAAAGTGGACGCCAGAACTCCACCGATATTTGAAAAAAAAAATAATAAATAATAGTGGACGCCAGAACTCTACCCATCCATTATATGTATATATATCTTAATAAATTGAACAGAGAACCTTTTTTTTTTTCTTTTAATCCTATGAAATCAAAGCATATAAGACAATGCGCATTAAAATGGTGTACAAGAAACAAACCAAATCTTTTTCCAATTTCTTCAAAGCTGACAGAGAGTAGTAAAAGAAAACAACCATCATGTATACCACCTAACACAAATCCTAAACACTGAGTCAAGGTTCGGAATAAAAAAGAAAGAAATAAAAACAATGGAATCTAACTTCAATAATGCATCAAACAAAATAAATAAATAACTAAATTTAATCTTTATAAAGAAATAAGAAGTTAATCCATCAATCCAAACATTCAACACCAATAAAACAAGATCTAAAAAACAAGAATGCAATTTCTACCACTTGGCCAAATATCCGAGGAAGAGGTGGTTTACCTCACCACGAAAACAACACAAAACCCGTGACGAAGAAGCCTATCTTCGTCCACACCAAAGAGGGAGAAGAGAAGAGAAAAACCTAAATCTCTCTCCTTTTCTTGTTCCAAATAGAGATCTAAAAGTAGAACAAGAAAACGGCCAAGGTTTTAAAATTAACAATAAATAAATATAAACATAAATAGGAGGTTTTTCATTTTCCTCTATTGTAACCCCCATGCATGCAAGAATTTTAAAAAATATAAATTAGGTGGAGCCCACCCATATAAAGAATATAAAATATATTTCATTTATTCTCGATATATTGTTATAGATATTGGACGCCTACTAAAAGAGTAAATCTCTGCCAACGACCATTTGGTCTATTGGCACCGGGTCCCTTGCGTAGGGTCTTCGTCTCGATGGTCGAGCGTGGCTCCCCGGTTTGAAACCTATCAAGCGCAAGGTGAGGGCACGGGTTGGTGGTGAGGGCGGCTTCCCCACGTATCTGTCCCTGAGGTTCCGGCGCTTGTCGCCTTTCTCGAAAAAAAAAAAAAAAAAAAAAGAGTAAATCTCTCAACGAGAATAATTAGCTAAGTGATTCACCACTTACATATTCTATAGTAAAAAAGGAATAAATTAAAATACTATTTTCTTAAAAAAGTTATATATCATTGTTGTGTTATTGAAATCGCCAGAAAACTTATACAAAATATAGAAGTTGGGGAAAAATTTATGATAATACCGTATCAAGATATACACCGATAAAAGTAATATAAAAGACAAAAGAAGTGATAAGCAATATTAGATGCATCTTGTGGTTGCTAGCGGTTTCTTACCATGGGGGCGTTGGTGTTGTTGTACATTTTGCTACATGTTTACTTATTTTGTATATTTCACCACTACTTGTGGTCATATTTTTGTTTTTTTTTTTAGCTTTTCTTCTCTTTCTGCTCTTTCCCTTATGTTCTTTGTTTTTTAATATATTTGTGGTTTGCCCTATTTTATATATAAAAAAAAATTAAACATATCAAATTTGCTACTAGTTGAAATTGGATATTTTTTCTTTTACATTATCGTCATTATCTAATATTTTATTTTATTTTATTTTATTTTATTTTATTTTATTTGCAGAACAACCTATGTTAATATTTACAAAGATACACATCGAGGGTCCAGCAGCATCTAGCCCCTGCTATAGATGGCCCTTGGTTGTAAGTGAATAGAAGAGTATCTACATACATGGAAACAAGTTCAAAAGGGAATGCATGTCTTTGGATAAACAAGATAAGATGTTGATCTGTATCCTTCTCTATTCTGTATACAACCAGGAGCCGATAAAAATTAATGAGAAGCAAAAATACTGAAAACATGGAGATTAAAAGCATGAAATAACATTGTACTACAACCTCAAAGCAGCAATAGCTTCAGCTTTGAAGTCTGTTCTAAGGCCCAACACCCTCCTAACCTCAGCTGGAGTAAGCAACCATGTCATATGTCCTGCATTCTCTCCCCAGAAGTCCAGAATCTCAGAGACCCTCTCGAAGTTGAGGATGGTTGTCATCTGGGAGAGCCGAGCAAATTTGTCTCTCACTGGTCTTTGAGTCATCTCTGAGAAATGATTCACCAATGCTCTTACCTCCCGATCGAGTTGGAGGCCACCAAGCTGGCTGAACTTCTTCTGCATCATGATCACCTCAAGCCTCTTCACAATGAAATCAATTATCAGATGAACCAATGAATCATAATTGTTGGATGTCATAGCTGATTGGAGCCACACAATATTAGTCTCGACAGCATGAAGAAGTTTCTGAACCCATGGATCATTCATCTCATTTTCCTCGTACTCAGCATCAGTGAGCTCATAGCTAATGGTCCCAACACTGTCCAGTACTGGTCGGATGCGAGGGGTCACCGTGACAACTAGCTGCTCCAATCCTGCATTTAGGATCTGCTTGAAGCCGCTGCTAATTTCCCCAAGTTCAGACAGACAAGATTTCAGCTTTTCTCTGTCAGCTGGTGCAGGGAAAGCCTGTCATCCAGTTAAACAGTAAGAACAGAAGCAAAGCACAATAACAAAATATTGCATCCTTGCAGTGAATGCTTCCCCAAATTCCAATGCAAACAAGCAGGCATTGTGGAAGTAGTCTTTTGAAAATATCCCGCCCAAAGCAACATCAGACACACTTGGATGGCTACACAATCAGAAACAATGGCCCTAGAAGCTAATTTTTACACTGGGGTTCTTTGTAACTTGATAATCCACAGTGGGAAGCTGACAAGTTGGATGCTAGCATTGCGCAGAAGCACTCAAGTCTCTACACTAGTAGCTAGCACACCATAAAGCTTTTACATGACCCAACAATGAATGTGCTAAGGTTTCAACTCATGTATGCTCCCACAATGTTGATGCTGAGCCTTCAGGCAACAAACTGCGTACTAGTACTAAACAAGTGAAGTATCAATAATGTAAATTGGTACCATAAAAACATACAGTTGTAGGGTGACATTCTCCCAAACCGTGTAAGCAGATAATAACATAAGAGCAGGGACCGTTGCAAAGGGAAACAACAGAGGATACGTAATTGAGTGCAGAACTATACATCTTTCTATGCTTTAACTAACATTATGCTCCAAATTCAACTTCATGTGCTCAAACTTGACTTAACTTGTGGTGTTACAATCCATAGAAAAGGAATAGCACAGAAAGGCTTTATGACAGTTCAGCAAAAGAGGGACCATGCTTCTCTGCAATATATCCTCATATTTGAAGGTTATAATGCTAAAAGAATGTCCAACAGGAGCAGACTGTTGATTAGTTACTGAAATTACTGCCAACGCAGCTGAAAAAACATAGTTGCTGAAAGTAATGTACACAATCACTTTCTATCAGATTGCAATCTCAGTTTTCTCAAGAAGAAGATGCCTGCCACAGACTCAATTGAAAAGACATAAGGGAAAAACGGCTCCTTAGTCAAATTGTTGGAGACTCGAAAGTCTCCTTCAAGTGAAGGAATGATGGTATGAACTATCTCATACCTTCTTTATTGAATTGTTGTATAAGTTAGCCCATGGTCATACATGGATGAGGCACTCCCATCCGAATTGGTCTTGATTCCATAAAAAAAATTAATTTTCATATTAATTCAAAATAAAATATAACATGCACAAAACCAAGACTCTAAATCCAAAATGAGGGATTGCACTCTGTATCATACCACCAAGTACATTGGGATGGTCAATATTTCAGTCATAACCAAAACTTCATTGTTTTTAGACTTATAACTCTTCCAGTTTGAAACTAAAATCACATAATAAGATAGAACCCAGCTGCAAGCAGGAATCTAATGGCAAGATTTCTTATAAATAAAGCAGCATAATGCAAAAGGCCTTAGCTAACATGATTAAAATTCTGCAAGAAAACAGAACAACTAGTTTGCATTGATAGAATACTTATGAAGAGATGCACGCCTACTCAATAACAAATACATGATCTTCTTATCAACTGCAACTATCTAAAACAACCTTTAAGCTCAATCCAAAAGGTCAGCCCTCTTATTTCTAGGTTTTTCACTACTATCACTTCCAAATAAAACCATACATGCGCACCAACCTTTTTGGCATCCTTTGCTAAACACAAGGCACAAGAGCGGGAGACACATCCCCAAAATTACAAAATCTAAGTATAGGGCAAAAGAAACAAATATGCATAGAGCTACCTATCACAGAAAATAAAATAAGAGTGAAAAAACATATGAAGCTCATGACATAAAGTCACACCAAGTATACATATCTACGAGTGGCAACATCAAAAAGAGATGATTCATAAATTATCTATGACAGAAAATTTTGAGGCCAAAAACCTTAGCACAGATCTGTTCTTATCCTTGGCAAGGACTTCAAGGAATCTGGATTTTGATAATGAACAGTATATGGGTATGACAATCTAATTTCTACAATAATTTTTTTAAAAAAATCAGTGATATACTAAAATGAGGATGGTTGTGAATAGTAAGTATGTTTCTTCGTACTGATGGGAAGTATCAGCTTAAAGCGTCAAAATGCACTTCAAAGTTTGTATATTTGCCAGAGCATATATGATTCAGGTATTTACTAGACCAAAGCAGTTTCTAATTAGAAATGAAAAGAATACGAGAAAAACAAAAGGAAGGAAAAAAACATAGTAATAAGCATCAGCTCACCTCAGCACACTGCTCCTCAATCTCATGCTTGAGCTTCAAAACGTATTCTGTGCTCACATCCATATTGTTCAAAGCCGTGGACAGCTCCATCCCTGTTTTCTGCACCCCTACTCCCCCTAAGAAGAGTCTTGCCCCCAAATTCAGCTCCCTCATCTTCTGTTGCAATGCCTCCTGATACTCATTGCTCAGTAGATTCATTGCCCCACTGAGCACTGCAAAAACTGAGTTGATACTAGTTGTCGAGATCGCTCTCCTACAACAGCTCTGCAACACATAAAACACATCATCCACCATCGAAGTTGTCAAACTATCTGGCACATGCTCATCGATCTTAATTGCCTTCCTAACGTTCTCCACCATAAAGAATTCCTCAAGAATCACATAAAACCCAGTGAGATCTTGCACCATTCTACTGAAGCTTCCACTCCGGAATGCCTTGGTTGCCCGTGGACCAAGCTTGGGATCTACAGAAGCAAGCCCCCGAATCTTTGAAATCATGAACTCGGTGTAGTCCTCGCCAAGCTGCGTTAGTGATAAGATCTCCTCCAGATACATTTCGACCTCCCTCGGGTCCGGTCCTTCCGAAACCCCCACCGAGAGCAAGTTCTTGCTATACGAGTTAATCTCCGACGCCAACCGGGCGAGCTTCCGGTGATCAGTGTACTTCTTCAAGATCTGAGTTCCCCGCGAATCACACTCATCCTGGAGCTCAAGTATAGCATATACGATACCGTCCTCTCCGCAAAGGCTGCGGAGGATCTCATCATTCTCCTCAACAGCAAGTACAATGTCTTTGAAGAGATTGGTGATGCATCCAACAAAGTTCAATTGGTTGCTCTGCGGCGGAGCCTGCTCGGCGAGCTCGGCAAGGTGCTCGAACTCCAACCGGGATCGGAGGGCTATGACCTTTTTCAGATAGGAGACGTAAGTCTGCAACCCTTCTTCTTGAAGACCGAGAGGAGGGAAGATGCGGACGTAGCGGAGGATGGACGGATGGTCACGTTGATCAATGGCGGCCGATAGGCGTTTCCGGATGGTGGATTCAAGATCACGTTTGAGGTGGAGAAGCTGGTCACGGTGATCGGAGGAGGGGTCGGGGAATTGAGCGTCGATCTCGAGGAAGGAGCGGATGGAGTCGGCGGCTGACTCGAGATCGTCGGAGGAGAGAGACCGTCGGCAGAGATCGAGGAGGTGGGAGCGGCGGAGGATAGCGTCAGCGCGGGAGAGGGCGGAGAGAGCGCGAGACTGTGCGAGATCGAGGGAGCGGACCTTGCGGCTGACGGAGTCGGCGAGGGAGGAGGCGGACTGGAGGGAGAGAAGGAGGTGGGAGGCTTCGGAGCGGGCGAGGTCAAGGAGGTGGGAAGAGCGCGAGAGGGAGGAGAGGTGGCGGTCGAGATCAGTGCGGGTGGAGAGGAGGGACTCGAGGCGGAGGTCGAGGGACCGCTGGTAGGCGACGCACTCGTGGAGGAGGTGAGTCATGGTGCCGACGTCGGTGAGGGAGCGGATCTCCGAGAGGGAATCAGGGTTCCCGAAGTCGATTGAAGGGGAAGGGTCTGGGGCAGAGGGGTTGGGGTCTGAAGAGGGGATGGTGATGGGGGTGATGCTCCTTGGCGAGAAGGCCATCGCCATAGCCGGAGGGAGCGCAGAGGGAGATCGTGAGATCTATGCCGATGCCCGGGGAATGACGCTAGGATACGAGTCTTCTGTTTTAATTTTCAGGTCTGGAGCCAAGTTGCGTTACGGTAACTAGGCCGGTTCAGTGATTGGATGCAACCCAACCTGGGACACCTTGCCGCACAAAATGATTTCTGATAGTTTCATACAATTATACAAATACAATATAAATTACATGGGAGTTGCTGGTAATTTGATCCAGAAGCTTTAGCAACTGGAAAATAATAATTAATAATATTTTTTTAAAAAAATTAGATAAATCACAAATGCTTTGCAAAAGGGGAAGCAGAAATACAAAACAAGCACACAATAGCAACCTAGTCACCACGAGTGAAATCTTGAAAAAAAGCAAAATAACAACAAAAAGAAGAGAATACGAGAAACAAAAATGCGGAACGGAAATCATCCATGAAATGGATGGAGAGGAACAAAGGAGCTCAAACTAAGAGGCGCCATCAATGAAGAGTCATCTGGCTCACTTGCTGAAGTTGAAGGTACGGAGAGGCCGAGATCCTGGCTCTCGCAAAAATGAGATTGTATTTGATTGAGGGGAGCGATTCCTTGAGTTTAGATCTGGCCGAATCAAAGGCTGCAGTGATCCAAGCAATAAGTAAATAATCAATTTTACAAATAAGGGCATACACATCAATAATAACAAAAGTAAAGATGTGACTATTGTGCTCAGCCCAAATGACCAAATGAACCAACAGATAACCCTGATAAAGGAGAAGACTTAGCGGCTTAGAGTTATGCACCCTCCGAATAACCCAAGAGGTCCAAACCTCCAAAAAGGTGTTGGAAGTCACTAAATGGACAAAACGCAATGAAGTGGGCCCAAAACGTAGCAGAGTAACGAACAGTGAATCAAGAGATGATCAACTCTTTCCTCCGCAGCATTGCAAAGGATGCAAGTGCTAGTGGAAATTCTATTGCAACCTTGGCGAGTTCTTGAGTTAATATTTTGTTGTTTAGGGCCAACTAGGAAAAAGCTTTAACTTTGAGCGGGCAGGGACCCTCCTAGAGAGTCTTGCCAAAAGCACAGTGAGCACCGCCATTGTTGAGGAAACTGTAGAAAGATTTCACTGAGAAGCCCTTATCACTCCATCTCCATGATTTAAGGTTTCTTCTTTGGGATAATCCATTAAGCAAAAACAATCTCAAACGGAGGAGCTCCACCAAATTTGGATCCCGCTTTGAAAGAAAGAAGTTTGAGACTAAGTTGAGGGGATCCCTGCATCGAGTTAAATGATCATGCCATTTATATTTTTAGTGTGGATCCCTCATACCACCGATTAAACCAGGTCTCTTCGGTCTGTAATGGAAGCATCAATGCTAGAAAGGAAAGCAGCTCTGCAGTTAAGGAGACTTTTCCAAAAAAAAAAAAAAAAGGATTTAATCCTTGGAGTAGCATGAAAGAGAGAAATCGATCTTCCATTTGGTGCATAATTGAAGGTAATGATCTTGGACCAACAGGGATTAATATAAGTGGAGAATTTCCACCACCATTTTCCTAAGAGAGCCGGATTAAAATCAGCTTAGTAATTATCATTATCTACTAAATTTTGGATAAATTTTATTTTCTGAAAGTGTATCAAATACGCTAGCATTCATGTTTTGCCGGATTTTGTCAGTAATGAAATTTGTTTAAAAAAAAACTGAAATAGGCATGAATCCCAAGCAATTGCTCCGGATGCATAGTGTATAGCGATAGATACTCTGGTAAGGTTGATTATTGTCGATATAATTTTTCAATTTGACAATATTTTCATATAAAGTTGCTTGATCATTCATGAAATCATTAGGAGATTTGTGAATTGGTAATTGACCTCTTTAATTATTTTCATTAAGGATTATTTAATTTTTGCATCATTTTATCTATTTAATTTTGTGCTCACTTCTTTTTATAGTTCACGTTTTGCGGTTTTTTTTTTAAATAACATTGATAAGCCACCAACACTCACACACCTATCAAATACTCAATTATGTTTTGAAAAATCGAATCTGCGACCTTCCGCGTAAAAAAAAACTCAATACCATCTAGCTATTACGCCTATAGTTTATTTTTCCCCTCTTGAATGCAATTCATTTATTGTTTCAAAAAAAATAATTACATAACATTTAAAAAAATAGATAAACTATTGATTTATTAAACCACAACAAAACAACAGTATAATCATACAAACAGGAAAATACATATGATAAGAAATTTGAAAACAAGTACAAAGTCCTCTAGGAGTGGAGATAGCTAAAACCATCAAACATGGGACTCGGGTGGATCTACTACTGGGGTAAAAACAAAGGCTCTGATGGAGACTTCTGCCTAACTAGGTTATGCTTTTCTTCTGCATTGGAAACTTGGAACTTTTTATGCTTTCTCCCCTAGTGGCTTTCTTCCATTTTTGGGAGAGAGCTTTTTCCTTTGCGTTCTCCTGATCATCACCTCTGGTGACTAGGTTCATGTTTTCTTATCTTTATTTTTTCTTTGTTATAGTAACTCTTATTTTTGATAATAAATCAGTAGTTTATCTATTTAAAAAAAATTAAAAAAATTGAAAAAGAAATATGTGATTGATTCTCAAAATAATTGGTGATAATGAATGTGACTTGAAATAAAAAATGAAGTCATTTATCATCATTCAAGATAATCCGGACTATAGCTCTAGCTAAAAAAGTTCAAGAATCTCAGGTCATTGGGTTAAGTCCTCGTTGCCAGACTCTCTAAATGTCAGCTAGAGATATGGAGTTTTTAACATCCTTAAAATCTAAGCAAAATAATCCCAAATAAGTCCGGTAAAAGAAGCACTCAATGGTTAGATATCCACGGATTATATAATAAATTTTAGACAATTATCCGTCCATATATTTGGATGAATTAGGTGATGCCATTGCCTTTCGTAAGATTTTAGACTATAAAAAATATTAAAATTAAATAAAACACATGAAAAATAATTAATAAATAGATTTATTTTTATAAAAAATCCTAGATAAGTCATAAGTATTAAGTAAGATTTAAACCCTCTGGCTTTGAATATAAAAGAGAATGAAGCATGATGATATTCTTCCTCAACATTATTTTTTTCCTAAATATAAATTTAAGAATTTTTTTTCTAACATTGTCCTATTAAATTAATTTTAGAATTAGTAAAAAATTTGAAATTATTATGTATTTTAATCTTAACCATTAAAACATTTCTCACTCAAGAAAATTTGTAAATACTTAATTATTTCCTAATTTATTTATTCCTTCACTTACGAAAATATTTCATAATTTAAACAATATTAAAGTATAATGATTTATTATTTATAATTTGAAAAACATTCCAATCTCCCACGGTACTAGCATGCCATTTCCAATCTGAGACGTTGATCAAACTTGATCCGTGATGCACGGTGAAAATTGAAGAACACTGCGATGCTGTTTCCCGCTTTGGCCGAGGCTCCCCTATAAATAGAGCCAGATACCCTCTCTCTCTCTCTCTCTCTCTGTGCCCATTTGAATTTCGTTCAATCTCCGACGCGCGGGAATTTCAGAAGAGCTCAACGGTAAATGCTCTTCAATCGAAACCCTAGAACATCTCCATTAGCTTGTTCTTCCATGTTCTTCAAATTTATGGGTTGAATCTTGATCTCTCTCTAGGATTTCGTAATGCCTTGATTTCGAGTTTGTTTTCTTGGAAGAATTCCATCATATCATCGTTTTTATCAGAAGAAAAATTACAAAAACCGCCAGTTCGTTGGTGGATTTGGTTTTTCTGGTGTGATCCCCTTGCTTCCTTCTGTGAATCTCTATGGCTTTTGCTGATCTTGTTCTGATTGATGCTATATTTTCAGTTTGGTTGATTTCCTTTGGTGGATCTTTTAGGTTACGTATTTTAGTTGATTATTTTGCGTAGAATTACTGAATGGATATGTGGCACTCCCAATCTACGCTGGATGTTGTAATTTGATGATGGAGAGCTTAGTTTATAATTATTGTTGCAGTGATAGTGGAATTTAATTTGGTAGAATTACTGACTGGAGCTGTGACACTCCCGATCTATGCTGGCTGTTGTTATTTGATCATGGAAAGTTTAGTTTATAGCTATTGTTACAGTGATAGTGGAATTTAATTTGGTGGTGGAATTACTGACTGGAGCTGTGAAACTCCCGTTCCATGCTGGCTGTTGTTATTTGATGACGGAAAGCTTCGTCTATGGTTATTGGTACAATGATAGTTGAATTTCGTTTTGAGCTCTCATAATTGTTTTAAATTCGCTGAATAAATTCATATAATTAATCGTTTCACTTATTAAATGGTATTTTCAATCTGGATTTTGAAGTATGGCTGCACTGATTTTCGTATCTTGTTGCAGGCCTGTTGAAATTCACAAGTGAAAGTTTGAAGTTTGAACCAACCTAGACTGGAAGATGTCAAATGTGACAGTCTGTGTGCGGTTTAGACCTTTGAGCTTGAAGGAGAAGAAAGTCCATGGGGATAGTGTTTGCATCACTTGCTTAGACAGAGAGTCCTTTATATTTAAGGTTTTCATTTATCTTCAAAGCCTTGTTCCTGTATGTCAAATATCATAATTCAAGTTAATTGAAGTTATGTTTGGTTTGCATTTTGGCAGGATGAAAAGGAAGAAGATCTTCCATTTTGCTTTGACAGGGTGTTCTATCAAGATTCTGCTCAGGCAGATGTCTATGAGTTTCTTGCTCTACCCATAGTTCAAGGTATTCTGTCAAGCCTTTGATTGTGGTGCTTTTATATGCATTTCATAGTTGATTTCATTATGATTGGTGTTATGTTAGGATCACTGTTTGAGTATTGTTTGTCAAAACTGTATTCTAACTTCAAATGCAGACACTGTCAAGGCAATAAATGGAACAATCATTACCTATGGACAGGTTAGTTGTGCATCAACTATAACTATTTCACAAGAAATGTCTTTCAGGCTCCTCCTAGCTATTGCATAATAACTAAACAACATTGCAACAGTAATGATATTCAATATTGGTGATTCTGAAATTGTTGTCATTCTTGTTGATGGTATCAATCTGCAAAATTATGTTGTTTTCTATATTTGTTGTTTGTTATATTTTTTTTAATTTATCATATGTAGTTCTTCGTGAAGGACCTGGCATTATGAAGAAAAGTAATCTAAGCGTTTTTCTTTTTTCTTTTTCTTTTCTGACGTTTTGATGTAGTCCAAGGAGATCTGATAGTGAAGGAAGTGCCTACAGTTCTCTCCCAGTGCATGGCTTGCTGACCTCTGGATTTTAATTATTTGGTTAATGATGATAGGAATCTTATTAGTAGAATGAAGATATATATTGCAAAGTATACTTGAATGTTCAAAAACTAACAATTCTTATAACATATTCATTGTTGCCAAGTATTTGTCTTATTTCATAATTGATAGATGGCCGCCAGGCAACAAAGATGTGAGTCAGCCATACATTCGATGTAGTTGTGAAATGTATGATTAGAAAAATTTACTGACATATTCGAAAATTTATCTTCATTTAGCTGCTAAAGTTTATTCTTGTCAATGGCCTAGTTTAAGTTCTCTTTCACAGCAACACCTAGAGTCTGTTCCTGTTTTATATGCCGATTGTTTACACTAACCGAATAAAATTTTGTTTACACTAACCAAATCAAATGCATTTTGACCAGACTGGAGCTGGGAAGACATACAGCATGGAGGTTAATGGACTGGCTCATTGTTATATACTTAATTTTACAGGTTCATAGGATGTAAATTCTTTATTTTCTGTTAAATCAGGGTCTTGGCATCTTAGACTGTGATGAAAATAAAAAAGGACTACTTCCGCGAGTTGTTGATGGACTTTTTCAGTGCATAAATTCTTCTCCAGAAGACATCAAATATGCTGTAAAGTTGTCAATGGTACTAGTCTTTGGCTGTAAATTTAGGAATGTTTTTTCAATCTTCAATTTGCAGTATAGTTTTGTTCTGATGCTCTCATGGCTCTTATAGGTTGAGATATACATGGAAAAAGTGAGGTTTGTATCTTCTCAAACTACTTTTTTGTATTGTTTTCTTGTAATTATGTAGTTCATGACACCACATATAGAGGGCATTCTTCTCTTTTAATTTTGAGATGACATTCTCAGTAATATTTTTTTTCCAATATTTTATAGAGATCTTTTTGATTTGTCAAAAGATAACGTCCAAATTAAGGAGAATAAGAGCCAAGGCATAATTCTTTCCGGAGCGTCAGAGGTTTATTTTCATTTATAAGCATATTCAATGGGTATTGAGTCAGTTTTTTGTAGTTTCATCTTAAAAAAATATGGCATTTTCTTATGTTTATTTTTTCTTATAAATTTTCAGATGCCTATCCTGAATACTGAAGAAGCTTTGAAATGTCTTTCTGTAAGCTATCTTTGTTCAGAGTGTTGTCAGTGTTAACAATTACAATTACTAAGTCATTTGAGAAATGCAGCGTGGTATCTCTAATAGAGCTGTTGGGGAGACACGTATCCCATCATTATGTTTATATCTTTCTCCATCTCATGGCATGAATTACAAACTTTTAAAGAAATCTTTATAGGTTTGCAATGCAGAACTATATTTTTCTTATTGACTATCATGTTACTCTTTAACCAGTCATAGAAATGAATGTATCCAGCAGTAGAAGCCACTGTGTGTATGTGTTTTCAGTTCAGCGAGAATCTGCAATAGATAAGAGGTAAGCGTATCAGATCTCTCTCATTGAATAAATTTATCCACATTATGATTTTACTTTTTTTTTTTAATGCCATTGTAGATTTTCTTATTTGGATTTGTGTTTATGCCTTGAAAAATTCAGTTCCATGCTACATTAGTTTGGGAGTCTCCTTAAATTTCTAGTTGTTTGATATTATGATATTTATGGTTTTTGAATGGTCTCTGCGTGGAGAATGGGACAAGGAATGATTTTCTATCTCATATTACTGTTTGGCGGTGGAGTAGGCATGAAAAGCTCAGGAATTTCATCTTCTAGTACCCGAGTTGGGTGATTATGTTAGCTATTCATGCACACCAACACTTGACCTTAACATACATGCTTCAACCTGTGATCCATCTTTCTACCATTTTCACAAACTTAGTAACTTGTGAGTTCTATTCACTGAATTTAGTATGTTGGTATGCACAGAGGCAATGTGTCAAACTAGTCGAACCCAAAGTAATAGAATAGAAAGAAAAAGACTTGTGTTTCATTCTCACTTGATGCTAAGCTTCTTAAAGTCAATGCTTTCTCAGTCACATCTATATTTATGCTGCCTTCAGTAGAGGAATTTATTTTTAAAGTCATATCGGGCTCCTGAGCTAAGATCACAGCAACTGCAAATATAATGGAGTGTTCATTAGCAGGAAGATTTGCAATTAACGGTGCTAGTGTTGATGAAATAGTAGTTGAAAATTTACACGACATCTGGAACACAACCCAGGGGAATAAATAGAGTCTTTGGTTCTTTGCTTACTAGGGAACCGAGTGAGTTGCCCATGCAAAACATATTAGTCTTCGGAGAGCTGAATATTGGAGGAAAATTAAACCTTATACATCATGTTATAAATTGATTGAAGGACCTAGTTACATAAATCAATCTCCTTCAAAATAATCAAAAGTTTGACTCGGACTTTTTGTTTAAAGATTGCCCTTTGCTTTCAATTTGATTTATTAATGGTCAAGAAATGGTTCAAAGCGCCCACCTGACGTGATTATTTAATAAAATCAACAGGGTGAAAACCGGAAAACTTATTCTTGTGGATTTAGCTGGTTCCGAGAAGGTAGAGAAAACTGGTGCTGAAGGTAAAGTTCTTGAGGAGGCCAAGAACATCAACAAGTCCTTGTCATCTCTTGGAAATGTTATCAATGCGTTGACAAATGGTAAATAAAGATGAATATCTTTGTGGCTTCAGTTATGTATCCGAATTCTGATCAGAAGATGGAAGATAAAGCACTTGGTTGTCTGTTATCTTTCTATCTGCAGGCAGAGGGAATCACATACCTTACCGTGACTCTAAGTTGACTCGGATTCTTCAAGATGCACTGGTCATTCAATTCTACGTCTATTTTGCTTATATGGTATCATTTATTTCTTTTCTAAATAATATCTGTGCTGCAGGGAGGGAACTCCAGAACAGCACTTCTTTGCTGTTGCTCTCCTAGCTCATCAAATGCATCAGAGAGCCTGTCTACCCTTCGTTTTGGCACTAGGCATGTTTTATTACCATAAGATGCAGCTACTCCAGCCTGACCGCAAATTTGACTTATTTTTTGGCTCTTCTGCAGAACAAAGCTTATAAAGACCCCACCAAGAACCAACACTAATGATGCTAACGACGGCAAAGCCTTCTTGCTGCAAGTTGGTGACCATCAAATTGAGAACAATTCTTGCGAGATGACTTCAGATGATGCCTGTGAGGACACGCAAGTTACTGTGCGTCAATCACTCACTGACTCACGTGACAAAATATTGACAAAGGTGAGGAGCAGAGAAAAGCTACTCATAATTTACACAATTGAACCACGTACTTATCTCTGTCGAAACTGGCAATTTCCCAGTTAAGGGAAAATCTCAATGAGGATGATGTGAGACTCTTGGAGGAGCTCTTTATAGTGGAAGGCATTTTCTTCGATCCTAGTAATACAGAAGAGTTTGAGTCAGCATGTGACGATGTTATCTGGCAAACTGTTTCAACATTGGAACGGACTGTGCAAGAGCTCAGAGATGAAGTGGAAGAGGTGAAGGTTTACCGGTTTCTTGGATATGCTAAGACAGTGCCATTAATTCTGTTTCTTGTACTGCAGCTTAATAAGGAGAATTACAAGCTGAAGTCTGAACTGGCTGGAACTAGTATGTGGAGTTCAACTTCAGTTGCTGCTAAAGGGAAAAAGAATCACTTCACCTGGGCGATAAGCATCGTTAGCCTGGCAAATTCCTTAATATGGTTGTTCTCTATGTTCCTTTACAAGCCATAAACGCTATGTTTATGATAACACAAAAATAACGCACAACAGCTTTGGGCATGTGATCTTTAAGTTCTTTTTACTCGTGAAATGTAGGAAGAATGTATGTACTGTTGACTGCTGAGCTTCATTTACATTCAGGCTTAAGCCTCAATCGACACAGGGTTAGGAATTGAAGACCTATTTCTGGGGAACTTTGGGACAAGATACGGATCATCAGATCCAACGGTTAAGACGGCTGATAGAAGCCAACCACACTCGTGTAGTGACTGAGTCTCAGCATGGTGCTGGCTTGCCCAAACAAGCAACTCAGATAAGGCGAACATGAGGCCCTCGTCCTCGCTGCTTGCATATCAGCATCCTCATCCTCCTTTACTCGCTCTTCTCCCACTCCATACGAGCAGAGGCCGATGCCTCTCCCTTATCCCCAGGGCCGAGCCGAAGGACGACAACGCGGTGACCAACTCCGAGGACATCCCTGTCTCCGATCCCAAGAAGCCCAGTGAAAGCGGGTCGGGGTTTGGTACTCTCAAGGAATCCAAGAAGAAACGGAAAGGCAAGGAGACGAGGTCGGTGATCCGGAGGTCTCCCATCGAGCGGCCCCCTTCTGTATACCAGGCCTCGGGAAATAGTAGCTCGTCCTCCAACCAGGAGCCTAGCGTGAGCGTGAATGAGGGGGCTTTCATTCTCACCTGGCTAAGTTTGGGATTTCTCATCCTCATTGAAGGCATCGCCCTGGCTGCTTCAGGTATGTATTGTTTGCTCATTTCTGGTTATCCTCTTTAAGCAATCCCAAGAATTGTTCATCTGATTGATTATTTCCTTCTATTTGCATGACTGTTGTTATGATCATTTAGTCATGAAACAAGATAAACGACCAAAATTCTTGTATGTTTTTGCTAGCTAAGCATTTTGCCCTTTGAAGCTGCAATTCTATCCCCTATAGATATCAAACAAATTAGTCTGAGCTCTGAAATCTGAAGTACTTAGCAAGTTAGTCTTGTCTATCCCAAGGCAAGAGGTAATATCAGCCAGCTTCATAATTGTTTAATAACTTTCCACACGTGCAAGTCTAAGTTTTGATAACTAAACATGGTGTGTGCCCAGGTGTGAAGTTCGCCTGTTTCATTTGATATCTCTAATTACTCCTCTCGTCCCACTATTAGCTGGAAACAGTTGAGTGGCCATGATAGCTTGATTATTGGCAAAACTTTTCCGCGAGTTGCATGACACGTTGCCATCTAGTCATTTATTCTCCTGAAATAAAACATTGGCTTGTTGACCAAGCGTGACATATTGTTATTCAAACCACTGATAGAGTTAGGATGTAAATATGTAAATAACCTGGGTTTTGGTGAGTTGAGCTTTGCTTGATTCATCTAGGGCGTTGCAAGTTTGAAAAGCTGAAATGTCTTTGCTTGGTTTAATAAATTAATGAACCAATAAACTTTCTAAGTTAAATGAATCCAAATTAAGTTAGTTTGGCTTATCAAATTATAAACTAGTTTGCTATAACTGAAAGAATAGTATTCCAACATGCGGAGCTGATGGTATGGTTGGAAATTGGTTTATAGATTACAAAAGTGACCATAAAGTTTTGTTGAATGATGACAAATCCTTGTGTATGGTAAATGCTGTGCGAGTCATACATCTTGGAAAGACATACTGAGATCATTTTTACCTAGTCCTTTATTTTATGTTGGAGGGATCTGAAGTGGATTTTGTAATTATCAAAATAAATTACAAATGTCTTGCTGAGGCCATCACCACCCATGTCATAGTTTTTTTTGGTGATTGTCAGAATAAATTACAAATGTTTTGCTAAAGTAATCATTCATGTTATAATTTTTGTTTTGCCCTCAATTATAGGTATCTGCAACCATAACAACAAACCATTAGTACCAACTATTTGGGATCAATTACATGAATTCTTCTCTTTTGTATTGCTCAATTAAGGGCCAAAAGACTAGATAAACTAAACTCATATATATCATTACGTTAAGTTTTTTCTAAACACTTTTCAGGTCTATCTCTTCCTTTTTAATGACTCTCCACTTGAAGAGCTTTCACTTTTCTTAATGAGGCATCTACAGGTCATTTAAAGACATATTCATACCATTTTAGTCAATTTTCTTTTGACTTATCAGTAATAGGTGCCACACAATTTATTTCAAATAAATTTATTCTTAAATTGATTCTTCCTAATAACGTTTTACATTCATCTCAAGATTCATGTCTCAACCACACTTATCATTTGAGTATGCTATCTTTTGACCACCCAACATTTTAATCTGTACATCATAGTTGTTTTAACAACCGTTCTATAAAACTTATCTTTCAATCTAGAAGGTATTTTATGATCACATAAAACTCTAGAAGCTCCTTTCCATTTTATCCAATCTGCTTTAACTCTATTGGTGATATCTTCTATAAGATCCGTGCCAATTTGGTGATTATAAAGCTTATTTATTGAAAATTTCTACTTTTACTAATCTCACTATCATTCATTTTAAACCCTTTTTCTTTTCTATTTGCCTTATTTATTGAAGTTGCATTTCGGATATTTCGTCTTTACTCTACTTTGTTTGAAACTTTTAGTTTTTGAAGTGTTTCCATAACTAAACCAAATAAAAAAGGGTTTTATGTTGAATTATGATGGAGACCTAAAGTAATGGGGAACTCTTTAATTTGTCTCCTTGCAGTTTTGCAGTTTTAATGTTAGTGACAAAGCTATTATATATATATATATATATATATATATATATATCTTTTATTTGGTCTATACATCTAGTAGTAACCTCAATCTTTTCTAAAATCCACCAAAGGCCTTCCTTAGTTACTCTATCCTATTTCTTTTTTTATATCAATAAAGATTATGTACAAATCTTTCTTCCTATTCTTATACTTCTCCATCAATTGTTTTAATATATAAATTGCTTCTATAATCGACCTTCCAAGCATAAAACCAAATTGATTTAAAGAAACACTTATTTTAGGTCTCAGCCTTTGCTCAATAACTCTTTCTCAAAGATTATAGTATAACTCATACGTTTAATTCCACAATAGTTATTGCAACATTGAACATCACCTTTATCTTTATAGATGGGTACTAACATACTCTTACTCCATTCATATGGCACTTTCCTAGAATGTAATATCTATTAAACAATCTAGTCAACCATGATATCTTCTCATCTTCTAAGGGCTTTTGAAGCTCTATTGGAATACCATCCGGGCCTACATTTTTCCTTACTTTCATCTTTCTAAGGACATCCTTAGTTTTGCCAACTCTAATATTTTTAATATACTTAATTACACCACTAGTTTTACTATTAATGACCTCCAATGCTATATTACTTTCATGATCCATACTAAGTAACTTACAAAAGTATCCTCTCCATCTTTCTTTAATCTCTTCATCCTTCATTAGCACTCTATTGTTTTCACTTTTACATATTTTATACTTTCTAAATCCCTCTTTTTCCTTTTTCTAGCCTTACTGACCTATAAATATTTTTCTCCTTTTTTTTTAGACTAATTTAGCATACAACATATCATAAACCTTATACTTAGCCTTTCTCATGACCCTTTAGCTTCTTTATTGGCTAATTTATACACTCTAAAATTTTTCTTCACTCCTATTCTTTTGTTAAGTCTTGTAAGAATCCTCCTTAGTCTTAATTAACTTTTAAACATCTTCACTTCACCACTAGTTCTCTCCATTGTTGTTGCCTACATAAGCTAATCTACCTTTAGACATCCTAAGTTCTTTCCTAGCCATTTTTTTGATGCAATCATTCCATTGAATTCCACATGCTATTTGTATTAGATTCGAAGTTCTAAGGTGCGATCTGTTGTATTTTTCTTTGAAACTTTAATACCTTATCACCTTTGAAGTTCTACCATTTATATCTAGGAAGACTCTTATTTTGTTGTTCAAAATATCATTCCTCAAACTTATATTAAACACTGACAATCTAATGAACCAATTTACTGTCTAATATTAGGTATATTAGACCAATTTAATGTCTAATATTAGTGGTCTTTGTTACCTTGATGGTACCTACACTCAGATACTTGTTTGCCTTTTGTCTGCGTTCACCAAACACTAAGGCGATGTTGCATTGGTTACTTGTTGAGTTTTTGCTTTGTTAATCACACTTCTTTGTTAATTCTAAATTTTGAGAATATTTATTATAGTGAATGCCCACATAGTTAATAGTCCTGTATACGTCTTACTTACATTTTCATGTATGGAAATTATGGACGCTGAGGTTGTCAATTTTTGTTCTTTCTCTTTTATTTTTATTTTGGAAAGTTTGAGGATCCAAGTTCTGAGCTAATATTAATGCTGTTGTTGGCTCCAACTTGCAATGAGAATGCCGTTAGGTGGTTTTTCTTTTGCTTGCATACATGTTATTTGCCTCAATCGGGTGAGCTGTTATGATTTTCTTGTATACATGTTTTCCCGAACAAGTATTGGAAAGTTCTTCATTTTGTTTCTGTGGTGGACTTTGTTTATTCTAGTGAAAGCATCATTTAGCTTATAGATTTGTCTACTGAGATACTGTTGTGATTTATAGATTTGTTTATTCTACTGACCGTGAAGGAAGGGGGTTCCTCTCAGTGTTCATGTTAGCACTGGTGTGAGCTTTTCATTTTTTTTTTTTTTACTTGTATTTGCTTATGAATCATAATAATTTATGGATTGATTTTTTTTTTTTTTTTGTTGAAGTTTTATTACTGCTTGTGGTTTGGTGATTGAACTTAATCTTTGTCTTTGTGAAAAATTAGTATTCATTTGTAGCTTTGAGAATTATTTTTGAATGAATATAATAGAGCTTGTTTGCTGGTGAATTGTTGACTAGATTCTGCTTCTTAATAAATTGCGGTTTATTCACTTTATTCAAAAAAAAAAAAATTTGTTGACTAGATCAGTAGATCTATGTTGATAATTAGTGAGATCTGTTACTTGAGTTTCAGATCTTTTACGACAAAAGCACCAATGTAATAGATTTGAAACTCAAGTAATAGATCTCACTAATTATCAACACAAATCTACCGATATCGTCAGTAATTTACCAGCAAACAATCTCCATTATATCAATTCAAAAATGATTCTCAAAGCTACAAATGAATACTAATATTCTCAAAGACAGATTAAGTTCAATCACCAAACCCCAAGCAGTAATAGAACTTCAACAAAGAAATCAATCCACAAACTACTAAGATTCACGAGCAATTACGGGTAATAGAAAGATAAAAAGCTCACACCAGTGCTAACATGAACACTGAGAGGAACTCCTTTACTAACCTCACGGCCAGGCCAACAATCTCCAGAATAACCATGCCCTTTCTCTAAGTAACCAGTTATCTTTAATAACCCTCCATTGCCTCGGGATAAGCTTACACAGTATATAATACCCATCCCGATGAATCATAACAGATACATGAACATGAAGGATTAGCTTTCCAATGATAAAGGATGCTGGTTTCCATGATTGATAGTATGGAACTATTTGATGTGTCATTCCAGGTTTATAGTGAGTTGTATTCGTTTGAAGTTTAATTGTCACTCTGGTCCTCAGAAATCAGGTTAACATGAAACTCCCCTACTTGCTAGCATGCAACCTGAAATTATATTTGACACCTTTGCATACAAGGAAAATATGTTCCCTTTTTCTCCCCTGGTCTGTGCAGGTTTCTTACCAGAAGAATGGGATAATTTTTTTGTGAAGTATCTATATCCTTCATTCACGCCAACGGTCGTTTTCTTCATCTTCGGCACAGTTGCATATGGAGTGGTGAAGTATCTTGAGAATGAGAAAAAGAAGAGTTGAAGAACTCATCCCATCCCAGCTTCTGGTTCTGTTGCAAAATACTTTGACGACGTCCTGTTAAAATTGTTCTCTTTGTTTTGAATAGAGCTTATTGTATTAGCTCCAGGACATCTATGAATGTGAATATTTCTGATTCTTAAGGTTTGAAAGGACTTATATCTGTGACATTGTTGGCAGAGATCAAACCCAAAATCACCATTATCCAAATATAATAGCCACTAATTTTTATTTACCAACATTATTATCACTAATTAAGTCGTATGGTGTCTATTTCTTAATTTTAATCTACTATCAATCACAACGCTCTCCTGCTTTGAATTGGAAACAGCTCAAATACCAAATAGTCGCCATCTATGCCAGCTAAGAATCAAGGTAAGTGAAGAATGATAGGCAGCCCTTTGATATCTTATCAAGAAAATTCTATAGTGGCTGCATTCTTTGAACAAAGTTTGGTATATTCTCCATTGGAAGAAGGTCCATCTGTGGTCACGCTCTTGTATACGACCGCACTGAGTGACACCATATCTTATCAAGAATATTCACTAATGGCTGCTTTCTTTGAAGAAAATTTGGTATATTCTCCATCCGTGGTCATGCTCTTCTTGGCGACCTCACTGACTAGACATTTCACCCAATCTCATCTTCTTATTTTCCTATTTTATATGTGATCAATGCATTGGAGCTGAATTTACAAATATTATTGATGTCTATCACGACAAAAACTCTTTTAAATACACATTTGCTTTATGAAGGTGTCATTGTCTTATTCGTTTGTGCTTTTCGCATCAAAGAGAGAAGATATCCCAATTAACCAATACAAATCCTCTTAAGCATAGGATGATGATGATGGCGAGGAAAATAAACCATTTCTGTTCATTGTGCAAATTAAAGGTGGTCCTGCTTTAGAAGTTGGTACTTTTTAGAGAAAGAAAGCTTCTATATATATATAGCCCATTTATTTTTTTTAACTTTGTAAAAACTTTTTATCAAAACTTTTTATCTTAAAGACACTGGGCCATTTCCACCAAAAAAAAAAAAAAAAATCCCACTTTATAGCTTAGCTTATAAAAAGTTGATTTTCAAGCACAATATGGTCATACTCTTTTTATATAATTAAAAAAATGAAGTGATTAATTTATTTACAATAAAAAAATGAAAAGCAAACATGAAAAAGTGTTTCTAAGCCTTGGTTTTGGGAGCAAGCAAAAAGATAGTTCTTATTTTAAATCTAATGCATTCATTGTCATCATCCACATGCACTACATATCAAGAAAATGAACAAGAATTTATTTAATGAAAACTTGTATGTATCACAAGTTCCATTCTTATCCATCCCTTGAAAACTTAACCTAAAGAAAACAACACGTTCAAACAGGAGAATTCTTTTTACAGAGAGCTGTTCTTGTTTGAAGATGCTAGTCTATTAACTGGACCTCACTAAAACCCACACCAAATACTAACACTTAATTCAACTTCAAGCTGAAGCAGCTGCATTGCAAATTGGAAGGTCCTTCTCCAAATTAGGAGGTGACTTAAGAATAGGATTGTACTCAAAGAAGTTCACAGGCTTGAGATCAAAGCTAGAGTATACTGTGGGCATGATGGGGAAGTCCTCCTGACAGGGAACATGGTGGAACCCTAACGTGTACCACAGCACTATATCCTTGTTCTCTATTGATCGGTCCCTGACAATTTCAACTTGCTTTTAAGATCATATCATTTATAAACCATCCATGAATATTGACAAAAGAAAGTTCATATAAGCTCGAGTTACCTGTCAGACCAAACAGCAAGTGTGTCCTCTCCTTTGCTCTGGTAGACAAAGACACCACCAGCCCATTCCTCACTCTTGTTATAAGGAGTCACCCATAACTAAAAAACAAGGTAACAATGGTCCAAGGTCAGGTACTGTACCGGCCAATCAGATAGAACCTCACACATACTGTATATTGATGAAGACTTTTTTTAATAAAAAAAAAGCAATATCCTTGTCTTTATTTCTAAAAAATTACAGTATATATACATGAGAATTAATGCACTTTCACATACAGAGAAAATCAAGGTAAGAAGAGAGAACCTGATTGTTTGTAAATGCAGCCCTTAACTGAGGAGGGTCCTGAGGATCCATCAAGGTGGCCGCTGTCCCAGCCGGAACCAACTTATAGCCAACCGGGTTCCCAACTCTGGTGAGTTTAGACGGGTTCACAACATGCAACTCTGAAGGCTGGTACAAGTTTAGCTTGACCTGAGCCTCCTTCTCAGACTTGGCTACGTGCCTTGTGGCCTTGAGGTAGCTTACCCTCGGAGACTCTTTCTGGTCCGTCTCCTCCCTCTCCAACTTCACCTTCACAAACGAGTTCTCGGAGCCATCCACGTCCATGTCAAGGTGGAAGGTGATATAGTGGTCGTGTATAACTCCGACCACATTCTCTGATAAGAGAGTCCCGTACATCTCCTCGTTCTTTGGAACTTGGTTCATGTTCACGTACGGCGTTCCTTTGACCATCAAAATGCCACTAAGTCCCGCCTATTAAAAACGAACATGGGTGCGTTTGTCTTTAGTTCATCTAACTTGAAAGTGTTCTCAAGGTTATGTTTATTCTAATAATGGCATGATTTTCTTAAAAAAGAAATACAGGCCACTACAGTAAATGCAGTCTGTGCGTATAAAATTAACAGGGTAAGTGGGTCACGTTTAGAAAATGAAAGGTCAAATCTGTACATATGAATTAATGAGCCAAGGTAATTGTTTTATGTGTTGGACCACATATGATCGGCTTTCTATCATATTCAGGGCTAATTTAATCAGAGTTTATGTCACCAAGATAATCTTCGTTTCATGTGGAAGACAGAAGGAATCTTTTGTCTTAAGATTCATATAGAACTAATGCAAAACACTCAATAAATATTATTGTAAGTTCTCTTGGAAAACGTTCATAAGACTTAGAATAATGTTCACAGATTTTGATATTACTTGATCGTTTGTTTATCTTTTGCGGTCTCTATTACTCAGCGTTTGCGTTCTTCATTAAATTAAATAAGTGCATGCATGAAGCCGTTTAAAATTTTAAAATATTATAAGAACCTCATAAAAATAAATCTAATAAAGAATTTTCATAAAAATATTTCAATGAATTCAGTAATAAATATTACATCTGCACTCCCAAATAAGATTAATAAAAAAATTATTTAAAATTTTTAACTATTTTTTTAAAATATTATCTTAAAAAATATACAATCAATAATATGTCTTAAATTTATTTTTAATAAATATAACTTATCTATTTTTTAAAAAAATAATAATATGCCTTGGAATAAAAATCAGGCATAGTAGTCAATCTTTTAAATGAGAAAAATACTAAAATTGGTTTTTTTATTAAATTAATTTTAAATTTTGATTATTTTTAACAGAATAAATATTCTAAATTTCTTTAAAATAAAAAACATAATCCGCCATGCCGCTTATTACCAAATACCTAGACCTCTAATTAGAAGGCTCTTGTGAAAACGACAAAACGGAATCCAGCCAAAATCCACCGAAGAAAAAGAGACGGATGAAACAAAGCAAACCTTGACTCGGATAAGCCCGTCTGTTTGGAACTCCCAGTCCACTATGTAATCATAGTTAGCCACCGATGCTGCCATCCTAGCCACCAGCGTCACCTTTGGCCTTGCCTCCCTTATCTGTTCATAATCTTTCGCCATTTAAACAAAAAAAAACCCACAAATTAAATAAATAAATAAATAAAAAAACCAACCCCCATTCCAGTGATTGGGCTCTCCGAGTGCCGCCAACCAATATCACCTCCATAGCTCTCAAACAAGCACACCATGTTCTGCCGCACGTACGGCCGTCCATCCGCAGCCGCGAAGACCCCATCCATATACTTCGCGTTGCGAGGGCAATCATTGAGCGGGACCAACGGCATGGCCTGCAACCCGAATCCATACTCACCCGCATCCATATAAGTCTTGAAGTACCACGCGTCGGTCGGGTCCATGTACGGCACGAACAACTCTGACGTGAACCCTTTGTACATCACCCTACGTTTCTCGCCCGTTTCCGGATCCGTGACCCGGACCGCCGACACAACCACACCCGCCCTCGGGTCCGGTTTGAGATGAAACTCCCACCCGGCCCAACGCACGACGTGCCCGTTCTGGATCTCGAAACTCGGTCCAGCCGGTTGTTCGAGGGAGATCGGGTTAAGAGGTTTGGTTTTGTGGCTGTCCTGTAAACTCACTGAGTCGAAACGGTACTCGGTGCCGGAGGACTTGGGGATGGGGATGTCCGGGGAGACGTCGGAGATGTGGACGACCTGCTTGGTGTCAAGGTCGAGAAGGACGGTGAGGCCCTCGATGGGGCGCATGTAGAAGTTGGCAGTGCCTTCGGCTGAGTAGCACTGGACTTTGATGAGTCTCCGGTGTTCGTCTTGAGGGCCGAACCAACCGGAAGAGATGGGGAGACAGGCGAGGTCGGAGAGGCGGACGCCGCGGGCGAGGATGGTGGCGTTGAAGTTGGAGTCTGAGAGAGGGGCCCAGCAGGCGCTGTTCATGTCCTCAATGGTCATGGTGGGGTAGCCGGAGGAAGGTAGAGGGTTGCTGGTGATTTTCTTGGTGGAGAAGTCGATGGTAAGGGAATAGGATGAGTTGAGGAAGCGGATGATGGTGGAGGCACGGCGAGGGGGAAGAGGGAGGCCAGGGTGCCATGAGAGAACCACAGGCTTATCTGGTTCTTGAAGGACGAGGGAGTGGATGATTAGAGAGGAGGGGGAGGAGGAGAAGGGATGGTAGGAGAGGATGATAGAGCGGGCTGTGTTGATCTCTTGGATGGTAAGAGGGTCGAGTGGATGATGAGGGACGTCGGACTCGTGTGAACTTTGTGAGGAGACGGTGGTGGTGGGTCTTGGCCGGGAGTTGAGGAGGGGTCGACGGAGAGTGGAGGGGGAGTTTGGGAGATGGAGATAGGAACGGGTGGAATGGATGAGAAGGAGGACCAGGGCAGCCAAAAGAAGGAAGAGAAGGCGAAGGAGAGACCTGGGTTCCATTGCTCCTTCTCAGTTTGGTGCTGCTGTTTGATACTTGAATCGGTTATTTATTGGAGGTTAATGCTATTTTGGTGGTGAATTTGAAGACAACTTTGTCTGTTGTTCTCCATGAGTGGAAAGAAAGCAAGGATAGAATATCAGCTGTTGCTTGTATTGTTGTATGGAGTAATAAATAAATTTATATGGAAATATTTGAGTGATTTGGATTTACCCAACTTTCTGGCATTCTTGTTTACCTTAATTTCATGTTTTCATGTCAGATGTAGAAACTCTTTTTACAATGAAAGATATTATAAAAATAGTTATTTAATAAATGCATGTAAAAGCGGTCACTGATATGACCCGAGTAAAAGGAAACAGACTAATTTTAATCAATGAATGGACAGATTTTATTCTTTTCACATGGTGCCGTTGAGAGGAGTATCAAATTCATTAAATTCGTTTATCAATTTAACTTGCTAAATTATTGGTATCTGTTTAAATCGCTTTGAAAAAGAAAGTATAGTTTGTCCCACATTTTTTAAAAAGGATGAATTTATTAATGTATACATATGTAATTTATTTTTTTAATAAATAAATAAATAAATAAATAAAACACTGCTTTTTAAAAAAACAAATCCTAAAAAAAGGTAATTTAGATAGTTTATACCTTATAATTTTTTTAATTATATATATATATATATATATATATATATATATATATTTATAAATTTTGATAAATTATATTAAAGATATGTATATGTATAGTAGTACTATATCAACATAAAATAAATGTAATGTCAATAAATTAACCTTTTTTTAATTATTATACTATGTTAAAAAAATATTATATTTAATATATAAACCAGAAAAGCAGATTCTCTGCTTGCTTTGAATGGCACAGAAAAGACAGATCAAAATAAATCAGGGGAGAATAAGTTACGAGTATGGATTCCGCAAGTGATTCCACAATTTGATTTGCAGACGTGGACAGTGCCAATTGAGAAGTCCAAGACTCCAAGTCATTAAAGCCACTCCATCTGATTGTCTTTGTCTGTGATTGCCCATCTTTCCACTGATGCATTATCTTGATTGATCAATAGCCTTAATTTGAAGTATTTAAAATTATAATGTAACTTTAAATATCACATTTTAAATTTTTTTATTTGATTTGAAGGATTTTAAAATACCAAAGTAAAAATAATTACTTCAATAGGTGTATTTGGATTTATGTCCAAATTGGGCATAAGCCAAAATCTCAAGAGTTGAAAATCCTTGGGGGCGTTTGGTTCGTGGTAATGTGAAAACATTACCGTCTGTTACGTGGTAATCTGAAAACATTACCACGTTTGGATTAGTGACGGTGGTAATATTGATGGTAATATTTGATTACCAATTTTGAAAGATTAACAAGAAACTTGGTAACCACCAAAACAGGTGGCTATGTTGTATTACCAAGTGGGTGGTAATCTGAAATATTTTTTGGACAAATATGCCCTTTATTTAAAAATAATAATTTTCGTACTTTATTCGTTGAATAAAAAAATTAAATTTGAATAACATTATTTTGGGAATATGTTGAACTTTGAAATTTTAATTTTTTTTATCCAAAATTTTATTTTATTTTAAATTTAAATTTGCACAAAAGGGTAGACACAAGGGTATTTTGAGGAATTTAGAACATTACCAAATTGATTACTATGTAATATGAATTTCCAACCAAACATGGTTATTATAAATTACCACAACATTCATGAGCATATAACATTCCCGATATTATTACCACTGTAATCTCATTACGTGGTAATATATCATTATCACGAACCAAACAGCTCCTAAATGATATATGTATATATACATACACACACAAAAATATATACATATACACATACCACATATACATTTACATTATATATATATTCAATTCTAAATTTTCAAATCTTTTTAAACAAACATCAAATTTTATAATATAATAATTCCAATTACATTCAATCAACTAATTTTAGTTATATTGAAACTGAAAATTCATGGCTTACAATTTACCCTAAAGTCCCCAAATTTTGGGTTCATTTCTCAAATGGATAATAAAATATCTTTTAACTTTCACTGTGGTCCTTCCCCTGTTTGAGACCGTCATGTCCTTTCTCTTAATTATTTTGGCTATTGGGTATTTAAATAAATAGATCCTCTGATTTTTTTTGCTTTTGCTTGCATCTTCAAGTTTTAAATAATATAATATTTAATTTATTATTATTATTATTATTTCCAAAGTCATATATGGATCGTGTTAAAAGCCTGTCTTCTTGGAATGGAGTGAGTGCATTTGAATAATTAAAGAAGAACAAATAAAAAAAAATTAAAGTAAGAAAATGAGATAATGAGCGGCGGGGACAAAGGAAGAGAACATGTGAAATATTTAAATATTACATATATTTTTTATTCTTATTTTGCCATGGTTCATGCAACCTCAACAATTTTACCAAGAGAATAACCTGATTTTGACAAAATAAATAATTTTGTTAGACAAATATTACAAGCTAAAGCATGGGGTAAACGACAACATTGGAAATGAAAGAAGTGACTTGAGTAATGACGAGAGGATGGAGCATGACAAGGTCTCTATGTTGCACTATAGATGTTGTATTAGTCCTTTGGATTTTTTTTTTTTAAATAATAAGTAATAAGCGCCCTTCACTCAAAAGACTTAAAAATAATACTGAATCCAAATATATATATTAATATATAAATAGTATATAAATGATATTGGAGTTTGGATGAACAGTATTTAAATAGTATGTAAAAAATATACTACCAGGGGAAAGATTTGAATCTATAACCTCCTATTTTTATATTTTGGTGTCATACCATTAGACAATCCATAATTTTATTTTTTTAAAAAATAAATAAAATGTGAACTTATTAAAATAAAGTATAGACAAAAATATAAACAAACCAAACAAGGTAATAATGGAGACAGATGATATAGGAAAACAAATACTAAAAAAAATTCCTAAAGTGATACGTAGATTAAATCTGAACACAAAAACAAAGGAAAGAAAATAACACCCAAAAGAGGATACCAGGAGCCAGCGTCTCTTGAAGTTACATTTGACCCAATTGACTAAACTATTTTATGTTATGCTTGTCAGGATTTGATTCTATTAACCAACTGTTAGAAATACTTGACCTTTTCAATTATTTATTTATTTATTTAATTAAAAATATAGATTTGTTTGATAGCTAAGATTTGGAGTGATTTTATTTATGCTACCCTGATTTTCTGAGATTTGGTGGAATTTCTTTTTTTAAATTTTATTTTATTTTTATTTTTTTAGATTTAATGTTGATGATTTATATCAAGTATGTTTGCTTTAGTCATTTTTAAACTAAAACCCTTTAATATCTGTGGATAGTTAATGTAGTTTTAATTTGTGGAAGATCCAATTCTATGCTTGTCATTCCTGTAGCTATGGAGATAAGACAATTGGCTGTATATAAATGCCAGGTCGTTTTTGGGCTTGGTAATGGTCTTGGCCTGGCAGGTACTAATATATATATATATATATATATATATATATATATATATATATATATATATTATGAGGACAAGGGACAAGGGACAAGGGGAGTATGTTTGAATTTAACATAATTGGATGCATGTTGCATCTAGATTGAAAACGCTGTAATAATCCTCTGGTGAGACTCGAGCATCACAGTGAACTTAAGTGATGATGGTAAGAAAAGAATTATTCAAATTAGTAAAGAAAATGATGTGTTAGGCAATAAGAAAATTCCAATGTGTTCTTCAAAGCTAAAACCACTATATGTTAAGTAAATAAATAACATGAGAAATTATACTTAAAATAATAATAATAAAAAACTTAGGAAAGTCTTTTAATATAACCAAGACTAGTTCAATTATTGTGATCTCCAATCTTCTTCCCTAGTGTTTATGTGCAAATAATAATCTCACATCAAGACGTTTCATATTGAAATATTTATAAATTCTTTTTCTCACCTAGATGAAAGAGAGATAAAACACAACTCACCGGTATAATTTTTTATTTTTTGACAAAGTTAATAAACGACAAAATAAATGACAAATAAATACGGGGTGCACCAGTTATGATACCTGACTGATTTCCTAGGGATAAATCCGAATCATACAACTCTTGAAGGGAGAATGAGAGGTATTTCTCACACAGAATTTTCACAATGAATACAGAAAGTGAATTGTAATTTGAGACACTCAAACTCAATACCTCTCAATGACAAATATGAGTAATTATCAGTGAACTAGTCTATGGTTCCTCCATCCACATAATCTCAATTACCTCAACAAAAAGTTCTCCTTACATATGAGTGGTGCATGTTCTCTTTGTGTTCAACAAGTCTCAAAACTTTTTTCCTACGTTGCGTTCTCCAAATAACCCAAAGTTAAGAAGAAGCTGTTAATATTAGTAAACAACCACGTGATCAAGAGAAAAAATAAAAATAAAAATCATTTGATAAGTGACATTGAACACAATGCTCAGTCAGTCTGTTTTCTTTACTTTAATGGATGTGGTTTATATTTAAAAAAAAAAAACATTGAACTAAATGAGAATCCAAATTGAAAAGATAATTTGTAGTTAACCTTTTTTAAAAAAATTCAAAGAAGAATTTTCAAATCCAAATATGCTGAGACTTCATCTTGATTTAATAAGTAAAAGATGATATTCCAAATCTAGTAAAAATAGCTGTGAAATTTAGTTTAATGATCTCTGATATCTAATTTTTTTTTAAAAAATAAGGTCTCTTTGTCTATTTGCAAAATGAGATATTTTGTAATTTTAAAGTATGCAAAAAATAGCAAAATTTATTATTCAAACAATTTATTGTGTTTTATGCAATATGTGAACTATATATAGCCGGGTTGCCTATATGCAATTTAAAAATAAAATTTACCTGCACCATTTTTTTTTTTTTTTGTTAAAAATAGGTATTAAATGTTTGTCTTTAAAAAAAAAAAAATTAAAGACATGCATAACGATGAAATTGATGTCTCAATCTACTTGTCCCTTTATTTTTAGTGGGTTTTTAAGTTAAATTTTGGGTCATTCTCAAAACAAACACCGTCTTTAAAAAAAAAAAAATTAAAGACATGCATAATGATGAAATTGATGTCTCAATCTACTTGTCCCTTTATTTTTAGTGGGTTTTTAAGTTAAATTTTGGGTCATTCTCAAAACAAACACCTTACGTAAAAGTCTAGTGTTAATAGACTAAACAATTATTTTTAACAACTCAATAATAAAATACTAAATTCTTATTTCAGTTTTGTATGCTAATAATTAGGATACCCTTAAGGGGCCATTCGGTTCGCATAACGATATATTACTACAGTAATGAGATTACCGTGGTAATGAGATCGGGAATATTTTGGCAATGTGGGATTACTATGTTTGTTTGAGAACTTATATTACTGGTAAGTTTTCATTATTTAGGGGCGTTCATTTCGGGGAAAGTGATATGAAGTGAGGAAATGAGGTCAGGGAAGTGTTATTTCCCTGAAGTGGGGGGAAGTGATAATAGAACTGAAAAATTTAGGAGGTGGATGAATTTCTATAAGTTGAATAGGTACTTTGGAAGTGAAGGAAGTGAGGTTTTATAGATTAGCTCACTTCCCTCATTCAGTAAAAAAAATATTGAAGTGGGCTTAGTTCAAAATTCACTTCTGTCGAAAGTGGGAGAAGTGTCAATTTCGCCATTTCAGCACAAATAAACACCGAAGTGAGGGAAGTCAGACTTATTTTTTTGTAATTTTTTTAAATATATTTGTAGTTAATTTACTCTAATTTCAACCATCTTTCTAATTTCTATATAATTAATTTCATAAAAAACAACATATCATTATAAATTATATAAAGAAGTCATTAGAGAATAGAGCACAAATTATGACAGATTTGATAAACTCAATGGGCACCTATTTTAGTAGTAATTAGATTATCACATTATTTGATAATATTTAATTATTAATAATCACATTATTACTCCGGTAAATAAAATGGTAACATATTCAGATTATAGCCAGATTTCCAGTAATGTTTTCACATTATAGCCAGATTTCCAGTAATGTTTTCACATTAATAGAATATGACAAATTAACCATGATAAAATAAACACTAGCGTCCAGACGAGAAAATACACAAGCACGTTCATTCAATCATAGACATAAAACAAAGAAAACAGTGTAACTCCGGTCGTTCAACAAGCATCCAATTCTTTCAGTCCACGTGTTAAAGTCAACTTCAGCTTGACTGGCTTGACGGGTTCACAGGAATTACCTGTAAATGAGAAGCCATGCATAATAAAATCCCAAAAGCCTCACTCATGTCAAGAGTCTCAGGCTTCATCCCATCAGGCAACCTCCATTCGAAACGTTGGAGCAGCGACGCGAGCATTAGGTGCACCATCCTATAACCCAGTGGAATCCCAGGGCACATGCGCCGTCCTGCGCCGAAGGGCGTGAACTCGAAGTCTCGTCCCCTGAAATCAATCTCGTTATCCAAGAACCTCTCTGGCTTGAACATATGCTCCTCGGGCCACACTTTGTTGTCGCGCCCGATGGCCCACACGTTCACGAGGATGTGTGCACCCTTGGGCACGGTGTACGCGCCCAACTCAACGTCCGACTCGGCCATGCGTGGCAGGAGAAATGGTGCAGGGGGGTGCATTCTGAGCGTCTCCTTCACCACGGCCTGCAAGTACTTAAGCTTCCCAATGTCCGACTCCTCCACATCCTTTTCCGAACCAATCACTTCCAAGATCTCTGCTCGGACCCTCGCCATCACTTCTGGGTGTCGGAGTAACTCGGCCATCACCCACTCCACGGTAACCGAGCTCGTGTCACTCCCGGCGTAAAACAACTCCTGGCAAAACTCAACAGTGAATATAACCAAAGAAGATTTATAATTGTGTGTTAATTCATATATTACCGTTAGAAAAGATTTCATGTTTCCTCTGTCAAGTTGGGATGCAAGAAGTGTGTCCAAGAAGTCGTTGTTTGTCATGGAGCTTGATCTTCCTTCTGACACGGCCTGCAACCGTTCGTCGATGTATCTGTCGAGTATGGCATGGATTTGCTTGAAATGAGCGGTCATGCGGCGGCGATTGCCTTGTGGATCAAGAACTCTTAGCCAAGGGAAGGAGTCCGCAAGATTCGGTCTGCCGGCCTCCTCCATGATATTCTCGACCAAATTCTTGAACTCATGCGAGGACTCGGATTCCAAACTGACTAGATCTGTGGATAAGATGGTGTTCGACAGCAAGTTGAGGGTCGTGGTGGATCCTACTCGACCGATGGCCACTGCCCTCCCTTTAACACAACACTTGGAAACGAAAGCAATCAACTCGTTGACTTTCTGGCGGCGTAGGCCTTCGTTTGCGTTGAGTCTTTGGGAGCTGAAGAGCTCCGTCATGCAAATCCTGCGGAGGTTCTTCCATTTCTGGTTAGCGGGCAACCAGCCCATGGAACACTCGTTGTGACCGAGGGCACGGATGGCGTCGGGGACAGGGCGGCTGGAGAAGGCGACGTCGTTCGTTTGGAAGACATCGCGCGCCATATCAGGAGACGAGACGACGATGGTGATCACTTGGCCGAGTCGAAGACTCATGACGGGTCCGTACGTGTTGGCAAGACGGGTGAAGCATACATGGGGCATCTCGCCGAACACTTGATGTAGGTTGCCGACGATAGGGAGCGATCTGGGGCCGGGAGGTAGCTGCCCGGTGTGATTGCGCTTCCCGATTGCTCTCACTATCACGATGCAAAAGAGTGCTAGTGCATAAGGAACCCATGACCATGAGAACGCAAGCCTGAACCCGACATGGTTCTCCATGAGTTTAATCGATCGAGTGCCCTCTCAGACTCAGCCGGAGAAGAAAGCTGACTTTTTCAATCTTATATTATGTTTTTATATATATCTATATATATATTTGACAAGTGGTTAAGGTTTGTCATGAAACATATAAGGATAGAAATGTATCAATTCTGATCATTTATTACTCATTAAAAATTTATTAATTTGGTCAAAAATAATATCGGATAATAAAATTACATCATGTCAACATTCAAAAGATTTACATCAATTATAATGATTTAATAAATTTTAATTTAATAAAAATTTTTACCATATATGTAATCACAGAAAGGAGAAGATATAACCCTTGGCACCACTGGAAACTTATTTTAAAAAATATTATAAACACTTCCCGGGCTAAAAAATAATGGCTAAATAATTTTGCTGGTTCCCACCATGCTCCAACCCACTTAATTGTAACGTGACACTTCACCTTGCTAAACAATGTTTGTCAATGTTCATATAATAAATTTTCTCCACGATCATGGAACCACAATCTGTATATGACGGAAACATCTCACCTGACCAAAAAAAAAAACAAAAATCTCACCAGCTCACCACCTTAAAGTAGAATATTTAATATTATTTAAATATATCCTTTCCCTGCGTTTGGACATGGATAAAGGGAAGCTGCGATGGATAGTTGCAGCATGCTCATCAAATCTAACCTGCTGGGAGGCAGAGGTTGCAGAAAATCACAAAATCAGGATATGTGCAACCTTCGAGATAACAGAAAAGTAAGGCAACCAAACAACATTAAACATGCAATCATTCCTAGCCAACTAGATATGCCACACAATTGTTTTTACAATAGTGCCACCTAGCACAAACTGATAAGGTCTCAGTTTGAACCACCATAAGCATCATACCTCCTCCATAGAAGACAGGAGCTCAGGTAAACCGAACAGGTGTAAGAAAAAGTTCCAAATTTGTTGCACGAAATGACAAAGGCGAAACAGATGATTTACTAATTCACAGGCCGCATGACACAGCACACAAGTAGAGGTAGGAAGCTTGTTGCATCCTCTGAGGGCTAAGTTCTCCAGAGCAAGGATTTTGTTCCTCTAAACAAGCCAATTGAAGATATTCACCTTCTGTGGGCACACATGATTCCAAAAAGGCTTATGAATCGGACATCTAACCACCCCCCAACAATCATGAATGTATAGAAGGATTTGACAGAAAAAAGCCTATTGGAGGTTAGATTCCACCATTTCGAATCTTCCTCATTGTTAGCAGAATGCTGATAAAAGGTCTCCAAAAAGCACTGCGCCTCAGGGACATCTCTAAAAGGCTTGGAATCAAAGCAGTGGATTAGCTTCTTAACAGTACCATTAGGATTGCCCGACTCGAGATACAACTCTGGTCAAATATTCATGGGAGTACGTCCATAAAGCCATCTGTCCTGCCAGAATAACAATGTAGAGCCATTTCGACAATAATATATATATATTGACAAGCAGTTAAAGGTTAGTCAAGAAACATAGAAATGTATGAATTCTGATAATTTATTATTCATTAAAAATTTATTAACTTGGTTAAAAATCATATCCGACAATAAAAATACATCATGTGTACATTAAAAAGAAAATTTAAAAATCCAAGTCACTCTTACTATCACTCTATAAAACCGTACATTAGATTTTCGCCTCATTCGGCTCCTCGTTCAATTTTTTCGAAATAATTGGATCGTTTATAAAGATTTAATAGATTCTTCTACCATATATGTAATCATGGAGAAGATATAACACTTGGCACCACTCGAAACTTATTTTAAAAAATATTATAAAAACTTCCCGGGCTAAAAAATAATGGTTAAATAATTTTGCTGGTTCCCACCATATGCACAAACCCACTTAACTTAATTGTAATGTGATACTTCACCTTGCTAAACAATGTTTGTCACTGTTCATATAATAAGTTTTCTCCACGGTCATGGAACCACAATCTCTATATTACGTAACATCTCAGATCACCACTGATTCACCAGCTCTTTTGTTTAAAAAAAAAAAAAAAACCAGCTCACCATCTAAAAAAAGAATACTTAATATTATTTAAATATATCCTTTCCTTGCGTTTGGACATGGATAAAGGGATTGGATTATGACGCTAACTTAAATTAAAGTTTTTTAAATTTTTATTAGTAGTTGATCAGCTGAAAGAGACATGGAAAGAGAAATTAAAAAAAAATTGAATTAAAGATATTTATTCTCTATATTTGGTACTTTTAATTTTTACTAGATATTATGTGTGTGTATATATACGAAAACAATTATTATGATCTTGATTATAATTAATATTATTATGCCAACGACCATTGGTCTATTGGCACCGGGTCCCTTGCGTACGTAGGGTCTTCATCTCGGGTGTCGAGCTGGACGCTCTGCCCGGGTTCAAAACCTATCATGTGCAAGGTGAGGGCACGGTTCGGTAGTGAGCGGCTCCCCCACGTGTCCGTCCCTGAGGTCCGGTGCTTGTCGCCTTTCTCAAAAAAAAAAAAAAAAAAAAAATATTATTGTCATGAATATTAATATATAAATACATATATGTAAAAATATATGTATATATCTGGAATGGGTTGTATTTTTATTTTTATTTAAATATGATTTATCCATTTTTTAAAATATTATGTATATAGATGCAAAGCGCTTGGGTGTGTGTATTTTTTAATAAATAAATAAATTATGCATATATTACACATATGTATACAACACTTGAATGTATATATATATATATATATATATATATATATATATATATATATATATATATATATATATATATATATATATATATATATATATATATATATATATATATATATATATATATATATATATATATATATATATATATATATATATATATTCAAACAAATATGTATAAATAAAATAAATTATTGATATTTGCTTATTTAAATTTTATCAAATAATTTTCATAATTGTATACGATCCATAAGAAAAAATAAAAAAATAAGATTGAGTTAATTGGAATTATATAATTGCAATTTTCACTATGTTCTTTAATCTAAAATAAACTTCTTCTAAAGTGGAGCAAAAGTAGCTTGGTTCAAATTAAAACTCTTTATTTGTGACAAGCAACATTAAGGATTAAAGAAGATTAAGGCTTTAAAGGATGTTTAGCAAAATTAGAGAAATAAAGTACATAGAGTTTAGCCTTCTTCCTTTATTTAAAAGCATCCATCATGATATATAGAAATCACTATGAACAATAAAACATAATTTACTCAATTTTTTTTCTAGCACGTTTTTATTTTTATAGTCATGGTTATTTATAATAATACCATCATGAATAGCTATTATAAAATTTTGAGACCTTAATAGGTAGTGCCTACAAATTCTTAAACTTTGTTTGCTATGTACTTCGTTCAAGGCAAATCCTAAAATTTATAGTATAAAAATGTGCACATATATTACCCGCAAACATAATATACATATATACATAAAAAAAATACTATTCTTTATAATATACATATATGCATATAGTCAACAATCAAATTTTAGTAAAAATTATTTTGTCAATTATAGGACATATAAAAATATTTTTTACAACTGTTTAAAAAATGTGGCATGTTTATTATTATTATTATTATTGCATTGCCATCATTCCAAAATGTAGAAGTTTATACCCATATTGATGTTTTAAATGCTTCCGTAGGAAAAACACAAGAGAATACCTTATCTTTACAATCACATTCACAATCTCTCTCAAAGATTTAGACATTTTGGATTCCATCCATAGAGACTTAGTAGTGAGCACTGTGGGACCTTCTTTCAATAGTAATTTTTTGGAATATTTAGCTAGAAAAAAACAATCATATTTTTAATTTACATGTTCGACTTTATTTTCAACTATTGCTAAAATTTTTCATATGCTTTTTGTTTGGATTTCTGCAACTAAAAACCTGCATCATCAAGTATTTGTTGACTAAAATCCAGAACTTTTGTCTTCTTGAGTGAGCTACCGGTTGAGCACGCCAACACCACGGCAGAACAACCGTAGGAGTGATCCTCCATCCTTGACAGCATGAGTAGACCTTTGTCACCTTTTGGAGGATTTGGTCATCTCAACTGTTTCCTCCTCTTCTTTTCTGGTTTTCATTTTTTTTCCATTGTATGGACTTGGTTCTGTCGTTTCCCTTCCTTGTGTTTTTCTTTTTTAGTTTCTTGTTTGTTTCTAGTTTGTTGTCTTTTATATTAGTTATTTTTCATTCCAATAAATTTGTGGTTTATCCACTATTATAAAAATAAAAATAATAATAAAAAAAACAAGAGGGCTCAACTCTCCGATGTCACTTTATTAAATTAGCAAATCATTATTGACCAGAAACCTCTTCTACAAAGGGTCATCCCCTATGGCAGTCGGAGAGGAGCCAGCTAAGAATTCGAAGCTTCATTTGATAATAATTAGGTAAATTGGAAAAATCATAAAAAATTGAAACACCCACCGCTTGCTTTTCTTCAACCATCTTGAGAGAATATAAGCTCCGAAAATAAATTTATTTTATTTTAATTTTTAATATGATTTTTCAATCATAGAAATACATAAACAAACAAAATATTTTTATTTTAATATGTAAAATAATTTTGAGAGATATGTTACTCATTACTCATTTTTGCAGTGATGTACGACCAATTTGTTAATTTTAAAAAAATTGCATTTAACTGCATATGTTATATTTATGAGGAAGGTGGCGGATTTTTTTTTTTTTTTTAATTTTCTTTCTCATTCCTTTGTGATAACAACATAGCTACGGATACTGTTAGAATGTGGGTTTGGTTGATTAAGTTAACTCACTCCTAAATTAAATAAAAATTGTGATATTTTTGTTCTGAATTTTCAAGAGTGTAAAATGGGATAAATTAAGTTAATGTCACGTGGCCAGTACCAATTAAAAAGAAGTGAATTCAATGGACGTAACCAATGACTTTATTGCAGTCAGTCAGAAGTGGAACTAGTTGGCAATTGGGATTGCACGCAGAGGAACGGACATGGCCAAGGTGAGAGACCAAACGAGTCGGCCATGTCCAGACTTTCTTGTCCTATCCCATCAGGTAGCTTCCAATCAAAGTTCACAAACTGAAGCAAGCATCAGGTGCACCATTCGAAACGCCAGTGAGATTCCCACGCAGATCTGTTGTCCTCCTCCAAATGGTGTGATTTCAAAGTCTCGTCCTCTGAAATCGATCTCCTTGCCTAAAAACCTCTCAGGCATGAGCACGTCCGGGTTAGACCACAGCGTTGCATCTCGGCCAATGGCCCATGCGTTCACATAGAGACGCGCTCCTTTCGGCACCAAGTACTGACCCAATTCCACACTCGACTGCGTCGCGCGGGGTAGTAACAAGGGCGCAGGTGAGTGCAATCGGAGGGTCTCCTTCACCACTGCTCGCAAATAAGGAAGCTTTTCAATGTCCGATTCCTCAACTTCTTTCTTTTCTCCCTATAACAGCAGCTTTCTCAACTCTGGCTCTCTCCATGGCCTTTATGTTCTTGATCAGCTCCGCCATAGACCACTCTACAGCGATTGAGCTTGTGTCAGACCCTGCAACAATTAAGTCCTGCCAAAACAAGTATACAACTTTAGCAAGCTGTTCAGGAAAAATCATGATAGCAGCAATGAATGATCAACGAGGTAAACAAACTTTCATAGTGGATCTATCAGGGTAAATTTTTTGATAGGGTACCAAACTATGGTCCGTTTTCATTTTGGGGTCTAGACTTCAATTTGAATCAAAATGGTTACCCAAATTCAATTTTGTTTCACTAGATGGCCATCTGAGGGATTTTGGCCTATTTTTGATGATGCGATGTTATAAATTTCTATCAAAATCTGAAATGAAATTGCCAATTGGGCGGACAGTGTGTCATATATATGTTGACAGAGAATTTTCAGCATTTATATCATTAAAAAAATAAGTCAGAATCTCTCGGGTAACCACCCTGTAAAACAAAATTGATGTTGGGTAACCATTTTGATTCAAATTGAAGTTCGGATCCCATAATGAAAAATGACCATAGTTTGATACCCTGCTAAAAAATTAACCCGGATCTATCAAGCTTGAAACCATGAAGGAGAGAATCCCAAAAATCATCATGTGCCCGTCCTTCCCCTTCTTTCGTAGCAGTTAAGCGCCGATCTACCTGCTCATCAAACACTGCATGAATCTTCTTGAGCTTAGCGGTGACACGCCGCCTTCTTCCCAAAAGGTCCAGCACCCTTAACCACTGGAAGAAATCTGACACGTTTAGCTGTCCAATTTCTTCCATGATCTTCTGCATTAAAACTACAAGTGCAGCTCTGACTCAGGGCTCAAGCTTGCAAAATCAACAGAGAATAGGGTGTTAGACAGTAGGCTAAGGATGGTGGTTGACGAGACCTGACGGACGTCTACTGGTGTCTGAGAGGCACAACACTTGGACACATAAGCGATTAATTCACGGACCTTCTGGCTCCGGAGGCTCTTGGTGCTGTTCAAACTCCGGGAACTGAAAAGCTCGGTGGTGCAAATCTTACGAAGGTTCCTCCATCTTTGGTTCCCTGGTAACCAAACTATAGATATCTTGACGCAGTGGATATGCAGTTCTAATCCAAGAACTCACTCAAATAAAAGCAAACAGAAACATAAAGGTTTCAATTCATCGATCTCCTTCCGTAAAACCCTAAAACAATATTTTTAGAGACCTAAATTAATGACAAAATATTAATAAAACTAAAATAGTTACAAATTATTGGATAATAAACTAACTAATAAATCTAAGATAATTACAAAATACTAAACAAAAACTAGTTTGAATATTTAAATTTAAAATTCTAAAATCATTAGACACTATGCTGTGTCATTCACCTTGAACTCACGAGAAACTTGATCTTGAGTTTTAAACTTGACAATTAAGCTTGTGATTGGATATTTCATCAAACCATCACCATTCGAAAATTTATATTTCTTAATTATGAAATCTTTCCATTTAGTAGCTTTCTTTCTCTTCCTCTTCGAAAATAACCACATTCTTAGCTTGGATTCTTTGAGATGCTAGGAGAAATCCTTCTCAGTAGTCTTCTTTCTTTCATAAACACTTTTCCAATTGACTTTTTTTATTTTTTTTCCTTAGTTTTAAAAGCTTTCTTAATTATCATTTCACAATTTCCATCTTATTTTTAATCAACTGATGGCTTTTGGGATTTGACATTATCTGTCTTAAAAGATAAACTTGCCTCTCTTCTGCTTCATATTCATCTTCTTCATCACCATCTAGCTTACAAAAAATCTTTTCAGTCTTCTCTACAATGTTCACAGTCTTTCTCAAGGGATATTTGTTTGACTTGTGTCACCCGGTTGATTACATTTGAAACACTTTCCTATAGTAGGTTTGGCATATGAATTTTTTGTTCTTCTTACGTCTTTATCTTTCCCTTCTTTATCTACCATCTCTACTGCCTTGTTTCGTCTATATTGGTTATATATTGTTTTTATTACTGCTATCTTCAAACTCTTCTGTGGACTCTATAACTTTATAATCTTCACGGTTCCTCCAACCTCACGCTTGTTGCATTAACTTTGCTTTTAGGGCCATATTCTTCGCCTCAAAGAAGGTTCGGATAACTTGTACACCGATTCTGTCTCTGAGTGTTGGCCTCAACTCCTCCAAATACCTTGCAACTTGTTGCTCTTCTGACTCAAGGAGGTTGTTTCTCTCAGTCAGTCTCATGAATTCTATAGTTTATTCATGAACAGATCGACTGCCTTATTGACAACATTGGTACTGTTGAAACAGGATCTGCTCAAAATCTAGGGGTAGAAACTCCCTCTTCAATAAATATTTCATCATGTACCAAGTTTATACAAGACTTTTACCTTCTCGTTCTCTCCTGGATTGAATCCTGTTAGTTCCGCCGGTTAGGGTTTGTGAACTTAGAGGAACACTCACTCACTTAAGCACTCAAGAAAAGCAAACACAAACCACACAAGAAGAGACACAAGACGTTGGTAACCCAGTTCGGCATCCACTTGCCTACATCTGGGGGGCCATGCCCGGAGATCAACAATCCACTAAAAAGGGGTAAAAGATAGAAGAGTACAAAACACACTTGTCACTCTCTCACAATACAAGAATACTACCCTCTCTAGATTGTCCGGTACCTCCCTACTCCCTCTTTCAAGAGTCGTACCCAATCCTAGACCAAGGTAGTATATATAGACGCCTCAACATCCCAAATATAGCACATACCCTTTTTAGAATCTCCGCGGCTTCTAACTTTGGAACCTTCCGAAATTAGATGTCGCAACTTATGTTATAACAAATGTTGCGACATGACCCTGACTGTTGGCTTGGCTGAATTCTGGCTCCATTGCTAAGCGACCTCAAGACACCCCATCTGAGTCGATGTAGCCCGATCACCTGATCCGAACCTACCAGCAACTAACCTCCCTCTTCAGCTCCTCACCAAACAGCCCCCTCGCAAGGGGCGCACGTCCTATGTGCGTCTTCATGAAACTTGCCAAACTTAGTCTTCACTTCACCCAAGTTTGGTCTTCAAGGATCTTCAATCCATCATCCAAATCTTGCTATCAATAGGCGCATCTTCAAACATACCCTTAATAGACTTCATATCATCTCCATTAAGGTTCTTCAAATCTTCAACAAGGATCTTCAAATCTTGCCTTCAATAGTCTTCAAGAATCATTCCATTGATAGGATTCTTTTCATTTAGCTCCACCCATATTTAGTCTTCAATCAATCTTCTAAATATGGTCTTGATGAGATCTTGATTCCATCTTGTTGCTCGCTTGATCTTCTTGCCTAAAATAGCTTCAACCATATCTTCATTTAATCTTAATGAGAGTTGCAATTTCTTGCCAAAAATAACTTTTCAAGATCTCCCATGATATTTTCCACCTAGCCAAGTTTGTTTGCCATGTCATCCTTCATTCCACATCATTCTCCATGCCATGTCATCATGTTTGCCATGTCACCTTGACTAGGTGTCAAATTATGCCAATCTTAAAGTGCATTTGCACTAACAAATCCGTTCCCACCATGCAGATGCTTCCCCTTTCAAATGACATGCTACCAATCTAACCCGTTTCTCTGGAGAGGTCTCCATCTAGTCAAAGAATCTGTCAATTTCTGCAATCCAATCCAAAATTCTTCTATGACCATGCTTCCGTTGAAAGACGGGATATCCACCCTTAACCGGAAATCTCCACCATCTCTTTCAACATGGCCATATGGTTGATGACGTCGAAATAATTTGGTTCAAAATTATCTTCTTCCTCTTAATCTTCCTCATAGACATATTGTTTATAAATAGGGATAGGATGACATCTGCCATAGGAATATCACGAGCCATCTCCACCCCTGGTCTTCTATTGTCATTCAATCTCCTGCGTGCATCAATTTGTATAGCATCTAGATGATCTACAATTTCTTCAAATCGCTCATCAAAACACCGGGATCTGAGATCCATCCGTTGCTCCAAGTGTTGCTTATGTCTTCTATTCACGTCATTCACGTTATGCCACATGTTTATTCATTAAATGCACATATTTTATTCACCGATCATAAAAAACTCTATTAACAAAATCTTTTTAAAAATTAAAGGATTAAATAAATACAACCCATTCAAGTGAAAATTCATGAATGTTTTTTTTATAAGTTAAATGATAAAATTCATGTGGTATGGTTTTAATTTTTTTTAAATGGTTTATTATCTTGATTTAATTTATTAATAATTATATTATTTAACTAAATAAAAAATCAAATGGATAAAACTTCATCTGCTAAGATTTTTAAATGTTTTTTAAATGAGTTTATTATATGCTTATTTATGAGATTTCACTAATTAATATAATATATTAGTTAATTAGGTAAAAAAATTAATGAATCCAAAATGCTACATAAACCTCACAAAATCTAATGAACATAATTTACATGTAAATAGAAGCAAAAAATTATGTTCACTAAATTTTCTAGTCAATCTTATGATCCCAACAATGTTCTTATCAAAGTTTAGAAATAGGACATGATTTACATACAATTCTTTAATCTTCAATCAATTTAATGAAACAAACTTAAATTGCATATATTGCATGAGAGTTATGTTCTTTAATAACATTCAAGCCATTTGTTTGATGAACATACAAAATTAAAAAATAGGGTATGATCCCCGGTTCTACATTCTTTTCTAAATTTATGAAGTTAAAATTCATATACATCCCCAAAAATTTAAATATCATGTGAGAACAAGATTACATACAAAAAGTCCTAGTTCCACAAAAATCCAAGGATCATTTAGAAAAAAAAAAAAATCAATCTAAATATCTCAAAAAAGATCCAATAAAAAAATAAATTAAAAAATAAAATACTAACAAATCTAAAGAGAAGAATCTATACGAGGTGAAGCCAAAACCTCTGAAGTTTTTAGCTATTATATCCAAAATTATAGTAAATTTTGGGAGAATGCCACAAAAAAAAAAAAAAAAAAACAAAAATAGCTTGTTGTGATGAATCTAACGTTAATTAATCCTTTGATTTGGCTCCAAAAGCAATTTGTGGAGATGATTTCCGCCCTTTCCAATTGGTTGTATTTGTTAGTTCCTTGACCTTTTAAAGCATTCCGATAAAAGATCTAATTTTATCTATTAGTAAAACATGTGTATTTAATGCATGGACATATAGCATAATATAAATGGAAGACCTATGCAGCATTAGATCCTCCTTTGCTGGCAGGCCAAGGGTTTGGTGGACTTCCTCTCTGTATTTCTTCTTTTGTGTGTGTTTTGTGGTATTTGATATATATATATATATATATATATATATATATATATATATATATATATATATATATATATGTTTTATCTGTATTATCTTTTTTTAATAAAATTTATATTTATAATAATTTTATATTTTAATCAAATTAATATTTTTATAATTTAGGTTTGCATTTTTCAATTAATAAAATATAAAAAATTAACGAAAATAATACACGAAATATAACTTCATTAAAATTAATGAAAATTACATGAATAATAAAATAAAAACATAAAAAATAGTCGTAACATAGATTATCATCTATCGCAATAAAAAAAAACCACAACACTCAAAGCACAACTAATGAAGGGGTCTAATAATCTGTCATGTTATTGCTACTTCACTAATATTGCCGAATATATAACTGATAAAGTGAGAAGAATATTTTTAGAATATTCTATCTTAGAGTTATAAATAGAAATGGTGGCTGGAGAAATTCACTGTGAAAACTGTATTTTTTTGTACTAAAACACCAAATATAGAGTTTTAGGTTGGAGGTGGCCTTAGATGCATTGCTTTTCTATATGTCTCAAACATAAAATAAAATAAAATAAAATGATGCCCTGGAGATTTAAAAGTGGAGGTTAATGAAAAATTTAAACATACTAAATTGGTATTGAAATTTAAATAACATGCGACAAAGACATTCTGTTTTGAATTTTCATATCAATCTAAATTATTATTTAAACAATTGGAATTTTTTGTAATATATGCTAAAAAATATATATTAACCTGATTTGAATTAAAATTTTTAGTAATAAGTGTTTTGGTTTTTGCATTTTGCAGGAATTTGAAATTTCATTGCTAGGTTTCCTGTAAGTTCCCGGAACATATTTTAAAATATTTTATTTTTTGAAACTAACCATCAATAGGTAAGCTCCTGTTATTATTTTTTTAATTTTTAATTTATCTTTCATGAGTTTTTATATTTTTTTATTCCATATTTAAAATTTTATTTATGATTATTATTTTTTATCAGATATTAATGTGATTGTAGAGTTATCTCTCTCGCTTACAATAGAAAATAAATAAACAAATAAAATTTGGGGTTAGAAAAGAAAAAAAAAATTAAATAATGAAAACCTCCGCTATCTTTCTTTAATTTTTGGGTCATTTGTTTTCAAAAGATGTGGAACAAAAAATTCAATGAGATACCCAACAATACTCCCTTTGGGTTCATATTAATTGTCATATTTTAAAAAAAAATTCCAAATTATATATTTGTCATCTTTAAAGGTTTTAAGATTAATTTTTTTTTAAAATTTTACTATAATAAAAATAAAAGTGTTTTATCATTATCTTTTTTTTTTCAAGTTTTTAGAAATTTGAATAACAATTTTAATATTTATGTAAAACTGAAACGAAACTGATAATACATGAAATTTCATGAGTGAATGGCTCGCGCTTTATTTCAAAGACAACCGTGATATCCATCATCAACTGCAGAGTTTTCTGGTCTATGCTCAAGGGACAACAGGAACAGCCCGCAGAGGAACAGCCATGGATAACGATATCCCAAATTCTTCACTCATGTCCATGTTCTCCGGCTCCATCCCATCTTCTAGTTTCCATTCAAACCTTTGAAGCAATGAAGCAAGCACCAAGTGCACCATCCTTGAAGCCAATGGAATTCCTGGACAAATCCGGCGCCCAGCACCAAATGGGCTCAGCTTGAAATCTCGGCCTTTGAAATCAATCTCTTCTTCAAAGAACCTCTCTGGCCTGAATTCATTTGGCTCTGGCCACACAGTTTCGTCCCTCCCGATGGCCCACATGTTCACCACCACACGTACACCCTCTGGTATCATGTACTGGTCCAAAGCTATTCTTGATTCAGTCTCGCGAGGTAGTAGAAAAGGCAAGGGTGGATGCAACCGTAAAGTCTCCTTCACCACTGCCCGTAAGTAGTGAAGCTTCTCAATGTCTGATTCTACGACAACCTTGTCTGGCTCAATTACTGTGGCAATCTCCGCTCGGGCTCTCGCCATCACTCTTGGGTTTCGAATCAACTCGGCCATTGCCCACTCCACCGTGATCGAGCTTGTGTCACTCCCCGCAGCAAACAAGTCCTAAGCACATGAGATCATGAATCCATAAAGAGTCATGGCTGAATGAATGAATGACTTGGTTACAAGAAAAGATATAGTTTCAAATGGTTACCGAGAACAAAGACTTTATTGTGCATCTATCAATACTTGTGCTGCTTCCTCCCTCGTGCAGCAAAGCATCTAACAAATCATCATGCTTCGCGACACAACTGCCTGACAAACGCCGGTCAATGTTCTCATCAAAGATTGCATGAAGCCTCTTGAAATAAGCAGTCATGCTGCGGCGCCTGCCCTGCGGGTCGATCATTTTCAAGCAAGGGAAGAAGTCTGAGAGGTTTGAACTTGCAGCCTCCTTCATGATCTCTTTTATTAAGTCAATAAACTCAGGCGTCTTGGAATCCAAGTTAAGTCTCACAAGATCAACAGAAAAGATGGTGTTTGATATCAAGTTGAGCGTTGTAGCGAACACCACTCGGTCGACATCCACTACTCTGTGCGAGTCACAGCACTCAGAAATATAAGCAATAAGTTCCCGGACCTTTTCAGTTCGAAGGCTTTCATTAGCGTCGAGTCTACGGGACGTGAAGAGTTCGGTGCTGCAAATCCTGCGGAGGTTCTTCCACTGCGCGTTCGCAGGTAGCCAAGCCACGGAGAGTTCGTGATGACGGAGTGCTCGGACAGAGTCGGGCACGGAACGGCTGGAGATGGCGATGTCATTCTTATGGATGAGCTCAGAGGCCGTGTCTGGGGAGGAGATGACTATGGTTGTCATCTGACCGAGATGCAGAGTCATGACGGGGCCATGGATTTTCGCTAGATTGGCAAAGCTTATGTGAGGCATGTCTTTGAGGATTTGGTGAAGGTTCCCAATGATTGGGAGTGAACTGGGGCTGGGTGGGAGCTGGGCATTGTAATTACGTTTTCCAGCAATTGCTCTTGTTATCAGGATGCAAGAAGAGAGCGAGATTGCAAGAAAAATCCATGGGAACCACCACATCCTGATCGAGCACTGCCTTGGCACAATTCCAGTGGGAAGCTGTAATTACTTTATAAGTCTGAGAGAGGGGGTGCCAGACTGACATTCATCATGATTCAATGTAACTGATCTCACACCACATGATACTTTGGATATTTGATCAAGTTGGATGAATATACCACTCAATAATATAATATTAAAAAATATATTATAATAATTAATAAAAAATAATATAATTTATATTTTAATAATTAAAAAGCACAATTAATTAAATATGATATTTAAAATTTTATTTTATATATTTTCCTTGATTTTAAAAATATTGGAAATACAATTAAATTTAATATTTAACATTTTAGTTTTTTTTTGACAAATTAGTGACAAGCACTTTTTTATTTTTTTTATTGTGCTTGAGAGGTTTTGAACTCGAGATTTCCCAAATACAAGATAGGAAATTAAATACAAACAACATTTTAGTTTTATATATTATATTTTTTTTTAAAAATAAAATGTTAAAAAAACCTAACAATATTATCCTTTTGGGTTTGACAACATTGGAATAAGAAAAGCAAAAGGACACAACTAACACATCATGAAAAGACACAATTTAGTACACTAAAAAACTAGCACATTGAGAAGGGCCCGATGTGAAGGGCGCGGGCAGATTAACTGAACCCGCCAAGCTTAATCACGTGAGCATGACAGACCTGTCAGGTCACGGGCCAACTCAAAGTGACCCGGACCCAGCTCGAAGAACTCCTCCAAATCAGCGGGCAAGGCCAAAAACCATTAGTTCCTGAGTCTGCCTAGTTTTTTTTTTAAATAAATTATAAGTTTTAGTTAAAATACAGTGAAAAAATGTAAAAAAAAAAACACATCTAATGAGTTGGTTATAAGTGCTTTTATAGCCCTCTTGTTTTGATTGGCTAACATCATGATGTTATTAGAGTGTTGGTATTATAATTCAATTGTTGTTGTTCATAATAATAATAATAATAATAATAATAATAATAATAATAATAATAATAATAATAATTATTATTATTATTATTATTTTGATAAAAATCAAATAGAAATCTTAAAAAATTTTAAGATAATTTCAAATAAATCACAATAATTAAAAATATTTATAGTTATTAATTTATTTTGTTAAAATATTTTTTATGAAATGCATTTGATAATATTTTCAAAAACCAATATTTGTTGACAGGGGATTAAATTTAAAGTTTTGTAAGAATCATTGATTTCATTAAAAAAATAATTGTTGAAATTGAAGAGATTTTACTAAATGAAAAAGAAAATTTATTTTTTCTATAAAAACCTATAAAATATAGAAATGATTAATCTAAAAATATTTTAAATGATTCTTTTATAATGAATCTGTTAACATCATCTCATAATGAATATATTTATTATAATTCATTTTTTTTTGTTAAAACATATTGTTAACATAAAGATCAATAAAAAATTATAATTAAAAGATTTTTTTATATAACTTAACTTACAACTTCATTACTAATTTAATAGAATTTTAAGCTAATTATTTATTAACTAAGTTATCTAAAAATATTATAATTTTGAAGTTAATAATATGTGAAAAAATGTTTATAGTTTTAAATTAAGATGTTTATAACATAACATATCATTCAAAATATTGATTTGTATAACAATACTTTTACATAATGCATTTTACCTCAATAATGTCTATATATAAATAACTTCCCTCCCTAATCTCAAAGAAATGTTGAGCAGTTTTGTTAAAGCTTTTAAGAAATTGGAGTAAGTCCTGGGTTCAAACCCCATGTGAATCGATCAAAGATTTTGATTAAATTTTCATAATGTAAGAATGAGCCATAGATATTTCTTTTCATATATATGTATGTGTGTGTGTGTATGTATATATATATATATATATTGAAAAGGTGGATAAATGAAAAACATGTTTTCTGGTTTTATACTAGTATATGAACTTATGTTTGGAATAAATCTCCACCTATTTTTTTAAAAAATAAAAATAAATAAATCATTGTTTTATTAAAAGAAGAGAATCACTTGTTTACTAACCTTGCAAGAGTGATAGTAGGATGTCTCTTTCCAATAGCTATTATTTTTATTTTTTTCTTTTAGATATTTTTAGTGTTTTCCATAGAGCTCTTGATATCATGTTAATGTTTGCAGATTTTAAAACAAGGGTTCTTTTATAAGCATAAATACGATATTTTTCAAAATAAAAACTTGAATTGTCATTCTCAATAGAAATTGAATATCAACTCTCAAAAATAAACATTAAATATAATTTTATTTGAACTTTTCATTCTCAATCAAAAGAGAAGTTGAATATCAACTCTAAAATAAAAACTTGAACTGTCATTCTCAATCGAAAAAGAAATTGAGTATCAACTCTAAAAAATAAACATTAAATATAATTTTATTTGAGCTTTTCATTCTCAATCGGAAGAAAAGTTGAATATGAACTCTAAAAATAAGCATTAAATATAATTTTATATAATATAATATAAAAATTAAATAAATTTGGAGATAAAAATAAATTTCAAAAGATATGGTTTTAACCGAATTAATGAATATTATTAGAGATCAAGTGTATATAGAAATATTTTACTATGCTTTAAATAAATATATTAGCAATAACTAGTTTTCTAAAATTACAAAAGTAATACACTTGGCGTTTGTAGTTTTTGTAAAAAATAAAAAAATAATATACTAATTTAATTTTCTTTTTACTTTCTCATTTTTATCCTTAATGATTCCATATTCCTAAAGCATAAACTCTGTACAACCATTAATAACAACCCCATTAATTTTATTGCCATTTTTTACCCTAGAAAGGCACTGAAGAACATCTAAAGGTTGAATCACTGAAAATTTTTGTTATCTTTTTGCTATTTTCCCTATTGTTACTACTTTTGTGTGTTTTAATAAATGACAATTCTGGTTTGTGCAATGGTGACAAACGTGTGACTTAATGCATGATTACTTCATAAATAATTGCATTAGTAGTGTGATTACAAAAGAAATAATAAAAAAAGATAACGGTCTCACTACTAACTTATGATTTTAAAACAACAGCTTTTAAGTACTACTTAATAAAACATAAACAAATTTTTTTTTTTTTGAGAAAAGTGGATAAACCACTGATTTATTGAAAGAGAAAGATACAGAACAGGAAAGACTCAAAGACGAAGTACAACCGAACAAGAAGGAAAAAACTAAGAACTCACCAGAGGTGAGGGACACAACAAACAGGTAAAAAAAGGAAAAAAAAAGACAAACAAAGGAAAGACAGATAGAGCAAGGTCTGCGAAGACAACCGTCTGGAGTCAGAGGTCAAACCAAGTAGAAAAAAGAGAACAACTACTCCTGATCAGTGTAGAGCCCTGCGTCTCCGGAAGAATTTGCCAGACGGGTGTTCAAGAAGTTGAGGGAACGCTTGATTTTCTGAGAAGCTTCAGTGTTCGCGAGCGGATGGGGCTCAAGAGTTGCAACAAGCCAGGAGAGAAGTAAGTTAGCAGTCTTATAAATAATAGAATGAATAGAAGAGCAGTTTAAGTTAAAAATTCTATTATTCTGTTCCAGCCATAAATTCCAGAAAATTGCTCGTGAACTGAGATCACAAAGGTTACGGAGACTAGAATTTAAAGAAGGTAACCAGTTTGTCCAGATATTCGAAACAGAGGACGGGATAATTAGTTCAGAGCTGAAGAACTGTTTAAAGAAGGACCAGATTCTAGCAGAGAAATCGCAGTTAAGAAAAAAGTGATCGACTGATTCTGAGTTTTTATGACAGAGAACACAAGTGTCTGTAGCATTCAAGTTACACCTTTTTTTAATATATGTGAATATACTAATGTCTGAAGAACCTTTTTTATGATTGATTTTGAGTTTTTACATAAACAATTTTTGTAAATAAAAAAACTAAAAATACAAAACACTCAATAAAACAGAAATATATATATATATATATATATATATATATATATATATATATATATATTTGAATAAAGTATATAAATCACTAATTTATTAAATAAAAACGAACATATATATATTTAAAAGATAAAGAATCCAAATAAACTTACTACATTAAAATATAAAAAAATAAAAATAAAAATGTGATATTACTAATGTCAAAAATATAACTATATCATATTATTTCACAATAAAGATTTTAATCACTTAAATAAATATCTCCTTAATTCTCTCCTTTTAATTTTCAGTTAACATTAATTAATTAAATTAGTTTTAGATTTTATGTTTATATTTTAAGATGAGATGGAAAATATTTGTCCCAACCACATTAGTAGTTGCTCCCAAACGAGTAAATAATAAAAATAAAATATAATGAGAATCCTCATATTAATAATTGTAAGAAACAAAACACTGAACCACAAATATAATTTTAAAAATAATCATTTAGAGATCATCCATCCATCCATGGCATTGCTAAATCAGAATTGAAGATGTGCAGAAATGTAGTTTTTTTTTTTTTTTTTTTTTTTTAAATATGGTTATGGTCCTTATGGATTTCTAGTGTAGTTTCGTTGGAGTAATTTAAAAAGATATGCCAGGGGAAAGCCAATTATTCTATCTCCTTCTTAAATAATAGGTCGAGGATTTTATCAGTTAGTTTTTCATGTTTAAAAAAAAAAAAATCACCGACAGTCTTAACGAAAGATTGCATATGATAACACGAAACAAGGTACCTGATCCTCCCTATTCATTTTCAAATATAAAAGCCCACACAAGGTTCGTATGCTGGTGTTTTAGATGAGGATGTGAAAACTTGTTGCATATCAACAAGAAAATAAGAAAACCAGATAAGGAAAAATTAGAAAATCATTTATGTTGCTTTGCGCTAATAATTAAAAGCATTTATTTATGAAAAATGATATTTATGCCAAATTGGTAGTCCAAATGACATGGATGCTAAGTTGGCAATATGTCAGCATCCATGTCATTCTTTCCCTATGTTTTTTTTTAAATAAAATGGATAAACTACAAATTTATTAAAATGAAAACAAAGAGTACAGGACAAACTCGTACATAAAGACCACAAAATAAGAAAGCAAACAAACTAAGACCTCACCAGGGGTGAGGGAAACATCAGGAAAGAAAACGATAAAGTAGAAACAAATAGGGAAGAAGCTGGGCAAGCTAAGTCTACCTACTGGAGACACAAGCTTGCTTAGTCAAAAATAGAAGGGATTACTCCTGATATGAGGAACGCATAGTGTTGCTGGAATTTTCTGTTAGTCTTGCACTCATGAAGCTGAGGGAGCGCTTGATTTCTTTGGGCGGATTCAATGTTAAAATGGTGATGCGCTTTTGAATCTGCAGAAAGCCAAGAAAAAAACATATTAGCGGTCTTACATAAAACAGAGTGATAAGTTAAAAATTCGGAGTTAAAAATGCGATTGTTCCGTTCAAGCCATTAATTCCAAAGTATTGCTTGAGATGTGAGGTCCCAGACGTTTCGAAGAGTGGTATTTAGGGATGGAATCCAAGATGTCGAGATGGTGGAAACTGTGAAAGGGGAGAAGTTTGGGGGGAAAATCTGCGAAAAGATGGGGACCAGAGTCTCTCTGAGAATTCACAGCTAAGGAAGAGGTGATCCACCGTTTCAAAACTCTTATTGCAGTCTTTTTTGAAGAGATTATCAAGAGTTTGAATTTTATTTTCCCCAGCCAACAGAATGAAATGATTTTGCTTGGGGATTTGGTTTTCCAGAACCTGGTATGCAACTGACTACGGAGTCCCCCATCAACCGAGAAAATTCTATTTTTTTCTAGTGGCTAGGAATAGAAATCCTCCTGGTTATTAGAGCAGACCAGAAGTGCATTCAAGGTTATGGAAATGTCATCAAGTGTAGATGATCGGAAGAGATTTCTAGGAAAATTGAGTGCTTGTGTGAATTGTCTTAGAGAAATCTTAGGAAAAGTGCAGTCCGAGAATAAAGATGACCAGATATCTTTGGGGGATTGTCCTTCATGCCATTTGTCAAACCAAAAGGAGGTATTGGCACCATTGTTAATAGATTTTGAGATACATGCTCGAAATGACGGTAAAATGGAGTGAATGCCAACCCCAAAAAAAGAATTTATTTCTCGGAGGATGTTGAAATAAGGCCCCTGGTGGCTTCCTAATAGAGTAGTTGGCAATTAGTATGTTGTTCCAACAACTATTGGAGTTCGAGGCGATCTTCCACCACCATTTTTTGAGTAAGGCTTTGTTAAATTCCTGAAGATTGAGGATCCCCCAACCACCCAGGTTGCGGGGTCGACAGATTCTTTTCCAGGCAATCAGTCTGACTCCATTGGAACCAAGATCAGGGCCTTTCCATAGAAAATCTCTTCTAATCTTGTCAATTTCATGTATAACCCATGCAGGTAGTTTAAACACCGACATCCAGTAAACTACAAGGATAAGGTTGATCTTTCATCCCTTGATCTCCCTTTCATTAACCCTGATGAGATAAAACAAGCTGTTTTTGGTTTAAATGCTGACAAGGCCCTAGGACGAAATGGATTCTCAATATTCTTCTTCCAGAAACACTGGAGTCTCATTCAGGATAATATCATAAAACTTTGTGCTGATTTTTATGATGGTTCGATCATTCTAGAGCACATTAACTGGGTTCATATTGCACTTATTGCCAAAACTAATGCTCCTACTGAAGTTACTGACTACAAACTCATCAACTTAATAAACTCCACTTGCAAAATTATCTCTAAGATTCTTGCATCTAAACTAAGTCAAGTGATTAATAGTTTGGTGGATGAATCCTAATCTGGATTAATTAAAGGCACATGTATTACTGATAATATTGTTGCGGCCTAAGAAGTAATTTTTAATCTTAAAAAAAAAAGAAGTGTTTAGGCTTTGATTTCAAAGTAGATTTCACTAAAGCCTTTGATTCCTTAGACTGGGACTTCCTCCTTGAGATTCTTGCTGTAAGAGGATTTGACCCCCGTTGGTTATCCTGGGTTCATACTATTTTACGAACTGCAAAAGCTTAGATACTCATCAATGATCGACTCAGGGTTATATTCGATGTAAAAGAGGATTAAGACAAGGTAATCCTTTATCCCCTCTCCTCTTTGCACTCACTGCTGATACTTTTAGTGCAATGTTTCATCATGCTATCAGATCCAAAGTCCTGATTGGAGTTCAACTTGACTGTTCGAATAGCATCTGTTATCTACAATATGCAGATGATCTTATCATCTTCTCAGAGGGAAGCCGTGATGATCTTAAAATAATCAAACTAATTCTTTATCTTTTTTGAATGAGCTTCTGGTCTCTCCATCAATTTCTCAAAAAGTTGCCTTTATTCTACTAAATACGGCTACCAACCTCACATCTCTTTTGCAACGATTCTTAACTGCAACAGAGACTGTTTTCCAATCACATACCTGGGAGTACCTTTAACTGGAAGACGCCCAAGGTGTCAAGATTGGACAAAGCTCATTGTTATGATCCAATCTAGACTCACACCCTAGAAAGCTATATACTTATCCCTATTGGGCCGTCTTACACTTATCAATTCAATCTTATCCTATGTTTTTTTTTATAAAAAAATTAATTTCTCTTTATAATCTAATTTTAGTGTAAATGATAAACTGAAAACATTTTCCTTAAAATCGCAAATTTGTTTGAGGTTTACTATTTGGGACTTAAGGCTTATGATTAATTTAGGGTTTAGGTTTTTTGAATTTTGGGTATAAGATTTTTAATATTTTGGTTTAAGATTTAAGGTTATTAGAGTTTAGAGTTTTGTCTAATTCTTTAAAATTTAAAAATTATAAAACATTTATATTATATGCCATAGATGGGGCGTTATTTAGATTATCAATTCGGCTCAAATAACATTAATTTTTATATAGCACTACAAATCTAGAAATGCAAAAAAAAAAAAAAAAAATAATAATAATAATAAATCTTTAATAACCATAATGATCCAAACTATCCATAAGTTCATCTGCACTTCTTAAGATTAATACACAATTGGTTGTCATATGCATGCTTGCCTCAAGTGCAATGAGTACTCTTGCTCTTAGGAACTTTATCAATGTGTCATTGAAATACACCACCTCAAATTTGCCAATAATGTTCAGTACATGATTCATCCATCTCATGAATGTGGTAGGGGTGTCTGACAGTTTGAACAGAATTGCTAGCTATTCATGCAACCTTCTTTCGTCTTAAAAGTTGTTTTTGATTTATCCATGCAATTTGTCCAAGATATCATCTGCCTTGAGATTGAGAGAATTTGTACCCTACTTTATTGTAATTCTCTGCTGTCTATACACATCCTCTAGCTCCCATTTTTTTAGAGTTCAGGGGTTTATGTTTTCTTATTTAAGTCAATTTCAGTAGGACATTTTGTAATAAGACAGGTTTAGAAGCTAACCCCCGTGACGAGATCATCTCTTGGGGTATTAATTCTTTAAATTCTTGGAGTAATAAAGCATGAATATGCCTGGACCCTTTAATTTCAATTTCAAACTTTTTTTTTTCCTTTAAAAAAGTGGATAAATCACATTTATTAAGAAAAAAGAACAAAAAAGTCTAGAGGAATTGGAAACTGACAAAGTACAAAGGAGATACAGTAAGATAAGAAATACAAATCAAATAGAGATTCAAAACTAAAACAACAGGGATAAATAGGTCCATAGGAGTCCAGAGACCCTAAATTGCAAGCAAAGCAAAGGGGTTTGCTCCCTATTCTCTCCCTACTCTGCTAGCGCCTCATCACTTGATCCTCTATGCTAACTGAGAAATACCAGACTGCGTTTGCTCGCAACATATTTTCACACTTTTAAGCTTGTGTTTGTCCTCATTATATTTTCACAACTCTAATCATAAATAAACAGCATGTTATTCATGTTTGGGACTTGGGGGTCAACGTCATCTCCCTTTGCCCTTCAGATTCAAAAATTTTATTTTGTTTCCTCGGCAAAATATTGCTAAAATAAGATCTTATAATCTAAAGGTAGAAATTCTCTTTTTAATAAATGTTCATTCTCCCTCTTTCAGACAACACATTACAAGTTAGACTCACTTCGGTAATAAAAAGATATTCTAGTAATCTTTGTAATCTTGCTCAAGAGAATTTCTCTATACTCAGGCTTCTATTGAAATATGAGATATTTATATTTAACCAATAATCCTAGCATCCCTATCGTTGATGACGATAAAGCCGATTTGGTTTAAATAATTAAGACGTCTTCTTCTTCGTCATTATTATAGACATATTATGTATGGAAAAAAGGACATGAACATGGTCACCGCCTCTTATGTATCAATTCCTAAAGCATGCTTATGTTCTTCTACTTCACAAATTTTTTTTGATTGGTTAGTTCAAATTTTATTTCTATTTATGCCCGCCATGGTTATCGGGATATAATGGCTTCATTAGTACTAGTTTATCTTATTTAGTGTTATTATTTGTTTGTTTAATGTGAAACCATAAAGGTAAGATTTGATCTTAATTATTTAGATCCAGCAACTAATTTATATAAATAACTCTAGAATGGACATTTTGTTGATTTTTTCCTCAACAAATAAGAATTTTGTTTGTGAGATAAGGACATGACCAAATCTGATTTAAAAGCATAATATTATTTTTTTTAAAAAATAGGAAATTAAAATTTTATCTTATCATTTAATTGGAATAGACAGGGTTATGTTAAAAATTTATCTGCCATTCCGGAAATATATAGTTGATTAGATTATTTTTATTTTAATTATTATCAAATTTATAATAATTGATTATTTTAAGAAGTTTGATGATTTAATGAGTTGGTTGTAAAAAAATCACCGCAGGGAATTTGATAATGTGTGGAGTTTGAAATTAAATGAGTCTAGAGCCTATTGTTGTTTTCAGAAACTTTTTAAAAATAATAATAATAAAAAAAACTTGTTTGGAAAGGTGTTTATAAATAAATAAAAAAAATTATGTTTTCAAACTTTTTTTTAAAAACAATACAAAATTAAAGTGAGACTTATCTATTTACAAAGTTTTCAAAACAATCTAAGTGAGACTAATCTATAGGGAACAAGTGTCCGGCTTGTTTCTTCCTGTTCCCATTTCGGCGCTTTGAGCATACTTCCGCTACACCTCCAACAGCTTTTTTTTTTTTCTACAACGTCATCATTTTTTTAGAGTTTTTTTTTCTCTTCTTTTCTACAATAAAAATAGTTAAATCTAATTTGGTAGATTAACTGTTTTGTAATCTTTTGGTAGTTAATTTGGTAGAATAACTGTTTTACAATAATCATTTTTAAATCTTTTATTTCCCATAAGAGAATTCTTTGTGGTTCAAAAATATGTTAAATCCTAAGTAGATATCATCGTGGAATAAATTACAAAAAGATATATGAACAATGGAGCGTTTTGTCCTAAATTTAGGATTTTTTGTTTTTAAAAACTTTTTCCAAGCGATTTTTTTTTTTAGATCTGTTTTTAAAACACTTTCATTCAAACAAGGTTTTTTTTATTTGTAAAACTTGTTCTTAAAAACAATTTTACAAAACTGTTCTAAAAACAAACAAAAAAAAAAAAAAACAAAATCAAACAGGCCAAATTTCTTTACTTTTCTTTTTATTTTCGAGGAAAGCAACAAATATGATGATATAAGGAGTTTGAAAATCATGTAAATCTTTTCATCAAACAAAGATAAAATTAGAAGAGTAAAATAAAATAAAATCTTTTATTATGTTTCTAAAATAAATGTTTATGCATTTATAATTTTTTTTTAAGTTGAAGCCCGGCTTAAATCCGTCTCCCTGATCCGAACAAATGAGCTCAAATTCTCGACCTTTGATATATATCAATATCCTTCTTGAGAAACCTTTATGAGAGGAAAACATTAGGATCTTCCCATGTTGTTAAGGTTCTCGGCAATGCAACAGTGAAAAACCAGCAGAAGTTATTGTAGTAATGCTACTGTCACAACACTGTTGAGATGTTATTGTTCATGTGCGGTATGTCTGTGGGCGCACATGCATGCACTTTTCCCGCACACCCTTCTGCCGATCCTCTACAGCCCACACAGACTCTTGCTAACATGGAAGCACTGTAGCAAATTTACTGTTTATGTACGGGCTTGAAATACCAGCACAGCTCTCTGCTGAGTCTGTGTGGCAGCACACTGTCTGCACACCCTTCTGCAAAGCTTGTGTGGCCTTTGTGCGGTCTATACAACACCCATATGGCTTCCTAGCTATATTGTGCGGGCTCTATGCGACCTGTGTGTGGGTTAGAACCCTAATTTTGGCTTGCACGACTCTTCAAACCTTCAAACAACATCAACACACTACTAAAACTCCCATGAGTGTTAGAATGGGATACAAATCATTATGACAAGCTAACAATAAGATTTTAGTGTGGAAAACCCCTTCAAATCGAGGGAAAAAAATCACGGGACTCTTTAGAGTCTCTTAAACCTTTCACTACAGCAACAATTGGATACAAGACAATTCTCTCTAGATACAACTAGAGGTTAACAATAAGAAGGCATAACAAGTCAAGAGCTTACTCTCAACAATTCATACATCATCACTTAAAGATAGATAACAATAATGAGAGACATCAAGAAGAGTTCAAAAAAAGATCTAACCCGGGAGATTAGGAGAGCAATTGGTAAGGATTAACTATCCAAAGTGTGGGCCAAATCCGGCACCAATTTGTCATCCGATTTTTTTTTGCCGAACTCAACCCTAACCCCCTTCTTCTTGGTGTTCTTGACTTTTTTCTTTCTCTAACCCTTACCCTATGATTCATCCTCTCTCTCTCACTTGGTTTTAATCCTAATAACCAAATTACCATTTTGCCCTCAAGTGGCTTCCATTGTTGATATAGTTTTTATCTTTTTTCATTTGGGTGTTGGTCCAAAACCCAACTTATTCTTCTAGCCCTCAATGGGGCTGAAACCCATAGCAACCTAATCCCACTGATTTAATCTTATCATTCTAAGTACGTGATTGCTGCAACCCTACAATGGGGTATCCTTGACCAGATCTGGAGTATAGGACTAGTGTTGCCCTCATTTTTGTTTTTAACCTAGCGGAAAGGTTTGGATAGCCTTCATCGGGAACAGTACAACAATACTTGAGGTAGATGACCTTCATTTCAATCCATATGGTTTTTGGTTTTTAATTAGGATTTGAGGATTTAGTGTTCTGCATATCAATTCTTTTAAATTGGGTTGTAGTTTGTTCTTATTATTTTTTTTGTCTACTATAAGTTGTTACGTTCATGTTGTGTTTGATATCATAAAAGAATGGTAGGGAAGCATTGACCAAGTTGTGCAGATGACTTTCCAATAATCATTAGTTAAAGATAATTGTATCTTGTTACTTTCCTTGTGCAACAGTGAAATCGCAATAGATAACCCCTTAAGTGACTAACTATCTGAGTTGATTTGTAAATTTTTATGGTTTTGTCTACATCAGTGCATCAGGATTCTGTTCATATTTGATTAGGTTTGTGATTGATTTATTGATTTTGTTCTTTAATTGCATCATCTAGCATTAGTTAAAATAATAATAACTAATAATGAAAAAATAGTCCCTCTGAAGTTTGGTTATTCACAAAAAAAAAAAAAAAAAAAAAAACGCTTCTAAGTTTGAGTATTCACATAATGTCTCTCATTTTTCTAATAGCGTAACAATTGGTGAGAGGCGCTTACTTTAAGTGAGACAAAGGCTTAGGTCTCAGGTTCAACTCCAAGGGAGTGTGAATCTCAGAATAAGAGACACAATCCTGGCTTGTGACGAGTTTTGTTCTGAGTCTCACTGAGGTGGGTTAGTCTCTCGCAGAATTAAAAATAATGAAATGCATCATGAGGTCCAATGATTGACATTCAATGGGTTGATGAAAATCTTTTGTGTTTTCTCTTCAAATTCACTATGAGATTCCATGCTTGACACTAATCGAGGTGGATAGAATTGATAAAGCCTACTATATATGAAGTCTATCGCTTGACACTCAGAAAGGCGAATGGAATTTGATGAAACCTACTGTGAGGTCCAATGCTTGACACTAACGGGTGTGATGAAAATATTTGAAATTTTCTCCTTAAACTCATTGTGAAGTCCACTTCTTGATAGTGATAAGCCGATGAAAATTTTTGAAGTTTCTCCTCAAACCCATTGTGAGTTCCAATGTTTGACATTTACAGTGGTGATGAAAATTTTTAAATTTTCTCTTTGAACCCATTGTGAGGCTCAATACTTGACACTCACAAGGGTGATGAAAACATGTGCAGAATTCTTTAAAGTCTACTGTGAGATCTAATACCCCTTGAAACTCATAGAGATGGAGTGGAACATACCTTAATTTGAAGGTTCAATTAAAAGAGATTAAGTTCATGATTACAACTTGAGATCCACTGTAAAAATAAGTAAGTTAAAGCAGTCAAGTAATTAGTGGCCTAATCATGTTGGAGGTTTCAACCTGATGATATGAAGGTCAAGCTAAAAAAATATGGGAGAGTCAAGACTTAAACATTTCTAATGAATGACAAATGTAAATATTAAGTCTCAAGACACGAAAAAATTAAAGATTTGAGGAGTTTCATAAGTCAGAGACCATAAAAGTTCACAAGCAAGAAATACCTAAGTCTTTATTAATAAAAAAATAAAAAATAATATACTATGTGACTCATGAATGTAGGATGACTATAACTTGAGATCAAGTGATTTGTTAAGATGTAAACATTTATGCCAATGTTGGTGGCTTTTGTGCAACGTCGAAAGGGTCCTGATGTAGTGGGATCGTTCGGATTGTTAACTACGTCTACGTTACTTACTAGCTAGCCTAACAGTAAATTTGCTCTTTTTTTTTTTTTTTTCTGAGATCATTCATTCCGCTAAACAAGCTGACCCAGCCTGTAGGAAGGGAGAGAAGAATTGAAGAAAACCACAACCACTATAATTAAGGAAGACATTCAAGCGTATTTCTTGGGTAAAAAAACCAAGAGGAACTAAAATCTTATAGTCCTTGCTCATAATGCTAAATAAGCCATGTTGGTGCGAAGATTAGAAAATAAGGATTAATTATGAAAGTAAAATTTCTAGTCTAAGCACCTTCAACCAAGTTTATATATTTATGTACTTTTTTTAAAAACAATTAAAAAAATTAATGTTATTTCATCTTTGTATCTCTCTTATTCACACATATTCTAATGTTATAGACTTATCTTTAATGAAAAATATGAAAATAATTATAATTTAGTTTATGATCCATTATGTTTCATCCATTGAGTTCATAAAAAAACTTGTGTGAATAAATAATTTATACACTTACAGGGGTTAGGTATCTGTTTTGGACTTTTTTTTTCTTCCCGTTAATGGACATGTTTGAAAAAGGGAGCATGAGACCAATTAGATTCAATGTTTAATAGTCAAGTAATAGCTATTAAAAGAAGTAGATTATAGATTATAATGGTCATACTAATTTGCCATTTTTCCCCTAAAAAAGACCCACCCATGGGTGTTGTTGGTAAGGGTAAAGATATTAGCAAATTTGACTCAAAAATACATCAAAAATATTATTTTAATAAAAATTAGAAAGTCAAAATCTTATCTTATCATTTTATAAAAATAGTTAGAATTATATTAGAAAGTTTATCTTATCTTACTGTTAAAAAATATAAAAAATATTTTTTTATTAAATTTATGATAATTAATTATTTAAAGAAGTTAGATAATTTGATAAATAGATGTAAAGAGGAAAATTCACATGGAATTTGATGATTTGAGTTTGAAAATACTAAAAGATTCATAGCCCAGTGGTATTAGCTCAAAAATCTAGTGTGAGATATTTAAAACGTCTTGAATTCAAATCTCATTGAATCCATGATAAAGCTGATCTTTGGCTGTGGGTGGTTGTAAGTGCGGGATTGTTATTCAAATTTTATATTACCTAGTGAAAAGGCACGGGTTAAATGATCAATTCATCCACGCTAAAAAAAATATAATAATAATAATAATAGGAGTTTGGAAACTTTGTATTAAAATTGTTTAAGTTAAAATCTCATAGTATATTTCTAAAACTACATTTATTGAGAATGACTTCATTTTCTTAAACCGACATATTTGAAAATGACATTTATTTAGTAATTAACTTTTCCCATAGAACGGCTCCCAGTGGGAAATACAGCAAGCAGCAAGCAATAACTTCTACTAGACATCTGATCTCCTAATAACCAAGGGGGCATGATGTTCAAAGGCATGCAAGCACCATCAACCCTTCAATACTGGAGAGTGGATTGAGTTATTAACTCCTTATTGTCATAATTACCAACAAGCTTAAGCTTAAAAAAAAAAGAAAGAAAAGAAAAGTAATACTTAATTATGCAGCAAGAGGAACAGCACGAAGTGGAACGGCCATGGCGACGGGGATCCCCGGTATTTCTCTCATATCAATATCCTCAGGTCCCATGCCATCAGGAGGCTGCCAATCAAACCCACGCAACAGCGAAGCAATAATAAGCGGCACCAACCGGACAGCCAGTTGAAGCCCTGGGCAGATCCGGCGCCCTGATCCGAACGGCATGAGCTTAAATTCTCGACCTCTGATATCAATATCCTTCTTTAGAAACCTCTCTGGAAAGAAAACCTCTGGATCTTCCCACAGTCTCTTGTCTCTACTGATGACCCAGTTGTTAATCACCACGTGCGTCCCCTCCGGCACAACGTAATGGTCCCCAACGTCCACTGTCCTCTCTGCTCTGCGAGGCAACAAGAACGCCGCCGTTGGATGTAATCTGAAGCTCTCCTTCATCACTGCTTGCAAGTAGTGAAGCTTCTCAATGTCTGACTCCTCGACCTCTTTCCCTGGCTCAATCACGCTGTCTATCTCCTCTTTAACCTTCGCCATCATCACCGGGTTCCGGAGTAACTCTGCCATCGTCCACTCCACTGTGTTCGCGCTCGTCTCTGTTCCTGCCATGATTAAGTCCTGCAACCATAAAAGAAACAAATTAAAAAATATATATATATAATCAAACTCGTGAGATTCACCTTGATAAAGTTTGATGTCCTGATGCATCTAGGGACCCGTCTCAGTAAAAATGGGGCCTTGAGTAAAATTATATATATTTTTAATTATTTTTATTAAATACAAAAGATTATAGGTCACTTCATGGATAATCAAATAAAATTAATGTAATTTAATATTATTATAAATCAATTGAATAAAATAAATCTTATATTTAAAAATAATAAAAAAAATTTACCCATACAATTATGGGTATGAAATAATAAGGAATGATATAATTTTAAATATAGTTTTTAAAAAAATCATTAAATGTGGTGGCTAAAAAAATTACAAGGTCTCCGTGAAGATGAGATTATCATAAATTAATTAAATAAAATAAAATTTATATTTTAGAAAGCAACCATCAAAATGACATAGTTTTGTGGATAAATCAATAATAAATATAAATTTAAAAATTTTAAAAATTTTAAATTGTGTGCTAAAAATCATGAGCCCTTCGACACATGTCGCCTATGCCCAGTGCGGCCGTGGATTGACTCACCGTAAAGAAAACATTTCTGATGAATCTATCATGCATGCATTCCATTTTATCACCATGAGTCAGTCGATCTAGCAAATCATCATGCGGGGTTGCATCTTCTCCTCGCAACCGCCGGTCTACGTGTTCATCAAAGATATCATGCAACTTTTTCATTGACTTAGTGACACGTCGCCGTACGCCAAGTGGGTCCAAAACTTTGAGCCAGGGGAAGAAGTCGGCGAGGTTGGGTTCCGAGATCCCCCTCATGATGGTCTGCACAGATTGTAGAACTTCCACCGATGACTCCGATCGGAGGTCCAATAAGTCAACAGAGAACATAGCTCTCGATAGTACATTCAGGATTGTAACTGACCGAGTTCGCCAATGTTCAAGATCTTCCTAGAAAGGCAACACTCCGAAACATAAGAAATCAACTGACGAACCTTCTGTTCTCGGACCACTTTAGTGGATTCAAGTCTCTTTGTTGAGAAAAGTTCAGTGTTGTAAATCATGCGCAGGTTCCTCCACTCCGGATTCGGTGGTAGCCACGCCACGGACACATCGCTATGCCTTACTGCGCGGATAGCGTCAGGGATAGCGCGGTAGGAGAAGGCTTGGTCGTGCTTTTGGAGAACCTCGCGTGCCATGTCAGGTGACGAGATGACTACGGTGGTTGTTTGGCCGAACCGGAGTGTCATGATGGGCCCGTACTTCTCTGCGAGACGGGCTAGGCAGCGGTGCGGAATGCCATCAAAAACTTGGTGAAGGTTTCCGATGATGGGCAGTGGCCTTGGGCCTGGTGGGAGCGTCCGGCCCTTGTGAAGACGTCTCCCTGTAGCTATTGTTCTTATTATGAGGATGCTAACGAGCGCGAGGACCAAAGGTGCCCATGAGATGGCTTCCATGGCTATATTAATAATTGGAGCTTGGACGTGAAGCGTTGTGGGAGCTCTTAGAGCCTGTCTCTATTAATTTATAGGCGTGGAGTGGATTGGAACTTTTATTACTGTTCGTCCAGCGTGGCCATGGATATACGTCACAAGCTTGACAATCAATGCCCCTCTTTGATAATTCTTTAGGCACTGATATTTGCTAGTCAGGTCGTGATGCAGGAACATTCTGTGCCACAAAAACACGTGGAATATCTAGATAACTAACCATAATTTCTTACTTTTTGTGCTTTCCTGTAATTATTGTTTATAATTAAAATTGATTACATGTTTTTATTTTAGATATCTGCTACTCTCATGAACCCAAAAAATATAAATAAAAAAAATTCAGAACGGGATGATTTAACACTAACCATCCAGAAGAGCCTTGATTTCAATGAACTCAAAAAATATAAATTAAAAAAAAAAAAATCTAACGGAGAATTTCACAATAACTACCCAGAAGAGTCTTGACTTCCTTCATCTATCCTTTGCGGCTCCTAATGAACCTACCCCGAACAATAATCTAGGCTAGCGCTCATAACGTTCTATTCTTTCCTTAGATCTTCTTGCTTATACAACATTATCATGGCAATTGTCACCTAAGCAGTATGCTTTTCCTCAGTTTACTAGTTGTTAGGTCTTTTGTTGTACCACATTCCCCATTCTTAGTGGATTATAGGGTGCATTTGATCTGAGAAAAAAAGGGAGACCACAACATAATTTTGTTTATATTTTATTTGATTAATAAATAAGGTGGGAGTAAAAAAAAAGTGATGAACCACAATACAACTTTTTTTTTTTATTTTTTATCTCTCAATAATTATAATACAAAAAGTAAAGTGAGTTAAAAATAGTATTAATCTTTTAAGTAAAATAAAAAATAAGGTGGGAGTAAAAAAAAAAAAGTGATGAACCACAATAAAACTTTTTTTTTTTTTTTTTTTTTTTTATCTCTCAATAATTATAATATTACTCTTTTAAGTAAAATAAAAAATTATAGTGATGTCTTAGTCATTGTCCACCTCTATTAACCATCAATGAGCGGTTGTTATTAGTTAATTAATTATTGGTTACTGCTACCATCCCACCACCATCACTAACCTATCAATGGCCACCATTAACTGTTGCTGGCCAACCATTAGTGTTATTTGATTACCATTATATTTAGCCATCAACCACTGTCGCTAGCTATCACAGAAATAATTAAAATGTATCATGGTAATTTTATCTTTTTTTCTTTTATCCCGTCGTTGTATAACTGAGAAGGCAAATAACACAAAATATTTTGTATTGTTTATTGAACATTAAACATGGAACAACACAACCGATCTTTTTTAAATATTAATAATTTTTAATTTATTTACTGAAATGCTACGGACATGCACAGTTTATGGGCTTTTTAATATTAAAATATTATTTTTTAAAGTCAGCCTCACTAGATTTTTAAATAAAAAAACAGTTTTACATTGAAACCCTTTTAATTTCATAATTTATCTTATAACTTGTTTTTTCCCACTTCTACTCTCCTATTTTTATTTTTACTAATTTTTCATACTATTAATAATTTAAATAATTTAAATATTTTTTTATAACAACAAAATATTAAACATCCAAAAATTTTAACGATCAAAATTTAAACATGTAAAAATTACTCCGGCACCATGAATATGGTATTGGCATTGTAAGATCAAGACATAGACGTGGACTTTTATAAGGGTTCTAATATATTTCATTTGACATTGGCTGAAACTCTTTAGGGTATAGATTAAAAATTGTCTCAAGCCAATAAACATTATCTATATATGCTTGCTAATGTAGATGAATATATTCGAATGCTGCAAGAACATGGTGACAAGAAAATAAAACTCTTTCAGTAAAAATAGACGAGTGGAAGTGGGAAATATGATAAAATTATAAGGGTTTAAATGTAAAACTGTTTTTGTTTGAATATAACACTGTATTTAAAAAATTAATGGGCCGTGATTAAAAAAAATATTAAAAAAATAAAACTGCTCCTATCCGTAAATCATTACAGACTTGTGTATTTTAGTAATTAAATTAAAAAAACATTAATATTTTTAAAAAAAAACCAACACAAGTACTTTACTATATTTTTCTCATTTGTGCTATCTTATGCCACTTGTGTCATACTCATGTGTGAATTAAACAGACCTTTTGTCATACTTAAAAGATAGTAATTGTGAGTTATTTCTTTATTTAGGCCAAAATTTTCAATTAATTAGTCCATTATTTTCTTTCCATAAAAAACAATGAAAAAAAAAGCAACCTTTCAAAAGTTTAACCACTTGCGTATCTCTTCTTAAATGAACTATGTCCCCTTCACCCATTTGGGTTAGGTTTTTTTTTTTTCATTAATTGATAATTTTGGGGAAAAATGCAATAGAATTACATATGTAATAGTCAACTATAGATTCAATTTCATATTAAATAGTTAAAATAAGGATGGAAAAGTCGATGTTTCAAAAGTTTAACCACTTACTTACGTATCTCTTCTTAAATGAGCTTTGTTTGGTTCACATTTTTGGATTAGGTTTTTGTCTTTTCATTAATTGACAGATATTTTAGGGGAAAAAATGTGGTTGAAATCAATGGAATTTCATATTTAATGGTTAGCTATTGCTACAAATTTTTTAATAAATTATGATTTTTTTTATTTTTTTATTTTAAAACTAAAGTTAAGATAATATTGATTGAGTTTAGTGTTTAATAGTCATTTAAAATTAATGGATTTAAAGAAATTGTGGTTTGTTGATTTTTCAAAAAAACTGAAGTTAAGTGCACAACAATCAAGTTTAATGTTTAATAATCAACTAGAATTAAATGAATTTAAAGAAATTATGATTTATTTAATTTTAAAAAAAAAATTGAAGTTAAGATGACAACAATCTAGTTTATGGAATTAACCATAGTTTCCACTTAACCCAACTTAACAAAATTACCCAATTACCCTTAACATCATCCAACCTAAGCCATCTGAGAAAAATTCCCAAACCCAAACTTCTCAACCACTTAGCCGCCATCTTTTGAGGTTCCTTTCTCACGAATCCCTTCAAGCCACGCCATCTCACTTGCTGGCCTTTTCAAATCAGCGTTAGAGAGTCTACGCCGTCCCCGAAGGTTTCATCCTAACCCTAGTGGACCATCTCAACGCCGGAGGTTTCAACCAATGAGTTGGATGTTCTACAATTATGATTTATTTATTTTTTTAAACAATTGAACTTAAGATAATATTGATTGAGTTTAGCGTTTAATAGTCATCTAAAATTAATGAATTGAAAGAAATTGTGGTTTGTTGATTTTTCAAAAAAACTGAAGTTAAGAGCACAATAATCAAGTTTAATATTTAATAGTCAACTAGAATTAAATGAATATAAAGAAATTATGATTTATTTAATTTTTTTAAAAAAATTGAAGTTAAGATGACACCAATCTAGTTCAATTTTTTTTTATGTGAACAATTTACACAATAAACATAGTGTAATCCACACTAAGCATCAATTTATTCCCAAATAACAAAATAGTCAACCTAATGTAACCCACACTTAACATGAATTTGTCCATAAATAACAAAATAGTCCACATAATTCAATCCACACTTAACAATAATTTATTCAAAAATAACAAAGTAGTCCATATAATACAATCCACACTTAATATCAAGTTCTCCACAATGAAAGAAATAGTCCACATAATGCAATCCACCCTTACATAAGATTTCATTCGCTAAAATTGTTTCATTTAACAAAAAATCAAATTCTTACATCTGAATACATTGCGTAACATACACATCATTGTGACGATGTAGTAACCACCACAGTTGCTCTAATAGATAGAAAAATATTTTGAAACAAATTAAATTCATGTACTAATAGCATAAAAGAAAATAAATAGAAGAATATGACAATGAAATAAATTATATGAAATAAATTACTTTGGTGTTCAAATGAAGATAAGAATATCCAAAAAAAAAAAAAAAATGCTAATCTTTCATTTTAGTCTTGTGATTCATGATGATGACCCATTAACTCCAACAACATTGATTTGCGATGTGAGTCCTGGCATCTAATCACACTTTCTAACATTTTTGGGTCTTTGACAAGGAGCACATATGCCCTGGTAAAAAGAGATTGTGGTATTCCTATGTTTATAAACATATCCCATATATCAAAATCTTTAAGTGGATCCCGATTTACAACACATTGTTCTAAAATGTTTGTGGATCATTCTATGCCCGTGTTTGTTTTCTCCAATATTGTCTTGGTTGATTGAACGAAAGCATTAGCTACCGACTCAAGAGCTATGGACAAGTTAGTATCTTCGTGATTATCACTTCTTCTACCTCTTTTGGCCCAAGACAAACTTAGAGCCTCAAATTGTGATGGTTGATTTAGTGGTGAAGCTTCATCTTCACCTTCATTGTCATGTGAAATCATATTTTCATTCTCACACAAATTCTCCAAAATTGCTTCATTTTGGGAAACCATAAAGTCAATATCATTGATTGGGTCCCCCAAATAAGGGCTACGTGATGTATTTCCCAAATTTTGAAGTCTTCTTCTTCTCATCTCCGATGCATTCTGGGCATCTTGTCTAGTTGCCCTATCTTGCCCATAAAGTTGAACTAATTTTCATAATTCCTAACCGTACTGTTGTTCATCCATTCAATGGCTTTTGGTTTAACCTATACATTTAAATTTGGTCAAAACTTGTCATGTATGTAATCACATATATGTTGTAATAAACAAATAAACTAACCTCAATTAGGTGTTGCCACACCTCCGGCTCGCATTCCACATTTCCATTTTGGGACTCTAAGCAAATCCACTCATTTCATTTTTGAAAATGTCATAGCATCGGGTAAATGGTCTTTTTATATTTTTCATGGGATTTTGCAATTTTTCTTTGTCTATTGGCTTATTAGGAAATTTACCCTTCATCTCATTCACTATATTATCCGATGTATGTGTAGTGAAAGTTCCCCAACTCGGTTCCACATTACTTGTTGATGCAAATATGCATATATCAAAGCATCATCCATCACAACGGTTCATATGTATGTGGTGTTCCCATCATTAGTGCTTGCACTTGTTCTTCTCTTTGGCATTTTTCTAACTACATCAACAAAAAATAAAAATAAAAAATAACAATGATTAATTATGATATTAATATGGTGCACAATGAAATTTTTTACATTAGAAAAAATTAATATAACTCAAAATTACAAGGTAATCAATATTACCTTATTTTAATGACACCGTACTTGAATAATATAATTAAATGACCAGGTGCACTTCATCATTTGTTAATAATTTCAATGAAAAAAGTTATAGCTACTTCCTTGTGTCAAAGTTTTCTTGAATAAATGTGCAGTGTGCTTCAAGTTATATCATCGAGTTAACATTCTGCAAAGGTATAATAATTAAATCATCTTTATTAGTTCCGCTGGTTAGGGTTTGTGAACTTAGAGGAACACTCACTCACTTAAGCACTCAAGAAAAGCAAACACAAACCACACAAGAGATACAAGATGTTGGTAACCCAGTTCGGCGTCCACTCGCCTACATCTGGGGGGCCATGCCTGGAGATCAACAATCCACTAAAAAGGGGTAAAAGATAGAAGAGTACAAAACACACTTGTCACTCTCTCACATATAAAGAATACTACCCTCTCTAGATTGTCCGGTATCTCCCTACTCCCTCTTTCAAGAGTCGTACCCAATCCTAGACCAAGGAAGTATATATAGACGCCTCAATGTCCCAAATATAGCGCATACCCTTTTTAGAATCTCCGCGGCTTCTAACTTTAGAACCTTCCGAAATTAGATGTCGCAACTTATGTTGTAACATATGTTGTAACATGACCCTGACTGTTGGCTTGGTTGAATTCTGGCTTCATTGCTAAGCGACCTCAAGACCCTCCGTCTGAGTCGATGCAGCCCGATCACTTGATCTGAACTTACCAGCAACTAACCTCCCTCTTCAGCTCCTCACCACACAACCCTCTCGCAAGAGGCACACGTCCTATGTGCGTCTTCATGAAACTTGCCAAACTTAGTCTTCACTTCACCCAAGTTTGGTCTTCAAATCTTCTACAAAGATCTTCATTCAATCAGCTGAATCTTGCCAACAATAGGCGCATCTTCAAACATGCATACCCTTAATAGACTTCATATTATCTCTATTAGGGTTATTCAAATCTTGTCTTCAATAGTCTTCAAAATCATACCATTGATAGGTTGTTTCTTCATTTAAGCTTCACCCATATTTAGTGTTCAATCATATTTCTAAATATGGTCTTGATGATATCTTGATATCATCTTGTTGCTTGCTTGATCTTCTTGCCTAAAATAACTTCAACAAGATCTTCATTTAATCTTCATGAGAGTTGCAACTTCTTGTCAAAAATAACTTCTCCAAGATCTCCCATGATATATTCCACCTAGCCAAGTCTTCTTGCCATGTCACCATCTTTGCCATGTCATTATCCATGCCATGTCATCATGCTTGCCATGTCACCTTGACTAGGTGTCAAATTATGCCAATCTTAAAGTGCATTTGCACTAACAATCTTTATTAAATATATCTACCAGTGACATTCTAGGAGTAACTAGCACTTTGATTTTTAGTTAAATTATGCAAAACTTGGATTCTAGCCACTAAGGAATGGGAATGGGAATGATGTAGGAATAATGAGAATGGGAATGGTAGTGGTAATGAAGGAATATGGATGAGAATAATAAGCGGTAATCCTAAATAATAACCATAAATTCAAAATAATAAGTAGTAATCCTAAATAATAACTAGAAATTTAAAATAAGAAGTAGAAATCTCAAATAATAACCAGAAACTCAAATAAATAAGCAATAAATCCATAAGCAGTAATCCCAAATAATAACTAGAAACTCAAAATAATAAGCAAAAATCCCAAATAATAACTGGAAACTTAAATTAATAAGCAAACATTTCAAATAATAACCAGAAACTGTGTTTTAAAAAAACATACATGATTGAGGAATATCATTAGTGCTTGCAGTTTGTTTTAAAAAAAAAATACATGATTCTGTAAATACATATCTCATCTCTATTGAATATCTACTACTGACAAATAAATAATGTTGTTGAAAATCTACTAGTAAATAGTACTTATTTAAAGAACTAATCGAAGATAATATTCTCAAAGAAGCACAAATAAATAAATACAACCAATATAAGAAACTCAAAATTTTGAAATAACGCTATTCCATAGGTTTAGCACTCAAACATAACAGTAACAAATACAAATTTTTTAGCACTCATTTTTTAATACAAATAATACTAATGCAATCACTTTGTATCATTTTCAAATACAATTTTTTTAGCACTCAAATGGAACACTAACAAATACATATTATAATAGGACACTCTAATAAATTATATCATTCAATATAATCTAGTCACATTTGAGGCGCTATTGCATCCCTTATAATGATCTCTCCTTGAATAGTTTCTTTGTTATTCTCTCCACTAGCATGATATTCTTCTTCCGCTTCTTCCCGTAGTTCATTATCAACTTGTGCAAGTAGTGTCTCGTCGGGATTTACTCCTACTAAGTAATTATGCAAAATACAACATGCAAACGTGATTTCTTTATGTGTTTTTAAACCATAATGTAGTTCGGTTGAACTTTCCACTATAGGAAAACGCTTATTAAAAGCATCAAATGTCTGTGTTTATAAAGGCTTTAAATAAAAAAAAGAAAAAAAGAAAAAAAATTCAAATAAAAAAAAATATAAGAGGGCCAAAATAAAAAAATGAAAAAAAATAATAAATAAACAAAAAATGTCACGCCGCAAATTATGGTGTGGAAAAAAAAATAATGATAAATTTAAATTAAAATTTTAAAAAAAACTTTGAGTTAAAAACAGAGAAATAAAAAAAAGAGCGGATAAAAAAGGATTTTGAAATAAAAAAAATTTGAAATTTGAAAAAATAATAAAAAAAATCTCTGAGTTGTTGACGATGTTGTGGAAAAAAGAAAAAAAGAAAAAAAGAAGAAGACGACGGAAAAAAAAGACAGTTTTGAAGAAAAAAAAGTAAGAAGGAAGAAGGAGAAGAAGAGAAAAACAGAAGAAGAAAAGATACAGAGTTTTTGGAAAAAGGAGAAGAAGAGAGAAAAAAAGAAGAAAAAGGAGACGAAGAGAAGAAATAAAAAAAAAAAGAAAAAAAAAGGAGGAACAAGAGGAGAGAGAGTTTGAGGGGAAAACAAGGAAAGAGGATGGACAACAAATTACTCATCGGGTAAAAGAAAAAATTGGAGCTCAATCAGAAGGTAGATTATTAGAATAAAATCTACACCATGCATGCATAGGTTGTGACATTTGAATTCTAAAGGATGAGAATGAGATCAATTCGGAAGTGTTTTTTTTTTCTTATTCTAGCAGACTGAATTTCATTGGAATTCATGATTCATTCGAAAAAAAAAAAAATTTGAAAAATGGATAAGATCGGATATGCCTTATATTACTCGATTCAAAAAGAGAAATTATTGTATATGAGTTATGCCATTCCATGTCTCCATATTTATTTATTAAATTAAATTGTTGTCCATGCACGTAGGTTTATGTTTGATAAACCATAGCCACAATATCCTGCATGACTTGTGTTGTACACACATTTGTTTATTTATTTATTTATTTTATGCATGTCTTTTTGTCCTTATTCTATCAATTCATGCATAGAACCCGGATCCCACTTCATCATGATTTTTTTTTCATGCATTAATTAAAAAAAAAAATGCACGTACATGCTCCATAAGTTAGCATGGATTTCTCTCTCTCTCTCTCTCTCTCTCGCCTTTCTGCAATTGTTAATTATCCAAGCTCCCCAAGCCCTTCAATGAGGTCAGCTAGTACAAAGTCCAGTCTTCTAGTTCTCGTCGTCGTCTTTCCCTTATTGACCTTGCTCTATGATCACAACTCTTGCAACGCATCCTTGATCGACCTGACGAAATCGAAGCAGATCTCATGGAAGCCAAGAGCTTTCGTATACCGCGGTTTCTTCACGGACCAAGAATGCGACCATTTGATATCTCTTGCGAAGTCGGAGCTGAAGCGATCTCAGGTGGCTGATAATTCGTCTTGAAAAAGCACGCTCAGTAAAGTTTCGGACTAGCTCTGAGATGTTCATTGCAAAGGGTGGGTGTTGAGGATAAAATTTCTGCATGGACGTTTCTCCCAAAGGAATAAATTGCAGTGTGGAAAGAGAAATTATAGTGATGAAAGAATGTTGTTTGCTTGGGAACTAGGTGATATCTGGTTGAGTAGTAAAGGATGAAACTTGATAAATCCTCGGAGGAGAACAATGTTGCTGTAGAAGAGGACAAGAGGAATAGCTTGTTGTATGCCTTTGCTGGATATAGAAAAGAGGATCAGGGTCAGATGAGTATCTTATTCTTTTATTGAAAGACATCATAAGGCTGCAGTTCGTAGGCATTTGGTGAGGAGACAAGCTGTGGCCACCCTATATGTTGTCCATGCAATTGTAAAAGTGCAAGCACAGGTTTGTGGCTGGCAAACGAGGCATTCATGTATTATTGGTGAAGTCGCTTCAAAGGTTTTTCCAAGCAAAAACTGGGGGGATTAAAGTTGTGGGGGATTGGAGGAGAACCTTTCAGCAAATTAATGTATCCGGAGGAATGAATGAGGATGGTCCTTCAGCTGCAGGTGCTGGTCCTAAGATTGGAGAGGTTGACTAAATAGTTCTTAGTACTATTTCCTCAAAATCTCTATTATTTATCTCCTCACAGGGTTTTTATTATTACCATAATTTAGAACTCAGGTCATGCCCTTTTCAAAATCAGTTTTTTTTTTTTTTTTGATAAAGTGGATAAACCACAATGCATTAAAAAGGCAAAAGGTACAAAGAACAACAGTAGAGAACAACAGAAACAACAACAAAAAGAAGACTACCACCAGAGGTGGGAACAAAAGAGAGAAAACAGACTAAAAACGAAAAATACAGAACAGAAGGAGAGAGGATCTCCTCCAAAAGACGCCAGAGACGCGGAGGAGTACTAGCCGGAAGGATCGTCAGTCCTGGGCAGGTCCGCGTCCGCAGTGATGTGGGAGCCGGGGAACTGAATGCAATGACGAACCGCCGCAATGGAGTCTTCCAACTTGTGCATCTCCTTAGCTGGAAACACAGGAATCCAAGATAGGAACATATAACAAACTTTCATGAACAACGCATGCGGAGAAATAAGCACAGAATTAAAAATGCAGTTATTTCTAGCAAGCCAAATTTGCCACAACGCAATTCTCGCAACCAAAGAACAAGGGAGGCGGGAGTGCGAGCTAAGCTCCTGAAACCAGTTGCCCCATAGGTCCAAACCCGAGGAGGGGGCGCGTGGAAAGGAGAAGATGAGCGACAGGCGCGTCCAGAGGTCGCAAGCCAGAGGGCAACTGAAAAACAAGTGATCGATCGATTCCAACCCGGAGCAACACAAGTGACACGTTGCCGTGGGGAGCAAATTGCATCCCCTAGCAAAAAGGGTGTCAATCGTGAGAATCTTCCTGTCCCACACCAGCCAGGTGAAAGCGGCGATTTTGCGAGGGAAGAAACCTTTGAAGATCGCCGGAGTTATAGAGCATCTCACCCCCCTGTCAATGAGAAAGTTGTAAAAGGATTTGACAGAAAAAATACCATCAGAAGTCAATTTCAAAATCAGTTTAGGCTATGCATTTTGTTTTGCTACGTTTCCATATTTTACCAATTTTTTTTTTTTTTTGAGAGAACATTGGTGTTTTGTTTTGAAAAAGATATGGAGGAGGATTTTATTGGTGAGGGGTGCTTTTGTAAAAAAAATGAAGGTCTTTTTTACACTCCTGAGGTGAAGGTAATTTATATAAAATTTCTCTAACTCCCCCCCCCCCCCCCCCTTGAAGTCTTGACACTTTTAGCCGTAAAGGAACCCCCCTTGAAGTCTTGACACTTTTGGCCGTAAAGGAAATTTTTTTTATAAAACTCCTCTTAACTCCCCCTTCAAGTCTTGACACTCTTGGGGGTAAAACAAAATTCTTATAAAATTTCTCTAACACCCACCTTAAAGTCTTAACACTCTTGGGGGTAAAAAGAATTTTTTTTTTTAAAAAAATCTTTCTAAAATCCTCTCTTGAACTCATTTTAAGGTCCTTTGACACTTACTGGGGTGAAAATTAAATTTTTTTTAAAATCTCTCTTTACACTCACTTTGAGATCTTTTGGCACTCATTAAGGTGAAAGAAAAAAAAACAAATGAAAATTTCAAATAAAAAATTCTCTCATTGGGGTAAAAAGAAGAGTAAAATGAAAATTTCACAAACAAAAAAAGATCTCTCTTTGACACTCATTGAAGTAAAAAAAAGTGTTAAAAAAATTATCTTAAAACCCATTGTGAGGTCTCTTTCGCAAACATGAATTGGAGAACTCAATTGGTGACTTAGTTAACGGAAATCAAGTTCATAATTACAGCTTGAGATCCATTTTAAAAGCAAATCAAAATTGTCAAGTTAATGACCTAATTATATTGAAGGCCACAACTTGAAGATTTAATGGTCAAGACTTAAAAGCATCGAAGAGTCAAGACCTAAATGTCTCATGTAAATGACAAATGCAGCCCTGAAGTTTTAAGACACAAAGAAGTCAAAGACCTGAGGAGTTTCACAAGTCAGAGAGCTGAAGATTTTACAAGCACAAAGAGCCAAAGTTTTCAGCGATAAAAGAAATAAAGATGACCAAGTAGGCAACTCATAAATGCAGAGTGGTTGCAACTTGAGAGCCATATGATGTGTTAAGAAAAAAATTAAAAAAAAAAAGAAATCGAAGAGGGCCACAGTCACCAAGCTAAAAAGGTCTTCCGACATTCTTTTAGCAAAGGAGTTAAGAGCGTCAGCCAAGTAAAAAAAAATAACTATCTTAATACTTTTGTATTCTCACTCATGATCATGTGTTTATATAGTTTTTTTAATTAATAAAAAAATAATTTATGTTTGTTCAGTCATTTCTCATTCACACGTGTTTTTTAATAGGATGTTCCCATGACATTATCTGTGGTAATTAATATTACTGGCTTGCCCCTAATAGAAGTCATGAACCTACAATCACCTGAAATATGAAAATAAATAGAATTTGAATGATTTTTAATCGGTCAATCCTAATTAAAGGCCATGTAGAAAGAAAGGAGCCCACAGTCCGTTTAAGGGCATAACGCAATAACACATGGCGAAGATTAAATAATTCACGTGGATTTCGTGGTGGATTTCTTGAATATTACTTCAAGTGATATCGCTCTCCTTTATATGGTGTAATAAGTCCACTTCTCAACATGAAACCCTCATTAACAAGGTAATATTTTCCTAAAAATAAAATGAATATTGAGCATATATATAGAATTGAGGACAACATTGTATCATGCTTATAATTACCTTATGGAATTCTTAGAGGATAAGGTCTACTTAATGCATGACGCTAAGACGCTTTGTATTGGATAATTCTTCCTCCCATGATATTTCGGAGCTTCGGCACTAGAAACTTTGACCGGAATATGTGTTCCATTAATAGTACCAACATAATCATGACATTAATACATTTCATATTTTATTATAAATTGTTCACATATTTATAGTGAACTTACAATTTAATAATTATTTGATTATCTTGAAATATGGATAGAATCTATTACTACTGAATATTTCTAAAGGAGTTTGTGAACCATTAGGATGTGTTAAAAATTTGTCCTCAAATTCTATAATAGTAATTTCATTCCAGCATCGCATAAGCCGAACAATTATGGCAATAATAACTTGAATTGTTGCTAAATGATGTAGGCGGTACAATTTCATGATAGGATTATCCAACAAATATAGTACAAGAAGCATTTTACATAATGTGATTTTTTCATCATTCATCTAAGCATAAAAGGTTTATCCATGAATATGTGAATTAAATATATAATAAAAAAAACAAATATTGATTCAGATAAAATAAATATCCTACAATGAATTTATAGCAAATAAATAATTTCCTTCGATCTGAATAAGAGTTCAAATATCCCAAAATTGGTCTTTATTATGTGTGGATGGATAAACTTAAAGCCAACAACATTGATTGGGCTTCTCACCCTCCACTCAAAAAGTTCATATCTATTTCTAATTGCTATAACGCAGACATGTGTGGCACACAACCACTTCTTAATTTCTTATTATGGAAGGATTCATCACAAAATTTCCTGAATAGTTTCATAAATTTTATGAAACAATAACGTTAATTATTTCAAAAATAAAATTGGTTTATGTATAAGTTTAAAACAATAATAAAAAACTAAGTGCTAATATGATCAGTAACAAACTCAACTCTTGATTAAGTACTCATACTAAAGCCACTTAATTATATGAATTCATTTTTTATTCTTAATATTAATTTTTCAGGTGGAAAAACAGAGAGGAACAAACTCAATCTTCATTTTATATACTCAAATTCAACAAGCCACTCTTGATTAAGTACTCGTGGGGTTAAATTTTCAGGTGGAAAAGCAAAGACGAACAAATTCAAAGGAAGTCATGTTTGTATCTAAATGAAGATAAGGAAGAGATTCAAAGCAGCTAAGCATGCATCTAAATATAGAGAGTGCTTGAGGTCATGAACAATATTAAAATAATGAAGAGACTTGATGCCCTAAGTTGAATGAAAAGGGAGTCATGCTACAAAACTCATGGAATTTTAACTAGCAATTCAGCAAATTCATAGAAGCCTACCTTGACCTCGGTAAGGTGAAGGTCCGAGGGAGGTCCGACGAAGTTTGGTACAAGTTGAAAGGTTTGGAAAAATCGCAACTGCAAGGGCACTGGAATGAGGTAAAATTCTCGGGTTATGTATGCATTAGTTAAAACATAGGGCATGCATGTAATTTTTTAAATTGTAAAAAGGCATTTTAGTCCAATGAAAAGGTAAACCCCCCTCCAATTTAGAGGGTTGAGAAGTGGGCCTAAAATGGAAATTCTCAACCCCCCATTTTAACCTCTTAAACCATACCATTGTAAAAACCCTTACTCCAAGCAAGGTTTCATCCAAACAAGCAAAACATAAGACTCTTGACCAATTCAGACCCCATAATATATATATAAGTTCAATATATTATTATGATTTTATTTAAACAACTACATTGTTAACAATATTAACAAATTTTTACAATATAAACCTTATCTTATTTGATTGATTTATGATAATATAAAATTATATTAAATTTATCTTTACATCAAGACTAGTCCTATGATTTTTTATGACCCTATAATTCATGATTTTTCTAAAAAATATATATTAAAAAAATTATATTTATGTATTTACTTATTTTTATTTTTATCAACATAATTATATTGGTAAAAATCTTAATTTTTTTAAATATAAAACTTTGATTTATCTTATAATCTATTTTTTATAATCTATTTCTTATAATTTTAATTATTTGAGTTTTTTTATTATTTTGCCTTGGGGCCCTATTAAGAGTGGCTTTGTACTTGAGATTATGTTGGCCGGGCTTGCCATGAGTTTCATTTGGTAAAACCATCAATATATAAATATATGAGGACCCATCATCCTAGGATGCCCCTAGATTTCAAATTTAGGGACCTTCACAACAGCTGTTAGCTAGATTATTATCCAACCGCTAAAATTCATCCAATAATATACAGTGATCATGAACAATAAATCTGTATAACATCAATTTAAATAATAGCCATTGGATCATCATCCAATGGTTGTAAATAACTATTGAACAGTAATATATTAGTTACAAGATTATAGATTTACCGGTGCCAAAGGGTCTTCGGCTATGATTGTAGGTTTACCACCATCTCCCACATTAATCGGATGAAGGCGCATGGGTCAGCTCATATTGTCTGATGCTCACGACCCTGATTGTATATGCACTATTTAAATTTAAGGTGGCGTATGGTTGGATTTAAGTTTAAATGCAGTGGATTTCCAATTACAATATAACTTGAAGTACTTAGTTTTTAAAATACAATACAGCCAAAGTTAGTGTTTGGTTGCATGCACCTAGAGATGTTGTATTATAAAATTTTATATTTGGCTGGAAAGATTTGTTGTGTGTGTGTCACACACACACACACACACACACACACACACACACACACACACACATATATATATATATATATATATATATATATATATATATATATATATATTAGTGCAAGAGCACTTTTAGTTGGCATGATTTGACCCCTAGTCAAGGTGACGTGGCATGGATGATACCATGTAAATCCTGGTAACATGGCAAGGAGACTTGAATAGGAGCCAAATATCTTGGATGATCTTGATGAAGCTATTTTTGGTATGTGTTATAACTTGAAGGTAAGATCTCATCAAGACCATATATATTTAGGAGATTTAATTGAAGACTAAATATGGATGGAGCTTAAATGAAGAAATATCTATCAATGGTATGATTTGAAGGCAATTGAAGATATATATGATTTGAAGAACCTTAATAGATATGATTGAAGACTATTAAGGGTATAATTGAAGACATGCCTATTGTTGGCATGATTGGGTTGATTGATCGAAGATCTTTCGTGGGAAGATTTAAAGGCCAAACTTGGATGAATTGAAGATCAAGTTTGGTAAGTTTCGTGAAGACCTAAAAAGGTGTGCGCCCCTTGCAAGGGGACTGCATGATGAGGAACTGAGGAGGTAGGCTAGTTGCCGATAGTCGGGATCGGAAGATTTGGCTGCATCAACTCAGACTAACTATAACCAGGAGGTTAATGGGTCTTGAGGTCGTTCGCAACGTAACCAGAATTCAGTCAAGTCAGCAGTCAGGGCCATGTTGCAAATTGTGTTACAACAAGAGTTGCAACAGCTAATTTCGGAATGTTCTAAAGTTAGTAGCCGCAGAGATTGTAAAAGAGGTATAGACTATATTTGGGACATTGAGGCATCTATATAAGCTACCTTGCTCTGAGATTGGGTGCGACTCTTGAAAGTTTGAGTAGGGAGGCACTAGATAATCTAGAGAGAGTAGTGATCTTTGTTTGTGAGAACGAATGACAAAGTGTTTTGTACTCATGTTTTATCACCTCTTTTAGTGGATTGTTTATCTCCGGGCTTGATCCTTCAGACGTAGGTGAGTGAACGCCGAACTGGGTTACCAACTTCTTGTGTCTTCCCTTGTTTGGTTTGTGTGTGTTTTTCTTGGAGTGTTTGAGTGATCTTCTAACCAACAAACCTCAACCGGTGGAACTAACAACATACATATTATATATATATATATATATATATATATATATATATATACAAATGTATGTATATAGATGTATGTATATATACATCACTTACGGATTTTCAACTCCTGCTATTTCAACTTATGCGCAATCTGGACATGACTCCAAATGCATCGTGGAAGTCATTGGTTTTAACTTAGTGTTTTAAAATCCCTCAAACCGAACAAAGTTTATTTTAAATTTTGTTGTTATTGAAGAATAATTGATAGTATATACAATATTTAATATAAATATTAAACATATAAAATAAATTAATGTACAAAAATATAATAATACATTAAAGTAATTAAATATATTGTTTATTTTATAATTAATAAAATATAATAGTGTATTTTATAATTAATAAAACTTGTGACTATATATTAAATCCAAATTCACAGATATTTCCTACCAAATACAAAATTTTTAAATCTAGCATTCCAAATACATATAACTAAACACTGGATTTAACACTTAACTACATTCTCAAATACAGGATTTCAAATATATTGTAATGTAAAATCCACCGTATTTTCAATTACATCTAACCAAACTTCACTTTAGGGTCTGTTTGTTTTATAGAATTTGGATATCCATGTAACTCCAAATTCCTGGGATTTTAAATTCAAATATTTGTTTGAGGGTAATTTGTTTTTCAGGGAATTCTTAAATCTCATAACAAAGGGATTTTGTTTTACTGTCATTTTGACCGTAAAACAAAATCCCATAGTTTTGTTTTCTTAAAATCCCTCACGAGATGAGCATGTGAGGGATTCACGATTTCTTTGCCGAAGATGGGCAAAGGTGAGTGAAACTTTCAGATTTTCAGTGGTTGCAATTCTTCTCTCCAACACAGATGCAGCCCTGATGCCGACGCATCTCCGACGCCGACGAAGCCCCGACGGTGACGCATCTTGAACTCCGACACATCTCTGACGCCTGATATGACGAGTTTTGTTCTGAGTCTCACTGAGGTGGGTCAATCTCTCACAGAATTGAAATAATGAAATGCACTATGAGGTCCAATGATTGACATTTAGAGGGTTGATGAAAATCTTTTATGTTTTCTCTTCAAATTCACTGTGAGATTCAATGCTTGACACTAATCGAGGTGGATGGAATTGATAAAGCCTACTATGAAGTCTAATGCTTGACACTCATAAAGGCGAAACCCACTGGGAGGTCCAATGCTCGACACTAACGAGTGTGATGAAAATATTTGAAATATTCTCCTCAAACTCATTTTGAAGTCCACTTCTTGACACTCATAAGCCGATGAAAATTTTTGAAGTTTCCTCTCAAACCCACTGTGAGGTCCAATGTTTGACATTTATAGTGGTGACAAATTTTTTTTTAAAATTTCCTCTTTGCACCCATTGTGAGGCTCAATACTTGACACTCACAAGGGTGATGAAAACTTGTAAAGAATTCTTTGAAATCTACTATGAGATCTAATACCCCTTGAAACTCATAGGGATGGAGCGGAACAGACCTTAATTTGAAGGCTCAAGTAAAATAGATTAAGTTCATGATTACATCTTGAGATCCATTGTAAAAAACAAGTTAAAACAGTAAAGTTAGTGACCATAATGTTGGAGGTTTCAACCTGATGATATGAAGGTCAGGCTAAAAAATATGGGAGAGTCGAGACTTAAACATCTCGACCGAATGACAAATGTGAATATGAAGTCTTAAGACACCAAAGAATTGAAGATTTGAGGAGTTTCATAACTCAGAGACCATAGAACTTCACAAGCATGAAATGCCGAAGTCTTTATTAATAAAAAATCAAAGTTAATCTACTAAGTGACTCATGAATGTAGGATGACTATAACTTAAGATCAAGCGATATGTTAACATGTAAACGTAAAAGTGAAGAATTGAAGAAAACCACAACCACTAAAGTTAAGGAAGACATTCAAATGTATTTCTTGGTTAAAAAAATCACGAGGAACTAAAATATTATAGTCCTTATTCATAATGTTAAATAAGCCGTGCTGGTGTGAAATTAGAAAATAAGGATTAGTAAAAGTAAAGTTTCTAGTCTTAGCACCTTCAACCAAGTTTATATATTTATGTACTTTTTTAAAAAAATTAAAAAAATGAATGTTATTTCATCTATCTGTCTCTTATTCACACATATTCTAATATTATAGACTTATCTTTAATAAAAAATATGAAGATATATAATTATAATTTAGTTTGTGATCCATTATGTTTGCACTCATTAAGCTCATAAAAAAACGGGTGTAAATAAAGAATTTACACACTTACTAGAGTTACGTATCCATTTTGGTCTTTTTTTTTTTCTTCCCCATTAATTGACATGTATGGAAAAAGGCGAGCATGAGACCAATCAAATTCAATGTTTAATAGTCAACTAATTGCAATTAAAAGAAGTAGATTATAGTTATAATGGTCATACTAATTTGCCATTTTTCCCCTAAAAAAGACCCTCCTATGGGTGTTATGGGTGTTGTTAGTAAGGGTAAAGATATTAGCAAATTTGATTAAAAAACACATCAAAATATTATTTTAATAAAAATTAGAAAGTCAAAATCTTATCTTATCATTTTATTAAAATAGTTAGAATTATATTAGAAAGTTTATCCTATCTTACTGTTAAAAAAATATAAAAAACATTTTTTATTAAATTTATGATAATTAAATATTTAAAGAAATTAGATAATTTGATAAATACGTTTAAGAGGAAAATTCAAATGGTTAAAAAAGATGATTTGAGTTTGAAAATACTAAAGGATTCATAGCCCAGTGGTATTAACTCAAAAAGCTAGTGTCAGATATTTAAGACATCTTGAATTCAAATCTCATTGAATCCATGATAAAGCAAATCTTTGGTTGTGGGTTGTTGTAGGTGCGGGTTAGTTATTCAAATCTAATATTACCTAGTGAAAGGTGAATAGGTTAAATGATCAATTTATGCACGTTAAAATAATAATAATAATAATAATAGTAGTAGTAGTAGGAGTTTGGACTTTGTATTAAAATTGTTTAAGTTAAAATCTCATATTATATTTTTAAAGCTACATTTATTGAGAATGACTTCATTTTCTTAAACCGACATATTTGAAAATGACATTTATTTAGTAATTAACTTTTCCCGTAGAACGGCTCCCAGTGGGAAATACAGGTGGCAGCAAGCAGCACGCAATAACTTCTACTAGACATCTGATCTCCTAATAACCAAGGGGGCATGATGGTCAAAGGCATGCCAGCACCATCAACCCTTCAATACTGGAGAGTGGATTGAGTTCTTAATTCCTTATTGTCATAATTACCAACAAGCTTAAGCTTAAAAAAAAAGTAAAGACAAGTAATACTTAATTATGCAGCAAGAGGAACCGCACGAAGTGGAACGGCCATGGCGACTGGGATCCCCGGTGTTTCTCTCATATCAATATCCTCAGGTCCCATGCCATCAGGAGGCTGCCAATCATACCCACGCAACAGCGAAGCAATAATAAACGGCACCATCCGGACAGCCAGTTGAAGCCCGGCGCAGATCCGGCGCCCTGATCCGAACGGTATGAGCTCAAATTCTCGACCTCTGATATCAATATCCTTCTTTAGAAACCTCTCTGGCAAGAAAACCTCTGGATCTTCCCACACTCTCTTGTCTCTACTGATGACCCAGTTGTTAATCACCACGCGCGTCCCCTCCGGCACAACGTAGTCTCCAACGTCCACTGTCCTCTCTGCTCTGCGAGGCAACAAGAACGCCGCCGCCGGGTGTAATCTGAAGCTCTCCTTCATCACTGCTTGCAAGTAGTGAAGCTTCTCAATGTCTGACTCCTCCACCTCTTTCCCTCGCTCAATCACGCTGTCTATCTCCTCTTTAACCTTCGCCATCGTCACCGGGTTCCGCAGTAACTCTGCCATCGTCCACTCCACTGTGTTCGCGCTCGTCTCTGTTCCTGCTATGATTAACTCCTGCAACCATATATGAAACAAATTTAAAAAAAAATTATAATCAAACTCGTGTGATTTATCTTGATAAAGTTTGATGTCCTGTTTGATGCATTTAGGGACCCGTCTCAGTAAAAATGGGGCCTTGAGTAAAATTATATATTCTTTTAATTATTTTTATTAAATACAAAAGATTATAGGTCACTCCTTTGATGATCAAATAAAATTAATGTAATTTAATATTATTATAAATCAATTGAATAATATAAATCTTATATTTAAAAAAGTAATAAAAAAATTTAACCCATATAATTATGGGGATGAAATAATAAGGAATGATATAGTTTTAAATATAATTTTTTAAATATCATTAATTGTGATGGCTAATAAAATTACGAGGTTTTCGTGAAGATGAGATTATCATAAATTAATTAAATAAAATAAAATTTATATTTTAGAAAACAACCATCAAAATGACATAGTTTTGTGGATAAATCAATAATAAATATAAATTTTGAAATTTTAAAAATTAATAAATTGTGAGCTAAAAATCATGAGTCCTTCGACACATGTCGCCTATGCCCAGTGCGGCCGTGGATTGACTCACCGTAAAGAAAGCATTTCTGATGAATCTATCATGCATGCATTCCATTTTATCACCATGAGTCAGTCGATCTAGCAAATCATCATGCGTGGTTGCATCTTCTCCTCGCAACCGCCGGTCTACGAGTTCATCAAAGATATCATGCAACTTTTTCATAGACTTAGTGACACGTCGCCGTACGCCAAGTGGGTCCAAGACTTTGAGCCAGGGGAAGAAGTCGGCGAGGTTGGGTTCCGAGATCCCCCTCATGATGGTCTGCACCAATTGTACAACTTCCAGCGATGACTCCGATCGGAGGTCCGATAAGTCAACAGAGAACATAGTTCTCGATAGTATATTCAGGAGTGTGACTGACACGAGTTCGCCAATATTCAAGATCTTCCTAGAAAGGCAACACTCCGAAACATAAGAAATCAACTCACGAACCTGCTGTGCTCGGACCACTTTAGTGGATTCAAGTCTCTTTGTTGAGAAAAGTTCAGTGTTGTAAATCATGCGCAGGTTCCGCCACTCCGGATTTGGTGGTAGCCACGCCACGGACATATCGCCATGCCTTAGTGCGCGGATAGCGTCAGGGATAGCGCGGTAGGAGAAGGCTTGGTCGTGCTTTTGGAGAACCTCGCGTGCCATGTCAGGTGACGAGATGACTACGGTGGTTGTTTGGCCGAACCGGAGTGTCATGATGGGTCCGTACTTCTCTGCCAGACGGGCTAGGCAGCGGTGCGGAATGCCATCAAAAACTTGATGAAGGTTTCCGATGATGGGTAGTGGCCTTGGGCCTGGCGGGAGCGTCCGGCCCTTGTGAAGACGTCTCCCTATAGCTATTGTTCTTATTATGAGGATGCTAAAGAGCGCGAGGACCAAAGGTGCCCATGAGATGGCTTCCATGGTTATATTAATAATTGGAGCTTGGACGTGAAGCGTTGTGGGAGCTCTTAGAGCCTGTCTCTATTAATTTATAGGTGTGGAGTGGATTGGAACTTTTATTACTGTTCGTCCAGCGTGGCCATGGATATACGTCACAAGCTTGACAATCAATACCCCTCTTTGATAATTCTTTAAGCACTGATATTTGCTAGTCAGGTCGTGATGCAGGAACATTCTGTGCCACAAAAACAAGTGGAATATCTAGAGAACTAACCATAATTTCTTACTTTTTGTGCTTTCCTGTAATTATTGTTTATAATTAAAATTGATTATATGTTTTTATTTTAGCTATCTGCAACTCTCATGAACTCAAAAAATATAAATAAAAAAAAATTCAGAACGGAATGATTTAACACTAACCATCCAGAAGAGCCTTGATTTCAATGAACTCAAAAAATATAAATTTAAAAAAAAAATTAACGGAGAATTTCACAATAACTACCCAGAAGAGCCTTGACTTCCTTCATCCCCTTGCTTATACAACATTATCATGGCAATTGTCACTTGAGTAGCATGCTTTTCCTCAGCTTGCTAGTTGTTAAGCCTTCTGTTGTAGCACATTCCCCATTCCTAGTGGATTATAGGGTGCATTTGATCCGTGAAAAAACAGGGGAGACCACACACATAATTTTTTTTTTAAATTTTATTTGATTAATAAATAAGGTGGGAGTAAAACAAAAGTGATGAAGGATAATACAACTTAATTTTTTTTGTCTTACCTTAATCATAATTCAAAAAAAAGTAAAGTGAGCTAAAAGAATAGTATTACTTTTAAGTAAAATAAAAAATTATATTGATGCCTTAGTCACTATCCATCTTTATTGACCATAAGTGAGCGGTCGTTACTAGTAAATTAATTATTGGCTACTGGTATTATTCCACCACCATCACTGACCTATCACTGGCCACCATTGACTGTTGCTGGCCAATCACTAGCATTTTCTAATTACCATTGCTTTTAGCCATCGACCATTGGCACTAGTTGCCACCGAAATAATTAAAATGTATAATGGTAAATTTTTTTCTTTTTCTTTTATCCTATCATTGTATAACTGAGAAGGCAAACAACAAAATTATTTTGTATTGTTTATTGAACATTAAACATGGAACAACATAATCAGTTTTTTTAAATATAAATTTTTTTAATTTAATTACTGAAATGCTACGGACATGCACAGTTTTATTTTTTGATATTAAAATATTTTTTTTAAGTCGGCCCCACTATTTTTTTTAAATTAAAACAGTTTTACATTGAAACCCTTATAATTTTATAATTTCTCTTATAACTTGTTTTTTCCCACTTCTACTCTCCTATTTCTACTTTTACTAATTTTTCATACTATTAATAATTTAAATATTTTTAATATTTTTTTATACCAATAAAATATTAAACATCCAAAAATTTTAACAATCAAAATTTTAACATGTAAAAATTACTCCCGCAACTAAAACAAACTTACTTGATATTTTGAATGGACCGAAACAATTACATATATTATAAATGATTTAATAAATGCAATATTTAGATTACATTATGACATACAACTTGGACCAGCGGTATTTGGACAATTTCGATGATTGTGACATTCATTGTGACATAAACCACAATGTTTTGGCCGACAACTTTCCCTTATGTCCATATCATTACGAATTTTGATGGATTTCAGTGTCATGAAGGTGTTGTTGCCATTGTAAGATTAGGGCATAGACGTGGACTATTATAGGGGTTCTAATATATCTCATTTGGCATTGCTTAAACTCTTTACAACATACATTAAAAACTCTCTCAAGCCTATAAACATTATCTACATATGTCTGTCAATGTAGATGAATGTATGCGAACATTGCAAGAACATGGTGACAAGAAAATAAAACTCTTCCAGTAGAAACAGGAGAGTGGGAGTGGGAAATATGATAAAATTATAAGGGTTTAAATGTAAAACTGTTTTTGTTTGAATGTAAAACTGTATTTAAAAAACTAATGGGCCATGATTTAAAAAATAAATAAAATTTTAACATTAAAAAAATAAAACTGCTCCTATCTGTAAATCATTACAAACATGTGTATTTTAGTAATTAAATTAAAAAAAACATTAATATTTGTTTAAAAAAAAAACACAAGTAAGCACTTTGCTATAATTTTCTCATTTGTGCTATCTTATACTACTTGTGCATACTCATGTGTGAATCAAACAGACCCTTTGTCATATTTAAAAGATAGTAATTGTGAGTTATTTCTTTATTTAGGCCAAAATTTTCAATAAATTTGTCATTTATTTGCTTTTCATAAAAAACAATGAAAATAATAATAAAAAAAAGCAACCTTTCAAAAGTTTAACCACGTCCGCATCTCTTCTTAAATGAGCTTTGTCCCCTTCACCCATTTGGGTTAGGTATTTTTTTTCATTAATTGATAGATTTGTGGAAAAAATGCAATAGAATTACATATGTAATACTCAACTATAGATTCAATTTCATATTGAATAGTTAAAATAAGGATGGAAAAGTCGATGTTTCAAAAGTTTAACCACTTACTTATCTCTTCTTACATGATCTTTGTTCGGTTCACATTTCTAGATTAGGTTTTTGTCTTTTCATTAATTGACAGATATTTTAGGAAAAAAAATGTAGTTGAGACCAACGGAATTCCATATTTAATGGTTAGCTATAGCTAGAAACTTTTTAATAAATTATGATTTATTTATTTTTCAAAAAAAATTAAAGTTAAGATAATATTGATTGAGTTTAGTGTTTAATAGTCATCTAAAATTAATGAATTTAAAGAAATTATGGTTTGTTGATTATTAAAAAAAAAATTGAAGTTAAGAGCACAACAATCTAGTTTAATGTTTAATAGTCAACTAGAATTAAATGAAGTTAAAGAAATTATGATTTATTTAATTTTTTTCAAAAAAATTGAAGTTAAGATGACAAACTAGATTGGTGTCATCTTAACCTCTATGATTGAAGACTATTAAGGGGATGATTTGAAGACATACCTATTGTTGGCATGATTGGGATGATTAATTGAAGATCTTTTTTGGGAAGATTTGAAGGCCAAACTTGGATGAATTGAAGATCAAGTTTGGTAAGTTTCATGAAGACGCACAAAAGACGTGCGCCCCTTGCGAAGAGACTGCGTGGTAAGGAACTAATTAAGGAGGTAGGCTAGTTGTCGGTAGTCAGGATCGGGAGATCTGGCTGCATCAACTCTTACTAAGCATGACCGGTTGGTTGATGAGTCTTGAGGTTGCTTCGCAACGGAACTAGAACACAGTCAAGTCAGCACTCAAGGCCATGTTGCAAGTTGTGTTACAATAGAAGTTGCAACAGCTAATTTTGGAAGATTTTAAAGTTAGTAGCCGCAAAGATTCTAAAAGAGGTATGGACTATATTTGGGACGTTGAGACGTCTATATAAGCCATCTTGCTATGAGATTGGGTGTGACTCTTGAGGAAGAGAATAGGAAGACACTAGACAATCTAGAGAGAGTAGTGATCTTTATTTGTGAGTGTGAGTGACAAATGTTTGTACTCATGTTTTATCATCTCTTTTAGTGGATTGTTTATCTTTGAGCTTAGCCCCCCAGACGTAAACGAGTGGATGCCGAACTAGGTTACCAATTTTTTTGTGTCTTCTCTAAACCCACAAACCACGTACCGGCAGAACTAACAATATTTAATAGTTAAAATAAGGATGGAAAAGTCGTTGTTTCAAAAGTTTAACCACTTATGTATCTCTTCTTACATGAGCTTTGCTTGGTCCACATTTCTGGATTAGGTTTTTGTCTTTTTATTAATTGACAAATATTTTAAGAAAAAAAAATGTGGTTGAGACCAATGGAATTCCATATTTAATGGTTAGATGTAGCTATAAATTTTTTAATAAATTATGATTTATTTATTTTTCGAAAAAAAATTGAAGTTAAGATAATATTGATTGAGTTTAATTAGCGTTTAATAGTCATATAAAATTAATGAATTTAAAGAAATTGTGGTTTGTTGATTTTTCAAAATAACTGAAGTTAAGAGCAGTTAAGAGCACAAGAACTGCATGTTTAATGTTTAATAGTCAACTAGAATTAAATGAATTTAAAGAAATTATGATTTATTTAATTTTTCAAAAAAATGGAAGTTAAGATGACACCAATTTAGTTTAATATTTAATGTCAACTAAAATTCATTTTAACTAGATTGGTGTCATCTTAACTTCAATTTTTTTCATTAATTGATAGATTTGGGAAAAAGATGCAATAGAATTACATATGTAATACTCAACTATAGATTCAATTTCATATTTAATAGTTAAAATAAGGGTGGAAAAGTCAATGTTTCAAAAGTTTAACCACTTATGTATCTCTTCTTAGATGAGCTTTGTTCGGTTCACGTACATTTCTGGATTAGGTTTTTGTCTTTTCATTAATTGATAGATACTTTAGGGAAAAAAATGTGGTTGAGACCCATGGAATTCCTTATTTAATGGTTAGCTATAGCTTCAAAACTTTTAACAAATTATGATTTATTTATTTTTCAAAAAAATGAAGTTAAGATATTGATTGAGTTTAGCGTTTAATAGTCATCTAAATTAATGAATTTAAAGAAATTGTGGTTTGTTGATTATTCAAAAAAAAAAAAAAAACTGAAGTTAAGAGCACAACAATCAAGTTTAATGTTTAATAGTCAACTAGAATTAAATGAATTTGAAGAAATTATGATTTATTTAATTTTTCAAAAAAATGGAAGTTAAGATGACAATAATCTAGTTTAATATTTAATGTCAACTAAAATTCATTTTAACTAGATTGATTTCATCTTAACTTCAATTTTTTTCATTAATTGATAGATTTGGGAAAAAAATGCAATAGAATTACATATGTAATACTCAACTATAGATTCAATTTCATATTTAATAGTTAAAATAAGGATGGAAAAGTCGATGTTTCAAAAGTTTAACCATTTACGTAACTCTTCTTACATGAGCTTTGTTCAGTTCACATTTCTGGATTAGATTTTTGTCTTTTCATTAATTGATAGATACTTGAGGAAAAAAAAAATGTGGTTGAGACCAATGGAATTCCATATTTAATGGTTAGCTATAGCTTCAAATTTTTTAACAAATTATGATTTATTTATTTTTCAAAAAGATTGAAGTTAAGATAATATTGATTGAGTTTAGCGTTTAACAGTCATCTAAATTAATGAATTTAAAGAAATTGTGGTTTGTTGATTATTCAAAAAAACTGAAGTTAAGAGCACAACAATCAAGTTTACGGTTTAATAGTCAACTAGAATTAAATGAATTTAAAGAAATTATAATTTATTTAATTTTTCAAAAAAAAATTGAAGTTAAGATGACACCAATCTAGTTCAATTTTTATGATGTAAACAATTTACACAATAAACATAGTGTAATCCACACTTAATTAGCATCAATTTATCCGCAAATAACAAAATAGTTGATATAATGTAACCCACACTTAACATGAATTCATCCATAAATAACAAAATAGTCCACATAATGCAATCTACACTTAACAATAATTTATTCAAAAACAACAAAGTAGTCCATATAATACAATCCACACTTAACATTAAGTTCTCCACGATGAAAGAAATAGTCCACATATAATGCAATTCACCCATACATAAGATTTCATTTAAAATTATTTCATTTAACAAAAATTCAAATTCTTACATCAGAAAACATTGAGTAACATACACATCATTGTGAAGATGTAGTAATCACAGTAGTTGCACTGATTAATAGAAAAATATTTTGAAACAAATTAAATTCATGTACTAATAGCATAAAAGAAATTAAAATAAATAGAAGAATATGACAACGAAATAAATTATATAAAATAAATTACTTTGATGTTCAAATGAAGATAAGAATATCCAAAAAAAAAAAAAAATGCTAATCATTCATATTAGTCTTGTGATTCATGATGATGACCCATTAACTCCAACAACACCGATTTACGATGTGATTCCGGCCATCTGATCACATATTTTTGGGTCTTTGACAAGGAGCACATATGCCTTGGTAAAAAGAGATTGTTGTATTCCTATGTTCATAACCATATCCCATATATGAAAATCTTTAAGAGGATCCCAATTAACAACACATTGTTCTAAAATGTTTGTGGATCATTCTATGGTCGTGTTTGTTTTCTCCATTGTCTTGGTTGATTGAACGAAAGCATTAGCCACCGACTCAAGAGCTATGGACAAGTTAGTATCTTTATTATTATCAACTTCTTCTACCTCTTTTGGTCCTAGACGAACTTGGAGCCTCAAATTGTGATGGTTGATTTAGTGGTGAAGCTTCATCTTCACCTTCATTGTCATGTGAAGTCATATTTTCATTCTCACACAAATTCTCCTAACTTTCTTCATTTTGGGAAACCATAAAGTCAATATCATTGATTGTGTCCCCCGAATAAGTGCTACGTGATGTATTTCCCGAATTTTGAAGTCTTCTTCTTCTCATCTCCGACGCGGTCTCAGCATCCTGTCCAGTTGCCCTATCTTGCCCATAAAGTTGAATTAGTTTTCATAATTCCTAACAATACTATTGTTCATCCATTCAACGGCTTTCAATTTAACCTATACATTTAAATTTGGTCAAAAACATGTCATGTATGTAATCACTCATATGTTGTAGAAACAAATAAACTAACCTCAATTAGGTGTTGCCACACCTCCTACTCAGCATTCCAAATTTCCATTGTGGGACTCCAAGCAAATCAGCTCATTGCATTTTTGAAAATGTCATAGCATCGGGTAAATGGTATTTTATATTTTTCCATGGGATTTTGCAATTTTTCTTTGTCTATTGGCTTATTAGGAAATTTACCCTTCATCTCATTCACTATATTATCCAATGTATGTGTAGTGAAAGTTCCCCCAACTCAGTTCTACATTGCTTGTTGATGCAAATATGCATCTATCAAAGCATCGTCCATGACAATGGTTCATATATATGTGGTGTTCCCATCATTAATTAGTGCTTGCACTTGTTCTTGTCTTTGGCATTTTTCTAACTACATCTACAAAAAAAAAAAAAAAAAAAAAAAAAAAACAATTAAGATTAATGATTAGTTATGATATTAATATGGTGCACAATGTAATTATTTACATTAGAAAAAATTAATATAACTCGAAATTACAAGGTAATCAATATTCCCTTATTTTAATAACACCGTACCTGAATAATGTAATCAAATGACCAGGTACACTTCAGCCTTTGTTAATAATTTCAATAAATAAAGTGATAGCTAATTCCCTAAGTAAAAGTTCTCTTGAATAAATGTGCAGTGTGTTTCAAGTTATATTATCGAGTTAACATTCCGCAAAGGTATAATTAAATCATCTTTATTGAATATCTACCACTGACATTCTAGGAGTAACTAGCACTTTAATTTTTAGTTACATTATGCAAAACTTGGATTCTAGCCACTAAGGAATGGGAATGGGAATGGTAGAAAATAATAAGCAGTAATCCTAAATAATAACCAAAATTCCAAAATAATAAGCAATAATCCTAAATAATAACTAGAAATTCAAAATAAGAAGCAAAAATCCCAAATAATAACCAGAAACTTAAATTAATAAGCAATAAACCCATAAGTAGTAATCCCAAATAATAACTTCAAAATCAAAATAATAAGCAAAAAATCCCAAATAATAACCAGAAACTTAAATTAATAAGCAGAAATTCCAAATAATAACCAGAAACTATGTTTTAAAAAAACATACATGATTGAGGAATATCATTAGTGCTTGCACTTAGTTTAAAAAAACATAATTCTGTGAATATATATCTCATCTCTATTGAATATCTATTACTGACAAATAAATAGTACTTATTTAAAGAACTCATTGAAGATAATATTCTCAAAGAAGCACAAATCAATAAATACAACCAATAAAAGAAACTCAAAATTTTGAACTAATGCTATTCCATAGGTTTAGCACTCAAACATAACAGTAAGAAATACATATTTTTTAGCACTCATTTTTTAATACAAATAATACCAATGCAATCACTTTGTTTCATTTTCAAATACAAATTTTTTAGCACTCAAACATAACAATAACAAATACATATTATCTAGCCACATTATTCAATATAATCTAGCCACATTTCCACCGCTATTGCATCCCATATAATAATCTCTCTTTGAATAGTTTCTTTGTAATTCTCCCCGCTAGGACGATATTCTTCTCCCGCTTCTTCCAGTAGTTCATTATCAACTTGTGCAAGTAGTGTCTCGTCGGGATCTACTCCCATTAAGTAGTTATGCAAAATACAACGTGCAAAAGTGATTTCTTTATGTGTTTCTAAGCCATAATGCAGTTCGGTTGAACTTCCCACTATAGGAAAACGCTTATTAAGAGCATCAAATGTTCGTTTAATAGCATAACGCAATGACGCATGGCGAAGATTCAATAATTCACTTGGATTTCATGGTGGATTTCTTGAATATTACTTCAAGTGATATCGCTCTCCTATATATGGTATAATAAGTCCACTTCTCAACATGAAACCCGCATCAACAAGGTAATATTTTAATAAAAATTAAAATGAATGTTGTTATTATATTGAGCGTATATATAGAATTGTGGACAACATTGTATCATGCTTATAATTACCTTCTGGAATTCTTGGAGGATAAGGTCTACTTAATGCATTCTTTATTATTCTTAAATCAGATATTGTTCCTTCCCACCCATTTAAGTGATTTAACACATATAGGTGAATTTTAAGTTTAATGTGCATGGTGCTAACATGCTTTGTGTTGGATAATCCTTCCTCTCATGATATTTTGGAGCTTCAACACTAGAAACTTTGACCAGAATATATGTTCCATCAATAGCACCAACACGATCCTTATATTAATACATTTTATATTTTATTATAAATTGTTCACATATTTTATAGTGAACTTACAATTTAATAATTATTTGATTATCTTGAAATATGAATAGAATCTATTACTGCTGAATATTTCTGAAGGAATTTGTGAACCATCAGGTTGTGTTATAAATTTGTCCTCCAACTCTAGTATAGTAACTTCACTCTGGCATTACACAAGCCGAACAATTATGACAATAACAATTTGAATTGTTGCTAAATGATGTAGGCGGTGCAATTTCATGACAGGATTATCCAACAAATATAGTACGAGAAGCATTTTACATAATGTGATTTTTTTTTTTCATCGTCCATTTAAGCATAAAAGGTTTATCCATGAATATGTGAATTAAATATATAATAAAAAAAACAAATATTCATTCAGATAAAAAAAATATCCTACATTAATGAATCTATAACAAATAAATAATTTCCTTCAATTTGACTAAGAGGTCAAATATCCCAAAGTAGTCTTTATTATGTGTGGATGGATAAACTTAAAGCCAACAACTTTGATTGGGCTACCCACCCTCCACTCAAAAGTTCATATCTTGACCTAAATAAGGTGAAGGTCCGAAGGAGGTGTTAGTAATAATTGATCTAATCAAATTAAGGTTAGGAAAAATCGTTCTAATCAAATTAGAATCAACAATTGATTAATCATCAAGGATCGATCACATTAACACATGAATATATATGAAAGATCAGGGTTACCTCACAGAGATTTCACAAGCGCAAAATCCTCTAACGCACACATGCAACATTCTCGAACTTTTCACCCTTGATCTGAAAGAAGTGATGGCTTCTTTTGCTCCAACCATAATCTCATATCACATATTTATAGGGAATATATATTCGGATAAGGTTAGAACATGTAGCGTGGACTCGTTTGGGATCACTACATCTTTAGCAAATTAATCCATACTAATTTTAATAATTACAATCATATCCATCAACAAATTGCAATTTAATCCAATGAATAGAGATATTCATATGTGAGACCCCAATATAATATTTTACATATTAGTCCCTCTGTCAATCTCCACTTATATACATAGAACAATTTTTAAAAATATGTATAATAATATATATTTTATATATAATAAAATACTTTTCAAAAATTAATCGGCTGGATTTTTGTCCAACACATAAGAAACACAATCTAGAATATTCTCTCCTATAATAGGGGTGATAGATCTCATCTTAGATGACTACAAACCTTCATGTATTTATTATATAACCCAACGTGTCCGTATATAGCTTGCAATTAGCATCACCAGTTGACACTATCAAGGTAATATAATTTATACATAAGATTTAATAACATCTTCAGATAATAAGGACTTTCTGTAACAAAATAACTCTTTTGTTCTATGACAGTGTTTGGTCTAAGAGTTCTGTATGGTCCAGTTCAATATTTGTTAACTACAAATATCCACAATGTTACTAAGAGTCTCCACTCTAGTGGCTGAGACATATCACTCTATTACATATAGTAGTACAATATGTGACAACCAATGATGAATACAAAATCATATTTTATCTCATAGATTGCGAACTATTTTGGGTTGCAAGGAACATAGATAATCATGTCTCACTTTAATGATCTCTATCATTAACTTGAAATCTATACAATGCAAACCCATAATATTATATCATCAAACATGAATAATATAATACCCATAATTATGCATGCAATGAAATAAAACTATTTTATTACTAAACAATAACTAAAATTGGCTTTGTAGGGCATACTAGTTTTTCAGGAGGTTCGGCGAAGCTTGGTACGAGTTGAAGGTTTGGAAAAATCGCAACTACTAGGGCACTGGAATGAGAAAAAATTCTCGGGTCCCCCCCCCCCCCCCCCCCCCCCCCCCCCCCCCCCAATTTAGAGAGTTGAGAAGTGGGCGTAAAATGGAGAAACCTCCATTTTACCCTCTTAAACCATACCATGTAAGGTTTCATCCAAACAATCAAAGCATATGACTTTTGACCACAATATATATATATATATGATTTGATTTAAACAACCACATCGTTAACAATATTAACAAATTTTTACAATATAAACCTTATCTTATTTGATTGATTTATGATAATATAAAATTATATTAAATTTATCTTTTCAAGAATAGTGCTATGATTTTTTATGACCCTATAATTCATGATTTTTCTAAAAAAATTATATTATGTATTTATTTATTTTTATTTTTATCAACATAATTAAATTGGTAAAAATCTTAATTTTTTTAAATATAAAACTTTGATTAATCTTATAATCTATTTCTTATAATTTTAATTATTTGATATTTTTTTTATTATTTTGCCTTGGGATCCTATTAAGAGTGGCTTCATACTTGAGATTATGTTGGTGGGATGTGTTTCAGAGCTTGTCATGAGTTTCATTTGGTAAAACCATCAATATATAAATATATGAGGACCCATCATCTAGGGATGTCCCTAAATTTCAAATTTAGAGACGTTCACGTTCACAGTAACTTTTAGATCATTATCCAACGGCTAAAATTCATCCAAACAGTAGTATACAGTGATCATAAACAGTACATCTGTACAACATCAATTTAATTAATAACCATTGTATTATCATCCAACTGTTGTAAATAAACATCCTTTTTGAACAGTAATCTGCGTACCTATGCAGATATTTAAACCATATATATAAGGGTCTTCGACTATGATTGTAGGTTTACCACCATCTCTAATGAGAATCCTCATATTGATAATTGTAAGAAACCAAACACTGAAACACAAATATAATTTTAAAAATAATCATTTAGAGATCATCCATCCATCCATCCATCCATCCATCCATGGGCATTGCTAAATCAGAAGATGTGCAGAAATGTAGTTTTCTTTTTTTTTTTTTTTTTAATATGGTTATGGATTTCTAGTGTAGTTTCGTTGGAGTAATTTAAAAAGATATGCCAGGGGAAAGCCAATTATTCTATCTGCTTCTTAAATAATAGGTCGAGGATTTTATCAGTTAGTTTTTCATGTTTAAAAAAAAATCACTGACAGTCTTAACTAAAGATTGAATATGATAACACAAAACAAGGTACCTGATCCTCCCTATTCATTTTCAAGTATAAAAGGCCACACAAGATTCGTATGTTGGTGTTTTAGATGAGGATGTGAAAACTTATTGCATATCATCAAGAAAATAAGAAAACCAGATAAGGAAAATTAGAAAATCATTTATGTTGCTTTGCGCTAATAATTAGAAGCATTTATGTAGGAAAAATGATATTTACGCGGAATTAGTAGTTCAAATGACTTGGATGCCAAGTTGGCAATATGTCAGCATCCACGTCTTTCTTTCCCTATGTTTTTTTATAAAAAAAATTAATTTCATCTTTATAATCTAATTTTAGTGTAAATGATAAACTGAAAACATTTTCCCTAAAATTGCAAACCTGTTTGTGGTTTACTACTTAGGACTTAAGGCTTATGAATAATTTAGAGTTTAGGTTTTTTGAATTTTGGGTATAAGATTTTTAATATTTTGGTTTAAGATTTAAGGGTATTAGAGTTTAGAGTTTTGTCTAATTCTTTAAATTTTAAAAATTATAAAACATTTATATTATATGTCATAAACGGGACATTATTTGGATAATCAATTCAGCTTAAATAACATTAATTTTTATATAGCACTACAAATCTAGAAATGCAAAAAATAAAAATAAATAAATAAAAATCTTTAACAGCCATAATGATCCAAACTATCCATAAACTCATCTGCACTTCTTAAGATTAATACACAATTGGTTGTCATATGCATGCTTGCCTCAAGTGGAATGAGTACTCTTGCTCATAGGAACTATATCAATATGTCATTGAAATACACCACCTCAAATTTGCCAATAATGTTCAGTACATGATTCATCCATCTCATGAATGTGGTAGGGGTGTTTGACAGTTTGAACAGCATTGCTAGCTATTCATGCTACCTTCTTTCGTCTTAAAAGTTGTTTTTGATTTATCCATGCAATTTGTCCAAGATATCATCTAGCCTTGAGATTGAGAATTTGTACCCTACTTTATTGTAATTCTCTGCTGTCTATACACATCCTCTAGCTCCCATTATTTTTTTTTTATTTTTTTATTTTTGGAGTTCAGGGTTTTCTTATTTAAGTCCATTTCACAGTAGGCCATTTTGTAATAAGACAGGTTTAGAAACTAACCCCTGTGACGAGATCATCTCTTGGAGTTGGGGTATTAATTCTTTAAATTCTTGCAGTAATAAAGTATGAATCTGCCTGGTCCCTTTAATTTCGGTTTCAAACTTTTTTTTTTTTAAAAAAAAATGAATAAACCACATGCATTAAGAAAAAAGAACAAGACAGTCTAAAAGAAGTGGTAGCTGACAAAGTACAAAAGACATACAATAAGAAAAGAAATACAAACACCAAATAAAGACTCAAAACTCAAACAACAGGGATAAATAGGTCCTTAGGAACTCACATACCCTAAACTTCGAGCTAAGCAAAGGGGCTTGCTCCCTACTCTCTCCCTACTTTGCTGGCGCCTCATCACCTAATCCTGTATGCTGACTAAGAAATACTGCGTTTGCTCGCATCATATCTTCACACTTTCAAGCTTGTGTTTGTCCCCCATTATATTTTCACAACTCTCATCATAAATAAACGGCATGTTCTTCATGTTTGAACTTGGGGGTCAACGTCATCTCCCTCACAACATAAGGTTGCCCCTGCTTCATACGCTTCATCACACAATCTACTCCACTGAAAATGCCATAATCCTCTGTATCTTTTCTATTCCTCGAGGGAGTTGCCCTTCAGATTAAAAAATGTTATTTCGTTTCCTCGGCAAAATATTGCTAAAATAAGATCTTATAATCTAAAGGTAGAAATTCTCTTTTTAATAAATGTTTATTCTCCCTCTTTCAGAGAACACACTACTAGTTAGACTCACTTCTCTTTTGTAATCTCCAGGTAATAAAAAGATATTCTAGTAATCTTTGTAATTTTGCTCAAGAGAATTTCTCTATACTCAGGCTTCTATTGAAAAGTATGAGATATTTATATTTAACCAAGAATCAACCAAAAATCCCAGCATCCCTATCGTTGATGACGATAGAGCCTATTTGGTTTAAATAATTAAGTCTTCTTCTTCTTCTTCTTCTTCTTCTTCTTCAGAGTCATTATTATAGACATATCATGTATGGAAAAGGACATGAACGTGGTCACCACCTCTTATGTATCAATTCCTAAAGCATGGTTATGTTCTTCTACTTCACAAAATTTTTTTGATTGGTTAGTTCAAATTTTATTTCTATTTATGCCCGCCATGGTTATTGGGATATAATGGCTTCATTAGTACTAGTTTATCTTATTTATTGTTATTATTTGTTTGTTTAATGTGAAACCATAAAGGTAAGATTTGATCTTAATAATTTAGATCCAGCAACAAATTTCTATAAATAACTCTAGAATGGGCATTTTGTTGATTTTTTCCTCAACAAATAAGAATTTTGTTTGTGAGATAAGGACATGACCAAATCTGATTTAAAAGCATAATGTTATTTTTTTTTAAAATAGGAAATTAAAATTTTATCTTATCATTTAATTGGAATAGACAGCTTTATGTTAAAAATTTATCTGCCATTCCGGAAATATATAGTTGATTAGATTATTTTTATTTTAATTATTATCAAATTTATAATAATTGATTATTTTAAGTAGTTTGATGATTTAATGAGCTGGTTGAAAAAAAAAAATCACCGAAGGGAATTTGATAATGTATGGAGTTTGAAATTATGAGTCTAGAGCCTATTGTTGTTTTCAGAAACTTTTTAAAAATAATAAAAAACAAAAACTTGTTTGGGGAAGGTGTTTTTATAAAAAAAAATTGATGTTTTCAAATTTTTTTTTCAAAAACAATCCAAAATAAAAGTGAGACTTAACTATTTACAAAGTTTTCAATACAACCCAAGTGAGACTTATCTATGGGGTTGAATATTTATAGGGTTTTCAAAACGAGAACTTCTCTCATACTAAATTGGCCGCCACCACTCCCTCTACTTCATCTCCTGCTGGTTTCTTACAGTAGACGTCATCTTTTTTTATTTTTCTTTTTTTTTACAATAAAAATAGTTAAATCTAATTAGGTAGATTAACTGTTTTGTAATCTTTTATTCTCATAATCTTTCATTTCTTATATGACATACATTATAAATGGCAACTAGCAATGACAAAAAAAAAAAAAAAAAAAAAAAAGAGAATTCTTTGTGCTCCAAAAATGTGGTTAAATCCTACATAGATATCATGGTGGAATAAGTTACAAAAAGATATACGAACAATGGAGCGTTTTGTCCTAAATTTTGGATTTTTTGTTTTTAAAAACTTTTTCTAAAAGAGTTTTTTTTTTTTTTTTTTTAAGATCTGTTTTCAAAACACTTTCATTCAAACAAGTTTTTTTTTTATTTGCAAAACTTATTTTTAAAAACAATTTTACAAAATTGTTCTGAAAACATAAAAACAAAAACAAAATCAAACAGGTCAAATTTCTTTTCTTTTTTTTCTTTTTATTTAAAAAAAGCAACAATAATGATGGTTTAAAGAGTTTGAAAATCATGTAAATCTTTTTATCAAACAAAGATAAAATTAGAAGAGTAAAATAAAATAATATCTTTTATAATATTTCTAAAAGGATGTTTATGTATTTAGAAGTTTTATATATTTTTTTTAAAAGATTGATAAACCACAGTATATTAATAAAAGGAATGAAAAACCAAAAGAACAAACTAACAATAGCAAAAATAAATAAATAAATAAATAAGAAAATAAAACAAACAAAAGACAAAAGAAATCCACTACAAGTGTATTTAAGGTGTATAGACATAAAGAAAGACTAATAAAAATAAACAAATAAGTTACAACGACACAAAAAACAGCATGACCAACATACATGACGAAGGAGAACAAGAAATAATTTTGTTATATAGTATATGCATAGTATTACTACAGTCCTTTGATTTGGGGATTTGATTTTGGGTTTGTTATTCACCATTCTCATACCATTCCACTGTACCAAAACTTATTACACAATTTCTAATGGTTTATTTATTTATTTTTATTTTAGTTAGTATGATACAATCACTTCACAGACACTCTCCGAATGGCTAATGGCAAAGAGGACATGATGGTCAAAAACATGCAGCACCATCAAACTTCAGTAATGGAGAGTAGCAAAAAGGTGACTTTCTTGTCATGATTAACAGCAAGCTTAAGCAAAGAGAATAAAAATACTTAATTTTAAAGCGGGAACAACACGAAGAGAAACGACCATAGGCATGAAGACCCCCGGTGCTTCTCTCATGTCAATATCCTCAGGTCCCATGCCATTTGGAATGTGTCAATCAAACCCACGTAACAGCGAAGCAAGCACAAACAGCACCATCCAGACCGCCAGTTGAAGCCCAGCTCAAATCCGCCTCCCTGATCTGAACGGCATGAGCTCAAATTCTCGACCTTTGATATATATATATATCAATATCCTTCCTGAGAAACCTTCATGGGAAGAAAACCTCTGGATCTTCCCACGTTGTTGGGGTTCTCGGCAATGCAATAGTGAAAAACCAGCAAAAGTTACTATAGTAATGCCACTGTTTATAACATTGTAGAGATGTTATTGTTCATGTGCGGTATGTCTGCGGGCGCATATCCACACATCCTTCTGCCGATCCTCTGTGTCCCACATAGACTCTTGCTAACAAGGAAGCATTGTAGCAAATTTGCTGTTCATGTGCGGGCTTTGTGCGGGCTTGAAATGCCCACACAGCAATCTGCCGAGTCTATGCAACCGCACACTATCCGCGCGCCCTTCTGCCAAGCTTGTGCGGTCTGTACAACACCCATATGGCTTCCCTGCGGTTTTGTGCGGGCTCTGTGCTGTCTGTGTAATGGTTAGAACCCTAATTTTGTCTTGCACGACTCTTTAAACCTTCAAACAACATCAGCACACTACTAATACTCCCATGAGTGTTAGAATGGGATACAAATCATCAAGACAAGCTAACAATAAAATTTTAGCTTGAAAACCCCCTTCAAATTGAGAGAAAAAATCACGGAACTCCTTAAAGTCTCTTAAACCTTTCACTACACCAACAATGGGATACAAGATAGTTCTCTCTAGATACAACTAGAGGTTAACAATAAGAAGGCATAACAAGTCAAGAGCTTGCTCTCAACAACTCATACATCATCACTCAAAGATGGATAACAATAATGAGAGACATCAAGAAGAGTTCAAAAGAAGATCTAACCCGGGAGGTTAGGAGAGCAACCCGTAAGTGGCTTCCATTGTTGATGTAGTTTTTTTTTTTTTTTTTTTCTCTTTTCATTTGGGTGTTGGGCCAAAACCCAACTTATTCTTCTAGCCCTCAATGAGGCATCATTTTAAGTATGTGATTGCTACAACCCCACAACGGGAATCCTTGACTCAATCTAGAGTGTAGGACCAGTGTCGTCCTCATTTTTGTTTTTAAACTAGCGGCAAGGTTTGGATGGCCTCCATAGGGAACTGTACACCAATGCCTGAGGTAGATGACCTTCATTTCAATCCATATGGTTTTTAGGGATTGAGGATTTAGTGTTCTGCTTATCATTTCTTTTAAATTGGGTTGTAACTATTTTGTTTGTTCTTATCATTTGTTTTTTTTTTTTTTTTTGTCTACTATAAGTTGTTATGCTCATGTTATCTTTGATATCATAAAAGAATAGTAGGGAAGCATTGACCAAGTTGTGCAGATGAATTTCCAGCAATCATTAGTCAAAGACAATTGTATCTTGTTACTTTCCTTGTGCAATAGTGAAATCACAATAGATAACTCCTTAAGTGACTAACCATCTAAGTTGTTTTGGAATTTTCATGGTTTTGTTTACATCAGTGCATCAGGATTCTGTTCATATTTGATTAGGTTTGTGATTGATTTACTGATTTTGTTCTTTAATTGCATAATCTAGCATTAGTTAAAATAATAATAACTAATAATAAAAAAATAGTCCCACTGAAGTTTGGTTATTTATAAATAAAAAAAAACACACACACACACGTCTAAGTTTGAGTAAGTAAGACAAAAGGCTTAGGTCGTGGGTTCAACTCTGAGGGAGTGTGGTAAATGAAACAATACCTGATTTGTGACGAGTTTTGTTCTTAGTCTCACTGAGAAAAGTCAGTCTCTTACAGAATTAAAATAATAAAACGCATCATGAGGTCCAATGATTGATATTCAGTGGGTTGATGAAAATCTTTTATGTTTTCTCTTCAAATTCACTGTGAGATTTAATACTTGACACTAATCGAGGTGGATAGAATTGATAAAGCCTACTATATATAATGTATATGAAGTCTAATGCTTGACACTCATAAAGGTGTATATATGGAATTTGATGAAACCCAATGTGAGGTCCAATGCTTGACACTAACGAGTGTGATGAAAATATTTGAAATTTTTTCCTTAAACTCATTGTAAAGTCCACTTCTTGACACTCATAAGCAGATGAAAATTTTTGAAGTTTCTCCTCAAACCCACTGTGAGGTCCAATGTCTTGATATTTACAATGGTGATGAAAATTTTTGAAATTTTCTCTTTAAACCCATTATGAGGCTCAATACTTGATACTCACAAGGGTGATGAAAATCTGTGAAGAATTCTTTGAAGTATATTGTGAGATTTAATACCCCTTGAAATTCACAAGCAAGGGCGGATGAAGGGGGAGGGGGGTCAAGGGGGTGCTTGAGCACCCCCTTGGCCCCAACCAACCATTACTATATATATGTTTATATATATATTAGAGGGACTCAGGGAAGGAGTTGGACCTTGGAAGCACTCTCTCTCTCTCTCTCTATATATATATATATATATATTAATAATTTATTGGATCTTTATTTTCATTTTTTTTTTAATATTAATTTTTTACAAATTAATACCGATAATTTTAAAAATAGTGTTTGGAACAAAATTAATATTTATTATTTAGATATTTTATAAATTGGTTTATATAATATAAAAGAATTTTTTTAAAAAATTATTGTTTAGACTTCATTTATTACAAATTAGTTTATGTAAAATAAAAATTAGAAAAAAATTACAAACATTTTATCGGTTAAACCTGTGATTTTTATTAGTTACTATATATATAATATTTATAAAAAATTATTGTTTTATTTTGTCTTTCATACAAAAAATTATAAATGTATTGTATTTTTTTGTAACAATTGGATCGACCAAACTACAATAAATATATCATTTAACTAGTCTAATTATATTTTTTTTTAAATTGAAAAAACTTGAAAAAAAATTTATAATTTTTTATATGAGCACCCCCTTCATTTTGCTTCTGTTCACAAGGATGTAGTGGAACAGACCTTAATTTGAAGGCTCAATTAAAAGAGATTAAGTTCATGATTACAACTTGGGATCCATTGTAAAAACAAGTTAAATCAGTCAAGGAATTAATGGCCTAATCATGTTGGAGGTTTCAACCTGATGATATGAAGGTCAGGCTAAAAAATATTGGAGAGTCAAGACTTAAACATCTCAAATGAACAAAAAATATAAATATGAAGTCTCAAGACAAGAAAAAAATTGAAGATTTGAGGAGTTTCATAAGTCAGAGACCATAGAACTTCACAAGCAAGAAATGCCGAAGTCTTTATTAATAAAAAATCAAAGATAATATACTATGTGACTCATGAATGTAGGATGACTATAACTTGGGATCAAGTGATATGTCAAGATGTAAACATAAAAGAGAAGAATTGAAGAAAACCACAACCACTAAAGTTAAGGAAGACATTCAATCGTATTTCTCGGTTAAAAAACCATAAGGAACTAAAATCTTATAGTCCTTGCTCATAATGTCAAATAAGCCATGTTGGTGCGAAAATTAGAAAATAAGGATTAATGAAAGTAAAGTTTCTAGTCTTAGCATCTTCAACCAACTTTATATATTTATGTATTTTTGAAAAAAAATTAATAAAATTAATGTTATTTCATCTCTCTGTCTCTCTTATTCACACATATTTTAATATTATACACTTGTCTTTAATGATAAGTATGAAAATAATTATAATTAAATTTGTGATCAATTATGTTTCACTCATTAAGCTCATAAAAAAAACGGGTGTGAATAAAGAATTTACACACTTACTGGGGTTAGGTATCTGTTTTGGACTTTTTTTTCCTTCCCCGTTAATTGACATGTATGGAAAAAGGCGAGCATGAGACCAATCAGATTCAATGTTTAATAGTCAACTAATAGCTATTAAAAGAAGTAAATTATAGATTATAATGGTCATATTATTATTATTATTATTTAAAAAAATGGATAAATCATATTAATTAAAAACCACAAAGAAGCACTGGTTATACTAATTTGTCATTTTTCACCCTAAAAAAGACCCTCCAATGCGTGTTGTTGGTAAAGGTAAAGATGTCAGCAAATTTGATTAAAAGACAAATCAAAATATTATTTTAATAAAATTAGAAAGTCAAAATCTTATCTTATCATTTTATTAAAATAGTTAGAATTATATGAGAAAGTTTATCTTATCTTACTGTTAAAAAAATATAAAAAAACATTTTTTATTAAATTTATGATAATTAATTATTTAAAGAAGTTAGATAATTTAATAAATAAGTTTATAGAGGAAAATTCAAATGGAATTTGATGATGTGAGTTTAAAAACACTACAGGCTTCAGAGCCTAGAGGTATTAGCTCGAAAAGCCAGTGTGAGATATTTAAAATTTTTCGAATTCAAATCTCATTATATTCGTGATAAAATTGATCTTTAATTGTGGGTGGTTGTAAGTGCGGGTTTACTATTTAAATTGTATATTACCTAGTGAAAGTGCAATGGGTTAAATGTTCAATTCATGCACGTTAAAAAAAATAATAATAAATAAAAAATAATAATAATAATAATAATAATAATAATAATAATAATAATAGGAGTTTAGAAACTTTGTATTAAAATTGTTTAAGTTAAAATCTCATATTATATTTCTAAAACTACATTTATTGAGAATGGCTTCATTTTCTTAAACCGGCATATTTGAAAATGACATTTATTTAGTAGTCAACTTTTCCCATTGAACGGGGCCCAGTGGGAAATACAGGTAGCAACAAGCATCACGCAATAACTTCTTCTAGACATCTGATCTCCTAATAACCAAGGGGCCATGATGGTCAAAGGCATGCAAGCACCATCAACCCTTCAATACTGGAGAGTGGATTGAGTTCTTAACTCCTTATTGTCTTAATTACCAACAAGCTTAAGCTTAAAAAAAAAAAGAGAAGTAATACTTAATTATGCAGCAAGAGGAACAGCACGAAGTGGAACGGCCATGGCGACGGGGATCCCCTGTGTTTCTCTCATATCAATATCCTCAGGTCCCATGCCTTCCGGAAGCTGCCAATCAAACCCACGCAACAGCGAAGCAATAATGAGCGGCACCATCCGGACCGCTAGTTGAAGCCCGGCACAGATCCGGCGCCCTGATCCGAACGGCATGAGCTCAAATTCTCGACCTCTGATATCAATATCCTTCTTTAGAAACCTCTCTGGCGAGAAAACCTCTGGATCTTCCCACACTCTCTTGTCCCTACTGATGACCCAGTTGTTAATCACCACGCGCGTCCCCTCCGGCACAACGTAATGGTCCCCAACGTCCACTGTCCTCTCTGCTCTGCGAGGCAACAAGAACGCCGCCGTCGGATGTAATCTGAAGCTCTCCTTCATCACTGCTTGCAAGTAGTGGAGCTTCTCAATGTCTGACTCCTCCACCTCTTTCCCTGGCTCAATCATTCTCTCTATCTCCTCTTTAACCTTCGCCATCATCACCGGGTTCCGGAGTAACTCTGCCATCGTCCACTCCACTGTGTTTGCGCTCGTCTCTGTTCCTGCTATGAATAACTCCTGCAACCATATATGAAACAAATTAAAAAAAAAAATAATTATAATCAAACTTAAGCCATTCACCTTGATAAAGTTTGATGTCCTGTTTGATGCATTTAGGGAACCGTCTCCGTAAAAATAGGGCCTTAGTAAAATTATATATATTTTTAATTATTTTTATTAAATACAAAAGATTATAGGTCACACCTTGGATGATAAAATAAATTAATGTAATTTAATATTATCATTAATTAATTAAATAAAATAAATTTATATTTAAAAAGTAATAAAAAAGTTTACCCATATAATTATGAGATGAAATAATAATGAATGATAATTTTAAATATAATTTTTAAAAAATCATTAATTGTGATGGCTAAAAAAAATTATGAGGTCTTCGTGAAGATTAGATTATCATAATTAATTAAATAAAATAAATTTTATATTTTAGAAAACAACCATCAAAATCACATAGTTTTGTGGATAAATCAATAATAAATATAAATTTTAAAATTTTAAAATTATAAATTGGGAGATAAAAAATCATGAGTCTTCCGACACATGTCGACTATATATGCCCAGTGCGGCCGTGGATTGACTCACCGTAAAGAAAGCATTTCTGATGAATCTATCATGCATGCATTCCATTTTATCACCATGAGGCAGTCGATCTAGCAAATCATCATGCGGGGTTGCATCTTCTCCTCGCAACCGCCGGTCTACGTGTTCATCAAAGATATCATGCAACTTTTTCATAGACTTAGTGACACGTCGCCGTACGCCAAGTGGGTCCAAAACTTTGAGCCAGGGGAAGAAGTCGGCGAGGTTGGGTTCCGAGGTCCCCTTCATGATGGTCTGCACCAATTGTACAACTTCCAGCGATGACTCCGATCGGAGGTCCGATAAGTCAACAGAGAATATAGTTCTCGATAGTACATTCAGTATTGTGACTGACACGAGTTCCCCAATGTTCAAGGTCTTCCTAGAAAGGCAACACTCCGAAACATAAGAAATCAACTCACGAACCTGCTGTGCTCGGACCACTTTAGTGGATTCAAGTCTCTTTGTTGAGAAAAGTTCAGTGTTGTAAATCATGCGCAAGTTCCTCCACTCCGGATTCGGTGGTAGCCACGCCACAGACAAATCGCCATGCCTTAGTGCGCGGATAGCGTCAGGGATAGCGCGGTAGGAGAAGGCTTGGTCGTGCTTTTGGAGAACCTCGCGTGCCATGTCAGGTGACGAGATGACTACGGTGGTTGTTTGGCCGAACCGGAGTGTCATGATGGGCCCGTACTTCTCTGCCAGACGGGCTAGGCAGCGGTGCGGCATGCCATCAAAAACTTGGTGAAGGTTTCCGATGATGGGTAGTGGCCTTGGGCCTGGTGGGAGCGTCCGGCCCTTGTGAAGACGTCTCCCTATAGCTATTGTTCTTATTATGAGGATGCTAAAGAGCGCGAGGACCAAAGGTGCCCATGAGATGGCTTCCATGGTTATAGTAATAATTGGAGCTTGGACGTGAAGCGTTGTGGGAGCTCTTAGAGCCTGTCTCTATTAATTTATAGGCGTGGAGTGCATCGGAAGTTTTACTACTGTTCGTCCAGCGTGGCCATGGATATACGTCACAAGCTTGACAATCAATACCCCTCTTTGATAATTCTTTAGGCACTGATATTTGTTATTCAGGTCGTGATGCAGGAACATTTCTGTCCCACAAAAACACGTGGAATATCTAGAGAACCAACCATAATTTCTTACTTTTGTGCTCTCCTGTAATTATTGTTTATAATTAAAATTGATTATATGTCAACTCTCAAGAACTTAAAAAATATAAATTAAAAAAAAATTCAGAACGGAGGATTTCACAATAACTATCCAGAAGAGCCTTGACTTTCATGAACTCCAAAAATATAAATTTAAAAAAAAAAATTAACGGAGGATTTCACAATAACCACCCAGAAGAGCCTTGACTTCCTTCATCTATCCTTTGCGGCTCCTAATGAACCTACCCTGAACAATAATCTAGGCTAGCGTTCATAACGTTCTATTCTTTCCTTAGATCTCCTTGCTTATACAACATTATCATGGCAATTGTCACCTGAGCAGCATGCTTTTCCTCAGCTTGCTAGTTGTTAGGTTTTTTGTTGTACCACATTCCCCATTCCTAGTGGATTATAGGGTGCATTTGATCTGCCAAAGACAAGGCGACCACAACATAATTTTTTTTGGTAAATTATCTAAATAGTCACTCAACTTTTCAAGTATTTCTATTTGAGTCACTGAACTTTTAAAAATTTCAATCAAATACCCAAACTTTAAAATCACGCCTATTTGAGTCAATGACGCTCACGTCGTTAACGGCAATCAGACATGTCATGACACATCATCACGCCACATAATCATAATCATAATAATAATCATCATGACCACAACATAATTTTTTTTTGTCTCACCATAATCATAATACAAAAACTAAAGTGAGCTAAAAATAGTATTACTTTTTAAATAAAATAAAAAATTATAAAGATGCCTTAGTCACTGTCCACCTTTTATTGACCATCAGTGAGCGGTCGTTATTAGTAAATTAATCATTGGCAACTGGTATCATCCCACCACCATCACTGACCTATCACTAGCACCACTGACTGTTGCTGGCTGACCACTAGCGTTATCTGATTACTATTGCTTTTAGCCATTGATCACTGCCGCTAGCTGCCACCTAAACAATTAAAATGTACCATGGTAATTTTATCTCTTTTTTTTTATCCCATCATTGTATAACTAAGAAGGCAAATAACACAAAATATTTTGTATTGTTTATTAAACATTAAACATAGAACAACACAAGCGGTTTTTTTTAAATATTAATGTTTTTTAATTTAATCATTGAAATGCTACGGACATGCACAGTTTTATTATTTTAATATTAAAATATTATTATTTTTAGGAGTCAACCCCACTAGATTTTTAAATAAAAAATAGTTTTACATTGAAACCCTTATAATTTCATAATTTATCTTATAACTTGTTTTTCTCACTTCTACTCTCATATTTCTACTTTTACTAATTTTTTATAATATTAATAATTTAAACAATTTTAATATTTTTTTATAAAAATAAAATATTAAACATTCAAAAATTTTAACAATCAAAATTTTAACATGTAAAAATTACTCTCGCAACTAAAACAAACTCACTTGATATTATGAATGGACGGAAACAATTACATATATTATAAAATGGTTCAACAAGTACAATATTTAGATTACATTATGAAATATGACGTAAGACCAACGGCATTCGGACAATTTAGATGATTGTGATATTCATTGTGACAAACCACAATGTTTTGGCTGACAACCTTCCCTTATGTCCATATCATTACTAATTCTGATGGATTTTTGGTGCCATGAAGATGGTGTTGGCATTAAAAGATCAGAACATAGATATGGACTATTAAATGGGTTCTAATATATCTCATTTGACATTGGCTGGAACTCTTTATAGTATACATTAAAAATTATCTCAAGACTATAAACATCATCTACATATGGCTATCAATATAGATGAATGTATGTGAACGCTACAAGAACATGGTGGCAAGAAAGTAAAACTCTTCCGGTAAAAATAGGAGAGCGGGAGTGGGAAATATGATAACATTATAAGGGTTTAAATGTAAAACTGTTTTTATTTGAATGTAAAACTATATTTAAAAAACTAATCGGTCGTGATTTTGAAAAAAAAAATAAAATTTTAATATTAAAAAAATAAAACTGCTCATGTCCGTAAATTGTGTATTTTAGTAATTAAATTTAAAAACTTTAATATTTTTTTAAAAAAACCAACACAAGTACTTTGCTATATTTTCTCATTTGTGCTAACTTATACTATTTGTGGCATACTCATGTGTAAATCAAACACACCCTTTGTAATACTTAAAAGATAGTAATGGTGAATTATTTCTTTATTTAGGCCAAAATTTTCAATAAATTAGTTGTTTATTTGTTTTTCATAAAAAACAGTGAAAATAAAAATAAAATAAAATAAAATAAAAAGCAAACTTTCAAAACTTTAACCATTTGTGCATCTCTTCTTAAATGAGCTTTGTTCCCTTCACCTATTTGGGTTAGGTATTTTCTTTTTTCATTAATTGATAGATTTGGGGGAAAATGCAATAGAATTACATAGTCAACTATAGATTCAATTTCATATTTAATTGTTAAAATAAGGATGGAAAAGTCGATGTTTCAAAAGTTGAACCACTTACGTATCTCTTCTTGCATGAGCTTTGTTCGGTTCACATTTCTAGATTAGGTTTTTGTCTTTTCATTAATTGACAGACATTTTAGGAAAAAAAAAATGTGAAGTAAAGATAATATTGATTGAGTTTAGCGTTTAATAGTCATCTAAAATTAATGAATTTAAAGAAATTGCGGTTTGTTGATTTTTCAAAAAAACTGAAGTTAAGTGCACACCAATCAAGTTTAATGTTTAATAGTCAACTATAATTAAATGAATTTAAAGAAATTATGATTTATTTAATTTTTCAAAAAAATTGAAGTTAAGATGACACCAATCTAGTTTAATATTTAATGTCAACTAAAATTAATGAACTTAAAGTAATAAGGAAAGAGACCGCCTTCACAACAATGTTCAACAGACTTTTTTTTTTTTTTTTTTTTGACTTTTTTTTCTAATCGGATTTTTCAAAAAATATATATTATTTTGTTCAATATTCCTTTAAAAAAAAAAATTGTTCAACGTCGTGTTGTTATCATGTCTAAATTTGAATTGAATTGTCATTTATAATAAAATTATATTTTAGTTTCATGCGAAAATACCGGCAAGTTCCATGGAAGAAACACAAGATTAGAGTCAAGAGAAATAAAAAAAAAAATTACAAACTTAAGATTTTATTATTAATTTAAATCCAATTATATATCATGTTTCATTATAACTCCCACTTCGAAACAAGACTTGGACTTGATAAAAGGTGCTTAATTCTCATCAAAAAAATAATATCTAGCAAGTGTTTTGTAAGGTAAAACCATGACCGCAATTAATCTTAGTGATATAAATAACATATCATAGTTAACCTCTTTGGCATGAATCACATATAGAATAACCATTGCAAATTAATCAGTGGTATTGCTTGACATATAATTTATAATGACAACTACCATCACATAAAATTAATGATTTAAAAAATTTCAAATCTTTTCCTTCGAAACATACTTTTTTTAAAAACGTGAAATTAAAGGTATTTTATTAATCTTTTCATTGTTGTTTTATTTCATATAAATATATATATGCCATTTTCTATTACATATGTCATAGAATATTTTTCAAACAACGAATATGTCAAACGTTCGAAGTCTGAGTGCTTTGAATGGTTCAACAATGATCAAACAATTAGTCTTGATGATAGACCATGGCATAATTTTTTTTAATTTTTTTAATTTTTTAATTTTAATTATTATTATTATTTTTTGCATAGCCATCACTAATGCGGTAATAAATTGTTCCACCGATCGATTTGTCAAAAAAAAAAAATTTATTCCAGCGACATTTGCAGAATTATGATACGTTGTTTTCTTAGGTACATTTTGTTAATTATCGTAAGCAATGAGATAAATATAAAGAAAAGTATCTACAGGCTTTTATGTATGAGAGAATCATATTGTCAATATTGATCCCTAGGTATTACATTTCAAAAGCATGACGTGTAAATATCGGCAATTGATTTTACTTAGACTTTTCTCTCTTGATCTGGATATTGTTACTTACTAATAATAGTAATTTTTCTCCCCGGATATTGTCATTGTCATTTACTATTAATAATAGTTTTTTAATAATCTTTTTTACGTTGACTAACTGAGATATTATAATTATTTAGAAAACTTGCTTTTAGGTTTGTTGTTAGGCCACTTGAGTAAGATCGGCCTTAGGCATAGACTACTAAGCTAAGTGCCTATGCTTTGCTTGTTTGGAGATTTTGGAATGTTTTATAAAATATGATAAAGTATGATAAATGAAGTTGTAAGTTGCACCATATATGTTTGGAACAATGGTAGAGTAAATGAAGGTTTTTGAACCATGTTGTGCTTGGTTTGAATGTAAGGTAAAGTAAAGTTATATATTAAAATTACAAAAATACCCCTTTGAATGTTAAACTACATACATGTCAAACACAATTTTTTTAATAATATATTTGTATTTATTACAATTAAGTTATAACCTTAAATGGTAAAACTTTTTCATTCCAACTTCTTAATACAAACCAAAGTTCACATAAAAAAAATTGAACAATTTACACAATAAATGTAGTGTAATCCACACTTAGCATCAATTTATTTGCAAATAACAAAATAGTCGACAAAATGTAATCCACAGTTAACATGAATTTGTCCATAAATAACAAAATAGTCCACATAATGCAATTCACACTTAACTCTTAATTATTCAGAAATAACAAAGTAGTCCATATAATACAATCCACATTTGACATTCTCCACAATGAAAAAAATAGTCCACATAATGCAATCCACCCTTATATAAGATTTCATTCACAAAATTATTTCATTTAACAAAAATCCAAATTCTTACATTAGAAAACATTGGGTAATATACACATCATTGTGACGATGTAGTAACCACCGCAGTTGCTCTGATAAATAGAAAAATATTTTGAAACAAATTAAATTCATGTACTAATACCATAAAAGAAAATAAATAAAAGAAGATATATAACGACGAAATAAAGTATATAAAATAAATTACTTTGGTGTTCAAATGAAGATAAGAATATTAAAAAAAAAATGCTAATCTTTCATTTTAGTCTTATGATTCATGATGATGACCCATTGACTCCAACAACACCAATTTGCGATGTGAGTCCGGATTGGGTCCTTGACAAGGAGCACATATACCTTGGTAAAAAAAAAAAATGTGGTATTCCTATGTACATAACCATATCCCATATATCAAAATCTTTAAGTGGATCCCGATTTATAACACATTGTTCTAAAATGTTTGTAGATCATTCTATGGCCGTGTTTGTTTTCTCCGTTGTCTTGGTTGATTGAATGAAAGCATTAGCTACCAACTCAAGAGCTATGGACAAGTTAGTATCTTCATAATTATCGTTTCTTCTACCTCTTTTGGCCCTAGACGAACTTGGAGCCTCAAATTGTGATGGTTGATTTAGTGGTGAAGCTTCATCTTCACCTTCATTGTCATGTGAAGTCATATTTTTATTCTCACACAAATTCTCCAAATTTGCTTCATTTTGGGAAACCATAAAGTCAATATCATTGATTGTGTCCCCCAAATAAGGGCTACGTGATGTATTTCCAAATTTTGAACTAATTTTCATAATTCCTAATCGTATTGTTGTTCATCCATTCAGCGGCTTTCAGTTTAACCTATACATTTAAATTTGGTCAAAAACATATCATGTATGTAATCACACATATGTTGTAATAAACAAATAAACTAATCTCAATTAAGTGTTGTCACACCTCCAGCTCGACATTCCACATTTCCATTGTGGGACTCCAAGCAAATCCACTCATTCCATTTTTGAAAATGTCATGGCATCGGGTAAATGGTCTTTTTATAATTTTCATGTGATTTTGCAATTTTCTATTGGCTTATCAGCAAATTTACCCTTCATCTCATTCACTATATTATCCAATGCATGTGTAATGAAAGTTCCCCAACTCGGTTCCACATTGCTTGTTGATGCAAATATGCATCTATCAAAGTATCGTCCATCACAACGGTTCATATGTATGTGGTGTTCCCATCATTAGTAATTGCACTTGTTCTTCGCTTTGGCATTTTTCTAATTACATCAACAAAAAAAAACAATTAACAATGATTAATTATGATATTAATGTGGTGCACAATGTAATTATTTACATTAGAAAATATTAATATAACTCAAAATTACAAGGTAATCAATATTCCCTTATTTTAATAACACCGTACGTACCTAAATAATGTAATCAAATGACCGGGTACTCTTCAACCTTTGTTAATAATTTCAATAAAAAAAAGTGATATCTAATTCCCTGAGTCAAGGTTTTCTTGAATAAATGTGTAGTGTGTTTCAAGTTATGTCATCGATTTAACATTCTGCAAAGGTATAATTAAATCATCTTTATTGAATATCTACCGGTGACATTCTACGAGTAACTAGCACTTTGATTTTTAGTTAAATTATGCAAAACTTGGATTCTAGCCACTAAGAAATGGGAATGGGAATGGTGTAGAAGTAATGGGATTGGGAATGATAGTGGTAATGAAGGAATAGGGATGAAAATAATAAACAGTAATTCTAAATAATAACCAAATAATAACTAAAAATTCAAAATAAGAAGCAGAAATCCCAAATAATAACCAAAAACTTAAATTAATAAGTAGAAATTCCAAATAATAACAAGAAACTGTGTTTTAAAAAAACGTACATGATTGAGGAATATCATTAGTGCTTGCACTTTGTTTTAAAAAAAAATACATGATTCTGTGAATACATATCTCATCTCTATTGAATATCTACTACTACTGACAAATAAATAATGTTGTTGAAAATCTACTAGTGACAAATAAATAGTACTTATTTAAAGAACCCATCGAGGATAATATTCTCAAAGAAGCACAAATAAATAAATACAGCCAATAAAAGAAACTCAAAATTTTGAAATAATGCTATTCCATAGGTTTAGCACTCAAACATAACAGTAACAAATACAAATTTTTTAGCACTCATTTTTTAATACAAATAATACTAATGCAATCACTTTGTATCATTTTCAAATACAAATTTTTTAGCACTCAAACAAAACACTAACAAATACATATTATAATTAGACACTCTAATGAATTATATCATTCAATATAATCTAGTCACATTTCTGCCGCTATTGCATCCCTTATAATGATCTCTCCTTGAATAGTTTCTTTGTTATTCTCCCCACTAGCACGATATTCTTCTCCCACTTCTTCCCCTAGTTCATTATCAACTTGTGAAGTGTCTCGTCGGGATATACTCCCATTAAGTAGTTATGCAAAATACAACATGCAAAAGTGATTTCTTTATTTGTTTCTAAACCATAATGTAGTTCGGTTGAACTTCCCACTATAGGAAAATGCTTATCAAGAGCATCAAATGTCCGTTTAATGGCATAACGCAATGATGCATGGTGAAAATTAAATAATTCACGTGGATTTTTTTAATATTACTTTAACTGATATCGTTGTCCTCTATATGGTGTAATAAGTCCACTTCTTAACATGAAACCCGCATCAACAAGGTAATATTTTCCTAAAAATAAAATGAATGTTGTTATTATGTTGAGCGTATATATAGAATTGAGGACAACATTGTATCATGCTTATAATTACCTTCTGGAATTCTTAGAGGATAAGGTCTACTTAATGCATTCTTTATTATTCTTAAATCAGATATTGTTCCTTCCCACCCAAGTAACACATATAGGTGAATTTTAAGTTAAATGTGCATGCTGCTAACACGCTTTGTGTTGGATAATCCTTCTTCCCATGATATTTCAGAGCTTCAGCACTAGAAACTTTGATCGGAATATGTGTTCCATCAATAGCATCAAAACAATCCTGACATTAATACATTTCATATTTTATTATAAATTGTTCACATATTTATAGTGAACATACAATTTAATAATTATTTGATTACCTTGAAATATGGATAGAATGTATTACTGCTGAATATTTCTGAAGGAATTTGTGAACCATCTAGTTATGTTAAAAATTTGTCCTCCAATTATTCTATTATAGTAACTTCAATCCGGCATCACACAAGCCGAACAATTATGGTAATAACGACTTGAATTGTTGCTAAATGATGCAGGCGGTGCAATTTCATGACAGGATTATCCAACAAATATGTATAGTACAAGAACATTTTACATAATGTGATTTTTTTCATCGTCCATCTAAGCATAAAAGGTTTATCCATGAATATGTGAAATAAATATATAATAAGAAAACAAATATTCATTCAAACAAAAAAAATATCCTACAATGAATCTATACAAATAAATAATTTCCTTCATTCAATCAGAATAAGAGTTCAAATATCCCAAAATTAGTCTTTATTATGTGTGGATGGATAAACTTAAAACCAACAGCATTGATTGGGCTCCCCACCCTCCACTTAAAAGGTTCATATCTATTTCTAATTGCTATAACTCAGACATGTGTGGCCTACAACACCTTCATAATTTCTTATTATGGAAGGATTCATCACAAAATTTCCTGAAGCGTTTCATAAATTTTATGAAATTATAGCATTAACTATTTCAAAAATAAAATTGGTTTATGTGTATAAGTTTAAAACAATAATAAAAAAACTAAGTGCTAATATGATCATGAACAAACTCAACTCTTGATTAAGTACTCATACTGAAGCCACTTAATTATATGAATTCATTTTTTATTCTTAATATTAAATTTTCAGGTAGAAAAACAGAGAGGAACAAACTCAACTCTTCATTTTTTATACTCAAATTCAAGAAGCCCTCTTGATTAATTAAGTACTCATGGGGTTCAATTTTCAGGTCAAAGTAGCCAAGCATGCATCTAAATATAGAGAGTGCTTGAAGTCAAGAACAATATTAAAACATGAAGAGACTTGATGCCCTAAGTAGAATGAAAAGGGAGTCATGGAGTAAATTTTTTTCTGGGTTACCCAAGTTTGGGTTTATTTCTTTACGGTTACCCAGCTTTAATTTGTATCGATAAGGTTACTGATGTTTGGTTTTTGTTTCTCCGGCAGGCCACCCTAGATAATCCGATCAAACTTAGCTGATTTGGCAGCCCGACTTACACAGTCAGCAGTAAAATAAGATCTCCTCATGCCACGCTGGACTAGTGACAATGTAACCCTCATCCGAGTCAGCAACTTTGAGACAACTCAGCAACCTTGAGACAACTCAGCAACCATCGTCTTGTTCTTCCTTTCTTCTTCATGTCTTCTTCCTTTCATCTAGGTTTTGCAGTAGGAGCAGAGGGAGAGGGGATGTTGTGCATCATATTGAGTTGTTGTTTCGGCCGAACACATCAACGCGTGAAGCAGTGCAGGCAGAGCAAAGGGGGATTCACCTGCAACGGCTCGTTGGGAAGGGGAAAATGTTAATAGTTATAGGAAAAGTTCTAGTTTTTGTAATATTGTTTATTTGAAAAAATTGCCATGATTTGGTAATCGGGGTTCACATCTTTTGTTCTCATGCGAGCTTCTGGTTTGATTTGGTAATCGGGGATGAGTTGCAAAATTTCATAAGTTGTGGATGTGTTTAATAAATGGGAAAAAAAATTGTGGAGTTAGCTTCATTCTGATAAAGACCTCATGTGCTTTCCCAATTCTCTAACTCTATCCAGTTTCTAGTATCAAGAATTTGAATTTGAGATGATTAAAATTAGCTTCACATTCACTGGAAAAACATACTAATAATTATTTTTTTCTATGATGAAGCTTTTACAACAATAAAGCTAACGTTGCATTTATTTAATTTTTATAAACTGAGAATATCATGTTCAAGATTGTTGAACTCTAATTTTTTATATCTTAAAAATAAACTTAAGTTTGTTGAATTTGACTATGAAAGTATTCTTTTGTTTAAACTTTATCAGAAAACATTAGAATAGTTCTATAAGTTATAATAGAAAACTGCAGATTAATATTTCAATCAAGAGGTAAATGCAAATGGTTTTGAGATGAAAATTTATTCCCTGGAGAATTTATGTTTCAAAAACAGCAGTTTTACAAAAACTGCAGAATTCTCTTGTACCAACACTAGCTGCAGAATTTATGAACAATAACTTATGCAGAATTCTCTTACAAAAGCTGCAGAATTCTCTTGTACAAAAAACTGCAGATCCCTTGAAATACATACAGCAAAGTGAAATACACATCATCCACAACCAGAACACATTGGCAACACAACAGCAGTTTTACAAAAATTTGCTGGGAAACTGCAGAATTTTTATAACACAACAGCAGTTTTACAGACAACAGATGCATCTTTACAAAAATTTCTGGGGAACTGCAGATTTACAAAAATTTCAGAAGAGTTGCATCTTTACAAAATTTGAGAAGAACTGCAGTTTTTTTTAATAACTGCAGTTTTACAGAAGCTTTAGAGGTTCAGTTTTTCCAAAGTACAGAAATAATTCATACAATCAAGGAGCCTTCCTTGAAGTATCACCTGCACCTGGGCCTGCAGAGGATCCAATTCCAGGTGGTAACAATACCTTTCTCCTCTTGGGAGGGAATACTGTCTTGCTTCTATCTTTGCTGACAACAATTTTTTTGGTGGGGTCCTTTACATTCATTGCTCCATCTGCAGCAAGCCTGGTCCCCCTACTCTGAGAATCTTTCTGGGAGTTGGACATGTGTTTGTCACTAATGATGGCAATCTATAATTGAAATCATAGCTTGTGTTTGGAATTGATAATTTCACCTGTGTTTGTGAAGCTGCAGATGCACCAGTTTGGGCATTCATAGCATGACTTGTGTTTAGATCAATCCCAACCTCGCATGGTTCTACATTCATCTGAACAATTTTTTTTAATAGGTTGAATAACAAAAAACTTATGCATATGTTGACTAACAAAATGTGTCACCTGTGCCAGAGAACCATGTGGCATTGTTGTTGTTGCTGACTTGTCTGTGTTGTTCTGTTGAGCATGTAAATTAATTTTGGGTAAGCAAATATGAACTAAATTAAATTATATCAAATGACATACATAAAAAAAACTAAGAAATACCTTGGAATGAAATCTCTTATTATGTCCTGCTGCACCACACAAGCTGCATTTGTTTTGTAAGCCCTTTTTACTCACTCTTCCTTTGGTAAAGCCAGATTTTTCATCAAATTCTTTCCTCCTTAGCACAGTTTTCCTGCCCCTCCTAATGTTCAATTGAGGTGGTGGGATGATAGGACCTTGGTCACTCTTTGGCCATGAGTCCTTGTCATGGGTTGGGTTAAGTATGTGCCTATATGTCTTCATGAATGTGCTTACTTCATAGCATGAGTGTATGTAGAATTCAGGCTTTTCTCTATTATAGTACAACACAGACACTGCATGACCACATGGAACACCACTTAGTTGCCACCTTCTACATGAGCAATAGCAATCTTTTTTGTCCACAACAAATTGACCATCAGGGCCTACTACCTGATACTTATCTCCACCTGACCATGTGGTGGTATTTATGAATTAATTCCAATCTGAATTAATTCCAATCCACTCGATCAAAAATACTGAATTAATTCCAATCCACACAATGCAGGGAAAAAAAGTTAACTTTTACAAACTGAATTAATTCCAAGACATACTGAATTAATTCCAACAAACCAGAACCATTTCAAAAGATCAATCACCCACAGAACAAGGAAAAAAAAAAGAATTGATCAACAGTTTATGAAACAAAGAATTAATAACAGTCGAACAGTAGTACAAAGAGAAATAATGAAGTGAAATCACACATTGCAGGGAAAAAAAATTAACTTGTACAAACTGAATTAATTCCAATACATACTGAATTAATTCCAATCCATTCGATCGAAAATACAACAAACCAGAACCATTTCAAAAGATCAATCACCCACAGAACAAGAAAAAAAAAACAGAAACATTTAAAAAGATCAATCAATTCGAAAAAAAAAAAACAACAAAACAATACAAACTGAATTAATCCCAAACCATTCGATCAAAAAATACAACAAAACAGAAACATTTAAAAAGATCAATCACCCACTGAACAAGGAAAAAAAAAACAGAAACATTTCAAAAGAGAATTGATAACTTTTTTCACAGTACAAACACTTTACAAACATTAATAACTCTAAAAGAACAACAACAATAACCGATTAACTCCATTCATAAGAACAACATCATAATTAAATAACATGATAATTAAACAACATTATACAAAAACCAAACAATTCGAAAAAATATCCAAAAGAATCACATATATAAGGAAATTTCATCACAATCGGACTCCTCATAACCAAACATAGAGAACAAACCACGTTCACAAAAAAATAAACCAAATTTACCAACCAATTACAAAGAAAAAATGAAAACACTCAACAATCATAGAGGGTTATTAACCCCAAACACACAATAATGGTCCAAGGGGGGCTAGAGGAGGGCACTTACTATACTCGGGGGCTTCATTCCACTCATGCCGTATCTCCCAGTTTACGGCCATCTACACCAGCTTCCTCTACTTTCCCGGCAGCGACGACCTTCACTTCTCTCACCCTCGCGGAGATGTTTGGCCAACCGTCAACACTAAAAACCCTAAAAACCCTAAAAACCCTCAACACCCTCTTTCTTTTGGCTTCCTTTCAGACGGGGGAGAAGACGCGTGTCCCTGTCTGCCTTTCTCACCCTCCCAGCACACGAAGACGACTTCGCTCTGACGATGGTTGCTGAGTTGTCTCAAAGTTGCTGACTCGGATGAGGGTTACATTGTCACTAGTCCAGCGTGGCATGAGGAGATCTTATTTTACTGCTGACTGTGTAAGTCGGGCTGCCAAATCAGCTAAGTTTGATCGAATTATCTAGGGTGGCCTGCCGGAGAAACAAAAACCAAACATCAGTAACCTTATCGATACAAATTAAAGATGGGTAACCGTAAAGAAATAAACCCAAACTTGGGTAACCCAGAAAAAAATTTACTCGGGAGTCATGCTACAAAACTCATGGAATTTTAACAAGCAATTCAGCAAATTCATAAAAGCCTACCTTGACCTTGGTAGGGTGAAGGTCCGAGGGAGGTCCGGCAAAGTTTGGAGAACGAGTTGAAGGTTTGGAAAAATCGCAACAACTAGGGCACTGGAATGCGAAAAAAATTCTCGGGTTATGTATGCATTAGTTAAAACATAGAGTATGCATGTAATTATTTAAAATATAAAAAGGCATTTTAGTCCAATGAAAAAATAAACCCTCCCAACCCCCCAATTTAGAGGGTTGAGAAGTGGGCATAAAATGGAGATTCTCAAACCTCCATTTTACCCTCTTAAACCATACCACCTAAAAAACCCTTAATCCAAGCAAGGTTTCATCCAAACAAGCAAAGCATAAGACTCTTGATCAATTCAGACCCCACAATATATATATCAAATATTATTATGGTTTTATTTAAACGACCACATTGTTAACAATATTAACAAATTTTTACAATATAAACCTTATCTTACTTGATTGATTTATGATAATATAAAATTATACTAAATTTATCTTTTCATCAAGACTAGTCCTATGATTTTTTATGACCCAATAATTCATGATTTTTCTAAAAAAATTATATTAAAAAAATATATTTATGTATTTATTTATTTTTATTTTTATCAACATAATTATATTGGTAAAAATCTTAATTTTTTTAAATATAAAACTTTGATTTATCTTATAATCTATTTTTTATAATCTATTTCTTATAATTTTAATTATTTTACCTTGGAGCCCTATTAAGAGTGGCTTTATACTTGAGATTATGTTGGTGGGGTGTGTTTCAGCCTTTGTCATGAGATTCATTTGGTAAAACCATCAATATATAAATATATGAGGACCCATCATCTAGGGATGTCCTTAGATTTTAAATATAGGGACGTTCACAGTAGCTGTTAGATATATCATTATCAACAGTTAAAATTCATCCAAACAATAATATATAGTGATGCACAGTGATCATGAACAGTAAATTTGTACAACATCAATTTAAATAATAGCTATTGGATCATCATCCAACAGTTGTAAATAAACATCCCTATTGAACAGTAATATGCTTACCTGTGTAGATATTTAAACCATATATATATATATAATATTAAGATATGGTTTATGATTGTCTTGTCACAAGACTATAGATGTACCAGTGCCAAAGGGTCTTCAGCTATGATTGAAGGTTTACCACCATCTCCCACATTAACTGGATGAAGGCGCATGGGTCAGCTCATATTGTCTAATGCTCACGATCCTGATTGTATATACACTATTTAAATTTAAGGTGGCGCTTGGTTGGATCTAAGTTTAAATGCAGTGGATTTCAAGTTACAATATAACTTGAAATATTTGGTTTTTAAAATACAATGCAACTAAAGTTAGTGTTTGGTTGCATGCACTAGAAATGTTGTATTATAAAATTTTATATTTGGCTGGAAAGGTTTGTTATATATATATGTATGTGTGTGTCTATACACATAATTAATGTATATATATGCATACATACATATTTCATATTTGCATTTGTATATTTATGCAAACATACATATGTATGTTTATATATATATATATATATATATATATATATATATATATATATATATATATAAACATACTATGTATATGTATATGTATATGTTGTTGTATATGTATATGCATATATATGTATGTATGTATGTAAATGTATGTATATACACACACATATATATCCATCACTTACAGATTTTCAACTCCCAGGATTTCAACTTACGCTCAATTTGGACATAACTCCAAATGCATCTTGGAAGTAATTGGTTTTAACTTTTAGGGCCTATTTGAATGCATAGTAAAATTTTCTGTAGAAATTTTATTCCATAGGATTCAGAAATAAATCCTATGGAATTTATTACAGAAAATTTTCTACGGAATCAGTGTTTGGATATGCACAGGAATTTTTTCAAAGAAATTTTTAATTTTGAAAATGAAACTAGCCGTTAGAGTTTTTAAAAACATACATGCAAATAATATTTTGTGATTAAGTAATAGAATATCCGCAAATAATTCAAAACATACACGCAAATAATATTTTGTGTGCAATAATAAACATTGGTGAAACACAAAAAAAAAATTATGATAAATAATTAAAGCTTTTGTAGGGAGGAAAAAAAAGAAATTCTTGGAGGCAAGTTAATAAAAAAATCTAAGGAACGTATAAATAATTAAATGATGATTTGGGGGGATTTCTATAAATAAACGGGGAATGCACAAATCTTGAAACTTAAAGAATGGCATCGAAATCAGCTGCCAAAACCTCTGCCTTTCTCTCCATTTCCCCACCTCCTTCAACATGGAGCTCCATCAATGGTGACTCGCAAGCTCATCTCCCTTTCCTGGATGTCTATTGCCTTCTTGCTCCGCATTGACGGCGATGTCTTCGACCAATCTCTCACTAGCACCCTCTGATAAGCCGCCGGTGATGGTGGGATCCAAGATCAAGCGCCTAGACGACCCGGACCATCGCTTCCTTCGCTACGCCTCCCCGCATCCCTTTATCTCTGATCACATCTCCATTCTCACCGCCAAAGCTACCAGAGTCACCATCCTCGCCTGGCCTCCTTAACGGCGACAATTATAGGCGTCTGGATTGACACCGTGAACCACTTCGAGGCTGAGGAGATCAACAAGACGACGCATTTCATTGAACGGTGCGCCGGTCGGCGAGCTCCCAACGGAGGAGAAGATGGAGGCAAAGGAAGTGGGAGGCGGAGGATGCCGGCCAGTCACAAACAATAGCCCAAATGTGCCCACACGAAAAAACAAAGGAAATTTTTTTTTGGGCTCCACCATGCACTTTGTAAAATTCCTATGGAAACACATAATTTCATAGGAATTTTAACTTGTAAAAAGTATATCCAAACACCCATTCCTACAATTTCCCATGTTTTAGGGCCATCCGAACAGGGCCTTAGTGTTTTAAAATCCATCAAACCAAACAAAGAATTTTTGAATGTGATATTTAAAGTTACAATGTAACTTCAAATACCACAAAAAAACACTACCTAAGTAAAATTTGGTTAGATGTAATTGAAAATATAGTGGATTTCACATTACAATATATTTGTAAATTATGTATCTGAGAATGTAATTAAGTGTCAAATTTATTGTTTAGTTATATATATTAATTTGGAATGCTGAATTAAAAAATTTAGTGTTTGGTAGAAAATATCCGTGAATTTGAATTTAATATATAGTCACAAGTTTTATTAATTATAAAATAAACAATATATTTAGTTGCTTTAATGTATTATTATATTTTTGTGCATTAATTTATTTTATATGTTTAATATTTATATTAAGTATAGTATATACTATCAATTATTCTTCAATAACAACAAATTTTAAAATAAACATTTTGAGATTTAGTTATAAAATAATTTTTTTTATTAAAATTTTTATAATTTTAAAATTAAAATATATAATTAATTTAAATATTTCTATAAATAGTAATATAATTTTTAAATATATCAAAATCATGCAAAAATGGATTTTCATTTGTCTCATGCATGTGACATTCACATGCTTCAAGAACCATGGCCTTGTCATTGGTAACTACATGTGCTTATAATTTAGAGCTCTTGAGTTCGAACTTTTTTTTATTACAATTCACTTTTTGTGTCCCCATGCGTGAGAAATACATCTCGTTCTCCCTTCCAGGGTTGCTTAGCGGGAGTTTATTTTTAAAAAAATTAGTCAAGCCACTATAACTGGTGCACTTTTGTACTCGATTGTCTTTCGTTTTGTCGCTTGTCTAGTTTGTCAAAAAAAAAAAAAAAAGCATTCACATGCCTCGTGATAAGCATTTTAAATCCTGGATTTTGGAATACACTCAAATTGATCTTATTAAAAAAATCCACTCAAAAATGGGTTATTTAAATTTATATTTACATTGAATTTTTAAATCCTATCAAACAAAACAGCGTACTTTGAAAGAATTTTGTAACTCCAAATACATGAAGTTTCAAATTCCCTAAAAAAACAACAATAATAAAAAAAAAAAAGAAAACATAGTGAAAGTAACTAAAACAAATAATAAGGCAAAGCATATTACTCTTATATATATATATATATATATCGAATTCTTATATTGAGTCTTTTATAAGTTTGTTTCATTTTAAATTTAATTCAGTATTCAGTTATTTATTTATTGTTTAATATACAGTGATTTACATTAAAATAACATTGAACACTTTTTAATTCTTAAAACATCATTTTATTTACGGATTAGAACAAGTCTTTTTAATCATCATCATCATTATGTAAGGGTTTGTTTGATAGGCAGATGAGTACAACACAAACAATATTACACATTATAAGTGTTTGAGATACAACACTAGCACTTAGTATTATTTTATGTTTGATGTTGAATGCAATTGAAAACATCACAAAACTATTATTATAAATTTTTTATTATTTTATATTTATTTTGCAATTTAAAAAATCAAATATAACATTTCACGAAATTTTCTCACATTTCATATTCACCATTTAATTTTTTATTATTAATAAAATTATCACTTCACATTACATTTTTATGTTCAAAATATATTGATTAATAATTAATTATCAAAAACATTTAGAAATAGTTTTTCACGAAAAATTTACCTAATTTATTAATTAATAAACTATATAAAATTTTCATAAAAACATTGTGAGGCATTATGAGGTAATTATTATTTTTGGGTCGTGATGTTGCCCTTAGGTTTTTTGAACTATTATTTTTTGGTATAAAAATTTTATCAAGTTGTGCTATAGTTAAATTATTTATTTATTTTATTAATGATTTATTTTTATCTTTCACCCTATTTGCAAATCAAATGAGAGAAAAAAAAACATTGTGTTATGTTATATTTCAAGATGTCTAGTATCCAAGGGACACTCAAGTCTCACTTAAAGATTGGCACAAGGTTTTCAATTCAGAAGGGACATGTAATCGACTAGGTTAAATCCAAACATGATGCCTCACCATGCCCTCATAATAAATTATGCTCTCAAACGGACTTTTTTATTTTTGGGCCGGCCTGCTAGACTAGACAATACCAGGCCCAAAACCCTACCTTTTATATACAACTGAATTACCATATCTTTATCGTAGCAGCGAAGGCAAGCATAGATTCGGATTTTCACATGATTATATGCCCACCTGTCTTCCGATTTTATAGTTCAAAAATAACCTAATCAAACATGCTATATGTAAATAAATCATCACAATAAAAAATAAAAATAAAAAGAAAAAAACCGGGACCAAATCCCAGAATACCAGAGCAGTCCAAACAAAGTCACTCCCAATTCCCAAATCGCTTTTTCCCCTAAAGAGCAATAATTAAAAAAAATGGAAAGAAAAAAAGGAAAAAGAAAAATCAAAACAAAAACCGCACGTTGAGATACTTGGATGATACTAGAAGTCTATAACTGAATCAACGCTGCAGCCAGATGGCGATCACCCCGTAGTAGTATTCTTTCCTTGTTTCTTTGCTTTGCTTTGCTTGGCCTAGGCCCTAGGGTTTGTGGGGTTGGGATTCGGCATCGTCGGCCATGGACGGCGTGCCGTCGACGCCGGGGAAGTTCAAGACCGATAAGCCCTATCACCAGCGTCTCCTCCTCCAGCGCTGGCTCCACAACCACCGCCCTGCCTTCTGGGTTCTCATCGCCCTCTCCCTTCTCGCCATCGTGCTACTCTTCTCCCCGCGCTCCTCCTCCTCCCCCTTGATCTCTTCTCGCCGCCACCTCTCCACTTCCACCCTCGCCCCCTGGGGCGGCCCCGACTGGGAGAAACGCGTCCGCGCCTCCGCCCGCGTCCGCCCCTCCTCTTCCCGCCGCTCCATTTCCGTCCTCGTCACTGGCGCTGCCGGCTTCGTTGGAAGTCATGCCTCCCTCGCCCTAAAGCGCCGCGGCGATGGCGTCCTTGGCCTTGATAACTTCAACGACTACTACGACACTTCCCTGAAACGTTCCCGCCAAGCCCTCCTCGATCGCGCGGGCGTCTTCGTCGTCGAGGGCGACATCAATGATCCTGATCTCCTCCGCAAGCTTTTCGACGTCGTCCCCTTTACTCATGTCCTCCATCTCGCCGCACAGGCCGGCGTCCGCTACGCCCTCCGCGATCCCGCATCCTACGTCCGCTCCAACGTTGCCGGCCTCGTCTCCATTCTTGAAGCCGCCCGCTCCGCCTCCCCTCAGCCCGCCATAGTCTGGGCCTCTTCCTCGTCCGTCTACGGCCTCAATTCCAAAGTACCCTTTTCGGAATCCGACCGCACCGACCGCCCCGCCTCCCTCTACGCTGCCACCAAGAAAGCCGGCGAGGAGATCACTCATGCCTACAACCACATCTACGGCCTCTCCATCACCGGCCTCCGATTCTTCACTGTCTATGGCCCTTGGGGCCGTCCCGACATGGCGTACTTCTTCTTCACCAAAGACATCCTCCGCGGCAAGCCCATCTCCGTCTACGAGGGCCCCAATCACACCAATGTCGCTCGCGACTTCACCTACATCGACGACGTCGTCAATGGTTGCCTTGCTGCCCTCGACACCGCTCAGAAAAGCACTGGTACCGGTGGGAAGAAACGCGGTCCGGCGCAGCTACGCATCTACAATCTCGGCAATACCACGCCAGTGCCCGTCGGAGAGCTGGTAGTGATTCTCGAGCGGCTGCTCAAAGTGAAAGCTATCCGAAAGGTGATGAAGATACCAAGGAATGGGGACGTGCAGTTCACCCATGCCAATATCAGCCTCGCACAGAGGGAGCTCGGCTACCGGCCCTCCACCGACCTTGAAACGGGGCTCAAGAAGTTCGTTCGCTGGTACCTAGACTACTACTCTCGATCTTCCTCTCTGGGAAAGAAATTCTCCGGCAGTGGTGGCCGGTTGACATCCTCATGACCAGGGTCAGTTGCTCTTACTCAACCTTCTCTTCAAAATTCCAATTCTTGAGTTCTTTTAATTCTTGGATTTTTAGTCTATTGGTTCCCTTCATTGAGGAGAATGGATTGATTGTCACTTTATTAGTCCCAAAGTCCCTGCATGCTGCTTCATTTCCATGACACTTTGTTGATTCAGGGAAGGGAAAATGCACACATTATTTGTTTTATCTTTAGGCATTTCAATTTTTTTTATTTTATTTTATTTTTTTTGTGTGTTTTTGGTGTTCTAGATATTTGTGTCATTGTGGCATAGCTCCCCTCTGATGCTTTCAGTTATATTGTGGGCATCCCTGATGTAAATAAACCATAATTGCATGATTATATGGTGACTTGTAGTTTCAGTGACTAAAATTCAATAAACCATCTGGTTTTTTTCTGGTTCTTGGCATTCTTTGTCTTGACTGTTAATTTCTCTTCGCTGTTCCAGGGATTGAATCATATGACTATAATTTCTTAATGACTTTGTGCATTGGATATTATAAGCATCATGAGGGAGTCATATGTTAATTAATTTTGTACCTGGTACATTGCCTGCAAAATTTAAGGAAGATCATCTCTTGACTGTGAACAGAATTTTATATTGGACAGAGTATAGAAGGTCTTTAATGTTTTCAAAATCTGAGATTTCGGATATCTGATTTCTATCTGAAATTTAAGAGCTATTTGTGTTTTTATTTTGTCATTCTGTTTAGTATTTTGAGATGCTGTAACTAAGGAGGTTAGAGTTGATTTACATCCTATGATGTTTATGAAGATGCCGCCAAATGTCTTATATTTATGTTATATATGTTGCCATAACAACTGAATATTCTCTAGAAATTGGCGTGAAACCTTTTTCCTTTTGCTAGGTATTATTTCACCTTCCTTTCTTTCTTTTTTATTTTTTTTATTTATTTTTTGTTATTAATAAGATTTAACTCGCTGTTTTTGAGTTGCATGTTGTTACTATTGTTGTATTCTTCTTCGAGTGGCTATTAAGTTGTCTTATTGTGAATGATCAGTGTGTTTTTTTAAGCCAAAGTTTTATTGTAAAATGTTTAGCTTTTAATGTTTTATCAAGAGTTTAATTTTGCTCTTTATTTCGCTCCAAACTTTATATTAATATTTTCTTAAATTACTGTACAATTTTGTCATTTATATTTTTTAATTAATCAATCATTTTACCATGGATAATTAAGAAGTTCAGGAGTTAATTGACAAATTTTGCCCCAGATTTGTTTTCCTTGTTGCATATTAGTACAGCAAAAGGGTGATGATGATTCCGCTAGTGCGTATAAATATGAAACTCAGCGAGTCTAGATAAGCATTGATACCAGTGCTTTTAAGGTATCCTGTATAATGCTATTGAATATGAAATTCCAAGCCAGTCATCAACTTGTAACGTGGGAACGCTTAAATGTTGCCTCAAGTCCTGTATAATGTTAAAGTGGTGGAATAAACAAATAAACATTAGAAAAGAATGCATAAATAATTGATAAAAGAATACATGAAGTAAGTTGTGGTGTAGCTCTTGAACCAATGCAGAGCATAATCAATGCTTTTGGTGCAATCAAGAAGATGTCAGCGAACAACTAAACATGACTTCAACTCGCACACCAAATTCAGTTGTTGAACTGACACTGCATCGCCTCTTCAAGGGTATTTTGGTCTACGGGTTAATGGAGTATCTACAACATCAATATATTTCAGAGATAATGACGATGTTGAGGATTTCCTTTCATAGTACGTATGAATAAAGTGAATGAAAAATTAAGTGACTTTTAAGATTGTTTGTTGAAGAAAAGCCATTAATATCATGGATTACAAAATAAGCTAATGAGACATGAGTTGCAAAAGTCAAACAGTTAGCTAATCAAATGCAGGCATTTTGCATTGAGAGTTTGAATCAAACTAATTAATGCTGGATAACATTGGACCCAAACTCCAAAAAGAGATCTTACTGACGTTCAAGGTATGAACCATAAAGCTGGCATTCCTGATTCAGTGGCATGTTTCTGTCAAAGGTATGAATATAGATATTATATCAATTATCGAATCAGTTAAAAAAAAATAAAATTCTTGTGCCATGAATGATGAATCGCATATTAGCTGGACAACTTACAACTATTTCCCAATCAGTTTTTTAAAATCTCTGCTACCAAAAAAAAAAAAATTTTAAAGTTTTAAGCTGATAACTTCTTATTCAAAATTGCAGGCACCTGGTATATATCTCTGAAGGAGCTGTCAATAATGTTTAACAAGAAAAGGACATATTGATATGAACCCTGAATCTCCTGCAATACTGTTAATTTGTTAAGCAAATTATGACAATATAATTCAAAATATAAACCAAGACCAGCAACCTTGTTCAACTCAAATTCATGGCAGAAAGAATTGCCTATGAAACACAAGCTTCCATATAGTTACATGCTTTCAAACAACCATCATCAAAGGTTTCCAAAAGATGCATAGGGTAGCAACATACAAGTGCAAAGCAAGGAAAAGAGTTGGTGCATGCACCAAAAGAGGTGTAGTCTCAAGTTTCATGAGATACAATCTCACATTGCTCAAGAGCTGCTCATCCAACTTGCTTGATCCAGACCCTGAAGGTTCAGATTGATCAGTTTCATCATGATCGTCGTGACCAAGGCTTCCCCTGTCCTCTTGAGGATCATCAAAACCACCTCCACCATTCTTCTCATTTGCAGAATTCCCGGCATTACCATTCTTTGATATATCTTGCGCAAAGCCCGGATTTGGTTCAACTCCAACATGCCTCAAATGTAGCTGTTGCAAAATTTTTTGGCTCGTATGTGGAACATTGCAAGCTTACAGTAATTCTTTTACAACTTAAGTAACACACACACACACACACACACACACATAAACATAAATATAAATATAAAACTCAGTTACCTGAAGATGTAGGTTAACCTCATCAGAGCGTGAAAGAAATGGGAAGTCTCCCCCAGTCTTCAAGATTGCTCGTCTTGCACCAAGGTATCTTTCGGTAACTTGATCTTTGAGTTGCTGTGGTATAGCACAGTAATCATTTGTCTGCAAGAAGATATGTTATAATCGCCAGTTAAGGACATATAATAAATAAATAAACAAAATAAAACAAAAACATGCAAAGGAAAAAAAAATCCAAGCAACACATGAAAAGTATTTGGATATTTCATTTACTAAGCAGATCAACCATAAGATACCGGCTGCACAGTTTGGGGAATAAAATGAAATATTCTTAGAAAACTCGTTTGAGTGTATATTACAAATAAAACTACATATTAAAGAATTATGATTATTCACCTAATCTATCCAATACAGTATAATTGATATAATGCAGAATTCTTGCTATACCAAATGTGATTTACCCAAAACACACATTCGTTTTAGTGTTTGACAAGGTGGGAAATGTGATTCCTGTTGTGTGCGATGTTGCCATAGACCGTCTTATTTGTCAACAGTAACAAGCTACTTCCAAATCTAAAATCAAACATACACACATAAAAGAATACCTGAAAAGTACTTTGTTTACCGTCCTGACAATTACAGATTTCTTCAACAACATCAAGTATAAAGACTCATTTGTAGCATCCACCATATACACCAATGGCATAAGTTACTTAGATGTCTAAAGCACCATATCACAATTTGGTTACCAAGATGGTCTACCAAAAGAAAATTTATAGACAGGACACCATGTATAACAATTTTTTCAACCCAGAAATAAAAGCATTTCCAAGACAATTGCAACAAACTTTTTTATAAAAAAGAACATCAGAATGAGGACAAGGCATTAAATCTTGAGAACATACATCCATTAATGTGATAAAAGAATCTGAGAGTAAGAGACGGGCAACAGCTACAGCATTGGCATTCAATGTTAACCTTGAAGACAAGTCCTCAACAGACAATCGCTCAACCTGTACATTGAAAAGATAAGTAGTATTACTATTAACATCAGTTTGTAGGTGTATAAATATTTCAGTCTGAAAAAGAGCATCAGTTTTAGCAGTATCAGAGTTCTAAACCATTTGAACAATGATAAAATGACTCAACATCCTTGCTTCACTTGAGAAAATTTTAAAAGTAGTTTAAAAAATATTGAGGTGACATGAAACATTCAAATAGGCCTAATATGAGTTGTGTCCATTCCTGCTCCAATCAGCACAAAGTTCTATTTGGTTATTGATTGTTTGCTTGGCTTCTAGCAACCAATAAATTTTTTTTAAAAGAAAACATAAAAAAGAAATCCTTCAGTAAAGACAGCAACTTTTTATACTGATTTGCTGTGGGTTATACAAGTTCCATATTATATTTACCGTGTCAGCTCATAAAATAAAATTATGCCTTGAAAGGCAATAGCGGAAGAAACATGAAATCAGAACAAGCCTTGAACATCTTCTGATGACAAGATACATGTCAAACCACTATGGGATTCTTTATGCAAAAAGAAGCACTGCATATACCTGGCCAACAACAAAGTCAATAGAGTCTGCAATGAATGGTTCATGGGGACCATCACGAATCCCACTCAAGATGTAGCGCTTCAGTAGAAATGAAGGCGTCCAACTAAGACTAATAAGTAAAAGAATCAGATGATGAGTTTTTGCTGACATTAAATGACAATTATATACTTCATGTAAACAAAAATTCTCTTAATTTCTCAGTTATAAACAAATTATGACATACATAGTATGGTACTAAAAGCCAGTTTGTTTGAAATGCATGACCTGTGTTAAAAACTGATAAATATAACTCATTCAACAGCAATGATTTAGTGAACAATGCATTTGCATCGCAGTGGAGGACAATTGTCTCACAAATTTGTGTCATTCGATCACATAGCACAGGTATAAACGACTGGTACTGGCTGTCAAATTTGACCCCAGCAAACCATCATTTATGCACTTCTCTACTTGATACCATTACCATATAAATACAAACGATTAGATATGCACGTGTTCAGGAATATATTCACTAACACCCATGTCTGTGTGCTTGAGGCGGTAAGTATAACATGCTTGGTTGAGAATTTTCCGTAAGCCTTCTACAATGAGCCATCTAAGTTTAAAAATATTGTGGGCTGAGCAGCTCAAATCTGTGTCTAATAGAATTATCTTTATCCCTTTAATTTATGGTTGAACATCATGGCAACACATATGTTCTCTTAAGGTTTTGACTCTTCTTCTCAAGGTAGCATATTCCAGGGAAAAAAACCCTATCCATTAATTTACCAAGGCATTAACAAGAGATCATATTGGCATGGATTTTTAAAACTCCAATTCATATCTATTTTACAACCAAAGAATAGAAAGTTGAGAATACATACACAGGGGCCCATGGCATGGAAGCTGAAAACTTATGGGTCTCCAAAAATGTGTTTGATAGAACTAATGATTTCACCCTCCGAGGGCGATGTTGAGCAAAGAGTTGTGCTAGGAATCCTCCAAGAGATGTCCCATAGAGGTGTATCTGCCGATTAAGATTGCTCAATCTACTTACCGTTGGTTGAAATAATGCAAGAAGATAAAACCTGGTATTAAACTATCTTGTAGAAGGTATACAATGTGAAATGAAACAACAAATTACTCACAACATGCTTCAGTTAAAAAATTATGAAGATGTTTTTAAAATTGTATATATCAAGCAATTTGGTGTCAACGGGTTGAAACACAATTTGTGAATAACCTATGCTTCTGAACAAAGAACCTCATCGTAAATCCTAAATGAATTCTTTCAAATCTATGTTCATGAGGTATAACATATTGATGAAGTCTACCACTGGGAGTCAAAAATTGTAATGAACTATACTCATCTCAAAAAAAAATATATATATATATATATATATATATTAGAAAATAGATACCAAGGATTCGGTGAGCTGATCAGTATAGTCATCATCACCTTTTTAAAATCTCTAATTCAGATGATCACTCTTGCCTTATGTTAGAACAAGTTTCTAATATTGAATGAACATTATCCAAGACCTATGCTATATAAAACAACATTTGCTCTCTCCCAAAAAACATCTGATGCCAAAGAAAAATGTTCTCATTAAGGTATGGAACTGAGGACTTTCCAGACTCTTATGAGAGCATAATGAGCCCAAATTCATTTGTTTCTTCACGAAAAATCAGTAAAGCTAAAATTAAAAACACAAGGGAAATAAAAGGAAAGAATGGAGTTTCCTTACATAGTAAATGTTGATAGTATCTAAGAACTTCTCAAACGCATGAACCCACTCATGGTAATTCCAAACACATGGTATATCAATAGAGATCACTCGATAACCCTGCAAATAGTTAATTTTAATCAGCAGGAGTGGCAGATCTTGTAGCAAGTAAAATGTAGAGGAAAAAAAAAGATGGACAATGCCACACATTGAATGATTAAAAAGAATAGGTTGAAACTTACATTGCACACTTCCAAGCATAAACACACCGAGTACATAAATCTTTTTTTTTTTTTAAATAAAATCAAACAATCACATAAACCGGAAGTCCACTCCAAATAACGGATTCTTTGCCATCCCATACAAGTTGGCCATAAACAGAACTTTAGAATTCATGTTATAGATTCACTAATTTCTCATGTTCTACAGCTAGAACTCAACTATAAATATACGGCAGAAGTTGACAACTTCCCACCAAAACACAACTTAATTCCAATTACTTCAATGATGAACAAACTTTCAAAAATCATTACATGCAATAACTTTCCAAATTACTGTCATATGCCTTGAAACCAGTTTCTCTTGCCAAATTTCACTCACGAAATCTATCAGCAGCAGAAATTAGTGACCTCAGTGCAACTTCTTTACACTTTGCAAGAATCAAGATGACAGATTCCAAGTTCATTTACAATCATAATATCTGAAACTAATCCATAATCTTACTGATCAAGCAGAAACCAATGACATTTTTTTTATGAGAAAAAAAACAATGTATAAATATATGTGTATATATATATTAAGCTTTAGCACCTTCATGGATAGGCACATGATCTGTTTGTAGTAGACATCAGCATTTCCAGCTATTCCAGGAATGCAGACAAGAGGAGATACTGTCTTAGGCCCAAAATCATAGTATTTCCATTGTTTAGCTCCAATCTGCAAAGAATTTATGCCTCTAAACATCACAATAAAGAGAGGAAAAAATCCGATTATGTTGGACCACTAAAAGCAAGTAACAGTATCACCATTCAATCTTTTCTACTTAAAAATCTAGTTTTGAGTCTTCAAGACAGATCAGCAGAGTTCAATCAATGAACAAATTAATCCAATAGATGACCAACAACTGAAAATCAAGATCTCCTAAAAGAATTCAACTGAGAAACTCAGACATCTCCATTCAAAACCTCAACATCAATTGAATTATAGAAGAATCGCAAATGCAACTTCCATACCGTGATCTTCTGGACGGGGACCAGGGATTTGAAGTGAACGTAATCGCCGGGCGACGACGAGATGCCTTTCATCTCTCTCTCTCTCGAGCCCAAAGCACGACCGTTCTCCCTTCAAGCAAACACGGTTTGCGGGAAGAGAACCAGGGATGAGCACATCGCCAGACGAGATGCGTTATAACCTTTTTTAAGGGCCAGGTACAACAGGATTTATTTTGGAAATAATAGTTTATTTAATTTTTTTCTTTAATAAAGTCGACAAATGACAGAGCAAAAACAAACAAATACAAAAGTTCACTTGTTATGATGACTTGATCGACCTCTTATATATAATCTCCCATGCAACATTTGAAGAATAAGATATAGGCCTTGTTTGGGTAAGCTTTTTAAAAAAGTGCTTATTTGTTAAGTTGTAGAAGTGCTTTTTAAAAAAGTGCTTTTGGGAGTAAGTTGAGTGCTTTTGAGTATTTTATGTTTGGGTAAGTTAATTCAAAAGCACTTTTATATGTGTAAAGTTGTTTGGATGTGGATTTTTAAGATGGCTTTTAAAGATGGTAAATTACCAAAATGGGCATTCATTGAGTTTATTGAGTTACTATTGTACATTAATATTGATATTGATGGTAAAATAGTAATTACATAACCCCTAAAACAGCTTCTCTTAAATGCTTTTTTTAAAAGCACCTATTCAGCAGCTTCTCAAAAAAGCTGAAATTCAGCTTTTTTTACAGCTTCAGCTTTTGCCCAAAAGCCAATACAAACATAAATTTTAAAACCCAGAAGTGCTTAACTTATAAAAAAGCACTTCTGGGCTTTAAAAAAGCCAATCCAAACACCCCCATATTCTTTATACAAAACTTCATATGGACTAGAGAAAATGAATTATACTTTAAGAGATTCGAACTTGATACCTTTCAACTACAACCATAAATGACTATTAATGAGCTAATCCATAATTCCTAGTTTAATATATTTGGAACTAACAATGTTTTGGTCAATTCACATTGAGGTGCTCATATATAAGTAAAATTATTATTAAATAATTTAAAATTTATAAGATTTAAAATCTGATACGAGCTCTTATTAGAAAGTCTAGGCTTCAGTAGGTGGCTTTTACTGTTTAGAAATTACTGATGGCTTTCAACTCAATTATAGGGTATATGTTAATATGTTAAAAAAATGTTATTAATTTTTTTATATGTTATTGTTAATTATTTTATTTCTTTGCATGATGATCGGATAGCCTGGCATCCGCTTCGGTTGATTTGCAACGCAAGATCCAAGAAAGAAGAACAAATGGAAAGGCCACAGACAGACCATGTTCCTGGGGACTAACATGTCGCCTGTTATGCTTTCATTGTGCCTTTCTATCATTAGTTTTGACTGTGTTGATACTAATAAAATAATAAATTTTTAATTCAAACATCCCTGCGTAACTGCGTTGCTTATCACCACCGAACGATGTTGATAATCATATCAACAAAAGCATGATAATATGAAATTTAATGAACCAAACCGGATCTCAGAGTTGAAATATCTTCATTCATGTCTGATACTGGTGTTCAATACTAGATACTGGACGGACAGAGTCCAGTAATAACGAGATGATATCAAACAATTTACAATGAGGCTTTTGTGCAAAAGAGCGATGAGCTTCATCAAATTTCACTTGATACTGGACACGAGAGTCCGGTAATAAAGTGAAGCCAGCCCAGTCATCAATCACAATAACCACACAATATTGCCTGGCAATTAGCAAGACCGCCTAAAATGAAAAAAAAAAAAACACCCATTTGCTACATGCTATTATCTTCCCAGACAGGCGCATGCCGAGTACTATTATCACATAAACACAGAATTCCACAAACAAACCCTAAAGCATGTTCAAACATGACAGTGATACCTAGGCAAACTTAAAATCAAAATGGAATTACAAAAGCCACAGGGATTCACTGTTTGTACTAACAGAACCTAAATACAAATAGGTAATTAAGCCAATATTGAGACAACAGGCTTAGATAGGAATTGCATTTATAAATCCATCTCTTTCCACCTTCCGCATTTTCTGTTTAAAGGCAAACAACAACAAAGTGCAAAATAATGTCATAGATATTAAATGTGAAAGGCTATGAATGAAACAAAAAGATTACATACATTTCGATTTCCATAAAACCAAAGAAGAAAGAGAAATAGAGCACAATTGTCATTCTCTAATAGACCAAGCTTCTTATAAGAATTATCAATGAACTGTTTATGTTGTCCTAAAACATCTAATTATTAGTGCATCAAGGAGTTAGCTCAAAAGACATTAACTAAAAGAGTCTGGCATGATGTTAGGGTTTTTAAGAGTTATGCAACTCACATTCAATCAGCAGATGGCATAATCATCTAATGTTAATAACAATGTTTTAATGAAATCACACAACTACCAAGGGTAAAAATTTGCAATATGATTAAAAGATTTAAATCATTGATTTCACAAAAATCTATTTGTCAAATGCATAATCCTTTCAGTACAGGATGAAGCTTTAGATACTGACCTTAATTTGAGGTGTTTACTTGCTAAAAAAATAAAAGAAAAAGAAAATTGCTTCCACAAACATACCTAGCAATGCATATACCAACATAAAATTTGAAACTGCATGCATGTTCCCAATAGCCACAGTTTTTAGCAAGTATAGCATAGGGGTAGAATGCAGTTGCTCGTTGCACTGAAAAGAACAATACACAAAGGCTGTTTTAGCATCCCTCTAATTTCCTTTTCTCCCATCCTTGACTGCCACCGTCCTATACATCCACCACCACAGTGACTGTGATATCGGGTTTCCCTTTTGCCCTTCCCATTTAACAATTTAAAATCCGGAAAAACATACCAGTTGTCCACCTTTCTAACATGAAGTAAGTAAACAAAACAACTAAACAACTTATCTTTCACCTTCCCATCTATCATTTTTAAAATCCTGAAAAACGAACCAGTTGCACACCTTTCTAATTTAAAGTTATTTTCAGAAGTAGGGAAACTAAACAACTAGTTCCTCCTTCCCTCTCATGCAACAAAGCAAATAATGAAATTGATGTCTCCTGTTTGCATCAAAATCTAAAACCATAACAGTATCCCTTGATATCCTAATTCATAGTAGCCTATCCTACTCTTAATCATCACGAAGTATATAGATAATTCTTCGAAGAAAGAAAAGGAAGACCTTGCCGAATTCAAAAATAGCTAAAAATTTTAATTACCGCCTAGGAATTCCCTGGCCAACATAATTTCTGAGCCACATTCCTCCATTATACCTTGCTGCTTTCTTATCCTTGTAACATTTTGACAAAATTAAGGAATTCCCGTCAATTCAAACAAAGGTCAGCGAGAGCTCTTCTCACCATAAAAATGAAAAGGGTATTTGATTTTTTTTTTAAGTGCATAAGACATAACAGTCAACAGGATTTCTACAACTATTCACACATCTAAATACCAGCACTTGATGTTTTCAGGAATAATAAGGTTTCAATGGCCTCAATCCAACCTAAAACCTAAAACTTTTAAATGGTGAGAGGAACATACATTACTACATTACAACCAAAACATGCTGGTCAGAGATTCATATGCGTAAAATCAACACAAGAATCAAAAGCAAATTTGCCTAAAAACACAAAGATCTGTCTAAATTTAAAAAGAATGAACCCTAAATCAGAAGATAAAATCTACAGCAGCATCAGGAATCATACGATCAAACCTGAATAAAAGGACTAGGGTTCATTTGGCAACCATTCGGACAATGAAATCCTCGTAGCGGATGTTGCCATCCGGCGAGACATCGACCTCACGGATCCATTCGTCGAACTCCGCAGGCTCAAGCTTCTCACCGATGCTGGTCAGGACGTGGCGGAGGTCAGAGACGGAGATATAGCCGGTTCCTTCCTTGTCGAGGACCTTGAAGGCGTCACGGAGCTGGCGGTCAAAGGGCTCAAGGCGGAAATGACGTCGCATGATGTCGAGGAAGTGGGGGAAGTCGAAGGGCCCTGTCAAGGCCTCAGCAGCAATGATCTCCTTCAGCTGCGCTTGGGTAGGGTTCCCGCCGAGGGAACGCATGAGAATCCCGAGCTCCGATGCGGCGATCTTGCCGTCGCCGTCGGTGTCGAAGAGGGAGAAGGCTTCCCGCATTTTGGCCACCTGGTCTTCCGTCAGCTCCTTCCCCATTTTGCTCTCCTTCGCTTGCGTTCCCCTGAGGAATGGAATGGAATGGAATGAAATTTGAATTCGGGTTCCTTGGGAATTCGGGGTAATTGATAGCTCGGGTTCACTTTGCGTATCATAAACGTCTAATGCTAACCGTTTTTTTAATAAAAAAAATCTAAATTAGGATAAAAATATCAATTATAAGATTATATTAACAATGTCATTAAACATGAATATTTTCAAATTCGTTAGATTTATCAATTTCTATATTTAACTATTTTATAATATACAAAAAAATTTCTTTACTTCTTGCGTCCAATGATTCTCTTTAATTAAATTAATAATTCTTTAATATATTTAAATTTAATCCCATCAACTAATATCCGGTTTTCAAAATATTAGTAAAACATTATTATTTAATCAAATAAATTAATAACAAAAAGAGTTTTTAATTATTTCAATTTATTTGAAATTTTCTTAAGTATTTTTAAATTGGTTTGTTTATCTTGATTTCAGTTGCATCTTCCTACCATATCTTCAGTTTTTGTTTCTGAAAGTTGCCACTTTTGCTTTAAGGGGCCGTTTGGTTCGTGGTAATAACTAGGGCTGTTCAAAAAAACCGCTTAAACCGTAAACCGGACCGGACCGGTTTTTTTTTAACCACTGGTCCGGTTCCAAGCGGTTTCATTATTAACCGGTCCGGTCCGGTTTTGGAACCGGTTCCAGACCGGTCTGGTCCGGTTCCAGTTTTCGGAATCGCGGTCCAAACCGGACCGGACCGGTTTATTTATAAATTTGTAAATATGGTTATAGGGTTTATTAAAAAATTATTTTTTATAGGGTCCAAGGATGGTTGAGGAGTTGAATCTAATTATCATTTCTCTTCGGAATTCTAGCTCTCGTGTGAAGAGATCAAAGAGGACAAAGGCGAGGATATATAGATAAGTAATGTATATTAATTAATTTAATTTTGATTCATAAAAACCAGGACCGAACCGGATCGGACCAAACCGATCCAAAACTGTCCAAACCGGAACCGGACCGGACCAGACCGGTCCAAAACGGTTTGGACCGGTCCGGGTTTCCTTATTATTTAGTCCGGTCCGGTTCCAATAATAAGGAAACCGTTTAACCGGTCCGGTTCGGTTTTTGAACGGTCCGGTCCGGTTTTGGACCGTGCACAGCCCTAGTAATAACATATTACCATAAGATTACCATGGTAATATGGGTGAGAATATTATATGGTTGGGAATATTGTGGTAATTTAATATAACCATGTTTGGTTGGAAACTCTTATTACTGGGAATAGTTCATTATCTTGTTTGGTTCATGGTAATCAATTTGGTAAAATATAAAAAGTTATGAGATTACCATGGTAATCCAAGATAGACACCAAATTTGGTGGTAATAGGATTACCATATTTTTGGTAATATTCTCATGTTGGTAATGTGATATTACCATCCAGGTTACCACGTAACAAGTGGTAATCTTTTTCAGTGCAATGCCAAACGTGGTAATATTTTCAGATTACCACGTGACACATGGTAATCTTTTTATATTACCGCGAACCAAACGGCCCATAAATCTCTTAGGTAAGTATTTAAGAGTCTTCTGACCAATTTCTCATCAAGTATCTCTTGCCAAATTAGAAAACTTGTTTTGCTATGTCCATCAATTTGGCGTTAAATATGGCTATAGTCTCATCTTTCTTCGTCTTGAGATTCTTGAACCTAGTAATTAACATTTGAAGTTTTAAGATTCGAACAAGAGTTAAAAAATGTCCCATACTTTCTTTGCAGTTTCGCATGTTGCAACATATTTGAATTAATTTTCATAAACTCCTCCATAGCATTGAGAGCCTTCCCGTTTGCATTAACTTTGCTTGTGTCTTTCTATGCTCCAATTGCATTTCTTTTCTTGACTTCATTCTTCTCGGTGCCTACTTTAAACGGAGGAGACCAACCTTCTTCCACCGTGGTCCATGCACTCTCATCAAGAGATTTGATAAAATTGTTCATACATGCCTACCAATAAGGATAATTAGAACCGTTTAGTAGCAACAGTAGTGTGACGGACGCTCCTTCCATCATTGGAACTTGGACCTCGTCGGCTTTGAAACCAAAGCAAATAACGGTGACCAAGATTTGATACCACTTGTTAATTCCGAAGGGGTAGGGATGTGATAATTTTCGCTCAAACTCAAAAGAAATGGAATCACACAAAATTAATCATTCAAGAGAAAATAGACACACAAATTGATTACTCAGTTCGGCACAACCTTGCCAATCCCAGAGAAAACAATCCACTAAAAGAGCAAAAAGAATGAAGAGTACAACCTACTTTCTCACTCACATAATGACAAAAAAACCCCTTTCTAGATTGCCCAATGCCCACTCTTCTCAACCCACACACAAGGGTTTCTCCCTCATGGTTCATCTTAAATCTCAAAACAGGGTATATTATATGAATGTTCTTACATCCTAATAATTCTTCCTCTTTTAGACTCTTCACGGCTTCCTAATTTGTATCCAACGCATCATGTGCTCGTCTTAAATTTTCCCTATATCCACCATCATAGTCCGTTTAATTCATTGCTCTCTTAATTTAGTAAATTAGCAACTATCATTCAGTTTGTTGACTCGATAATATAGGGAGAATTAGTACTGGGAGTAGTGATTCTCGTGGGATCAACTACCCTACCTCAAGGTACACTTTATTATTTGCACGCTTTATATACTTGTGGCATTGCACTCATAGGAGAGGGTGTTATCACATATATACCAAGCCATGTATATACATTTGTAAAATTATATATTCCACTAAAAGTATAAAAAATTAAGATTTATTATATATATATAGACTTAAAAATTAATTACTTAGTGTTAGGTTTAGAAGCCTAAAGTTGGCATTATGTGACAAGCAAGCAAATGATGTGGCAAACAATGATGACAAGGATGATGATATGGCTAACGCATGGTGATACGGCAAATGATTAGGCACGTGATAATCATGGTAATAGACTATGATAGGAGAATTTCTCTCAAAAGAATCATATGAAGAAAATCTATCTTTGGCAAGGTAAAAGATCTCTCATAAAGAGCAAGTTTATCTTAGGTATAATTTATCAATCTTTGGTAAGATCCAAGATGATGAAATCTATCTTTGCTAAACTCTTTTCATGAGAAGTCTATTTCTAAAGAGATGAATAATCTTTTGATTAGCAAAGATCATCATGAAGATTGCATGGAGCATAATTTGGTATGAAGGCTAATTATGGGCGAAGCTATTCAAGGATACAAGACATATATGGTGAGATTTGATTGAAGATTGAAGACCCAATATTGGAGGAATGAAGATCATGCTTGGATGATATTAAAGAGCTAAACTTAAATGAGAGGAGATCAAGTTTAGTAACAATATGTTGAAAACCAAACTTGGATGAATCAAGATAAAGTTTGATGATTTTGTGAAGACCAAACTCGGTATAAGTTTTTAAAGAAGATCGAGAGATTTTTGGAGACCATCTTTGGTGAGATGGATTCACACCTTGGTGGGTGTAACCCTCGAGAGAAGGACTTGTTGAGATGACATGAGAAAAAAAGCAATTGCAAGCAGGAGGAGCTCGGGACAAGTCAACTGCTCTGGAGCGAACTAAAAGAACCGAGAAGGTTGAAGGTGTTGCAAGTTCAGTTGTAACTAGGATAGAACTCAGTCAGGATCAATAAAGTGGGCAACGTTGCAAGTTCAGTTGCAACTGGAGTTGCAAAGCCTAATTTTGGAAGGTGTCCAAGTTATACCACTGTATTCCTTGTGTGCGACCCATGCACTTGAGGAGAACACATAATTTGTATCGGGGGTTTTATAATTTTGAGAGCTTTGAGATAATATTGTACATAGAGTATATGAAAAAACAATATGATTAAATAACTCCTGCAATATTAATTGAAAAAAAAATCTCTTACAATAGAAATTATTGGCAAACCTTGGGTTTGAAATTAAAGTTTAGTGGACATTTATTGCACAAACAAATAATTATAATTAATTTTTTAATTATTAATGTCATAATTAATATAAATAAAAATTTAAACATAATAAAAAATTAAATTTATTCTTTAAAAAAAACACTAGAGAAGCATATTATAATGTATAAATATTACTAAACTTTAATTATTTACAATAGGAGAATAATAGCTGACCATACCTCTCCTTCTATTATAACTTGCATGGATCTCCAAACAAAATAACTGTTAGTGTAGTATGTGTGAAAAATTGTGAATAGTTTAGTCCTATGTCGGATAAAGAGAAAAATGAACATATGTTTATATAGTACAAGATAATAAACAAATTAAATAATTAGATTTAAAAAAAATACAAGATATTTATTACAATAATAATTTTTCTTTTGGTGAAAACATGCCACCAACCAACAACTCTTCATTTTTTTTAAATACTAAAACATTCTCAAAGGAGATTATTAATTTTTCTATAAAGTTTAATTTTGGGATTTTATTGTATTACGTAATTATTGCAAAATTTGGACTTGTGGGCTATAAATTCCTAAAAGATAGTGTTTGCCTCAAAATCCACCAAATTCTTCTTCTTCGATCTCTGCTTTCTCTAACAATAACTACTTGCACTCCGTGCATAAGTTTGACATGGAGCTCAAACTTTGTTAATTTTGTATTTAAATATGACAATGTGCTATATATATTCATATATAATAATTAAATTCTAATTATTATTATAAATTAGTTAGACATAAAAGCAATCTAATCCAAGCTATTTTATCTGCTGAAGGTACGAAATAGCAACTAACAAGCCATATAAATTTGACATGTATCTCTTTTCACTATTTTTTTATGGCTTTCTTGCGCTCACCTAAAGCAGTGGAGTATAAAAGATAGAAAAAATAATTTTTAAAATTTTATAGCATATATATGAGCAAGCAAACATGTACCATATTAGCATCCAGCAAGTTTTATAAATTTAATCTATCGATCAGGATTGTGTCCGTAATATATCTTATATATCAGGACGAATTATTAGTTTTTTTATTCTTATGATGTGGGTAAAGTGACCACTTCAAATAAAAAAAATGAGAGATTACAACATAAATAAAAATACAAAGAGAATAGATAAAACAAACACAAGTACAAATAGATCCACTAGATCGGTGAATCAAACAAAACAACACAAAAGCACACGAAACAAGACTCTCTAGCTCAGGTGATAAAAAGATAACAAAATAATTCTTTTTCTTGTTCATTCATATAACCGAAATCACCTTAGGGTGAAAGATGACAAACTCGAAACTAACTCAAACAGCATATCTTCCACTATCTTAACTCATTTCATATAATTTATTAAAATCACTAAAAAAATATAGAAAAAATCTATAATAAAAAGACTTCAGGGGGAAACCACAAAATGAAACTACTAATATGTATCCATATACCAGGGCGACTGGCTCTGGGAGGTACAGGTAGAATGTCCTTCTTTTGGACTGGGGTTGTTAGCTGCCTACCCGCTTTTAGGAGCTGCATTAACCATAATATCAAAAATGGGAAAGATACGCTCTTTTGGCTTGATGGATGGCTTGAGGATAGGGCACCTATGTACCTGTGGCCTGATGAATTTGAGGCTTGCCATCAGCCCAGGGCCACGATTCATGACCTACTTCAGCTGTTGGATGGTCCGCCTTTCTTTGCGGACGAGAGGGTTCGGGCAATCAAAGAGAGGATTCATGGGGCTGAGGGTTGGATGAAGGATGAGAAGCGATGGAAGTTGACAGGGAATAAGTTTTTCACTGTTAAATCTTTCTACTCTTTCCTTATTGATGGTGGTCATAGATGCCTTTTAGCAAATTACTTCTGGTGTGGCTGGTGCCCACTGAAGGTCAACCTATTCAATTGGCTAGCCTGGGGTAACAAAATTCTTACATTGGAAAATTTGTCACGCAGGAGGTGTAATAGGCTTCCTACGGCTACTTGCCTCCTGTGTCATTCGGATGTCGAATCGGTCGATCATCTGTTCTTCCTTTGCCCGGTCGCCAATCCAGTGTGGAGTTACTTTATTGGACTCTTTCAGCTCCAGTCGGCACCCAGATCCATGAGTCACCTCTAGGGGCACTGAAGGTTGGGTTGGGCCAAAGGCAAAAGAGATTTCGTGTCCGAGAGCGCCAGAGCGAAGTGCGAGGAGGACATTTCCACGGTCAGAAGAAGTTTGGCTTTTCTTGGTCCTAGAGTGTCGGAAGCCAATCCGATTCCGCAGTCGGGGAAGGAGCAGGCTGAGGTGTCGGCTTAGACGTTTGTTTGTAGCCGGGTGGTGGGGTCCCCACCTTGGTCTTGTGTCCCCTGTGTTTTTGTTCGGTTCTTATTGTTGCCATTTTGTTGTATTTCGGGTTCTTTTGTTTTGGTTACCATAGCTTGTGTTAACCCGGGGTCTGTTCTGTTAGTCGTTCTGTCTTTTGTTGTGTGTTGTATGCTTTTTTGTTTTTAATTGATATGGTTTATCTACATTTAAAATATATATATATATATGTATCCATATAGGGAAACTTCCTCACTGGTGTCACTCGCACCGATTATCAAGGTAATGATGATATAACGTATAAGTAATTTATATCATACACGATAGTTAATTATTGACAAATTAATCTTCAAAATATTTTAAAGTCAAAACGTAAAAATAAAATATATATTGTTTATATGTATCAACTAAAATTTTTAGAGTACAAATCTGCATCCACCCACACACACACACATACAAAAGTACAAGAAAAATTATTACTTGATGATAATAAAATGAATCTATAATTTATATCATCTACGGTGGGTAGCGTCAAATTAATCTACAAAACATTTTAAGTCAATATGTACAAATAATATATATATTATTTATATCATTTAAATTTTTTAAAATATAAACCTACATCGATCGACACACATATATAAATAGATGAATGTCATGTGTTGACATATTGGAATCACAGCTCACCACCATCGCTATATAGCTTGAGTATTCATGGCTTTCCCTCTCACAATCTCTTTCACTGCCAAAACTAAAGAAGAAGAAGATCGACAAAAGCAAATGTACAAAAGGTATGATGAACTCATCCTAACTCTTCCAGCATACACACAAAATTCACTTATGCTTCCCGAATCCATCAAAGATTCACCATCTGAGGAACGGCTGCACCCGTACCGTCAGTACAAAGGCTTCTGGTTTTGGCCGGAAATGATGCTCCCGGGATTCATGGCAGCAAAAGACCACTTCATTCCTCGCCCAAGTGACATCCTCATATGCACACCACTCAAAGTTGGCACAACTTGGCTCAAGGCCCTTGCCTTCGCCACCTTGAACCGCAACGACCAACCATGCAAACAGAGCTTGCTTCTATCTCACAACCCCCATGACTGCGTCCCAAACTTGGAGGTCATTCTTTATGGTAGAAAAAGGTTGCCGGATCTCACTGTTGTCCCATCTCCGAGACTTCTAAGCACCCACGTTCCCTACCAGTTGTTCCCTACTTCATGGCTTAGTTCTGGGTGTAAGTTTGTTTATCTCTGCAGGAACCCCAAAGATACTTTTATTTCTTACTGGCACTTTGTCAATAAGATTATGAAAGATGTGAATTATAAGGTGCCGCTTGGTGATGCGTTTGATGCATTTCTGAAGGGGGTTCACTTGGGTGGGCCACTTTGGGATCATGTTCTGGGGTTCTGGAATGCCAGCCTAGTGAATCCTGATAAGGTTTTGTTCATGAAGTATGAGGAGCTGAAGAGTGATACTGCTGTTAATTTGAAGAAGCTGGCTGAGTTCATGGGTTGTCCATTCACTGAGGAAGAGGAGAGAGATGGTGTCTTAGAGAAGATATTGGACATGTGTAGCTTTGAGAGTTTGAGAAATTTGGAGGTGAATAAGACCGGAATTATGCCGTTTAAACTAAGCCACGATATTGGCAACGAGGTGTATTTCAGAAAAGGAGAGGTTGGTGATTGGGTTAACTTTTTGACTCCAGAGATGGCTCAACTACTCGACCAGGCAATGGAACAGAAATTCGAGGGCTCTGGTTTATCCTTCAAAGCATGAACCATGCATGCTCACCTCGCAACTGCCAACCTATATATCTATCTATCTATCTATCTATCTATCTATATGTGCAAGTTTCATAATTGTCTTTCTTCCGATCGACCATGCTTAGACATACAATTAAAATAAAGATATTTCTTTTATACAGGTAGTCTATTTTGTCTATCTACAGTCCGAATGTTGGAAGAGTTACTAAACTTTAGTTTGGGCTGATGTATTTAGATTCTCCACTAAATTCATATATTATGATCTTGTTTGTAGTTGGTTGCACTCTGGATTTATAATAATTCATGATAACAGCCCAAGTTCTGTGAGTGTTGAAGTGTTGAACAAAGTCAGTTCGGATAAAAGCAGAGTAAAAAGTAACAAAAAAAAAAAAAAAAGGAAAGAGATAAAATTATTGGAGTGATTAGCATCACATAGCGGTGTGGGAGCGAAATCAGTCTTTAAGACCGTGCATAACAAACTTTAAGCCTGTGTTTAGAATTTTTTTTCTTTGTTAATATTTTCTAAAATAATTATTTATAATACAAAAAAAAATCAGAGAAAAGTTTTGTGGGAGTTTGTATTTTGATTAAAAATAATAAGATCACACATAATCCTTTGACAATTTTCTCGAATTTATTAAATTATGATTTATAAATAAAATTTAATATTAAAAAGAGATGTTTTTTAAATATAAAAATTTGATGAATTTGCATTTCCCTTCTCTTGGGCCAAAATCCCAAAAATATGGTTAATCGGAAGATATCTTTAGTTAATTGGGAGCCAATTCGGGTTGTTTGGGATACTATGAAATTGGTTAATTGATCAGAGTTTATATTTAATTTCTGCTAATATTTTTTACCGTTAAAGCTATTTCCAGGGTTGGTCAGGATTAATTCAGATTCATCTAGGATTGACTGCATATTTGATCAATGTTGATAGGTGCTACATAATTCATGACTTGAAATTTAACTTAGCTTTTCAAAAAGATGGTTTATGGGCCAAATTGTAACTTTAGTCATAATTTAGGTTATGATTCTAAATCCTAGTCAGTATGGTGGAGAATCTTGTGTTAAGAGAATTTCAAAATAGTGAATGATTTGATTAATTATCTATATCAATCTTTAATCAAGGTTTCCGTGAAAGAGAGCAACAAGATATGGTGAGAGCACAATTTGATTTAGAGAGAGATTGCTATCACTAGCTCTAAATCATATCGAGTTGGCCTAAGGTGTATTTTCGAATCATAGCGTTTCTCTAAAGCTACCAAGTGACACGGATATGGCCTCGAGTTAATTAGTCATTTTTTCTGATTTTATTTCTCCATTTATTCACTTTGTGATATCTTCTTCCACTACTTATTTTTATGGATTTTGCGTCCTCTTAGGCAACCTGGATATCCCGGGATGAGGATGGGATATCCAGAGCTATAGGCCCATCCGGTTGTTTGGTTTCCCGGATGGGCCTGGATGGGGATGGTCCCCATCCTTGAAAATTGGATGAGTGGCATCCCACCAAATTGGTGGGATGCCACTCATCCCTTGGTTGTCTCTATCCTTCATCCCTCTCCCATCCATCTTCATCCCTCTCCCTTGGTTTTTTTTATTTATGTGTTTATAAAGATTAAGTTTAAAAATATACATTATGATTTAATTATTTGTTATTAACTTCACTTATAATTATTTTGTCATTAGCTACAAGAATTAAGTTAATTTTTTATTTCTTTACATTATGATTTAATTGTTTATCAATTAATACTATTTAAATGTTTATTTAACTTGATTTTTTGAATTAAATTCAATTCGAAAAATCAAGTTAAATAATAAATTGATATGTTATTCATTAAATAGTCCATTACAAATTTTTCATGCTTAATAAATAAAAACTTTATTTATTAATATCCGTTATTTAAATTAAATACTTACATAAAATATTTAAAAATAATTTAAAAATAATAATTGAATTTAAAAATAATATCCGTTATTTTCATTAAAAAATAAATTTCTCTAATAATCCACTAATAATTGAATTTAATTAAACAATTTAAAAATATATTTAAAAAATAATTAATTACATAAAGGGGGTAACTTCATCTCCTCATGAATAGGGTTATCATACCACTCCCATATCCATCCAACCAAACATTTAAAAATGGATATCCAAAACTTTACATATCCTTATCCCTCTAACCAAACACCAAATAATCTTTATCCCTACTATTAAATCCCTCCAACCAAACACTTACATATGGATATTCTCATCCATGGATATTTCATCCATGGATATCCCTATCCATGAGAATATCATATCCCATTATCCAAACGCACTCTTAGTATCTCTTTTTAATCCAATAATTATTTCATTTTTTTATAAATAAATTGCACTTTATCCATTTAAAAAAATTAAATACTTGATAACAATACAAAAATATATACTTCAGGTGATTGTGTCTTATAGTTGAATCTATTCAAGTCAAATATGGTTTAAAACTCAAATATGAAGCAAATTGAAAAGAATAAAATCATGAGAAAATTCTAATGGAAAGATTTCTGTTTTTATTCAAATTCAAAATAAAATTAAAATGCAAAGAAGAACCGGCCTTGCAATTTGGTGAAGCATTTAATATTAATGAATTGGCGTGGTCAATGAGAAATAGCATATTAGCATGTGATGCTGGTAAATGCACCGTCTGGAATTTAGGGGTAGTTTCATTGGTGGCCACAAATATTTCATCATTATAATATTATGGCCACAAATATTTTTTTTGTAACGTTATGGCCACAAAACTATTCTCTGATCTTACTGATGGCCACAAATGTTTCATCATTATAACACTGTGGCCACAAAGGCTTTCCACATAGATCATGTGTTTTGTGGCCACATCATCAACTTCACCGGAAATAGCCCCCAAACATGTTTTTGTGACCATCAGTGCAACCGGAGAATAGTTTTGTAGTCACAACGTTACAAAATATATATATATATATATATATATATATATATATTTGTGGCCACAACGTTATAACGATGAATATTTGTGGGCACCAGTGAAATGAGCCCCTGGAACTTTTCAAGATGGGATCCACTGTTATAAGACAGGATGCGTATAAAATGACAATGAAATTGAAAATTAATAATAATAATAATAATAAAATATTTATTAAAAAAATTCTAAAAAAGCTTGTTGTTTTCAGCAACTTGTCATAGACGTAATTGCACCAACTTAAACATTTATTTTTTTTATGGATTAATCGGCAACTACTCCCAAATCAATTATTTAATATAATTTTTTTATAATTAGATTTTTAAAAGCTAAATGCAACTTTTACATGTACATCATGTTTTCTTTTATTCACTATTTTAAAATAATATTGTATCGTTTTGCATACTTCATAAAAAAATTTTTAATGAAAAATACAACAGTCCGGTTAAAAGAGTACGCACTGACTAAAAATTTATCTTTCAATAGTGCGTATTAAACCAATAATGTGAAATTTAGATTGCAAGTCCGCACTTATAATCAAAACTTATTGCCACCACTGTGTCTAGTGGGATTTGAACTCAGAATTTAAATTTTTTTCATATCAAACAGTGACCCAATGTCACTGGGCTATAAACCCTTTAATTCACTCCATAAATTTTATATTAAAATATTCATAATATTTTTATTATTTTAAAATACTGAAGGTATATTTATTTTTTTTAAAATGACTAAGATACTCATGAAAAATATAACAAAACCAAATGCACATTGTTTTTAAAATAATCAAGTTAAGTAAAATTAATATATATATATATATATATATGAAATTATTTTTTAACGTAATGAACTTGACTTTTTTTTTTTCTTTTATAAAATAAACAAACTATATATATGTGTTAAAATTAGATCAATTGGCACAACCAGTAGAAGGCGATTGGATGATAGAAGAATGAATGATTGGTGAAAATGTAGTGGGATACATGTGGCTGGCTGGCTGGTAGTGGATGGTTTTATAAAAGGTATGGATTTTATTTGGAAAGCAGAAGACACGCGTATGACCTGGAATGGTGGCAGGTGGTGTTTGGATCTAGAATTAATAATGTGATTAGAGGGAGATAATAAACACGGTTAGAATAAGAATTATTGTTAATAATAGTTTATACACATATTTGGATATATACTGTTAAAATGAGAATGAAATATATTGATAATGAGAAGTGGTACTGTAAAGACATATGCATTACTCCGAAATTGGAAGGATAACTTTTTAAATGATACATTTGCCCCTATGAATATTTAATTAAATAAAACTTATAAAATTAAATAATTAACTATAATAATTAAAATAAAAAATATTATATATAATTACAATAATAAAAATAAAATGACAATTTTGCCCATTACACTAATAATTAATTAAAATGGGATATTTAATGTAAATATTTAATTATAATAATTATTTTTAATAATAATATTCAAAATATTCTTTAGATAAAAAATTTATTTATCATTAATTAATCGGATTTTTATGTATAAGGTACATTCCTCTCTCAATTTTTTTTTCATTCCTAATAAGATATTTCTCCAACCATATAAAGTTTTCATTCACATTTCTATTCCTAGTATCATTATCATTACTTTTCTTATTCTCCTTTCATTTCCATTCCTTGAACCAAATGCACCAAGATATGGAGGTAGTTATAACAGCTAAGTATGGTAAGGATTATAATGAGCCTAATGGGAATAGCTTTGTAAGTGGTTGTGGTTTTTGTGGTTTTATTTGACAGATGTCACAAACGGACTGTATGATCCAATTAGTTTTGATATGTCTTTATAACTGTTTGAGCTTAATAAATATTTTGATTTGGTTTGATTAAAAAAAAAATCAATGGGCACAATTATTTTTTATAAAAATAAATAAATCAGAAATTTATTGAGAAGAAACAACAAAAGAAACAAGTACAAAGAACAAACAACAAAAATAGCAAAAGATCCATCATTAGGGGTGACAAACACTTAACAAAGTCCAAAGACCCAAGCAGAACTCTCGTCCTTTTCAATGAATGATGTGATTTATTTATTAATTTTTTCTTTTTTTCTTAAATTTGTCACAACTCTCATGAGTGTTCCTTTGCTGCAGACCAAGTTTAATGGCAAAATTAATTAAAGACGTTTAGCCATGTCTATCTCACTGGTGTTTCCTCTTGAAGACTTCTCGGCGCTCGAACGCATTCCCTGCCAGTTGCTCCCAATTTCTTCATGGCTTGACTTTGGGTTTAAGATTGTTTCGCTCTGCTTATCTCGTCTTTGGGACCTTTTCCATGCCAGGTGTCTCTTGAGGTGATTGATTCCTTCTTGGAAAGAAGAGGTTACACTTGGCTGGACCACTTTGGGACCATGCATTCAGGTTGAGGTTCTGGTGTACTGGAAATGCGCGCATGGTAGCCTTGTGATCAATCCTGATTAGTTTTTGTTCACAAGGCATGATCAGTGATATATCCTGTTGTCTGAGTTTGAGGAGCTAGACAACCTGAGTTCATGCGTAGCCTATTCTCTGAGGAAAAGTATAGAGATGCAGTTTAGGCAAGTCACACCACAATTACTGGTTTATGATCTTATATATGCACTCTTTCTTGTGCGCACAAATACAAGGAGGGGAATGAATTAATGAAATATTAGCATAAGAGAGTGGTTTATGGTGCTACGGTTGGCAACGTATATATGTAGCATAAACCCAAAATTTATTGTTATAGTCTTACGAAATTACATTAAAATCATCTCTGCCTTTTTCTAAGTAAAAAATTGGGTAGCACGGGACCCAACACTGTCATGTTTTTACAATCTGGGGCAATTACTTAGAAGTACGTTTTGTGCAACAGCCCTTCCTATCTGATAGAAAAGGATACTGTCATGTTTTTACAATCTATATAAATCCCAAAACAAGCCTGTGGTGCAAGTCTTGGGCACGTCCAAATTTTCAGAAAAAAATATCCCATCCATTTGATGTGTTCACATTGGAGAAATTATTGCTGAAGTAGGAACATTCCAAATGCTGTGTGTAATCAGCTGATCATGTCTTCTCACACAAGCACACACTCACACTCTATGTCCACATTTGAGAAATTATTGCCGAATTAATTAGGACCATTCGAAATGCTTTTTATAATAAGCATATAAAGTCTTCCAACAAGCGCACAAGTACACTCAAGTCTCAAATTAGATAATGGCTTTTCCTCTTACAGTGAATTTCATTGCCAAAAGTAGAGAAGAAGAGGAACAGGAAGAGAAAACCTACAAAAAATATGACCAACTCATCCTCACCCTTCCTCAATACACTATTAAAGATGTGTCGTCGTCGTCATCATCATCATCATCATCATCAGCCATGCCAGTTCTTCAGCACCGTCAGTACCGTCAGCACCAGGGATTCTGGTTTGAGCCATATATGATGCTCCCGGGAGTCATGGCAGCACAAGACCACTTCGTTCCTCGTCCAAGTGACATCCTCATATGCACACCATTCAAAGTTGGCACAACTTGGCTCAAGGCCCTAGCCTTCGCCACCTTGAACCGCAAAGACCAGCCAGGCAAACAGAGTTTGCTTCTATCACACAACCCCCATCACTGCGTCCTGAACTTGGAGTTCAATCTTTATGGTAGAAATAGGTTGACAGATCTCACTGTGGGCACATCTCCAAGACTTCTAAGCACTCACATTCCTTGCCAGTTGTTCCCTACTTCATGGCTTAGTTCTGGGTGTAAGTTTGTTTTTCTCTGCAGGAACCCTAAAGACACATTTATTTCTTACTGGCACTTCGCCAACAAGGTTTTGAAAGACGTGCAGTATAAGGTGCCTCTCGATGATGAGTTTGATGCATATCTTAAGGGGGTTCACATGGCTGGGCCACTGTGGGATCATGTTTTGGGGTTCTGGAACGCCAGCCCAGTGAATCCTGATAAGGTTTTGTTCATGAAGTATGAGGAGTTGAAGAGTGATACTGCTGTTAAGTTGAAGAAGCTGGCTGAGTTCATGGGTTGTCCATTCACTGAGGAAGAGGAAAGAGATGGCGTCTTAGAGAAGATATTGGACATGTGTAGCTTTGAGAGTTTGAGAAATTTGGAGGTGAATAAGAATGGAACTGCAGACATATCACACAAGTATGGAAATGAGGTTTATTTTAGAAAAGGAGAGGTTGGTGATTGGGTTAACTTTTTGACTCCAGAGATGGCTGAAAGACTCGACCAAGCAATGGAACAAAAACTCAAGGACTCTGGTTTATCCTTCAAAGCATGAAACATGCATGGTTGTGCATGTTATGCTCGTCAATGAACTACTGTGCCCACTTGTGATATTTGTAAATGCGCTATGCCTCTACTTAATCCAAAGTTTGTAAGCATGAAGCATGCATGCCTGTGTATGTTCTGCTCGTCAATGCACTACTGTGCCCATCTATCATCTATGTTGCCACTTGTGATGTTTGTAAATTCGCTATGCCTGTGTAATGGATAATTTCTGAAAGAATTCACAGAACACAAGCAATACCCTCTATTGCAGCTTCAAGAACATTCAACTTACTAATTAATCTCAAATGAACCAAAATCTACTGCTAATGAGATTCAGGAAAGAACTGTAAACAGATCAATTTCAGGGTTCACACTATTAGAGCCTTAACTCCCAGTGCAAACACAGCAAATCATCATTCATCATCCATCAATCAACCCAAGAATTCCACAGATTCAGAGAATGAAATGCAGAGAAATAACACCAAGTTTGGAAATGAGAACAATCTCACCACAATACAATTATTGAATGGAAAAGAAAGACTGAAAGCACTAGAAATCCAGGAACACCAAGATAATCGGCAACCTTGCCTCTCTGCTCTCAATTCCCTTGAGAGAAACGTGGGCCTTCAACATCCACATATATCCAGCTTGCCTTTTCCTTTCTCTTCTGAATCTTTTATGTTTTGTTGCACCGCCGGTATGATGTACCCGCCGGTATGATGACAGATAGCTTAACAACCTGCTATTTTTTTTTATTTTATTTTTAATAAAATGAATAAACCACAGCTGCTATGCCTGCTACTTAATCCAAAGCTTGTCATCTTTATATTCTCTATTTATAAATATCATTCCAAATTTAATATCTAAATTAAATAACAGATATTCATGTTTAATTATATAGTGTTTCTCTAAAGCTATCAAGTGACACAGATATAGCCTCGAGTTGATTAGTCATTATTTTCTGATTTTATTTTTCTATTTATTCATTTTGTGATGTCTTCTTCCACTATTTTTAATGGATTTTGTGTGTGTGTTTTTATTAATGCATTGCATTTGTAGTATTTTTTTATCTCAATAATTATTTCATTTTTTTTAAATAAGTTGCACTTTATCCATTAAAAATAAATAAATACTTGATAACAATACAAAAATATGTACTTCAGGTGATTGTGTCTTATAGTTGAATCTATTCAAGTCAAATAGGGTTTAAAACTCAAATATGAAGCAAATTGAAAAGAATAAAATGATGAGAAAATTCTAATGAAAGATTGCTGTTTTTATTCAAATTCAAAATAAAATTAAAATGCAAAAAAAAAAAAGAACCGGCCTTGCAATTTGGTGGAGCATTTAATATTAATGAATTGGGGTGGGCCATGAGAAATAGCATATTAGCATGTGATGCTGGTAAATGCATCGTCTGGAACTTATCAAGATGGGATCCACTGTTATAAGAACAGGATGGGTTTAAAATGAGAATGAAATTAAAATAAATAAATAAATAAATAAAATAATAATAAAGATTTATTTAAAAAATTCTAAAAGAGCTTGTTTTCAAATGATCAAATTGGATTGTAACAGGGGTATATGTGTGGCCACATTGTCAATGAAAAGAAGCAGTTTAGGAAGAGATGAAAAGTTTCTAGACAAATTGTAGTAATCCATGCTTTGCTCTGGGAAATTTTAATGGCATTACTTTATTCAGAGGAGAAATGTGGAGGGGTGAGGAATTGTGCTTCTCCAGCCAGATTGTTTGTGATAAGTTGGGATGATTATCAGTTGTCTGACCTTGTGCTTCTGGTTCAAAATTTATGTGGATTCAAAAGTATGATTGGAGCATTTGGATAGATGCTTGGAAATGCTTTGATATACAGCATCAATTTCTGAAAGCTGAAGTTCTAAATCTTCTTCAGCTTTGTTCTTATCATCATCCTTCCTTTATTGTTTAATACAGAGATGACTTCAGCCACCCAGAGAAATACTTCACCTTTTTTAGTTTTAGGCTACTGCTTGGTTGGCTTATCATAGTTTTGAATCTTTGATGATGTGTTCTTTTTTGGGGATGGAAATCATGGAATTGTGGTAATGACCTTCTGTCATCAAATGAAATGAATCAGTTAACGGAGGAAATTAAACAGTGGAGATATTTTCATTGAGAAGAGATTACCTGTAGCAAGGATTGATCATTGATGGGAGATCTAAAAACAATGCAGTGTAGGGCCAATCTCTCTCCCTTCTGTTTGGCCCCCCCTTCATTCCCTTTGCTACACATTACACACGCATTCATTCTCTCTCTCTCTCTCTCTCTCTCTCTCTCTCTCTCTCTCTCTCTCTCTCTAGAGTTTTTTATTTTTATTTTTTAAAAAATATTAATTTTTTAGAAAATAATACCTATTGTCTAAAACATAATAATTTTAAAAAAATATATTTACAAAAATCTATTGATATTTTATAAATTACTTTATATAGTATTTTTTTCAAAAATCTATGCTGTAGTTTTTTGTTTTTTTACAATTTAGTTTATATAATATATAAATTATATTTTTAACAACCTAAACTATAAATTTACATATAAATAAATAAATAAATAAATAAATATATATATATATATAATAATACTTTTATTAATTAATTTTTTTCTTTTGCAATACATCCTCTACTATACAATTTTTACCACCCAAGGCCAGTCCTAGGTATAGACGACCAAGACTTAAGCCTAGGGCCCCATAATTCATATATATAGTATTTTATTTAATATTTATCCTATCTAAATAATTATTGAAGATTTTTTTTTTTTTAACAGTAAAATGTGTAACAAATCTGGCATAAAGGCCCGTAATTTTTTAAGGCTTCACAATTCATCTTTTTTAAATTTTATTTTAAAATTTTATTTAATATCATCCTATAATTCTGTCCATATAATTATCTTGAAATTTTAAATATTTTTAAACTATAACACTTAAGTTATTATAATATAAATGCGAAATAAATTTGGGTTATAATATGCCACATAATTATAATTTTAAAAATATTTAATTATTTTTAAACTCTAAAATTTATCTTATTTAATTTATTTAATTGATTTATGATAATAATTTTTTTTACAGGTAATTACCAAAGAAACCCCAAAAGTTTGCAATATGCACAAAAAAACCCCACACATTTTCATATCCCTAAAAACACCCTCCTTTTGATTTTATAGAAATTTAAACCCCCCAATGCTGTAACGGTGATTGACGGTGTTAAGTTTGAATATATATGACGAAATTGCCCTTACGTGGGATGCTGTGTCATTTGAAGCGTGGATTGACTATAATGCCCTTGTGTGCAATGATGTTTCCGCTTAAAGAGGAAGCGGTTTATTTTTATTTGTTTAATCACTGGAGAACACCATTACTGGCGCCGGTTATTTCCTATCATCGCCGCTTCATCGGTTGGGCATCTTGCTATCATCGCCTGTTCGGCAGTGTTTCGAAGGAGAACTCCCGCTCTAGTCTTCGTCATTTCGTCGATTTTCCAACCAAGGTAATGAGGCGATGAAGCTGTGCGGTTTTTCTTTTGTTTTTCGCCATTTCGTTTGTAAAGTATCGTCTCTGTTGTTTTTTTGGCCATACATTTTCATGGTTTCATTATTGGATGATATTGTAGTTTGCAGGGAGATTTTCCGTCTAGGGTTTTCTTTGTCTGTGCACAGTATCGAGAGCGAGAGTGTTGTGGTGCAGGAGATTTTTCGATGGTTATGCAAACTCATTCTGTTTTCAAATGATTATAATGTGTGTTTCCCCGTTAATTTGATGTGGGTATGAGTTGTGTTTAAAAGTATCAGTGTAATGGTTGGATTTTATGTTGAATACATGTCGTTTCCGTTTAACAATCGTACTCTCCGTTTAACAAAGGAAGTTTCTGTTTAATTAATAGAGTTATTGTTTAATAAATCACTCTAAACAAATGTATTGTTCTTCTTGTAGTGTATTGGTCATGGCGGTCAACCTAGTTAACGGCCGATGCTACTTGACACCGGTGGTCCAGACTTTGAATGAATTGAAAGTTCACATGACTGGACGACACTGGGAGATCATCAGAAGGACACCGTTCGCGGCTTTGACCGAGATTGAAGCCGTCCTCCAAGAGAGAGCCCTCCTTGATTCTCTGCTGCAGAGGTTCGATGGCCGCAGCAGCAAATTCAGGATCGGGGCCAGCCTCGTGAGTTTCAGACCTCAAGATGTGGGTCTCATCCTTGGTCTACGCTGTGATGGGAACGCAGTCGTATTCCAGAAGAAGAAGACACACTCGCCGTTCGAGCTGAGGTATTTTTCAAGATCTTACGAGAGAAATAAAGACTCCATCAAGAACACACTTGAGCGGATAGTTCGCGAGAGGGGGGAAGAGGAGAATTTTGTAAAGCTCCTCATGGTGTACCTCATGGGTACTATCCTCTTCCCTAACACTTCCTGCTCTGTTCCTGTTTGGATCGTTGACTACGTCGACGACCTACCAGCCATGGGACGATTTGCATGGGCTCAAGCGACCCACAAGTGGATAATGGAGGACGTTCCACAAGCGGCCGCTCGAGTGCAAGCGAGATGCGCCGGGAACAAGACCAACACGGGGTACGTCAAAGGTTGCTCGGTTGCGTTGACCACCTGGTTCTATGAGCTCACCGGCACCGGCAAGAAGTTGCATTTCGGAAAGACCCCAAGGATCCTGTGCTACGGTGAAAACAGCTACCGGAAGCAAGTGTCGACGGGGACTTTATTTTCATCACTTGAAGGAAAAGAGGTAATGAATCTATTTAATGAATCTTCATTTAAGTTTACCGTTTTTGTGTTTGACAATCTGTGTTAGTGTTTAAATATAATAATTCGTATTTAACAACTATGTTTACAATTTAAATTATTTTCTTAACATTTAACTCGTATGTTTATTGTTTAAACGTATTGGATTTTTACAATTGTTAGTTTCCCGAACTGGTCGCCGCCAACCAGGACGAACAAATATTTGTTGGGGCCATCCGCGGAGCTGCCACCGGCCACGGAGGTGTTATTCCTCCCGCTTCCGCTCCCGTTCCGCTGGCGAGCAAGACTCCCGCTCCGCCTGCGAGAAAGAGAGATGATCGGGCAGCATCGTCAAAGCGCGTCCGAAGCCGATCACCTTCTCGGAGCCCGCACCGCGCACGGACTGCTCGCCGACGGGCAAGCCCCCTTCCACCCCCCTCCCCGACACCAACAGGCGACGAGCTGACCAGACGTCTATTGCAGACGTGCGAGTTAATGTTGCAAGAGATCCCACGTCTTGTTGCTCGCGTTGATGCTCTGGAGGCGCGTTCGCAGGCCACGACGAGGCCGGATGACTATGATACGATCTCCGGCAGCCCGAATGCAACGGACGCAGCCCCGGCGATTGCCAGAGACGACGTTCTCGCGAGGGCATTCGCGAGAGTCCCGCGCAGGAAGAGGCTTATGTGGAGGACTGCAACGATGTGTCTCCCTCCGCCGGCCGACGTCGAGGCAACAGAAGTACCAAATGCTGTCGAACCAACAATGGCGGAGGCTCAGCCAACTTCAGGTCCGAGCTCGCCATTGGAAAAAGGACAGGCAGCGGTGCCGCCGGCTGCAATGGATGTGTCTCTGCCCGATGATGCGACTGCCGCCGTCGACACGTTAATTGAATCCCTTGTCAGTGACCTCCCTGTGTTGGAGGCACCGGCGCCGGCGTACGATTGCTGCGCGACGAAGGCAGACACAATCCTGGCGCCAGTGGCACCAGAAGTGAATAAAGACTCCGTGGCATTGCCGGTGTCGAGTCAGCCCACGTTAGCAGCTGAACCGAAAAAAGACGCTGTCGCCGACGCTGTGGCCTTACCGGCACCGTCACATGTTAAAGACTCTGTGGCAGTACCGGAGTCGAATAAAGAGGCTGCCAAGGAAGGGCAACGAGACGTCGACGACGCTGTGGCCGTACCGGCACCGTCACATGTTAAAGACTCTGTGGCAGTACCGGAGTCGAATAAAGAGGCTGCCAAGGAAGGGCAACGAGACGTCGACGAGGCGCAGAAAAAATTCGTTCCGAAGAAGAAAAAATATGCCGGAATGTCGCGTCTCGACCAATTCGAAGAGAAGATAATAAGAATCTTCCTCAACTGTGTCATGGACTCGTAAGTATATTTATGTTAACAGTTAAATAAATACACTTGCGGTTTAACTATCTCCTTTAATATTTAATTGTTTGTAAATTGTATGTAACTATTTAAGTTATCAATTAACTATATCATTATCCACTTAACTATGAACGTTATTGTTTAACATCAGGACTACCGTATGGAGGACTGACGCAGTTCAGACGACACGCGAGGCCGTGTTCACGTTGGTCGAGGGTAAGGAGAATGTGACAGACGATGTCGTCGATGCCTTCGTCTGCATCATCCAGAAGTCGCTGAAGCTTCAACCGTATCCTTATAAGAAGCGCGCTTCCATTACCCGTCCACTTGCACTATTCCTCTCCCAAAGGGAGGACACGGCGGAAGACGCTCTCCACATGATAGACGATGCTGCGCGGAACGTCCACGAAGTCGACATCGTAATAATGCCTATAATTTTGCATGACCATTTCCATATCGTCGTTCTCGACAACATAGCGCAAGAGTACAGGCATTACTCTTCCTGCCAGAGCGAGGAATACGACGAAGACGCCGCCGAAATGGTAAGCTCCCGTGTTAACTATAACGGAAATAACTTACTTCCTAATTTTCCATCTCGACTTCAAAATTTATTTGTTTACAGCGGAAACTATTCGATAATTGCATCGAGATGGAGCTTGGCGAGGCGGCGACGTCCTCGTACGCCCTCATTCACGACAGGAGCACTCCAAGACAAAAACGAGGAAGTCTTGACTGCTCGGTGTATGTGATGCGGTTCATTGAGCAACTTCTTGCTGACGAAAAGCTTCGGGTACCGCAAACGGACGTGCCGTACTTACGTCTGAAATACGCCGCACGCATACTTTTGGATGGGAGGGCAGCCGGCGTCGGGGATAAAGGGGAGACGTCCTCGAGAGTCAATCCTGTATAAAGTTCTTTCTCAATTTTACTGTAAAGTTTGTAACATACATTCTTTTGCAATAACTAAGATAGTTAACATTTAACGAAAACCTTTAACTATACATACGATAAAAACTCTCTGTTTAAACTATGATAGTTAACATTTAACGAAAACCTTTATATTATAACTATCAGATTCTATGTTTAAATATAAAATCCTTCGTGTACGTAATCAGGCTTCTGTGTGACAACACTGATTGAGAGAACGAAACGTTTTTTTTTTTTAACTATACATGGGAAGTCGTGGGCGGTTCGTAACGGGCACTGCAATAACTTGTCCGTGTTAGGCGGAGGTTGGGGATTTTGAATATATTCTCTTTTCGCCACTGTACGACCGGAATTAACCTTTCGAACATCGTCTCCACGGAGGACTTATGGCGACAACCCTAGTTAATGGGCGATGCTCCTTGGCAGCGGTAGCGGAGACGATAGCCGAATTGAAGGTCTACATGAATGGACAGCACTGGGAACTTATACGAATGACACCGTTCGAAGCATTGACTAAGGTGGGAGCGGTATTCCAAGACAGGGCCCTTCTTGATTTCCTATTGCAAAGTTACGATGACCGCACAAGCAAATTCAGGATCGGGACAAGCATGCTAAGTTTCAGGCCTGAAGATGTCGCCCTCGTTCTTGGTGTGTGTTGCAGTGGAGAGGAAGTCGTCTTTCAGAAGAAGAAATCACGCTCATCTTTCCAAGAGAGGTATTTCTCGAGAACGTACGAGAGACACAGAGACTCTATAAAGAGAACTCTTGAGCAAGTTGTTCGACAAAGTGGACAAGAAGAAAATTTTGTCAAACTCCTGATGGTTTACCTCATGGGTACGGTCCTCTTCCCAAATACGTCATGCTCTGTTCCAAATTGGGTCGTTGATTATGTCGACGATCTACGTGGCATGGGCCGATACGCATGGGCGCAGGCGACACACAAGTGGCTTATGGATGACGTCCCACAAGCTGCCGCAAGAGTGCGAGCAAGATGCGCCGGGGAGAAGATTCAGGCGGGGTTCGTGAAGGGTTGCTCGATCGCATTGAACATATGGTTTTACGAGCTAACCGGTTGCGGAAACAAAGTGAATTTGAGCAAGACACCAAGGATGCTTTGCTACGAGAAGCAAGGGTCGATACAAACCATTTTGCCATCTCTGGAAGGAAAGGAGGTAATCATACCGAATTCTCCGTATAATTATGGATATTACCATTTACTATATGTAGTCTCTGTTTAACTAGAAGCATTACTATTTAAATATTTCGTTTACCGTTTACATATTGACGTCTTTGTTTAAGAAAACATGTTCTCTAACCTTACCTTGCATATGTTAGTTTCGTGAGCTGGTTGCCGCTAATGCGAATGAAGATATAACTGTTGGGGCCGCCCGACGGACAATGCACGATGAAACTACAATCTCTCCCGAGCGCGTAAGCCGTCATTCACGTACTACGAGTTCAACGCGCCGTACGGGAACACCCCCCTTGACGTCGGCTGCCCCCTCGACGACGGCAGCCACCCCGCCGGCTGAAAGGGACGATGTCAACGAACGTCTGCTGCAGGCGTGCCAGTTATTAACATCCGAATTCCGAGGGCTTGTTGCTCGGGTTGATGTAATGGAAGGACGGTCACATTCGAATGAGCCGTCCATACAAGCAAATGAAGTTCCCGGTTCGGATGCACCGGAGGTAGACCAGGCGAATGCGGGGGCCTTCACTGAGACGAGCTCGGAATTTGACGACGATGAGGTCATTGCGGTCGCCATTCGAAGACGGTCAAATTTGAAGAGACCCGCGAGAAAAACCAAAAGAATAAAGCTGATCGCTCGAGAGGCTGACGACGCAACAGTAGCAGCGTCGCAGACAGACACAAATCCGGGGACCGATGTCGTGGTCGCCGCATCGCATGCGGACAATAGCAACAATGAACCACCCGAACAGGTACGGCACGATTTCATTCCGCACCGGAAAAAATACCCCGGCCACACGCGGCTCGACATATTCGAGCAAGAGTTAATAACGATCTTCGTCAACTGCTATATTGACGAGTATGTAGGAAGTTTTTACATCAACATTAGCCTTTACCATTTAACTATAATTGTTACCGTTTAACCATATCTTTTAACGTTTAACTATGTCTGTTGTCGTTTAACTATTTCTTTTACTCGTTAATTATAGTTTTCTTTCTCTTACTGTGTCTGTTACCGTTTAACCGCAGCACTATCGTTTGGACTAATGGCTTTGTCAGCACTACACGGAGACAACTATTCTCCATGCTTGAAGGACAAGAAACGGTTCCCGACGATGTCATGGACGCGTTCGTATGCATAATTCAAAAGTCACTGAAGAGGGTACCATACCCTTATAAGAAACGCGCGTCCATCACACGTCCACTGGCATTGTTTATGTCCAAGCAGCCTGACGCGTGCGAGTCGACGCTCGCTATGATCGGAGACGCGGCGCGAAACCGGCATGAAGTTGACATTGTTATCTTCCCAATCATCATGATTGGCCGCTTCCATGTGGTGGTGCTTGACAATGACAAACAAGAATACAGGCATTATTCGTCATGCCAAGGTGACGAGTACGAGAGAGACGCGTTTGAAATGGTAAGTGCCTCGGTCATTCAGAGGAGACTTTTTAACATCAGTAGTTTATTAACATCAGTTTGTATATCTCAACAGAGGAGACTTTTTGACTATTGTGTGGACATGGAGTCCGGCGAGCCGGCGACTATACTGTACCCTCTAATTCACGACGATGCCACCGCACGACGGAGACGAGGAAGTGCCGACTGCGCCGTTTATGTGATGAGATTTATCGAGCAAATACTCGAAGGTGACAAGCTACGTCTTCCTCGAAAGGATCTACCATATTTCCGATTACAGTATGTTGCACGCATACTCATTGAAGGTCGAAGGACCAGAACCATAGAAAGAGGCGAGTCTTCGACTGGGGGGGGGGGGGGAAACCGACTTGAGTTATTGTTTTGAGATATTATGTTTAACTAACTATGTTAATCTTTAACAAATGTTATTTATGTATAACTGTAAGTGTATATATTTAAATTTAAAAGTTTCTGTTTAACTATCAGCCTGGCCATTGTACTATCGGCATTGTAGTCCTTTAACATTAATACTTAAATGGTTAAAAGTAACCGTTTCTGTTTAACTATTAAACATAGAGACAGTTTCACACATGAAATGAAATATGTTTATTGCAAATACGAGAATAACTCATTACATAAATTGCAAATACGAGAATAAATATTAAACAAGGACACGTTTTAAAACAATTGATAAGATATCTGATCCACCAGGACATGAGCAAGATGCAACTCGGCGACGTAATCGTAGGAATCTTGCACATCAGAGGCTTCGCAGGCAGTTGTTCAAATTGCAAGTTGAACAACCACCGGGGAAGCCTCTGATATCGAAGAAATCCCCGATTACATTGCCAAGATGCATCCCGCCGATCCCCTGGTCGAGCAGATGTCACATCAATTGTTTTTGGTAACTTCATCCCTGGCCATTGTACTATCTTCGCCTGCAAAATCTGTTGGTGTCTAGAAACCTTCATAAAGTTTTAAAACAATTGATGGGATATCTGATCGAACAGGGGATGTCCAGGATGCATATCAGTAATGTCATCGCCTCCGGATTCTCTGATCTCGAAGGATGGACCGATTACATTGCCGATATGTGTCCCGGCGATCCCCTGGTCGAGCAGATGTCGCATCAATTGTTTTTGTAACTTTATAATCTAATCACTCCACTCCAAGGCAATTTATACAGTAGACGGGAAATTGAAGGGTCGTTCAACTTGGCTGCTTCGATTCAGGAGATACATTAAATGTCTTCGAATGAGAATTCCAAGGGTCGATCAATTTTGACCGGACAACTACGCTTTGGTGTGATATGTACTACATTTCTATGTTATCCTTCAAACAAACCGTTCTCCATTTAAATATAACTTAAACCATTTAAATAGTAATGTCTCCATTTAACGAACATTGGTACTCATTAAAATAATATTTTTCTGTTTAAACTTACTGTGTAAATATCAAACATATAGACATAAATATGCTTATTATGAGTTAAGACAGGTGTTTATTTACAATGCCTACTCGGCGACAGGTTCAGTACAAGATCTACGATTATGGCCGGACGCGTGGCAGCGGCTGCACCGTAACTCGCGGACCGCGGAAGCTTGCGACTCGATCCTCTTCCGTCTGGGTCGCCCAGGTTGCCTTCTCGTAACCGGCGGACGCAGATGGAGTTCTCGATTGTCGTCTGTAGGCTTGTCGTCGTCTGGTATTGGGAAAATAGCTTCCCTATACGCCAGTTTGTATGTCTCGACGGTGAAGTAGTCGCTAATAAATTGATGAACGTTGGTGTCTGTCTGCATTATTGCAGCGCAAGCGTGTGTGCACGGGATACCATAAATTTGCCACCTGCGACATGAGCATGTTCTACCCGATAGATCGACGGAGTTGCTGCAATGGTCAAGGACTTCATAGCGATCATCGACACAACGACCAACATAAAGATTTCGGCTTTCCGCAACCACTTCGTCTACCTTCTTATGTATATCGGGGCATAAGTAGGTGTCCCATTTGTTCGCTTGCTCACGACGGGTGCATATCATCCGCATTAATTTGAACCTGTATCATAACAAATTATAATTGATTGTTAAGGTAAACCAAGAATAGTTAAACATAAACGTAATTAGTTAAACAGAGAAAATTATAATTAAACACGAACCATCATAGTTAAACAGAAACCATTATAGGCAAACGTAAAGCACACGAAGTTAAACAGTGACGAAGAAGTTTAAACCGAATGAAAATCAAACATTCAAATACCGTATGGAGTCGACCATTCTCGTCACTGGTAGATGGCGAGCTTCTTTTATCCACGCATTGAAGGACTCTGCGACATTTGAATACATGTTGCCCCAACGTTGACCTTTAAACAAATAATTACACCAATGTGACAAATCTGACTTTTCAAGCAACCAGCGGTGCGCTTCTGGTGATATGGCCCGCAATTCATTCACCGTATCATCAAATTCTTTAGCCGTTGACGCCCACGCAATACGAAAACATATGGACCAGCACTCGTCCTTCAATGCCTTCCCAAGTCCGCCATTTGCTTTCATAAAATTCGCCTCCAAGTGTCGAAGGCAATAGGCATGTGGGGACGAGGGGAAGACCCTTGCAATGGCGTTCACAAGCCCCTTAGACCTGTCCGACACAAATGTAATAATCTCTTCATAATCGCCGTCATCGTATAACGCATCACCTAACTTGGAAATAAACCACGTCCAATTCGCATCTGTCTCGTTGTCGACGATACCGAAGGCCAAGTGGAAAAACCCATTGTTACCATCTTTGCCTGTGGCGCCCAGCAACGTACCACGATATTTTCCAAGAAGATGGGTACCGTCGACAAACAGCAGCGGCCTACAACCCCGCTTGAATCCCATGATACAAGCACGGAACGAGAAGAATGCGCGTTTAAAACGGTCACCGTCTCTTTCTACAATCGCAATGCTGCCGGGATTTGTCTCGGCCACCTTATCCACGTACCAAAGCAGCAGATCATAGCTGGCGACGTCGCTGCCGTCGAGAATCACCCGGGCACGCTCTTTACCCAACCAAGCTTGCTTGTATGGAATGTGGACACCGTGTTCCCGTAACATGTCCTTCTGAATGTCGATAGGCCTGTACAATGGCTGGCTTTTAAGCTTGTCAATCACTCGTGCGCTTACCCATTTGTTCGACGCTTTCGGATGTGACACCGAGCCAATTCCACCACCGCAATTGTGTGACGGGTGCATTGTCTTTATTCTGAACGTATTTTTATTGTATTCCTTCGATGCATGAAGGCGCCAGCCACAACCAACGGCAGCGCATTCTATAGTCACCCTGTGTTTCTCATTCTTTATGAATTTGAAGTCGAAATTCCTCTTGATTGCAAAATTCCGAAGCGCGTCTCTTAAATGGTCAACGTCTACGAAACGTTGTCCGATATCCAACGACAGCACTTCGGGATGATCCGAGGAGGACGGAAGACATGCTCCACCGTCCGGGTCGCCATGAGATGGAACAGGTGCGCTGGCAGAATCAGAATTCCTGCCAACACTTCAGTTAAGCGGAAAACATCAGTAACTTAATCGGAAACAAAATAAGTTACCTTGAAACATGTATATTTAAACAATAAAATAATAAGTTAAACACAGAAACTATTTGTTAAACGGAAAATGGTGTAGTTAAATAAAAAATACAATATTTAAACGGTAACTATAATAATTAGGCGAACACATATGACTTCAAAAGTAAAGATAAAGGATAAGAACTTTACAATGACAAGAATTCGTTTTGACTATGATGCGACAATGGCACATCATCTGTCTCAACAACGAGATCGACTGCAGCGCATTTGAAGAGTGAGTATACATGACACATGCGCTGGAAGTCAACCTCATTTTCTATTGGACAAATCGTTTTATGTCCATCGGGTGTGATAAACTTCACCCTAACATGGGAAACATCAAGACCCCATCGGTCACATATCTCCGCTAAGATTGAATCCCAAGAAGTCTGTGCCGTGAACACTAGCACTCGTCCCTCACCGTTGTATCTTGCAATTGCACAAAAACTCTCCATTAAAAACCTGAAACCTGCATATAAATAAATATAAATTGGTACTCTCACTTAAAGGATGATCAAAGTGATGGAAAGGAAGACATTCTCACCTTATCTCAGCTTATCGGCCAACCGGCGGAGTTCAAACGAATGCAAACGATGAATCTTCCAAACTTTATTTCAGAAAAATCAACGCAAGCAGGGATAAAAAAGATTGACAAAAGCCAAATAAAAAATGTTTAACATGATGTGACTGGGCGGTTTTTTTCCCACCATTTGCAAGGGCACGCACGGTATTTCACAGCATAAACCTTGTACAAATGAACGACAGGGGGGAAAAAGGAATTCAAACACTAACGGAAGGGCTTTCTGGGGTATTACAAACTTGCAGGGGCTGTCTGGGAAGTTTTGCAATTCGCGAGGGGTGAATAGTAATTTTCCCTTTTTTTTATTATATAATTTATCATTTCATAAAAATAATTAAAAAAATATTTATTTTGAATTTGCCTGTGGCCCCATTATCTCTGAGACCGGCCATGTTGGCGCCACCCCCTGTTTGGTCGTTGTTTCCTATTTCATCAATTAGTTGGGAATGTAAGTTGGTTTATCTCTCTGGAGGCTCTCTATAGACGCATTTTTTTTTCCCTTTTTTTTTTTTGGGGGGGGATAAAAACGCATTTTATTATTTATACAAAATAATAATAGTAGATAAAGAAAACTACTTGTACAACATTAATATTTTGTCACATAATTAAATAAATACGACCAACGTTAAAAAAAAAAAAAAAAAAAAGACAACCAAAGTGAGAAAGAAGGCACAAATCCTTACATCTTTTATATATATATATATATATATATATATATATATATATATATATATATATAATGGTGGTCATGGTAATGTATCAACATACAATTTAAAATAATGTTATTTTTATTGATTTATCCTTCAATTTTTTTTAATTATGATTTTAGTACAAATTGTGCATTCATTTGGGTTGTAAAAAGGTATAATAACCGAATTGGTCTCTCTACTATTCTTTCTTTTTTATCTCCCTAATAAAAAAAATCATACTTTATTGAAATTTAAAAAAAAATTGTGAATGAGCATAAGAGTAATTATTTATAATAGATTAATTTAAAAACACAGAATAATGAAAGACTAACTATTCTCGAGGTGCCAACAATCGTTAGGTCAACTGGCACTAGGTCCCTTACGTAAGGATTTTGTTTCAGAGAGACAATCGAACCCCTGTTTACGTAAGGTGAAGCCACAATTCGGTGAGCACAGCTCCCATGTACACGTCCCTGACTTATCCTTAGATGGAGGCCTCTTGTTGTCTATTTGTAAAAAAAAAAAAACTATTCTCGAGGGGGCATTTAATTTGTTTGGACATTTGATTTATTATTTATTTATCTTTTATAATAAATATAATTAAAAATAAATAAATAAACCATTTCAATTAGAACGCAATAAATAAATAAATAAATATAAACTTTACTTATTTAAATATATTATATTTTTTATATTACAACATTATTAATATAAAAAATTGGGTTATAACATGGATCAAGTAAGAGATCAAGATATCACCATCAGGGCAATTTTAATTTTGCTTGGATTTTTAGAATTTCGAGCAGAGCAAGTGATGACGATAGTTTAATTTATAAAGCTTGGCTCTTTAATAGCTTGAGTAGGGTGTAAGAAATCTTTTTATTTTAAAATAAGTGAGTCATTATAATGGTTTATTCAAGCTTAGCTGATCTTTGATAGCCTTGAGCAGCGGATCAAGCTAAAGCTTTTTGTTATTCAAATCAGTGAACAAGCATCTTTTACTCTATCCAATATAATTGCCGGTTACTCCAACTTGTTCCAAAAAATAATTAATAATAATAAATAATAAATAAAATAAAGCAAGATAATTTATTTGAACATAGTTAAGACTTTAAAAAAAGGAAAAAAAATCTCCTTGAAAAGCTTGCCCATAAACACCAAGCAACTTGTAGAAATGATTGCACAGACATGCACATTTATTTTTCTATGGCTTCGTTTGCAGCAACCCCCAAATCAATAATTTATAATATTTCTATTGTTTCATAGAATCGCGTGTGCAAATCGAAAAAACCAAGGATGGGATGTGTGAAATCTCATAAACATCAACCATATATGCCCTCCTTAAAAATTGGTGGTGAAGGTTTGTAAGAATCGATACTGTATGTTGGTTGACGATGATCTCGTTCAACTACAATCAGGATGATCAAGGGGACGTACTTATCTACACTGTACCAACAAAAAAATCATTCTTTTGGAGAGGTATTTCAAGTTGTCGATCCACTTTTCTCCTTCAAATTCAATCCAAAGTCAAAGATGGAAGATCTACCTAGTTGTGAATTGACAAATGGCTCGAGGGTAAAACACCAAGAGATGCGTATGCGTGGCCAAATTTTTTTTTCCTTATTACCAAAATCACTTTCTTGCAGGGTTTGATTTTTTTTACAGCTTGAACCAAATTCCTTTAGTTTTGAGTTGCGAGAAATCTACGTTCATCTTCTCCCTTTACTTCTTCAGGGCAGGGACTCAAGGAGTTGGTTTTGAGACAAAAATGATAATTTTGGAGAATTTAACGATCACTTGCTTTTTAATTATCCTTTCGCGAAACGCCCTACTTATCCTATCCATTCTCAATGAAGTCTGGACCTCTTCAATTATTAAATGTGCTTTTACTCCCAATGGCTCGAAAAACTCCTTATCCGAATGATTTACTAATCTATTTGGATCAAATGGAATAATTGCATTTTTTTTTTCTTGCATAGCATTAGAACATCATTCGATTATTTTTGAAATTTACAATATGCATGACCTAAAAAGCATTACTAGTGGAGTCTCTCTCTCTCAATAATCAAGTGAAGCCTCACATTTGCAAGACCTTTTTTGCCTGCCCCTAGAAGATAACCCAACTCTCAAAGTGATACTTCAGATTTAGTTACATGATAATAGCCATCTTCACATGTTTGCCTTCTTTTTACAGTCTTCCTGTAATCTTACTCTACTTTTGGTGGACATAGTTTATTTTCCTTTCAGTTTTTTTTTTTTTTTTTTTTTTGTTTCTGTTTTTATTATTTTATGCTCATCATTTTTGTCTCTTTTAATAAATTATGATTTATTTATTTATATTAAAAAAATTATAACAACTCTAATAAGATGATCCAAATACACATATTATCTTAAAATAATTATGATGTATTTTTATTTTTTCAAAATAATCAAATTATTATTACATAAAATGACTAAAACAGCCTTATCAAAATCTCCATTTGATTATTTTTAAAATAATAAAATGCCCAAAATTCTCTTGCGTATTTTTATATGTGTTTTTACCAAAATTTGTGAATATCGTTGTTTTATTATTTTTATATTTAGATAAGAATAAGTATGGTGTTATAATTTATTTATGTTTACTTTAAATTTTATATTCACTTTTTAATTAATTTATTTGGGTAGTGTATTATAAAGTAATTTGGTTTATTGTTAATAAAAAAATTATGTATAATTGTGCTTACATGATTCATATATTAATTAAGTCACATTCACGAGCGAGAATCCAGCTATGACGACTGTAAAATATTCTCATAATGTGAATCACGCATTTAATATTCTATTCATTTGGGAAATTATTGTTGAAGGGGAACCATTCCAAATGCTTTCTATAATAAGCCTATCATGTCTTCTCACACGCGCACATACGCTCAAGTCTCCAACAAAATGGCTTTTCATTTCAGTGCCAAAAACAGAGAAGAAGAAGAAGAGAAAACTTACAAAAAATATGACCAATTCATCCTCACCCTTCCTGAATACACTATAAAACATGCACGATCATCAGCCACGCAAGACCTTAAGTACCGTCAGTACCGTCAGTACCAGGGCTTCTGGTTTTCGCCTTATGGGATGCTCCAGGGAATCATGGCAGCACAAGCCCACTTCATTCCTCGTGCAAGTGACATCCTCATATGCACACCACTCAAAGTTGGCACAACTTGGCTCAAGGCCCTAGCCTTCGCCACCTTGAACCGCAACGACCAGCCAGGTAAACAGAGTTTGCTTCTATCTCACAACCCCCATCACTGCGTCCTGAACTTGGAGTTCAATCTTTATGGTAGTAATAGGATGACAGATCTCACTGTGGGCACATCTGCAAGACTTCTAAGCACTCACATTCCTTGCCAGTTGTTCCCTACTTCATGGCTTAGTTCTGGGTGTAAGTTTGTTTATCTCTGCAGGAACCCCAAAGATACTTTTATTTCTTACTGGCACTTTGTCAATAAGATTATGAAAGATGTGAATTATAAGGTGCCTCTTGGTGATGCGTTTGATGCATTTCTGAAGGGGGTTCACTTGGCTGGGCCACTTTGGGATCATGTTTTTGGGTTCTGGAATGCCAGCCTTGTGAATCCAGATAAGGTTTTGTTCATGAAGTATGAGGAGTTGAGGAGTGATACTGCTGTTAATTTGAAGAAGCTGGCTGAGTTCATGGGTTGTCCATTCACTGAGGAAGAGGAGAGAGATGGCGTCTTAGAGAAGATATTGGACATGTGTAGCTTTGAGAGTTTGAGAAATTTGGAGGTGAATAAGAATGGAATTGCAAGTACAACAGTCAAGTTTGGAAACGAGGCATTTTTCAGAAAAGGAGAGGTTGGTGATTGGGTTAACTTTTTGACTCCAGAGATGGCTGAAAGACTCGACCACGCAATGGAACAAAAACTCAAGGGCTCTGGTTTATCCTTCAAACCATGAAACATGCATGCTTGTGCATGTTCTGTTTGTCAATGCACTACTGTGCCCATCTATCATCTATATATATATGCTGCCACCTGTGATGCTTGTCAATGCGCTATGCCCTCCTACTTAATCCAAAGTTTGAAAGCATGAAACATGCATGCTTGTGCATGTTCTGCTCGTCAATGCACTACTGTGCCCATCTATCATCTATGCAACCACTTGTGATGTTTGTAAATGCGCTATATATGCCTGCTACTTAATCCAAAGTTTGTCGTCTTTATATTCTCTATTTAGGAGTATCAGGTGTTCATGTTTAATTATATGTATCTGTTAATAAATAACAAAAAACGAAACATGAATTGTTTAAAGAATAACCAAGGGCGATGTTTGGTTTAACGAACTTAGATTTCTGATAAATTGAACATTATAATCAAGTATTTTAGTCCATTTATAAACTGCAAATAGTTTTCAATTGACGTAACTATAATCGACTGCGACACATGTCCAAAATTCCATTTAAAAACTTTAAATCGACTACGACAGCGGTAACGTATTTGGAAGAGATTTTCGATCTCTATCTTTTAAAAATAAAAATAAAAATCTCGTATCCTTCATTTAAGTAGTATTTAAATATAATTAACAATAAGTCAAGTCAGGAAAGTTTCTTAAGTTTCCTTATGGGCTTGATCATTTGGTGAAAAGAGGAGGGATTCTACGAAAGATCAGCTGGTATTTCCATCCAGTTAAAATTTATTTATTTATTTATTTATTTTTGAAAAATGGATAAACCACAATTAATTAGAAAAAAAAGCACGAGAACCAGGGGTACAAAAGGAGTCACAGAACCACAAAGGCCATCCACCAGAAGTGGTCAACACAAACAAAAACAACAAAAGCAGAAGAAAGAAACAGAAAAGCCCTAAAGGATAGCGACATCCTTTTAGGGGAACATCAGCAGATCAACGCTAACTCTCACCCAGGAACGAGGGGGGCACCAACGGATCCTCCTGCTCCGCCACTCTGGAAGTCGTAAACTCCAAGCTTCTCTTAATCTTCGACATCGGCTCCTCCAACTTAATTCTTTTGGCATCCGGAGCTGCATTAAACCAGAGGATTAACATGTGGTCAATCTTAAGAATAATAGAAGCAGATGAGAGACAATTGGAATTAAAGATGCGAGCATTTCTTTCTATCCAAATATTCCAAGTGATAGCTCTAACAAGCAAGTCCCAGAAGGGAACTAAAGCTTTAGCAACCTTCCTTCTCCAATCCCCCCACAGCTCCATGAGTGAGCCGGGGGGGGCGGTGAACCCCAAATAACTGTCCAAAGTAGTTCCAGACATGTGAAGCAAAGGGGCACAGAATGAGAAGATGCTCATTAGTCTCCACTGCTGCGTGACACATCACACAGGTGGTCGTTCGAAGAAAGTTACTTTTACGTATGGCGAGATTCTCAAGAGTCAAAATCTTATTATCCCAAGCTAGCCAGTTGAAAACATTAATTTTTTTGGGACATGATCCCCTCAGAATGATGGGGGTGTGAAAACATCTAAGACCTCCATCAATCAAAAAGTCATAGAAGGATTTCACAGTAAACCCCAAATAACTGTCCAAAGTAGTTCCAGACATGTGAAGCAAAGGGGCACAGAATGAGAAGATGCTCATTAGTCTCCACTGCTGCGTGACACATCACACAGGTGGTCGTTCGAAGAAAGTTACTTTTACGTATGGCGAGATTCTCAAGAGTCAAAATCTTATTATCCCAAGCTAGCCAGTTGAAAACATTAATTTTTTTGGGACATGATCCCCTCAGAATGATGGGGGTGTGAAAACATCTAAGACCTCCATCAATCAAAAAGTCATAGAAGGATTTCACAGTAAATCGCCCATTAGCATTTAAAGTCCACCGTTTCTCATCTTGCTCAGTTGAAAGATGCGAGATGACATTAATAATTTGACTGTTCCAAACAGGGGAATCATTCCAATGGGACAAGGTTATAGCTCTGGCGTAATCCCGAACAGTTATCTCTCTACATTTGTCGGCTCGGAAACGCGAGGGCCAAATGTTAGCCGGGGCCCTGCCCTCCACCCAGTTGTCCATCCAGAAAAGAGTAGAGGCACCATCCCGGATGAGAGATGATAAACTTATTTTGAAGGCAGGAAGGGAGTGGAGGACGCCATTGAAGAAGTAGGATCGCCTACGACAGTGCCTATGGTGTAGGTTCCACATGGGGGTGTTTCTGTAGTAGTTTTCTCGAATGATGTTCTCCCCACACCAGTGAACCCCTATAGCAGCCTTCCACCACCATTTCCCCAGCAGTGCACAATTGAAAACTTGTAGGTTGAGAATGCCCCATCCACCCTGCTCTCTAGGGCGACATAGTCTTGTCCAGTTAACAAGTCGAATTTTACCATGTTGCGCGTCTGGGCCAAACCAGAGAAAATCTCTACGAAGTTTGTCAATATTCTTAACAACTGATTCTCCCTCTCCTTTCATAGATTACTTCAATTTTTTTTTTCTTTTTGAAAAAATGGATAAACCATTTTAATTAAGTAAGAAACAAGTACAACAAAGCTATCTAACACAATCGGGGTAGAAACAAAATGACACAAAGACAAACTGTTCACTAGCAGTGGACCCAAAGAAACAATCAAGAAACCTCAATAGATCACTTCAATTTGACTATAGAACTTGTAAAAATCTCATATACTTTTCTTTATCTTTTTATTTCATTATTATATTGGTATATATTATCAACTTTATATTTTTTATATTGGCAAATCTCTATTTGACCAATTTTTATCTTACTTTTTTATGAAGATAACATGCCATAAGATATAAGGACACACTGACAAGGTGCATTAGAGAGATGAATAGTACCAAAAAGATAGGCAACATCCGGTGTGAATAATAAACCAAATAATCAACTTTAGGTTTAAAGTTCTAATAAGCCAAAAAATGATTTGTTGGTTGGCCACGGGCGTCGGAAATGTGGACGACACGACGATTTAAGACACTGGTTGGAAGTGATTTGAGGATTTAAGGTTTCTCTTGCCTTTAAATCATTTAATTGGTTCAAGATGTGTTTTTTTTTTAAAAAAATAATTAAAAAATGATTTTCATAAAATTTTAAAAATAAAAAAGTGATATCACAAATTTTAATTAGATGAGAATACCTGATATCACAAATTTTAATTATTTATCTTGAACTTTGAGGTTTGTATTTTTGTGTTTATTTGCTTTAATAATATTTGTGGTTTATGCATTTAAAAAAACTGATATGGTATTTCTGTTTCATGGAATCCAGTAACTTGTTAAAAATTACTTCCGGAAAGAAAAGCAAGGCGCACGATGTCACTCGCATGACTGTTGGCTGGACCGGATCAGTGGACGCAACTTCATTTAGAACATCCAGAAACGTCGTTTTTAAAGGATAAGAAAAAATAGTGGGTTAGGGTCCCGACATTGCAATAGATCAAAGGGAGCGCCAGGTTGTCACCCATTATTCACTTGATGGTGGGGGTCAAGGCACTCATAATAAGAAATGCAGTCATTTATTGTAAAGAGATGATTAAACCTCATCATACTTTTATTATTATTATTATTATTATGATTATTATTATTATTATTTATTTTATAATAATAAATAAATCATAATTTTATTAAAAAGCTTTCTTATATTTTTTATTTATATTAGAAATCAAATGTAGTTAGTTTAAGGTGGTCTGATCTTTTCGTGTAGTATAAGACTGAGTTTTGACAAGAGTTTTTTGGTTGCTTTAGTAGATCTTGTTGGCGTAAACTTTTTTTTTTGGAAATCAACTGTGTTTAATTTACTGGTGAGTAGTTCAAATAATCAAATGATCACCTGTTTTTCAGATGTCTGAGGTTGAGTCAATTGATCCTTTGTTTTTCAGGTGTCCTCTTGCTAGAGACTTTTGGGACCGTTTTACGCTCCTTTTTTCTTTTCCACGCAGTCCCTCGTCGTATTCGGACTTATGGGGCAGTTGGTACCAGGAACTTGGTTCCCATATCAAATTTCCTTGTTCATTGGTCAGGAGAATGGTGTTATGGTAAATTTGACTTGTTAGAAATAACTGCGTTTTCAATTCTGTGTTTATTTCTCGGCATGCTTTTTTCCTTAAAATTTTTTACATGTATCTCTCTTGAATTTCTGTGTTCCCAACTAGGGAGATGCACAAGCTTGAGGAGTCTATTACGGAGGTCCGACGACAGGAACGACGATCCCACCGGCTACTTACTCCACTGTGGTGCTATTGTCCCAAAGAGGAGGCTCTCTCTCCTTATAGTTTTTTGCTTGTTCTTTTCTGTAATCCGTTGTTTTGTATCCACTGCTAGTGGTATTTCCGTTTTTGTATCAGTACTCTTCTTTTCTTTTTAATGCATTTGTGGTTTATTCATTTTATTAAATAAATAAATAAACAATCAAATCATACATCCTCAGATTTAGGAGGACGCGCTGAACTGGATTGTAACAGGGGCATATGTGTGGCCACATTGGCATGAAAAGAAGCAATTCAGGAAGAGATGAAAAGTTTCTTGACAAATTGTAGTAATGCATGCTTTGTTCTGGGAAATTTTAACGACATTACTTCTTCAGAGGAGAAATGTGGAGGGGGTGAGGAATTGTGCATCTCCGGGCATATTGTTTGTGATAAGTCGGAATGATTATCGGCTGTGCTTCTGGTTCAGAATTTATTTGGATTCAAAAGTATATATAATGGGAGCATTTGGAAATGCTTTGATATACAGTATCAATTTCTGAAAGCTGAATTAATAAATCTTCTTTAGCCTTGTTCTTATCATCATCCTTCCTTTATTATTTAATACAGAGATGACTTCAGCCACCCAAAGAAATACTACACCTTTTTTAGTTTTAGGCTGCTGCTTGGTTGGCTTATCATAGTTTTGAATCTTTGATGATGCGTTCTTTTTTAGGGATGGAAATCATGGAATTGTGGTAATGACCTTCTGTCATCAAATGAATCAGTTACGGAGGAAATAAAACAGTGGAGCTATGAAATTGGAGATATTTTCATTGAGAAGAGATTACCTGTAGCAAGGATTGATCATTGATGGGAGATATAAAAAAATGCAGTGTTTGCAGACTTTGACCCAGGATTTTTATAACCTAAACTATTTAACCAAGAATTTTTATAACCTAAACTATAAATTTACATATAAATAAATTATATATATATATATATATATATAATAATTTTATTAATTTTTTTTTTCTTTTGTAATACACCCTCTACCATACAATTTTTGCCACCCAAAGTCGGCCTAGGCATAGGCGACCAAAACTTACGCCTAGAGACCCAAGATTTCCAAATGCCCCATAATTCATATATATATTAAAAAACTTATATTTAATATTTTTATTTAATATTATCCTATCCATCTAATTATTGAAGATTTTATTTTTTAACAGTAAAATGTGTAACAAATTTGGCATAAAGGCCCGTAATTTTTCAGGGTCTCACAATTCATCTTTTTTAAATTATATTTTTAAATTTTATTTACTATCATTCTATAATTCTATCTATATATTTATCTTGAAATTTTAAATATTTTTAAACTATAACATTTCATTTATTATAATATAAATGCAAAATAAATTTGGATTATAATATGCCAGATAATTATATTTTAAAATTTTTTAATTATTTTTAAACTCTAAAAATTTATCTTATTTAATTTATTTAAATTATTTATGATAATAATATTTTTATTTTTATTATATAATTTATTATTTCATAAAAATAATTAAAAAATTTGCCTATGGGCCCACTATCTCTGAGACCGGCCATGTTGGCGCCACCCTCTGTTTGGCCGTTGTTCCCCACTTCATGGATTAGTTCTGAATGTAAGTTGGTTTATCTCTCTGCAGGCTCTCTACAGACGCATTTCTTTCTTTTTCTTTTCTTTTTTTTAATAAAAACGCATTTATTTCTTATAGGCACATTCTTAATAAGATTATGAAAAACTTGAATTATTATAAGGTGCCTCTCGGTGATGCGTTTGATGTATTTCTTGAGTGGGTTCACTTTTCCGAGCCACTCTGGGACCATGCTTTGGGGTTCTGGAATCCTGATAAGGTTTTATTCATGCATGAAGTATGAGGAGTTGAAGAGTGATGCTGCTGTTAATTTGAAGAAACTGGCTGAGTTTATGGGTTGCCCATTCACTGAGGAAGAGGAGAGAGTTGGCGTCTTAGCCAAGTTATTGGACATGCGTTGCTTTGAGAGTTTGAGAAATTTGAAAGTGAATAAGACTGGATTATGCCATTTAACATGAGCCACAACTTTGGAAACGAGGCTTATATTAGAAAAGGATAGGTTGGTGATTGGGTTAAACTTTTTACTCCAGAGATGGCTCAAGGACTGGACCAGGCAATGGAACAGAAACTTGAGGCCTCTAAATTATCCTTCAACGCATGAAACATGCATTCTTGTGCATGTTCTGCTTGTCAAAGCATTGTGCCCATCTATCATCTATGCTACTACTCATGTTTGTTGATGCCCTATATACCCATCTGGCCAGCGTCTGTGCTGCTAATTAACCCAAAGTTTGTTGTTATTATATTTTCTATTAGAAGTATCATTCCAAATTTAATAAATAATAGAAGAAATCTCACTAAATTATTCTGTAATTTACTTTTTTATTAAGCCAAGACTTGATGTTTGAATTATGGCACTTTAGTACTCGACAATCTAAACTGTTTTTAAAAATATAAAATACTTAACCCGTTAATATTTGCTAATGTAGCAATATAATAAACATGAATTTATTTATTTTTATCTTTATTTACATTAGTACAACCAATTCTCTCAACTAATTAGAATATTGAATCACAAATTAAGATGCTAGAGGAGATAGGTTTAATCCGAATAATTTGACAACATAGCATATCGGTTAATTCGATGAACCTATGAAGAGTCCAAATGGACATTATCCTGTGCATGATTTTGAACAATGGGTACAGACAAACAATAATGCTTTAAAAGAAAAAAAAATTAAAATGTTCATTTTTTGTTATATTTTTAATAAATGGCAAGATGCTTATTTTCTCTATCAATTATAGGGATGGACATGGCCTAAGTTGGGCAGGGTCTGGGGTGGACTAGACTCAAAAGAGCAATTCATATATTCGGGTTGGGCCACAATCAGGCCAAATTATTTTGACCCAAGTTCGTCCCCATCTGAATTTTATTAGGCCAGGCCTAACTTCTCCCAACTCAAAAATAAACAAAATTTTATTATTTTTACAAAATAATACAAGTCGATAAATAAAACCACTTTTACAACATTAATATTTTATCACATAATTAAAGAAATACAACCAACATTTAAATAAAAGGGGACAAAACCAAAGTGAGAAAGAAGGCACAAATCCTTACATCTTATATGTATCTATATATTAATGTTGCATATTTATATATATAATTTATTTATTAAGTAACTCGTGCTGGGTTGGGTCAAACTGGGTTAAATTTTGTATGACCCAAACCTAACCCAAAATTCAATTGGATCTATGTATTTGAGGTTAGTTTGGTTTTGAGTGGAGATTCCGACGAGAAGGAGTTGAAAGCCCCGTATCCATAGCGTTGCATCTTTTTTCGCCAAATCCTTCTTTCGTTTTGCTTCTCTCGGTCATCAAACCTAATCGACTAGACTCTTTTCCCTACCCCCGGCCTCTCTCTTGAGCCTACTTTCCTGAACTCAAATCCTATAGTTTTAGGGTTTGGTTCAGGCCACCCCATGGGTCACCCAGCCCATTGCTGTAATTAATAGTGTTTTTATTAACAATTCCTAAAAAAAAAAAAACACTAACATGTCTAAGCAATTTTATCAGCCACAGCAGTTCATGTGTAACTTCTTCAACGGCTTTGAGATCTTTTCCAATAATATTCGTTGCATATATTATAGTTTAGTTAAGTGCTTTCAAAAGAACTTAATTATCAAATGACGTGAAAAAATAAATTTTAATTTAATTTATATAAAAAAAATCAATTAATTTCTACTTAGAGTTGTATATAAATAAATAAAATTAATTTATAAGATATGCAAATCTGAGCATTAGAAAAAGATACAAACCAATCAGGCTCACTCAATAAAAACTTAATATAATAGAACTGGCTCAAATGGTTCTCAAAGCTACACAGCTTCCCTATCTGCATTTTCTCTCACCTCTCTTTCACAGGAAGAGATGGACAGCTGTTAACATAATAATTAAACAATGGAATCGGTGGATCTGACTCAGAGTGAGTGATAATATTATTGGCTGGTCGATTGATTGATTGAGACATGGGGTCGCATGTCCCCACCATATATTTAGATCCAAGTCCAACCCAAGAACTACTCTCTGCGGTGAATGCACATGCAAGGCCCAGTTTTTAATGGAATAATATATATCCCATTTTTTATCTTGATTATGGCTGTTTTTTTACTTTGTCAATTTTAATTTTTTTTTTTTTAATCACCCTGTATTGATTCAATTTCACCAAAAAAATTACTTATAAGATTCTGATTAATTTTTACTGTACTGACCATTGAAATTATACATCATGTATTAAACTAAAGTTATTTAATCCATCCTGGCTTAGACACGTCAACAAGGTGGGTTAAAAATACACATAAGCATACTGACATACACATTAGCATTTCATGAGAAGCTCCGGGTGAGGTGTATAAATTAATGAAATTATAATTATTTCATATAAAATAAAAAATTAATTTTTATATTAAATTGAATTGGTTTATTGTTATTTTTTAATATTTAAATTTCATTAATAAATAATTAATGAATAAAATTATAAAAGTATCACTTGCTCTTCTATAATAATAGATAATGTTCATTATATATATTAATAGAATTACAAATACTTCATATAAAAGTAGAAAATTAAATTTTAATGCTAAATTCAATTGGTTTATCATTAAATTTTATAATATTTAAAATTAAATAATAAATAAGAGTTTTATTTGTTATTCTATATTAACAGATAATGTTCATTATATATTTAATGAAATTATATATATTTCATATAAAAATTAAAAATTAATTTTTATGTTGAATTAAATTAGTTTATTGTTAATTTTTCTAATATTTAAATTTAAATAATAAATAATTAATGAATAGGAGAGATTTCTAAAACATGAAACTATATAAAATATAAATAATAAATATTTTTTCATATATTTTAATAATATATGAAAAAATATTTAAAAATATTTAAACAGAAACAAATATTTAAATAGTTTTTTAAATTATTTTTAATAGAAAATTTTAGATATCCAAATTAGATCTCAAATCCAACTTGAATATGAATATGTGATAAAGTGAATTTTTAATCCCTCCATTTTCGTTTAGAAACTTTTTTATATATATAATATGAGTAAGCTATTGCACTCCCATATGGTTATATTATTTAAATCGTTATCAAATTATTTGATATTTTTTATTTAAATTTTTAAATTATAAAAAATTTTAATTTGATATATAATGTAATTTATGTTTAATTGAGTTACTCATAAGCTAGTGTAAGATAATAAATCACACAACTTATATCACTTCAACCATGCCATAAACCTTTGAGTGAAAAAAAAAGATTAAGGAGTGTCGGGAGATAAGATTTCTGACAAAATATTGAGTTGGTGCTCATGTATCTACATACATTTTAAAGTAATGTTATTTTTATTGATTTATCCTTCAATTTTTTTTTTTTTTATGATTTTAGTACAACTCACAAATTGCCAATTATTTGGGCTATGGAAAGGTATAATATCGAAATTGATCTCTCTACTTTTCTCACTTTTTTTTTATCTCTCTACTTAAAAATGTTCCTAACTAGTCCCTCTATTTTTAAAAATAGGCTCATTTAGTCTCTCTACTATTAGTTTCTTCCCAACAGTTTTTCTATTCTTGAAAATACAGGAACTAATTTGGCCATTTTTAAGCATAGAATGACTAAGTGGGTACATTTTCAAGAGTAGAAAGACTAGTTGTTAGCATTTCTGAGTAGAGGAACCAATAAAGAAAAGAGAGAAAAGTAGAAGGACCTATTCAGATATTATATCTTGTGAAAACCAGAAGCTCACTCCCTATGCCTCACTTCCAACACAAGAGGCCACACATTCTGCCATGCATGGTTGAATAGTGAAATTTAGTGGCAAACTCACAATGTACATTCACAAATTCACAATAAGGATAGGTATGCATTCACACAATAAAAAAAAAACATACTGCATTGAAATTGTTTTAAAAAAAATGCGAATGAGCAAGCATAAGAGTAATTTGGGGTAAAGACTTATGTGAAGTTAAATAGATGTAATTAGTGTAGTTCCCCGTTGACATTATGACATGTGTCGCAAAACTATATAAAAATATAATAATTTTATATAATTCCCTTACTCTTTTCATTTAATTACTCATCTCATGCCATATGTCAAACATTCAATAGTGAACTACACTAACTACATCTATCTAACTTCATCTAAGTTATTCCTTTTGTAATAGACTAATTAAAAAAGAGAAGAATGAAAGACTAACTATTCCTGAGGTGGCATTTAATTTACTTGGCATTTGATTTGTTATTTATTTAATTTTTATAATAAATATGAATTTTTTTGTTTTTTAAAGGTAAATAAATCATTTCAATTAGAACACAAATATATATATATATATATATATATATATATATATATATATATTTTACTTATTTAAATAGATTATATTTTTTATATTACAACGATATTAATATAAAAAATTGGGTTATAACGTGGATCAAGTACGAGATCAAGATATCACCATCAGGGCAATTTTAATTTTGCTTGGATTTTTAGAATTTCGAGCAAAGCAGGTGATGACGATAGTTTAATTTATAAAGCTTGGCTCTTTAATAGCTTGAGGAGATTGTAAGAAATCTTTTTATTTTAAAATAAGCGAGTCATTATAATGGTTTATTCAAGGTTAGCAGATTACTCCAACTTGTTCCAAAAAATAATTAATAATAATAAATAATAAATAAAATAAAGCAAGATAATTTATTTGAACATAGTTAAGACTTATAAAAAAGGAAAAAAAATCTCCTTGAAAAGCTTGCCATTATACACCAAGCAACTTGTAGTCGTAGAAATGATTGCACAGACAGACATGCACATTTATTTTTCTATGGATTCGTTTGCACCAACCCCCAAATCAATAATTTATAATATATCTATTGTTTCCTAGAATCGATCGCGTGTGCAAATCGAAAAAACAAGGATGGGATGTGTGAAATCTCATAAACTTCAACCATGCCCTCCTTAAAAATTGGTGGTGAAAGTTTGTAAGAATCGATACTGTATGTTGGTTGCCGATGATCTCGTTTAACGACAATCAGGATGATCAAGGGGACGTACTTATCCACACTGCACCAACAAAAAAAAATCGTTCTTTTGGCAAGGTATTTCAAGTAGTCGATCCATTTTTCTCCTTGAAATTGAATCCAAAGTCAAAGACTGAAGATCTACTCAGTTTTAAATTGACAAATGGCTCGAGGGTAAAACACCAAGAGATGTGTGGCCAAATTTTTTTGCTCATTACCAGAATCTCTTTCTTACAGTGTTTGACTTTTTACAGCTTGAACCAAATTTCTTTAGCTTTGAGCTAGTTTCCAGAAATCTAGGTTTAAACCTTCGTACAGTCCTTGTATTTTTTGAAAAGTTATCTTTTAGTCCTTTTACTATTTTCAGTGTTTTTATAGTTCCTTTATTTCTTAAAATGTGACTTTTTAATCCAGGAGAAAACTGTCGTCTAGTTTGCAGTTTAAAAAGACTGATATGGTCTTCATGTGGCTTTGTTTTATATGAATTTAATTGATGTCATCTGACGTGGTTTTTTTTATAATTGATTAAAGATTAAAAAATTAGAAAAGTAATATCAAAATATGTTATCGGATCCTCAGTCTCTCGAATCTTAGATCCGAAACTTCAAAAAAATTAAAAAAAAAAAACACTTTCTTCCCAAGCCTTGCCCTCTCACTCATCTTCGATGATCTTCCGACTATCTCACCCTCCATCTCCCCCCTCCCACGCCGACGTCGTCAGCCGAGCCACCCCATCTCGTACGCTCTCACTCATCTTCGACGATCCTCCAACTATCTCATCCTCCCTCTCCTCCTCTCAAGCCAACGTCGTCAGTCGAGCTACCCCATCCCGGTGTTTTTTTTTTAATGGAACTGGGTGTCATTCAATACTGTTTGTTGTGTAGATGTCACTTGGCTTTTGCCAATTTTTGGAGTTTAAAATGTATGCAGAATGATATAGGCAAACCTGCTGATATAATACATCAATGATATTTTGGACTTCTTTTCTTTCTTTTTATTTTTTGGAAATGTTTTGTTGTTGTATTATAATTGTTATAATTGAATATGTACGTTGTATTACATCAGGTTAGTCTTCAACACAAGTGTATTGCATCAAAAATATTAGATTTGATTGTAATTGAATAAAATAAATATTGGATTACATCAAATTAGTCTTGTATACAATTATAATACATTAATAAAACTAGACATAGCTGCGACGGGGGCCCGAAACAATTTCCACTGTGATGGGGTCGCTCGTCTGACGACATCAGTGTGGAAAGGGGATATGAAGGGTGAGATAGCCAAAGGAATGCTGGAGATTGCTGGGAGGGTAGTGCTAGTAAAGAAGAAGGGGGTAAATGGAGAGAAGGGGGTTTTCTTTTAACTTTCGGATTCAGGATCTAGGGTGAGAATCCGATAGCCACGTTGGATGAAGAGAATGGTTTTTTTTTTTTCCAATTTTTTAATCTTTAATCTATTGTAAAAAAAAAAAACCACGTTAGATGGCGTCAATTAAATTCATATAAAACAAAGCCACGTGTAGGCCACATCAGCCATTTTAGACTGCAAAGTTTTCTCCTAGATTAAAAAGTCACATTTTAAAAAATAAAGGGACTATAAAGGTACTGAAAATAGTAGAGAGACTAAAAGTTAACTTTTCGAAAAGTACAGGGACTGTACGGAGGTTTAAACCAGAAATCTACTTTCATATTCTTCCTTTACTTCTTGAGGGTAGGAACTCAAGGATTTGGAGTTGAGACAAAAATGACAATTTTTCTGTGAAAACCTTTTACAAATTCTAGAACGGTGGTGGGTTTCGATGCTCCTTAGGTAAATCACTGTTGATAGGGGAGTGGCTGCTTAAATTAAAGCTCTGGCTCGCTTTGGAAAATTTATCGATCACTTGCTTCTTAATTATCCATTCGCGCCTAGAATTTGGACACATTTCTGTAGTTTTTTCAACGCCCCACTTACCCTATCCATTCTCAATGAAGTTTGGACCTCTTGGATACTTGGAGGCTTGGAGGCTTGGAGCAACTTGGAGTTTGGACATCTATTATTTTCTTTCTCATTGAAGTGATTATTAACAAGGTTGGTAATAATTTATATTTTTTGTTATTAATGGATGTGTGTGTAATGTGTATTTATATTTTTAAGATATGAATTAATAATAGATGTAAACTATGCCATTAACACGTGTGTGTATATATATTTTTAAGATATTAATTAATAATAGATGTAAATTATGCCATTATTTTAACTAGTTGGAAATGTTATTTATTTTACTATATTTTCATATATTTACAAATTCGTATATTTTCATATATTTTCATATATTTATTTTACTATATTTTCATATATTTTCATTCGTATATTTTACTATATTTTCATATACATTTACAAATTCGTATATTTTATTTTATTTTTTTTACTTTCAAATATAAAAAAAAAACTATAATTGCACAATCCTTTTGTTATTAATAAATTACAAACTAATTAAATATCACAAAGTTAATATTTTTAAAATATTATAAATAAAACTATTAAAACAATTTCGTACATCTCTATGTGGGGGAGATATTTGTGTAATAGAAGAGGTTTTTATTAAATCTTAATAAAAACATAAAACAAAGGTTATATACAAATAGAAATATTGAGAAAATTTTTTGTCCTATAAAATAATAATTAGATCCATTGTTTGTTTTGGTCTTTTTTTGCAAATGAGAATTAAATGTACAATCTTACTTGATGCTAATACAAAAATACCTTTGTATTTGTGAAATGATAAAATATTTTATTCAAAATTAAATTCGTATTTATTTTCACATATATGATTTCATATTTAATTTTTTAAAAATATAAACTTCACCTTTTTTTTACTTGTTTTTTATTTATTTTATTTTTCAATATTAAATTCGTATTTATTTGTGGAGCTAGAGCTTGTGTTTTTTTTTTTTAAATCATGAAATTGATATCACAAGACTTGTGAACATGTTTTTTATTTATTTTATTTTTTATGAAATTATTAGCATAATTGTTGTGGTAGTATTTATTTGTGGAGTTAGAACTTGTTTTTTTTTTTAATGCATGAAATTAATATTGTTTTGTATGTATTTTATTTTTCATGAAATTATTAGCATAATTATTGTGATAGTATTTATTTGTGGAGCCTCTACTTGTTTTTTTTTTTTTTTTTAAATGCATGAAGTTGATATCACAAGACATCATGCACTTGTTTTGTATGTATTTTATTTTCCATGAAATTATTAGCATAATTATTGTGATAATATTTATTTGTGGAGCCTCTCCTTGTTTTTTTTTTTTTTTAAATGCATGAAGTTGATATCACAAGACATCATGCACTTGTTTTGTATGTATTTTATTTTTCATGAAATTATTAGCATAATTATTGTGATACTATTTATTTGTGGAGCCTCTCCTTGTTTTTTTTTTTTAAATGCATGAAGTTGATATCACAAGACATCATGCACTTGTCTTGTATGTATTTTATTTTTCATGAAATTATTAGCATAATTATTGTGATAGTATTTATTTGTGGAGCCTCTACTTGTTTTTTTTTTTTTTTTTAAATGCATGAAGTAGATATCACAAGACATCATGCACTTGTTTTGTATGTATTTTATTTTTCATGAAATTATTAGCATAATTATTGTGATAATATTTATTTGTGGAGCCTCTCCTTGTTTTTTTTTTTTAAAAAAAATGCATGAAGTTGATATCACAAGACATCATGCACTTGTTTTGTATGTATTTTATTTTTCATGAACTTGTATTTTTAAATAAATTACACAAAATTAATACTTGTGTTTTTAGACATCGAAAAAATGGCTTCACGTGGTGGAAGCTCGAGAGGAAAAAACATTGTTGGTTCAGTCTCCACTCCCATACCTACTGAAGAGAGCAATCCATTTGAGGATAGTGAGAGTCCATTTCAACAATCGGTACCGGTTAATGCACCATCACAAACCGGACAAGCAAACAACTCCACGGAAACCGCCCTCAAATCTAACATTTTTAAAATTCATTTTACTAAAGTTTTTAATAATAATGATGGCATTGTAACACATGGTAAATGTAATTATTGTGGTTCGGAGTTTAAGCATTGTAAGGGTGGAGGATACGGCACATTCAACAGACACATGGAGAAGAAGCACCCGGACAAACTTGGACATAGTCGATCACAATCCCAAATTAGATTCACTACGAACGAAGGTACTGGTTCTCACTCATCACTATTTACATTTTCGCAAGCAAAATACAGGGATAAAATTGCAGAGACAATATCCGTCGAGCGCTTGCCATTCAGCTTCGCTGAAAGGTGTCAAGTGCAAGAATGCATCAATGAAACATTGCAACCGGCATGCAAGAAGGTTTCACGAAGGACAATTCAAAGAACAATTTTCAAACAATATAAGAATGGTAGAGAACAACTTTGTGAGTATTTTCGAACTTTTAATTCATCAATTTCTTTATGTTCCGATGTATGGACCGATGTTTTCCATGAAAATTCTTTTATGGGTATTACGGCGCATTGGGTCGATGACAAGTGGAACATCCAAAAGCGTGTTCTTGCTTTTAGGGTGTTCAATGAGTCTCATACCGCCGAAAATATTTATAGACTTATTCGTGGAGTTATCGAAGATTTTGGTTTAATGTTCAAAATTTTTTCGATTTCTTTTGATAATGCCTCCGCTAATATGGCCTCAATTAGACCTCTAGAAGATTTTTTGAGGCCTTCATGTGGTGGCAAATATTTCCATATAAGATGCGTTTGTCATGTGTTGAACTTATGTGTCCAAACTAGTTTGCAAGAGCTTAAAGAATACGTACTTTCTGTTAGGGAAGTCATAGCTTATTTGGGAAAAAACATGACCCTCATGAAACAATGGGCTCGCTATTGTAAAGCACACAACATGAGGGTTAAAAAATTCCCTAAAGATGTAAAAACAAGATGGAACTCCACTTATCGACTTCTATGTGCAACATTTCCCTATAGGACATTATTGACTAATTTTGTTAATGATTCGTTGGTTGGTTTCCATCTATACGAGTATCAATGGATGATTATTGCTCGTATTATTGATTTTCTTTCGATTTTTAACACATGTACTAATTTGTTTTCGCAAGTTTATTTTCTAATTCCCATTTTTTTTATATGGTGTCGTTGATGTGGCTGAACAGGTTTGGAAGTATAGATCTGATCTACAATTGTTTATGGCACTGATCCCTATGAGGATTAAATGGTTGCTTTATTACAAGGATATACCTCCGATTGCTTTAGTTGCATTTGTTCTTGATCCAAGGCAGAAGCTAGAAGGTTTGCAAGCATATTTGGAAGCATATTACAAATTTTTAGGGTTCAATGGAGGACAAGATTCCCAACCCTTTGCTATGAGCTTGCCCATGAGCGAAGTGGATACCCAAGATTACGAACCAGATCCAAACAGCATTGTGGATGTCAATGAAATTGTTGCTGATACTAGAAATCAACTTATTGAATTATATGATAGCTATTGTATTAGATATAGCCATGTAGTCCCACAGGCTGCACAAGAGCCAAAAGGACAGTCTAGCAGTAGTGGAGGGGAATCATTCCGGCTGAGACAAGCAAAGAAGAAGCCAAGGGGATCACAGTATACAGAGCTCGACTTGTACTTGAACACAACATTCCGGTTCTCTGAAGAAATCAACACAGACATGACCTTCAACGTCCTACAGTGGTGGCAAGGTAGTGGAAACCCATACCCTATACTTTCACTAATGGTAAAAGATATTTTTGTGTGCCTTATGTCTACAGTAGCATGCGAACAAACCTTCAGTGCGGGTGGGAACATGTTGGACATGACACATTCGCAGTTGACCCCACAAAATATTGAAATTCAAGTTTGCATGGATGATTGGAAGCGTGCTCAAGTTCGGCAACAAGAAGCAGAACGACAAAGTCCAGACGGCAGTGATTTTTTCTACACAGATAACATGATGAGCACACCTGGCGCGACAACAGCCAATGAGTCCGACCAAGAGCCAGATGATAACGAATAGGTAAGTGGGTGACAACAGTTATACAATGTAAGAGAACTACGTTGGCTTTAATTCCTCTCGCCAGAAGGATACGTAGGCAACTTAATTCGATAGGTAAACGAATTAAGTGCAAGCCATTTATTATTTAATTTAGGGTGTTTTAAAATTTTCTAAATATTTGTTAATTAATGTAATTTATTTTCTGAATTTTTTCTATTTTTTTGGAATTTTCTGAAATTTTTTTTTTTTTGAATTTTTTGAATTTTTTATTATTATTTTCTATTTTCCTGAAAATTTTGATTTTTTTTAATATTTTTGAGCGAGCCAACCGGCCCGGCCCGCCGGGTTGGCCCGCCGGTTCAACAGTGAAGCCGGGCCGGTTCCAGGCCCGGCCTCCTGTGACCCGGACCCGCCGGGTCTGACGAGTCAACCCGGCCCGGTGGGTTCTACACTCATGCCGAGTCGGATCCGGGTCGGAGGGCCGGTGAACCCCAATCCGGCGGGTCGGGCCTGCCGGGCCGGTGAACCGGCCTGTGCCCATCTCTACTCCCAAGGGCTTGAGAACATCATTTGATTATTTGTAAACTTTACAATACGCAGGACCTAAAATATATTAGTAGAGAAGTCTCTCTCAACGATCAAGTGAAGCCTCACATTTGCAAAAGACCTCTTTTGCCTGTCCCTAGAAGATAACCCAACTCTCGAAGTGATCCTCTGGATTTAGTTACGTGATAGTAGCCATCTTCACATGTTTGCCCCCTTTTACACATATTATCTTAAAATCTATTTTAAGATGTATTTTCAATTTTCCAAAATAACCAAATTATTATTATATAAAATGACTAAAACACCCTCATCAAAATCTCCATTTGATTATTTTTAAAATAATAAAATGCCCACAATTCTCTTGCGTATTTTTATGTGTTTTTACCAAAATTTATGAATATCGTTGTTTTATTATTTTTATGTTTCGATAAGAATAAGTATGGTGTTATAATTTATTTATGTTTACTTTAAATTTGTTATTCACTTTTTAATTAATTTATTTGTGTAGTGTATTATAAAGTAATTTGGTTTATTGTTAATAAAAAAATTATGTATAATTGTGCTTACGTAATTCATATATTAATTAAGTCAAATTCACGAGCGAGAATCCAGCTATGACGAGTGTAAAATATTCTCATAATGTGAATCACACATTTAATTTTCTATTCATTTGGTAAATTATTGTTGAAGGGGAACCATTCCAAATGCTTTCTATAATAAGCCCATCATGTCTTCTCACAGGCGCACACACGCTCAAGTCTCCAACAAGATGGCTTTTCCTTTCAGTGCCAAAAACAGAGAAGAAGAAGAAGAAGAAGAAGAAGAAGAGAAAACTTACAAAAAATATGACCAATTCATCCTAACCCTTCCTGAATACACTATAAAACATGCACGTTCATCAGCCATGCAAGACCTTAAGTACCGTCAGTACCGTCAGTACCAGAGCTTCTGGTTTACGCCGGATCGGATGCTCCCGGGAATCATGGCAGCACAAGACCACTTCATTCCTCGTGCAAGTGACATCCTCATATGCACACCAGTCAAAGTTGGCACAACTTGGCTCAAGGCCCTAGCCTTCGCCACCTTGAACCGCAATGACCAGCCAGGTAAACAGAGTTTGCTTCTATCTCACAACCCCCATCACTGCGTCCTGAACTTGGAGTTCAATCTTTATGGTAGTAATAGGATGACAGATCTCACTGTGGGCACATCTCCAAGACTTCTAAGCACTCACATTCCTTGCCAGTTGTTCCCTACTTCATGGCTTAGTTCTGGGTGTAAGTTTGTTTATCTCTGCAGGAACCCCAAAGATACTTTTATTTCTTACTGGCACTTTGTCAATAAGATTATGAAAGATGTGAATTATAAGGTGCCTCTTGGTGATGCGTTTGATGCATTTCTGAAGGGGGTTCACTTGGCTGGGCCACTTTGGGATCATGTTTTTGGGTTCTGGAATGCCAGCCTTGTGAATCCAGATAAGGTTTTGTTCATGAAGTATGAGGAGTTGAAGAGTGATACTGCTGTTCATTTGAAGAAGCTGGCTGAGTTCATGGGTTGTCCATTCACTGAGGAAGAGGAGAGAGATGGCGTCTTAGAGAAGATATTGGACATGTGTAGCTTTGAGAGTTTGAGAAATTTGAAGGTGAATAACAATGGAACTGCAACTACAGACATATCACTCAAGTTTGGAAACGATGCTTATTTTAGAAAAGGAGAGGTTGGTGATTGGGTTAACTTTTTGACTCCAGAGATGGCTGAAAGACTCGACCAAGCAATGCAACAAAAACTCAATGGCTCTGGTTTATCCTTCAAACCATGAAACATGCATGCTTGTGCATGTTCTGTTTGTCAGTGCACTATTGTGCCCATCTATCATCTATATATGCTGCCACCTGTGATGTTTGTCAATGGGCTATGCCCTGCTGCTTATTAATCCAAAGTTTGTCGCCTTTATATATATTTTCTATTTAGGAGTATCATTCCAAATTTAATATCTAAATTAAGTAACAGTTGTTCATATTTAATTATATCTATTATAAATAACAAAAAGAAATATGAATTGTTTAATTAAACAGTAACCAAGGGGAAGTTTAATTTTAACTAACTGAGATCGTGGTTTTTTTTATTACAATAATGGTTTTTTAATTATTTATTGAAATACATATTTCGGTTATTATTTACTGAAATACATATTTTATATTTTTTAAATATTCTTTTAAAGTTAAAGGCCCCACTATTTTTTTTAATATTTGAATTTAATTTTTTTTAAAAACCAAGGGATTCATTAGTATTTTACTATAAAATTTTTATTTTTTTAAAAACTGTGGGTCTAGTTTTTTAAATTAAAAAGGTTTTACATTTAAGCCCTTATAATTTTAATTAATTTTATTTATAACTTATTTATTGGGGGTTGTTGGGATAAATTATTGGTGGCATGTGGGCATCTCCTCACTTGTACTGATTGAACCATTATAGTAAACCAAAGCAAGTGATTTTTCTGCCATTATAGAAAATAAAATAATATGAGTTTATTGAGAGTAAATCTGTATACAAAAAAAAAAAAAAACAGAGGAAGCTTATATGAAAGTCAACTAATCAACATGGATCAAAAAACATACATGTGTCCATTTATCAAGATTGAGTAATTAGCAATTGTAGTGGAAGCTTGTTCTTTCTTCAAGATTCTCTGCGGCACTTGGTCGATATTCCTCTCGACCAAAGTTATCTTCTTCGTTCAGTATGACAAAAATATAAATTTTACTAGATTTAATGTATAATCACAAGAAAGGTTTTGTGAATCCTTTAACTGATATTCAATGATACATGAGCAAGAGTATTAATAATTAGAAGGGAGAGAAGGATCCTAAGAATCCTGAAAGATATGCTCAATCAATCACTAACAACCAATCCTAAAGATTTGATTGACCAAATATGGAAAGATAATATTCACAGAATATTTATGAGATAATACATGTAATCCTGGAGATTTGATTGACCAAGTATGGAGAGATAATATTCTCTGAATATTTATGAGATAATACAAGAAATCCTAGAGATTTGATTGACCAAGTATGGACAGATATTACGAGATAATACCCCCGTCAAGCTCAAGGGCGGGACCGAACTTGAAGCTTGGACCATAAAGTGCCGAATGAAGACGAGCTGAGTGGTTTAGTGAAGATGTCGGCCACTTGATCTGCAGAAACAACATGACTAACTTTGAGGAGACCAGCATCAACACGTTCGCGTACAAAGTAATAGTCTAAGTGGATATGCTTAAAACGAGAGCTAACAACTGGATTAACGGACATGAAAGTAGCCCCAAGATTGTCACACAAAAGGTGTGGTGGATGTGAAAGTAGCCCCAACAACTGGATTAACGGACATGAAAGTAGCCCCAACAACTGGATTAACGGACGCCAAGCTCAGTTAAAAGTTGTTGAAGCTAGACCAATTCAGCAGTCGTGTAAGCAAGGGCACGAAACTCTACTTCAGTGCTGCTGCGAGCCACGACATGTTGCTTGCGAGAGGTCCAACTGATCAAATTGGGGCCAAAATAAATGGCGAAGCCTTACTGAGAGCGATAATCATCAGAATCAGACAACCATCCGGCATCAAAGTAGGCACGAAGCTAAGGTTGAGAACACGGACGAAGGAGAAGGCCATGGTCAATGCTGCATTTGAGGTACCGAAGAATGCGTTTAGCTGCCTTCCAGTGATTTTGTGTGGGAGAGTGCATAAATTAACAGACGCGATTGACAGCGTAAGCAATCTCAGGACGAGTGAGAATAGCATACTATAAAGACCCAACAACCTGACGATAGAGACGAGCATCATCAGCGGGAGTCCCAACCTTGCAAAGCCCAGAATGGGAGTCAGCAGGTGTCGGTGAAGGCTTTACATCAGTCATGTTGCAACGGGAAAGAATGTCCCGTATATACTTGGATTGGGATAGAAATAAACCAGACTCATGTTTGAGAACTTCAACACCAAGAAAGAAATGTAGTGGTCCCAAATCCTTTAAGGAGAACTTGTTGTTAAGCACCCCAATGAATCTAGAAATGAAGGATGGATCACTACCGGTAATATGAGATCATCAACATAGACAAGTAGATAGATTGTCGTTGTAGGCGAGTGATGAACAAATAAGGAAGTGTCAGAATGACAAGCTCGAAAGCCAGTAGAGAGGAGAAAATTTTTGAGCTTATTAAACCATGCACGGGGCGCCTGCTTGAGGCCATATAGAGCTTTCTGAAGTTTACAGACATGGAGCGTAAAGGTAGAATCAATGAACCCTTTCGGTTGTTCCATAAAGACAGTTTCCTGCAACTCACCATTGAGAAAAGCATTATTGATATCAAGTTGGCGAATAGACCAACCCTTAGAAAGAGCTAGAGAGAGCACAAGTCGAACTATTGTGGGCTTGACAACCGGACTAAATGTATCAAAATAGTCAACCCCTTCCTCTTGGTGGAATCCCTTGGCAACAAGTCGAGCTTTGTAGCGCTCAATGGAACCATCAGCTCTCCTTTTGATCCTGTAAACCCACTTACAACCAACCAGATTAGTATCATGGGGACGTGGTACAAGTGACAAGTGTTATTACGCATTAAGGCACTATATTCAGCCTGCATAGCCTGTTGCCAACAAGAGTGTTTGCTGGCTTGGTGATAGGTTGTGGGTTCTAGGAGGGTAGAGTATGTAGGATCCGGTATGATAGGGTAACAGGTGGTATTGAAGGATTTGGGTTTTAGGGTGTGTGTTTGGGCCGTAGTGGTCATGACATGAGAGTTAGTATCCGAGGCTCGAAAATAAGAGGGGGCGTTAGGGTAAGGCTGAGGAGGTGTCGGCGGTGGACGATCATTGAGAGGAGAAAGGGAAAGAGGAACATCAGAGTGTGAGAGCTGGTGTTGGTGCGGAGGTGGTGGCTTGACTTGCTCAAGGAGAAAGGATGGTGTAGGGGTGGGTTCGGTGGTCTCAGTTGTGAGAAGCACTGCAGACGAGCCAACATAGTTAGCATAGGGAAAAATATCCTCATTAAACACAACATGACGAGCAATATAAAGACGAGAAGAAAGAACATGGAGACGGAGATAACCTTTATGCTTGGAACTGAAACCAAGAAACACACAAGGAAGAGAGCGGAAATCTAGTTTATGTTTAGTGTAGGGTCGCAAGAGAGGATAGCTCAGATACCATATAATCACAAGAAAGGTTTTGTGAATCCTTTCACAGATATTCAATGATACATGAGCAAGAGTATTAATAGTTACAATGGAGAGAAGGATCCTAAGAATCCTGAAAGATATGGTCAATCAATCACTAACAACCAATCCTAAAGATTTGATTGACCAAATATGGAAAGATAATATTCACAGAATATTTACGAGATAATACAGGTAATCCTGGAGATTTGATTGACCAAGTATGGAGAGATAATATTCTCTGAATATTTATGAGATAATAGAAGAAATCCTAGAAATTTGATTGACAAGTATGGAAAGATATTACGAGATAATATAATGTAAAACAAATAAAAATAACTTTATAAGAAAATAAAAAAAACTACAATGACAAAAATTTTAAAGAAGAATTTCTCTCTATATTAATAATTTTTTTTCTAACAGAAATAGCCCTCCACCTAATAAATAAATAGTTAAGATCAATTTCATCCAATGGCTCTCATACATGGGGTAAGTGTCACATGCCACTAATAATTCATTCCAACAACTCCCAATAAATAAGTTATTAGAAAAATTAATAAAAATTATAAGGGTTTGAATGTAATTTTTTTTTTAATTTAAAACTACTAGGACTTACAATTTAAAAAAAAACATAAAAATTAATATTAAAAAACTAATGGAGCTCTTAGTTTTTTTAAAAAATAAAATTTAAATATTAAAAAATAGTATAACTTTTAACTTAAAAAAATATTAAAAATTAAAAAATACACATTTCCGTAAATAATTACAGAAATACATATTTTGATAAATAATTAAAAAAACATTATTTTAATAAAAAAAAGCCTAAGATCGTTGATTACTTCAAAATTATAATCAAGTATTTTGGTCCATCTATAATTAAACTACAAATAGAACATCGAGAAAAGTAGCTTTTTAAAAAATAAGAGGGATAGTGGTTTAGACTTCCAGACATTGTAATAGATGAAAGGGTGCGCCAGGTTGTCACTCATGATTCACTTGAAAGTGCGGGTGAAGGCACTCATAATAAGAAATGCAATCATTATTATAAAGAGATGATTAAGACTCTTCATGCTCCTCATATTCTTTTTCTATTAAAAATCAAATGTAGTGATTTTAAGCTGGCCTAATCTTCTAGTGTAGTGTAAGACTGAGTTTTTTTTTTTTTTTTTGAGGAAAAAGTGTAAGACTGAGTTTTGACTGAAGAGTTTCTTGGTCGCTTCAGTGGATTTTGTTGGTGGTATACTTTTTCTTTGGAAATCAACCGTGGTTAACTTACTGGTGATTGGTCCAAATGATCAAATTGGATTGTAACAGGGGTATATGTGTGGCCACATTGTCAATGAAAAGAAGCAGTTTAGGAAGAGATGAAAAGTTTCTAGACAAATTGTAGTAATCCATGCTTTGCTCTGGCAAATTTTAATGGCATTACTTTATTCAGAGGAGAAATGTGGAGGGGTGAGGAATTGTGCTTCTCCGGCCAGATTGTTTGTGATAAGTTGGGATGATTATCAGTTGTCTGACCTTGTGCTTCTGGTTCAAAATTTATGTGGATTCAAAAGTATAATGGGAGCATTTGGATAGATGCTTGGAAATGCTTTGATATACATCATCAATTTCTGAAAGCTGAAGTTCTAAATCTTCTTCAGCTTTGTTCTTATCATCATCCTTCCTTTATTATTTAATACAGAGATGACTTCAGCCACCCAAAGAAATACTACGCCTTTTTTAGGTTTAGGCTGCTGCTTGGTTGGCTTGTCATAGTTTTGAATCTTTGATGATGTATTCTTTTTTAGGGATGGAAATCAGGGAATTGTGGTGGTGACCTTCTGTCATCAAATGAATCAGTTACGGAGGAAATTAAACAGTGGAGCTATGAATTTGGAGATATTTTCATTAGGTAGAGATTACTTGCAGCAAGGAAGGATTGATGGGAGATCTTAAAAAAAATGCAGTGTATGGCCAATATCACCTCCTCCAAAGCCTAGTAGTTGAGTTGAATCAGGAATATCAAAGAGTTCTTTCCTGGCCCTGCTTGATTCAGAAACTACAATTCCACTCTCTTCTTCACATGATAGTATAACACTCTATGAAATACCTCATCTCCTTGCTATTAAATATAATAATCATTGAATTGGTAAGTCTGGCTTTTAATGGAATTGGCGGACCAATTGATTGATTGATTTATTCATGGTGTTGTCCCAACCCATCCAGTTTTACTGTTTTAGGCCTGTCGATTAGTGGAATTGGCAGGTGGATTGATTGATTGATCCATAACCCCACCAACCTCTGCATTTTTATATTTAGACACAAAAGATCAGGATCTGTGGCCCCCGGTATGGCCTGATCCAGTGAATTCCTTATAGATAAGCACCTAAAGCACAGTCAAGAACGATGAGGTAATGCCACAATGAAATGAAAATGTCATTTATCATTCTGCCAAAGATGAACAATCTTGAGGCCGGACATAACACCTAAATAGTGCAACATTGCTATTATTATAATAACAAAGATGTTATGTTAATCGCCATCTGTGGCTTTGTGTATGCCTGTTTTCCGCTCTTAAACTAATGACCAGCTTAATATAGACATCCAATAGTTGCTTATTATATGGTAGGTTGGCCAGGTACTGAAAAGCTTAGGTTGATAAGAAGATAAATCCAGACCGCCAAAATGCTAATGTACATCAAAATGGCAGAAATGCTTTTTCCCATCAATTTAAGAATGAGCCAAGACCTAGCGGTCCTAAGAAGTCTAGCATTGTACAAAGAGAGATTCCAGATAGAAAGGTATTTACCAAAAATGGCAACAAAAGGTTCAGGACGCTGAAGGAAGGATAAAAGAACTCTCTGCTTGAATGAGGTACTCCGAGCATCAGTTCTACCGGAACCAAAGCACTTACAGTTACTTCAGTAGGATCACTCATAAAAAGCAATGCCCGTCAAGGAACCATTAGAGAGCCGGTTTGCTCCTGAGAATTCCAAGATTGTTCAAATCGCAGCAGATGCAACTTCTCCACAAATGGCTCAAGGACTTCTGCTTCCTCAACTGGAGCGAAAGCCATGCAAATGCTGAGTTCCTGGACGGCTTCTCCATACCTCCTGCAAATGAGAATTAGAAGATGCTCCAAGAACTGAGCTCTTGGAGGTAGAAAATTTCTGATCTAGAAGGGGGCTAAGGAGAGTTTACTTGCTATAGTATAAAAGCATGCCAAGATCCCTCCTCAGAGACCAATTGTGAGGCTGAAGAATCAGCAGCCTTTCTGATGCCATGATCGCCAACCTAGAAATCAAACAGAAGGTTAGTGTTTTTTGCTCGATGTATTTGAACAAAAATTGATCCTGAAGACAGAAAATTGTGTCTAATGTTCTTCAAAGGAAGAAGCATGAGTTGAATCATGAATGTGCTCTAATTAGCCTTATGAATGCAAAAAACCGAGGCAAAGATGACCAGATAAAAACACTACATTTTGATCGTCTTCTCATATCCTAGTAATTTTAATCTTACTATATCAACAAATTTGCATGGAATATGCAAACAATAGGTCAATATCTTACAAGATGATTTCAAATTAAAAAATCAGAAATTTTTACCATTGTTTATTCATAACAAGATGACACCATTTAATTTAGATCACACACAATATGTCTGGAAACATGGAAAGCTAGGGAATGCTATGCACAATTTTATCAGATGGCCAGAAGAAGGAAACTAATAGACATCTATTTGATGTTATGATATATAGACAATGAAATATCCATGGCATCATGGATTGTAGAAACTTTAGAATGGCTACAACAACAAATGATTGTTCATCTTTTAGGGTGCTCATTTATGTGGACTTGGTTGATGATTCAATGCCCAACAGGATATATCATGACATATGCCTTTAATGATTCTTTTATAATCTTTCAAAATACATCCTTTACTTTCTAAGGTAAGCATGTTTTTCAATATTTTTAGCAGTATCATAGTAATAAGGACCAAGTTGGTGGTGGTACCTCAGATCTCGGGGGCGTAACAAAGGAGCCATTGAACTCTCTGCAGTGTTTGGTTTACCACTGCCATGAATCGATCTCAATGGAGAAGTCAGCATTAATCCGTGAGTTGATCTTGAAGCCCTCTTCCAGTGAAGCCTCTATTATTAAAGGGGAAACATAAGCTTTCAGATATAGCAGGATAAGACTCGAAGACAAAATCATTTGCCCAGTCAAGTCATTATATGCTTCAACTTACAATCAGATTCGCTAGCGCAACCCCAATAATATCTCTATTAGTTGCAATATCAAGTTGCAGGAGGGATCTCCCATCCAGATCTGAAGCCTTTGATCTAGGATTCTCTACGCATTTGCCATTAATAATGGCAAACAGGCTGTGCCCTGAGCTAACCTTGAAAAGTTCCTGCAAATGAGAAGAGTCATCAATCATTCTATACTAGGCAAATAAGCAACTTACGTGATTAAGCAAGGAAATAAGCTGCCACCAGAAGGAAATGATATGATGGCATGATATGATTAGGAGTTTAAAATTACCCGATGACTAGAAATGAGAAGACTTTGTTTATAAGATAGTGAACCAGATGATAAACTATAAAGGTGTTACAAATTCAGTGGCATTAATAGTCAAAATGTGAAGCTTGAACAATCTTTATGAACACAACATAGAGAATTGGCATAAAATATTCAGACAGATCAAAGGATCCAAGTTCAGATTAAATTCACATTACTAGGAAATCAGTTCAGGTACTTATAGACACAAACTGCCATAATTATTGCAGATACTACTGAACAAAGACAGCAAATACACACCATGTCATCAGGATTGCCAGAAAATTTTACATATTTAAAAGTACCATCATCAGAAAGTTTGGATCTGCTTTGTTGTGGATAAACATAAGAGTGCAGCAATATTCATTAGAAATAGTTCATCTAAAGGTAGACCTACCTCCAGGTTCCCTGAATCAGGCCAAATCAAGAAGTCTTCGCCAACACAAGAACCCACAATAGTAATACCAAGCCTTTGACATATTTCAATGTAGATGATGCTAAGGAGGATAGCTGCCAATATGGAAGAATTATAATTGGAGCAACTGGGCAGAAAATAGCATGATAGTGAACAGCTATAACAGGCAGTTCACAGGTATAGCACCATGAGTTACAACTCATCAAAATAAGAATGGATTAAAGTATACCACTGCCGCAACCAGAGTTAAGGGCTGTATGCAGGTAACAAAACTTTGGTTCAGTAAGCGCATGGAATCTTTTGAAATCTCTTGATTCAAAAAGAACAACATTCACAGCCTTCAACACTTCCACCAAATGGCAGCCTATGTCCCTTGAGACCAACTCTGCTTGTACTTCTTTCGCTATCATATCTAACTCATCCAACCACCCAGCTATTGTCTTTCCAGCTAAGGGGAATTCTTCCACACTATCAACTTCTAATTGAGCCTTAAATGGAATGGGAGCATCCTCCCTTTCCCTTGCAAATGCATGCGCATCCATATCCCGACTATATGAAATAAATGCTTCATCCTCAGCTGCAACATACAGCAGGGCCTGGAACACATTACAGGAAAAAAAGAAAAGGAAGAGCAAAACATCAGCACATTCAAAGGACGCAAACATTTATTTAAAAAAAAAAAAAAAACTGTTGGAACAAGCTCTGATAGAAACAAAATAAGATACAACCAAACATAACCAGCTATATTTTTTCATTTGTACATTTATTGGTTGGTATTCAATACAATAAAGCATATTGTCAAACGTTTGCATGCTAGGTGCCAATCCATCCAAATCAACACACTTTGATGAATAATTAGATGAGCAAAAGGACGAGGTGAACACTGCAGCTACTTTAAATGATAGACAACATGCTGTCCAACCATCAGAGACGTTATAAAAAATCAAATATAAACGAACCAACGGAACGATGATCACTTGACATGCATTAATTCATTCAGTCAAACAAAGCAGAATTCAAATTTCATAAGCTAGTGACAAAAGGAAACCTGACACAAAACTTACTATCAACAAATTGAAAGACGCAACAAATTCCCCGATGACGCAAAACCACAAGAATTTCCCTAGAAAATACTCTTACCCAAAGCAGTATTGTGAAGGCTAATCACCCTAATGTCCACCAATTCAGGATTTATCACAATAAGGAGTAGTGACCAATACGTGATGCCACACACCAGAAGCTCCAGTGTCATATAAACAAAGTGTCATAAGTTGTCATTGCATTGTATTGAAGCAGAATGTGCAGACTGAGAAAGGGTTTTATACAAACCTTGGCCAGCGACACATCTTTGTCCTTGGACTTGAAGGAAATCTCCCGAACAAACCTTTGCCTCGCAGCCTTCTGAATCTACATCCTCAAAGAAAAGGCAGAAAAAACACAAGAAAAACTCCATCAAACCGAGAAAAACGAAGAACAAATACCACCAGGAGAGAAAAAAAAACATGGGGAAAAGGAGATGAAGAATCGTTCAGCAGCAGCGCATATCCAACCAGCAGCTGACGATGGTCAGCGAAGGGTGATGTGCAAGGGAACAGACCTCGAGTTTGGGATCCTTCGGCACCGTCGCGAGACTGCACAGAGTGTGGGCAGCCCTAGACGTGGGACGGCTCCATCTCTGCGCCCGGGCCCTCCACGCCTTCTTCCCACCATCATACCTGATGGTAACAACAAACGGTGTGGTAGCACCGAAGCACATCCCCTTGCTCTAATTGCTCTAATCCCTCCCATCTCTCAAGAAATTTCACTCAATCATAGACCAACAGCGAGCGAGAAAGAAAGACACTCACGGAGAGAGAGAGAGAGAGATAGAGAAAGAGTTGAGAGAAAACAAGCGTAAGTACCTGAGAAGAGATCCCCCTGCCACCGTCGAAGACATCAAGGTAGACATGCTGAACAACCAGAAGATCACAGCGAAGCGAACACAGGGTATCAAACGAGACAGAGACAGAGAGAGAGAGAGAAGGAGAGCAGAAGAAGAAGAAGGACAGCAGATCATGCGCTTGGTTCTCCAATGAAGGAAGGAACTAGGGCAGCAGCACTGGTCCTCGAGGAGACTGAATCCTTGGAGCAGTACCTCACGGCAGTCGCCGCTGCTTCAATGAGCTTGGAGACGGAGATGGAGGCGATGATGGAGGTGTGTTCATGAGCGCCAGCGTCCATCAGCATGGTGAAACAAGTAGACAATGAGGAGGAGGAGGAGGAGGAGGAGGAGAGGGCACACTGACTCCGCACCACCATGAAGGAAGGCGCTGGGGAGTCCAATTTAGAGAATGAGATGAGAAGTGAAAGTGGGGGAAGAAATATAAGAAGACACTGGGAATCTCCGAGTGGAGGATGACGGAGCAATGTTTTGTTTGTTTCCTCTAAAGATCCATCATCCTACTGGTATTGCCCCCTCCCCTTCCCTAGTTCCCTTACCTCTCTTCTTCTTTCCCTGTTTTTTAATTTAATCTCAGCCAAATGGAGATGATTGTCCATGAGATTTTATAAAAAAAAAAAATTGTCTTTATTTACTTATTTATTTATTTATACCCATGTAAAATCTCATAATTACATTGTCTTTTTTCTTGGGCAAATTATACATATTCACTGTAACGACCCATTATAAAACAAAAATAAAATAAAATAATCTTTTTTTTTTCATTTTTCTACTTGTTTTTTTTAATATATGATTTGTAAATATTTTAAAAAAATAAATTAAAAGGTTATGAAGTTTATGAAAGTTTCAAAACTTTTCAGACGGACTCTTTGGCATTTTTAATTTTTTATACAGACTATTTTTTTCTGACATGTTACTTTTCAATCACCTAGTTCACTTCGTCATTTTATTCTATATTATAAGGTGTACTTCTCATTTAATAAATATATTTTTTGTTTAATATATGTGTTTACATGTAAATATAAAAATTTTCACTTAATATATATTACTTTTTCATTTAATATTTATTTTTAATATTTAATATATGATATTTTCATTTGATATTATGTGTTTCTATTTAAAACATTGAAAGCATTTCCATCAACATCAATTATTTTATGGCAAAAAAATTGAAAAATAAGCTGTCATTAAAAAAAAAAAAAAAATTCTTTTGAGAATTTGACTGAATGATTGTCTATAAATATAAAGCATTTCCAGTAAATTTTTATTGGTGTTTGTTTTAAACTCTCTTTTTAAAAAATTACTAAATATGGTATAAATATATAATTATGTGGCTTAACGCATTATAACACAAAGGTAAACTGTCTTACTAAAGTAAATATCTACAGTTTTTTCTTTTATTTCCCGTTGTTTCGCCATAAAAGATGAGTGTACAGTACAATAAAACAGCCTCCCAAAAACATGGCAGAGAAATCTAAATAAAATAATTTCCCATAAATGAGGGGCCAAAACATAATTAAAATAAAAAAATAGTCGGTGAGGAAGTCGTTTTCAAGGGAACGCAAAGAGATAAGGGAGAAGTTTCCAGGCAAGTGCGTTTCGTGTAAGTCACCAGCGCCAACGGGTTAAGTCCGGCACGGCACTTGCTATCCGTGACCGAGTGGGCCATGCCCCGCCATACGCACGCTTGCACGCTCACCGCACAAGCGCGCACACAGGCACACGCATTCCTTGCTGCAAGTCATTGTTTATTATGGTTTGGCCACCAAACATGCCTTTATTTTTTCTATTTTAATTAAGCTTCTTATCCACTCTTTGGACATATGGAAGCTGGCTGAGCGGCTGAGCCTTTCTATTGAATTGATATTATATTTAGTGATATATTGTTGTACTCCATTTTATTGGACTCATTAAATAATTACATGGGTTGATGTGACAATATGCTGATGTGACTCATGGCTTATCTCATATATATCAATAATTTTTAATTTAAATTTAGGATATAATGATGACTAAGGAAATCGATTTGTTTTTTTAGTACATTTTTGTCTTGAATATTATTAGCCTAGGACGAATATGCTGACTCTGAACATCTTGGTTTCGAGAACAAGATAATTATAATTTAGACTCGCTCAATCAATTTGATGAATGTTATCTATACAAGGGATCTTCCATATTCCACAATTGGGTACCTAAATTTGTTAGTAGAAGAACCAATATGAAGAATTGAAGAATTGTATATAATGTTTGGAAAAAATTCCACTTTCAAAATTATAGACTTAAAATTATTATCACAAGATTTGAAAAAAAAATATTTACGAACAAACAAAAATATTAAGGTTAAATCTCTAACATGTACACAAAATAAAGAATTATTATTCTATATCCAAACTTGACCTTCGAGGGGGGGTTTGGACAAGAGCTTAGTACTCTGGAAAACAAATCTTGGTTGAACCCATCCATATTTACCATGGATACGATTGGGATGCACTATTAAATCAAAATTGAGGTTATAGCAAAGAATTATGACAGAGCCATTTATGAATATTTGTCTACATGATAGACTTGATTTTATTAAGAATGATAAAAATGTGAACTCATCCATATTTACCATGGATATAATTGGGATGCACTATCAAATCAAAATTGAGGTTATCAACAAAGAATTATGACAGAGCCATTTATGAATATTTGTCTACATGATAGACTTGATTTTATTAAGAATGATGAAAATGTGAACTCACGACATGTTAAGCTGAAACTTTAACTCTGGCACTTCAAATTGAGTTCTTTAACATAAAGTTATCTCCTATTAATAAATGATGAGTCATTATTCTTTTAATTCAAAAAATTTAATTACAACTACAGTCACTTTTGATTCTACAATATTTTGTTTTTCATTAATCACGCTAAAGTCTCTCATTTTGATATAAAGATTATTTCTTTCCTTACCTACTTCATCAAATATAGGCACTCTTTTTTTTTTTCTTTTTTTTTTCCCTTTCTTAATGATTGCACATAAATTTATGTATTTTTATAAAATAAAAAATTAAGGATACATATTCAAATTGATGACGTAAGTATATAAGAAATTTGAAGCAGTAATAGGAATCAAACCGCATTGTTAGCTTGGAAGGCTAGGGTATTTCAATAATTTTTTTAAGATACTTCTACTAGAATTCTTTGTTTTAGAGATTGTACACTGTAGTGATGTTGGTAGAGTACATTAAAACATTAGTCAAGAGAATTTTTTTTTTAATATTGTATTGAATGAAAAAAAATATTTAAACCCATTAACTTAATTAATATCAATAAAAATTAAATATTTAAAATTAAAACTTTTACGCTTAAAATAATAATAATAATAAATATGTATTTGTCAGAGCCATTTATGAATATTTGTCTACATGATAGACTTGATTTTATTAAAAATGGTGAAAATGTGAACTCATGATATGTTGAGCTGAAATTTTAACTTTGGCATCTCAAATTGAGTTATTTAACATAAAATTATCTCCTTGATGAATGATGAGTCATTATTCTTTTTATTCAAAAAATTTAATCACAACTACAGCCACTTTTGATTCTACAATAATTTGTTTTTCACTAATCACGCTAAAGCCTCTCATTTTGATATAAAGATTATTTCCTTCCTTACCTACTCCATCAAATATAGGCACTCTTTTTTTTTCTTTCTTTTTTTCTTTTTCTTAATGATTGCACATAAATTTAATTATTTTTATAAAAAAAAAAAATTTAAGGGTACATATTCAAATTGATCAGAAGTAGTAGCAAGAATCAAACCGTATTGTTAGCTTGGAAGGCTAGGGTATTTCAATAATTTTTTTAGATATTTTTACTAGAGTTCCTTTTGTTTTAGAGATTGTACACTGTAGTGATGTTGGTAGAGTACATTAAAGTATTAGTCAAGAGAATTTTTTTTTAATATTGTATTGAATGAAAAAAAAATTATTTAAACCTATTAACTTAATTAATATCAATAAAAATTAAATATTTAAAATTTAAACTTTTAGGCTTAAAATAATAATAATAAATATGTATTTGTAATTGATCATTAAAAATGATTATTTTAACAATTAAATTTATATAAAAATATGTAAAAGCTCATTCTCTCTTGTTTGGTTGGGAAAATAGTATTTATCCCCCAACTAAATATGGTTATGTGACAGTAAATTTTGTGCATCTTTATGGCTGAAATTCACACACACATATATTAGATATATAAACTAAAATATGTTGTTTGGATGTAGTCATGCACAATGTTCAAAAAAACGCTAGGCGCTAGTCGGGTGGTCAGCCACTTTCTAGCGCCCAGAGAGCCTAGGCGGGGCCTAGGCGGTTTTACCCTTTTAGAAAAAAAAAATATATATTTATAATATAATTTTAATTCTATATAATACCCAAACAGACATTTATCAACAACCAAATTGATGCATCAACAATCAAATAATAAGCGAAGACAATGTTCGTTATACATAACATATTATTTATTATTTATGTGCTTAGAAATTAGAATTTTATTAAAAATTTTAAATAATAATAAATATTGGATGGATATAACTCTAAGAAAAAACATAATTAAGTACAAGTCCCACAAAACATTAATTTGGGGGGGTTTAAATTAGTTAAAAACATTTAATTTCAAATTTTTTTCCAAAAACCGCCCAGGCCGCCTAGTCGGCCGCCCAGCCCGCCTAGGCGGTTCCTGGGCGTCCGTTTTTTTGATAGAAAGCCTAGGCCGATTTTTTCACCTTTTTTTGTAAAAACGGGGCGGCCTATCACCTTCCAGCGCGTAGGCGCCGCCTAGGCCGATTTTTTGAACATTGGTCATGCAGCTTGATATTTTTGAAGATGGTACTTAGCACTCAATCTCATCCATTGTACTAATAAAACAGTATTGGACCATGATTGCTTTCTCAATTGTTTCTTTTTTTCTAGCACTTAGACCATGACTGTTAAATGAGTCAGAATTATTGAAGTTTTGGATAAGTTAATCAAGCATTATCACTGCCTTCCTGGGGACCAGTTTTTCAGAGATCTCCTTACATATTGTGCTTTAGTTCTTGCAAAAAACAAGATGTAATTATATTTTTTTAATTTTTTTTTTTAACATGAGGAACAGACAGCCCGTAAGCCCTGCTAGACAGTCAGGGGTGTGCACAAATCTCGGTGGAGCAAGTGGGGGTAGGGCCTGTGCTCACATAGGCGCTGGGACCACCCGCACACAACCACCGCTCATAACTTTCAGAAATGTGCCCTCATCCAATAATTGAACTCTCACAACTCGGTGAAGAGCTCTATCGGGGACCCGTGTACTAATAGACCCTGTGATCGTTGGCTTTTTAAAGGTTATTTAAACTATGATTCCAACATACCATGAACAACTTAAGGAAAACTCACTTGAAAGTGAAAGAGATCTTCTTACTTCAGCCACTCCTTTTCACTTTTTTTTTTTTTTTTTTTTTTGGTGATGTCTTTTGGGTGAAAAATTCTTGCAGTAGTAGTCTTAAATTTGTCATTACAGCTAATTTTAAAACTATTATTATATTTAAAAGATGTATCACCATCATGGAGGAATCTAGCATACAAGCTGAGGTTGCTGCCATGCGCGGGGTCACATCGGAGTATTACCGTGGACGGAACTTAAAGCTTGACGGGGTCTTATGTAACTCTGCACATACCTTATTGATATGTTATATCACTCTTATGATTAAATTGTTTGGAGACGTTTTGATGTGATTAGAAACATAAATCTCTTTTTGAACTGCTTATCAAGGCTGAAATCAAAGCTTATGCCAAAGCGGTCCCAGCCTAATAGTACTTGATTTTAAAATGAAAAATGAATGCAAGGCGATTAAAAAATTTTAAATTCAAGACTTATTAAAAATAATAATGATAATAGATTACTGAATGTGGGTACGGATTTACAGTCCAAACTCTTCATCTCCGATCGAGGATATACTGGTTGGATGATTAATTCTCAATCCGTACATTGTACGTACACTTTTGATGTATATAGCGTTTGTCGCTTTCATAAAAATAAAAATAAAAAATTAAAGCTTATATCTGTCGATGATAATTTACCCGTGGATTACTTGGTTGTTTTTGGTCAATGGAATCTATGCTTGACAGACAACCAAGTGGTCTATTAGTAGCTGGGTTTCTGTAGAACCATTAACAAGTGATGGGAGTTTGAATCATGAGTTATGGCACATTTCTGGAAGTGCAAGTGGTGGTTGTGTGCACATGGTTCTAACGGTCATATGTGCGTGACCCCGCTCCCACTTGCTCGGTAAAGCTTGTGCTATTTTTTTTTTTTTTTTTTTTACCCACCCAATCACTCGTCTTAACATAAGAAATAATAATAATAATAATAATAATAATAATTGGAATCTACTCTTGTCTCTGCTTTTTAGAGGCATTGATCTTCCCTGTTCGCTTCTACAAGCCTGTCAAGAGATGAGTTTTGGATTTCAAGTTTTTCTTTTTTCTACTTTTAGTTTCTTTTTTTGCTCATCTTACATGACAACTCTTTTAACTTAAAAATAAAAAATAAAAAATAAAAAATAAAAAAATAGAGGTTTTGATTCTCTAAATTTTTTTTCAATTAATAAACAAAGCCAAAGTTGTGTTGGTTTTTTTTTTTACCTTGATAAATAAAAATGTTGAACTTAAATATATATTCGTTTGTGCAACAATCCTTGGGCAACCTCAATTCCATATACATGTGTTTATACATATAGGATGGTTATAGCTTATGAAACTTATAGAAATGGTTTATTTTTTTATTAATAGCTCATTTTGAAAATTAAATTATAAAAACTCAATTAAGCTCACATAAACAAACTCAGCTTGTCTACCGGATCAAAGTCCTTCACAATGTCCATCATCAAAATGTGGCCAGAGGAATTTAGAGCTAATCGACAGCAGAATGGCACAGTTCACAAACTCTACCATTTGCTTGACAAATCCCCGTTCATCGCCAATCGAGATACATGGCCCTACAAGGATTGTCTACAGACACATGTCGGGGGACCAGGGGACAAGAAATTGTGGATGCTCACGGGAAACGGTGTGTTTTCTGTAAAGTCCTTTTATAATTTTCTAAATTATGGTGGGTTGCGATGTTTGGTGGTGAAGTTCTTGTGGTGTACCACTTGCCCACGGAAAATCATTTTCTTCGATTGGCTTGTGTGGTAGAATAAAATTCTTTTGCTTGAGAATCTCGAAAAAAGAAAGTGCAACAAGCTCCTGACTGCTACTTGTGTAATGTGTCACGCTTTGATTGAGTCGGTTGATCACTTTTTCCTTCAGTGCTTTTTTGTGAAAATTGTTTGGAGGTATCTTATTAACCTTCTTAAGTTGCCAGAATCACCTCTCTCCATGAGCATTCTTTGGGATTTGTGGAGGTCATTTGTTTGACCTGCATTAAGAAACATGGGAGACTTAGTTATAAAAGCAATTGTGTGTAATGTTTGGCTTGCTAGAAATGATCGTATTTTTAACACTAATGCCTTGCCTGCTCATGCTATTATTCTGAAAATTAACCGTATGCTTTTATCCTAGTTCTCATCTGTTACATAAGGCAACAAAAAGAAGCTCGCTGACTCCATGATGACCATGCGCAGAAGTCTAGAGTTCTTAGGACCTCATCTTACAACTGTAGTGGGGTTCCAACATCCGAGGAGGGTTAGGACTTGGGTACGGGTTAAAGTTCTTTTGGAGGTTTGGAGGAAGTCTTATTTCCTCGTCTTGTTTATATGTTTTGTGTTTTAGGCTTTTTTTTTTTTATGTTGTACCACACCTAATGGTTTGTTGTTCCTTTTTTTTTTTTCTTTAGCAAAGGATTTTTGTATTGTTTTTGTTCTAATAGAAATGGTTTGTCCACCTTTTCAAAAATAAAAAATAAACTTAGCTTGTTTACACCTCTTATAGATTTGAGGCTTCAATTGGGTTTCACCTCTTCATTGTCATGGAGTTTGGAGAACCTTAATACGGTTCATTATGTGCTAATATGATAACTGTTGTGGCGTATTTTACTATGTCAAAAATTTTTTAAACATATTTGAAAAATATGTAATTGTGTGAAAAGCTTTGATATTTTTAATTACTTTTTTAAGAGTATACGTGACAACAGTTTTTTTATCATATTAATATTTTTTTAAACTAATAATCTTGAATATAGATTTGGCGCAATATTTTATAGTTTATAATAAGCCTTCATGCTCACATATCAACCAACAACCGTGAATAATTTCTAGCTTAAAGGCAAATTTGTATTAGCCCAAAGTTTAGGGATAGAAATAGTTTTTTTTTTGGTTATTTTTTTATTTATCTTTCTTATAAATGCCTTCTTCTTCTTCACTGTTTTATGGTAGATTTGGAGATAAACTTTATGAAAAAATAAAAAAAAAGGTAAAAAGGATTATAAATTGTAATGTTAAGAATTTATAATAAAAAAATTTAAAAAATTTATTTATATAATTCTATTATTGCTTAAGGTTTATAGCGCAATTTGGATTTCTTAAAAATCCTACCTAGAACCCAAATACAAGAAGAGGCGGGATCTCCTCAGCTATTTTATAGAATATCTTATTGAAGAAAAAAAAAGCAAATATTCAATAATTGCATCCTTCCACCAATATTGATTTTTAATAAAAATTAATATCATGCTTTTCTTGGTTATTAAGTCCAGGAATAGACAAAAGTCAAATTAAATTGGGAGACTAGGGAATTATTGTTAAATATAGCTTCAATTTTCTATGCACCAATAAAACCCAACCGTGGACATGCCTAATAATATTTAATACATAGCCTGAGGCATAACTATGGCCTTATGATCTCCAATGAAAGCTATCATCTGAAAGTCCTATTATTTGTTTACCACCACTTATGACTTTGTTCTTTATGTAAGAATACCTTATCACCCCTTGCGGTAGTTATGCATCCCATTTTCTTGTTCTTGTTTATATAACTACTTTGGTCATTATTTTTGGGTTTAATTACCGTACATGTCCCTATAATTGTGTGCTTTCTACCTTTTTAGTCTTTGCAATATTTTTAAGTACAATTAAGTCCTCGTATTTGGTCGAATTGGGTCATTCTAGTCTGCAGCGTAGATGGCATTAACTTCACCATTTCTTTTGCGCCGACGAGGCTTTTTTATTAAGAAATATGGTGTAAAGATGCTAACTAGGAGATGAGGTGGCAATCAAATCCGAATCCAAAACCGGATCCGAATCGCAAAGAAAGAAACTTTTGATCCAACCGGCTGAAGAGCCCACACCTCAGTCTCCCATCTTTGACGCTAGTAGAGAACACTTGTCATCCGTTTGAAACCCTCCCTTCCCTCAACTCTGGGGAAGCCCACCTCCGACCGACCGACATCCTCAACTCTAAGACGTCGAAGCCATTGTCCTCCATCCACGACCTCCATTGACTTTGTTTTATTAAAATAATGTGTTTTTTAAAATATTTATCGAAATTCATATTTCTGTAATTATTTACAGAAATTCATATTTCTGTAATTATTTACGGAAATGCGTATTTTATATTTTTTAATATTTTTTTAAATTAAAGGTTCCACTACTTTTTAATATTTAAATTTTATTTTTTTGAAAAACTAAGGGCCCATTAGTTTTTTAATATTATTTAAAAAAAAAATTTGCGGTTCTGATAGTTTTTAAAATTAAAAAAGAGTTTTACATTCAAGCCCTTATATTTTTCATTAATTTTATTTATAATTTATTTTTTTTCTCACTTCTACTATGTTATTTTTATTTTTACTAATTGTAACTGACCGTTAATAATTTAAATAAATCATTTTAATATTTTTTCATAATAATAAAATATTAAATATTCAAAAATTTTAACATGTAAAAATTACTCTCGCAATTAAATCAAACTCCATTGATTTTAAAAATATGACAAGAATATAAATTTTGCTAGATTTAATGTAAAAGAAATAAAATAATTTTGCAAAAAAAATAAAAAACCTACAATGATAAAAATTTTAAAAAAGAACTCTTTATATTGATAATTTTTTTCTTACAAAAATACTCGTGTGTTTTAGAAAAGTGACTTGGAGGGTTTATATAGGACTTCACCTAAATAAATAAGTTATAAATAAAATTAATAAAAATTATAAAGGCTTGAATGTAAATTTTTTTTTAATTTTAAAAACTACTGGATCCGTAGTTAAAAAATAAAAATAAAAATAAAATTTTAATATTAAAAACTAATGAGGCCTTTGGTTTTAAAAAATAAAATTTATATATAAAAAAAGTAGTGGGACCTTTATTTAAAAAAATATTAAAAAAATATATAATACATATTTTTGTAAATAATTACATAAATACATATTTCAGTAAATAATTTAAAAAAACACATTATTTTAATAAATAAAAAAGCCACCTCCACCCATGGCCCTCCTAACACAATTGATCAAAATTTAGACCTCCCAACACAACAGAGCAATTAAACCTTATTTTTTATATTTATCCTCATCTTTTCTAATATATCTTAAGATGGTTTATTTTTTTTATTTTTTTAAAAGTTATTATAAAGATTTGCACAAAACATTTTTATTAAGAAAATATTGATGTTGGCCCAAAAGAGTTCACTTTATTTTATTTTCTAAAAAAATATTTTAATATTAAAAAATTATTTACTTATCACCGAAGCAATAGCTAGAGAAGTTGAAATTTAATTCCTTCTTAATTTATAATTAAAATAAAATAATAAAAAATATGTGTAAAATTTGTCTAATTGGAAATCAACAATACTAAACACTATTTAGCGCTTAAAACACGAAACAGAATTTTCTTGGTTCATAATGTTTAATAATAAAAAAATACTTAAAAAAATTATATCATATAAATAAATATATATATATATATACACACACAAAACAAATAAACAAATAAGTAAATAAATAAATAAATAAGAGAGATTAAATAAGGACAAAATAATACCTATACCCCTCACAGTTCCCCATCGCCGTCTTCACTTGCACCCTAACGAAACCCCTCTCTAAAATCAAGAAACCAAAACGTCTCTTCAATCGAAACACAGGCACAGAGAGAGCCATGAAAGCCGGCAGGAAGAGGAAGGACCCGCCGCTAGCGAACCACCCCAACGGAGGAGATGACGCCCTCGTCCCCGCCGCCGCCCCTGCCGACCCCGCACACACCGCCGGCGATGGCGTTGGTGCGGAAGTTGAGGATGACGTGCCGAAGCTCGAAGACGGCTTCTATGAGATCGAAGATATACGCAAGAAGAGGATCCGCAAGGGAAAGCTCCAGTACCTCATCAAATGGTACTGTTCTTTTCTATTATTGGTTTCTTGGTGTTGTTGTTCTTCTTTTTTGTCTGTGATTGAACTGGTTCTTTGATTCGGTTTCCTCCATTGAAGGCGTGGATGGCCGGAGACGGCCAACACTTGGGAGCCATTGGAGAATCTCGGGTCTTGCTCTGATTTCATCGATGCTTTTGAGGAGAGGTATGCCCTTGTGGTTCTTTATGTCATTGTTTTGGGTTTGAATTGTAGCTGATAGACTGGAGGGATTAGGTTGCTATCACCCAAGAAACGCAAGCGCAAGTCTGGTGGTCTGCAGTCGATTGGGAAGAAAAAGCGCACTCCTTTATACATTGGTGATGGACACGACAATGCTGATGCTGCAACTGGCCTGATTGAGCCCATGGATGTTGGTGGTAACATGGTGCTTGATGCACAGGGCCGCAAAGAGGGAGATGAGGCAGCAGAGCTGGCTAATGAACAGGAGAGGGATTTTGGACCTGCTGGGCATGGTGATGTTGCAGTGGAACATGAGATGATTGAGAAGGAGATGGGTGGTGAGAATGGTTTTGGAGGTGGCTTTGTTGATGGAACAGAACCAAACAGTGCGGAAGACACTGGGTGCGATACTTCTAACCATTTGGCTGGTTCACGGGACCATGATTGCTCTGTGGATGTCTTGCCCAAAGATGTTTCCAGTCAGCAGCCTGTCAAGGGACTAGGACATCGCTTCACTGGTGCGAAGAGGAGGAAATCTGGCTCTGTGAAAAGGTTCAAGGCAGACTCTTTGCCATCTGATCAGGATAGGATACAGTTAACTGCTTTGAGAAATGAGGATGGATTACTTGGGAAAGGTGATGCACTTGCAAATGAAACCTCTGGACCTAATAGAGTTGTAGCTGTGGAAAAGAATAAGGCTGATGCTAATCCATCTCGTATTATCAAGATACTCAAGGCAATCAGCTTTTACACTTCTGTAACTAAGGATATGCCTGAAGTCCTCGTAAAGTTTATGGCTCTTAGGTTAGCATACTCATTCCACTGATTCGTTCTTGCTTTATTTGTTAACTTTTTTTTTTTCTTTTTGTATCTATGCTTATGTTTTGATTTATCTGATTAACAAATTTAATCTGCATGAATCGTCCGGGTAGAAGTTATCATTCTGGAATGTAAAACGCTGAAAATCTTAGGGCAAAATCAAATTTGTAGTGCTACTTGAAATAAGTTATGCACACCTCTCTCATTTCTCTCACATCTCCATCCATGATCAAGACATTTTGAGAAACCTTTTTTTGTTTCGTCTCCTTTAATGACAACTTGACATTTTGAATGATTTAATCAATATTGTAGTGGCCATAGGTACTGCAACTTCTCCCAGGATAATACATTAGATCATATCAAATAAATGTAAATATTGGGAATATTTATTTTATTATTATTCTATGTTCTATGTTATGTATCCCAACATGATCTATGAAAGCTCCTTGGACGGTTCAGTCTCAAGTGCTTATATCCTCGTCTAGACTAATTAGATTTTGGCTAAATATTCTTACAACCTAATGTGGGAGTGATAAAATTGTCTGGGGCATGTTTGGTATGACTTGTATTGTAGGTCATAAAATGTATATGTTGGCTATCATTCAATGAGCTGGGAAAATACAGAAAACCTGATCCATGTAATCTGAAAATATTGCTACCCAGGAAAAATTTACATATCCATAATCGATCTTCACTAGTTGGAAAAATAAAAGACAAAACTGATTTAATAGGATTTGAAATGTTTCAATGGAATTTTGCAGTTTTACCTATTATCCACATAATCCTACTTGGCATTTTCACTTATCCCCATATCTGTGCCTTATGCCTTACCAGATCTCACTTGCTTAGCTATATGAAACCAGATAAAAAGAAAGGTAAACACATTTAATGCAACACATGAATTTTAATTCATTTGAAATTCAAAAAAGAATTCTTGATTTTGGTAGAGCATGGGATTACTTGTGATTCATATCCATTTAAGTCTTAGAATAAGAAACGAGAACATTCTTTTTCTCATTTCATAGTAATATGAGTTTGGAGTAAGAAATCATATCGATAGTTAGATTCCATCTAGGATATATATATATATATATATATATATATATATATATATATATATTTGAACAAAAAATAGAACTGCATATTCATCAAATTTTGTTCAAATTTGATAGAAAATTGAATCTCATGAGATTGTTTAGCTTCAGCATTCATTTTATCTGACTGTATATATCAGTGTTTTTCCCTTATCCCCTGAGTTAATGTTATGAAACTTGCATCTCCAATTGTGTAAACTTGACAATTGGCTAAATTGTTTATAGTATAGAGAAGATGAGTTTCCTATAACCACAAAAATTAATTGACCAACAATTAGTTAACTAATTGTATTAGGTTTAATTGGTTGATTGGGAAATTGACTGAAAAATAATAGGTACGAGAGTTGCCTCATGTTCCTGGAGAAGCATGGAAATGTCATATCTATGAATAACCATTGAGAGTCATGAAGTATTAATGTGGTTCAAGGTCCCTTCAAATTGAACATAAAATTTAGATTCTTGGGACTTTGATTTGATTTTTTTTTTTTTTTTTTGTTGTTCAGAATATTTCACTCATATGGGATGTTGTGGCCATCTGGCATTTGAGTGTGATTCTGTTGACATTGCTTCTGGTTTAGCAATGTATTCATTGTGAAACAAATTATTAAATCAAGTGATACACTTCTTTTGCATTATTTGGCTTGAAACCATGAGATTGTAAATATTGTTTGTTGGCAGTACCATGATTTGCAGCTTCTCAGTTTCTCTTGATAGATGCAGTGTTTTGGTGCTTGTGATATGATGATTGTTTTAAGATTAATTTAGGTATTTGAGAACTTTCCCGGCCATTTTCAGTTTGCCTTCTTCCTGTGATGTTCTCTACCAGAACTTGGTTTTCGTTGTCAGTGTGTTGTAGTTTTTCGCAGAGGTTTCTCATGCTTATAAATTTGTGAGGGCTAAAATATGTTTGTAATTTCTTTTACATTTTCTAATATTGCTGTGTAGGGCTGATGGGAAAGAAATGATTGTAGATAACAATTATTTAAAGGATAACAATCCAAAGCTGGTATGCATCCTTTTCACCCTTTTTTGGTCTCTGAGTTGTCTTCTGTTTCAGATATAAATATTTCAATACTGCTCTGCTGAACTGAGGCTGATACTGGTTTTCTGGCAGTTAATTGATTATTATGAAGAGCGTTTGCGCCCTGACAACTTGCGAGAAAACAGTTAAATAAAAAGGTCTTCAATGTTGACATGTCCATATATTTAGTGCGGCCATTATTCTGAATCATGGCTGTGTTTTGTTAGTGGGAAAGATAGGATGATTACTGATGGAAATTCCATGCCATAGAACAACATCATCGGAATGCCTTCAGCTTTGGGTGTTTTTTTTTTTTTTTTACCAGAAAGCGGCAGCTTACCTGCATTTTGGCAGTTGGATGGTGATCATGTGACTAGTGCCTCTTGAAGAGAATTTTATATTACCCAAGCAAAGTTTATTAATGTACTCTTATCTCATGAGAGATATATATTTGAACTTATTCATGACTGATATAGTATGCCATTTCAGATGTAAGAGCTCTGATTTGGCTGAACCAGCAGTGGCCTGAAAGTTTTGGTGGCCGTCTCACACACATTACAAAATCCAGCACTCACGCTATTCCTCAACTAAAAATAAATGATGTTTTAGGGAAAAAAAATTTGTTTTTTAAGTGATGTTTTAAAAAAATAAATTTTTTTTTTTTTTGTTATCAACACTACTTACTTCAATAACAAGAAGACTTACAATTATCAACTGATTTTTTCTGTTTTTGCAAGCTGAGAGATTGATGTTGTGTGGGAAAATAAATATTAATGGAATAATAATTAGAAGCTTTATTTTTTTGACAAAGGAGTATTTTAGTTAAAATTCCAACTGGTTGCGTGAGTTGTAAGGGGCGTGATTTTTTGTAAAAAAAATAAATTATAACTGGAAAAATGTATTAAAACCAACATATATTATATTTGTTTAATAAAGTATTCATAATTTATTTATTAAAATAAATTACATGTTTCTGATATAATTTATACAAAACATACATATAGAAAAATAAGAAAATTTATATATTTATAAATTGTAATCCAAGATAAATAACAAATTGGTCAATGATATGTTAAATAAAATAAAATTAGATGCAGGATTCTGAAAAGTGAATGGAGGATAGGGTTATTTATTCTCAACTAATAACAATTATAAACTACTTTGTAAAAAAAAAAAGACCAACAGTTAGCACTTGTATCATCAAAAATTTGTTTCTCTACCCATTGCTTCTTAACACAAATCCCAGAATCAATTGGTTACATAGACAATAACCAGTCATCACGAACCAGAAGCACTCCTTCACAACTAATTCTCCAATGTTCAACCAGCTTGCAAAACACAAGGCAATAATAAAACATTCGCATTGAATTCCAACAAAAAAAAAAAAAGGAGTACCATTCGTTGAAGACGCGCTTATGAGAATGCCAGAAAAAAGGCATATGCATTGTGCAATCCTACGCACTCACTGTCAATTACAGGGAAAAAAAACCTGTAAAACCAATCGCAAATACAACCGGATATCAGCAACTAAAAGTATTGCTTATATTCCGGCATCCCCATTAGGTTCGAATGATCCACAATTTAAATTTAACTGTTTATTTTACATCAGACCACACATGAGGCCATTCCTGTGGGGTGACATTGCTCTACAGACTAAGCACTGCAGCTTGTCCCATTTACGAAAAGGTTAAAGAGTGCAGGCGAACAGCATTCCATCTATAATTTATCATGCCATATTTGTTATAGCCAATTTCATAACTTATCACATGCTACAGCACAAAGTAAAAAAAAAATCAATTAGTCCTATTATTTAGGCATGTTAAGAAAAGCATATCGATGCTGTAACACTGGGGTGCTGTAACCAAACTAATTTACCTATACCCAATAGTACACTAATGGTGGCCAAAATAACAAAATAAGAACATTTGTGAAATGAACTAAAGCCAACATAGAGGAGACACTAATGGATTTCCCCATCCTCTCCAAGCTCTCCATCTTCAAGCTCCTCATGAGCAACATTTCTACGATGCCCATCACGTTCCCTCTTCTGTTTCTTGTACTTGATCTCAGTATCTGAGTTGCTTGAGTAGTGCTCATGCTGTCAACTTAAACAACCTGATTTAAACATCATCCCTTATATTTTTCCTCAGGACAAAATAAAACTTATCAAATTTATACCTTACGGAATTTTTTCCGATCACTACCATGCTTGTGAGATTTCTTAGACTCATCTTTTTCAGAACTTAGTTCATCTGTATCAGCATGGTGACGTTTTCTATGCTTTCTGTGCTTATCCTTTTTCTTGTCTTTCAAAGTGTGGCTATCCACAACATCAACCTTCTCATCGTCTTCGGCTCTTCGAGATCGGCTCTTCCCTTTTTCCCTTTCACGCTCTCTTGCTTTGTCTTTCCTTTCCTTTCTGCTCTCCTTGTCTTCTCTCTCCTTTTCTTTCTTCGGCTACAGAAGAAACATGTCAGCACAAATCATGGTAGTCTACCAAAATGAGATACCTAAAGTGAACTGAAAGGCCATTCACACATTGCTTGTCTACGACAACATGGGCAGAAACAAGAAATCTCCGCATAATTACAAGGATTGTTCCACATACCAAGACAAATATTAAAATTTCAAGGGTCAGCCACATTCCTGTAAATGATACTTTACATTTATGAAGTCAAAATTCTTTTCTTCCTAAGAAACAAAATAATTCCTTCGACAATTGTCCACAAATATAAAACATATTCTCAAGCAAAGTAATGCTACAAATCAAGAATTCAACAGCATAACAGCTCATTAATATGAAACATATTTTCGGACAAAATAATGCTATGAATTAACAACTCGGCAGCAAAACCATCCAAGTTGATGCCTGACTGACAATTTGTCAGTGACAAAGATTCTCATGGGGTTCCTTGTCCATGAAAAAAACTTCAACTTCATGAATTGCATAATGGTTTTTTCATGAGATATTTGATAAGTGAATGGGATTGATAAGTGAAAATTTCTTTGAAAAACATTGAGGTGATATTTGTAGGGTTCCTCCTTGCAGCAATTTACCCAACAGCAAACAGGAGAAAATATCTTCAGTTGACAGGCAGCACTTAGCAAATGGTTTTTCAAACCACCATCTCTAATGAGTACCGAATAAATAATAACCAGAGTCAAATTCATCAGCCTCAACAAAACCAAGAGTAGAAAACAGAGCGAACTAACAAATTAGTCAAAAGCGGCACACACAAGAAATCAATGTTGGGGCATGTCACTGAGAAGTAATGCCTGGTTGACACTAAATGATTTCAGAAGAACTTGTTGCTGAGAAAGTTAATATTTTATGTGTAAGTGCCCCCACATGCCTTATATAGACAAGGAAGAGAAAATGTAAATAAACTCATGGGCATACTCACAAATGATTAAATGCAGAGTTACCTTTTCATCATCTCTCTTCTGCTCTTTCTCATTTGCCTTTTCTTGCAGATGCATAACATGGTCCTCAAAAACTTCCTTTCCAATAGTCTCCCCACCAAGAGACCTAAAATTACAGTAAGTCAACAGTAAAACACATTTCTATAAATTGAATTACATAGAATTAGAGATAAGATGGGCTTTATGAAATACTTGTACTCTTGACTATCTTCAAAAAGTGGCAAGCACTCCAACCATGTTGAGGATGCAGTTATTCCCTGTAAAAAGTGGGCATGTTTTGTTCAGAGAAGAAAAGCATATCAGCTAAGTAATTGTGTAATACACACACCAAATAAAAAAAAGGGTGGGCGGGGGATGAAAGCCATGCACCTTGATTGAAGACAACAAATTCGACAAGTCATCTGCAGCACACTGATGTTTTTTAGATTCTTTCCCCTTTGCCTTCATCCTCTCCAGCAACTCATCAAAAATAAGCTGCAAGAAGACAAAAACTTTTTAAGTAATTAAGTTAATATTGCTGGTGCTCCCTAAGGGTAACAAGTCACCACTCTTTTCTTGGAAAAAAGAAATTCGAAAAAAATGATAAATGTGAAATTGAGTGTAGTATAGATAAGACAAAGCATACTTTTGCAACAGAGAAAAGCAGGATATCACAATTTTGTAGATAAAAAATAACTCTTATGGAATATTTTTTTAAAGAAAAAAGAAAAAAGAAAAAAAAAATGAAGTCACTTTAAATTTAAAGTAAATCTATTCAGCGAGGAAAATTGCAAAAAACGAAAATATTTTTTTAGGGTTTCATTAAAAAATAAATTCCATGTTTTGAGGGAAATAAAATTGTATACGATAAGAAATAAATGAAATCGACGAGAAAAAAAAAATCAGCAATATATTGACTAATATTTGGAACTAAAAAGGATAATATTTTTGTGACGAATCAAGCATGATCTAAACGTCAGAGTCAGCATTATCTACAGACAACATTCTTCATTTTTCCAAATGTCAAATTTCTCTAGTCTAAATTTGTCAATACCAACATATGCAATGTTTGATCTGAAAATTCATTAACTTGGAGTATGGCATGAGTAATTATTGCAGTTTAATTAAATTCCATTTATGGGCCAAGAATAAATTACAAACTCAAGAACATCAGAGTATTTTCTCTTCTTTTGTTAATTTATTTCTCCAGCAGTTAGCCCATTAAGTTAAATGTACAAAAATGCCAATGATATTTTTCTATGAAGACCTAAGTCCAATAAAACATTTAGAAAAAGAAAATGTCATTGTGAGCTATTATTACCAGTCAGCCACAATACTTCAAGCTATTGCACAATATGTTTTAATGGGATAGCAATAAGTTGCATACAATACCTATAAAAATTCCTTCAAGCAGGAAAATAAAACATTTTAACAGACAATAGCCCCACGAGCTTGACTTAAGTCTGATAAAACATTTAGCAAAAGAAAATGTCATTGTGAGTTATCATCAACAGCCAGACGCAAAATTTCAAAGATATTGCAGAATATGTTATAGTAGCATAGCAATAAAGTAACATCCAACACCCAAAGAAATCCTTCAAGCAGGAAAAGAAAACATTTTAACAGACAATGGCACCATGAGCTCTTAGTTAGCAATTTATCATTCCAAATTTTCAATTGCAAGAATGAGAGGCCCGAATGCTGACCAAAACTCATATGCAGACAACTATTTGAATGCACTGAAAATCTAAAGCATCTTTGGAAAATAGTTTACACACTTCACTAGCAATGAACAGGACTCAACACATTCTGGTATTAAAGAACAAAAGTCATATGCTTAATTACATCACCTTTAAGTTTATTTCAGAAAGTTTTTGCAAATCACTGTCCTCTAAAATAGTTGCCTTGAAGTATTCAAATGTCGTTGTTGATGTCAAAGCAATCTGGAAAAATCAATTGCAACTGTCAGAAACTAATTACTTCAATAAAAATGATCACATTACTATGCTTACTCTTCCAGCCTTCACTGCCTCTTTAATCCGTGTTTTATCATCATGATACTGCCAATAAAAAAGCACAAACAAGTTACGCACCGAATGAAGAAATGGTGTTCACTAAAAGAATTGAAGACTGCAGTTAATGCTGTTACTGGGGTAAAGCAATTAAGTGAAAAAATTTTAAAAAAAGGAAAAACAAAACAAAACAAAACAAAAAGGCCTGAACTGAGCCACTTACAATGCAAGTCTATTCCTTCCCCTCACTTCCCACCCCTTTCTGAACACCGCTGCTTAATAAGATTCAACTTATAAAGCCACCCATAGACTAATATTACTGGCAGGCATTCTATGGTATATTATCAGATCATAACATGCAGCCTAGAGAATTAAAACAGTTAAATCAAATGCAATTGCTGTATCATTGTCATCATAAATACATCTAACCTAACATGTTTGAGATAACATAAGTTGATCACAAAAGATGACAGAAGAGAATGCCATCAATTCTTCTCATTCCTTTCCTTTAATTAATAAATGCTAAGATTTCGACTTTTAATCCTTCAGAGTTGATTCTTATAAATGAGAACAAAGACAATGGACTTCTAGCCTTACTTTTATCAATTTCTTCTATAGTATCACTTATCCATATTTGTTTTGGATGCTATCGGTACCATTTCTTAAATTTTTATTGTCAGAGAGGACAGTGACTTATGAGCCTCAATACTTACCTGAGATCTTCAGGTAATGTGTGTTCATATTCATTATAAATGGTCTCCTCTGTTCTGAGGAATTACACAAATTGTAGCATGTAGAATGTTGTGCTAATGCATGTTATTTGCATCTAACTTATTGTCAGTATCTGAAATGGAATCTATTTAAGATTAAAAGTTAGGAAAGGAAAATACGTATTTCAAGTCGGCAACCGGAACCTATAAGCTAAAAATAGAGCAAAAAGAAAGCACAGAGGACCTGTACTTCCTTGAAGATAGGGGATATGCAATCATGAAGAAGGAAGCCAATTAGTAAAATGTATTTTATTAATGTTAGGAAAACCATAAATGCAACTTTGGATGATCACTTCTGTAATGTTGGGTGTATTATGCCAAGCATCCTTAAATATTCACTAAAATTTGGTTATGTTGAGTAGAAAAAATAGTGAAAGTTTTAAGAAGTGTATGAGAGCAACCTGTTTCTCTAGCTCCTCAACAACATCTTCAAACAAGTTCTTTGCTGTTGCGCCTGATGTATTTGATGACACTGCAACAAATGCTGGCAAATCTTTAATCTGCAACCAAAATAATTTAACAGTCATATGATAAATTGGAAATCTTAATGCCTAACCAATAAAATTATTAATTTAAGGGCACATCTGAAGGTGAGACTACCTTCAAACAGTAATCACGCCAGTGTGTTTTAGCTGTTAGAACCCCAGAAACAATATGTCCTTCCATCAACTTACGAAAATCATCACGGTTTCTTCTTTCTGCCCGTCTTAATTGCTCCTGAATATCCAACAACAATCTTTAGTATGATGGGTATTCCCACTCCCCTACCAAGGCCTAATAAATAATTATGATAATGATGAATGCACCTTCTTTATCTTTCTCTGCTCCTCCTCTTCTTTTTCCAAATCATTTACATAATCCTGTAGCATGGTGAAAGTAAAATAAAGCATCCAAAAGGAAAAATTAAATACTAATAAGAGGAACCAAACCTGAAAAATCTGGAGTCTATCAATTTTTTCAAGACGAGAACATCTTGGGTCACTCTCTAAACGGTCTTGAACTTTCCTCCATTGGCTGTTTGCCTGCATATTTTGAACAGACGGTGAGAACTTGTATCTTCAACCATAACTACTAAATATTCCCAGTATTGTTGAAGGATCACGTTCACACTGACCTTAATGAAATCACATGATTCAAGAAAAGCCTTGTAGTCCATTATATTTCGCTTGTGCTCTTCCACCATCCTTGCCCTTTCCTGCAACAAGATAGATAAGATAGATAATTTTCACATAGGATAAGGTTACAAACCTGTATGGCAAAAGAAAAAACAAACGATTATAAAAGAATGTTTACAAAATGTAAGACCGAGTACAAGTGGCTCGCCACAAAAGGGCAACCATGATTAAAGAGGCACACCTCTGATGCATAGTTGTCAAAGTTAGAAATAAATCAAGGCATTTTCAGCAGTTTCATATAAGCCAATTTTTTCAGATGTTAAAAGTTCAAACCTTCTTTTGAAGATCTGCTATATAGGACTCAAAAAGATCCTCACGATCTCTAGCTCGTTCAATGGCTGTGAATCGCACATCATCCTCAAACATTGTGATAGCTTTGCTGAAATGGTAATGTATAGTTTGTTACTATCCGTGAACATGAACACTAAGAAACAAACATCATATCAACAATCAACTTTGATTAATCCACTCCAAAAAGAAAAACAAAGAAACAAAGAAAGAAATAAGTAAAATAATAATAATAATAATAATAATAATAATAACAACAACAATAATAATAATAATAATACTTCTAAGAATTATAACCGCTGGATGGTTTGTCCTAGAGTTCTGTAAGTGCAAGAGCACATAGAGATGTTACAAAAAGCATGTCATGAGCATAAAGTCAAGTATGTGCTCAGGCAGCTGAGCCAAGATCAGTTATAAGTTTTGGGTGGGGTTCCAGCCAAAAAATAAAATAAAATCACCATTCATTGAGAATCAGATTCCAGACCTCTTCGAAAAGTTTGGCTTTTATACAAACATGGCCAACCACCAATTCATCTTGTCATGTCCCATATAAGAGGATATATATATATATATATATATATATATATATATATATATATAAATATATAATAGCAATTACTCCTATATATTAGACGGTAAACAAAACTTAGGCAGAGCTCAAATGAAGGCAACCACACTCAAGCTCAGCTTGAAATTAATTTTGAGCTTACATAACAACTCAACCTCGGTATATCATTAAATGGCCAGGTCAAACTCATGCTTATTGCAAGAGGAACCCAAGCTTGTCATGAGCTGCTTGTTTATTTGCCAGCCCTAAGCACAAATATAGACAACATACCTCCATCGAGTCGATGATGTGAGTTCTTTGCATTCCTGCACAGCATGAAAACATGCTTTATCATTGAAACAAGCATTGAAAACACAACACAAGTATTTTATCAGCTTACTTCTAACATCCTGGTAAATTCTTCACGAGCTTTTTTATGCTTTATACGCCTTTCCTCAGCCTCCTGTTTTATCTTTTGGCTCAAGAACTGCAACATACAAAGTGAATGGGCAATGCTCTTCATGCAATTTCTGTAAAATAGCAATTCTTCTACAGCCTACCTCACTGAATGCTTGTTTCCTCTCAGCAAGTGTTTTTAATGCACTGTATCTCTTGTCATTGATTATGACTCGCATAGCCTGATAACATTTTCTAATGTCATAAGATTACAAAAATGATGAGAAACAAGAAAATAAATGCCTACCTGCTCCCAAGTCCAGTCAGATTTAATGTTTGCAGAATCCAATAGAGCTCTAAAGGCATCTTTAGCCTCCTGAAACGAGATGTTTGTTAGCTACATCTATGAAAAAAAGTCCAAACAAAGAGCTACAGATAGAGCTTCCAGACCAGCTTATTAGCATAAACCAGAGATTCATCAGTAACAGACTTCTCTTCCAATGGAGCAATGGTGTTCTTTGCAGAAAAAACACTGCTTAGTTTGGCTTCCTACAGTGCATATACAAGAAACAGTGGGAAATTGTTAGAGCAAAATAAGGGCTGAGCTAGTTGCAGTAGACAAGGCTGTAGCTTACTAAAAAAAAAAACGGGCATGTTTTTAGGACCAGAAATATATGAAAAGATACAATTTAAGAGCCACACTCATTTAACAAAGGAGTTATACAAATGGACGCTATATTAGAAGAAATTATTATCGACTAATCTAAGAAGATGACTGGTCAATGGAACAGTATGATACACATAAGCTTAAGCAATCTCAACATAACTTCCACTAGCATATCACTATTTTAATTAGAACACACATTACAGGGCTTTTTATTTGAGAAACAAGTCCATGTGTTAGAGGTGACAAAATTCAAATATTGCCAATATCAGTAAATCCATTTAAACAAAACTGATATTTCATAAAACATAGTAAGCTTGTCCACAAAATATCTTCCTCAATTAACAAAGTTACCCTTTGCAGAACTTTTTGTGTATAACACATCAAACCTCTAAAGGATATCATTGAGGCACTCCAGACTCAAATGGAACACGACTTCAGGAAACAACAGTCAGTATTAAAACCACATCTAATTTCTTGCAAGGATGATAATTACAATTCTTCAGGTTGTATAATGAAGCCCTAACAACTCTTTAAATGGTGATAACAACGGTAACGGTTTCAGTACTGATGAATTAACCAGTTCCCATACTATAGTAGACGCCCTCCTTTGCATACTATACTTCTTTGCACACTTATAAAAGGGAGCTGATGCGGACAATCAGGACATAACAAAAGAAGCTGACCTTAATAAGGTTCCAAGAAAACTAGTTATGATCGCTTGTTTCTTTCACAGTAATTTACTTGATAAATGCTTAACTAGAATGAACGCATCACTCATCACCAAGTGCTAGCATGCCCATGAAGCCAGAGTAAAGCATTATCAAATATACAGTGTATAGATACCATTGAAAACATAAAGATGACAAAGAAACAAAACAGCCCTGGAAAAAGAAATTGCACTGATAAAGCAATACAGCATGAAAACCAATGATACTGGCCAGACTAGACAGGATCTACCTCCAAATAAGGAACAGGAGTTCCATCTGGAACATTTGCAGTATGTGGTAAGAGTGAAATGTTGTCATCAATCCTGCAAACAATATTGATATGTAAAGATTCTACCACATCAACCTACAACATGTAAGCCAATAAAATATAAAACAACTCTGGATGCGCATACTTGGTTGGACATTCTAAAGTATCAATTGAATCAGCAACATTTCCAGGACAAGCAGATGCAGGAATAGTTGAAGAAGCATCACTTGTCTTGACATCTGTTATATCAATTGTATTTGTTGGTTTCACAGCAGAAATATCAGTTCCATTAGAAGGTGTTGCAGCAACAGATGGGGATACAGAAGATGTCATGGTGGGTGGGTCAACAGAGTTGGAAGTTGCAACAGATGAATGTGGCTCAGTGGAAGTAACCACAGTAGTAACTTGAACAGTAGGTGATGCTCCAATCTCTGAATGTGCTGACTCCACCCCTATGTTCTCTGCTTGTTCACGGGCCAGCTGAAAGAACAAAAAGATAAAATGCTTCAATCAAAAGAAACTTCAAGTAAGACTCCAGAATAAATCCCATACTAAGTCCATCAGAAAGAAACCTTTAGCTCATCAGGAACTGTCCATTTAGACTGCTTTGTAACCTTGTTATAATAATACCTGAAAAATATAAACAACAATAAATGAAGATGCCTCCCAAGAAATGAAAAATTGGTAAGGAAGTGAAAATTCCAAGCCACATATCATTTAGACAAAACAAAAAAGATTGATCTCTGAAAAGTTTAGGGTCACTCACTTCCGCCCCTCTGGAGTAGTGTGTTCCTTCCAGTTAGTTGTTGCATCCACTCTCTGCAAAAAGTATAGTTGAATCAGATTGGACCAAATAAACTACTAGGTAAATCCATAAATAAAACAATTTACTGAAGAACACCCGGAAGAAAAGAGACAAATAAAAAAAGTTGTTGAAGCATTAGGCACAAGTTAATTAAAAAATATATATATTCAGCATCAATTAATATATCATATCGTTGACAAGTTAAAGAGAGAATCAATTAAAATGGTATGGGCATGTCCTAAGACGACCAATAGATGCCTCCATAAGAAGGTCAAAACTCCCCAAATGAAAAGTCGTAGAAGACAAAAAAGTAAACCTAAAAAGGTTTAGCAAAAACTTTACGTAATGTAATGATATGGTAGAGCTTGGTCTATCTAGTCTTTTAACCTTTAATAGAGCAACATGGAGGGGAATGATTCATGTAACTGACCAAAGATAGTTGGGACTAATGGCCTGTTGTTGTTGTAGCAGAAGTAGCACTCAACATACCATATTGTCTCACAAAAATGATAACCTACACAGGCCAGGTTCAACGGTTCAAGTTGTATACCCTTTAACAGAAGAACATCACTCGGTTATAAATTTATAATCAAAAGCAGTCATCCGTGACTATATGTCACTGCTCATGATAATAACATTTTATGGGGTCTTCTAACATTGATCAATACAGAAAGAAAATAACTTCCTTGGTAAAGACAGGATAAAATAGTTGGTACATAATCATGCATCAAAAAACTCAAAATGTGATCACAAAAGCAGACGGCCTTTTCAAATCAATTTAATATTTCTGAAATGAAACATCTCAAGTCTCAGGGCAGATATCCATCAAAATAACTAGCAAATATATCACATCACGTCCAGCTCACATCATCCATAGCATAGTCTGCCTACCTTCCATGAGAAATTTTCAGAAAAATAATATACATAATAGTAATAATAATAATAAATAGTTGGGCATTTATATAGACAAAGGTTCTAATGTGTGTGTTTGAAATGGGGAAGGGCCTCACACCAAATAAAACACAGTATTCCCATTCTAGAAGTTTTACCATTGGATTTCACTATGGCACCCCAACATAAAACAATAGGGAACCTTGAAAATGAAATCTAAAGGAATACATTCAGCAATACATAATTTTGATGCTGACCCACATCCCATGTGTCTTGGACACATTTACACACAACAGGCTGTTGATTTTTTTCAAGCACATGGTTTCATATCACTGCACATAATTCGAACTGTGCATCAATGAATTACTAAGCAATCATCTCTCAAGCAACCTGGTAATACTTAAAAACTAGCTTGGTGTGATTAATAAAAGCATGATCACAAAAACCAGTGAGCAAGCATAAAAAAAACACGTTCTCATTAATAGGAACAAAGCAGTTAAATGAGAAAATAAATTTGAAAAATTGGTTACCAAAGGATCAAATGCAGTGGAAGCCTAAAACCATTGTGAAGGGATTAATTACTAAAATAACAAAATAGCCACAATTTAGGGGCAAAAGACAATCAGTGTTATGTCTAAGAAACAAGGGAAGGATACAGCTGCGCCAAAAAAAGTTAAGACAGCATAAATTTGCCAATTTGATGCTTGAAAACAAATATGCAGAGCATCGAAAACAAATATTGGATTTAATAAAGATGGACACTAAATAAATGGTAGAAATTGGAGTCTAGGAAATATAATAATGTCAAATGGGCTTGGTGAATCTTCAAATTAAAATAATTATATCAGCACAACCCCATACCACCATATGGGTTGCTGTGACATGTACTTATGACCATGGGCAACCTTAAACAAAAACAATCTACATGAATCTAGTTCCCAAAATTCAATAAAAAAAATGTATTAACATAGCCACAAAGCAGATTATGAACTAATTTTCATGGTGCAAGACAGTAATCTGAATCTCGATTAAAAATGATGGTTTGAACAGATTTGAAGGAATCACTACAGTAAACACAAATATTATTGCAGAATAAGCAAGTCAGCAATTAAGAAATTTGTGCCAACAGTAATTTAGAGTTATCCTTACATTCAGAAGCAGACGAAGCAGAATTGAAAAAATTCCAATGTCTATATATATATATATAAAGAGAAGAAATCAGTTTCACATAAATTGAGATAATATAGCATTTCAACAAAGAAAAGCATAGCTTAGATTATATGTCTCTGTTTCAAGTTCCAACAAAATTGAGTAAGGTTATCATGCACCCAATGGCAAGTGACCTTTGAAATATGTGCTACCCTAACATCACAATAGAATGTGAAACAACACTAGTGCAATTATAGTTTACTTGCCAGTTGCCATGTAGCGAGAAATTCCAGCAAATGCTAGGTACTTGAATAGTGGAATCAAACAAATTTTCAAATGGCCTACAGGCATGATCATAATCAAGGAGACATATCGAATATGCAACAAGAAGCATATGCAAATGTAGACGCATACACACAAGGATGTGCACTCAGAGAGACAATGGTAATCCTACACAAAGTTCTTGGTGACACAAGAAAATTCAACTTTGAAGTATTTTCTTCTGTACAATACAACTTTGCAATCTGGAAATAACTAGAACAATTAAATGGGTTTTCAATGAAAATTTTGTAGGATAAAACTGAAACTGGGAATGCACTATAATAATATAAAAAAAAGATGCATGACAGAACTTACATTGAGACTGAAAGAGGTTGGCTGCAATGCAATTGCAATGAATTTGATGTCTGGCAAATGAAAGATTTTATAAGAAAAGAGCCATGCATGTATAACTCTATATCTTTAGGCAATTTATAAAATGATGTCTTAGGAAAATCATACAGAGAAAAGAGGTCACTAATCTAAATGGGTAGTGCTGCTAGGGAGGAAAAGATCAAAACAAAATGATGAAATGAAGTTTCACAATTTGAAAAAGAAAAAAATCATTTAATCATTTAAATTGATTGTTAGATTATAACCTGTGAAGTAGCAAATATGGATGGAAGTACAAGATAAGAGAAGAAATGTAGCTCCCAGATCATTCTGGAATGAATTGAAGAGGCTGATATAAAATCAGCAACAAAGAGCAAGAGAATGATGAGGGGCCAAGCGGACACAAAATCAACTCTAATAACCTTAAGTGGTGCTTTCATTTGTATTTACATTTTTTTTAATAACAACTACAATCCAATATTGATGTTGGGTCTAAATCATGATATGAAGTTGCCATTCATAGTGACCTTTTTGCATAACCCCTTAACCAGCTAATTTACTGGAACATAATCAGTGATTAGCTATTGAAAGCATGCAGCAGATCTTGTGTCATTCTCCCTGCAACCTTTAGATGCAAATCCAAGTCCCATGCACATTCTCAAACATAAATGTAAAACATTTTTAACTGGTGCTCATAAAAGCCGATAAAGTTGATGATAGACTCATGCCTTGTGCACAACTGCTCACATTTACTAGCTCTACCAACCTCCCACCCCCAAAAAGTTGCATATGAGATTAACTAGGAGTACATACACTAGAATACTATTGGCTGTGTTTACCCAAATGAAAGTTTGCCACTTGAATTGTTATTTGAGCTCCACAGGCGCCCTAGCCATTTAATATGAGGAAGGTGCTAATTGCACAACTATAGAATGGATGTTAAAATCTATATCTAACAAATGTTTATGCACATATAATAAGCAACTATCAAGTATGATTTAGCTAAATGTGCATGCGCACGCATGCGCGCACACACACTCGTATAAACCAGTTCTGCAGATGAAATGACCCAAAGAAAAGAAAAGAAAAGGAGAGAGAGAGAGAGAGAGAGAGTTCATGAAGTCAACAATCAAGCACTTGTTGCTCTAAACCAGAAGCAATAAAAATCACTAATTCAAGGCAAAATACCCATGGTTGCAATACAAATGCAGCAAGTTTTGGTATCACCCAAACAAGTAGACACACCAACACTAATTCATAAGGAAATGCCCCTTCATCATAAAGTAAAGGTAAATAGCAATAATTGCCTGCCTTGAGAAAAGTGAAATCCCGCCTTCTTAATGACCATTTAAAGCAGAAGATATTTTGCTCCAGACGTGCCAAAAGACATCTACAAACAGATGGAAGAACATGCGAAGAAACAAAGAATCTGCATAAAATAATTTTAAAAAAAAAAGAAACTGAAGCATGTACAGCTTACAACTGCCAGCAACTTAAGGTAAAGCATATAAACATAACTTCCAAATCCAGTTTATCATGCATTCATAAGACAATCATCCGGGAACATTAAGAGATGCCTTTAATAGTATCACTCACCTCGATAGGCGTCATCAGTTCAAGTGGCTTTTCCCAGCTAGATTGCCTAGTCATCTTATTGTAATAGTACCTAGACAAGTAACAGATACCAAAAGAATTGGAAATGAAGAAAAAACTAGCAACAAAATAAATTTAATGAAGGACCTGATTGAGTACCATCCAGTTACAACCACAACATGGTATAAAATCAAGTCATCAATGGCAAACTAAGTCAAATAATATCAAAAGCTTGAAGGCAAATAAGCTAATGAAGTAATTAAACCAGAGTATGATCAAGTGAAGAAATGAGAAAACATAGATAGTCATATACCTCTTGCCATCAGCAGCTATATGTTCTTGCCAATCGGAGGATATATGTGGACCATTTGGTGCAGCACTCAATTGCACACCTTTATCCTGGATTTAGACAAATGGTTAGAATATACCTCGCTAACAGTAAAATGTACTGCTTATTGTGTAAAATAAATATATTTATCCACTAGAGCAGCTAAGAAACCTAAAACACATTCATACAGGAATTGTGACAGCAGCAACAGAAGATATTGGTGTAGGGTGCACCAAAGGTGTCACAGAAACTCCACCCTGCCCCCCAGTCAATGCCCAAGGTTGCAAACCTGATTGCATATTAGGTGCTTTCATTTGTGATATTGGCTGATACTGAGATGGGCCATTGACACTGCTTGGAGGCATACAATAAGATGATGCAAACTGCACATGAACAAAACACATGAACCAAAAAAAGGCATGTGACACAAGAGTAGAGTGAGACAATGAAAAATTAGATTCATTGGGTGGCAATTATAAATCAGTCTCACAGTATAAGATGAAGAAAGAGGCATCCCTGCACCACCAATTATAGGGGGGTTGTTTGATGGCTGAACAGCTTGCTGTGGCAACATTGAGCCAGATGAGATAGGCATATTTGATGGGGCATATCCCACTGGACCAGCTTGTGATGAAGATGGAGCTGGGCCTGGACCTGGTTGCACTAATCTAGGGGGCATCTGTTGCATCAATTGAGGAAAAGAGGGTGGTTGCGTTTGGCAAGATGGAATTCCAACATTTGTAGGAGGCAATGGTTGCCCCACAGGCCGAAATTGTGGTGATGCCGCTGAGACAAACTGATGTGATTGTTGTACTGGTCCTGCTGGAAGCATTGGTCTAAACTGCAATTCACATGTGAAATCATTCATTGAGAAAAGTAAAAATAGCAAACCATATTAAACACGATTCAGTTGACGCAAAAACAGATACTTTCACCTGAATGGGCAAAGGAGGAACAAAATTTTGGGACGGAGCAGTGGGTCCCACTATTGGAGGACCAAGGGGCTTTCAATTAAAAAAACAAGTTATATTAGTCACATGCAAACTTCTAAACAAATGAAGTTTGTCTAGGGAAGAAGAAAGTGCAGTGAGAAGGAAAATGAAAGAGGAAACAAGCATGGGATAGTAAAGAACAAAAGCTGCAAAATTGGATAGCTGATGTATATAATACCTGTGCCCCAGGAGGTTGTGGATAACTTGCCATTTTCTAGCAGCAAGAATACGTACAGATCTGGAAGACAAAAATATCAAACAGAAAACATCAGTCAACCTATTTTTTGGATCATTTTAGAGAATGGTTTAAAAAATATATTTTAGAACCTCTTCTGATTAATCTAAAACTTCTTCAAAATAAATACTCAGACATTCTCCAAATTCAGTTTAAACAGAAAATACTGGATTAAAGATTCTTAGATAAATTGCTTTAAAAAGGATCTGACTTCTCCTATTGGATGACATGGAAGCCTTTCCCAGGGATGTCATACCGCAGTGGATTACTAGGCTATATGACACCAAGGGGCCGTTTGGCTCGTGTTAATAACATATTACCCCATAATGAGATTATCATGGTAATATATGTGGGAATGTTATATGGTTGGGAATATTATGGTAATTTGATATAACCATGTTTGGTTGGGAACTCTTAATAAGAGAATAGTTCATTATCTTGTTTGGTTCATGATAATCAATTTGGTAAAATATAAAAAGTTATGAGATTACCATGGTAATCCAAGATTGACACCAAATTTGGTGGTAATAGGATTACCACTTTTTGGTAATATTCTCGTGTTGGTAATGTGATATTACCATCCAGATTACCACGTAACAAGTGGTAATCTTTCTCAATGCAATGCCAAACGTAGTAATATTTTCATATTACCACGTAACACATGAAAATCTTTCTACATTACTGCGAACCAAACGAGCCCCAATAGCAATCAAAGCAGGTGTCATTTCTGAGAAAAATAGCTTAATATATGCGACTATGATTTTTAAGACAAGGCCAACTTTAATCCTTTCTAGGTTTGCCATGCCAGATTGCTGCAACTCCAAAACCTTCGCCAATCTAGAATGAATAATAATTGCAAAAAGATATTAAAGAAACAATTGCCATCAAATACAAAGCAATTTCACATGTAAAACCAACATTGATCAATATACTCCAAAAATTTATACCTCATGGATTTCACTTCCATTTCCAAAGGAACAGAAACAAATACCCAATTCAAACCCATCAATAACAAACAAGAACATAGGTATCCCAATAAGTAAAGGATATATGCCCCTTGATAAATCAAGTTTTCATGGCTAGAGCAGAGGTATCAAATACATGCAGTCGATGCAAGGAATCGGAAAGTAGTTGCTACTATAAGTGCTAGCTAGTAGGGGCAATGGCTAGTGAAATGGTCAGACAAACCAGCCATTAGGGTTCCAAGATTGTCTTTCAGTTTACAGCACTAGAGGATATGATAATGGGAGGAACATAGTGGATGTATGGGTTGATGATGGAGGCAGGGGGTATAGCAGTGAGTGCTTGCTGACAGGAGCAATGGCAGCTGAAAGTCTCATTGGAGCCGTTCTAAAAGTTCTGAGAGTGTGCATTTTCAGATTTTCACACTGTTTCGAGTTGGAGTTAAGTATGATGGGAGGAGAATTGCTGCAATGGCTGGCTAGAAGGTGAAATGACTGTAAAGGATCACATTCGCTGGCCCTTATGGATCCAATATTGTTTCTTTTTAGGTATTCAGAGAGTTTGAAGCTGTGATCTCAACTGATTGACTTGATGCACTGGGTTGATAACGGACAAAAGTGGATGCTGCCATGAGACCAACCTAGCAGGACCACTGACTGGTGAGAGGATAGCATACTAGCATGAACCAATGCTCAGAATTCAAAAGATGTATCTTTCCAGGTTTTCAAGCAGTATCGGAAGCTATGGTCTCAGCAAAGACAGAGTACACTATAATGGTGAAGAGGGGTATTGTTGCCATAAGAGCTATAATTTCAACAACAGCATGTGCAAGTCTTGGATGAACCAGCCCTCAGTGTTCTAAGATAGTTTTTTTAGTTTTTCAGTGTTGGAGGCTACGATCTCGACAAACATTAAATTTCATGCACAGATTGATGGTGGAAGGGGGTTATTGTTGCCATAAGAGCTACCTGGCAAAATGCCATGACCAGTGAAAAGATTAGCCAGCAGTTAGGGTTCTGAGATTTTTCCTTTTTAGGTTTTTACAATATTGGTAACTATGATCTCAACAGACATGAGGTCCATAAACAAGATTGAGGTTGGAGAAAAAGGGCCTTGCCATAAGACCATCCTAGCAGGAGGAGTGGCTGGTGAGGCCAGCCATTAGGATTCCAGGAGTGTATTTTTCTGGATATTTAAAGTGTAAAAAGCTTTGATCAAGGCATATGGAGCCAATGCACAGATTGATTATGGATGAGAGGGGATGGCCTGGCTTCTAACTAGCAGGATCAATGGCTACCAAAAAGGTCGCATTGCGGCCAACCCTTAGGGTTCCAAGCTTGTGTCTTTCTAGGTTTTCAGTATTAAAGACTATCATCTAAAGATACAAGGAGCCGATCCACGGTTTGATAAGGGATGGGAGGCTATTCCCATGAGTGCTAACTGGTAGAAGAAATGGTAGATGCAAGGATCACGCAAGGCAGCGCTTAGGGTTCCAAGAACGAAGATGTTCATTCGTTCTTGAAGCCAAGAAACGAAACACCAAGGATGGATTTTAGAGCTCGAGAAACAGATCGCAAGGCATGGGAGGAGGAAAATAGGCGAAGGAGAAGAAGAGATACCTGGGCGAAAGGCACCGCCGATGCTCAATGCTCGGCGCGAGGATACGCAAGGCTGTGCGGCTATGCCCTATATCTCTGCCAGTACACGTAGTCTCTCGACGGTGCGACGTGGTCTAAAACGAAGGGTTGAGTCTATTCTTAGTAAGTCCTTTTTTTATTTACTATTTATCATTATTATTTTATTTTATTTTATTTTATTTATTATTTTAAAAGATGGATAAATCCTATACATTAAAAGAATTGAAAAACGATAGTCCACTAAATACAAAAAACAAAAACAAAATAAAAAACAAAAACTAACAAAAAAAACTAAAATAAAAAGTATATAGACCCTAAATCTATAATGCGGTCTGTCAAAATATAGGTGTGATAAAAGTTTGTAAATCAATTTTTATCATTGATGTACTTTCAAATAAAAAAAATAAATAAATAAAATCATTTTTTTCTTGACAAATACATGACAAGTGTTCCATTAAAAAAAATTAGGGGATGTGCATAGGCATGAAGTACAACTTCAGAAAAAATTGATAATAAAAGGCAAAAAAATGTTGTTGGTTAATATCTCTTTTTTTTTAATTATTATGAAAAGTTATGCTCCTTTAGATATTCAATCTTGTCATTATTATTTAAAAATAGATAAATAAAAATAAAAAATTTCATTTCATTTTTCAAATAAACTTAAGTTGGTGGAAGTGATGACGGCTTAGAGCAGCTTAAATAAGTGATTCAAATTTGAATTTTTATGGATGTAGAATATTCTCACTAAAAATGCATACTTCTACAAAGGGCTCTTAATAACCTCATGCCCTCGACTCGGATTAATATAGAGCACACTAGCTCTAGAATACCAGTGATATAGTTACCGAAAAAAATGCTCCTAAATAATCCCCATTTTTTATTCTATTAATTTTAGGTTCAATTTAATTTGTTTCCATATATATATATATATAATTTTATTTTATATTATTTTTTTTGCTGATATTAAAGATTAATATATGAACTTTTAAAAAATTTTCAAGATTTTATATTACTATTATCTTAGAAAAAAAACTACAATTTGATTGACATGATAACAGATTAGAACTCATTATATAAGGTTTATAGACTTGAGTTTGTTTGTTAAGATTAAATTAAAATATGCTCATATTGGCTGGAATTTAGTGTTTTGGCATTGAAATAAAGAAAAAGCTAAATTAAAAAATTCATCAAACCTATTTTTGAACTACTCTATCACTTGCATGATAACTTAACACTGATATAAATATATCACAATATGTAGAAACACAGTGGTTTGATAGATAAAATTAATATTATGCTTACACATCATGTTTCACGGTAACTCTTCCAAATAATAAGGCATCCAAGTCACGTAAGCTTGTTCTCCTCGTAGATGTCACATCACTTGTGTAATTATCCCACGAGTTATAAACATCTTATTAACATGCCTTCCATGTCAATCTCAACCCCCATTTTGAGCATTTGTAACATCTCCACCAATCATTACCACAATTCTTTTATCAAATTATCCTCATCACAATAAATTATTGTGACTGATCTTCTCTTAGCCATATAAAAACACAACATACTCATCACCCTCAAGCTAGGGTATCATCTTCATAGCATTTGTGATTTCGAAAAGTCCAACAAGGGGGAGTTCTATGTTGTCATGTCCTGTGGCAATCTTTGAGAGAAGGATTTGCCAGTGAACGACTATTTTAGGGTTTTTTTTTAGGAAAAGTTAGTGAAAGAGAAGGAGAAGAGAAAAATAAATAAATAAGGGAAGAGGAGTGAGAGAGAGAGAAGGAAAGGTGGGGAATATTTTTCTTCTCCCCTTTTCTTGTTTCATTAGCTGTTCATATATCGGAGCCTACCACAACGATGTTCCCCAACCCCAGCTAGACAACTATCCCATTCATTCTCTCACCGTATCACTAAAAATGATATAATGACTAATTACCGAAAATAATTACATTGTAAGAATTATATTTCATAAAGTTTAAGAAACCTTGATTGGGCCTTGACAACTTTCTTTGTTCACTGTCCACACTTGCCATGTTGGACTTGGTTACCATCTCATCCAAGTTCATTGCATGGTCATGCTTCACAATCGCCATTATAAAACCCAACTCTCAATATTAGATCCTTGCCGAGTTCGATTACTTGAAAGATCTAATTGAATTCTCCATCGTCCCATAGATAAATCCAATACTCACATTATCTAAAAAAGGAAGATTGAGTTTAGTATGGATCAAATAGATGCAAAGACCACTCACAAATTATCAAGGAGTGATCGAAACAATCTAACCAACCAACCAGAGTATGACATATTAGCAAGAAACACACACTCAAATCCAACCCACCAATCCCTAATAGGCAAGACATTAGCAACCCCCCATGAAAGCAAACCATAGCATTTAACTCATTCTCTCCACCCAATCCAACCATTCAGTTGAGATGCACCCCACCCAATCAAAGAAGAAATAATCCCACCATTGCACATAGTTAGAATGACCTCCACTCAAAAATCTAACAAGGAGTAATTGCATCTCCCATTATAAAATGTCCACCAATTAGAACTAAAAAAATCATCCAAACCAACACACTCCCAAATAAGCTAATCCCACTTAAACAAAACAAAAAAAAAACTCAATTGCCAGCACTTCTACTCATGCCAAGCACCACAAAGAGTACATATTCCAAACAACAAAAAAAACCAAGCAAACACTAGTCTCACCACCCCAAGCTCTGCCAAATATTAGTACCATCTTTCCATCAAATAATTACCAAGAAAAGTGGAAAACTGAACATTGTATTTAAGCATCACAACCTTCCTAATTTGCATGAAGACCACATCCACACTATATGGCTTATGTTGGAAAAATCAAATGATTTCTTGCTATCCACAGCATATACACATAAGCGGAAATAGTAGTTCTTCTTAACCCTGCAAACAAAGTTTTGTCTCTAACTTTCCTAGTAAACTAGATGATCTTTTTTACCAAACAAAAGGTCTTCTATTCACATTCACACCCTTCAAAACATGGTACCAAACATCTTGAGAATATGAATAGTTGAGAAACACTTTCAATGGCATTAATACAAAACACACAATTAGCATACCTAGTAGACTTCCATGAGTATAATCTATCCCTTGTCATCAATCTATTATGCATATCTTATTTGTCTTTTTGGTTTTTTTTTGTAATATGTTTTTTCTTAGCCAATAAAATATTTATTTTTTGCTTGCAAAAAAAAAAACAAAAAACAAAAAACAAAAAAACAAAACAAAACAAAACGATGCAAAGATCCACATGAAGAAAGCAATGAAACATCGGAAGAAACTCACAATCCATTGTTTGAGTGGTGCCAGAGAGGATGACATGACATCCACTTGTAGGAAGAGGGTCACATGAATGCCACCTCAATTAGGAGAACTATTGGAAAAATCAATTGTGCAAATATAACATACTTAACGAGTTTCGGAATAGCTGTCTCAAATAACGTGGCATCCACATCATCAGCTCTTTTTCTCCTGCTAAGTGCCATGCCACACTTATAATCATTCCACAGTTTCTTTTAATCATAGCCCTCTTTTGTCTTCTATTTAATCCGATCTCCTTTGTCCTGCACCTTTGCCATCCTTGCCTTTCACCTCCATTTCCGCTTTCCCCACCACTACCTTTGCATCTGTTGCAACCCTCTATCTTTATGTTTAGTGTAGGTGAGACAGAAAAAAAATGAAGGGTGGTAGGGTGGTAGATTGGATAAAAGAGAAAAGGGTTTGTAAGAAAAGCATCGATTGATGATTATAACTTATAAGTGTGATGTGACATTAGCTAGACAGGAAATTGATGACATGGATGGCACATCAATGGAAATTTTTTTTTTTTTTTTTTGAAAAAATGAATAAACCACAATCTCATTAAAAATCGAGAGGGCAAGTACAAATGGACCAACCGATAATAACAGGAAAACAAATAAAAGATATAAGAGTATAACATGCCAAACAACAACAAGGTCCACGGGAGGTTGAACATAGCAAAAAAAGAAAAATATAGAAAAGCCCTAGCTGCAGAGAGAGTCTCCTCTTAAGGTGGGGGCTGAAAAGTGCATTAGAAGCTAGCAAATGACATCTGTATGACCATCATCAAGGGCGCTTGTGTCATGCTTGGAAGGCCCTGGGAATTGGATACTCCTCTTAAAAACAACAAACGATCCCTCCCGCTTATGTTTTTTTTTACTACAAGGGTTATAGAAAACCCAAAAGAGGAAAGTGTGACCAATTTTCAGTATCAAAGAAGATAAAAAGATCACAACAGAATTAAAAATCCAATTGTTTCTTTCGAGCCAAATTTACCAAATTATACCCTTACAAGTAGGGGTCATAACAACCTATATCTGGTCCAAGGCCCTTGTACCAACCATTCCACCTGTCGGTCAAAGAGTTTGGGATGCTATGTAGATTTAGAATTTGTGCAAAATTATTCCAAACAGAGGCTGCTTTGTAAGACAAAAAAGGAAAAGATAGTCTACTATTTCAATCGCATAAGGTGTAGGTGACCATAGGCAAATTATTATATTTTTCTTTAGAGGTATTGCTTAGGGCCTGTTTGGATGCAAAATAAAAAAATCTGGCATAATTTTATTATGTAGGAAGTGCAACTGATTATTACAGAAATTATGCCATATTTAATTCCTACAGAATGGGTGTTTGGGTAACAAAATAAAAATTTATTACATAAATTATTTCATATTTTTTTCTTATAGAATGAGTATTTGTTTTGCATAATAAATAATTATTGCATAATAAATTATTATTATATAATAAAAATAGCCGTTGGATTATAACCATTGGATTATAACCATTGGAAATTAATTTGAAAACTAGCCGTTGGATTATAACCATTGGAAATTAATTTGAAAACTAGCCGTTGGAAAATAGCCGTTGTCATTTTCCCCTATTTATACACAACATGATTTCTTTGCATTATACACCCATTTTTTTTTTTTTTTGTTGAAAAACTTCATAGCCATTGTTTCACTATGGATCCCTTGACTCTTTGGAAGAAAAAAATTGAAGAAGATGATCTAGTAATGCTAAACTATTGGTCGAGACAATGTCCAACGACTTCAAGAAGTGTAGAACATCACACATCCATTCTTACAGGTGCTGCATATGTACAAGAAATTCTTGAAGGTCATGAAGAGCGTTGCAAAAGAGAATTTCGTATGGAGCCTTATATATTTCAAGCATTGGTTGATCGTTTAAGAGAAAAATCCCTACTCTGCAACTCGAAACGGACAACAGTCGAGGAGCAACTAGCAATGTTTATATACACTCTTGCTCATAACGCTAGTAATCGTGATGTGCAAGAGCGATTTCAACATTCTGCAGAAACGGTTAGTCGTTATTTTAGTAAAGTACTTAAAGCTATAAATCGACTTGCTCGTGAATACATAGAACCTCCATCGACAATAACATCACCGGTTATTCAGAATAACAGAAAATTTTCCCCTATTTCAAGGTAGGTAAAGCTATATATAGTGAATTTCTTTGTGAATATTTTTTTTTTTTGTCGTTGTAATTTTTATACGTTTGTTAATTTTTTTAGGATTGTGTTGGTGCTATCGATGGAACACATATTCCTATCACAATTTCTTTGGATAAACAAGATCCTTACAGGAACAGGAAACAAACGCTATCACAGAATGTTATGGTCGCATGTGATTTTGATCTTCGTTTTGTATATGTCCGAGCTGGTTGGGAAGGTTCAGCTTCTGATGCTAGGATTCTCCAACGTTCGATTGAGCAAGGTTTTCAAGTCCCAAGGGGTAAATATTATCTTGTAGATGCAGGATATGCCAATACCCCGAATTTTATTGCTCCATACAGAGGTGTCCGCTATCATTTGCAGGAGCAAGGTCGAGCGCAATGTAGACCGAGCAATTACAAAGAACTGTTTAATTTGCGACATGCTTCGTTACGGAATCATGTTGAACGCATCATTGGCATTTTGAAAATGAGATTTCCGATACTTAAAGTAGCAACTTTTCACCCAATCGACTCTCAGACTGATATAGTCGTTGCTGCTTGTATGTTGCATAACTTCATCCGTATACATAACGGTGCAGATGTTGCTGATGATTATGTTGGTGAAGCCACCCAAGAAACTATTGTTCCTAATGGAGATGAGTCATATGGAGAGGATGTTGCAACCATGAACTCTGAGCGAAATGCAGGTGCTCGCAAAAGAGATGAAATAGCAATGCAGATGTGGAATGATTATTGTAGCTATCGCCAAGCAAGAGCATAGATTTGTTACAATCATGAAATTGTTTCGTTAGGTCTTCGAGATGAAAATTGTTGGTTCTTGTTAAAAAGTCATTGATTTAATGTTCCTATGTTGATTTAATGTTGAATTTGAAAGTTTCTAAATTTCGCAAGTTCCTGAATAACATTGTAGAATGCTATATGACAACCCATAAGCAAACATTCTCATATGAAAAAAAAAAAAAAAGCATAAACAAACCATTCCCATACAACAATGATACAAAAAAAAATACACATAACCTGACCATTCTCATACAACAATGATACAAAAAAATACACATAAGCATACCATTCTCATACAACAATGATACAAAAAAATACACATAAGCATACCATTCTCATACAACAATGATACAAAAAAGATACACATAAGCATACCATTCCCATAACAAGTTCAAGGTCAAGACATTCAAAATAAGACATAACAATGTCACACTCATCATCTGTTAGTCAATTTTGTTAAACATCATTCTGAGCCATGGCACTCTATGGTCTTCTTGAAGACATAGGAAGAGTTCACGATAACTCTTATCTTTAATGAAAATTTGAGTAGCTTTGAACATTTCTTCTTCTGTGAAAATGCCACTCATTTGGTTGAACACCTTCATGCAGTCTTCTATCGTATGTTTTTCCACAACTTGATTGGCTTTGACAGCATCCAGATATTCTTTACTCTCGCGCTCCCGAAATGCAATGTACTTATCCATGTCAAATGATGATTCTTGGGGCCTTTTCCCTTTTCGTTCCCTTTTTCTTCTTTGTCCATCTTGATCTCGTATTCCCCGAAGAATATCATTGCTTGAACTTTGAGTTTGAGGATTCCGTGGTTGAGAAGAAGGAGGTTCCACTTGCATTTCTACATCATCCTCCATCTCCTGTATAGGTGATGCTTGTCTTGAATGGTTTGGAGTAAAAACACTTGGACTGTGCACTGGAGATTGAGAAATATCTTCATAATCTTCTATACCACGAGATCGTTTACCTTCAGCATATCTCCCTACATCACAAATGTATAATTTGCTAGTAAAATAAAACTTTATAAAACTAATGCTATATGAAAATATTTGCTTACCCTCATAAACCTCCTGTAATGCGGTAAAATATGGAAACGGTCTAGTATGCCACTTCCTTGCATCTTTATTTCTCTGGTTGAATTGCTAAAAATTAGATGGTCGTAATTACTAAAATAATTCAATATTTATGTACATACCTCTAGTAGTGGTGCCCAAACATCATCGGGAGCGGATACAATGTGTCTTTCGTAGTCCCATCCAAACCCACTTAATTCAGAAAATCCTTTAAGAAGCTTGTAGGTTTTTTTCAACTCTTGCTCTAATGCTTTGACTTGGGTTGTGGTGATGCTTGGATTGGAAAACTTGGTTATCATGTCCCGTACCATCTTGTTCCATGCTTCTTTGGTCCATCCATTTTGTGAACCGTAAGCAGGAGTGTTATACTCACCCAATAACTTTACTAGGTGAGCCTTGTGAATTTCATTCCACTTTGCCCTAATTTCATGTCTACCATCACTTGCCAGGCCTTCACTTGCCATAATTGATCAAATACTGTCAAATAATTGATCTCATATTAAATTAAAAAGAGTGAAACCTTTACCAATGATACAAAATTAAATTGCCATAATCACAAACAAGGCCACAAGTAATACATATTTTAAATATATTATATAAGTACAAATTTTAAAGCAAGTGATTAAAAAAAACAACATAAGTGGCAGCAGCAGTAGTAGCTGCACAGGTATTTTATGAGATGCAATTTCAAGGCAAAATAAAGCAGCAGTAGCAGCATAGGTATTTTAAAAAAAACAACATAAATGGGTAGTGCTGCTAGAGAGGAAAAAATCAAAACAAAATGATGAAGTGAAGTTTCACAATTTGGAAAAAAAAAATCATTTACTCATTTAATCATTTTAATTGATTGTTAGATTATAACCTGTAAAGTAGCAAATATGAATGGAAGTACAAGACAAGAGAAGAAATGTAGCTCCCAGCTCATTCTGGAATGAATTGAAGAGGCTGATATAAATGCACATTAGCTATTGAATTTTTTAGCATGAAAAAATACACATTAGCTATTGAATTTTTTAGCATGAAAAAATACACATTAGCTATTGAATTTTTTAGCATGGCATATTCATTCATATGGGATGCTGAAGGTTCCATTAGCTATTGAATTTTTTAGCATGGCATATTCATTCATTCAACTAACTCCATCCAAGCTATCATAATCATATAACCAATTCTGTTACACCCAAAATACAAGGGCAAAGGCATTGCCTCCGAGATCCAAAAACCCAAGATTCCAAACAAAAATCATACACCCAAAATTACCAACAACCCATCAAAAAACAGTAATTACCAACTAATTTCATGAATTCAAGATTCCAAACCAATACCAATCATTTACCAACTAATTTTTTACCATACACCCATGGTTATACAGAACTCAATTTTTTCTGAACAAGGATAAGAAAAGCATCTTACAAGTTTTATTTTCCTACCAAAGTTCATTGGATTCACTAACAAAGAACATTACTAATTGTAAGTATTACATTACTCGATACTCTTTAATTAGTTTCGCTATCGAGTCAGTCATTAATTCTTCTATGTTTATAACAGGATTTGCTTACATCTATTGAATCTGCTGAAATAGTTCCAATCTGAAGATTCAAGAATGCAGTAAATATTATTCAACTCCTTTTTATCAGTCATACAAAATGTAAAATGCAGCATTATATATGAATCATGCATGTTTTTGCTAACAGAAGTCAAAGAAGAAGAAGACGACATTAATAACTAGTAATCAAAAACAATGACGCTGAAATCTGATAATAAAGATGAGTTAATCAGAAAATCATGGCAGCAATTGATGAAAGAAACAGGCAGGCCATACAAGAACAGATATAAAGAGAAAAAGCAGGCAGTCATCGGTGAATCAAAACTATGATTTTCTTTGTTTCTTTTTTTTTCTGCAAATGATTCTTTGTGACAGAGAGGAGGAATTTATGGCCATTGAAACTAATCATATGTGCACTTCTTTTGCAGTTTTATATTCTGGAAAGCAAAGAGAGAAGTGAAAGGGAGAGGTAAGGGCAGTGCCTGTGGAATCAAAACACGAGTTGGGATCGAGCGTGAGGAACGAAACCAAGATCTGGAAACCCTCGATCGGAGCGAGAAAGAGAACACGAGGCCCTGAAATCCAGTGAGACTTTTCTCTCGGAGGAGGCGACGAGATCGGACCGAGAACGTGAGGAGGCGGCGAGATCGGCGAGTGAGACTTTTCTCTCGGAGGAGGCGGCGAGATCGGGCCGAGGCTGTGAGGAGGCGGCGAGATCGGCGATATCGGCCTGAGACCTTCAAGAGAGAGCTTGGAGAAGAGTCGGCCGAGAGGATGGAGAGAGCTTCTTTGGTCACGCGTTTTTCAATATAAAAATATTCCAGTTTTACTGGAATATTTTTTTATGGCATATTTCCCACTTTATGCCATAATTCTGCTGTGTAAAATAGTTACCCAAACACCTATTATGGCATAATCTTGCCAAAATATTATATTATGCCGGATTGTACGGATTACGTAGGATTTTGGTGCTACCCAAACAGGCCCTTAAAGTAAAAATTTTGTTATCCCAGACCAACCATTCAGTAATAAAGTAATATTATTTATGCCAAAATAATATATGAAATAGTGTCCCGAATGCTTGCAGAAGCATTTTATGAAGATATTGGGAAACTATTTATATGACATACTTACAAGAATAGTATTATTGAAAAGAAAAAATATTATTCAGTAGTTATCTTCATCAGTTATTATTGTATCTTCATCAGATAAACAAGGGGAATAAAGATACGAGCATCTCGCTCTCCGCTTGCCGTGATCACGCACAACAATAAACTCGAGGAACTAGTCTCCATCTCCAGTTGCCCTGGAGGAAGTGGAGAGTCCAAGAAGAAGCCACACCAACGCGCCACCCTGATCCAAGCCATGAAGAAGAAGGTGATCCTCCCTCCCACGATTTCTCTCTGGCTGTCCACCGTTTTTCTCATCCGGAGGACCTTTTCTTGTAGATCGGCGGCGGGCTGTGCAACGTCGACCAAGTGTTCGATCAAATGCTCAAGCAACTCGATGACCATCATCCCGTCGAGTTCCAACTCCCGGACTGGCTAAAGAAGCGAAAATCCACGCCCTACACCTTCATAAAGCGCAGTATCTTTCTTTCTTTGCTGTTTGAATTGATTTTTTTTTTATCATTATTGTTGTTTTTCATCAGATAATGTGAATTCGTTGGAATTTAACTTCTTGTTTTTCAGATTTGTACCTCACCAAGAAGATGAAACGCCGAGCTGAGGATGATGGTATATTTTGCTCTTGCAGCCCCTCTTCTGCCCAGTCTGCAGTTTGCGACAAGGATTGCCTTTGTGGGTGAGTGTTTTCTTGGCTAATTATGTCTGGAATGGTGGGCAGTTGCTAATCTTGTGACTCAAAATGTTGTTTTTCTTAATGTTGATCGTTGATCGATGTTGTATTTCAATTTCACAGAATGCTTTTGTCCAGTTGCTCCCAGAGTTGTAATTGTGGTAATTTATGTGCCAACAAACCATTTCAAAGCCGACCTGTGAAAAAAATGAAATTAGTTGAGGTATCTATCTACTTGTTCTACTATTACTTTCCGTGATGAATCCGGCCCTGAGAGAGGTCTGGAAGCCAAATTTCTATGCTTTAATTCAATCACAAACTCTTCCTTTTTCAAAAGGAATTAACTAAGATCATTCCTGCTTTTTTTCATATTTATGTTGGCTTAATGTTTTTGTAGACAGAAAAATGTGGATCAGGACTAGTAGCAGATGAAGAAATTAAGCAAGGGGATTTTGTGATTGAATATGTTGGTGAAGGTAGCATTGTTTACATTATATTTTAAGCTTGAATTCTCACCACAAGTAATTATTTATGGAACTAGAATTTCTCTCATGACAGTCATCGATGACAAAACTTGTGAGGAGAGGTTGTGGAAAATGAAGCACCGTGGTGAGACCAACTTTTATTTGTGTGAGATTAATCGCGACATGGTTATTGATGCCACATATAAGGGAAACAAATCAAGATATATAAATCATAGCTGTCAGCCCAATACAGAAATGCAGAAATGGTTGGTATCCTGTTGTTCCCTTAGCAATTCTTCACTGCTTGTTCTTGATATACTATTTTGCCTTCAAAATATTTTTAGGACAATTGATGGTGAAACTCGCATTGGTATATTTGCAACTCGTGACATAAAAAAGGGCGAAGAGCTGACTTATGATTACCAGTACGCTGTTTTCACACTTATTCTGTTCAATCTGCTTCCATCAATGTGCTTGATACTTTGTCTTCATGCCTTTATTTTCACAAACTATGATTCGGCTTTGATTTATGTTTTGTTTTCTCAATTGAGTATCAATTTTTTTTATAGCATGCATTTCCTCTTTCTTAGAATGAGCTTCCATGAGATCTGCAGATTTGTGCAGTTTGGAGCAGATCAAGATTGCTTTTGTGGTTCTGCTGCTTGCCGGCAGAAGCTAGGTAACAAGCCTAGCAAGTCAGATGCTGCGCTTCAATTGGTCCTTTGTGAGATGGCAGCCTCATCACCCACTGTCCAAGCACTCCTTTATGGAAAAGATGTAAGTTCATTGGTTTAAATAGTTCAATCTTCAAAGGATGCATGAGAATAGACTTTCATTTTATTTTTTTAATTGCGTCATTTTTCAAGCCACATTCATTGAAATGGAACTCCTTACATTTTTCTTGCATCTGATATTTGGAGGACATTCTAATTGGGTTCTATGTGATCACTCAAATTTCACCAATCAAAAACACCTAAGGAAATCGAGAACTGGCAGACCAAGAAATCCGACCATGGTTATGTTGGTTACTGGGTTGACTCTTATCTGTTGGCATGATACAGAATGAAATTAATAATGAATATAAGTAGAAGAACAAATGACTGAGCTTTATTGGGAATTTAGTAGCTAATATCTCCAAGGTTGTAGATTGGAATTGATTATTCATTCTACCAGATTTTCCTCAAATGAGATTGATTTATTATCGTCTTTCAAGAATTTAAAGACTTGTTTGGCCTTTCATTTTTAAAATTCTACTATATGAGCCTTTTGTGTATTTGGTATGGTAGAGAATTTAGATTGTTTCTACCAGATTTGCTTCTCTCCCTAGCTCTTATTTGGATATTTAATGTAACCAACTCATCTTGTAGAAACTGTTCTTTCTCTTACAACTAAGTTACATACTTCGTAACAAAGTCTGATAAATCTTATCATTTTCATTTACTATCTTGCTTATTAACATTTTTCTTCCATTGCCCATTACAAGTGTCTTGAGTTCTTCATCATAACAAAATTCTAATCCTTCGGCTCAAACCTCTTTTGAATCTGGTTTGATTAGTTTGCTTTTATTTCTGGTAGAGGATAGGAGACCCTTACAACATAGTACACAAGGAATTCATTATGACTTCTGGGAAGTCTGCATCCTAGTACTGCATCTCTGCTGTTGGTAGCCTTTTTGGCTTGTTTAGTTTTATTACATATGCAAAAAGAACAAATTTGATTATAGAACCTGAGTATTATGAACATAAGAGTTGGTTGATAACCATACGAAGAGGTTTTTTAATGCCCTTTTGTGGCACCCTATAAATTTCAAACTGTGTATTAGCTACTGATTTTTTGTCTTTCTCATCATTATTCGTTGGAGCTGTATTAGACCAGTTTATTGACTTTATTTCTTTTCTTTGATTAGGATTTTCCAGGGGGAAGACCAGAAATGGGTAAAGCATACACCCTTATTATGCCTTCAATCATCTTGTTTATGACCTAATGTTTTGATATCTGTCAAAGGAAAAGCTTTTGTTTTTCGCTAGACTTGTTTTAGATTGTTTCTTTCCTCCTTAATGCAGGAAGTTTATATCTTTCTCTTCCTTATAAGAAAAAGACCAGCTTCCAGAATTGCATTGGGGAAGTAATTCGGATATGGTGCCGCCGTGCTAAAAGGTGGTGAATATGCTTTTCTAACCTATTAAATGCTTAGTCAGACTACCTTTCCTTTTTTCAAGTAGTGCATAAATTTCAATTTTCAACTGCTGCAGGTACTATGGTGGCGTCATATTAGAATTCAACAGCTATACCAGAAAACACACTGTAAAGTTCATGCTCATTGTTTGTTAGAAGATATTGTGGATTAAAATTTTGAAATCGGATCTCAGAATGAACTGACTTTTTGAATCTACTGACAGATTATCAACGAGGAAGGTCTGATTACAATTCTTGATCTGTCCAAAGAGGATTGGGACCTTTTGTGATCCAATTACTTTCCATATTCATTTCCCCATGTGAGAACTTTTACCCTCATGAGCTAGATACCCTATGATAAATTTTTACCTATAGCTGACGCATACTAGAATGACTTGCGGCACTTACTGCTATTGTCTTTTTATGCTATTCCAACCATATCACATAAACATTTTGCTGAAGATGAGTATTCTTGTTGAAGAGCTCACATGTATTCTTTGGCGCAGGTGCTACCCAAATGCAGTTCCTTCACAAAGTTTTGTTCAGTTGCTGTATCTTTGGTACTCTCTTTGGATGCAACCTTGACCACAGTGGTTTAACTGTTACAATTCGATCAATGTTACTCATTGATCGAACGCAATACTTTTGTAATAAGATTGATGATTTATTGATTGACCCAATTGTAACTTGTGTATTTTGAGCTTTGGAGCGAAAGTCATACATGTTTTCAAGTTCTCTACTAATGTTAAGCATATGCCCATTTGGTGGATGGATGCTCTAAATGATCATGGGTGGAATGTTCTTACACAAGATTTGCAGATGATATGTAACTAACCGTGCCATCTCGTTGTTTGTGAAAATGATGTTAATTTTATTAATTTAAAACATCATATATAACCCCATTGGAACCAAAGTATGTTTTTTTTTTTTTTAATCCATGAGATTACATACATTTCCTCTCTTCAATGCTCAGAGTACCAAAATATGAAGGATTTTAAGGTCACTTTTGTTAACTTAGTTCCAACCATAAACCCACCCGCCAAACCGCGCCTTCCATCTCGCAGCCGCCAAAAAACCTCGCCCGTAACTCATCTGTTCGAGCTCACCAAATCTCTCTTCGGCATTTCATCAAATGCTTGCGCTACCAAAGAAACCCAAGCGCCCTCCATGTCTTCCCTTCCTCCTCTCCACTGCCAAAACCCCCTCCTCCTCCGCTCTTCTTGATGCCCCTGAGCCATCCACCATTCCCGACCACAGCGGCCACTGCCTCTCCCTCCTTGCCTCCCTCCTTCGCCGGGGCTTGCCCTCTGTCGCCCTCTCCGTTCTCGATCGCATCGTCATCCGCTCCTCCACTCCTGACGCTCTCTCCGCGGCCCGCTATGCCTCCTCATTAGGCCTCCCCGTGGACCCTGCCCGCCTCCTCCGTCCCCTCCTTTCCTCACGCCAATTCACCAAGGCGTCTCAGGTCTTCCTCTCCTTCACCTCACTGTCCATCTTCGATCCATCCCTTCTTGACTCAATGCTCCTATGCTACTGCGAGCTCCGAGACCTTCACCGGGCCCAATCCCTTTTTGATTCCATCATAAAGCTCGAATCTTTGCCGAGTTTTGCCTCGTACGGCGCGTTACTTCGGCTATTATGTGTCAAAGAGCAGTTGTCGCACGCTTTCTCCCTGTTTATCCGCATGGCCGGAGCTGGTGTTCTCCCGCCTGAGTCCTCTTATCACGTTTTGATTCCTCGGTTGTGCTCCGAGGGTTACTTGAATGAAGCACGCTTCCTGTTTGATGTAATGCTTGGTGCTGGCATTCGACCCTCTCTCCGTTTGTTGAAGTCCTTGGTCTATGGCTTTTGCAAAGGGCAGAGAATGTTGGACGCCGAGCGAGTTTGTAGGATCATGAAGTCGTATGGGTTCTTTTTGGATCGTACGCTGTGCACGGTGATGATTCATGGGTATTGCAGGGAAGGAAGGATAAATTTGGCTCTTGATCTTTTTAAGGAGTTGAAGGAGAGGATTGGCTGTGAGCCAGATGTATACTTGTATAATACATTGATCTATGGATTCCTGAAGCTTAATTCTGTTGATGAGGGTTGGGAGTTGTTCCATGAAATGGTGGGATGTGGCCTGAAGCCAAATGTGGTTACTTTCAATATGATGATCAGCTGGTACTGTGAAAACACTGATGTGGATTTTGCGTTGAAACTTATTGATACGATGAAGAGTTATGGTTTGACACCAAATCTGCATTGTTATACTGCAGTGATAACCGCATTTTGCAAGGCTAAGAGATTCTTGGAGGTGCAGAAGTGGTTTGATGAAATGCTTGACTGTGGCATCATCCCTGATCACCTTATGTTTCGGTTGCTGATTAAGAATCTCCCATGTGATCATAAGCTTTGGATGATTTGCAAGGTTTTGGATGGTTTGTCCAGGAATGGTTGCAACATCAACGCTTCGAGGTTTGTCAGATTGTGTACTTCTGATTCGGATGAGGAGTTGCAGCGGGAAGTCAAGCTTCTGTTTGATGAGATGGCGGGATACAATATAATCCCAATGAAAGTGGTTCTCCATATTTTGTTAGGAGCCGTTTGCTCACGTGATAAGTTTAGCATTGCTTATCTCTTATTGGAGAACATGGTTGAGCATGGATCTGAGCCTTCAATTTCTAATTATAATTTCTTTATAAGATGTTTGTGCAAGGAGGATAGGATAGAGGATGCTTACTCTCTTTTATGTCATATGAGAAGTAGAGGTGTGCTTCCTAATCTGGCTACTTATTCAATTATCATAAATTCTCACTGCAAGCATGGAGATGTAGATTTAGCATTGAGAGCTTTTGATGAGATGATACAGCAGGGTTTTAGGCCTCCTGTTGATGTTTATGATTCAATTATAAGATCTTTGTGCAAAGCAGGGAGGATGGAGGAAGCTGTGCTCACCTTTGACAGGATGCTAGAGGCAGGCATCATGCCAGATGAAGTGATCTACACCACACTCATCAATGGTTATTCAAAGATGGGAAAGATTGTTAATGCTCGATATCTGTTTGATGAGATGGTGGATCGTGATATTCAACTGAGTTCCCATGCTTACAGTGCTCTTATTAATGGACTGACAAAGGCCAACATGTTTAGAACGGCTGGCAAATATCTGCGTATGATGCTGGAGGATGGTTTTCTGCCAGACACAGTCCTTTATACAATGCTTATAAACCAGTTCCTTAAGAAAGGGGATGTTCGTCTTGGACTAGATCTAACTGCATTGATGGTGAGGAACCAGGTTCAGCCTGATCTCATCACATTTGGAGCTGTGATCAGTGGTATATGTAGAAATGTCTCGAGGCATGAAAAAATGAAACTTTCTTTAGCTGTAAAATTGGAGGAAGCAAGGTGCTTGCTTTTTCAGTTGTTATCACGAAATACTATTGCGTCAGGAAGGCTAACTCAAAATATCCGATGTGGAACTGCTAAAGAAAAAATTGAGCTAGCTAGGGAGTATATACAACATCTCCCGGATGTTGGTTTGGTTCCAGATTTACATATTTACACTGGGATGATTAATGGATTTTGTCGAGCTAATATGAGAAACAATGTTAATGCCCTCATAGATTCTATGGACAAAGCTGGTATTGTCCTTGACCAAGTAGCATTTACCATCTTAATGGGTGCCCATATCAATTCTGGTGAGATCGATCGTGCGACTGAATTATTTAACCAGATGAACAGGGATGGATGCATTGCGGATAATGTTACTCTTGATACACTTATTAAAGGTTATTCTATTGCTCAAAGAGGGATGGAGGCATTATCTCTTTTTCACATGATGCGGAAGAGAGGGCTTTTCCCTAGCAAATTTTCATGTCATAGATTGCTTGACTGCCTCTGTCAAAGTCATGCTAGTGATCTTGCATTTAGACTATTTGAGGAAATGGTTTCACATGGCTATACGCCACAGCATTATAAATATAACAAATTGCTCTTCATGCTCTTGGAAGAGGATGGTTTGCAGGCAGCTCACAAAACCTTCGACATGATGGTTAAGAGAGGAAAAACTCCAGATCATGAGGCAAAGAAACAGCTGCTCAATATGTGTTATAAGCATGGAGAATATGATCTGGCTTTTGTGATTGACAAAAATATACCAGTTTATGAGTGAGTGAGTAATGCTTTCTGTAATTCAAAAAAATTCGGAAGTTGATAGATGATGCATGTCAGTCTCTCTGAGATTAATTCTCCTCTCTGGGCAGGTAAATATTCCCTTTTCTTTAATTTTTTTGTCTGCCTGGAAGTCATAAAAAAAAGAAATATATTTTTTATGAGTTTACTCTGATGATTAAGCATATATGTTTTTCTTGAAGGGTTCTGCCGGAAGGGTGAGCATCCAGATGCCTCTTTTTTGTGCTATCTGGTGAGAGTCAGGGACATTGACGACTGTTTCTTCAACAATCTAGGTGGACACTCTTTTATCGTAAATCACTAAATGATTGATTTTTTTTTTTTTTTTTTCTAGTTTTTTGGTCGGTTTTATATTGATTGATCTCATTAAACACCAGCATAGTCTTCACTTCTCAATGCGGGCTACTTAAACAGCATTGCTTTAAGCTAGTTAGTAATAAAGGATTCTAAAATGACAATATTTTGTTTACATTTTGTAATATATACTCTAGAACTTGGAGCTTTTCAATCACCCTTAGTTGGCATGGTTGCTAAGTCAAGTTGCCTATGAACGGCAGCTGATAATTTAACATTGATTCCTTAATTTTAGTGTATGAGTATTCAATTGTGATGTTCATGCTGCCTTAGCTCTCGTTGTCTCAAATGTATGTACTTTCTGGGTTTTTGAAAGACAACATTGGCTGCAGGCTAACTTTTGATGGTTGTTTGTTCTTTTTGTGTGAAGATGCATATGGAGCAACCTGAAAGATTTATCACTCTTGAAAAGATTTAAGCTGATGAAGTCACTGTACAGTGTATGGCGTCAAAACACGCTCCTCAGCAATAACATCACTGGTACACACATCAATTTATTTCCCATTGCAGAGGTTGCAGGTTGCAAAGAATTTTGCCCTTTGTCAACCAAATTGATCAAATACGATTTTCCTGTTTTCTTGATTACAGCCAATAGCTAAAAAACTTGCCCTTTTATGCTTGCTTGGTGGTTTTGGTGCTCCCTACCTTTTATCCATCAAACTTGTTAGTTTTTTTTTTCAGAAAAACTATTATCATGCTACTTGTGGAATATGTACTTAATAGTGCAATGATGCACAAGTTATGGTAATAAGCAAATCAGTTGCTTGAAATATAAACAAAATCAGAACTGCTTTTTCTTTTCTAAAGCCAGCATGCGTGATTACATTTTGAATGCCCATTGAGTGTATTTCTCCATTGAATTGATCATTTAAAATATTCCATGTGGTTTCTGAATGGGTTACTTATTATTCATTGGACCACTGTTGGGCTCATCTTGATGATGTCTAACTTTTAATGTTGTAATATTTTATATGCTTGATCAATTAGACAATTTTCTGTTTAACCACTAAACTTTCGGCACTAGCTTTGCCACCAATTGCCATGTCATCCATTTGTTTCTGATCACCAACTTCTGTTTTTAAACTTAAATGCTGGGGTAATTTTTTGTTGACGACAGGAAATATTGATCAGCAGCACCTTGCCCTTTGGAATATCCAATTCTCCCTGACCCCTAATCTGATTAGAGAACTTGAATATTATGCCAATATCTAAGCATCAGAGCGTCCACATAAAGCCCAGGTTTTGATTTAGAAGAAGAATCTGGGTTTATTGACATTGAAAGTTGACCCATCTGTCATGTAGAAGAGTTGGTCTATATAGGCTATCTGTTTATTGACAAATTGAAGTGGAGAAAATTATTCCCCAGCCATCAAGCAAAACTCCAGGTATTCCGCATGCTTCCAGTGACAAATGATTGACAGATATCTCATCATGATGCATACTGGTTAGATAGCGATTATATATCTGCCTTGGTCTTCTTTTCTTTGTCAATGATCTTGATACCAATGAGAAGGTGACACATACATTACAATGTCCAGGTTAATATGATCTTTAATATTCACATAAATATCATACAGATATAATTATTCAAATAAAACTCATGATAGAGAAGCTGATTGAATAGCTTGAATGATTTCATAATTTAGTCTTTTTTTTATATTATTGCACAAAGATTTCAAGGAAGTTTCCTGTCATTAATCTGTATCTTAATTGTGATTTGAAGGTTGTGAGAAATTTATGAAGAGACCAAGCAGCTGACAACAGCAGCTGGGTTCCTTTGCGGATGGAAAAATATCGCATTTGATTAACATAAACTGATGAACATCATCAGAGTTGCGTGTAGAAGCAGAAGTGGTACTACTCGATGGAACGTGATGTGCTTCGCGAGGGTTTATCTTTATTGTGGGTCGATTTGGAAGAGACTTCAGATACTGAAATCTTCGTGTGCTGGTGGTGCAGACCAAACATCTCTGATTAAGTCCAGTAAGCTTGATACTTTTATTAACTTACTGTTATTGTTGGTGGTGTCCCCTGAATTGGAAATTCAGTTTATATGCTTCACATTTGCAGTTATCTTTTCTGAATGTTGTTTTGTTCTTTTGGGCAAATTCTACTTATACTTTCATGATAGATTTTGTTTTTTAAAACTATTGATTAGGATGTAAACTCTTGAAACGTTCAAAGTTCTATAATTTATTTTTTCGGTATTAGATAAATTTCTCTATTAGTGGAGATCTGGTGCAGCAAGAGATATGCCAAACAAACAGTTCCAATGAATCATCAGACCACTACTGAAGTGATCCATTGAGTAGCAACATCATAAGCATTTAGCATCATACTTGTTAACCAAAAAGTTAAACAACGTCAACCATTGGAGAGTCCAATGGTATGACACCAATGTGTTAAAAGGCAGGTCATGAGTTTAAATCCTTACACTAACAGTATTGTTCACTGTACTGTTCATATACTATTCGTACGTGATGTTTGTACTATTCTATACTGTTTATGAACTGTACATCATGCTCTAACACTATTCATATATCGGGCGCTTGTTGCCTATTATTCAAAAAAAATAAATAAACAACTAATCAGGACTTTATGTATATCATCATATTAAACTAACAAAAAGAATTGTTTGCTTTAAGTCGCTTTTATGCATATGTTTTTATTTGCTCATATATTTCATGGCTGAAGATCTGTTTGCAAATTTTATGAAATGTAAATTGATTTTTTTTATAAAATTTTTTAATTGACTTGTGATAAAAAATACATATATATATGACTAACATTTAAATTTTGTAGAGGTGTGCAAGCAAATTAATTAATTAATTAATACATCATAATTCAGCTACACTACTAACTTAACGAAGTGGCAATGACAGGTAGATACATAAAAGGATGCCTAATTTCATGCATTTGTATGGCGTTTCTTTGTTCTAATCTTTAATGCAGTTATAAAGGATCCACTTTGAATTCAAAGTTTGTTTAATGGTGATGTTGCACATTTGCAATGCTACTTGTGGCCTTTCCTCAGGCCTAAAAGTCAGGTTTATCCTACATCTAAAATATTTTTATTTTTATTTTCTTCCATACCTTTGTGCCATCTTTTTCACATTTTAATATTTCATCGTGTGATTTTAAAAAAAAATCAAAATATTGGATTTTATTCATTTTTTTATTTAATTTTCTTTTTCATTTTTGAACTCCAATGTTCACACTATTTATCAAGGATTTAAGAATTATTCAATGAAAAACATGGCATTCATATCCATACAAAGGTCAGAGAGGTTGATCAACATTATGACTCTGAATATCAATGCACTACAAACTATCAATTTGAGCTGATGCAGCACTTGGCACTTTTTTTAACATCTTGGTCAGAGTGGAAAATTTGAAGGAAAATAAAAAAAAGTCTGAGGTTCTGACTCATCCCATTTGTACGGACATGCAGATTAAAAAAAAAAGTAGTTGTCCAGAGTCATTGAATTCCTTTACTTTAGTCATAATATTTAATTTAATCAGTTTAAAAGTGAAATTATTTAGTTAAATGATGTGAGACTTAATCATAATTAAGAGGTGAAGAAACTGAAACAAAGAGCTTTGTGGATAAAGGAAGCTTCCATGCAACTTCTGCTCTGATTCTCAAAAAGAAGAAATAGGAGTAGACCATCCTGTTTTTATGAGAAGTGTTAAGGAAAAGTACACACTTTGGACGGAGAATGGAAACTGGGGTTATGTAGATATTTGAGAGGCCATACATAATAATATTCTTCTAAATTATGGAAAACAAGTGCCTGTCCTAAGTTCTTCAATCCACATCCTTGAATGGTGAAGGATATTCCCACCATATGAAAATGGCATTTGACTGGCACATAGGAAGTTGAGTGTTTGCCTCTTTTCTCAAACGTGGTTGAGGTTTATGGGATGGTAAGAGTCGTAAGACATTTGATTCTTATACAAGAAGTCAAGTATTTAACTATTTTCTTAATCGTTGTTGAGGTTTAAATAAAGTGTGTACAACAATGTCTTGTCCATATATATATATATATATATGACAATTTTTTTTATGGGCATCCATAAATAGAAAATCTGTGAATGTTTGTTATCAGCTCAACATTGATGAACAGTAGTTATTACAGTAACATGCACAGTAATTATTGTTTGAAACAGTATGATAAATAGTAATACTATTTATTAATATCGTCCGTTGGATCGTGATTCAATAGCTGATAATTGGACGTTCATAGAGAATGTAAATATATATATTCACATTATTATGGTAGACAATCAGTATAATATTTTTGAAGATTTCTTTCCCTTGAGCTTGTAAATTAAAAAATTATTTATATATCTCTTAAAGAATGATATTTGTTTATATACTTTTCTATATCATTTCTATTTGTTTATCTATATCTCAATTCAATTATTTTATAAAAAGTGAATTATTATTTATCCTCTAGTTTTCATCCATTTTATAAAAATAAAAAAATAAAAACATCAACATATATTTGTTATAAAATGATAAGTTAATTTACACCTATAATGATATCTAAGTAAATAAAAATATTTTATAGTGACATGTAGACAACCATATATATATATATATATATATATATATATATATATATATATATTTTTTTTTTTTTGTTATGAAGGTATATCAATGTTGCCTGCTTTTATTAGGTTATGCAAGCAATTTTCTCTAATATTTTCATTGGTTTATATATACATATATTAAAAAATACTTATAATACAAGCAATAAAATATTGAAAGATGATTCTAATGACGTGGTTACATGATAGTTATGACGAAACCAAAATGTGGCTCATCCTCATTCATGGGAATTGCTTTAATTTGATAATTTTTAAAGCAATGGACATCAATCATTTAAGATAGTTACAAATCTATTCTTATATATAATAGATAAATAATAAATTTTATAAACCCATAACTAAGAATAAGTTACATCTTAGTTCTACAATAATTACCATAGAACTAAATTTATTAAATTAATTTTTTAAAAATATTTGATTTTTATGTGAAAATTTGAGAGTTTCACTCCCAAATATAAGGTTGAGATGAAATATATGGATGGGTGCAGTGGTCTATTCACATAACAAATCACAATTTTGTTTCTGGAAACTTGCCCATACTAAAATTAAAAAAAAAAAAAAAAATCCTGCCCAAGCTAGCAATGGTCACAACTTTGCTTTGCATAAACAATCACCACAAGGACAATGACAGGGACACAATGAATTAATTGAACAGAAATAAATAAAAGAAAAAAAAAAGGAGAATATTCTGTGGCTCTTTTCAATTGCATGGTGAATAAGAAAAGGCTGAGGAGAACCTGACAAGTGGCTGATGTCTTATGTCTCTATTTTCCACAGTTCAATCACAATGAGAAATTAAGAAGATGAAAGAGAAAACCAAACTAGTACCGTACATTAAAAGGACATTATTTCAGTGCTTATGCACCTGTGTTATTAATGTTTTTTTTTTTTTTTTTTTATTTCTTTTGTTTCTTTTGGTCCATAACTCTAGAGAGAACTATCTTTAATTTAATCAATTAATGGCTTTTGAATCAATGAATAGAGTTCCATCTTTATTTTTCTTCTCCTTCTTCTGCTGCTGCTGTTAGTCTACTACTAGCTACTACTCTTTGCTAACATTGTGTTTTTTTTTTTTAGCAAAAAAAAACGTTGTTATTTTTCTCCTTTGATTTATTTTGTGGCTTGAGCTCCTTGGTCCCTTCATTGATTTTTCAAAGTTGTACTTTAATCAAGCAATTGATGATGGAGAAGAAGAGGCCTACTTAAAGGTTGGGAGAAGTTGCTGGCCGCCCCACTCACTGTTGGCTCAACCAAAGCTCTGACTTTATGTGAGGATGAAAACAAAACTTAAATTCATATTATGACGAAATTGATATTTTTTTTAGTGGATCTTGACTGTCCTATTTTTTTTTTTTTTAATACATATAGTTCATCCATTTTCAGAAAAAGAAAATTTAATAATAATTTTTTTAGAAGTTTAAAATAAAATTTTAGCTAAGAGATTGTAAATAAAAGGCCTTGAGAGTGACTTGCCCGACTTGCTTCCAACACAATGCAGGGTTGAGGGAGTTTGTATTAATTTAAAAAAAAATAGTTAAAAAATAAGTGATTCATGTGAGGAACAGATATTATAATTGAGAATTGAATATTTAGGTAAATTGTGTATTAAAAAAATATAAGGTATATTTAGGGGTCGTTTGGCATCGTTTTTGTTTTTTCGTTTTTTATTTTTGTTTCATTTTTGTTTTGTTTTTGTTTTTGTTTTTATTTTATTTTAAATTTTTTGAAAACAAAAACATGTTTAGGTACACTAACTAATGTGTATTTTAAAAAACACGTTTGGTCAACACAAAATTATTATGATGCTTTTTTTATCATTTCTTTTTCAAATTCATATTTTTAACTTTTTTTTTTTAATTTTATTTTTCATATTAGTTTACTTAATTGTATTATTAAATAAAATCAATAACATAAATGGGTATTGTATAGGTTGAAAATATCTCATAAAAATTACACCATTTGAAACTAAAAAATATTTTGAGTTTTGCCGTAACATTAGATTTTTACAAATATTATATATATAGGCAAAACATTATCTGTGTACGTCCATAAATAAAAAATCTATGGATGTCCAATTATCAGCTGTTGGTCCATATATATATATATATATATATATATATATATTGGTGTTATATTATAGTTTAAAAAAGTTAAGAGTAAAACAATAATTTTCATAAATACTTTGTAAAACTATATTTTTATATACTATATAAATTTATTTGTAAAATGTCAAGCCCAAATAATAATTTTTTATAAATATTTTTCTTAAAAATATATTTTTTTAAATTATTAATATTAAATTGATATTTTTTAAAAATTAAAAGGAGAGAGATGAGTAGAATAGGAAGAATTTGATGATGGGAGGAACAGTTTGAAAAAAATTAAAAACATAAAAATGTTGTTTCTAGTTTTTTGAGAAACACGAGAATTATTGGCAAAATTTTTAAAACAAAAACAATGTGCCAAATATTTTTCTTAGTTTTATTTTCAAAATATGAAATTGAAAACAAAAAACAAGAAATTGATAATAATGCCAAACGACTCCTTAATAATTTTTTTCTGAAAGTTGATGAAAATGTTTGTGAGAGACCGGGCCACTTCAATGAGGCCCAGAATATAATTCTGCACAAGTCAGGTATTGTTTTGCTTAGTCGCACACTAATTCGCACTCTCTCAGAGTCGAACCCGCAACCTAAGCCTTTTGTCTTACTTAAAATGAATGCCTCTCACCAATTGATCTACTTGGCTTGTGCAGAATTCTGTTCTGGATCTCACTGAGGTGGGTCACTCTCTCACAAAAATGTGAGAGAGCGGCCCACCTCAGTGAGACCCAGAACAGAACTTTGCACAAGCCAGGTATTATTTTGTTTAGTCATACACTAATTCACACTCTCTCGGAGTCGACACCGTGACTTAAGCCTTTTGTCTCACTTAAAGTGAGCGTTTCTCACTAATTGATCCATCCGGAACATAACACTACACAAGTCAGATATTGTTTTGCTTGGTCGCGCACTAATTCGCAACCCCAGAGTCGAACCCGCGACTTAAGCCTTTTGTCCCACTTAAAGAGATTCTTTAAGTAAGACAAAAGGCTTAGGTCGCTGGTTTTACTCCGGAGGAGTGCGAATTAATGTGCGACCAAACAAAATAATACTTGGTTTGTGATGAGTTCTGACAATGTTATTTACTATGGGATGAGTTGATATCCTCATATATGACTTACTATGGGATGAGTTGATATCCTCATATATGACTTTTGAAATCCCAACCTCGAGGAACCTGAATGAGGAACCTGAATGATCACTACATGATTTAATAGGTAAAGGACAACTGGACATCTTTCTTAAATTTTAATATCTCCAGTAATTTTTTTTTGGGTTTTTAAATTAATTACTCAAGTTTAAAATTATCTCTATTTAATTTTTTTTAAATTTAATTAAATATATCTAAGATGTCCTTGGTGACCTTTTGCTTAGGCTGAGATGAACATGACCAACATAGGGGCAAACTTACGCTACTCTTTGAGTTAGGGAAAAAAAAAACAACAACAATAATAATAATTTTGTAACCATAAAGATGTTTAGAGTGTGATTTAAAAAAAATTAAGAACTTTTAGGATAATAAAAAAAATTTAAGGACTTGATGACGTGATCATTTTCCCTATTTAATATGCGCAATATATTAAAATATGTTTGAAATTTGAGTTTATGTTGGTATAAATTAAAAATTGGTTAATTTTGTGTGTGTATATATATTTGATAAATATAAACAAGTTATGGGATTGAATCATTAATTTTAATTTGTGAGAGAAGTGAAATATCAACTCTCTTGTTATAAATGTAATGTTATTTATTCGATTAAGATATGGTTTGTACTTGAGATGATTATATGATTGTACCATTTATATATGTATATAAGGTAGGTTTCATATTTGAAAATTTTATTGTTGACCAAAATATTAATTTTCAAAAATTCAGAACTTTTAGGATAATAAAAAAAAATTAAGGACTTGATGACGTGATCATTTTCCCTATTTAATATGCGCAATATATTAAAATATGTTTAAAATTTGAGTTTATGTTGGTATTAATTAAAATTTTGTTAATTTTGTGTATATATATTTGATAAATATAAACAAGTTATGGGATTGAATCATTAATTTTAAGTTGTTAGAGAAGTGAAATATCAACTCTCTTGCTATAAATGTAATATTATTTATTCAATTAAGATACGGCTTGTACTTGACATAATTATATGATTGTACCATTTATACATGTCTATAAGGTAGTTTTCATATTTGAGGATTTACTGTTGACCATAAACATTAATTTTCAAAAAATTATAACTTTTAGGATAATGAAAAAAAATTTAAGAACTTGATGACGTGATCATTTTCCCTATTTAATATGGGCAATATATTGAAATATGTTTGAAATTTGAGTTTATGTTGGCATTAATTAGAAATTGGTTGTTTTTGTGTATATATATTTGATAAATATATACAAGTTTTGGGATTGAATTATTAATTTTAGGTTGTGAGAGAAGTGAAATATCAACTCTCTTGTTATAAGTGTAATGTTATTTATTCGATTAAGATACGGCTTGTACATGAGATGATTATATGATTGTACAATTTATATATGTTTATATGGGTAGCTTTCATATATATGAGAATATTATTGTTGACCAAAACATTAATTTTCACAAGAGACTAGTTATTGAAGTTTAATCACCTGAGGATCCTTTGTTTCATATTTTCAAATAAAAAATAATATATATACATAAATATCAATCAATTGAGTTGAGCTACACATACACAACAATAATATATATATATATATATATTGTATTGTATAATTGAGTGAATTTAAAAGTTAATGATTTTGTTTTTAATATTTTTATAAGGCTCACATCAGAGTTATTTAATTAAAAAACAGAGGGCAACTACACATTCCAAATTATTATTATTTTTACTCAGTTATAAAAGGGTACATTTGTAATCTAAGTGAAGGGCCAATTTAGTTACTGAGTCTATGAAAACTATATCTTTTTATCGATCATTGTTCCAAGTTTATTATTTTTAATAGGTCAAAATATCAAAATGGTCCCTCTATTTTATGTTTTCCGTCTTTTTAGTCACTTTAATATAAAATATGACTTTTTTGTTCTCGTATTTGTACATTTCTGTTCTTTTAGTTCCTCCAATTGATGAATCATCTTTTTTAGTCCTTTCAGCTAATAAATTAAAGGTACCAAAAAGGACGAAAATGTGCAAATACGAGGACCAAAATGGCGAATTTTACAGCTTAAGGACGAAAATGTGCAATTACAAGGACCAAAAGGGCGGATTTTATATTAGAGGGACTAAAATGGCGGAAATCGCAAAATAGAGGGACCATTTTGATATTTATACCTTTTTTAATATGTATTATGTAATTAAAATCTCTTTTTATATTTATATATATATATATATACTGAAATTTGAAACTATTTTTATTATTTATAAAAAAAGGTAATTTTCTTATCTCAGACCTCTTGTTGAGGAGAAGATGTGTGACTAGCCACCAACTTTTCCATTAGTTAGTTGATATCACAAATAAATATTTTTTAAATAAAAATAGGAATAAATTCTAAAATGATAAATAAGAAATATTCCAGAAAAAAAAAATACAAAACTAATTTGGCAAGTAACTGAAGTAATAACGACAAGATAATCACTCATTCCCAAAGTAACTCCAATATAAGATATGTAAAGCTCCCCTCCACTTCCTCCATTAATTAATAATCCATTTTCTCCGTTTCTTCATATATTTTAAAAATTCAAAACATAATTCTTCTCTCACCAATACAAAATTTCAAATTTAATTTTTTATATTTAATTAAATTTCAAATAACTATATGCAATTAACACTATTTACAATTATAAAAGTAAATCAGAAACTTCCCTGGAAGTGCTCAATTTTTCAAGCAGGTCTATAAAATAATCCTGAAAAAAATTTAAAACATTTTCAACGATACCCAAATATTTAAAAAAATCAAAAATCAAAAATCAAAAGAAAACCAAATAAATAAATATAATACATACATACATACATATATATATATATATATATATATATATATATATATATATAGTAATAAAAAAACTTAAATAAATAAATGAAATTTTTATGGGATTCCATTCCATTGTCATTCATTCTATTTATATCTCTATCTCTATCTCGGTTGCGCTAACAACAACCAACCCTTCTTCTTCTTCTTCTTCATCGGCGTCTCTGCCACTTCTCTGAATCCAAAGAGACATCAAAGAATCATCTTTCTCAAGCTTCTCATCTCTCGATCTCCATTCAATCACCAAGAGAGAAGCTCAAAGCTGCTATCTTTGCACCCCTTCTTCTCCATCTCCCAAGCCACAAAGATCCCCCTCTCCTCTTCTATCTCTAACGTCTCCCTCTTCATCTCCTTACTCACTATGTCCATTGCCGACCCCTGGCTCTTTTCCTAAGCTCCAACAAACCCTTTTTCCTTTTCTTCTCCATCACAACATCTCCTTTTTCTAGGTTTCTTGCTCTAATTCCACCGATTTGTCAAGGATCGATGAAAATAAAAAGAGGGTTTCGTCTTGGCCGTCGCCTGATCAGAGTATGGAGATGCGTTCTCCTCCGCCGCCCAAATCGATACCAACGCCTTGACTCCACGACCCCAAAACCCTCGAAACCGCGTCTCTTCGACTGGGCTCGCCGGTTCTTTGCCTGCAGCGGCGGCGGAGGCGGCTGCGGAGGAAGAACAGGTTACCGGCGGATAGAGACGTCCTGCGCCGGCGAAAAGCCACCGCCGAGAGGGCATTTGGCGGTGTACGTGGGTAGCGGAGTGAAAGGCGGCGGGCAAAGAGGACGAGAAGAAGATGGAGCAGGATCGAAGCGGTACGTTGTGCCGGTGATATACTTTAACCATCCATTGTTTGGGGAGTTGTTAAGAGAAGCGGAGGAGGAGTTTGGTTATGAGCACCCGGGTGGGATCACGATACCGTGCCCCGTAGCCACCTTCGAGAGGGTACGTACCCGTATCATCGCTGAGTCCACCAAACCTCAACTCTTCCACCACTGATTTTCATATCTTTGTTTGTATAATATGTATATAGATATATATGATTAGTTTATAGTGAGAAATTGGAACCAATCTTGTGGTGCTTTTTGTTTTTTTTTTGGTGTATGTGTGTGTGAAGTTGGTTGGTTTTGTGTTTGGATGGAAGGTATTTGTAGAAAGAATGGAGAGGAAACTTATATGATCACCTCAAGGATATATGGATTCTCATGGCATGGATGGCCTAGCTTCCATTCGGCAGTTTTTACTGTTTAAGTTTTTTTTTTTTTTTTTTTTAACTAGCTTGCATTTTTTTTCTTCTTTTATTTTGTTTCTCTCACTGGTGGGGATTTTCTTTTATACTATTTTGTTGTTTTTTTTAATAAAATAATAATTTATCTATTTTTATTAAAAAAAATGAATTCAGAAACTGAAAAAATATCCAAAATTTGGATATTTAAAATAAAAAATAAATTTTTTAAAGAAGAATACAATAATAAAGAGACAAAAAAAGTTTAGTTTTGTGATTCTTTGTTTCTGTTTTGTTTTTTTAGCTTTTATTTTAATAAAATTATGATTTATTCGCATTAAAAAAAAATTTTTGGCTCAACTCTCAAATTGTACTTATGAATGAGTAAACTGGAATCAAGTTTGATAATATATATATTTATATATTTATTTATTTTCATTTTTACTGAATTGGAAGGAATCAAGAATCGTGGTGCTTGGCATCAACACATTTTATTTTATTTTTTTGTTGGGGGTACGCGTACGGGTGGTGGTTATGTTTCTTTAGTGGTAGTGGCGGGGCGGGGACAATGGGATCACGTGCAGGAATCCCGATTTGGAGAATAATAAGTCGGGAAAGAAAAATTGTGGAAATTATAATCACCCAGATTTACGCCAGGTTACTACCACAACAAAGATCTGCGGTTAGATCTTTTCTACAAGTTTGTCCCCATCTAACAAATATTTGGTCTTTGAGAAAATTATTTCACACCTCTATGATTTTTGAAAATTTTTATTATAGTACAGTCTTCCCTTGGGTTGCTTGCTTGGGGCCTGTCTACAAGAATAAAATTAAATAACAATATAATTTTGGAGTTTATGAGCCAATTTGGAGTTTATTAGCCTAAAAAAACCAGTCGTAGTTCAATAATAACTCATTATAAAGTGCACGAAGGATATGAGCGAGCGTTCAAAATTTTGCTTATGTAATGTTATTCATTATTACTGTTTATGTATGTACTATACATTAAAACTTAATATTGTTTAATAGTATTGTTTGTTGGTTTTGATGTGAATCTCATGTAAAAGTAATAGTGTTTTTTCTTTTTTAAAGTTTGAATAACTGGTATATTTTTGTACTTGTTTGTCTTTTTGACAGTATGTATCATTTATATATATATATATATAAAAGGTTAAAATAAGAATTTTTAATCAATACTTTCATACCAAACAACAGCTAGAAGAAGAAAAAACAAAATAAGAGAGGCGAATAATTTAATTTCAACTTCACTTCGAATTCATTTTCAATCTTTTTCTGCAACCAGCAAAAATATCTACCCGAAATCCATAGACAGAACAAATAAATGAGAGAATCAATTGTCAATGTCAGTCCAAGCTTTATGAGCAACCCATTGATTATTCAAAACAATGAGTATACTACTCAAAGTAATTGATGCAAATAACATGTCCCCAAAACTGTGAGAGATATAACCATCAAAATTATATATATAGAATAAAAAATATTTTATTATTAAATAATTATACTAGTTCTAATTGAGATGCATGTAAAAAATTCTATTATCAGTTAAATTTTTTTTTTAAATTTAGAGAAATAGTGTATATGCTAACAATAATATCTATAAGAGGGCATAATCAGATAAGAAGGTTTGATAAGAGAGATAAATAATCAGACAACTAAGCAAGATATTTTTTCTGAAGTTTTCATGATTCATTTGATTTTTTGTTCTATGAATTCCTGAAGGCTTAGTTTGAAATGAAAAACACATCAATCATTTCAGTATAAAGAGATAGCGAACATTAACACATTATCTTTTATGTTGCATTTTTTTTATAAGAATCTAATCAATTTGCATGCACCATGAGTATCCTTTGTGTTCTGTCTAAAGCTAAAAAGCATTTCAGTTTGTCTCTCCCAACAGTCACTCGGACACATACATTAAGGGTCGCCCCAAAAGCTTAAAGTGCAAGAACCCGTAATTGGTTTGAAATTTGGGCTTTGGCCCAAAATGAAAATGAACCTTTTTCTGTTGTTTTTTGGTCTCTCGGAGGTGACAGAGCGACTCTAGTCTCGAGGGACTAGGGGGCTGTTGTGCAAAAGCAAACAGAGAATATGCAATAGAGAATGAAAAATAATGAAAAATGCATAAGAACACAAGAATTTAACTTGGTTCGGCTTTGAATCAAACTTACATCCACGGAGCAGCAAGAAAACCCTCTTATTATGACGATGATGAGTAATTCACCTATACAAAGGGGGAAGAAAGGAAAAGTTTTATAGAACCCCCTAAGTTATTCCAAAATTGTAAATTTGTAAAATAACAAATCAACCCATATAAAATAATATAGGACTAAAATGCAAAACGAGACATCCAACTTAAGTCCCAAATCAACAATCTCCACCTTGGCGAGATTTGCAAGCCATACCACAAACCACATCATCATCGACATCCACCTTAGTATGAAATCTCACACCAATCTCACAAGTTCCTTGCTGCATCTCCAACAATTCAAACAATCACAATGTTGACCAAGTTCAGGCAATGATTGAACTTGGCACCACCAATGACCTTAGTCATCATATCAGCAGGATTATCTCTTGTATGAATTTTCTGAAGCAAAATAACCCCACCATTCACAATATCGCGAACAAAATGAAATCGAACATCTATATGTTTAGTCCGAGCATGATGAACCTGGTTCTTTGCTAAATGAATAGCACTCTGGCTATCACAAAATACCTCCACCTGTTTTTGGTTAAACCCCAAGTCTGCAATCAGTCCATGTATCCAAACGGCCTCCTTCAAAGCTTCTGCTGTTGCCATATACTCTGCTTCTGTAGTAGATAATGCTACAATAGACTGTAATGTAGACTTCCAACTGATAGGCCCACTAGCCAAAGTAAACAAATACCCTGTAGTAGACCTTCTCTTGTCCATATCACCAGCAAAATCTGAATCCACATAGCCAATAAGAAATCTGTCATCATTCTCATGATTTCTCTCAAATTTCAGACCAACCTCCATAGTGCCTTTAATGTACCTCAATACCCACTTTGCAGCTTCCCAATGCTTTTTACCTAGATCATGCATATGCATATATCTACTCACCATACTAACAGCTTGGGAAATATCAGGTCTTGTGCATACCATAGCATACATAAGACATCCAATTAAACTAGCATAAGGTACATTCTTCATATAATCTCTTTCAACATCAGATTTTGGGGATTGATCAGCACTCAATTTAAAATGAGGAGCAAGAGGAGTACTACCTGGTTTAGTGTGCTCATCCATGCCAAACCGCTGTACTATCTTCTTCAAGTATTGGTTTTGACTCAGATACACTGTGCCCTTTACTCTGTCTCTACTAATCTCCATGCCCAATATCTTCTTGGCCTCTCCTAATTCCTTCATTTCAAATTCTGAGTTCAATTGCTTCTTCAACTTATCAACTTCATCAATATTTCTTGCAGCAATTAACATATCATCCACATACAACAATAAGTAAATGAAAGTCCCATCCAAAAACTTCTTGAAGTAAACACAAGGATCATAAAGACTTCTTGTGAATTTTTGAACTTTCATAAATTGATCAAACCTCTTGTACCATTGCCTTGGAGACTGTTTCAAACCATATAATGACCTGTTCAACCTGCAAACCAAGTCTTCCTTGCCAACTGCCTTGAAACCTTCTGGTTGTGACATGTAAATCTCTTCTTCCAAGTCCCCATGCAGAAATGCAGTCTTCACATCAAGTTGCACCAAATTCAAGTCAAACTGAGGAACCAAAGCCAAAAGAATCCGAATAGATGAATGCTTCACTACTGGAGAAAAGACCTCATTGTAATCAAGTCCTTCTCTCTGTGCATAACCTTTGGCCACCAATCTTGCCTTGAACCTCACACTATCTTTTCCCTGAGTATCTTCCTTTTTTGCATACACCCATTTGCAACCAATCTCTTTTCTTCCCTTTGGTAGCTTCACAAGCTTCCAAGTGTTATTCTTCTGAAGAGATTGCATTTCTTCATCCATAGCCTTATTCCAATCCATTTTTTCTGAACTTCTAATGGCTTCTTTATAGGTGGTTGGAATGTCATCTTCTAAAATAGGCAATGCATAAGCAACCATGTCAGCAAATCGAGGTGGTTTTCTGATTTCTCTCCTTGTCCTAGTTGCAGCTATACTATTATCATGTTGTTGTTCTGGTTCATGCTGAGAACCTCTATCAATATGATCTGTAAAATCATTCGTAGGTGTAGGGGTTGCATCCATTTGAGAATTAGATGCATTATGCTCAAACTCCACCTGTTGCACATTCCTGCTTTGCATAATTTTCTTATTAGGTTGTATTTCACTTTTGAGAAATCTGCCTTCATCAAATGTAACATCTCTGCTTAATATCAACTTTTTCAACTCTGGGCACCATAACCTGTATCCTTTAACACCACTGCAAAGACCCAAAAATACGCCTTTCTTTGCTCTCGGATCAAGTTTACTTTCTGTGACACGAAAGTAAGCAGTACAACCAAAAATATACAAAGAATCATAATCAGTAGCAGGTTTTCCAGTCCACATCTCATAAGGTGTTTTACCTTCAAGTGCAGCAGATGGTAATCTATTTATGAGGTGGCATGCATATGTCACTGCCTCTGCCCAGAACATCTTGCCCAAACCAGCATTGGACAACATACACCTGACCTTTTCCAACAAGGTCCTGTTCATCCTCTCTGCTACCCCATTCTGTTGTGGATTTCCCCTCACTGTGAAATGCCTCATAATACCTTCATCTTCACAAAATTTTTGAAAAACATCAGACTTGTACTCACCTCCGTTGTCAGACCTCAAGCACTTTATTTTTCTTCCAGTCTGATTCTCAACCATTTTCTTCCATACCAAAAAAGTGTTGAAAACCTCATCTTTAGTCTTCATTGTGTAGACCCAAACTCTTCTGGAAAAGTCATCTACAAATGTAACAAACCAATGTTTTCCTCCTAAAGATGCCACATGTGTTGGCCCCCAAACATCTGTATGCACATAATCAAGAATTCCTTCAGTTTGATGTACTGCGGTTCCAAATTTCACCTTGGTCTGTTTTCCCAATACACAATGCTCACAAAAATCAATCTTGCATGTTTTTGCACCTTTTAACAAGCCTTGCTTGACCAACCCTTGTAGAGCCTTCTCACCAGCATGCCCAAGCCTCATATGCCACAACCTAGAAGCATTAGAAACACCTTCACTCTGCTTGTCAACAATCGCAGCAGCTCCACCTACAACTGTTTTTCCTTGTAGAAAATACAAATTCTTCTGTCTGACCCCTCTCATCACAACCATAGCACCCTTGGACACTTTCAGCTCACCTGCCTCCATTGTGACTTTGAAACCTCTAGATTCCAAAGTTGTCACGCCCCGAACCTAGCCGGGCACGTGGCAATCGCCACGACAACAAGAAGTGGGTCCCACAACAGTCCCACCTTCAGGTTGTCGTAAGGCTCAGCACAAACCTGTTATCGCAATTACTAGTATAGAGGATAATATCAACAATAAAATCATAATAGGGTTCCCCTACACTAGGGACCCTAAATACATAAAAACATCCACAATAGCACAATCCAGGTTTTCAAGTACAACCAGAAAGTACGAATATAAGGATAATACATAAAGATCAAGCCTAGTGGATCCATAAATTTATACATGCACACTACAACAAACCTAAACAGGGATAACAGAAAAAAAAAGATCACTCTACTGCCTGCACAGCACAATCCAGTCCAACGTCGCAGTCTGAGAAAGAGAAAAAAAAGGGGGGAAAATGAGTAACAGGCGTTACCCAGTGAGTGGTAACAGCATAGATATAACAGAGTGATAACGTATTTCAATATTTTAGTTATCTAAATAGTAATAACGTATAAAAGTCATTCCAAGTATTAAACAAGTTAACAAATAACACAATGGTTTATTAATAGTATAAGCAAATGTCATAATCTAACACATGAAACACAGTTTAGAAATATGGGCTGGCCTCAAATAATTCCCAAGCTAATCGTGGCTGCGACTAGCTACGGGACCACCAAGGTGTTTTTAAAACTTTTTAAAATACAAAATGTTGCCCTCCTTGGTGTTAGCCACTGAGATTCCCATGTGGTTACCCTGGGTCTCTCACATAACAAAATCCCTGTCAATGGCTCCGCGCACCTCTTGACCAGGGTAAACTCAGGATTAACCACGCCGCCTCCCATCAGGCCGGACCGTGGAACCCCACACTGCAGTGTCGGACTAAGGTCCGTTGTCACCATCAAAACCAAGTACAAGAATAAAATTTCTTTCCAATTCCAATTCAAGAAATTCATCATACAATATGCAAATATAGAATTGTACATCAAATCTCATTTCATTTGCATGTAAAATACGTACTCGTGTAAACATGCTTGTTCCAAAACAAATACGAGAAAATTTTCTGGGTTTACCATTTCAAATAATTTCATGCTCAAATATATATATATATATCATCAAATCCATGTTATAAACATATACTGAAATACTATTATACTCTTATTAGATCTATGCAATTATAAAATTAAACCACTCACAGAACTAGTCGTCTCGTCTCGAGACGCGCTCACTGTTCGGCGATCTCCTTCCCCTTGGAAGATGTCTCGCCACCTAGATACAAGTAGAGAATTCAAGAGCTAATAAACACAAAAATGAAAGCTAAAATGCATGCAAATGCAATCATACATGTCAACATGAGATCCTAGGGTTTTAGGGCAAAACGATTTCATTTTGGACCCAAACGGACTCCAACTGGAGGAAATCTAATACCAATGAATTCCAAATAAGAAGAGTTTCGATGTGGATCAAGAAAATATGAGAAAACATTAAAATTTTCCGGTGCTACAGTAACATCGTTTTTGCTACAGTAACCGTGTATGTGTTACAGTAAAGTCCGACCAAAATACATGAATTTTCTCTCATTATACAACATTAAACTCAGAAATTTCATCATATACATTCCCATACAATCATCAACAACACAATGGCATCAATTTGAGCCCAAAATCATCAAAATCCAACCAAATTCTAGGTTTTTATAAGATTTCGAAAAATTTAGAAACAATGGATATATGAAACCAAAAACATATAGATCAAGGCCTCACCGGATTTAGGAGTGAAGGAGAAGAGGAATTGATGCTTGGTTCGCCGGAATTTCGTCGGAAATAAAAAAAAATTTCAAGGTGTCGTCGGTGGAGTTTCTCGGGAGCAAGGAAGGAAAAGAAGGAAAGAAAAGAGAGGAAGAAGGCTCTGGACATTGGTTTTTGTTTTGTTTATTTATTTATTTATTTATTTTTTTTTATTTATATGCCAAATGCAAATGACTTAAATGCCCTTTATGAAAATTAAGATAAAAAAATGGGTCCAAAAGACTGAATTGCCCCTGGTTTTTGGCTAACTTCACACTATAGCTATTATGCAATTATGCAAGGATGTCCTTAATGCTAAATGACCATTTTACCCCTAATGCATGCACAAGAATCTAATAGGCTTGAGGTCTAAAATCAGGACAGGGTATAACAAAAGCACCCAACGATATCAGATTTTTCTTCAAATCTGGTACATACCAGACATTTGTCAACTCTCTGATAGTTCCATCATGAAGTTTCAAACAGATTGAGCCTACTCCTTTCTTTTCACATGCATGATCATTTCCCATGAGGACTGTTCCATTATAAGATAACTCCAAACTGGTAAAATGATCCTTATTCGGACACATATGGTATAAGCAACCAGAATCCATGATCCAACCATTTGAAAAACTATCAAGCGTGGATACCAAAGCAAACTCAGAGTTATCATCCCCCTGGGCCACATTAGCATTCTCAGTTTTCTTCTCTTTTCCCTTCTCCTTTTGCTTCAATTTTGGACAGTCTTTCTTCCAATGACCCTTATTATGACAGAATGAGCACTCATCTTTTGCTGGAATTCTTCTACCATCTGCTGAAATTCCTCTCAAAGTTCCTTTAGACTTTGATCGAAACTTGTGCTTCTTATCTGATTGCCATTGCTCTGTTCGTCCCCTTACTGCTAATGCTTCTGAATTCTCAAACTGGGCCTGTTTATCTCTTCTACGAAACTCATTATTCATCAATGCATCAGAAACATCCTTAAATGTTATTGAATCTTTACCATAAATTAGTGTGGTGGCAAAATGATCAAATGAATCAGGTAATGAACTCAATAACAATAAGGCTTTATCTTCATCTTTAACTTTTTCATCCAAATTTAACAAATCAGCAATCAATTTATTGAAAGAGTGAATATGCTCCATCATTGGCGTACCTTCTTTGTATGAAAACCGGAAAACTTGCCTTTTCAAATACAAACGATTTTGAATGCTCTTCATCATGTACTTATCTTCCAGTTTCTGCCACAAATCCTTCACCATAGTCTCTTTCATCACGAAATACTTCACCTCCTTTGCAAGACAGAGACGAATGGTGCCACACGCCAATCTATTCATCTTCACCCACTCATTCTGCTCCATATCATCTGGTTTATCTTCTAGGGTTACGTCTAACCCTTGTTGCACAAGAACATCCATCACTTCACACTGCCACATCCCAAAATTCGTGTTTCCATCGAATTTTTCAATTTCAAATTTTGCATTTGAAACAGCCATCCGTACTGCGTGAGATCCAACTGCTACCTGTGTTCCAGATCCAAATCCGGGCATTCCCTTTCAGAATCAAACCTTGCTCGGATACCACTTTGTTGTGCAAAAGCAAACAGAGAATATGCAATAGGGAATGAAAAATAATGAAAAATGCACAAGAACACAAGAATTTAACGTGGTTCGGCTTTGAATCAAGCCTACATCCACGGAGCAGCAAGAAAACCCTCTTATTATGACGATGATGAGTAATTCACCTATACAAAGGGGGAAGAAAGGAAAAGTTTCATAGAACCCCCTAAGTTATTCCAAAATTGTAAATTTGTAAAATAACAAATCAACCCATATAAAATAATATAGGACTAAAATTCAAAACAAGACATCCAACTTAAGTCCCAAATCAACAGGGGCCTTATAATTCTAGCGGTTTAGGGGTTTATTTAGTTGGAATACAATAATCACTTTTGCCTGAATTCTTACAGCCTCAAAGGGCATCAAAGCTATCACGCACCAACCCTGGTCAGGCACATGGCAATCACCTCCACGACAACAAAGAGTGGGTCCCACAATATCCCACCTCCGAGTCTTGCTCAGCACAAACATGCTATCAGAAATTTACTAAAAGAAGGAGACAATTCTCAACAATAAAAACATAATAGAGTTCCCTTACACTAAGGACCCTAAATATAGGATAACATCAACAACAGTACAAGTCAGGGTTTTAAAATACAACCAGAGAGTACAGATACAAGAACAACACAGAAATCAACTTTAGTGGATCCATAAAGTTTACATACCAACTGTAAACTAACTTAGATAAAGAGGGAAGATGGATTACTCTATTGGCTGCCTAGCACAACCAAATTCAATGCCGCAGTTTGAGAGAAAAGAAGAAGAAAAAGAGTGATGAGTAACAGGGTGTTACCCAGTGAGTGGTGACAACATAGACATAACAAAGTAATAAAGCATTTCAAATAATAATTGCCACACTCACAATAACATAAATAAGAAATTCAAAGAATTCAACAAGTTAATAGTTAAAGCAATAATTTGTCAATAGTATGTACAAATAAAATTTCAACACATTGAACACATTTCAAAATACAGACTGGCCTCAAATAATTGCCGAGCTAATTGTGGCTGTGACTAAATAGAGGACCACAAAGGTGTTTTTAAACTTTTTAAAATCCAAAATATTACCTTCTTTGGTGTTGGCCATTGAGACCCCCCATGTGGTGACCTCGAGTATTTCACTTAAATAAACCATGTCAATGACTTATGTACCTCTTGACCATGAGGAAACTCATGGTTGGCCATATCGCCTCCATCAGATCGAACCGTGGGACCCCCACTGAATTGTCGGACTAAAGTTTGTAGTCACCATCAAAGTCACATACATCAATGTAAATATTTCCAATTTCCAGCTCAAGGAACCCATCAAACAATGGTTAAATACTGAAATATTCATGAAACCATAATCCATTGGCATGTAAATACACACATATGAGCATACTTCTTTCAACATGAATACGTATAAGTATTTTACATTTAACCATTCTAATAAATTCATTCATTCATTCTTCTTCTTCTAAAAATAAATGATGAGAAAAGCCAAACCTGGCACCTCCTCTTCTTTCCTTCTTTCTCTCATTCGACCAAACCCTTCTTTTCTTATAGAAATTGCAAATCAAAGCATCAATTCTCTTTCTTACTTACCATGGAATTAGGTAGGAGCTTTGATCCAAGTTTTATTCCATATTTTACTCGTATTTCATCGTTTTTATTTTTTAAAAAACCTATGTCTAACTCTAAGATTATACAAGTTGTGTGGATGATTATAGGCTTAAATTGAAGCCATTGTTCTTGTTATCTATTTTTGTGGAAGTTTGTAAAGAAATTTCATGGTTAGATAATGTAAATAAAGAGAAAACCATTTTGTTAGCGTCGGTGTTACTGTAGCATGCTTGGCCACTACGTTTTCTGATATTACTGTAGCAAAAAAAAAAAAAATTCAACTATTTCTTGTATTTCTTTAGTTCAAATTGAAAACCCTTCTTATTTGGAATTAATTGGAATTAGTTTTAATCCAGTTTGAGGTCATTTGGGGTCCAAAATGACGTCATTTTGCCCTAAAACCCCAGTGCTGCATGTTCGACATGTAACATTGCATTTGCATGCATTTAGTTTTTCATTATTGTGTTCATTGGTTTTTGGATTTCTTACTTGTGTCTAGGTGACGAAGCATCCTCCAAGGAGAAGGAAATCGCTAAACAGTGTGCGCATCTTGAGATGAGACTACTAGTTCTCTGAGTGACTAAATTCATATTTTGTGAGTGGTTAAATTAATATTCGCATAGACTTGATATGAATTTAATCACGCACAAAACCAGTCATCTCGTCTTGAGACGAGTTTTAGGGCAAAACAACGTCATTTTTGACCCAAATGACTTCAAAATGAAGTAAAACTAGTTCCAATGAATTCCAAGTAAGAAGGGTTTCTATTTGGACTAAGGAAACACAAGAAAAGGTTGAAAATTTTCGTCGTTACAGTAAAACCGACCCTAACAAAATGGTTTTCTCCAAATTTATATCATCTAACCATGAAATTTTTTTAAAAACATTCACAAAAATGAATGACAAGAACAATGACTTCATTTTATGCATATAATCATCTAAACAATATGTATAAGTTAAGAGTTAGACATAAATTTTAAAAAAAATAAAAATGATAAAATACGAGTAAAATATGGAATAAAAACTTGGATAAAAGCTCCTACTGATTTCAAGGGTAAGTGAGAAAAAGAATTGATGTCTTGATTCACCGGAAAATTTTTAAGGGAAAAGAAAGGTTCGGCCGGATGAGAGAGAAAGAAGAAGAAAGAAAGAATAGGAGGAATCACCATTGGGTTTTCTCATCATTTCATTTTTGTTTTTTTCTTAATAAAAAATAACTAATTTACCCTTCTATTAAAAAAATAACTAAAAACATCCAAATAACTGAATTGCCCCTAATTTTGGTTGAATTTCACACAGAAGTGGATGCCACTACTGCTAAATGACTATTTTTACCTCTAATGTATGCAAAAAATCTAAAAAGGCTCGAGGTCCAAAAATCATAATAAAGTACAACAAAAACAAAACTAGAAGATTCGATCCCGTTGATAAAATAAAAAAATCTTTAATTTTTTGACAGTGCATACCTCTAAAGCTAACAATGATCCATATGCCAGCTCATCTAAAAAACCTACCCGGTAAAACTAGTTTTTTTCTTATTGCTACATTTTTTTTTTTTTTTTTTTGTTGTCTGTCTCCACTGCGGGTGGATCCATGTACCTATTCTTTAATTTTATTATATGCTTTTTTTTTTCCAATCAATAAATTTTGTAATTTTTTCACTTTAATAATAATAATAATAATAAAATTACCCTCGCCACACATTTAAAAAGAATGATAGAATGTTAAACTACGAATCAAGCAGCACATGTTAGTGCTAATATTTGGTTATCATTTTATATATAAATATAAACCATATAGAGTCATCTCCCTTATATTTAACACTATAACTTCATAATATCAGGAATTCATAATTTTCTTAGCAATACAGACCCATGATTTTTTTTTTTTTTTAATTTTAACTAAACATAACTGAATAAACCAGAAATTAACACAAACCCTTATTCCTACTAAAAACATGACAAACAACTTGTTAGGACTGAACCTCATTAAACCTACAATTTTTTTTTAAGCCCAGTTCTATGTGATGATTAGTGGTTTGGAAATCTTTTAAGTGTGATTTTACAAATTAAAAAAAAAAGTGTATAGATTCAATAAGTCACCTGAGCAAGCATATCTGCCACGCTTATCACCACCACCCCCAAACTCAATCTTTCACAATTATGATGTGCATTTCTAGTAACCTTCAATCCACTTCAAAGGGATAACAACCAAGCACACCATTCATTATGAAAGCTATGTCCACAACCACCATTTAAGTAGCTTAGGCTCCACTAAGTCCCAACTCCTAATCAACCACCATAAACAATGTAAGCAAAATAAACAACAAACAGCTCTTCTTAAAAGAAAAATCATTACTTTGGAGGGCCCTTCTCTGATTGACATAAAGCATCCTCCTCTTTATTCTTGTTCTCCTTCCTCTCCTCAAAAGATCACCCAGTCAGTATGACCCTGACACTCTTGACCATTGCAAAAAGGAACATTCCTACATTATACACCATCCAACATATATTTAACTATGTATTTCACTTTACCTTCATCTGAACAGCTTTAAAACTTCAGAAAATGAAAGGAAACCACCCATCACCCCTGCATTAAACCACACACTAAAACCTCCAACCAACAAAGAGAAGAAGAACAACAACAAGAGATGTTTATCTCCTTCATTGTCCTTCTACTAGTGAGTACTGCCCCACTGCAATGCAATTCAAGCAGTTTCATGTACGCAAGCTGTTCCCCAGCCAAGTATGACCCTAACACTCCTTACCAAACTAACCTCAGAGCTCTCCTCTCATCCATCATATCCTCTTCTTCTCAAGTCTCTTACAACAGCTTCTCCACTGGCACTGATGCCTCCGGTCCCCCAGGGGCCGCCGCATACGGTCTCTACCAGTGCCGCAACGATCTCAGCCCCGGCGACTGCGCCACATGCATTCAGAGTGCAGTAACCCAGATCAGCCTCATCTGCATACAAACCTTTGCTGCTACTTTACAACTTGAAGGCTGCTTCCTGAGATACAGCCATGAAGATTTCAGGGGCCAGCTTGATACCAGCTTCACTTACAAGAAGTGCAGTCCTAGCAAGAGTTATGAAGCTGACTTCCTACAACGTAGGGATGATGTGATTGCAGACTTGCATGAAGCGACAGGGTTTAGAGTCAGCCATGCAGGGACTGTGCAGGGTTATGTACAGTGTTTGGGGGATCTCAGCCCTGGTGACTGCCGGCAGTGTGTCGATCAGGCAGTCGGACAGCTCAAGGATGCGTGTGGGTCATCAGTGGCCACCGATTTGTTTTTGGCTAAGTGCTATGCTAGGTACTGGGCTTCCGACTTCTACCTACGTTCTCTCACAGGTTTGCCATCTATTCCCATTAATTGTTTCTTTTCTTTGTTTGCTATGTATGTTGTCCGTCATTATTGGAACTATTATTTCTAATACTCTTGTTTTGATATCTGAAAAAATAAGCTATATAGTTCTTACTACTATCATGCACTGTTCTGTTACTGAATCCAAGTGATAAGACTAAATATGTGAACCATTGAATTCTAAAATAGGTAACGTGTTGTGAACCAGAAACTTCAAAGCTAGTTCTCGGCTCTTTTGCCAGAAATCCTGGGCACTTTATGTAGGGCTATTTCCACAAAAGTAAACTAATGGTTTTGGTGCTTTTACGATTAAAAAAGGAATATATATAGATCTGGTCATGATGTTGGTTGATAACATTTCCCCTGCTTTTTGAGTTTGTGCAGATGATTCTAGTGATGAAGCTGGAAGAACTGTAGCAATAATAGTTGGCGTCTTGGCAGGTGTGGCAGTACTAGTTGTGTTCATCTCATTCCTCAAAAAAGCATGCAAGTTCCTTCTTCTCCCAACTCATTCCTAATTTCATTATCAATGTAATATGTCTAATTAAATTGGATATTTACTTCATTTTGCAGGCTAGACACGGTATGATGATGATTGTTGTCTACATGTCTACAACAGCAGGCCACTTCAGTCAGTTCTGTCTGAGAATGAAGCAATTCAAGTAACATTAACATTGCTGTTCTATTGCCATGCATTGCGACTCATATCTTGTTTATTTGTTTGTTTGTATTTTTTGTTTTTTTTTGTTTTTCCATCAAACACTAGTTTCAGTGAAAATATTGCCAAAACAAACACACAATGAATTTTTGGAGAAAACTACTGGATACCATCATGTTATTTCTTAGGTCCAAACATTTGATTTATGATCTAATATCCTCTTTTGGAAGTTAACACCCAGACATAAGTTTGGATAAACATAAGAAAAACTATGTGCATAACCAAGGAGATACTCCGGGTACCTTCACTGAAAGTTTGCAGCTATTACCAATATCAAACACTATATCCTCTGTTGGAAGGCCACCAACTCCCAGAGTCATAGCTTCTACAGGCAGTGATGCAAGCTTCCTCCATCGCATCCTTTGAGATGCCCTTGTTGCAAATATTGGCAAATGCTCGCATATGTTTCATGCCATATTGAGTCAGTGACCCACAATGAGATTCAAAAATTCGAACCTGAAATAGAGTTATAATTTTAAGAAATTCACCCTTGTCGTGTAAGAACATATACATATAACTCAAAAAAGTTTTTTTTTTTTATACCATTGATTTCAAGCAATCCCAATCATCAACTAATGCCTGGCCAGATGGTCTGACAGCGTTGAGGATGGAAGGACCAATCTCTAATCCAAATATCAACTTCCCAATGAATTCTACGCTGATATCCAGATGTGCTCTGTGTGTTATAGTCTCTGTTATTTCTTTGAGAATTTTCTTCTTCCTCTCTGATTTGTCATCCAGTCCCTCATACTAAAGATAAACAAAGACAAAGAACAGCATAACATACATCATATATCAGCTGCTCTATTAACTTCACGAAGAATTATGCTAATTAACTTTCTCAGAGGACAGACTAAAATAATAATAATAATAATCTATTGAGAGAATAATGATGCTCACGCTTCTCCAGAGGAAGAGCAGGTCAGCATCCCTTTGGTTAATGACCCCCACAGAGGTGGCTCGGATGGCATTATCAGTGACGTTGGCGTTGGCCTGGTTGAAACCTTGGTATAGATACAGTTTCTCAGATTTCATACTCTTATTTCCATACTCCATAACATGTGATCCCGCGTTATATGTGTTATAGTTAGAAGTCCTTGCTTTCACCTGCAGTATTAAATGATACACAAACTCAATAAATTCCAAGGTAAAGTTACTAGTATTGTATTTACAACTTACGTTCTGATACTGTTTTTCAATGGTCTCCTCCTTGAGGTTGTGAGCATCACTGCATGGAGAACAAGAACTACATCAGTGATGAATCAATTAGCAAAGAAATCAGAGTGAAGCTAGAGCAGAGTGATGAACCTGTCCTCCATCCATGAAACACTGTACAAGTCCCCAAGGCAAGTCATGAACCCAGGGGGTGGAGGGGGATCCATCCCTGGACAATAAGTCCCCCAGCTACTCTCCTCTGCATTTGAGGCTGTTGTCACATATATATTGAGGTCCTTGGGCATTAAACCTTCAAACATGCTCCCACTTTCACATGATTCTACATAGATGACCTATACACATAATTACTCAAATCTTTTAACCATAAACAATAACTTAAGAAAACAGAATCACTTGCATGGATCTCCTCTCACCATTTCTTTGTAAGTACCAGCTGCATGCTTCTTCTTTAGGACATTAATGAACTCATTGGCAAGAATGAATGGCATGATGGGCATTCCTGCAACCATATTCAGGATGAAGTGCTTAACTAATCTGCTGTGATATATTAGCTCTGTAACACTATATATAACAGCTTGTATGAGATTTAATGAAGTGAAAATGGTATACCAAGTACTCCAGGACCTCCATGATCAGAGAAATAGATAAAGATATGATCATTTGCTTTACTATCCACAATTTTACCACTACCACCTTCAACAGCACTCTTGTTACCCATGATAACTGCATACAGATTCTTAGCAGTGACTTGAGCCCCTGTATAGTCCTGTATAGACATTGTAAATGTGGGCAAATGCACATGTTCACAAAGAACAACAGATCAATGGCCATGTGAAATATGGACGCAATTATCAATTTCAAGTAATTTTGAAAACAGAACAAAAATAAAACACTTTTTATTGCATAAACAAGAACACAATGAGAAATTTTCAAGAAAAATTCAAATGAATCAAAGAAGCATTACCTTAGGGACGCCGGCATAAACATCTTCTCCTTGGGGATGATTGATAATGATGCCAGGCCTAGGGTTTAGCGGGTTATGCGCAATGTCATCATACATGAACATGACGATGTTCTCCTCCTTCAATCCCCCTTTCTTCAGCAATTGGTAAGCATGGCAAACATCCGCCTATACATCCAGAATCACCAACAAGTTCACATCTAAAAATTCACTCATTCTCCACTCATCCACTCAAACAATCAATCAAATAGCAAGATCAGTTAACCTGATGGCGATAATTAGCATAACCACTTGAGCCTGCGACGAGCACGGCCCACCGAGTGCCAACCTCATCCTCCTCCTCCTCAATAGGCATCCGAATCACGGAGTCCCACCGGCCTCCGGTGACGAAACCGAGCAAGAGAAGAGCCCCAAGAGTACAGTGGATGAACACCGCCATAGCTGGGATGCAATGAATGAGTGAAGAGGACGCCAGGGCGGAAGAGAGAGAGGGTTTTGTAGAGCATAAAAGTGGAGGCGGTGAGTCATAGAGCCATGCAGAGGAGGGAGACGAGAAGCTGACACGTGTGTTTGAGTGTGGGCCCCAACGGTTTCCATAATCAGCGTCATCCATCCTACGTGGTTGCTTTCCACCAGGTCAAGGTGTGGGTGAGCAACCGCATTCAAACTCTGGCGCCATTTTAAATAATTAAATTTTAACAAGGTGTGGGTGAGCAACGGCATTCAATCCTGGCGTCTCTATTTGTTTGAAAGTGTCTGTTGTTCTTTGCTTATTATGGTGATCCCGTTTCTTTCTTTATTTTTCTGTTGTAATTTTGTTGCTTTCAGTATTTTGTTCGTTATTTTACAATGAAGTTATAATTTATATATTTAAAAAAAAATTATATATATATATATATATGTGTGTGAAATAATATAGTAATATAACATTGTATTATATATATATATATATCATAATTTTCCAAAACAGCGAGAAAAATAGGATTCCACAAAATGAAGAATATTGAGATTTTTTATATATTTATGAAATATTATTTTATTTTATTTTTCTTGTTTTCTAATAATTTATTTTAAATCAATTAATTAAAAATTAAAGTGAACTTTGATAGATAGACATGATTATAAGCTGATTAATTAAAGCCAACACATGCAATTTCTTTTGATAAAGTGGATAATGAATTAAAATGTATAGAGCGGCATTTATCCACCTTAGACAGTTCTCACACCTTCGCAACTCAACTGAGAGCCAATTTCTTACTGCATCTCGAGAAGATTTATTCAATATCTTAAACCTGATATCAGACTGTTCTCATGATCAGGAAGATATCATTATCTGGACACAGGTAAATAATGGCATTTTCTCTGTTAAATCCTTTTATAATTTTTTAATTGGAGGAATGCGCAGCTCTTTGTACCCCAAATTTTGGAAAATTCACTATCCAAGTAAAATTAACCTTTTCTCCTGACTTGTTTGGGACAATAAAATACTCACTCTCTCTAACTTCTTTAGAAAAGGGTGTAACCCAAACGCCACAAATACATGCACTCTTTGTCACAAAGACTCTGAAACAGTGGATCATTTATTTTTAGTTTGTGATTACTCACTTCGTATATGGTCCTATTTCTCTAACGTACTTGAGCTAAAACTTTACCTTCCTATGTTTCAAGCATATGGACCTTCTGGTTACCTTCAATACAATTAAACCATAGGTCGATGTGGGATCTACTTGCAAGAGCAATTATCTGGAATATTTGGCTAGAATGAAATAATCGTATTTTTCAATTTTTTGCTCTACCTTTTCATACTATATTATTCAAAATTTCTAATATGCTGATTACTTGGTTTTCTACAGCCTCATTGACTCATCAGCAAATTCTCCATGAAGCTTCCCAGAAGATAAAGCGCTCTCTCGACTTCCTGAGCGCTAGAACCGCAGATAGCGTCGACATTACTGACTCACCCATGGATCAGGAGTAATCCGCTCTACTTTGCAGCTTGGACTGTCCTGTGAATCCAAACGAATCTCTTCGCTCTCCTAGCTGCACTTCTTTCTTTTCTTATATATATATATATATATATATATATTTGAGCTCTTCACTGCTGGTGAGAACTCATATGTTCTATTTTCCCTTGTTGGTTGTACCCTGGTGTGTTTCAGTCATTTGATTCAATAAAGCAGTGGTTTATCTTTTTTTTTTTTAAATGTATAGAAAGTTTAATATTATTTTTTTATGATTTTTACACTATGAATTTAGCTAGTACTTCATATGAAGATTTAGTATAAAATACCATAAATATTAAATAAAGTTAAGGTGGGTGTGCAAGAGGTTAGATTGATTTTGCGGTGTATAATAGGATAATATATTGTGTTTAAATAAAGTGAATAAAGTATTATATATATATTAAGAAAATATTTTACAAAGAAGAGGAGATATAGGGAAAATTATGAGGGATGTTTTTAATAGGGTAAGATTTTATATGAAAAACTAGCATGAAGCCCGCACTTTATGGAATTGGGAACAAAATGCGATTCTAAGGTGACCATAGTGCTATGAATATGTTAACCATGTGGATTATCTATTAGTATTATAGGTAAGTTATTACTAATATATATGTAAACTATTAGTAGGTTACTAACTTACTATTGATGAATATTAACATTAATAGATTACAATATGTGAGATCTATTATTATAACAAAGTAAAAGATTAGCATATTAATTATGTAGTATAAAAAAAATATAAAAATACCGGAGAGCGCAAAATCCATTATTGATACGGTTCTTATTTGTATAATATAAGGGAGATTTAAAAATGTTTAAAACAAAATGGCATTCAGGAAGCTTTTAAGGGATAAACTGTATATATATATATATATATAGGGATTCAATGAAACGGTGACACTATGTAGGATTTTATTCCCTCAAATCATAAGTTGCCACATTATAATTTTATCTCTCTTTTAAAAAAAAAAATTAATTTTTTTATTATCTAAACCTGTAAATGCTAAACCGAAAACCTTCTCTCAGGGGTTTGAGGTTTACTATTTAGAGTTTCGGACTTAGGATTTAGTATTTAGGGGTTAGGGTTTAGAGTTTATGATTTAGGGTTAGGTTTTAGAATTTTGGGTACAGTTTTTATAGTATTTGGGTTTTTGATTCTAAGGTTTCAGGTAGGATTTTATAATGTTTTATAATTTTAAAAATTTAGGGATTTAAGGTTTGAATTTAAAGTTTATAGGGAAAAAATAAAGTGGATGATGACGTGGATACCAAGTTGGCATCCATATCATTTAAAAACCACATTTAGTCTAATAAGGTGAATATATTATAATTTGAAGGTGATATAATTTAATGTGGTGTCAGCGTTTCTTATAATCCTTCCTCATGTATGTATATATACAAAATTTAAATTAAATTTTTATATTTTATGGGGTTGATTAGTAACTGCTTTCAGGATTTTCTCTTTTATTGTTGTGAAATTGTGAACAAAATTAAATAATAAAAAAACTTAGGCTCTCAATGAATATATATAAAATATAAAAGAACAAATAGATAAATTAATTAGAGGGAATATATATATATATATATATATATATATATATATATATATATATATATATATATTTGATAAAGTGCATAAACCACACAAATGCATTAAAATATAAAGAGTTTAAATACAAGATAGAACCCTCAAAAGAGAGACGCAATCCAATAGATGTGGAGTAAAAGACAACAAAACAAGGAATCTAGAAGAAGAAAGGGACTCCTCCTAGAATCAACAGCGTAACAGGTGAGGAAGCTAGCCGGTAATATCGTCAAGCACGTTAGGATCACGCTCTTCTCACAAAAGGGTCCTAAAAACTAAATACAATGCCTGACCACAGAGATTGACTCCTCCAACTTGTGCATCTCCTTTGCCGAGCCCTCCGAAATCCAAGAGAGGTACATGAAAGATTGGCATCCAATATGTGGGCAATAGGTTCATTTTTCAAGAAGTAAGCCTATCCTAAATTTTTTGAATGAGAAACTCCCGGTCTTGTCTTTGCGGCCTTCTACTTGCAATTGAAATACCTAGGTAGATGATCGGAAGACCATTTGCCGAGCAATTTAACATAGTCAGGCCAATCTAGCTAGGCAGAGTTCTAAACTTTGTTGAGAAAAAATAAGTTTGTTAAAATTAATAACCAAGCAAGAGATACCTTCAAAGAGGAATACGATCAACTTAATAATCCTAAAGTCCTCTACACCGCTGGCTGTCATGATGATCAAATCATCGGTATATTGAAGATGACAAGTATTGCCAAGTCTTCCAAGATTAACACCATGTCGAACTTGAGATTTTCGGAAATTTAATTATGGTTTTGCCATTGACCAATTTAGCGATCAACACTCCTACAGGGTTTAGAAATTTAATTACTTTTTGCTTTTTAATTTTTAATTGATTTTTAGTTTACTAGTTTTAGTTAGCAAGGACACAGAAAACTATTAGAAAATTGCTGAACAAATTATCAAGGTATTTTTCATTATTGTTAGTGCAAGAGCACTTTATGTTGGCATGATTTGATACCTAGTCAAGGTGACGTGGTAACCAATGTGACATGGCATAGATGATGATATGGAGAGCATGGTGACATGGCAATGAGACTTGGATAGGAGGAAAATATCTAAGAAGATCTTGATGAAGCTATTTTTGGTATGTGCTATAACTTGAAGGCAAGATCTCATCAAGAACATATTTGGGAGATTTAATTGAAGACTAAATATGGATGGAGCTTAAATGAAGAAATATCTATCTATGGTATGATTTGAAGGCTGTTGAAGATATGATTTGAAGAACCTTAATATATATGATTGAAGACTATTAAGGGAATGATTTGAAGACATGCCTATTGTTGGCATGATTGAGCTGATTGATTAAAGATCTTTCGTGGGAAGATTTAAAGACCAAACTTGGGTGAATTGAAGATCAAGTTTGGTAAGTTTCATGAAGACGCACAAAGGCGTGCACCCCTTGCGAGGGGACTGCGTACGTGATGAGGAACTGAGGAGGTAGGTTAGTTGCCGATAGTCGGGATTAGGAGATCTGGCTGCATCAACTTGGACTAAGCACGACCGGAAGGTTGATGAGTCTTGAGGTCACTTCGCAACGTAACCAGACTCAGTCAAGTCAGCAGTCAGGGCCACGTTGCAAATCGTGTTATAACATAAATTGCAACAGCTAATTTCGGAAAGCTCTAAAGTTAGTAGCTGCGGAGATTCTAAAACAAATATTGACTATATTTGGGACGTTAAAGCGTCTATATATAGTACTTTGGTCTGAGATTGGGTGCAACTCTTGAAAGAGGAAGTAGAGAGGCACTAGACAATCTAGAGAGGGTAGTGTTCTTTATTTGTGAGTGTGAGTGACAAGTGTTTGTACTCATGTTTTATCACCTCTTTTAGTGGATTATTTATCTCCGGGCTTGGCCCTCCAGACGTAGGCGAGTTGACGTTGAACTGGATTACCAACTTCTTGTGTCTTCTTTTGTTTGGTTTGTGTGAGTTTTTCTTGAATGTTTGAGTGTTCTTCTAACTCACAGACTACACCGGCGGAACTAACAATGATAAGTGTCCAACTGGATCAATATGAAAGCATCTGCCATCTACAATATGCAGATGGATCTAATCATCTTCTCAATAGGAGGACAAGAAGACCTTCATACAACCAAACTAATTCTCTATCTTTTTGAAGGGTCTTTCGGTTTTTCAATCAACTACTCCATGGATTCCAACCAAATTTTGCCTCTACACACCAAATGGTGGTGGAAGATTTTCACCAACCCAAATAGTTGTTGGGCCAAAATAATCAATGCCAACTATTCTACTAGAAAATCACCTTTAGTCTTGTTTCAAACTCCACCCAGAAATAAATCTTTCTTCTGGACTGGAATCAATGGCACTCTGCTACCTTTTCGATCATGCATCTCCAGATCTGTTAGAAGTACTAGCAATAACATTTTCTTCTGGTACGATAGTGTTGGGTTTTAATGAAAAGAAAGGAGATAAAAGAATAATAAAAATATAATGATCAATCTCCCTTAATTTTTATTGAGTTCTCACTTGCTTAAATAAGCCATACAAAGCAACCGAAAATCTATAAAATCTAAACTAAAAAACCAAACACAATCAAGAAATTAACAAGATTGTAACTAACTTTGAATTATTCTCAACACACTCCCTTAATTCAAAGTTTCTAATAAATAAATAAATAATAATTAAGATTTTATAGAATGTTTCTCTCTAAATGAGAAATTTTGTGGAGCACGTCTCTCCAAACTGCAAACTCCATGGAGCACTTCTCTCCAAACTTCTTAAAAAATTTGTGAAGCACCTCTCTTCACTAACTGATGCCTAGCTGATTCACTTCTCACCAACTAATTAAAAAAAATAGTTTTTTCTTTGGTGTCTTTCTTCTATATGACCCCTCATTTGATTGAGTGTCGAATTGCCTCCCAAAGGTTGTATGCTCCTCTCATCTTCAACTGATTGCCACAAACCAAGCCCCTTCAAATAAGCTTTCATTTTGATGGCCCAAACATGATAATTTTCGCCATTGAAAACTGGAGGTAAAAGAGACGCATTGGTAGTAGCCATGTTGATCATTCACAGGCCTTTTAGATCTAATAGCTCTGATACCAATTGTTGGGTTTTAATGAAAAGAAAGGAGATAAAAGAATAATAAAAATATAATGATCAATCTCCCTTAATTTTTATTGAGTTCTCACTTGCTTAAATAAGCCATACAAAGCAACCGAAAATCTATAAAATTTAAACTAAAAAACCAAACACAATCAAGAAATTAACAAGATTGTAATTAACTTTGAATTAGCCAACCCTTTTCAATGATTGTACCAACCCCTGGATTTCTCTAAGACAATTCCCCCAAAGCCTGAATACTCCAAACAACATTTTTCACACTGTAACAACAAAAGAAGTTTTCCTTCTTTTGAATTTAATCCCTGACTACTCTAACGACCAGGATGACTTCAATACCTAGGCACCGGAAAAACGTGGAATCTTTTCTATTAAGTCTTTCTACAAATTTCTAATGTATGGAGGCTTTTGCAATTCACTATACTCTCAATTCTGGGAACTCCACTGCTCAAGTGAAATCACTTTATTATGTTGGTTTGTTTGGGATGATAAAATTCTAATTCTCTCAAACTTGTTCAAAAAAAGATGTAACTAAAATGCCACATATACATGTATCCTCTGCCATAGAGCTTTTGAAACAATGGAACACCTTTTTTTGAATGTGAATACTTAGAGCGAATTTGGTCCTTCTTTAGTCAATTATTCGAGTTACATTAACCCCCTCCACTTGTCTCTAGAATTTGGACATCCTGGCTACCATTGTTAAATTCTAGCCAACAGACTTTGTGGGACCTCACTTCCAGAGCAATTATTTGGAATATCTAGCTGGAACGAAATACTCGTATCTTTTCAGTTACTTGCTTTACCTTTTCATACTAGATATTATATTTCTTAGAATTGCTAATATGTTTCTTTCTTGGTTTTCCAAAGCTTCGGACCCACAATAGCAAAATCTCAACAAAGCATCTAAGAGGATCAAGCGCTTCTTCAACTTCATGAACGCAAGAGTTGCAAACATTCCTTGAAATTCAGACCCTAATATAGCTCAGGAGTCACTACACCACAATTGGTCTTTAGCGGCATTTATTTTGCCGCGTTTTTGCAAAACGCCGCTATATTTAAGACATTCATGGCGTTTTTTCCATAAACGCCGCTAAAAATCTAATTTACCGGCGTTTTCTAGAAGTGCGGCGAAAATATTGTAATTTAGCGGCGTTTTTCGAATAAACGCCACAAAAGTAATACAGTTAGCGACGTTTCTGTAAAAAACGCCACTAAATTCATGACATTATTAAATTTAAAAATAATAAAATTTCTATTTAGCGGCGTTTTTTGAATAAACGTCACGAAACTAATGTTATTAGCGGCGTTTATATAAAAAACGCCACTAAAGTCTTGATATTATTAAATTTGAAAATAATAAAATTTATATTTAGCGCCGTTTTTTTAATAAACGCCACGAAAGTAATGTCCTTAGCGGCATTTTTCTAAAAAACGCCGCTAAATTCCTAATATTATTAAATATAAAAGTCATAAAAATTTGAATTTAGCGGTGTTTTTAGAAAAAAAGCGCCGCCAAATGATATAAATTTTTTATTTTAAAATTTATAAAATTAAAACTTTTGCGGCGTTTATACAAAAAAACGCCGTGAAGATTTAAAAAATTTTTAATTTAAAATTTAAAAATTAAACTTTAACGGCGTTTTTGGGTAAAAACGCCGCTAAAGTTTAATTTTTTGAAAATTCAAAACTTGCGCTATTTTTTTCAGAAAAAATTTGAATTTAGCGCCATTAACTTTAAAATTTTTATTTAGCGGCGTTTTTATTAAAAAACTCCTCTAAATACCATCAATTTTTAGTTTTCCTATAAATACCTTTGTTTTATGGAAAGAAATGTTAAGATGATATATAATAAAGAAGATGAAGATGAAGATGAAGAATTTGTTGGTGGTGGTGATGATGATGATGACGCGATAAGAAGAAGAAGAAGAAGAAGATGATGATGATGATGATGATGATGGTGATGATGAAGAAGAAGATGATGATGATGATGATGATGATAAAGAAGAAGAAGAAACAAGAAGTGACAAGAAGAAAAAACTAGAAGAAAAAGAAGAAGATAGAAGGAGTAGGAGGAACTAGAGATAAAAGATAATAATAATTATTATTAAATAAGCTGATTTATTTAAAAAATTAAAGTTAAAAAATTAAAATTATTTTTTAAAAATATTTTTTAAAAACACCGCTAAAGGTCACTAAAACGCCGCTAATTTAGCGCCGTTTATCTGTTAACGCCGCTAATGTAATTAGTAAATCAATTATTTTTTTAGATACAAAACGCCGCGAAAAATCAGAAAAACGCCGCTAATTTAGCGGTGTTTTCATATAAACGCCGCTAATTGCTGGAATATTGCCGACACCATTTTTGCCGGCGTTTTGCCGGCGTTTTGCAAAAACACTGCTATCATATTTAGCGGCGTTTTAAAACGCAGCTAAATATTAAAAAAAAACGCCGCTAAAGACCTATTATGGTGTAGTGAGTAGTCTACTCCCCCACTCAGCTCGGACAGGCCTGTGATTTCAGTTGGTAATCTTCGTCAGTCCAGCTTCCCTACCCTTTTTAGTTTCTTCTTTCTTTTGCTTTTCTTTTCGTTTTCTTGTATCAAATGCCTCGCTGTTGGTGAGAGACCTCAAGTTGTTTTCTCTTCTGTTGTTTGTTTTCCTTCTGTGTATTTATCCTTCTTCTTTTTTTCAATAAAATTGTGGTTTATCCATTTTAATAAAAAAATAACAGTTACCAATAGAGTTTTTTTAGATAAATATATTATTTTTATTTTTTATCTAAAATTTATAATAATTTTTCAATTTTAAGTTAATAAGAATATTTATTTTTGCATAAATACAATGGTGAATGGCCGCCCAACAGTACCCATGTATAGAAGCCCTGAGACTGCACACATGGGCACATGGCGGCAACCCAAAACCAAGACGTAAAAATTATTTCAGCCAAACACTAGCAATCTTGGTCTCCATCCTTCCTGTCTACCAAATCAAAAGAGCAAAAGTTCAGTTTCCCTTGTTTATTGTGAGATAATTTTATCTTTCAACTCATTAATCAATCCAACCACGATTATTTTAACACAATAAGCTACACATCTCTTGAACATTCAAATTTATATGAATTTGTTTTCAAGGATCTTTATGGCATAGTTTGAAATAAAATATTCATTTCTTTATTTATATATTGATCATCGATCTCACATGTCTTCATTCTATTAACTAATGAACCCAGATTACTTTATATATATATATAACAAACATTTAATTTCCATTCCTCCCAGCAAATAACAATATGAATCCATGAACGAGTGCATGGACTTATTCCATATGAGCAACCCGGCCTAATATCATATAACAAAAGCTCTTCTTACGAGATGAGAAGAAGAAGTAGATCAAAGAAACAGTAGACAATTAAACAATGCATGGTGAGAGCGCGCATCCGCCGCTCACGGCCATATTGAATTCTCTTGCAGGCCTGTGTCTCAAGATCCACGCAACCCAATCAACACCCACTTGTTAATCAGTTTATTCACAATAAAGTCATCACCAAATCACGTTACATGCATCTCGATCTTGTTGAATCTAAAACAAGCTTAAACTCAAAGACCTGAGATAAACGGCACTCCAGCCGACGTAATCCAAGGCCCACCGGAGATGAAGTTGGCAACAGTGAACTGTATCACCTGCGACGGCCGCACAGCTATGTGAAACCCTGGCCACTTCACTCTCTGTGACAATCTAGACCCAGCTCCAGTATTCTTATACTCCACATAATACAACGTGTCCAAATAATTGTTCCCAATGAATTGCAACCATCCTGAAGGATCAATAATACTCTCCATATAATTTTTAAGGTACACAGTCCTTGAGTACTTCATCCATGGCCTTCCAAGATAGGACTTCACTGTCTTACGAGCTCTCCAGAGCTCTGTAGTTCCTCTAATGTTGCAAGAATGAATAACAATCCCTGTGTTCTGGTTTGGGTCTAGCCGGCCTTGGGCGGTGATGACGTTGGCCTCGCCGTGCCGGGGCATGCGCGCAAATATGTTGCAGCGTTGGAACACGACGGCCGCGTTGCCAAAGATGAAATCTATGGTTCCATATATAATGCACTCTCTGTAGAACTGTCTTTGTGAGTATACAAATAACGTATCTTGGTACCCTTCAAAGCTACAACGATAGAACACTGATCGATCTGACCCGGAGAGCATGGCCACTGCTTGTGATCCGGGCCCGAATGTGTTCCTGAACGTTATCCCACTCGCTATGAATTCATCTCCAAATACATCTGCATTCATAAGGATGAATGATAATAATATTAGCTAGTGATTCATATCCCTGCAATTAGTGAACAAAGTTCTATGTATAAATCTTTGATCTTACTGAAAGTTGCGGAGCTGAAGGTGGTGTAACCGCCGGAGACACTTCTGCCGGAGGTGATGACTGTCTGGCCCATGCCATCACCAACAAAAGTGAGGTTATTTAAGCTGCTATCAATCTGGACGTTCTCAGCATACACTCCTCTCTTCACGTAGATGACAAACCGGGCATTGCTTATCCTCTGAGATGAACTTGCAAGGGAGTTGAGAGCATCTTTAATGGTGGTAAAATGTCCAGAGCCATCCTTAGCTACAACAATATTAGCTTTGGTTGACAACTGGAGTAGTTTCCGGTTGGCGACTCTGGTCCAAGGTGGCATGCCAGGCTTGGGAGATGATGTGGTTTGATTAGAAGGTTTGTTAATGGCGAGACAGTTGCTGATGAGCTCGGAGAGGTTGTATTTGGCGAGAGGGGAGAGGATGTTGGGAGGTTGGTGGACGTCGGAGAAGCCATGGCGGCAGGTGTCAAGATTGGTGAGGGCAGCGCTGAGCCAGGTTTGGTGGTCGAAAGGGGAGCAAGAAGGAGAGGAATTGAGAGTGCGGTTGAGCTGGAGGATGGTGTTGGAGTAGAGGCGAAGGCAGTCGTTCCAGGCGGTGCGGCGGGGCTCAGAGCGGCAGTGGTGACCGAGGTTGTGGAGGCTGCGTTGGGCGAGGAGAGTGAGGTTGAAGGAGAGTTGGAGAAAGAGGTGGTAGAAGTCAGACTTGTGTTTAGGGAGGTGAGGGGTGTGGGTGAGGTAGTGGAGGCAGGGTTGGGGATGGGGAGTGCTGTTGCACCACCAGCTCATGGAAGTGGAGGTGGAGATGGAGGTGGAGGAAAGGGAAGAGGTTGGGAGAGAGAAGAGGAGGAATAGAAGTGGGAGGAGATGCATTTTTGTTTTTGAGTTTAGGTGGATTAATTGATTGAAGGTTGATGGTTTTTATCTGTGTTTTGTTTGAGATGAATGGTTTTAAAATATTGGTTTTGGTTGATTAATGAAGGTAGTGATCAACAGTTGGCATTGAGTTTTGTATGGGGGTGCCTTGAGAGAGAGACACAGGATTGAAAATGAGAAGTTGCATTATTATTGTCAACTGTGTGACTAAGAAGGCTGAAAATTATTCTTCTTTGATATAAGAGCATGCATCTATTTAGAATATTTTTTATTCCCTTTGTGTTGTGATGAAATAGACCGACATCTGTTTATTATCTTAAAATTCATTTTTTTAATAAAATAAAATTAAAAAAAAAAAACAAAATTGATGGAATAAATTATTGACTTCAAAAGAAAACTAGAAAAAGATAGGTTGCCATGGAAGATCTAAAGCTTTCCCAGCTGTAGTTCATGGATACTTGGGTTTTAGAGCACATCATTCCCATCAGATTAAGGCACGCAATTTGGTTGAACGAAGTTGTGTCATAGTAGCCTTAGGGAAGACGCACGGAACGGTTCAATGTAGGCTTGTAGCACAAGATGAAGTCACGTACCCAGTAATTTTGAACCCCTGGCTCTTGATAGTGGTAGCTGGAAACTATACATGCTGCAGTTTTTTATTTCATTCGAAGTTATTCAGAATGTTATATTAAAAAATAAAAATAATAAAAAAATACTACAATATATTTTTTTTCCCGATCTAGACAAACCATCATGTTTTATACATATTTTATTTACGTCTCAACTAGAAGCGGAGACAGAAATTATTAGGTAGAGGCGAATTGCGAACAAAATAAAAATCAAATAATATATATATATATATATATATATATATATATATATATATATATATATATATATATATATATATATATATATATATATAAATTATTTATTTATATATTAATTTATAGTTGTAAACAATAAGTTTTTACAAAAGCTTTGATAAAAATATAATTTTATATATTATATAAATTAGTTTGTAAAAAACAAAAACTTAAAACATAGATTTTTAAAAAAAATACGCTACATAAAGTGGTTTTTTAATTAAAATAATGTTTTTTAATTGTTTACTGAAATATGTATTTTTATAATTATTTGCAAAATATGTATTTTTTTATTTTTTAATAGTTTTTTTAAGTTAAAGGTCCCACTAATTTTTTAATATTTAAATTTTATTAAAAAAAAAACAAAGCCTCATTAGTTATAAAATTTTATTTTTTTAAAAACTCAAGTGCTAGTAGTTTTTTAAATTAAAAAAAATCTTTTACAAGTCTTTATAATTTCTATTAATTTTTCTTATTTATTTTTTTTCCACTTCTATTGTGTTATTTCTATTTTCACTAATTGTAACGACTGTTAATAATTTAAATAAATAATTTTAATATTTTTTCATAATAACAAAATATTAAATATTAAAAAAATTTAACATGTAAAAATTACTCTCACAACTAAATTAACTCACTTGATATTTTGAATGAATTAAAAAAATTACATATATTATAAAATAATTCAACAAATATAATATTTAGGTTAAATTATGACATACGACTTAGACCAGTGGTATTCAAACAATTTTGACGATTGTGATCTTCATTGCGACATAAACCACAACGATTTAGCTAACCACCTTCATTTATGTCCATTTCATTACGAATTTTGGACCACCAATGATTCATCTTAACAACCCCCAATAAATAAGTTATAAGAAAAATTAATAAAAGTTATAAGGGTTTGAATGTAATTTTTTTTAATTAAAAAAACTACGGGACACGCATTAAAAAAAATAAAAGTTTAATATTAAAAAACTAGTTTTGGTTTTTTTAAAATAAATTTTAAATATTAAAAAATTTGTGGGACCTTTAACTTTAAAAAGTATTAAAAATAAAAATACATATTTCTATAAATAATTATGAAAATATTTTAATAAAAACCCCAAAGTAATTTATAAAATATCAATAAATCAAATAATAATTTTTTAAAAAATTATTATGTTTTGGTATTAATTGGTAAACATAAATTAATATTTTTAGTAAAAAGGAGAGAGGGGAGGCATTCCTCCGCCCTCAATCGTGTATTGGAATTAGACCTGTCCATGGGTCGGGCCGGGCCGGGTTCGGGCCGGGCTGAGAGCGGTAATTATAAAATTTAAACTCGTCCAAACCCGGCCCGGCCCGATAATATGGGCTTTATATTTTGCCAGAACCTGCCCATATTTTGCAGCCTTAAACCAAGGCCCGCCCAAAGCCCGCCCAAATAAAATTTTTAAACAAATAATAAATGTTCAATACATTCTATAACACATTACATTGCTAAAATTTAATCATATATATATATATATATAACAAACCATTATCACATATCTGGGAACTAAAAAAAAATATCTTTGCAGAACATTACATATGGAACAGCATAAGCAAACATTTACAAACTTACTATATATATATATATATATATATACATATCATCCAATTTAAATAGCAAACCATTATCATATGAGATAATATTATCCATCTTAAATAACAAACATTACACAAAACTAGGTATCAAAAAGCCAAATGTAACTAATATATATTCTTGTTGGCATCCATATAAGATTAGAAGTTGATACTTGTTTCTTCCCAAAATTTCTTGCAGAAAACATTACCTGCAAGACAAATAATAACCAACATTAGATAAATCAAATAGAGCTAAGAGCAACAAATTGATCAATAAGAGGAAAAAGAAACAATTATCAACTGGTTATCCAACTTATCCAATCTGAGAAGTCACTAATTTTTTTTTTTTTCGTTTCTTCACATAAAGTGGATTATATAACCAAAAAAAAAAAAAAAAAGATCATCCAAACATTTCAATATTAAGAGAACAATCAAATTAGGGGAAAAATAATGGAACAATGATAGCAATGCATGATACACATCTGAAAAAATCAAGAAAGTCAGAAACCATGAGCTAGCTTTTTCCATCATTCAATATACTTCAAAATTAAATAAATCAAACTAAACTTCAAATACATCACAAAGCTATTTTACCTATGAAGTCATTGCAACAGCTTCATTTTCCTCATCATTTTCATCATCACTAGAGACATATGCTTCATCTTCAAATCCTAATATAATTATAAAATAACAAACTAAGGAATCAATAAGTAAAAATAACATATAAGTACATGGAAAAGAATCAAAAGATTAACCTGCTGAAAAACCTCTAGCACGCATCCAATCATCCAAACAAACAACAGCTTGAACAGTTTTTGGTTTAAGTGAACTCCTCATATAGTTGATGACTTTCTTTCCAATACTAAATGCTGACTCTGATGCCACGGTAGATATAGGAATTGCCAAAAGATCGCGGGCCAATAATGAAAGTTCAGGATATCTCATTGAGCTTCTACTCCAATAGTCCAAGATATCAATATCAGTGTTCAACTCAAGTGCTTTTTCCTCCAAGTAAAGATCCAATTGTGACTTTTCAGTTTCTGATGTAGATTTGCTCAAATACTCTTTGTAATCTTCACTCTCATCACAACTATCAAGTTCAGCCCTAGCAATATTAGAATTTTGGCAGCTGAATTCAGCAAAACTGGCCCCCATAACACTTGAACTTTCAGCCAAAGATGAAGAATTGAATTTGGAGTTCTTCAAGTATTCATCAAATAAGATTCTAAGTGTATTAAGAATAGTTTGCACAAATTCTGATGCATGGCTGCCATAGAGTTTTGTATAACAATACTCCACATACTTCAACTTGTAACGAGGATCTAAAATAGCTGCACAAGACAATACCACACTGTATTCTGCCCAGTATTTGTTGAATTTCTCTTGCATCTCCTTAACCATAAGACTCAAGAATGAATGCGGACCTTTAACAGTGTCTATCAATACATTGTGAATTTTCCAAACCCCTCTAAAATAGATATTTGAAGTGGGATATTTTGAACCAGAGAACATACAAGTCACATCATAAAAAACTTTCAAAAACTTGCAAAAAATCATAACAGATCCCCACTCTTCACTAGAAAGTGCAAAACAATGAAAATCTTTATCTCGCTGCCCCCAATAATCTAACACATCTTTGTAATAAATAGCAGATTCAAGCATTAAATATGTAGAGTTCCACCTAACACACACATCTTGATGCAGTTTTTTAGTTCCATTCAAGTGAAAACTTTTTTCAGCCATTTCATAAAATCTTTTCTTGCGAGGACCAGATTTTTTTATGTACTTTATCCCATCACGAATTTTATTAACAACAGCATTAATCAGTTTCAAACCAGCTTGAACAATGAGATTCACAATATGTCCGCAACATCTGATTTGGAAAAAAGCCCCATCACATAAGAGAGCCCTGTTAGCCCGAAAACGACTTTTAATAGAAGAAACCATGACATCATTATAAGAAGCATTATCCAAAGTAATGCTAAAAATTTTCTTGTCTATTTTCCACTGAGCTAAGCACAAAACAAGTTCATTTGCGATGTTTAAACCATCATAAGGAGGGGTCAAGGCTCTAAATCTGATTATTCTTTTTTGTAATTTCCAGTCACTATTAATCCAATGGGCTGTAACACAAATATATTCATCAATAGTATGCTCAGATTTCCAATTATCAGAAGTTAGGCATATTCGACCCGGGGCTTTAGCCAACTCTTCTATGACATGCTCCCTTTCTTTTGTATAATAACGCAAAACATCCCTCGTAGCTGTTTGTCTACTTATATTTTTATAGTTTGGACTTGCAATACTCATCAAATATTTAAACCCTGGTTCTTCAACTGTTCTAAAAGAATGCTTACCACATGCAAGGAAAATTGAAATAGCTCTACGACATTCTTCTTCGTCATACTTATAATTCTTGATGAGTGACCCACCACTTGCAGTTGGCTGACTTGCTATTGTATATTGTCTAATATCTTTGTTATATTTTTTAAGACAGCCTTGTAAATGACGTCTCAAATGAGATGTTCCACTAGAGGATTTAGCAGATAGAATGCTCTTACAGTGGTTGCATTGTGCCTTTATTAGCTCTTTGTCCTCACATTCAAGTTTTGTCATATCACTCCACACCTTTGATGTAGTAGCTTTTTGACGCTTGGAAGCATTTTCATACTCAGTGTACCCATCATCCACATTTATGGGAGCATTTGAACTTTCCATTGTCAAGTCCTGTAACAATATAAAGTGTTAAAATGAATAAGAGTACTAGAAAATATACAAAAGCACAATTTGACTTTTCTAAATTAATTTGTTGCACAATCAACTTAAGCATTAGAATCCAAAAAACCTATGTGTGTATATATAGCAGAGCACTAATGAAAAGCAAATATATATAAAAAAGAATTAAATTAAAGAAAATAATAATAAACATTATTTGAATTATGAATGTGATTGGTGTAGTTTGAGATGTAAAGAACAAGGAGATTAATCCGATTCGTTAAGTTTCAACCATTGATTTTTTCAAATTTCATTCTCTAGAAATAAAAGTTACAGTTGATGGTTTCATAATTCATGGCAAGGTAATAGTCCTCCAGCAATGCACTTTGAAGCATTCCAAAAGTCAATTTAAGAAAAGAAAAAAAATAACCAAATCATGCTACACAAAAGGAGGAGACTTTCTCCAAAATCACAATATAAAATCCCAACTCAAAGATAAAACCTAACATTAAAATCAAATCAATATGAAACCCTAATAAATGGAGAAGATCTATTATGGTTGAACAAAGAAATAAATATATAATACAATAAATTAAGCAAATCTCTGGAGAACTCTAATTCCCAAATTAAAAGTTGGTTATGAAACCTTAAATCGAACAACAAATGAAGAAAAACTTACTTTGCACTTTCAAATTTGAACTTTACTCGAGAAAAAAGATTGAGCTCTCTGATAAGCGATGACACTCTTGGCCTTGGGAAGTTCTTCCTCCGGTTGAGATCAAGAACCCTCTTGATTTGTGAAGATTGGAAGCTTTTCAGTGGATTTTGAATTTTTGAGAAACTTCATGACTGTGGTTTAGAAGAGAGACTGACGGCTAGCCCTAAATCAAAAGAGAGAACATCAGGATATGAATATTTAGTTTTATTAATATCTAATATATTTATATTATATTTATAATTAAAACCACAACTGACAACACCCACATGTTACTCTTCTTGCTTTTTACTGTTTATATATATATATATTCAACTGACACTCTGACAGCACCCATGTGTTACTCCTCTTGCTTTTTACTGTTTTAGTAATATATATATATATATATATATATATATATATATAAAAAGAGAGAAACATTAGCTTTTATATTTTCAGGATATGAATATTTAGTTTTATTAATATCTAATATATTTATATTATATTTATAATTAAAACCACAACTGATAACACCCACATGTTACTTTTTTTTACTTTTTACTGTTTTAGTAATATATATATATATATATATTCGGGCCGGGCCGGGCCGGGCTCGGGCTTAAAACCATAAACCCGAGACCCGGCCCGTTTTTAAAATGGGCTGTTTTTCTTGTCCAAGGCCCGGTCATCGGGCCTTATATATGTGTCCAAGCCCTCCCATTTTTCGGGCGGGTCTTCGGGCTTGGGCGGGTAGCCCGGCCCTTGGACAGGTCTAATTGGAATCAAATGCTTTACATGGCATTGCAACAGTACATGATAAAAAAAATACAAACTAATTTTTTTTAATATAATTAATTATTTATCCACTTTTATTTAAAAACAATGCAAACAATTTCATAAAATTTACAGCATTTATGAAAAATCCTCCCATATTATGAAAATTTTTCTTTATTTATAATGAAATAAAATAACAATTTATATGCTAGTTATTTCCAAATTCCTATAGCGACCATTTGCCAAAATGTAATAAATAATAAATTATAAATTAATATTTTCTAAAAAAATTAAAATTAATCTTTGCACATGCGAGTCCACAAATATGTTTTTTTTATGGGTATATACCAAAAATTGATATATATATATATATATTTATTATTATTATTATTTATTTTAAAAAAGTAACATTAAAGTTAGGCGGGCCCATTCTGTTTGGAATCCCGCGCAAAAGGTCTGAAACTCTGATATTTCGAACATTTCAAGACCGCCCATTTCTTTTCAGTGGAAGAGTACACAATCGAAAGCTCTCTCGAGCTCTAGGGTTTGGTTTCATCTCCAATGGCGGACGAGGCGATCGCCAAGGGCGACGCGGCCTTCTCTGCTGGCGACTTCGAAGAAGCCATCGACCAATTCACGGAGGCAATCAAGCGCGCTCCGACTGACCATGTCGTCTACTCCAAGCGCTCTGCCGTCCATGCCGTAATGGGGTACCACTTCGAGGCTGTGGGCGATGCCCTCAAGATCATCGATCTCAAGCCCGATTTGTCCGAGGGCTACCTCCTCGTCGGATCGGCGCTCGTCGGCGCTGGGTACTTCAACACTGCCATCGCCTTTTACAAGAAGGGCCTTGAGCTTCACCCTTGCAACGAGGCCCTCAACACCGGTCTTGCGGAAGCTGAGGCGTTGGCAGAACAGATACAGGGGTTTACCGGGGCTTCGACTCAAAGCTCATCGCACTTCTCCTTCCGATCATCCAGCCCCGAGCTGACTGCCTCCCGCTTACTGTTTACATTCCGGCTCTTCTCGATGCCGAATCTGTTGGAGAAGCTCGCTGAGTACCCGACTACTAAGGAGTATATCCAGCAACCTGATTTCTTGAAGATGGTGAAGGATGTGCAGGAAAACCCTAGCAACTTGGATTTGTACGTCGAGGACCCGAGGATGATGGAAACTTTTGGAGTCCTCATTGGTTTAGTTGGTTTTCCTTTGGAATTGGATTCCATCCCTGCACATCAGAAGCGTAAACCTGAGGAATCGGAGGGGGCAAGGGAGAGGAGGTTGAGGAAGGCAATGGCACAAATAGAGAAGGAAGAGGGGAATGGTGCTTACAAGAAGAAGGATTTTGAGAAGGCGATCAAGCATTATGACAAAGCATTGGTGCTTGATGATGAGGATATATCGTTCCTTACCAACAGGGCAGCTGTTCACATGGAGATGGGAGAGGTGATAAATTTTCCTACCAATCAGTGAATTATAGTCTTCTCACATGGTATAATCCTGGATTTTTTTTTTAAATCATGTTTTTTTTTTAATTTTTTAATTATGCATCTTTATTCGTAAATTGATGATAGTAAGATATGATTGCAATATGATTTTTCCCTGTTAAATTTTTTTTTTCACTTTTGCTAAGGGGAATCGTTGGTAATAAAAAATCTGCAGGCGGTCACAATTTTCTTGATTTTTAAATATATTTTTATCACATTTTACTGCTTTTGCCATTGCCACATATAGATTTTTTTTTTCTTGATTTTTAACTATAAATATATATATCACATTTTTCTGCTCTTATCCTTGTCAAAGCTATTATCTGTATCATCTATTCATTAGCTTGGCTGCTCATGAGTGACTAGACAAAGGATTTTCCTTCATTGTAGGATCATGATCAGAAGAAAAGTGTCTTTTAATATATTATTTGAGGAAAAAAAAAAAATTGCATGCCTGGGGGATAATCAGGGCACTGAAAGATTTCTCTTAATTTTTCTTTCCCTGTTTGCTTCCAATGATTTTGATATCCTCAACCAAAGAACTCAACCTATACTACTTGAATCTAGGTGGTGACATTGCTAAGTAATACTGACAAGATTAAGAGAAGAACTTAGATTTGTCTTGTACAACAGTTAGGTGCTTAGCGGGTGCTTTCTTGTCTTGAGTTGTTCACTTTGGACACTTCTGAGCCATGTTTCATATATAATCTTGTTTCTTTTGTTTATGCATTATTATCAGGATCTCATATCAGAATCAATTGTCTCAGTTTTTGTTTTTCATAATTTTACATGCACAATGCTTTTCACAGAATGGCTTGATTTCTTCTCCAGTATGCAGAGTGCATAAGGGACTGTGATAAAGCTGTGGAGAGGGGAAGAGAGCTTAAATCTGATTTTAAGATGATAGCAAGGGCATTGACTAGGAAAGGAACTGCTTTTGTAAAGCTCGCAAAAGTTTCCAAGGACTATGATGCTGCTATTGAGTCTTTCCAGAAAGCATTGATTGAACACCGTAATCCTGACACAATTAAAAAGTTGAATAATGCTGAAAACGCAAAGAAAGAACTAGAGCAGCAAGAATACTATGATCCAAAAATAGCAGATGAGGAGCGTGAGAAAGGTAAGATCTCATATTGGATCTCATAGCTATAGTTATTGATTCTTAACTATGTCATGGTAGACCTTATTGACAGCATTGTTTTGGTTAATATACTTGAAATGATTGTGATTAGTTTTTTTTGCTGGCAGCAAGAATTATAGGCTGTCTTTGTTTGTTTGTTTGTATGCCTATATCTAGGTCCTATAACAACTTTCTTAAAATTTGCAGACTCAATGCTTAGAAGGTTTAGTTTGAAGATGAAAATTGTATCTGGCAGAATCCGACTAGAGATACTAAATTTTGACATACAATGAATACCACCCTTTGACTGTGTTGCAGCTGGTTCCCCTAAGATTCCAGCAGTTATCTACCTAGTCTTAGTCACAGACATTTTGGCTCTGTTTAGATTCCTGGTTCGGAAAGGAATTTGTATGCATGCTTTTATCTGATAGGGCAACACAGATAATTGTCTTCTTACTTTAACCAGTTCAACTCATATTGTTGCAGGCAATGAGTTTGCTAGGCAGCAAAAATACCCAGAGGCTGTGGAACATTACACAGAAGCTCTGAGAAGGAACTCTAAGGATCTAAGGGTATGAATGATATTTCACACATCTGGGCTACGTTTATTGGTGCTACCTGAACTCTCCTTTACAATTGCTTCTATGGTAAAAATTCACCTTTTGTTCCAAATTGTTCATTGTTTCCCCACCAATCCTTTATTCTGTCAATATCATGTTGGTTATAAAACGTTGTAATTTTGTTGTGTAACAATCTGCTTACTAATAGTCGAACATATCCAATCAACAGGATATTTTTATGTTTAGCGGTCAAGCTGTCAAGCCATGCCATTGTGAATATCTGCTGTCTATCACCTGTGTTGTGGCTCATGAAGTACTTCTGCGTTTGTTTAGACATACAGCAACAGGGCTGCGTGCTACACTTGGTTGGGAGCCTGGGCTGAAGGACTCAAAGACGCACAGAAATGCATTGAGCTAGATCCTTCATTTTCAAAGGGATATATCAGGAAAGGTACAATTCTGTTCTTCATAGAAGATTATGACAAAGCACTAGAAGCATATCAAGAGGGATTGAAACATAATCCAAACGATCAGGATTTGATGGACAAAGTGCAAAGGTAATGCATATCTTTGGTTGTGCGGATGGCTTCAATTTCTTTTTTGATTTCTGCAATGTAATTTCCTGACTTTTTCTGTACAGTTGTGTTGAGCAGATTAAACGGACCATGGGAAAGAGCACCCTCCCAGCAGAATTGCATGAGAGATGGGTGAGCCCTTTTATTCCGTTATCCATCTCTTCTTTTAATCACATATTATCCCCACGTTGGCTTTTAACGATCAGTGTTTATCAGGGAAAGGTTATACAAGATACTGAAATACAGAATATATTGTCAGATCCAATAATGCAATCGGTATGTCTGTCTTTGGGTAGAAACTAGAAAGTATGCTTATATTTGCATTCAATTGGTTAACACTACTCTCATTTGCTGGATCTTGATGTCTGGTAAATAATCATGTGGATACATTGTGACAGGTATTGCATGACTTACAAGAAAATCCCAGTTTAGCCCTGCATCACCTGAAGGACCCACAGGTGATGTACAAAATCCAGAAACTTAGGATCGCAGGGTTACATTTGGTGTAAAGGTGGCTGGACAGAAATACTGCAATGATTTTGAACTTGTTTCTTCTTTTTGGAAAGTCTACTTTAGCTTTCCTCTCCTTTTCTTTTTCTTTTTTTTTTTTTTGAATGGTGATTTCATCGGTCATAAGTTGACTCTTCGTCTTTCTAGTGTTACATCATCCTAGATTTTTCCATTAATTCTGAAAGAAAGCATTGTAGCAGCTAAAGATGAGTTTATACACAGATTTTTTTTTTAAATAAATATGAATAAATCACTAATTTATTAAAATGGAAAACTAAACAACAAAACAAAGCGATAGAGATACACATTCGACTCTTTTTTGTTTTTTATTTTTATTTTTTAAATGTCCACTATCTATTGCAACAGTGGCCAAATTCCTTTTTGTAGACATTTTGTTTGTAAATTTTTTCAAAATTTTAAGTTTCCTTGCTCAATGCACTTTTGTTTTATATAGCTTTATGCTAAATTGAACAATTTTAAAAATATTTTATTTAATAAGAATTTTACAATTGTTTAAAACTTTTTAAACTCTTATGGTATTTTTTCTAAAAAGAAAGAATAAATCACTGATTATATTAAAAAAGAAACAAGTTTGAAACCAATATAAAAACCGCAACAAGAAAGAGACCAAATAAGGATAACAAGACTAGGTCACTAGAACCACTCGGAATGATTTAATGGCCATAAACAAAACAACTCAAATGACTCTCTAGAGACCATCAAAGTAGAGATCGTCGGTTTGAGGCAACACAAGCAACATACAATATAAGACATCTTCATCCATGTAGAATTGGTATTCTTGCCCCCATTAGTGAAAGAATTAATAAAGGAGAGACTAGTACTTGAAAATAAAAATGGAGGCCTCTAGCTTGAGTTTTTTTTCCAGTCAAGTGATATAGAAAATCATAAATATGATCAATCTTAATAAAAACCAATTAAGGTGGATTGTAATAATTATTAATAATATGGTCGTTCAAATGTTCCAAAAGATGGTCTGAATAAATTGAGTCTTCAATTAAGCCTAAGAACGAAGGGGCACAAAAGTAGCTGATGATCTATAGTTTCTATAGTTTCAATAGCGGTGTGCCATAATATGAATGTTGATGAAGATAAACTGTCTATTAGGACGATTATTCATGGTTAGAATTTTGTTATTTCACCAAAAAAAAAGTTGAAGATAATGATTTTGCGAGAACAAGAACTTTTCTAAAAGACTGATGCCAATTGGCACACCTAAGACAATCATCATTGAAGAATCAATAAAAGGACAAAATCAAGCAATTACCATTGCTCTCAAGTCACCAAATTTTAGAGTTAGTCGATCAGAGGGAAGGATTGGCACTTCCTCAATTGGCACTATTAAGAAAGCAGGAGGGGTTACTTGGAGAACAAAGGGGAGAAAAAACTAAGGATCAAATCTTAAATGGGTGAGAAACAATGTGATGTTTGATTAGGAAAAAATCCAACCAAAGGTCCTGAGTGACTTTACCATTAAGCTAGTGATCATTCCAGATTGAAGTTGAAGCCTATTGAGAATCTAGGGGAGAATACAAATATAGGAAGATAGGTAAAATATGGAGAATCCCAGCTTAGAAGAATAATTTCCTTAATAGGGGTGATATATGTTTCATGATGGACCACTGTGGTAGTAATAAAAAATAATCAAATGAGAACAACACCAAAAATTGGTAAGAGTGAACTTTTTACCATCATTTACCCAAAAAGGCATTGTTGAAGTCTTGTAAGTTGAGAATTGTAAGTTGAGAATTCACTAACCACCTTGATCATGAGATTTGCACAATCTAATCTAGTTAGTTATTGACTCGCCCCACCCTAGAAGCACCTCTGTCTGTCTCATTGCTGTGCATCCATTGATATTGTCTTCTACATGCTATACTTTATTGGTTTTGTTTAATGAATGTGGTTTATTATTATTTTTAAATTATAAGACTAAAGAGTTTAAGATTTACTTGAAATTCTCTGTGCTAAATACCGATATAGGATTAAAAATCCATTAGCTTTAAAATAACACTAGGCATTCTCCCTGGTTTTGCATCGGAGTTTTGCATAAATAAATAAGTGCAATTAAAGTTTTTTTAATATTAATATCATAAGTAATATAAATAAAAACTTAAATGTAATAAAAAAATTTAAATTTGTTTTTTGAAACACTCTTAGAGAAGATTATAAAAATAATATAATTAAACAACTCATACAATGGAAATTGTTGTATACTTTGGATTTTAAAAGTCTTATGGACATTTATTGTATAAAGAAATAAGTACAATTAAAATTTTTTTATGATTAATATCATAAGCAATATAAATAAAAACTTAAATATAATAAAAAATTTAAATGTATTCCTTTAAACACTTGGGAGCAGATTATAAAAATAATATAATTAAATAATTCATATAATAGAAACGGTTTGATTTCAAAAATCTTATGAATATTTATTGCATAAATAAATAAGTGCAACTGTGCAATTAAAGTCTTCCAATTATTAATATCATAAGTGATATAAATAAAAACATAAATGTAATAAAAAAAGAATGTAAATTTTTTTTAGAGTGATAATCATGTAGATTTATAAAAAGAATATTTGAAAAACATTAATTGATATAGACAATTGTGATTGCAAATTTTATTTTTATACGTTAATAACATAACTTTTGAAACTAATAAAATAATGAAAGAATATAAAATTTGAATAAAAATATATTAAAAACAAATTAAGCATTTCTATCCTTGCAATTTAAAAATTTATAATTACAATATTGCTAATTTTATGGCAGAGTTTTTTTTTATTGGTTTTGTTTTTGTCTTTTAAATAAATTAGCTTGTCAAACTAAATTTGAAAATTAAGTATCGAGAAATGTATATATTTAAAGACTACAAATAAAAACATATAATACAAATAAATCAGAAGAAACTTTTAATAAACTTCTAATAATTTGATAATAAAAACATTAAATTAACCCTAAAAAATGTTCGGTTTTTTTGAAATATATTATTAAATAAGATAAAAAAATAGTTTAGACATGAAATAGAAATGATTATGAATTACAGTAAAATACAAAAGATTTTTAATTTATTATTTTAGTTTTAAAAAGATAAGTGAGATGACTTATATTAATTTAAAGAAAAATTAAATATCTTAATTGATTATAATTAATAAATAGCATATTATATATCTACTTTAATAGTATATATAGATAATTTGAAAAATAGATTTAAAAAACTTTTGGCATAACACTTACTGGCTTTTCACTACCTGTAAATAAATTCAAATAAAAATATATCAAACAATTGTGATATTTGCAATAAAAAGAATACAACCAAATTGAACAACAAATGATTGAACAATGGAATTAAAAAAAAAATAACAAAACTATGACAAACTAAATAGTAACATTATAGACACTTATGTGAAAAACAAACCTATACTAAGAAAGGGAATTGTTATTCATCTTCATTAAAATATGGACAATATATATTAACACCATCATTTAATTTCTTTTATTTTAGATTTTTCATCTTCTTCTACAATTTTCTATTCATCTTCCCATAAACCCAATCTATATCATTTTAATAAATATGAAACTATTAGTAATTTTTTTAAAAAAATAGAGTCCATGTTGTAATTAATGTAATACCAAATAAATGTCAATTTTTTTATTAATTTAATTATAATGTTTTATTAACACAATATTTTTTTATTTTTCTTATTTTATGTAATACCAAATAAATGTTGTTTATTATTTTTTAAACAAATAATTCCAAATTAATTTGGCAAAGATTTTCAATTTCCAAAGACCATTCTTTTCCATGAGTAGGTTTTATTAAATATTTAATATAAAACTGACTTAATGCCCATGACGAAATCAATTTTATTAAATTTTATATGTTCATAATGCAATGGAGGAAATTCTTTAAAAAGGTGTTTAAAAATCTTCTTCGAAACCCTCTCCAATCAAATTATAATTTGTTTTTATTAGAAGATCTTATTTAATATAATAATATTATCTATTAGTCTCCTATATTTTTTTTTTTGCATTTTTAATATTTAATATAATACCAAATAAATATTGTTAAATATTTTTTAAACCAAAATTTTAAAAAATAGGAAGGATTTAATATAAAACCGATTTAATGGTCATGATGAAATCAATGGCACTTTAAATATATGCAAAAAAAAAAAAAAATTAAAATCCTCTTTAAAACCCTTTCCAATGAAATTATCACCCGTTTCCATTAGAACATCATATTAAATATTTAATATAAAACCGATTTAAATACCAAATAAATATTGTTAAATATTTTTTAAACCATAAATTTAAAAAAATAGGAAGGATTTAATATAAAACCGATTTAATGAGCATGGTGAAATCAATGCCACTTTAAATATATGCAAAAAAAAAAAAAAAAAAAATTTAAATCTTCCTTAAAACCCTCTTTAATTAGATTACCATCCATTTCATACTTTCATCAGAACATCCTATATTTAATATAAAACCAATTTTATGGGGTTAATTTTTCAGAAAGTCACCAAACTTTGACTTATTATCACTTCGGTCATCCAACTTCAAAACGTATCAAAGTGGTCATTCAAATTCTAATTCATATCACCGGGCAGTGGCTTTCCAGCCCAAATTAGTCTACGTGGCCACCGAAAAAATTGAGATTCGGTGGCCACGTAGACTAATATGGGCTGAAAAGCCACGGGTGATTGTGGTACTGCAGTTTTTTCGGCAACGACTTAGATTAATTTGGGTTGGAAAGCCACGGGTGACTGCCCAGTGATATGAATTAGAATTTGAGTGACCACTTTGATACGTTTTGAAGTTGGATGACCAAAGTGATAATAAGTCAAAATTTGGTGACTTCCTAAAAAATTAACCCCAATTTTATGCCTATTGCCTATGATGAAATAAATGCCTATTAGGCAATTAAAATTTTTAATTATTAATACCATATTTATTATAAATAAAAAAATTATTCCTTGAATCATTCTCAGAGCAGTTTATACATCTACTTTAATAGTATGTATGTGTAGATATTTGTTTTCAAAGACTTTTCAACAAATATAAAAATAAATTTGAGATATAATTTATAAATTCACACACACAAAAAAAGAAATAATGAAATATATTTCTTTTGAAATTGGCTTAATGTTCAAACGGAGGACATGCAAAACACAACATAAGGATGTCCTTCATGGTGGGATTCTGTGTGAAGTTCCTCAGGGTCCACCATAGCGGTGCATCCTTAACCCTCCAAAGATAAGCATACAACCTCTTTCAAATGCGAAGAAGGAACAACTTCCTTTCAGAGCAAGAACCTTAACCTTAATTTACTAACAGGTGCCCTACTTGGAGGACCCTACTTAAATGACATATATCTACCTTTATTCTAGGTCTAATATTGATCAATCTGAACACAGTATTGCTAGTCTCTTGGAATTTTTTTTTTTTGAAAAAAATGGATAAACCAATGATTTTTTGAAAAAAAAAAATGAACTGGTCACCATAAGTAAAACTTGGCTAGAGAAAAAAACAACAAAGAGGGAAAACATAAGAGAGAAAAAATAGAGCAGCAACAAAAAAAAAAAAAAAAAAGGGAAAGGACACCAATCACAGGAATGGTGAACACCGGAACTGATTAGATTAAATTGGACATCAATCTCTTGGCCTATTTCAAAGACAATGCCTAATTTATGCAATTAATATGATGAATTTTCTTTTAGTTATATTAAGAATATCACACCAAATATTTCCCCTATTTATGAATTGCTCATTATAAAATCCAATTTAATGCGCATATTTATTACACACAATGTTATTTTTGCACATACTTAAGTCAGTAAATAACTAAAACAAGAAAGCATTTATAACTAGATTAATATTCATAAACAAAAATACAAAGAATGGAAAATGAATGCAGCATCTCCATCTCACAGATTCATATCCATCTTCATATGCATTAAAGGTAACCTTATAATTATTAATTATTCATTAAAACCTTCCTTTCTAAATAAATTTTCCTCTCTATATTAGCAAGCATCCACAGAAAGAAAAGAAAAGAAAAAAAAAACCAACCATATTGAGAGGAGAAATATGACTATCACTAGATTTTGTTACTTGCTACAAGTAATGGTGGTGATGATGATGTTTCCCATGGTTTTCAATGGATTAGTCAATGCAAAAAATCATGACTATGCTGATGCTCTTATGAAAAGCATACTCTTCTTTGAAGGTCAGAGGTCTGGCAAGTTACCATCAACTCAAAGGCTCACTTGGCGCAAAGACTCTGCACTCCAAGACGGTCATGATATGGGTGTAAGTAACTCCATATTGTTCAATATGATTCATGTACTTTATCTATATCTATCTATATATATATATATGTATTACTGAAGTTGAATCATTTATAGGTTGATCTTGTGGGAGGCTACTATGATGCAGGAGACAACTTGAAGTTTGGGTTTCCGATGGCATTTACAATGACATTGTTAGCTTGGAGCATGATTGAATTTGGAGAGTATCTTGGTCCAGAGTTTGGACATGCATCAGAGGCGCTACAGTGGGGGACTGATTATCTTCTTAAGGCCACGGCCGAGGCCAATAAGGTCTATGTTCAGGTAGGAGATCCCTATGCTGATCATAATTGTTGGGAAAGGCCGGAGGACATGGACACTGCTCGAACAGTTGTGTATGTTGACGCTCAACATCCCGGCTCTGAGGTTGCTGCAGAGACGGCTGCTGCTCTCGCCGCAGCCTCTATCGCCTTAAGAGCATCGCAATCTGACTATGCTGATAAACTCCTCCAAAGATCAATTCAGGTACGCAATGTACATATAATTTCTTAACATGGTATCAGAGCTAATTTGTATTTTGATTTAGGTGTTTGATTTCGCGACCAAATATAGAGGATCTTACAATGATAGCGTCGGTAGATGGGTGTGCCCGTTTTACTGTGACTTTAGTGGTTATGAGGTATATATATATGTTCAGTGTTTCGATTTTTAATTAGAGACGAAATGTATATAAGGTTTTGTTGATTAATGTTGTTTGTTGTTTGATTTTAGGATGAGTTGATATGGGGAGCTGCATGGTTATTTAAAGCTACCAAAAATGTTCAATATTTGAATTTTGCTGTGATTAATGGCCGAAAACCAGTTTGGCCGGCAGAGTTTGGGTGGGATGATAAACATGCAGGCATTTCTGTGCTGCTCAGTAAGGTATATTTTTAGAAGTATGAATAATTTTTTTAAGTTATGGTTGTTATTTGGTAAATTAACTCTATATTTTAGTTTTAGATTGATTGAACTTCTTTTCTATATTTTTATTGTTTATATAGGATTCGACCGAATATTATAACAAAGCTGAGGATTTTGTGTGCAATACAATCCCACAATCACCCACAAGAACACTTAAGTATTCTCCAGGTAATTTTTGTCTTTTTTATTTCTTAAGTATGATGAACAAAGACATGTTTATATATTATTGCATGTTTAAATGAGATTAAGAGAAAGATGAGCGAGCGATAGAGTAATTACATTTATTTAATTACATCAAATATGCCTTTTGTGTTTTTTTCTTTGCGTAAATAACCTTTCATTTTTTAGAACATACATGCTCCTTGCATTAGTTAATTTTTCTTGCTTGGCATAGAAATATGTTTTGCTAGAAGCACAATTGAACTAACATATAAAACCTTTTCTATTCTTTCACTGAAAAATATTTTTGAAATATTGATTTTTACTAATGTTATTTTAAGAATTTGATTTCAATTTTTTTTAATAAAATCCTTCTATTTTATATAACTATTCCATAAATCTAATACAATCTTGGCATGTGAAATTACCAAATTGTAAAACCTTCTGCATGACTAAAAATTCTCAATTATAATATTTAATGTGGCACTTCTCTTTCATTTATACTCTTTATTTTGAATCCTAATGTTTTATAATTTTTTTAAAAGATAGGTGAATCACTTACATTGAAATATGTTTTTTAAATTAAAAATCAATAAACAATATAAAATTAAAAAATATTAAATTTTTATTCATAAAAGAATAATGTTATGAAGGTGGTTTAATGTTCAAACCTGGAGGGAGCAACATGCAGAACCCGACATCAATCTCTTTCCTTCTCCTGGTCCTTTCGCGTTACTATGGACAACAAAATTTCAACTGTGGTAGTGTCCAAGTAAATCCATCAACACTAGTAAAAGTGGCCAAAAGTCAGGTAATTAACAAATATTATGTATTTATATCAATATTTACCAAAGAATAATCACTACCTAGTACAATAATCTGGATTATTATTTGATGATAAATAGACAAACCCATAATCGAATATTTGGGTTAATAATTTGTAGTATTATAATAGTAATGCTCATTCAATATTTATTGGATCTCCTATGGGAGGATGTTATTTTTCTCTTTTTTAAAGTTATATGACAGGAGATTTATTAGTTTGATTTGGTTTTTAAAAATCATCTGGCAGTACATGTGATAGGACTCTTATCATTCTATTCAATGTCTGATCAAATTAATAAATTGTTAAAAAATTGATCAATTTATCATAATTGGTGCACTATAGTACATATCTGTTTTTTGATAACCTCTTTGTGGAGCGGCGGCTTGTCATTTTTATAAAAAAAAAAAATTAAGTGAAATTAAATTAATATGTTTTAATATGAAATTATGCAGGTTGATTACATCTTAGGAGACAACCCATTGCAGATGTCTTACATGGTGGGATATGGTGCAAAATTTCCTCAAAGAATCCACCATAGAGGATCTTCTCTGCCCTCCAAAGATACACATCCAATTGGTTTCAAATGCAAAGAGGGAACACCATACTTTCAGAGCACGAACCCTAACCCTAATTTATTAACAGGGGCTCTTATTGGAGGACCTGAGCCAAATGATGCATTCTTTGACAATAGGTCTGATTTCGCTCATTTGGAGCCTACTACTTATCTAGTTGCTCCCATAGTTGGTGTCTTGGCATATTTCAAAGACAATGCTTGATCCATGTGATTAATTTGATGTATTTCTTGAGTTCATTTTAGACATAATTCAAATCAAATTTCCAATATTATGTTTATATTAATAATAAACGAGGCGAGATGATATCAACGAAGATGATGTTGACATGTTTTTTTTAATCTTTTATATATTATTCTTCTATTTTTCTAACTCACCGTTTAGTTTTTTTTTTAAAATAAATCATATATTTCAAAAAAAAAAATGTATAGTACAAATTACAAAAGTTGAGTCGATTATTGGATAACCCAATGATATGACACAAAAAAATACAAAAAAAGAGCAAGAGTTTGAATCCTTCTCTTACCTCCGTTTAATGGCAACATTGTGAGTTCTAGTTTGAGTCTCTTACTCTCTTTATGTTCAAAGCTAAACATGTAATTGATTTTAGTAATAACCAACAAAGTGAAAGAAAATTACATTTAATCATTTATATTTTGTTATTATCTGAGGTGTTAACTGAAATATTTAATAAATTAATATTAATAAATATTAAAATTAAATGAGAAGAACATAGTATTGAGACGTCTAATTGTGAATTCACTTTTAAATAAATTGAATAAATTAACGAGCAAGATGTTAAAAAAATATTTTAAATAATTCAAACAGAATCATTTTCTTATAAAATTAATGACCTTGAAAATTTTTCTAGATTTTGGAAAAAAAATTTAAAAACACAAACAAATATAGGAGATAAAAAATTAAGATTAAAAAGTTATATTTTATTTTTCTGGTATATATTCAAAAATAATATAAAATATTTTTTTTTCACAAAATTAAAAAGAAACATTTTTTATGATTATTTATTTATGGAGGCCATGGATTGGAGTCGGGATCTCGTTCGGGTGCTCGGAGAGAAGCGAGTATGGCGCAGCGGAGGGCGGTGGCGGGACGGCCGTCCGGAACCGACGGCTCCGACTTCTCCTACCGCATGGTCGTCGACCCCAGTGAGTTCTAATGATGTCTGAAATCATTCCCCCTTCTTGTTTTTGAATCCCTCTGTCCTCTTGATTTGAATGCTAGGGTATACCAAGGTGGCCGAAGGAAAGTCTCGCCTCCGGATCCTGATCGCTGCCCAGGTATCACAAGCTGTTCTAAATTTGTTGTTTTTTTTTCTTTTTCCTCGAAATCAATTATCATAGATTGCAAAAGTTGGGTTTTTTTTGGCATACGATTGAACCCTCGTTTGGATTTTTATGAATTGAGCCCCATTTTATGTCGCTAGATATCGAAGAATTCAAATTCCACAGAATCCAGTCTGGAAATGCACAAAAAAAGCACTTTTTTCCGTGTTGGTTCTTAGGTGGGGGTTTATTCTCCTCTGAAATTTGTTTGGATTGTTTCGAATTTCAGGGTTTCAGCTTGGTGTTGGCCTCTTTATTGGTGTTTTTGGCTGCGTCGCAAGAAAGGAGCTTTGATAATTTTGCCATCATAACAATTTCAATTGGATTCATATCTCTTTTAATTGGAGAAATAGGTTTGTTTTGGATTTCTTTAGTGTTCTCTTCATAATTGTTAAGTGATTCATAAATTGTTGTTCATATAAGGTTGTCTTTGAATTGGAAGGTCGAAGGCGTAGCCATGTGAATTTGTTGAGGTTGTATGTCAGTGCATCATCTATTGCAACTGCACTTTCAGTTGCCTGTATCATTCGGAGCAACTTGTTCTTTAAGGTACTATAGGGCTTGTTTGGATTTGTTTTTAGAAAACCTAGAAGTGCTTTTTTATAAGTTAAGCACTTATGGGTTCAAAAAAAGTTGTTTGTATTGGCTTTTCTGTAAAAGCAGAAGCTGTAAAAAAAGCTGAAAAACAGTTTTTTTTCAGAAGCTAGTCATGACCAACTTCTAAAAAAATCTGTTTTTTAGCTTATTTTACCGCTTCTGCTTCTATAGAAAAGCTAATATAAACACATATTATAAATAAGTGCTTAACTTACTCTGGAGAAGCACTTTTTTCTAGAAGCACTTCTACTAAACTGAAAAAAACACTTTTTTGATAAGCTAATCCAAACAAGACCATAAACTATTCTTGGAAAGATAAGTTATGGGTTTTCTTTTCTTTTGTTTTTTTTTTCCAATCTGAGAGTTTATGACATGTGCATAGCTTTGCTGATGGTAAGACGATATACTAGTTGGCAATTAGCACATTATCTAGTATGCTTGTTTACTTTGTATTTTTTATGCAGATTATTTTGTGAAGAATAAGATGCACAATGAGACCTTTAGTTTATGAACTTATCTCTGTTAGCCAAATGGGGATTGACTGATAAGTACTGCCTTAATTAGTCATTTTGGTGGCAAATTGTGCTGTGGAATTCAGCTTGAATGTTTCTATAAATTCTTGTGCCACCAATTGCTTTATATAATTTCTCTTATTTGAACTTGATATAAAACTCCGACTCTATTGGTACAACAGATCTGATCTGTTCCTTTGCTTGATGATCATAACTGCTTTAGTGGCAGCAGATATTTTTTTTATTTGTTTATAAGTTATATTTGCTTTCCTTGGCATCTCCTGCATCACTATTGGTTCTTGGCACATGATAAGCTATCATTATTGTATTAATCTTCTAACATATTTGGCCATTCTTTTGTATAATTTTATGCAGATTAAGGCTGATGTTAATTAAAATTTATTTCATCTACTAAGTTATACCTGCTTCAATACATGATGGATGTTGAATCAACTAATGTTTTTGCTGCTATTTTATTTCTTCCTAGGTTATTCAGCATCAGAGCATAGCAGGTGCCAAAACATATGAGCTGGTTGAGGCTGCTCGCATTTTATTTGGTGAGGGCTAGAAACATAATCTCAAACAAATATTTCAGTGCTAGGATTCTCCTTACATGTGAGCCTGCCTTTTTTGCTTCTTGGTCTTAACAGGTATTTTGCTGCAAGTTTTTGTGATTATCACAACTATCAGCCTGGTGCACAACATGTCACCAAAAAGAGCTTCCTGAAAGCAATCTTGGCTCTCAAAATATTTATGTTTGTTCACAAAAACATGAAGATGTTGTACCAAGCACTTAATCCTGTTTGCAGATTTCTAGTCTCAGAATCAGGGTTCCATCTGTCTGAAAATCATATGCTGACCAAAGAATATTGTACTAAAAAGATTTTGTATCTTCTCTACATCATTTTCAAATTTCTGAAACAGATGTGCTTGTTCTCCCTGGTTTGATGAAGTTTTGAGTAAATAATAATTAAGCTATTACAATCAATGCTTTCTGCAGAATATGCTATTCAAATTAATTCATCTCTAGGTCTTCAGGCAGCAAGATACATAGCAACAAAATCCTTGATGCAAACAGGGATACTTTACTGGCCCTCAGAAGTTCTTATTACACCATCAATCAAATAGGAATGTTACAATGAAAGCACTAACAAACTGATATCATATTAACTGAAAATTTAAGGGAAAAAGTATAAATTAAAACCCTAGAAAGTTCATACTCCAGTTTAATGCTCCAGCTTCCATACCATCAATCAAAACTAAGCTGAAACAGTCTCTTGTTTCGAGGAGAGCTGGTTTTGAATGTGTTGAGGAACAACGTCAAACTTGGCCAGCTGCATTGTGTAGGATGCTCGCCCTTTTGTCATCCCTCGGAGAGTGCTCACATACTGGAACATCTCGGCCAGAGGCACCAATGCATCAACTACCTGCATTTCCAAAGTTATCCATGAGTCCTCATTTTGGTTAATTTAACAAGTGTTTTTGTAGGATTTTACATACCTTGAGACCGCCCGGTTTATCACCAAAATTGTTAATTTGGCCTCTTCTTGAGTTCAGATCACCAATTACATCACCCAAGTGCTCTTCGGGGGTGACTACTTCAACCTTCATGATAGGCTCCAGCAATTTTGGAGCAGCCTTCCTCATTCCGTCGCGGAAAGCACCTCTTGCTGCCAGCTGAAATGCCAAGACACTGGAATCGACATCATGGTAAGAACCATCAACTAGTACGGCTCGAACATCGACAACGGGATAGCCAGCTAGAACACCATTGGACATGCATTCCTCCAATCCCTTCATCACTCCTGGTATGTATTCTTTTGGCACTACCCCACCCTTTATTTCACTCTTGAATTCATACCCACTTCCTGCTTCCAAAGGCTCAAACCTCACAGTGATGTCTGCAAACTGCCCTGCACCGCCAGATTGCTTCTTGTGGATGTATTGCACTTCTGAGACTCTTGAGATGCTTTCTCTGTAGTTGACTTGAGGGGCACCGACATTTGCCTCAACCTGTGAATGCAGTTAGAAGAATTAAGTCCGAGCAAAGACAATTGCAAAAAAATTAAATCATTGAAGAAATTGCTCTAGAAAATATATGCATCAACACTGACTTTGAATTCCCTTTTCAGTCGATCGACAATAATCTCAAGATGCAACTCTCCCATTCCTTCAATGACTGTCTGGTTGATTTCCTCATCTCTTGAAAAGTGAAAGGATGGATCTTCTTGAGCCAGCTTGATTAGTCCAACTGCCATTTTATCAACATCCGCTTTTGTCTTGGGTTCTATTGCAACCTTAATAACAGGATCCGGAAAGTCCATTCTTTCAAGCACTATAGGTTTCTCTGGATCACATAGTGTTTCACCAGTTATTGTATCTTTCAAGCCCGCAAGAGCAATAATATCACCTGTCAGAGCTGATTTAATGTCTTCTCTACTGTTTGCATGCATCTCTAGAAGTCTACCTATTCTTTCTTTCTTCCCTTTGTTTGAGTTGAGGACATAAGACCCGGCAGATAATGTTCCTGAATATACTCTCACAAATGTAAGGGATCCCACAAATGGATCACTCATGATCTTGAAAGCCAGTCCTGCAAATGGTTCATCATTACCTGGCAGTCTCTCAATAGTCAATTCAGGATTGTCAGGATCAGAACCCTTCATCGGTGGCAAGTCAATAGGTGAAGGCAAATAATCAACAACAGCATCAAGCAACGGTTGCACTCCTTTATTTTTAAATGCAGAACCACATAAAACTGGCACAAAATTAATAGCTATGGTTCCTTTTCTAATCAGTCGTTTAAGAGTTTCTGCATCAGGTTCAACTCCTTCCAGATAGTTTTCCATGGCGCTGTCATCTAACTCAACTACAGTTTCTATCATCAGCGTTCTGTATTCTTGAGCCAATTCCTGGAGGTCAGCAGGTATATCCTCATATACAAATTTTGCACCTAATTCCTCACCAGACCAGATTACAGCTTGCATTCTTACGAGGTCAACAATTCCCCGGAAACTATCTTCTGAGCCAATTGGTAGCTGGAGAACGAGGGGTTTAGCTCCCAGGTTTGTGACAATCATGTCCCTTGTTCTAAAAAAATTCGCTCCAAGGCGGTCCATTTTATTGACAAAACAGATTCTTGGAACACCATACCTATCGGCTTGTCTCCAAACAGTCTCAGATTGTGGTTCAACACCAGCTACACTGTCAAACAAGCATATAGCACCATCCAAGACTCTGAGAGCTCGCTCCACTTCAAGTGTGAAATCAACATGACCAGGAGTGTCGATAATGTTTATTCTATGATTGTTCCAAAAGGTGGTAGTTGCTGCAGAGGTTATCGTGATGCCTCTTTCCTGTTCTTGTTCCATCCAGTCCATTGTGGCTGTTCCTTCGTGGACCTCACCAATTTTGTAATTTCGACCAGTGTAGTAGAGAATTCTCTCTGTTGTTGTAGTTTTTCCTGCATCTATGTGAGCCATTATTCCAATATTACGGTAGTCCTTCAATGGTATTGCACGTTTTGAATCTGGAAAGTCATAAAGAAAGAAAGAAAGAAAGAAAAAGCCCTTAAATGAGAAAAAAACCTTCCAATGAATTTCACAGTAGGTTAGCATAAACAAACAAAATGATGGCAATGAAAGGAAAGAGAGTTGCACACAGACAATAAATAAATATAACCAAAGAATAAAGAACATTTTATTACTACCACTGATCAGTTTCCATGTTATAAAAGAACTCCAAGATACAGCACAAGTGGAACGAAAGCTTATAAGTTTCCATGATGGTAAAGAATAAAAGATAAGTTCACACGAGATAGAGCTAGAGTGTCCACTGTCATAGCTAATTATGGACAGATGTAAGAGCTAAGCAGTAAAAATACTAAACAAGGTACCGGATTTCAACTTCAAGCTCTTCAACTGTCGGACCACAGAAGAAACATGCGTACATATCAAAACTAAGCATAGATACCTTGACTATTCTTTTCTTTCCTTCTTTTTTTCCCCTCAAAGAAGCAATTATCAGCAAGAATCAAACAGGGCTAAATGGCTACGACGCAATCCTAAGAACTCGAAGCTACAACATTTATATGAACAATTATCCACATGTATGTAGCTATAAATCATTGATAAAAAAAAAGCATCTTCTATGCCAAAGCATCACCCACAGTCAATTCATGCTCACTAAGTCTAAATATCTATCAAGATTAGCTCATGCATTTCAACAAACCAAGCAAAATTCATCACGGTATCAACACAATTTGGAGACTGAGAACATAAATAACTAGAAAAATTACAACCGTCATTTACGCAAACATCTTGTACGCAAGACTACAACTTGACATCACCAACCAACAATTCCAATCAAAGACAACAATCAAAAGCCACAGCACAGTGAACTCACGGAATCAAAACATAAACTAGAAAAAGGATAAAGATTTCACCATCCCCCGCCATGGCGACAACGGTGAGCTTCCTCCGTTGTTCCTGAGAGGCCGTAAGCTTAGACCTCGATCTGAGACGGAGACCAGCGCCAAGAAAACCAGAACCCAAGGCCCCTCGGGGTTGAGCAGAGGCCAAGAAGCGGAAGCGACGGGAGGAGGGAAGAAAAGGAGGCTGGACACGGTGGCCGCAAGAGGCCGTGACTCTAATGGTCTCTCCCGCCATTGCTTCGAGCTTCGCTCTTTCTGCTCGCTTGCTCTCCCGCTTACCTTCACTCTTTGCGCTGTTGCGCTGTTGCGCGGAAGGATAATGAAGGCTACCAGACCTGGCTTTAGCTTTACCACATTTTGCGATTGAGAAAATTAAGTTTTATTTTATTTTCCAAATATTATTATATATGTGAGTATATAATTCTACAGAAACACACCCTATCCCTATCCAGAGTTTAAAAGATTAAATCAGACTTGGTTTTCATTTATTTATTTATATAATATTTTAAAAAAATTATGGATAAATCAAATCACTATATTTGATAGCTATCACACAGATGATTTCACCTTCCAGAATTACAAGATAAGAATTTTTTTTTATAAAAGATCTGTAAATTACTAAAACTGATACACCTTTGTATCTTTAAACAAGACATGTTTGTCGCTAATTTATTAAAAATATATAAAATATCACATGATAGTTTGAACTAAATATTTATTTTTAAAATATTATGCTAGAATATATATATACAGATGTGAACATAAAATCATGGATTGCTATGCTTTGCATGCACATATTTTTCCAAGGAATCCATGTAGTTAATAGTACCTTCATATTTTAATATTTTTGGTAAAAGGGATATATATGTAAAAACCGCTATATATATATATTTGGTGGAAATGCGTGGCATGATGGTGTAACAGGTGCAAAAGGCTTGGAAGGCTCCACGTCTAGTGTTATCTTATCCACCAAATGGACTTCATTCTTCACCTCAAAGCTCTCAAATGCATGCAACGAATAGGATTGAAATGAACCGGATGTCTCTTAGCTTAAATTGTTCATCAGTTCACAACCACTTAAACAGCACTAGTTCTAGCTGGACTACTCCAATCCAGAAATCTAAAAACTCAAAAAGCCATTTCATTTGGCTTGAATTAAATGGAGAATAAAAATATTACATAAAAATGTAATAGAGAGCATATGCTCATGTTGTTAATCAACATCAACCTGGAAAGATACTAGGCTTGTTGAGGTGTCAACAAATATAATTAGAATAATAGTAAAAATGACGTCAATATTAACTAGGCAGTATCTAGTTGGACTTGGCCAGCCCAGGTCCAATATTGTAGCTGGGCCGGACCCAGTTCCTACTTCACAACCAAACTTGAAGTTGGTTTCTTCTTTTCTTTGAGAATAGTCCAATCCGAAATTGAGGAAGAAGGTTTTTTTTTTTTTTTTTTTTGGAAAAAGTGGATGAACCACGTATGTTAAGCAAAAGAGGCAAAAACAAAATACAAACCACTAGACGTGGTTAGCAAACTTACAACAAACAAACAAATTGAAGAGAAAAACAGTAAAACAAGGAACATGCATTCTCAAAGCAACAACCAACACAACACCTCACTCTATGGTATGACTCAAGCCTTCCTCAGGATGCGAAGTCTCACTGGACTCATCCACCTTCTTTTTAGGACCCTCCTCCGCCGCTGCGTGCCAAGACAGGAGACCATGAATAATTTTTAAAATAATAGCATACACAGGCAAAATAGAAGCATTAAAAATACAATTATTCATAACCAGCCAGATGTGCCACACAATAGCTTTCACAACAAAGTCAACTGCTCATCTACAAGCTGGTCAAATTGAGAAAAAAGTCAACTAGTTTATATTTGGTTTCCCTTTTGCCCTTCGATTAGCTCTTGGGCCTCTGCTGGGCCATGTTTTCCACTATACATGTGCCTAATCCTAGAATTATATTTTCCAACTTGGATTCAGTGTTTCAATTAATAAAGTGTATGCTATAGTCTACTTATATATATATATTGTAACTCTGTCATTAAATATTATCAAGGCCATCTAATACAATCATTAAGGAATAACTATGGCAATGGAAAGATCAAACACAAGAGACACAATATACCATGCAGTCTAATACTCACAAGATTTGCAATCATCCTTGCTATTAAAAAAAGAAAAAAAAAATTCCAATCCTTGAAATGAAAAACATCATCTAATCAGAATTATTTTGCCCTGACCCTCAAGCAGTCCCAAAACTCCAAAAATCCCTAAAGTATGTTTGGGGTCAACGAAGAGTGTCTCTTGGGATCTTTAACTAGAGTGATTACCTGTCATATTTAGCTTGTGAGAAATAAGTAATTTTAAATCAATATCCTTTATATAAGTTATTTAAAAATCATTCATATATATTTTTTTAGATGTTTGCATCTCCTGCAGTTAAAAGGCAAAAGTTGGACATTTTGATATTGTAAAGAGAAGCATTTAGTTCTCAAAGCCTTGTACTATAGATGAGGTTGACCCAAATGAGCAGTTTCAAACACAGTAGCCGTGGAGCAGATATGAGCATGCTTTTTACCATCTACACCCGAGAAGGAGATCGCTTTGCTTCATGGGTCCTTTGTTTCTTCGTTTTTGTTGTTTTCTATTTTTTTTTTATTGTTTCTCTCGATATTTGTCTCCACTCTCAGTAGAATCTTGGTTTTTTTAATCTCTTTACTTAGTTGTTATCTTAATAAATTCGTGATTCATCCACTTTTCTCAAAAATAAGAATAAAAATAAAAATACTCATCATCTAATCAGGAATCTAGACATCCAACATCACAAACTTCTTTCATTCAAACACACAAACCAACACATGTCATGCAAGAGAAGCACTCCAACATCAGTTAATACAACAGTGAATATTATAACTTGAAACTAGCTTTAATAGAGGGAAATAGTTAAGGAGAAGAGGATTGAGCACCAGCCATGCCATTAATGAGTGCCAGGGCATTGCTTGTAAGCTGAGCCACCTTCACAACTTGGCTTCTCACCTCATTCTCAGCACCTTCATTCTTGTTTCCATCGCTTGTGAATTCATTTATGCAGGTGTTCTCATCTGTCAGTGCAGCACTCACCCATGTTTGTATATCATTCATGTGAAGCTTCACATCCTTACCTCTAAGCTTTGCCATTTCATGCAGGGACTGTTTAAGCTCTACCACAGAGTCTTGCAAAGTCTCCATGCAGTCACTCATGGCTTCTTCCTCTCTAGAACTCATTCCCCTGCTTTTTGAAGTCGATCTAATCATTGTTGATGTGCTTCTGGTGCTATCTAGGCTGACAGAGAGTGCAGCTTTAGCTAGTTGCTCAGTACTTGTTTGGATTATGGGTGCATAAGAAGAGAGTGAACTGAAACAGAGCGTTGGGTAATCTGTTTTTGTGCATGATTTACGAATAAACTCCACACTTGTACTTGTAGACATCTCACTTTGTGTGAGTCTTGCTGCAATGCAAGTATGAGGATTAAGAACAAAGAGCAGAAGAGCTGCAAGAGCAAAGCCAGTGAACATTCCACTGTTGATCATCTTGCTTGCCATTCTCTTCAAGGTCTCTTGTTTGTGATGAACCATATGGAAGAAGAGTGACACCTATTTATAGACTCTTTTTCAAGAATCTACTGAGGAATTAGCTGGGCACTTATTGGAAGGATAGTCAATGTTTGTTTAACTTCTTACAGTGATACATACACATCAATCTATTTCTTAACTTACTGTCTGCTCAAGTTGCAAAGAGATGTGCTGAAAATGCACTGTTCTAATTAATTATTTGGAAGTTTGGTCAACTTGGGTATGCTTATCTCTCTATTACTGTCAAGATGGACCTGTGAAGTCATATAAGAAATGACAATGTAACCAAACAATCAATCCAGTCTTACAGTTGATTGTTGGCTTAATTTCTATCTTCATGATGCCTACCTGAATTTATTTATAGACTCTTTTCTTAAGAGTCTACTGAAAAATTATTGAAGGGGTTTAAACTAATAATTTGAAACTCACAAAAGAATAGAAATGCCTCTGTTCAGGAAAAGAATGTTCAATTAAATCTCCCAAGTATGCCATTTTTTAAAATTCTTATCGAAATTCAAATACATTACTTACCTTGTATGATGTTTTTAGTTATAAATTTTACTTGCATTGCTTGTGTTGAATGCTGTTGCAAGATGTAGCCGAATGTGATGGAGATTGGATTATTTTAATCAAGCTTACTGCATAATCACATCATATCTAAATGCTCCATAAAAGACAATGTGTCTTATGGAAATGAGAGCTGCGTCTCGCCTACTAGATATTAATGATTTAGATGAAGCTTTAGACATTACTGCATAAACTAATTCATCATTATACATAGAGAAAGGACATTCATAATGAAGGTTCAAGAACAAGTTGAAGAATAGAAATATTTTTATCAAAAATCAAACTCAAATTTTCTCAGTTAAACATAAATCCTTTATTGTTTTTCTGATGATGCTTCAATCTTACTGCATGATTCTACTTAAAACTATAAATGTTGAGCTTGACAGAAAAGAAAAGAAAAGAAAAGATTCAAAGAAGTAGAAAAAGTTAAGCTTGTGGTTATGATGTTGCTTTCTGGTCCTACAAAGTCATATACAACAAAAGACATGCAATTATTTAGGCATAGAACTCTGCTTTTCATCGATAACATCATTCGTCATGATCAAATTTTCCTAAATTTAAATTTAGGAGGTATATGCAAGGATAGCCATTCAAAAACAAGCTTTCAAAAATAATTTTGTAATTTTTTTCTTAGCTAGCATGCATGCATGAGTCCTTATCTTTAGGTCAGTGGTATGAACACAATAAGTTCATCATTCATAAGTTATTTTCTCAGCAAAGAAATGCATTGAATATGAAATATACTGTGAACTCTTGATATCATGCATGGTGGCTTTTCAAGTTTAAATATTTGTCAGCAATTCTGCGACCTTTCTTAAATAACTGCATTTTGTGCCAATGTTTGTTTCATATATATATATATATATATATATATATATATTATGTGGTTGGTTTTAAGAGTTTACATATGCATCATTAGCTGAATCAATATCAAACAAAACCAAACAATAACCACCACTTAATTAATCTGCTAATATATTTATTTTAGCATAGCCATTACTATCAAATTTCATTCAGCTTAGAAAATGAATGGTAATAGATCTAACAAATTTAATTCTAGTTAATGTTTTGTTCATGCCACGTTAGTACTTAGAAAACTTGTTATTAAATGTTAGTGAAAGAGAAATTAATTAATTTCCCAACTAAATGATTGATTTTTTCCAACTAAATGATTGATTATTCTACTGGTTCTTTCTTGATTTTTCCATTGATGATTTCTGAAAATATTCATGATCTTAGCATTGTTGATTGATTCACCTTTGTGCCTTTGAACATTGGCATTGCCACTGTATACATTCTCTCTACTATTCTGTGTTGTTGCATGCAAAAATCTTATCATATGATTATGTTTATAACACAACTTAGTCCATCTAGATGGTGGAAATGTTTTGGTAACATATAATTCTTCTTCATTAATGTTTTCTTTGTAAAATACTTTAAAAATTTTTTTGGAAGAGCCATTAGAGAGCATTTTGTAAGTTGTGTTATTGGAAGAAAGTTGGTAAATATATATATTTAAATATATATTGACAAATAGGTAAATCACGAACGTATATAAGCATGGGTTAATATCTTAACACACCTGAGTTGTTGTGCTCTCACTTTGCGTGGTAAAATATTCAATTACATAACTTGTATGATTTTTTAATAATTTTTTTTAAGATGATGAAAGAGAATTTACGAAAAGAAAGCATTGAAAAAACTAAGAATTACACAAAACATAAGTCACTCCTGCTATTTAAATTTCATTCTTAAAAAGCACATCGGAATACATTATATAAATAACTGAAATTTTTGTTATGTAAATATTCAATTTTTTAAAATCAATTTTAAGTTTAACCAATGTCTCCACTCTCAGTAAATCCTTGTTCTCTCTATTTTAGTTACTGTACTCGGCAGTAGTTATATTAATTACTCATGGTTCATCTATTTTGTTTTAAAAAAAAGTTTAAGAAATAATTGATAAAAATACAATGACAAAAATCTAAAATTTTTATAATTAAGATAATGTATAGATGAGTGAATAAACTATATATATTCCATTAGATAGGAAAAGAATTTAATAACCACATTGCCTCTCAAAAGAACCCAAAAATCAAGAGTAGCCAACTACCCTATGAAGAGATGGCTACTGCAAGACGTCCTCTGCCTTCCATCAATGTCTCAATGGATGATAATTTTTTATTTGGAAATAATTCAGTATGCCAAACCAAACAAAAACAAGACAATCAATATTCAAAACGAGTTTACAATAAAATAAAACACATACTTGATTATTAAAACATTTTTTATTTGTTTCACTCAATTTTACTGTAGAGAATAACAAACAATAAATAACCAAATAAAAATTCCAACCCAACAAGCAAATTTCTGGGCCTGTAGTTTTCTTTGTGTGTGTGTGTGTGTGTGTTTGTGTGTTTGTGTGTTTAAAAGAGCTGTGGGGCACCTAAACAGGACTAAAAGGGCAACGACACACTGAAACAATTACGAAAGGGTCTTAAAACCAAAAGCCAAAACTGCGACAGGCTTTCATAAACCATTTGGGCTGGGCCTTTAGTTTGAAGGTTACAAAGAAAACATAGGAAATATAGATTGATTGGCTCCGTAGGAAAGTGAACAGGTAGTGCCAACGGCCTCTTGGCCCATTGGTTTTTGAGTTTTTTATGTAAAGTTTTTGTTTCAGAGAGACCAGAGAACAAAATCTATGTAAAATGAGAGCACGATGTTGTTGAATTTACGGATGAACTTCACATCGGTGTACATCGCTAACTATTAATCTTAAATGGAGTGCTTGTTGCCTAGTGTAAAAAAAAAAATGAAAATAGATAGTCTTAGATCATACAAATTCACTATATACTAAGGGTTGTTTGGTTGTCTGCAAGTAAAATTACATGTAAGTGAAATTACAGTGTAAATAAAAATATTATATTTCAATTTACTAGGAATGATGCATTTACTTTTTATTTGTTTGGTTTGATGTTACCATGTAAGTGAGTTGGTAAGATTACCCCAATTATCTATTATTATTATTATTTAATACTATTTATTAAAATTAATTTACATAAAATTAATTAATTAATTAATTAATTTAAAATATTTAATATTTCTTTAATTTTATTACTTGAAAAAAATTATAATTAATTTTATTAAATTTATAAAAATAATTATTATAAAATATTAATTATATAAATACTAAATTATAAAATATAATATTTATTTATTTTTGTTACTTAAAAATATTTTTATAATTAATTTTTAAAAACAATATAATATTTTCAAAAATAAAAAATATTTTTTCATAAAAATATTTAATCATATAAATATTAAATTATTAAAATATTTAATATTTATTTTAATTTATTATTTAAAAATATTTTTATAATTATTTTTTAAAACAATATAATATTTTTAATAAAAAAATATTTTTGTCATACAAATTTTTAATCATATAAATATTAAATTATTAAAATATTTAATATTTATTTAATTTATTATTTAAAAATATTTTTATAATTATTTTTTAAAACAATATAATATTTTCAATAAAAAAATATTTTTGTCATACAAATTTTTAATCATATAAATATTAAATTATAAAAATATTTAATATTTTTTTAATTTTATTACTTAAAAATATTTTTATAATTAAATTTAAAGATAATTACTTTATTAAATATTTTTATAATTAAATATAATGGTGAGTGGATATTATTTACTTTAGTGCATTTTAACTTATAGCAAATTTTGGTGTAAGTTGAAATATTGTAAAAATTGATGTGAGGCCCCTTTGTCTGTCTCTGATTTCCGCCCTATCAGCCTAATCAATGCACCTCTTAAAATCATCTCCAAGATCCTGGCCACTAGACTCTCCAAGGTCATTGACCGGCTTGTGGACAATTCACAGTTTGCCTTCATTAAGGGTAGATCCATTATGGACAACGTGGTTGCGGCTGAGGAAATCATTTTCAGCCTCCAGAAGAGAGGTCTCGACGATCATATTGTTAAAGTTGATTTCGCTAAAGCTTTTGACATGGTGGATTGGGACTTCCTTCTTGAGCTGCTGACAGCTAGAGGTTTTGGGTAGCGCTGGATTCAGTGGATATCTAATTTATTACACTCCTCCAAAGCATCCATTCTGGTCAATGGATCGCCCGAGGGATATATCAGATATCAGAGAGGCTTGCGGCAAGGCGACCCATTGTCACCTCTGCTCTTCGTCCTAGTTGCGGACCTTCTTAGCACAATGTTTAACCAGGCCCTCACATCCCATATCCTTCATGGGGTCTCGCTTGGTAGGCACGGCAATGTTTGTCACCTCCAGTATGCGGACGATTTGGTTATCCTGACTGCTGGAGGGGCGGAAGACCTCAGAATCATTAAGCTGATTCTTTTCATCTTCGAAGGGATCTTGGGACTCGCCATCAACCTCACTAAAACATGTTTGTTCTCGTCCTCTTTCGGCTCCTCCCCCGGTCTGTCGGCCCTGGCCACTCTGTGCTGTTCCGCTGACGTTCTGCCTATCACATACCTGGGAGTTCCAATCGCCGGTAGAAGGCCACGCCGACAGGACTGGGAAGTTCTTATCCTCAAGATTAGGAAAAGACTTACCTCTTGGCAAACCAACTTTTTGTCCCTGGGGGGCAGGCTCACTCTCATTAACTCGGTCCTCACAACCATACCCACTTATTGGATGTCTATCTTCTGACTACCTAAATGGGTTGTCAACCGTATCGATCGTTTGAGAAGGGACTTTCTGTGGAGTGGGCCTGACATCAGTCAACCCAAATGCCGGCTGGTCAACTGGCACAGACTTTGTCGGCCGCAGAATCAGGACGGTTGGGGTATCCTTAATTTAGAGGAATTCAACTGCGCACTTCTGGGGAAATGGTGGTGGAAAATTTTAACGGACGACTTCTGGTGCGGGTCGGCCCCCATTCTATACAATTATTATCGCCGCCAGCCGAGATGGAATCTCTGGCTTCCCCGCAGTCGTCGGGGCTTTTTCTTCTGGCAAGGACTCTTCCCGTCACTAGAGGCCTTCAAAGCCTGCCTTCGCTCATCGATTGGGGATGGCAATTCCACGCTATTTTGGCTTGACAAATGGTATGATGGGCAGTCTCCAAAACTTCGGTGGTGTGCTGACTTCCTTTATTTGACTTTCCCCTTCGCGATGGTCAGGGAAGTTCTTACTGGCCCACTCCCAGATGAAATTAGATTGGATCCGATTGTGACTGACCTCATATCCAGATTCAACTTGTTGTCGTCAATTGCCCCTGACCAGAAATCCTGGAAGCTCACTGCTGACGGCGTCTTTCACGTTCGCTCTTTTTACAGATTTCTCGTCGACAGGGGGATGAGATGCAGTGTCACCCATGAGATCTTTAGATGTCTTGTGCCTCGTAAAATCGCCACCTTTTCGTGGCTGGCTTGGGACTATAAGATCCTCAGGCTCGATACGCTTTTCGCCCGTGGCTGTAACTCTTTACCCACGGCGACTTGCCTTCTGTGCTGCTCTGAGCTTGAGTCAGTCGATCACCTGTTTTTTAGATGTCTTCAGGCTAGAGACATTTGGGACCGCTTGGCGCCCCTGTTCTCCTTCTCTAGGACCCCTTCGTCCTGTGCTGATCTCTGGGGTAACTGGTTCCGGGATCTTGGTCCCGCCCGCCGGTTATCCTATTCCCTGATTGCGAGAGTGGTTATTTGGCAAATTTGGCTAGCTAGAAATAAATGTATTTTCAATTCCGTGTTTATTTCTATGCCTGCTCTTTTCCTGAAAATTTGTTACATGTACCTCTCTTAGATTCCAGCTGTCCCGCCTCGTGAGCTGCACAAGCTTGAAGACTCTATCGCTGCGGTTCGGCGCTGCATCCTTTTCTCTGGACCTGCCCCTGCGGATCAGGACCCAGACAGGCATGACGACGTCTCCGGCTAGTCTGCCCCTCTATTGTTGTGGTCGGTCGCTAGGAGATTTATCTCTCCTTCTTGCGACTTCTGGGTCCTTTTGTTGTTGTTGTTTTTCACCTCTAGTAGAGGTTGTATCTTTTTGCTTCTGTTTTGTACCTGTACTTTCTCTTTAATGCATTTGTGGTTTATCCACTTTTCTCAAAAAAAAAAAAAAAAAAAATGGATGAGATGTAAATCCACTTATATGTAAGTAGAACTTTTACATCAAACCAAACAATCACTTACATATAAAACCACTTATATTATATCTACTTACAGTTACTTACATGTAACCAAGAATTATTAAAGCAAACAAAGTAAAATAAAAAATAAAAAAAATAAGACAATGAAAGCAAACTAAACAAAAGAAAACAGAAATCACTAAAGGTGGAGAACAAGCACACCAACGAGAGCAAAGCAACAGAAAAAAGAGCAAACAAGAAAAGAAAGGGCGCAGTGAGTCAGAATGTCCACCGAGAGATAACAAAGAAACGACTCAACCGCTGGGAAGGGGTCACACAGATTATTCAACAGAGAAATTCAGATAAAAACTTAAAATTATGCATATATTGATTCTTCTAGAGAGACAAATAAAACAAACAGTAATAACACAAACTTATCTCCTCACTGAACCAATCATTAAGTCACAAACTTCTTGACTCATACAACAGCTTGCAACCACACACACACACACACACAGAGAGAGAGAGAGAGAGAGAGAGAGAGAGAGAGAGAGGATCAAGGAGTAGAGGATTGGGCACCAGCCATGCCATTGATGAGTGCCAAGGCATTGCTTGTAAGCTGAGCCACCTTCACAACCTGGCTTCTCACCTTATTCTCAGTACCTTCATCCTTGATTTCATTGTTTGTGAATCCATTCATGCAGGTGTTCTCATCTGTCAATGCAGCACTCACCCATGTTTGTATGTCATTCATGTGAAGCTTCACATTCTTACCTGTCAGCTCTCCCATGGCTTGCAGAGACTGTTTGAGCTCTTCCACAGAGTCTTGCAAGGTCTCCATGCAGTCACTCATGGCTTCTTTCTCTCTAAAACTCATTCCTTGCCCTTTCGACATTGATCTAATCATTGTTGATGTGCTTCTGGTGTTGTCTAGGCTGACAGAGAGTGCTGCTTCGGCCAGTTGTTTGGGACTCGTTTGGATTGTGGGTGCATAAGTGGAGAGTGAGCTGAAACAGAGTGTTGGGTACTCTGTTTTTGTGCATGAATTGTGGATAAACTCCACGCTGGTACTTGTAGACTTCTCACTTTGTGTGAGCCTTGCTGCATTGCAAGTGTTAGAATTAAGAACAAAGATGATAAGAACTGCAAGAACATTGCAAGTGAACATTCCACTGCTGATCATCTTGCTTGCCATTTTCTTCAAGAACTCTTGTTTGCGATGCACCATATGGAAGAAGAGAGACTCCTATTTATAGACTCTTTCCCAAGAATCTACTGAGGAATTAAGTGAGAACTTATAGGAATTAACTGAGACTCCTATTTAAATTGATACATATGCATCAATCTGTTTCTTTGTTGTTTATACAAGTTGCAAACAAATGTGCTGGAAACGCATGGCTCTAACTAATTATTGGAAGTGTGGTCAACTTAGGCATGCTAATCTCTGCTTCATGATGCTCTTTGTATTAATTTAATCTGAATTGCGTGTGCTGAATATCCTTGCAAGTTGTAATGGATTGTGACTAAAATTGGATTACTCTGACCATGTTCACTGCATAATCACAGTGTCTGTTTAAATGTTTCAAGTGGCTTGATCCATTAAACCAACTTGCCTCATGAACTGAGAGCGGCCTCTCAATCACCAGTTATCGATATGCCTAAGAGATACTATGGCATCTGCTACTTCATTGCTATACATAAAGGACTATGATAAGATTGGGATAAAAAACAAGTTGATTAAATATCTTAAGCCAAACTAAGCACAGATGTTCCCAGTTAAACAGAATTCCTTCATTTTTTTTATGCTGACAGAGTAAGAAGGAAAAATGAAAAAGAAAAGACAGCATTAGAACAAGTTGATCTTGCAGTTGTGGTGCTGCTTTCTGGTCCTTCAAAGGCATGCTGCAACAGACACGCAATTAAGTCGGCATAGAACGTGGCATTTTATGATAATTCCATTGGTCTGAATCAAGGTTTCCTTAATTTAACATTAGACAAATATGCAAAATATAGCCATACAAAATCTAGAGTTTAATTACCTTTCTAATCCTTATGGCCAGCTTCCATTCTAAAGTCTCTATCTCAATGCCAGGTGTACACACTATAAGCATATAATCTTTTTCCACATTGCTGTAGATTCAAACTACCACCGCAAATACGTGAACTCTTGATATCATGCATGGTGGCCTTTCTATCTTAAATACTTGTCTGCAGTTCTGTAGTTTGTTCATAAATAACTGCATTTTTATCAATAGCTGTTTGTTAGAAGGTCACAAAGACATTATTAGATTAATAAACATCGGCCATAACTAAACCATAACTACTTAATTAATCTGCTGAGATAGATATTAGCATATCAATTATGCCACCATTACCATCAAATCTAATTCAGCTTACATGATGAGCATTTTGTGGGATATAGATCTCAATAAATCCAACAAAATTTAATTCTAGTTGGTGTTTGGTTCATGCCATACCTTGTTAAATGTTTATTATAGAGAAATTAATTCATTTCCCAACCAATTGATTGGCTCTTCTACCAGTTTTTCATATTTTCTTATCAGATGATTTCTGAAAATATCAACGATCTTGGCATTACTAATTCATCTTTGTGCCTTTGAACCTTGGCATATGCGCTAGCTATGAACTCTCTTCTATTCTTACTCTGCTGTCACATGCAAAGGCTCATTACATCTGAATGTTTAATATTTGTACTAATTTATAATATATCCAAGATGTAAAAACGTTAACTGACTGCTTATTGTTTTTCATTGTTAACTGTATACTCTTAATTACCAATAGAACATTCACAAAGGAAAAAAATTATATACTCTTTCTTAGAAAAAAGGGGAAAAGCCACATTCTATTAAGTGAGAAAATAGTACAATAACTAAAAAAATATATATATCTGTATAACATTGTATATGACAGTGTATGCAAGAAATTGTCCATTTTCACCCATCTCATAAAGGGCTCACCGTTTTGTTCAATAAAATGTCTCTAATATTCAAGTTCAAGTCATAAGTATAAGCGTATGATCTTTCTCTTCTTTATGTGATATGCAAAACTCTACTAACATAATTCTAACCCTATTAAGAAGTAGATTTAGATTGAGTTTCACACGGTTTTTCTCTTTTCATTTTTTTTTAAATAAATAAACCATAATTTTATTAAAATAAAAACCACAGCAACAAGATCACAAGGGCACAATGAAATATTAAACAGGAAAAAAACACAGGTAAACTGGAAAAATAGAAAAAACGACAAAGATATCTGGTTAAAAAAGAAATAAATAAATAAATGTAGAACCTTGGGGCAGCGGAAATACTTTAATGAGCAAGTTGGGTTCGCACAAGCATTACATCGAACATCTTGTGTGCATGTACTAACTACTAAGGAGCAATCTTGTTCTTTACCTACACATACATGAAGTGCAGAAGCTTGCAAAGCAATAATATACCTGGCAGAAATTAGCTCACCACAAATCAATATCCCAAGACAACATCCAACATATCAAAGAGCACACCATGTATGCCATATGTGATATCAACCAAACACCATTCTCATGACCAAAGATGAAACAATAACAACCTAGTTAATGATTCAATAGGTAGTATAGGAAGAGAAATACTAAATCAATGGTGACACTTGGGTTGGCAATAGTTTGTCTGGACCCGTCAGCCCTGTTTTATCCGACTTAGAATAAAAATGTTTGGACATAAGTTTTACAAATACGGGTTGGGTCTAGACATGATTTGATTGTCAGGATTTAAATACCAGCTGGGTCCGGACATAAAAATTAGGACAACTGGGCCCTTTTACCCCTTAAAATTTTAAAAACCCATAGTATTAGACCCATTTGTTTAAAGTCCAATCTTTTAAAAACTTCAAGCATATAATGTTTTCCTATTAAGATTTAGATATTTGAGTAAACTTAAAAGTAGTTTATAAAATTCAGACAAATTTGGACATCTGGACAATCCGGTTTTAAAATAAATCGGGTCCGGACACTAAGTTTTTCTATTTATATTAGTAGTTGTTCGAATCCGGTTTTGTTCAGACCCTTAGGTGAGACCAAGATTTTTTTTGGATAAAAAGGAGCTCATAGAGCTATTTTATTCAAAAGAAAATAAATGTTTTACAGACTAATCAGACGAATTACAGAAACTAGAAACACAAAAAGGAAAATAAATAGAAATAGAAGAGAAGAACAAGAAATCTAACATTACAAACTGAAACCATTTGCTAGAACACATTTCATTAACTAACGAGGGAGCTCCCGGCCTTGATGGAAAAGAGAGAGCTTACGAAGACCAACACCATGACCGGCAAGACAAAGGGAAATGACGTCCCATCCCCGGGGAGTAACATGAATATGAGGACTTCCAAAAAGAGGGGGACTGTCAACAGCTATTCGAGTCAAATGCTTGGATTGTCAATCATCAAGACTTCCTGAGTTTGTAATAGTAGAGTGAAGGTCCTGGTTAGAGATGAAGAAATGCCAAACAAGAGTCCTTGAATCAATCAGATATTTTGTAACCAAGATGAAAGCATTGCGTTGAGCATCCAAATCAGAGGCAGCTTGAAGACTGCAGCAACCTGCAACCAATATATTGGAGTTAGCTTGAGAGAAAAAAAACGGGTCCCTCCTCTTGCCGAATCCCTAACCACACAGCTGATACGAAGAGCAAAGAGAAGTTAGAGAGCAGAATACGCCTACCAATTGCCGAAGTAGAATTATAACAGTATTTCTTAACATGAGCAATAACTCTACTAGCAATGTTGGAACAATTCAGACTCATTCTTAAAAATCTGGTTGCACCTAGCCTTCCAAATAAACCAAATCGTGACAGCAATAACAGATTGGATAAAAACAGAGCTGTCAGATTGGGAACCATCAATCCAATTGCCGCAGACAATACCATTTTGGAAATAGAAACTCTTACCAATAGCATTACCCACCACATTCCAAACAAGCTAAGCTTTGGGGCAAAAGTTAAATAAATACTCAGCCGTTTCAAAAGTAAGCCTACATAGGACACAATTGGTTCAGAACCCAAACCAATAAAGTGTAAATAGTCATAGATTTTCACCTTACCATGAAATAAGAGCCAAATAAAGTGTCTCACCCGTGGTGCCACCTTAAGATGCCAAACCTAATTCCAACCATTCCATTGATCACCGTAGACAGTAAGACTGTTGAGATGAGAGTATACCTTAGGTGACACCAAGATTGCAGAAGGATAGATTTAGCCAACAACGATGGGGAGGTTTATAATGGTTGTTTTACTGAAAGGCCCCAAAGGTTGCGGAATATTACAAACACCACCAATTCCAGCCTACTACGTGGCTAAACAGTGTTTTACACCATGGTCCATATTAGAGTCTAAATGATGTATAAAACAGTGAAATAGGAGCTGGATATCACAATAAAGATAGTCAATATTCGTGAAGAGTTTATAATGGTAGCTTTCCTTGTGCTCATAATATTTTCGCTTATGTTGAAACCAAATATTCTATAATTATAAACATTGAAGTGCATGTTCTCCTGTACTAAGAAAGAATGATTTTGTGAAGAGTTACTAACGTTTAAAATTGGTAAAGCATCCCAAAATAAGAGGCTTTGAAAGAAGTAATTGCATAAGATTATGTTATTGAACAAGAGGAAAATGTCTCACTTATTTGGGATCCATTGATTAAAAAGCCATGCAGTTTTACATGCATACATCTCAAAGCAGTATGTATCCAAAAACAAGCATTCAGCACCAAAATTCAGTTAAAATTATGCATATATTGATTCTTCTAGACAGGCAAATAAAACAAACAGTAATAACACAAACTTATCTCCTCACTGAACCAAACATTTAAGTCACAAATTTCTTCAATCATACAGCAGCTTGAAACCAGAGAGATAGAGAGAAATAGAGGATCAAGGAGCAGAGGATTGGGCACCAGCCATGCCATTGATGAGTGCCAAGGCATTGCTCGTAAGCTGAGCCACCTTCACAACCTGGCTTCTCACCTTATTCTCAGTACCTTCATCCTTGATTTCATTGTTTGTGAATCCATTCATGCAGGTGTTCTCATCTGTCAATGCAGAACTCACCCATGTTTGTATGTCGTTGATGTGAAGCTTCACATCCTTACCTTTCAGCTCTCCCATGGCTTGCAGAGACTGTTTGAGCTCTTCCACAGAGTCTTGCAAGGTCTCCATGCAGTCACTCATGGCTTCTTTCTCTCTAAAACTCATTCCTTGCCCTTTCGACATTGATCTAATCATTGTTGATGTGCTTCTGGTGTTGTCTAGGCTGACAGAGAGTGCTGCTTCGGCCAGTTGTTTGGGACTCGTTTGGATTGTGGGTGCAAAAGTGGAGAGTGAGCTGAAACAGAGTGTTGGGTACTCTGTTTTTGTGCATGAATTGTGGATAAACTCCACGCTGGTACTTGTAGACTTCTCACTTTGTGTGAGTCTTGCTGCATTGCAAGTGTTAGAATTAAGAACAAAGATGAGAAGAACTGCAAGAACATTGCAAGTGAACATTCCACTGCTGATCATCTTGCTTGTCATTTTCTTCAAGAACTCTTGTTTGCGATGCGCCATATGGAAGAAGAGAGACTCCTATTTATAGACAGACTCTTTCCCAAGAATCTACTGAGGAATTAAGTGAGAACTTATAGGAAATAACTGAGACTCCTACTTGCATTGATGCATCATGCATAAGCATCAATCTGAATTAAGTGAGAACTTGTAGTCACAAATAAATGTGCTGGAAATGTATTGTTCTAACTAATTATTGGAAGTGTCGTCAACTTAGACATGCTAATCTCTGCTTCATGATGCTCTTTGAATTAATTTAATCTGAATTGCGTGTGCTGAATATCCTTGCAAGTTGTAATGGATTGTGACTAAAATTGGATTACTCTGACCATGTTCACTGCATAATCACAGTGTCTGTTTAAATGTTTCAAGTGGCTTGATCCATTACGCCAACTTGCCTCATGGACTGAGAGCTGCCTCTCACTCACCATCTGCCACTTCATTTCCATACATAATGGACTATCATAAGATAGGGATCAAATACAAGTTGATTAAAAATATCTTAAGCCAAACTAAGCACAAACGTTCAATGTTAAACAAAATTCCTTCATTTTTTTTATGCCGATAAGTCCAAAGCAATTGCTTGATTCAACTTACTGTCGGAGTAAGAACGGAAAAATGAAAAAAGAAAAGACAGCATTAGAACAAGTTGATCTTGCAGTTGTGGTGCTGCTTTCTGGTCCTTCAAAGGCATGCTGCAACAGACACGCAATTATGTCGGCATAGAACGTGGCGTTTTATGATAATTCCATTGGTCTGAATCAAGCTTTGCTTAATTTAACATTAGACAAATACGAAAAATATGGCCATTCAAAATCTAGATTTAAATACCTTTCCAATTCTTATGGCTAGCTTCCATGCTAAAGTCTCTATCTCAATGTGAGGTGTACATACTATAAGCATATATTCAAACTCTAGATTTGGCCATTCAAAATCTAGATTTAAATACCTTTCCAATTCTTATGGCTAGCTTCCATGCTATAGTCTCTATATCAATGTGAGGTGTACACACTATAAGCATATATTCTTTTTCCACATTGCTGTGATTTTTATTATGTGCGAAGAATTTAATTGAATATGAACTACCATAAGTACGTGAACTCTTGATATCATGCATGGTGGCTTTTCTATCTAAATACTTATCCGCAGTTCTGCAGATTGTTCATAAATAACTGCATTTTTATCAATAGCTGCTTGTTAGAAGGTCACAAAGACATTATTAGATTGATAAACACCGGCCATAACCCAACCATAACTACTTAATTAGCATCTCAATTATGCTACCATTATTATCAAATCTAATTCAGCTCACAAGATGAGCATTTTGTGGGATATAGATCTCAATAAATCCAACAAAATTTAATTCTTGGTGGTCTTTGGTTCATGTCATACCTTGTTAAATGTTTATTATAGAGAAATTAATTAATTTCCCAACCAATTGATTGACCCTTCTATCAGTTTTTCATATTTTCTTATCAGATTATTTCTGAAAATATCAATGATCTTGGCATTGCTAATTCATCTTTGTACCTTTGAACCTTGGCATATGCGCTAGCTATGAACTCTGCTATTTTTACTCTGATGTCACATGCAAAGGCTCATTACATCTGAATGTTTAATGTTGTACTAATTTATAATCCATCCAAGAAGTAAAAACGTTAACTGACAGCTTATTGTTCTACCTTGTTAATTGCATACTCTTAATTACCAATAGAAAATACACAAATGAATAAAAATATATACTCTTTCTTTGAAAAAGGGAATAAATCACTTTCTATTAAGTGAGAAAATAGTACAAGAATTAAAAAAATAAAAATCCTTATAACATGGTATATGACAATGTATGCAAGAAATTGCCCATTTTCATGCATCTCATAAAAGACCTCACCGTTTTGTTCTATAAAATGTCTCCAATATTGAAGTTCAAGTCATAAGTACAACCATATGATCCTTCTCTACTTTATGTGATATGCAAAAAAAATTATTTTTTTTACATATTTCTATGTTAGAACAATTGGAATTTTAGATAAATTGTAAGAGCACCTAACAAAGAAGAACAGATAAGATACACACTTTGGATTATAGCTGTGAAACACTTTCGTAAAAGAGAAGTAGCCCTTTATAATATGTGCCAAGGGTGAATGCTAAGGTTTTAGGATACAAAGAATCCCCTTACAATGTTGCACATAACAAAGTAAGCAGTGAAAAAGAAAGAATATTTTGTTGTTGCACTTGAAAAGAAGAGAAATTTTCAAGTGTTATGTTTTCATTCAACATTTAAGAGTTGTACTTATACTATATTAAAATTTTAAAGATTGTAACTTCTTAAAGCATGAAAAGATGTCTTATAACTACTACAAATCCTTTTATTACACTAAAGAGACATGATCTAACTTGCTTAACTTCCTTTTTACATGAAAATGTGTTTTTTGACCACTACAACTACCATAAAATATGAAAATATGTCATTTTTAAAAATATTTTAACATTCTAAACCTACTCAGATGTACATTTTAGATTGAGTATCACAATTTTTTTAAAAAAAAATTAATAAACCACAACTTTATTAAATAAATCATAATGACAAGATAACATGGGTAAAATGAAAAATCAAACAATAAAAAAAACACAGGTTCACTGGAAATAGTAACAAAAAAAAAAAAAAAAAACAACAACAACAACAAAGACACATGAGCTACATAATCTCTTAGAGTAAGAGAGGATCTCCTCCTAAGAAAAAAAAAATGAAGAAAAAACTGCAAGGAATTAGCCGGTTGTGCCCGGGAGTTCAGATCACAGTTCTTGCCTATAGGTGATCTAGAGAATTGAATGTTTCTCCTCACGGTCATGAAAGAATACTCCTGTTAATATAGGGACCCACCGCCCTAACTTTTCCATAACTTAAGTTATAGGGAAAGTTTGATATGGGTATATAAAACTAGAGGGATTGGCTCCGACAGGAGATGTGGGACTATGGACCATGTTAACTACTGCGTCCCAACAGCCCCCTGGGCCCACAACGAATATGAGACCCAAGATCCTAGCCATAGCGATCACAGGCGCAGGAGACTTTCATCTCTGATACCATGTTAATATAGGGACTCACCACCCTAACTTCTTTTAACTTGAGTTATAGAGAAGGTTTGGTATGGGTATATAAAACTAAAGGGATTGGTTCTCGCAAGCGATGTGGGACTATGGATCATGTTAACCACTGCATCCCAACAACTCCAACCTGTCTTTTGTCTTTTGTCTTTTGAACTGTTGAGTATCACATAGTCTTACCAAAGAACAAACAAAACCAAAAGGAAAAAAAAATGCACCACTGCAGAAAAGATAAGGATAGGTCCCGAGATCAGAGAAACCATCTCTCACTTATATAAAGATTGTTTTTGATAAATTGCAAGACTTCCCGTCACCGCCATCTCCACAGAGGATAACTTTTTCTCTTGTGTTCATTCACTGCATTGAACCTGGTTAAAAATAAAAATAAATAAATAAATAAATAAATAAAGATAGTCAATATTCATGAAGAGTTTATATTAGTAGCTTTCCTTGTGATCCAAATATCTTCGCTTATGTTGAAACCAAATATTCTAAAATTATAAACATAGAAATGTTTGTTCTCCTGTACAAAGAAAGAATGCTGTTGTGAAGAGCAAACCAATTGCTTAACTTTGAAAATTGGTTAAGCATGCCAAACTAAAAAGCTCTGAAAGAAGTAATTGCATAAGATTTTATTATTGAACAAGAGGAAAATGTCTCACTTATTCGACTTTCATTGATTAAAAAGCCATGCAGTTTTACATGTACATCTCAAAGCAGTGTGTATCCAAAAACAAGCATTCAACACCAAAATTCAGTTAAAATTATGCATATATTGATTCTTCTACACAGACAAATGAAACAAACAGTAATAACACAAACTTATCTCCTCACTGAACCAAACATTTAAGTCACAAATTTCTTCACTCATACAACAGCTTGAAACCAGAGAGATAGATAAAACAGAGGATCAAGGAGCAGAGGATTGAGCACCAGCCATGCCATTGATGAATGCCAAGGCATTGCTTGTAAGCTGAGCCACCTTCACAACCTGGCTTTCTCACCTTATTCTCAGCACCTTCATCCTTGATTCCATTGCTTGTAAATCCATTCATGCAAGTGTTCTCATCTGTCAATGCCGCACTCACCCATGTTTGTATGTCATTCATGTGAAGCTTCACATCCTTACCTCTCAGCTCACCCATGGCCTGCAGAGACTGTTTGAGCTCTTCCACAGAGTCTTGCAAGGTCTCCATGCAGTCACTCATGGCTTCTTTCTCTCTAAAACTCGTTCCCCGGCCCTTCGATATTGATCTAATCATTGCTGATGTGCTTCTTGTGCTGTCTAGGCTGACAGAGAGGGCCGCTTCAGCCAGTTGTTTGGGACTTGTCTGGACAGTGGGTGCATAAGCAGAGAGTGAGCTGAAACAGAGCGTTGGGTACTCTGTTTTTGTGCATGAATTGCGGATAAACTCCACGCTAGTACTTGTAGACATCTCACTTTTTGGGAGTCTTGCTGCACTGCAAGTGTTAGAATTAAAAACAAAGATGAGAAGAACAGCAAGAACATTGCAAGTGAACATTCCACTGCTGATCATCTTGCTTGCCATTTTCTTCAAGAACTCTTGTTTGAGATGCACCATATGGAAGAAGTGAGGCTCCTATTTATAGACTCTTTTCCAAGAATCTACTGAGGAATTAAGGGAGAACTTGTAGGAATTAACTGAGACTCCTATTTACATTAATACATATGCATCAACTGTTTCTTTGCTGTTTATGCAAGTGGCACACAAATGTGCTGGAAATGCATGGTTCTAACTAATTATTGGAAGTGTGGTCAACTTAGGCATGCTAATCTCTACTTCATGATGCTCTTGAATTAATTTAATCTGAATTGCTTGTACTGAATATCCTTGCAAGTTGTAATGGATTGTGACTAAAATTGGATTACTCTGATCATGCTCACTGCATGATTATAGTGTCGGTTTATATGTTTCAAGCGGCCTGATCCATTACGCCAACTTGCCTCATGGACTGAGAGCTGCCTCTCAATCACCAGTTATCAATATGCCTAAGAGATATTATTGCACCAGCTACTTCATTTGCAATACATAAAGGACTTTCATAAGATAGGGATAAAAAACAAGTTGATTAAAAATATCTTAAGCCAAACTAAGCACAAATGTTCCCAGTTAAACAGAATTCCTTCATTTTTTTATGCTGATAAGTCCAATGCAATTGCTTGATTCTACTTATAATTAAATGCTGACAGAGTAAGAAGGAAAACTGAAAAAAGAAAAGGCAGCATTAGAACAAGTTGATCTTGCAGTTGTGGTGCTGCTTTCTGGTCCTTCAAAGGCATGCTGCAGGAGACAAGCAGTTATGTCAGCATAGAACGTGGCATTTTATGATAATTCTGTTGGTCTGAATCAAGCTTTCCTTAATTTAACGTTAGAGAAATAAGCAAAATATAGCCATTCAAAATCTAGAGTTTAAATACCTAATTCTTATGGCTACCTTCCATGCTAAAGTCTCTATCTCAATGTGAGGTGTACACACTATAACCATATATTCTTTTTCCACATTTCTGGAAATTTTTTTATTGGCAAAGAATTGGATTTAATACGAACTACCGTAAATACATGAACTCTTGATATTATGCATGGTGGCTTTTCTATCTTAAATACTTGTCTGCAGTTCTGTAGTTTGTTCATAAATAACTGCATTTTTATCAATAGCTGTTTGTTAGAAGGTCACAAAGACATTATTAGATTAATAAACATCGGCCATAACTAAACCATAACTACTTAATTAATCTGCTGAGATAGATATTAGCATATCAATTATGCCACCATTACCATCAAATCTAATTCAGCTTACAAGATGAGCATTTTGTGGGATATAGATCTCAATAGATCCAACAAAATTTAATTCTAGTTGGTGTTTGGTTCATACCACATCTTGTTAAATGTTTATTATAGAGAAATTAATTAATTTCCCAGCCAATTGATTGGCCCTTCTACCAGTTCTTGAAATTTTCTTATCAGATGATTACTGAAAATATCAATGATTTGGCATTGCTAATTCATCTTTGTGCCTTTGAACCTTGGCATTGGCACTAGCTATATACTCTCTGCTATTCTTACTCTGCTGTCGCATGCAAAGACTCATTGTATGTGAATGTTTAATGCTGTGCTAACTTGTAATCTATCCAAGAAGTAAAAACATTAACTGACTGCTTATTATTCTTCCTTGTTAATTGCATACTCTTAATTACCTACAGAACATTCATCGATAATATATATACACACACACTCTTTCTTTAAAAATGGGAATAAACCACATTCTATTAAGCGAGAAAATAGTGCAAGAATTAAAAAAGAAAAGAAAAAATCCATATAACATGGCATATAACAATGTATGCAAAAAATTGTCTGTTTTCACCCATCTCGTAAAAGACCTCATCATTTTGGTCTATAAAAGATGTCTCCAATATTCTAGTTCAGAATTAGATTTATATCGAGTATGACATGATCCTACAAAAGAACAAACAACCAAAAAAAAAGAAAAAGCCTACTACTGCAGAAAAGATGAAGATAGGCCCCTTGATCAGAGAAATCATCCTCACTCCTATAAAGGTTGTCCTTGAAAAATTGCAAGACTTTCGTCACCACTGTCTCCACAGAGGATAACTTTTGCTTTTGCGTTCATACAATTTTTTTTTTTTTGTTTCTTGAAGAATAGGCGACAAACGCCTCCAATTTAAGAAATTGTTAAAAGGATCGATAGGCACAGAGGAGCACTAGTTTGTGTTCATACACTTCATTGAACCAGGGAGAAAAATAAAAATAGTCAATATCCATGAAGAGTGTATATTGGTAGCATTCCTTGTGATCTGAATATCTTCGCTTATATTGAAACCAAATATACTAAAATTATAAACATAGAAGTCTTTGTTCTCCTGTACAAAGAAAGAATGCTGTTGTGAAGAGCAAGCTGATTTCTTAACTTTGGAAATTGGTTAAGCATCCCAAAATAAGAAGCTCTGAAAGAAGTAGTTAAGTTTATGTTATTGAACAAGAGGAAAATGTCTCACTTATTTGACTTTCATTGATTAAAAAGCCATGCAGTGGCATGCAGACATCTCAAAGCAGTGTGGATCGAAAAACAAGCATTCAGCACCAAAATTCAGTTAAAATTATGCTTGTATTAATTCTTTAACATAGACATATAAGTCACACAGGAATAACACCAACATATCTCCTCACTGAACCAAACATATATATCACAAACTTCTTCACCCATACAGTACAACAGCTTGAAACTATAGAGATAGAGAGAAATATAGGATCAAGGAGCAGAGGATTGAGCACCAGCCATGCCATTGATGAGTGCCAAGGCATTGCTTGTAAGCTGAGCCACCTTCACAACCTGGCTTCTCACCTTATTCTCAACACCTTCATCTTTGATGTCATTGTTTGTGAATCCATTCATGCAGGTGTTCTCATCTGTCAATGCAGAACTCACCCATGTTTGTATGTCGTTGATGTGAAGCTTCACATCCTTACCTTTCAGCTCTCCCATGGCTTGCAGAGACTGTTTGAGCTCTTCCACAGAGTCTTGCAAGGTCTCCATGCAGTCACTCATGGCTTCTTTCTCTCTAGAACTCATTCCTTGGCCTTTTGACATTGATTTAATCACTGTTGATGTACTTCTGGTGTTGTCCAGGCTGACAGAGAGTGCGGCCTCAGCCAGTTGTTTGGGACTTGTTTGGATTGCGGGTGCATAAGCAGAGAGTGAGCTGAAACAGAGTGTTGGGTAGTCTGTTTTTGTGCATGAATTGCGGATAAACTCCACGCTGGTACTTGTCGACATCTCACTCTGTGTGAGTCTAGCTGCATTGCAAGTGTTAGAATTAAGAACAAAGAGAAGAAGACCTGAAAGAACACAGCAAGTGAGCATGCCATTGGTGATCATCTTGCTTGCCATTCTATTCAAAATCTTTTGTTTGTGATGAACCATTTGGAAGAAGAGAGACTCCTATTTATAGACTCTTTTTCAACTATCTACTGAGGAATTTACTGAGTACTCATTGCAGGGCTGGTCAATGTTTTTCACTTTTCATTTCAGAGCTTTCATGAGGTGTTTATTAACTTGTCTTACATACACATCAATCTATTTCTGGGTTGTTTTTACAAGCTGCATTTCTGACTGATTACTGAAAGTGTGTTCAACTTTAGCATGCTAATCTCCCTATTCCCAACATAACGAATAACTTGTGAAGTCACACAAGGAATGACAGCAGAATTCTTGAATTCAGTCTTACAATTGACTGTTTGTTTAATTTCTAACTGAGATTCAGATACATCATTCCACTTCATGATGCTCTTAGAATTTTTTTTACCTAAATTGCTTCTATTGAATGTTCTTGCAAGTTGTAATGGATTGTGACCGAAATTGTATTATTCTTAGCAAGTTCACTGCATAATCACAACATGTTTTAATGTTTCCGAGACTGAAAGCAGTGTCTCGTCTGTGCCAGCCATTACTGCATCTGCTAGTTCATTATCATACATAGAGAGAGGACTACCTAAAGAAAGGGATCAAGAACAAGTTGATTACAAATATCTTTTGTCAAATCAAACACAAATGTTCTCAGTTAAACACAACCCTTTTTTGTTTTCTGCTGATAATTCTGATGCAACTGCCTGATTCTACTAAATGTTTCACTTGCATTCTCATTCAAACAGGAAGGGAAATTAAAAAAAAAAAAAGATAATATTCAAAGTGTAAGACCAAGTTGATCTTGTGGTTGTGGTGTCACTTTCTAGTGCCCAAAGGCATGTTACGACAAACACACAATTTCATCAGCAGAGAACATGCAATGTTATCGATAATTCCATTAGTCCTTATCAATCTTTTAAGTGAGAACCATTCAAAAACTAGCTTGCATGCTAGAGTCTCTACACACTAGGATTTTTAATCAGAAAAGAATTGGACTGAACATGAACTAAGATAAATATGTGATTTATTGATATCATGGGTGGTGACTTTTCTTCTTAAATATTGGTCTGCAGTTGTGCATATTGTTCATAAAATACTGCATTCTGTGTCAATTTTTGTTGAAGTTGTTTGGTAGATGTGACGAAGGCATCATTAAATCAATAAGCAAAACCAAAAGCAAACCACCACACTTAATTATTCTTCTATTACTTGCAAATATTGTTCACCATTCAAAAATGAGCATTCTGTGGACAAGAATCTTAATATATAGATCCAACAAAATCTAATTCTAGTTATAGAGAAATTAATTAATTTCCCAATTAATTAGTTGATTGATCCTAATACTTGTTTCTTTCTTGATCTTTGTCTCTGCTTGATTTCTGAAAACATTCATGAACTTTGCACTAGCTATATACTCAATTCTTTACTCTTGGGTACAGGACTTATGACATAAATTCTTAATATAATCTCCTCTCATTGCCTTCTTCATTGTTCTCTTTGGATTTTTAGATAAAATTCATGAGATTAAATTATGTTATCAGGAAAAAAAAAACACACACACAAACTAGAATGTTCAGAAAAGATTCAATTACACACTCAAGTTTCTGAGATTCAAGTTTCCAACTTACTGATATAAACTAATAAGAACATAAATTGAACCACAGCAAAATATTAAACAGCAAATCACAGTTATAATCATTCCATAAACTTAATATAGATTTATCTAAATATACATATATGCTGATATTTTGATATCACATTCTTCACCACCCACAGTACATCTTAAAACTATAGATGAATAGAGAGAGATAATTATGCTGAAAATGACATTGAACCAGCCATGCCATTGATGATAGCCAATGCATTGCTTGTCAAATGAGCCACTTTCACAATGTAGCTTATCACCATGTTACCAATAACTCCATCTTTGAATCCATTACTTGTGAATCCATCCATGCAAGTGTTCTCATCTGTCAATGCAGCACTGACCCATGTTTGTATGTCATTCATTACCTCTAAGTTCACCCATGGCTTGGAGAGACTGTTTAAGCTCCTCCACAGAGTCTCCCAAGCTCTCCATGCAATCTTTCATGGCTTCTGCCTCTCTAGAACTCACTCCCAAGCTTTTCAACAGCATAACGATCATTGTCGATGTGTTTCTACTTTCTAGTGTTTGCTAGGCTGACAGAGAGTGCAGCTTTAGCTAATTGTTTGGGACTAGTTTGAATTGTGGATGCTGAGTTGTAACAGAGTGATGGGTAGTATGCTTTCATGCATGAATTCTGTATGAACTTCACACTGGAAGTAGTAGAGATTTCATTAAGTGTGAGCCCTGCTGCAGTGCAAGTGCTTGAATTGAGAACAAAGATTAGGAAAGTGAGACAAATGATAATGCCATTGCTCATCTTGCTCACCATTAATTCTCTTCACTGTCTTATCAATAGTGAATAGAGTCTTGTTGTTGTGATCAAACAAGTGAAAGAAGAGCACTCCAATTTGTAGAGAAATTTAGAAAAATTTCAGACGACTTTTATTTAACTAATTTATACCATTAATTACTATGACCATGAATCAAAAGCTTCACCATTTCCATCATGATAATTTTATTTAATTACTTATCATGATGTTATTAACTACTTTGATGGTTGGTTTATACAACTACTTTTTATTACATGATTCTTTTGGAATAAAGTTCACAGGGACTTGCTTGTGTTCTGGAATGTGAACCACAATTGAGAAAGAAGTGATCAGTTTGTGGTGTTTCTTTAGCAAGTGCAATGGAATATGATACTTGCTAAAGAAAATGGATGGAAATGGTGAAGTTTTGCATGTTCAGTGCAAGCGTCTTCATGTAGTTGATAGCTGCATCTCAACCATTGGTTGTCCTTATATTCTTGACATCTTTACACAACAGCCACAATTTTTTATTAAAAAATCTAAAGTTAAAAATCACTAAGCATCTAAGCATTAATAATTAGATTTTGATAGTATACTCCTTACTCCTAATTAAATTTAATTAACTGATTAATATAAAGTCCACATTAAGATGGAGACGTTGTCACATGGCCATAAAACAGCATGCAGTTACGTAGGCGCTAAGCATGGGTTTTATCTATGAATTCATTAGAGTCTTAATCAAGAAGATGGTAGACCATGCTGGATCATGGCTATGAAATCCATCCTCTCCGGACTTTCGCCATTAACTCACATGTGATTGTCGGCAATGTATCTTTAGCTCAAGTGGAGACATCTTTTTAGTGAAAAGAACCATATTTTTCCAGTTTATAGAAACATTATATAAACCGCTAATTCATTAACTTCATGAGGTGAGCAAAGAGGGATTATTTTACAAGTTAAGTTTTTTTCTAATCAATCACAGATCTGGGAAACTTTATATCAAACATTTAGACCCACAAAATAAGCATCGTAGATGCTCTAGAATCTAATTCTAAATGCATACACTGTTTCCCGATCTAATGTGCAATTAAAACACAAAGAAAAGTAGGATAAAATAGATTGGCTAGGATCATGACATATTCAACCACATCCATTAAATCTACAGAACAAGAGCATTTTTCTTGGCAAGAAACATGGAACAATTTAACAGCCATAAATACTAATCTTATCAAAGTGACCAAAACCATAAAACTGTAATTGATCTGGCATAAATTCCCCAAAAACTAACAAAAATGCTCAAACTATGCCGCTTCAGTAAGTTTTTTTCAAGATCGGCAGAGACATGCCAATAGCTGAACAAAGGTTAATTATATTTATGCATAAATTTAATACTATTTATTGCAGTTCCAGTGTCATTCCATTTGTATAAGAGAAAGGAGACTTGATCAGTATTTCTTCTGTGATCAATTGCTTTATGAAAATGAAGAACCATGCTATCCATCTACAACCTCGTCATCGTCATCGTCATCGTCCTCATCCTCGTCATCATCAACATCCTCCGGTATGTTCCCTAGTAATCTGCCGACGATTGCTTGGTTCCATCCCCTCACCACCCCCAGCTGCCTGATTCTTGCGGCAATAGCATTCCAACCAGAATGTTCTCTTGTCTCTTCTGACGGCATTACTTCTTGAGATATTTTGCATCCCCTGGCACCTGGGAAGTACTTCAAAACTAGATTTCCCATGGAGTCGATAACATCAACATCAATGACAGGAGCAAGAGGGTAGCCGATGATTTGAACATGGCAAACACTTCAACAACCAAGATAGATCAACGTTTAGTAGTAGAAATACAGTAATTCACTCCTAAACATATACACGCTACAACTAAAATCTTCAAAACCAATGTAAAAATAGAATTATGCAACACAGCATCTCTATTGTTCACATTCAGATTTTATCCTGATAAAAATAAAATAAAAAATAAAAACTTACCATATATAGTAGAGATCATCCATTTCTTGTTTCTGAACTCTCCCCATCAGTTCAATCTGCACCACTCCACCAACACAGACAACGGGGCGAGGAAGTTTGAATGATTGCAAGACATTTTCCTGAATGAAAGATGCATCATTTGATTAATGATGAAAAGTTGCATGAAGTAGAAATAATGTTCAAGTTAAAAGGCATTATATCAGAGATTGACTAGAAGATCAATCATGTTAAATGAGATGCAATCCAAGCTAAAAAGCTTCCAATGACTTGTCAATCTAAGAAGAGAAGACTAAGCACCTCACTGCATACATTGATCAACCCATTAATAATTAAGGTGAAATTATGAGGAATAACAACAATTTCTACTTCTTATTCATCACAGATGAAGTAATGTCTCACATTAACTGGAATGAACACTGATGTCAACAGGAATACACTTTGTCATCACTTACCTAGAAGTTTAGTCAACAAAGACAGATTGCTTGATCTAACTAAGCTGAACCAAATGTTTGCACTAATTAATGGGTGCCATCAAAGAGATGGCTCAATGTAACATTCATATATTACCGCTCGAGCTCGAGATAGTAATAAATAGATATCCTAAAAGCTAGTCTCTCTCCAAATGAACTAGAGTTACAGAGTCAAGAGCAGCAGCCTCAAAACCATGTCAAACCAAATTTCATATAATGATGTTTTTCTTTGCCAAGATGAGCAGTGAGGCTGCTAAGAATGGCAGGGCGTGCACAAGCCTTGGTGGACACACATGTGGGCGCTAAAACCACCGATACATAACCACTACTCACACTTTTAGAAATGTGCCATCACCCGTGATTCAAACTCTCACCACTTGTAAAAGATTCTAATGGGGGCCCGACTACAAATAGACCACTTGGTTGTTAGTTCATATAACGCTGCTTTGGATGTTTATTGAAATGAACATTCCCCACTAGCTATTGACTGTGATTCATTTGGCTGAAGAGATTGATTTTCACAGGACAAACTCTACATGGTAAACCAGAAAAATGTACAAAACACTTTCACAATGAAAACAGGTCACTTCTCGAGAATCTAAAGAAAAAAAAAAACCAATGAAACAACAGAAAATGTGGCAAGAATTAGATTATCCCAAGAAAGAAATCTGGCTATTTTTAGAGTTATCATAAACTTCAAGTATTTACTTTAGATACTTCTAGAAAGAATTATATCAGTTCTGACATCCATTTAAAAGAAAAAGATTTTTCAAGTATGATACAAGTCTATATAAGTTTAAATTAAGCTTAAACACAAAGAATACTGCATTGTAAAGATCATTGCAAATCTTCAACATTTACAATTTATAAACAGAAAGTCAACCAATGTTAATGATGCAAAGAAACCAAAGACAGTTATAATTCCACAATACAAGAGCATCACAGAAATAGAGTAAACATTTGTTAAAAATCTAAACTTGGTATGAAGGTTTCAATTAATCCTCGTTAGAGTGCAAAACACCCGCAGTATTACAGCTAAAGTCACAAGATCATAATGGAAAATCTCAGGTCATATATAACAAATCTAAATTAGCTAAAAGGTTTTGATTTACCCTATTTATGGTGCAAAACACTACATTGCAGTCTTGTAGCTTAAAATTCATCCTCGAGCACTATACAATTCTTTTAAGTTAGGAGCAACCATGCAAGTCTTCAATTTATAATGGACATCAAGGTTTATAAGGCGTGCAATTGCTTACAGTCTCAAACCACATGCATACATGATTCCTTCCACATAATATTTACATCCTCAACTGCAGTACCAAGATAGAATGTCACTAATATTCAGGCATGTGCAGGAATTAACTCTATGTAGCTGAGGATGCTTTAAGTGATGAAGAATGAATTGGCAAACCTCCAAAAGCACTTATGTTTATCATAGGGTTTTTTTTTCTTTTTTTTTCTCTTTTAGCCAAAAGCATATTCCAGCTTCAAAAGCAGGACATAATACACAAGAGATTATCTAACAAACCAAAAACTTTTTTTATTGATTGGATCTCATTCAAAAATGACTTTCAAAAATCACCTCTTTGAAAAGCTCTTTAACAAGAAACTTGGCAAACAAAATCAAAAGTTTATTCCAGTTTGACAAATGAGAGATGCTTTTATATAAGACCATCTATTGTTAGACTACAACTTCCTTTAAAAACATCAGCTAACACACAGAAGGTTGGGGTTATCCTCACCTGTGCCATTTGAAATACTGGTGAAACATATGTCCAGATATAGTTGTCAGCAGAGCGACCTGCAGCATGCTCAGAAGGGAGCGTTCTTTGTTTTTGAGGAAACCTGCACTGTCCCATCCTAAACCGCACAGACTTTGCTGAATATATGGGGTAGCCATACTGAAAGAATGCTGCAAAAACAAGAAAATAGAGTGAAAAAAAAAAAGAAAGAAGGCAGAACACCAAGCATATAAAGAATCAAAATGCTTGCCTCTGAAAGGCTGTATCCGAATCTCATCAATTACACAGAGCTTAGAGCAGAGTCTGTAAGTCAGCATCTCTGATACGCTGGGATCTTCTTCACCCTTACTTGACCAATAAGATGGCCTCAAATCCACTCGTTCAGCATCCTCCAGTGTGTTGTCAATGCTCTCATCAGGATAGTTGTCAGTACTGGAGGCACTAATTGCCTCTCCTATGCAATCCATTTTTCCCATGGGCGAAACAATGCAATGACTTAGATATGCATATACCCTATGCTCCCTCTCCAAATTCTTCCATTCAGCAGAAGAGCTAGATTCAGCATTTGCAGAGACAGTTGAACCACTTATTTCAACAACACGAGAAAAGTTGGATAGCTCCGGCCATATAGACAAGCATAGATGCTTTGAAAAGCAATATGCAATCACTGCAGCATATTTAAGTAAGTGTTATGTAAGTTAACGGGGAAAAAAAGATACTACATTATTATAATGATTCTAGGAGGAAACGTCAGGAGTCACACAAAGGTAGCAGGTGATGTTCATAAAGTAAAACTGTTGCAATTCAATTACCAAAAATTCAAAAAAAAAAAACTCCAAACATGGGCTAAAGAAATAGTAGAATTATCACTGTTTATGGGAAGATGAGAAACATTTTTGTGCACATGATTAAGATTTAAGCAGTAACACCCATGACAAGACATAAAAACGTCATATAAAACATTTAAGCTTCAAAACAAAGCATCAGCAGCCAACTCAAGTATCATGTACTTGATCAAAGTAAAGTTGTGGCAGGAAAAACAATATTGATCGCACAGATATAACTACTACAAATAATTCTTGACAGATTTATTAGGAATCTCATTAATACTGGTACTATAAATTTTCCAATCAGAACATAAGACCCATGCACATTATAAGCCAGACCAAATTTCCTATGTATTCAATGTGAGACTAATCTTAGAATCCCAGCCGCCAGCATAACAGTAGCTCATGGAACAGCGATTAAATTTCAAGAAGCAAGAAGAACATTGCTTACAAAAGGCCGAAGAGGGACTTGGTATTTCCCAAATTTACATAAAATCAAAATTCACTCTAAACAAGGGGTTTATCCACCTGACTCACTGCTCTGAGACCAAATAAAAAAAAGGAAAATCACAACCAACGGAATCCAAAATTGAAGGAAACAAGCAATGCCTACAAGGAGAAATCGTAACCAAATTGAGATATACCCTACCTATGTAAACACCATGCCAGTACCATCATACTACTAAAAAAAAAACAAATCTTTATGCAATAAACCAAATGAGATACTAAAAAGTCACTAATCCAACCAAACACACTTCCTCAATTCAATGGCGGAAAAAAACCAAGCATAGATAACGCTCACCAAACCGGCGCCAGGACCGCGACACGAAGCTAACTCGCACGAGATCCGCCGGGTCATCCAGCAAATTGAATATCGTGATCGACAAGTCCCGCCCGAGCAATTCAACGAAATCCCAGCACTGCCCCATCTCGAAAGCCCTAATTCCTCAAAATCGATACCAAATTCATCAGAAGACAACCAAAATCTCCAAAACAAACTAGTAAAAGAAAAACACATCTTTCCCAACCACAAAAAGAACCAAGAACGATCCAAATCAAGGCACCTCTACCTCGAGATCGCAGGACAATATCAACACTGCAATCAACCAATCGGAGCAAACCCTAGAGAAAGAGGAACGAGGGCACGAGAAGAGGAGCAACTCGTGCACACCGACAACGCCGGCTCGAAGGACGGCCTATTCTCATAATCCAAATCCACAAATATCATTATATATATATATTTATTTATTTATTTATTTTTTTTCTTTTTTCAGAAAACCCCCGCATTAACCTTTTCTTTTTTAACTTTATACCCTCTTTATCTACGTAGTTAAAAACACCCTCAAAGTTCTTATATTTATCTGATTGTTTTTAAAATTAAGTATTAATTGAATAACTTTGATATATTGCTGTCCTAAAAACTTACGGCTAAAACATCTAAAATTGTAAAATTACAGGGTCTCCGTAAGGAAAAGTGGAAAATCTCTTAAATTCTTAATATGATTTAATTAATTCACTTTTTCCAGTAATTATTCAAATGAAAGGCAAGGGCGGCTCAAGCGTAAAACTAATCTTAATTATAAAAAAAATTATTAAAAAAATATTGAAGCTACATTTTTTTTTTAAATAGATTTGTTTGTTGGGAGAAGAAGAGAATTAATTATGTATTAAAGCTACATTTTTTAAATAGATTTGTTTGTTGGGAGAAAAACAAAATTAAGTATACATTAAAATAAAAAAAATTAAGAATTTAAGGGTCATTTGACATTGTTGGTAATTCTTGTTTTTTGTTTTCAATTTCATATTTTGTAAACAAAACTCAGAAAATATGTTTAGGACATTGTTTTTGTTTTAAAAAATTTTGGCAACAATCCATTTTAAAAAAAAAAACAGAAAACAACGTTTTTATGTTTTCAACTTTCTTTTGGAAACGTTTTCTCTTTTTAATTTTTAATTTTTATTTTTTAAAAAATATCAATTTTTTTTTACAAATTAATACTAATAATTTTAAAAAATATATTTTTAAGAAAAATATTTATAAAAATTTATTATTTGGATTGATATTTTACAAATTAATTTATATAGTATAAAAATTATATTTTTAGAAAGTATTTGTGAAAACTATTGTATAATCAATCAAACTAATATAAAAAATAAAATAGTATAAAAAATTTGAAAATATGAATTAACAAATAATAAAAAAAAAGTCATACTAACCAAATGTGTTATTATTTTTAGTTTTTTAAAATACACAACAGTTACAAAATAAAACCGAAACAAAAACAAAAAACGAAAAAATAGAAATGATGTCAAACGACTCTTAATTTATTACTTTTCATTGTTAAAAAGCTAGTTGATGGAAGATTTGAAATCGATGAAGTGTTAAATAAAAAAGTTTAAATATTAATTAATTACACAACAAATAATTATTATGATTTCAAGGATAAGATTTTAAAACTTTTAAAATTTTAAAGTTTATAATGGGGCCACAAATTAATTTTGAAGTTATTATTTACCTGGTACATAATTATTATTATAATTATAGTGATAAGATTTTAAAAACTATATTAGTTTAAACTTAGATAAAGCGGTTACTTGATTGTCTTTGAGCCGCCCCCTCATGAAAGGTTTTGCTTCAAAATTAAAAGGCAGTGATTTCCATATGATGGTAATCAGTCATCCTTCCATAAATTCAATTAAACTACCTTCACAGATACATAAATACAATGAGATGTTATTATACAAACCCTTTTAACTCGATACATATATAATTACAGCTTTATATACAAAGACTGATGATGTAGTTCATACATTTCTTATCCACTTTCAAAATTGACACAAGTTTGTATGAACTCTCTTCACTCACTTGCCTGACAAAAAAACCCCTACCTCATAAGATGACTCTCTTGTCTCTTGAGATTCAAAAGGTTATGCATTGACATAGCTATGTATGAACAGGGAATAACTGTTTTCTAAAACCCTTTGGATATATATAAACACAGTCTACACAAAGACCACCTTTAGTATGTGTGCAATCAATCTGTGTCATTGAAAACTTGACTTTGGTGATTGAACTAGAGTCCTGGACAGTAAAATCACCGGCGTGGTAATGAATCCAAGTCCCGGCACCACGAAGGAACTGCTTTGAGACTGCTTGCTGGCCATCGGATGTTGAGACGTGAAATCGCACCGGTTTTATGTCCCACCCATGGATGTGTTCAGGACTGCAACTTCGGAGGCCGAGTCTCTTGGTGGGTCGACCCAGGTAAAGACGGAAGTAAAGGCTGTATGTTCCAGGAGGGAACTGAAACTCAATATCACCATCCACCTCGAACCACCAGATTTGCTGAAGATATGCAACTGTGTGGAATCTACAAGGAAAATGTAAAAGCATTGTGACATGTTGCTCATTTTACACGGAGTGAATATGGTTAATGAGTTGAGATGAAAACTAGTGATTTGCACCAAAAGAAATGTACCATAATCACTATTGGAAAAACTAGCTGACTCATGATCCAACAGTGGAATTATGCTCTCCCATACTTTTCAGCATGTGATATATGCTAGTAAATAAATAAATGAACTTTAAACTAAAATTTTAAGCTGAATCCATCATCCCAAAAGGAGTTCAACAATATTCGTATCCTTCTGACATAAGAAAGAAGATGCCCAGAGGAAATTTAAAAGACACTGATTCTGTTCCAATTGCTATTCATGCAGAAAAAAGAAATAGCATAACTCCAATCAAACTCTATGGCCTGGCTTACAGACTTAGGGAATAGACTGAATCAAACTCTAGAACAATGTTTAGAAATTTGAAAACCGGTTACAGTGGTTGAAGTTGGTCTGAAGGGCGAAAAGGGTCAGGTTTACTTAAAAATCTTAATTGAATTCTGAGCAATATATCCCCAATCAGCTTCTTGTTATCTAAAACATTTTATCATGCAAAGTGGATTTTCAAGTCATGTGTGTAGGTCACAGTTGAAACCTTAGTCCAATCATGTTTAAACATCTCTTAACAATTCCTGCCACTAAATGGATTGATTGCCTAAGTGGACCGGTTTCATACAAATAAATCTATACTCAATAGTTATCTGAAAATGTTGAAGGATGACATTTTATCGTGACTTGCATGTGGAAGCAACAAAAGTAGGCGAGAAAACGATTTGCATGCATGTTCTTTATTATAACATAACTGACCATCATCATACATCACTAAACAGTGACAAATAGTTCTAATGAAAAAGAAAAGTAGATTTCTATGATTTATTATAAACACATGCTTCATTATTCAAGCTTGTATGAAAGAAGCTAACAAACAAGTGGCCCGAATTGATGATTTTTCTTTTCAAAATGTTGGCTCATCCATTTATTTTGCCTTGAATTGATGATGTTCATTTTAAGTTCAAGAAAAAAAAACACTTTTAAAATTTTGAAAATTGCCTGTAAGAAATGTAGGAAACATACACTATTTATATAACAAAGAATACATGGTTCAGCAACTACAATTGACTCTTCACCACTATTATTGACCAAAAATTTCAAAGCCAGCAACCTTAGAAATTTCGAGGAGATCTCTTCATCGATGAAGTCACATATGAAACAGACCTGTGTAGACCAAGGCAGAAAAACAAGCTACAATCTGCTAGTATTCAAATTTAAACGACAAAAACCTCCTAATTGACTATCAACCCAATTTGTGGGTTAGCGCTTGTCACTTTTGTAAAAAAAAAAAAAATAATCCATCAACCCAACTTAAAAAGTATCCATACATGAAACTTCCAATAGAAACTTAAACAAGATCCAGACTCATGAATGGACCCATAATCAACCAATCCTATTTTAAATAGACCAAAACAGTTTTGAACAGAAAACATGTTGGGGATTATTTGTTTAAGTTGAGGGATGACCCAATATTAAGAGGGTGTCCTAGCCTTGTAAATCTTTGAATTCTTGAAATGTAAATGAACTTTTAATGTAGGGGCTATCCAACCTCGAAATGAGTTATGAATATCAGAAACCTACAGAAACAATCGAGAAAATGAGGTGACACCTTCAGAACCTTGGAAGATAAGTGTTTAGCATTAATTCAAACATGGAAGGTATGTTTAACAAGGCAAAAATGACTCAAAACTGACTAGAAAACAATAAATCACAGATAAATGGTGCGAATGTTTAAAAAAAAAAAAACTTTTCATGAGCACTGAAAACTAAGCGTTCTAAAACTAAATTATTAAGAATGAAGCACTTCATTGAAAAGTCTTTGAGAATTAAAGCACAGGTAACTGAAAACAAGCCAAACTCAACCAAAAATTTCAGAATATTGACCACAAATGCCTTCTGAATATTATTAAAAAAAAGCCATTGAAAATGCTAGACCTTTAACTGAAAGTAGAAAATAAAATAAGCTAACAAGAATTACCAAATATAAATTCAAGAAGATTGAATACCTAGACTCATCGGAAGGAATGTGATTCCAATATCTTCGGTCATCAATACCAGTGATGGCCAGTGCCTTTGAAGAAATTGACATGCAAACCTGACTCTTCCACTTCTCCAGCCAGAACTCCTGCAAGACCATACATATAAAACCTCAGATACAGTTTTAACCAAGTATAAAAATCAGGCATCTAAGCTCACATTCACCTATCCTTTTTTTTCCCCTTAGAAGAAAAACAAAATCTGAAAAACGGGAACACCCTCGGAAAAGCAAAGATGATAACCGCACCACCAAACATCCAACCAATAAATAATTGTGACATGACCTTTTATGTCATTTATTCAAATGGCAATAGTCCTTTGCAATAATATGTATCATCCAAAATTACAGGCTACAGCTGCTTTCTTTTTTCTTTCTTTTTCTAGATGGCCAAAAAAAAAAAAAAAAAAAAAAAAATGGAAAGAAATTTCCAGGATTATTCAAAAAAGAAATCTCCAGGATCCCATCATCCGATATATAAACTAAACATATTAAAATTTTCAAAACCTGTCAAAAATTGCATTATCTAAAACACAAAATTCATTTTTTCTTCAACAATCCAAAAATCAAATACATGATCTTTCTTCTTAAAATAAGTAATCAAATATCAAAACTGAAAGCTCGATCTCATCCATCTCAAAAGTCCCTGAATTCCTTTCTCTTCCATAATCATCAAACACATACCAACATCAATTAACACCATCCAAATAATAAATTCCTTTCCTTTTCACCACCAAATTAAAAAGCTCCCACCTTTGCCCCAAATCCAAAACCCCCAAACCAAAAACAACTCAAATAAATTCTCATCTTTAAATTCAAAGAACCTCACCTTAGCGCCCCCATCAAACGGATTAGGCCGACAAAGCTTAGCAAAGATCTCCTTCTTGTTCATCTTATCCCAAGACCCATCCTTCCGCTCCTCCGACGAAACCTTCATCATATACCGATAATTATCTGGGAGCTTCGCCTCCCAAACAAAGTCCGCTTCCGCAGCCCCACGGAACACCCTTCCCAACCGTGCCAGCGCACAGATCTCCGGCGGGTCAAGCCGCAGCATCACCTCCGCCACACAGCTCTCCGGAATGTCCCCAAGCCCCGTCTGGTGACCTCCTCCATCCCCTTCCGGCCCAACCATGCTCGACACCCCCGCTCCCATCACCCCAACTAAATCCTATCCAGAACTCACCAGCAATCCAGACAACTAGCTCAGCGATTCACCAGAAAACGAGAATTCCAGTGAAAGATTCCAGATGGAATAAATCCTATGCGAAAGCAATCAGGAATCGAATCAAACTCAATTTTCCGATTGAGAACGCGATTTTTGACACCAAGAAAGAAAAAAAAAAAAGAGATTTTTTTGAGACGAGAGAGAGAAAGAGAGATACAGAAAGGGAGAGAGCGAGAAAGGCTGGTTTTCAATGGAATGAATAAATTCTTGTATTCCGAAAATGCCCTCGTTTGTTTGTTTGTTTGTTTGGAAACCCGCGGCGTGGCGGGGAGCAATGGATTTGTCGTTTGGCACCCTTTTTCTTTTACACATATAACCTTATAAAATATTAATATTTTGCTTTTACTAACTAGGAAATGTATTTGTTTGCCTTTTTCTTTTAATATTGTCATAAGTTTTTCACTCAAAAAAAAAATTTTTAACAAGTTTATTTCACTCTAATGATTTAAATTATATATATTTATATATTAAATAAAAGGTTTTCTATTTATTAAAAAACATTTTTAAATTGTTTTAAGAATGTTGAGGATACCCTTGCAGTATTTTTAAATGAAAATGAAATTTTTAAGATGTGTAGAATTTATTAAAAAAAAAAAAAAGAATGTAGGTGGGGGTAAAGTTGGTAACATAATTATGAATCTCAGGACAAATATGGGATAAAGTTGGCAGTTTTTGTTAAAGAGGATAAGACAATCTATTTGTGCTTATCAAACTCACCATTAATTTTTTTTTTTCAAAAAAAAAATTAAGATAGATATTTTAAGCAATTGAGGTAGTTGTTCTCAAGATAATAAAGACAATAAATTTAAAAAGAAACCATAAAATTATACTTATATGTAAAACTTTTTCAAAAAGTTAAGAAATTTAAAACAAAATATTTTAAACTTAATAAAATGCTACATTTATTTAAAAATATTCATTTAATATGAAAAAGAAAATTTAAAGTTAACTTTTGTGTTATACAAAAACTAGACATATTTAAATAATTAATATATAATAGACCAAAATAAAAAAATGATTCAATAATTAAAATAAATATTTAAGTATAATTTATTGTCAGTCCAATCTCTCTACAATCAGATGACCTATGACAAACTATCAATTCTCAGTTGTGAGCACGATTAAACAAAAAGAAATAAAAACCATTTACCAAAACGAGTTAGTAAAATTAATCAATAAAACTAAAGTGGTTTTTTTTTAAAAGTTGATAAACCACTTTAATTAAATAAAAAAACTAAAGTGGTTTTTGCTTGCAAGCTCTATAAAAATAAAAAAAAAATTGTAATTATACATATACAAAAACTAATGTTATTTTTACAAAATATTATTACATGGTTATATACCCTGTGAACAAAAGTGAAATGAAAACAAAAACTTATAATTGATTTTTTTTCACAAATAAATCTACATTTAACTAAGCTTTCAATGCCCTTTTCATAATTAAAATTTATATTTTACGTTAAATCTCATCCCAAAATTACAGTAGGCTCTTTAAGCTTATTTTCATCTCATATATTAGTTATTTATTTTTTTACATAATATCCATCAATAATTACCATATCTTGGAGCACCAAAGAACTTTTCTTTTTAAAAAAATATCCAACATTTCTTAAAGAAAATTTTCATAACCATCAATTTTTTAAAAAAATTAAGAAAAAATAAAAAAAAAGACAAAAGGAAAGAAACAATTGAATTGGCTTCTCACATGGGTAGTACTAAAATAAGAAATACAAGAGGATCCAGCACATAAGAATGGTACGTGTATTTGAGTCAGCATCACAATCTTGGTGCTTCCATTCTCTGCTTTTTCATGGCCACCAACCTCTATTTATTTAATTTGTTTTTAATTTAATAACAAATCTTATTTTGGATAAAGTTTGTGAAACAATATCAAAATGATATTGGGGTCCAAATGTGGTTTAATAACTTTAGGAAGGTACTAGATTTGGTGGCAATCACTATAATCTATTTTGTGGTTTTTGGCTAAGCCACATGTGGTTGTTGTGGGACAACGTTCTTCTTTTTCTTTTCTTTTTTTAAATTTTTTTTTTTTTCTCTCATGTAATTATTTTTATCTAATTAATTAATTTTGGTGTTCTTGACATTCATGCATGCTTGATGAATGAGGTGCTGACGCATATCTATGTCTTTCTTAAGTGCTATGTGAAAGTGGTTACTTTTTTTGTTTTAAGCCACTAAATTTTCTTTGTATTTTTAAATAATTATTTGACTAAAAAAATCATGATAATTGTTTTCTTTAATGGGCATTTGATTATGTATAAGTAAAAGTAAATTGTGATGAGAATAAGTTAGACTTTCTATGCACCCTACTATTTTTAGTGAAAACTTTTTCTTATAAAGGAACTAGAAGATAATCCTTGACACTTCAAGTTGACAGAGAGACTATGAGTGGATAATCTCTAAGTCGTTATTTTTTGGAAGTCATGTCTGGTATACTATCTCTTCACTCCTTTTATAGAATCACCTGAGCATTGCTAGCGATTTTGTGTGTATCCAACTCTTTCTTGTTATACTATAATTAGCCTTTTGTTCCTAATGTGTATTTGAATGCCTAAGCAAATAATTCATTAAACTAGTAAAAAACAATTTGAAACAAATAATTGTTTTTTTTTAATGGGCATTTGGAAATGGTCAAGATTATGCATAAGCAGTAGGAAACTGTGATGACATTAATAACTTAGACTTTTTGTGCACCCTACTATTTTTTATGAAAACTTTCTCCTATAAAGGAACTAACAGACAATCCTTGACATGTCAAGTTGATAGAGAGGCTATGAGTGGATAATCACTAATTAAGTTCGTCATTTTTTGGAAGTCATGTCTTGTTTACCACCTCTTCACTCCTTTTATAGAATAATTAACCAGAGTATTGCAAGTGATTCTACGTGTATCCAATTCTTCCCTATTACACTATACCTTTTGTTCTTGATGTGCATTTGAATGCATAAACAGATAATTCATGAAACTAATAAAAAAAAAACAGTTCATAACATAAATTGTTGTTTTTTTTAATGGGCATTTAGAAGCGGACAAGATTATGCATAAGCAAGAGGAAACTATGACAATAATAACTCTGACTTTTTGTGCACCATACAATTTTTTATAAAACTTTCTATCGTAAAAGTTCTAATAGATAATACTTGACAAGTCAAGTTGATAGAGAGGCTATGAGTGGATAATCCCTAAGGTCTGCCATTTTTTAGAAATCATGACTTGCATACCACCTCTTCACTCCTTTTATAGAATCACCTAAGCATCGCTAGCGATTCGATATGTATCCAATTCTTCCCTGCTACACTATAACCTTTTGTTCCTTATGTGTATTTGAATGCATAACCAGATAATTCATGAAACTAGTAAAGAACAATTTAAAACAGATAATTGTTTCTTTTTAATGTGTATTTGGAAGCAGACAAGATTATGCACAAACAGGAGGAAACTGTGATGACAATAACTTAGACTTTCTGTGCACCTTACTATTTTTTGTGAAAACTTTCTCCTGTAAAAGAACTAACAGACAATCCTTGACACATCAAGTTGATAGAGAGGCTATGAGTGGATAATCACTAAGGTCATCATTTTCTGAAAGTCATGTCTCTTATACTACCTCTTCACTCCTTTTATAGAATCACCTGAGCATCGCTAGCATTTCTGCATGTATCCAACCTTCTCTAATACACCCTAACTAACCTTTTGTTCTTGATGTGTATTTGAATGCATAAGTAGATAATTCATGAAACTAGTATAGAACAATTCAAAACAAATAGTTGTTTTTTTAAATGGGCATTTGGAAATGGACAAAATTATGTATAAGTAGGAAGAAACTATGATGATAATAACTTAGATTTTCTGTGCACCCTACTATTTTTAGTGAAAACTTTCCCCTGCAAAGGAACTAACAGATAATCTTTGACACTTCAAGTTTATAGAAAGATTATGACTGGATGATCTCTATGGTTGCCATTTTTGGGAAGTCATGTCTCGTATACCATCTCTTCACTCCTTTTATAGAATCACCTAAGCATTGTTAGCGATTTCTCATGTATCCAACTCTTCCCTACTACACTATAATCTTTTGTTCCTGATGTGCATTTAAACATATAAGCAGATAATTCATGAAACTAGTAAAAAACAGTTCAAAACAAATAATTGTTTTTTTTAATGGGCATTTGGAAGCAGACAAGATTATACATAAGTAGGAGGAAAATGTGATGACAATGACTTAGACTTTCTGTGCACCATACTATTTTTGATAAAAAATTTCTCCCTTAAAAGAACTAACAGACAATCATTGACATATCAAGTTGATACAGAGGCTGAGTGGATAATCCCTAAGGTCATCATTTTTTGGAAGTCATGTTTTGAATAATCCCTGAGCATCGCTACCGATTCTGCTTGTATCCAATTCTTTCCTACTACACTATAGCTTTTTGTTCCTAATATGTATTTGAATACATAAGTAGATAATTCATAAAACCGATAAAGAACAATTTAAAACAAATAATTGTTTTAATGGGTATTTGAAAGCATATAAGATTATGCATAAGCAAGAGGAAACTATGATGACAATAACTTTAACTTTTTGTGCACCCTACTATTTTGGTGAAAATTTTCTCCCATAAAAGAACTAACAGACAATTTTTTGATACACCAAGTTGATAGAGAGGCTATGAGTGGATAATTTCTAAGGCTGTCACTTTTTTAAAGTCATGTCTCGTATGGTATGTACCTCTTCACTGCTTTTATAGAATCACCTGAGCATCGCTAGCGATTCTGCATGTATCCAATTGTCCCCTGCTATACTATAACCTTTTGTTCTTGATATGTGCAATTCTCATAATTTTTTTTTTAAAATACATTTTGGATGGTTTATCCAATTTTTTTAAATGTGCATAAGCTAATAAATAATATATATGATTTTTGTTTTAATATTGTAGTCAAATCATAAGTGCTTTAAAGAATCTATTTCATTGTGATTATGCCATCCAAATAAAACTAAAAAACTTTGGTATTTAGTAGGTTGTCACCTTTTTCCTTTATTTTCTGTAGATTTCTTTCCATATAATTATTTTAAAAAGATGAAACTTCACCAATCACCATCCCATTCACTTCTTAAATGTTTATTTTGGAATATTATAGTGTTATCATGTATGACTTCTGATCTATTTATTTATTATAAAATTCTCAAAATGTAAGAGATGTGTTCTTTCTTGCGGAAAAAAAAAACGTGATATTTTTTTAACTAAAAGTATCAAAGTTTGAGATTTATTCATCTACTACTACCAATAAAATCAATGATTATGATTAATAAACTACTAATATGTGTATATAGTCTTATTTTCATAATTATTACTAGAAAAAAAAATAGAAAGTTGGTATGACAGGGAATATGAATTCTTTTCAATAAAAGGTAAAAGAAAAATAAAAAAAACAACAAGAAGAAGTGATATATGATTCCTAGGCTTGACCTGTTGTTAAACAAGATGGGATAAGCCCTCATTTTAGTGGGAGACAAGAAGTGAGGGCTTATCCCATCTCAATATCCCACCAATTTACTCAAAGGGCTTTGGAACAATCAAAAGAAACAAAATCAAAGTAACAAAGTCTAAATTTTATGGATTAGACCATAGAAAGAAGGTTTTTTTTTTCAAAAAAAAAAAAAATTTATATATATACTCCCATCATTTCATATTAATGACTAGTCACATTTGAATTTTTTTTTTTCATATTATCTATCATCGTTTAAGAGTTCTATAAATATTAAATATCTTTTATTTTTAAATTTTACCCTCTTCTCATTTAAAAAAGGTGTATGCATTAATAGAAATAAATAACTCTAATAAGAATAAAAATATTTTATCATAAATTTTTTATTAGATTTTAAATGACAATCTTAATTGTTATGTAAAGCTCAAATATAAAAATTAATACGCAAGAGAAATATATATGAATATTTATATTTCCAAAGTAAGGAGTGCTTTTGGAGTGCATAGATGCAACAGGTAATAATATTTATAAAAAACAATTTTATTAAATAATTTTTTTAAAACTATTTCAAGATAGTAATGGATTTGGGATTTGGTGGTTCAAACTTATTTTGAATAAAAAATATTATATGAGGTCAACTTAATATGAATTAAAATAAAAATAATAATATTAAAATTATTTATATATTTTTTTCCCTAATTCCTCTAATGATAATGATTTTAAATATTTATTGGAATGACAATTGAATTGAGAGGGGAGTTATTAGTCCAACATGATGACAATTGAGAGTACAAAATAATAAAGTATATTTGGAAATTCATGCTAAATGTTTAATCAGAGAAGGATCCAATAGTTCTTGGTAGTTTGGTGTCACCTTTGTTCCTTTTTAAGGGAATAAAACATTCATGATAACAAGCCATTTCATAGTACAAACGCAATTGATTATTATAGATATATAATCATACTACTTTTTTTGGCTCCATTATTCTCACACACATACCATTTTCTTGTGGAGCAGCAAACATTGAAAGTCATTGTCATGGCACAAGGTTTTTGCCCTTTTTAACCATACTTTTAATATATAACTCTATCAAAACCACAAGTTTTTTCATATCAGGTTCAGGCTAATGTAAAAATACCTGAGGAATCATGCATTAATCTAAATAGTAATTTAAAACTATAGCACTTATAATATTAATGATAGTCTAAAAATTTAAGAGTAAAATATTATAAATAAAAAAAACTTAGTACTCACACTATCTTAAATTACCCAATGATAATAATTTTGACTAAAATCTCGCGGTTATAATTTTTGGATAATTTTATCTTTACAATGTAATTTTTTGTAAGGACAAAATTTCCTCAATTTTTATTAATCAAACTTAATTGCTCATTTGCACTCAATTTTTAATTATCATATTAAATTTATAGTTTATTACTTGTTGTATTTATATTTATTAATTATGTTGTAGTTGATATAAATTAATTTTAGTATGCCTTTTTAATTATATTTCACCTAAAAATTTTGTTTCTATTTTATGTGAGCTGAAAATTTTAGGTTTGGAGTATTTTAAAATTTTTATCACTTCACCAGTATCAGGACCAAACAAACACAATAACAACCAGTAATGTGAATTCCTCGCCAAATGTAAGCATTTCACGCCTCATTATCTTGGGAATTCATTATTGTGGTAAAACATTAATGCCACGAAATCAATGGCATTAGTAAAAATGGAATTATAAGAATAACATATTCGTCAGTAAACTTAGGAATTATAAGTAGAAATATGTCTTAATTAGTGTTTTTACAGCATTAATCAATCAGAAGTTGAGAACCAAATCAAACTAATCAACCTTGAATTCAACCTGATTCTTGAAAAAGGAGAAAAAATATATATAATAAATAATCTCCATTCTTATGTATTTTTAACAAACCGAGTTGATTGCACACATAGAATATAATACAGTGCAAAGCCGTGGCAAATTTACAATTTTCAGTAACATTTTCCAGGTGAACGAAAAGAGAAAGAACTACACAGTACAAATTTCAACATTTCTGACAAATATTTGGACCATCTCCTACCCTGATTAACACTTATTAATACAACAAATATACAACGGTATAATCACAATATAATCAACTTTTAAGACAGCAATTATATACATATATATATGGCCCATATATCACAGAGAAGATGGAGGATATCTTCATGCATCTTTGCCATGTTGGCTAACCAAATACTTCTTCATTGCAAATCGGGCACGCCTGATTCAGATATATCATGAAGAATAATGATCGTTATTTGCGATCATAGATGCACTAATGTTTAAATGATAGAAGAAAATTGCTTCGGAAATTTCTGAGAAAAAGAAGCCACATTTAAGAACAATTGGGACACACTATGAGAGGTATGCAGGAAAAATGACATAATCTGGAAACTAAACTAGTTCTGCTGACAATTGTCGTATTACCAGAATCTACAAACCAAAACATCACAAATAAAGCAAGTTGAGTTAATGGAAGTTCTGGGAAATTCAGACAATAGTGAGATGGTTAACAAGTTGTTTAGGTGATTCAGTGCAAACAAAGCAAGCAAACATTTCATGATTGCGTACTTCGAACAGGTATTCAGTGTCCTGAGCTATAACCCAGGTTGGAAGTGGATCACTAGGAATTTTGTTACTAAAAGAAAATGTAAATTCTCTCTTATCCTGTTATCCACCAAACTTATAACCTCAAATCCTAGGTGGCATAATATCAGACACGACATGACAAGCAAAAATAAGTATCTACAAACTAAATTTTACAAATTAAAAATAGTACTGATTAAATCAGAATGACGAAAACTTGAGATATATATTTGTACCTTATTGATCTTTAGCCACCGTGAGACACAATGAGAATGGTAAATGTGCTGGCAGGGAAGAGTGATCAATTCATCTCTCTTCTTATATGCCAAACGACATATCACACATCTGCAAGTTATGGAAAAGTCATCAATATTTTCAGTTCCTACAGCTAAGGCAAGAATTGCAAGTTATATCTGATAAATAGTATATGGGACATGGTTGTTGTATGACCACCATGACAACATCCCAATTCAAGACAATGACAGCCAGATACTCCATATTTTAGGTTTTTCAAGAAGCAATACATGAGTGTTCTTCAATGACACTGACATTTCAAAATTAACAAATTATATGAATCTGTCCCAAGTGATTAGCTAGAAAGCAAACAAAAATTTAAAGATGTTTAAATGCATATCAGGCAACTTGAACACCGCAACAAAAAAATGTGTTGGTTTGAAAATATCCCTTGCACTTCTTCTCCCCATCTTCATGGTTCAATGCAGAATCTGGTTTATGTTTTTCCAAATGGCAACCAATGCTGGCATATGGTTTTGCTTATAACCACCTTGACCTTTGTTTCTGGCCTAATTCTATGCCCTATCCCTGTTTCATGGGGATCCTTCTCATTATAATCAAAAGAAAATTAACCCACATAATAAAGAGAATGTAAATGCATTTTCTAAAACCCTAGTATGTCTGCATCATTCTACAGATTTGGCTATATTCAATAATTAACCGATTAAGGATGAGATGCATGACAAGAATTTTTTTTAACAGTATCAAAAATAGAGACTTGGTAAACTACCAAATACAGTAGTCCCAAAAAACAAAATGTTGACATCATGAGAGATTTGCACATAAGACATACTCCTGTTTCTCTTTTCGTGAGAAGAAACCAGTTTTGTAAGTTGAAGATGGCAAGAATCCTATAAGCTCATCTGACAACCCTCTGCTCTCAGTACCTATGGCTTCACCTAGAGATTGCAATTCCTGAAAATAAAAACGTTAAAACCAGATGTAAAAGATAGACAGAAAGGAATACATGCAAGCAATGAACTATTTACACAGACAGATGCATTTATCATTAGTGAACCAAATGCTACACATAAGCTCTTCCCTTTTCGAAAGAACCATGAGTTTCCGTGTTTCTATTTTTGGGCCTTACAAGAAAAAAAAAATAACAGAGATGAAATTGACATTACTGGAGCTTCAGTAAATATGTGTTTGCCCGAAAGTCACAAAATATGGCTTAGGCATATCCAATAATACATGACAAGTGTATATGCCAACATTCAATATATGCCCAAAACATGAAAAGCCTAAACTTCTACACCAAGCCCTTATTTTTAACTGAATTCAACCTCATAATACTTATATCTGTATATTTCCAAAGCGTTGCATAAACAAACCTCATAGGTCATATTATCAGGGTCAACATCATCTTGCCTTTCAACCTGTGTATCCACAAGCATAATATACTTCAAGATTAACAGACGCACAATATAGAGAGTATGCATTAAGAAAGAAGAAGATGAACATAACCAGCACACCTGTTCTGATGCGTTTGAAGTATTTTGTCCACTAGCAGCAGACGAGGAAGAGTTGTTGGTGCTTATATCTTATTAGCATATCCACAAAAAAGATACCAGTTGTTAAAAAGTCATTATGAAATCGTTAATAGGGCAAACTAGAGTCCATTAACATGCAGCATTTGCCAGCTAAAATACTTTTGATTAGAAAGTTCACACTCGACTGAGAAATTCATGCATAAATTATTTCAAGTCTGACATAACATTCTGTATGATCTACAAACATATAGTCAGTCACACTAAACCGCACAACCTGTTTATGCAAAAAAAGGTCCAGAGAAAAACAAGAGTATAAAGAAGGAAGTAAATTCAGCAATGCAACACAAGCAACAATGAAAAAGACGAAACAAAGCTAAAGCATATAGAGCAATTCATTTTTACCAGATTCTGTCACAGTAATCCCACCAATGGAAAACCCAGCAATATCATCCTCCATCTCTTGCAATTCTCTGGCCAAAGCTTCATCCATGGCTAATTGTGCCTCAATATTCACTGTTCCAGAAGAACTCCCTTCTCCACTGCTTTGCCCATGGCCAGGATCTGATCTAGTATCACTACTAGATGAAGCTCTGGCCATATTAGCTTCTTTTTGAGAGGACTCATACACGGTTTCCTGCACAGAATCATATCAGAGACGAGAAACAATTCAATTGCTTTAAATCAGAATATCCAACGCATCCTTCAATGCAAAATTGGAACTTGGACACACCTGCTCCTGAAGAACCTCTGGAAGTGGCAAGAAATCCTCTTCCACAACACAAGAAACCGGGGCATTCACATAGTGAACATCCACTTGCTGCTGCTTTCCTCTGGTTTCCAATACCACATCCATCCTTCCTCCCTAATCAAAATCCCATTCAAATTCACAGATTTCAACACAAACTAAACATTCAAGAATCAAAACAATAACATCTGCAACAAAGAACAACCATGCCTATCAACATCACCTAATGTTTCACAGTTCTTCAACTTATAGCAAGATGGAAAGATGAGCTGGAGGAGGAGCTTACCTAGGGTGCTGTGGACATGGAGGCTGGAACCCTACCTCATTCTTGAGTCTTGAGGCATTTGCTAAGTCAATTTGGAAATTAGGAAGAAATAATGCAACTCATGTTCTTTTTGTAAGTGTATGGTGATGTTGGCATACAGCAAGGCCCAGTTCTCTAGTGGCCCCTTCCCTCCCTCATTTATTTATTTATTTTAATTATTTTTTTATAATGTGAATAAATCACCACACTTTTCAATGAACTCTTAATTTTTTGCGTTAAAGATAATAATAATATATATATATAAACTTGAATGATAAATCATTAAATCTAAGGTGGATTTGTATGGTTGAAAGCATTTGTGCATGGATGATATCTGGGAACTCTTTTGAAATAATATTATGGTTTTTTTAAAAAAAATTATGTTATAAAATATATTATAAACAAATTAGTTTTTGTAAATGTTCCCCATCTTTCATGACATGATATGTCTGATTTGGAAAGTGAAGGCTTACTGACAAGTTCAACAACAGTTTGTTTAACTGATGTGCTTAACTGATACTGAAGTCATTTTTTGTATAGACAATCCCAAAAAAAAAACACCTCAATCTGTGGATCTAAATTCATTGCTTTATAAATATCAAGAAGATGTTGAGGCATTGGGATTTGCAAATTAGAGGCATAAAAACCATGACAGAATCTATAACTTCTGAAATTGCCAGGAAAGTGCAAACAAGATGAAGACAGTGGTTCAATAGAAAAGGAAAGTTGGTTGTGGTCCTTCGGTTCTTCTTCTCAATGTCAGCAGTTCAGATTTCACAGCAAAGCTGAAAACAAAGTTTGGATTTATGTGAAAACACATGAAACACATCCACAGAATTACCACAAATTGCAGTGATTACTGCTCCTTTCTACTGTCATTTACATACATCAATCACACTTGGTACAGGAAAAGAAAAAATTATATATATATATATAAGAAGAATAGTGACTATAATCTGAATGTTTATGAGGACAAGAAATACAAATTTGGACCTCATGATCAACAGTATTCATTGTAATTCCTTTAAAAAGAAGAACATATCCTAAAAGAATGACAAGATGAACAAAGAATGAAGAACATATGATGTTTGTTCCCTTCTTACATATGAAATAAAACAAAAAAGAAAAAAAGAAAAAAATAGACACAATTAGACTCCTTGTAACACTACTGACAGCAACTGTGACTAATGGAAGCTTTTAGACGAGGGGTAAGCAGCCTTTGGAAGAAGAATAATAAGAAGAAGTCCTTTTGCTGAGCCTCAGCAACAAAAGAATTAAAGAATTAAATATATGAGATTATGTAAACTTTCATGTTTGTATTGAAGAAAGAATCAAGAGATGTAGAGAAAGGCAAACCAGAGAGTATAACCATCATCAACCTGGCTGTGAAGTAGAAGAGCTTCCTGCAATGTCCAATGGCGCCCATGCAGACACTGTGTACAGAGGTTGGTCCAACCACTTGAGAGTGAGGCCGGCGGCGTCGCCATCATCTCCGGCATCCTCCTTCTCTATACTGTAATTCTCCGATGAGTACATCCTTAGCAGCATTCTACTCTGTAGTGTCTCCCTTTGTCCAAACCCAATACACCTATAACCACCATCCTCCAAGTATCTTCTCCATTTGGTAAACGTCTCATGCCTCTCCACTCTCTCACTCCCCTCACAAGCAACTATGTTCCTGATCTTCCTAGCAAACATCTCCTCAATCTTGATCCTAGCTGGGCTATCTACTGGCAAACTCAAGTCCAGTGAATCAAAGATGGCAGCATAGTACTTGAAGGAGTTGGCAAACCTGGTCTCCCATCTCTGCCCATTGTGATCAGCTTCTTGCTCTCCAACAAGTAAAACAGCAGGGTTTGTGCTACGAATGAGACCCAACAAGTCCATCAACGCTGCGCGGTTCTCGTCATACAAGGCCTTGTGCAGCTGAAGAACACAGTTCACTGCAACAAACTCCCGTTCCTTGACATGCAGCATCCAGAGCCTCACGTCTTCAAGTCTATCCACAACAGGATGAAACTCAAATGGAAGGTGCAACGCTTCTGCGAAACCTGCAAGCCTTGCACCAGTGTCTTGAAGATCTTGCTTAGATTCTCCAATGCCAGTGATTCTAACATGGCTGGGAGGATTAGGCCTGGAAGCCAAGCTCTGGAACAAGCCTGGCCATTGAAGTCCTTGCTTGATATCAAAGTCTATGATGTGAACTCGGTCCTTGCCTTCAAAGACTCTGAGCAGCCTCTCATTCAGAGTGAAATGGAGGAACTTTGGGATTGGGCTGACATGGTTGAGAAGCCGAAAGGCCGTGGCATCGTCTTCATCATCGACTAATTGGTCGGCGATTTCTCGCGGTGGCGCGATGAAGAAGATATGAGGCCAGAGCTTGGCTGCTCGCAATGCCAATGCCTCGGTGAAGTATGCGACGAGCCGGTGAACCGGAGAGCCTGTCGGAGTGGCCAGCTCTCCAAGTCTAGCTAAGTAGTAGTTAATGGCAGTGTGATTACTACCACTGATAGCTTCCACGCAGTCCGTGATCAAGCTGACGAGCTCAAAGCTCTGCTGCTCTGTTTGGTTGTTCTCCGCCGCCGTCGCTGCTTCAGCGACGCCGCCAGACGGGTTAGAAATTCTAGCACCATTGCCACTCTCATTCTCCGATGAATCATCATTGGGCTTCGGCGATGAACCATGAGTGTCCGAAGAGGAACTCGAGTCCGGGTTCGACCTCCCTAGAGCTCCAGCTCCACTGGTCCCCACTTCCATCTCACCCACCATCTCCATTCCCAGAGCTCCCAGTAATGCATTCGTGGCATTTGGCACGAAACAAACCTTCTCTTCTCCGACGAAAGATGGCTCATTTATCGATCTCGGGAACCAAAACTCTTCTCCTCCTCCAGCGCCGCCGGCGCCGCCTCCGTAGACTAACCAAGCTTCACTCCCTAACGTTCTCTTCCTCTTGGATCTATCAAAGCATGTTGAATCCTCCGAAGAACTTCTATCATAACATCTCTTCAAGCTCTTTCCTCCTCTATCCCAGAACCCTTCATCTCCTTCTACCTCTCTTCTTGACTCCCATGACGCTGTTTGTGCTACAAGCGATGCTGAAGTTGGTGCTATACTACTCTGCCTAAACGAACAAGTGCTCCTGGTGTCGGCCGGCTTCTCTAGAGAAAGCGAAACTCTTGCGGATTCTTTGCGCGAGAAACTACAGGGGAGGTTGAACTGCTGGGCGCTCATCTTGTCTTGCAACTGGAAATGGCAGGCTTGAATCAACGGCGCTGCAGCAGCGTCGTCACTTCTCAGTCGATGCCTCTGCGTTAGCAGCGCCGACGAGCACCCTGCCAACATCCTCTACTCTCTTCCTTTCTCCTCCCTATCTTTGATCTTCTTCAAATCTCCCCACAAAATCAATCTATGTTTTTCTTTTCTTTCTTTTCCTTAGTTTTTCTTTTATTTAAAAAATCATATGATTCATATAAACAAAATAATACATATAATATAAAAAAAAAAAAAATTGGATTTTGAAAAGAATGCAAAGGTGGTGGCTACTCTAGTTTTGTTTGAAAACACAAAGAATCATAGAAACAAAAGAATGAAAGAATGGAGAAAGAGAAGAGAAATGCATGGTTGGTTTTCTTTTCTCATTTTAATCTTTTTTAGATTGAAAAGCATTACCGGGAAACGTTGCATTGCCAGAGCGCGAAGCCGTGCAATGCCCGCACGGTTTCGCCGGCTAAGAAAACATGATAACTCCCCACAATGAAGAAGAAACAACCACCATTTCTTTCCACTACCTCCATTACTGCTCAAACTAAGCAAACACCCAAGATTGTAACATCTCCTGTAGTTCACTAAATCATGTTTTTTTTTTTTTTTTTTTGAAAAAAAAAATCTCAGAAAAGAAGAAGAGAATGAGAAGGAGACGGAGGAGGAGTAGGAGAGAGGGGGGGTGGTGGGGTGCTGTTGCTGTTGCTATTGAGTTCACTCCAGGCCAAAACTCTCAGAGACTGGGAAAGCCATGGGGAAAACGCTGACTAATGAGAGTGGGGCCCACGCTCTGAATTTGGCAATGGATCAATCTGAACCATTGGATGGAGATCAGACGGTGAGGAAAGAGGGTCAATATGACCGTTGGGGGGATTCTGGTCTACATGACCGTTGGTGGTTGGTGTGAGGGAGGAGGGTGTACGAGCCGTCCGGGCGGTAAGTGCACCGCCAGTGGAAGCTTCACCTCGAAGCCCTGCACGTGAGATGCACGCGTCCCGTTGTTCGTTCCTTGTGACCGTTGGGTCTTTCATCCTCTAAATCCGCTGCTCTGTGTGGAATTCATTTAAGGATGCCACGTATGTGTCTTTTGCGCAGGGAATGTATACGCGGCGGTTTCTGATTGGTTGGAATGAAATTTTGGTGTTGGAGATGAGAGAGGTGATTTGGGTTAGAACTGGGGCCATGTTTTCTTGCTTTGGTGGCACGTGCGAGGGGAGTGGGAGGAGGTACCCCACATGGGAGGGCACCCGTGCTGAGTTGAATAGCTTCCCAGAAATACAAATTAGACGGCTCTCAAAGGCCAAGTATTATTGAGTTTTAAGATGATAAAATGAGGAAAGAATGCATCTCTAATAATGGATAAAATAATTGCTTTGTTTATTTCATTATTAATTATTATTATTATTATTATTATTATTATTACATGTACCACTCGGACATAAGTGAAAATAAATAAATTTATTTTGAAATTTATAATTACTAAAATGCCCTTACTTGTTGTGATTTTGTCTTGGGGGGATGTTTGGAAGCGTGAAAAATAAGCAAAAGTATCATCCTCAAAGTTTGGAAAAAAGGGATATTTTATATGAAATTTCTAATGTTTTTATTTAAATTGTTTTTATGGGTGTGTTTGGTTTGCTTGAGGGGAAAACTAAGAAATTTAACTTAATTAGTTATTTTTTTATATTTGATTTTTATAATTCATCTTGATGTCATTAGAACTAAGTTGTAACCCAGTTTTAACCCCAAAGTTTCTTTTTCCTGATTTAATCTATATAGATTTAAAACAATATATTTACGTCATCACTTTCTTCACACACAAACAAAACCTTTGTAATTTTTTTATAAAATATTTAAACATTTTTTTAATTAATATAAAAAAATATAAAGCTGGAAACTACAAAATCAAACTATCAACTTTTGAATTAAAGAGATTCGAACTCTCGATCTTTGATTTGAGAGGAAATATAATATCAGTTTTTTTTTAATTATAACGGTGATTTTTGTGATAAAATATGTTGTATGAATAGGGATGGCAATAATACCCAAACCCGATCCGACCCGACCCGACCCGACCCGAGTTTGACGGGTAAAACCCGGTTTGACCGGGTTTCGGGTCGGGTTCGGGTAAAACCCGACTAGTATAAAGCGGGTGCGGGTACGGGTATGGGAATCCTGATACCCGACCCGAACCCGAACCCGAACCCGACCCGAAATTCAATTAATAAATATTCTAATTATATATATTCAATTTTTTTATTAAAGTTTTTTAAATTCCTACTCTATGGTGTTGAATTTATCTATTTTTTATTACTTTGAATGTTTATTTATAATTTCTATTATATGGTGTTCATTCAAATAAAAAATTTATAATTTTAGATTAACATTTTTAAATTTTACTTTGTATTTTAATTTTATTTTAAATATTTTTAAATAGGGTTATGGCGGGGCGGGTATACCCGCGGGTACCCGATTACCCGTCGGGTGCGGGTGTGGGTTGAGGTTTTGAAAACCCGTCGGGTTCGGGTACGGGTTCGGGTATGGGGGTGGGATAACGGGTTCGGGTACGGGTATGGCAAAACCCGCACCCGACCCGACCCGTTGCCATCCCTATGTATGAATAACAAAGGATATGCATGAAATTTACTAGATTTTGGAGGGGTATTTGTGACATTGAGTTCATAATTGGAAATTTCAATCTTTTACATGGGAAAGGGAGAAGAAGAGAGGATAAGCTTGTTTTTACTTGAAATAGCAAAGACTTTTGATTAGAGGTGGATAATTTCAAAATTAAATAAGTTTTAGGGGTTCTTGTCACATGTTGGGGAGCAGGTGTTCCATGAAAAATGCATTAAAAAAAAGATATAATAATGCAACAGACTTGAAAATTATACATTTTCAAGACTCTGAAAATTCTATTATTTCTTTTGTTTTATTGCACAGAAGAAATGCATTGAAGTTTTGGTTTCTTTAATGACTAGCTTGTTATCAATATATTTGATATTTCTTTTCATTATTTGCTCATTCATTTCAAAAAGCATAATGCACTAAAAATACCTAAAAGAAAATGGTTGAATTATATTCATGAGTCGATATGACGTTCTACAGTAAGCTTCAAATAATGGTATGCAAGTGAGAAATTATTGAAGTGATGCCTTCTAAGTTTTATTATTATTATTATTATTATTTGTAACAAAGGCGACAAACACCGTTCATTGAAAAATTGTCAAAAGATAAGTATAATGGTGCACTAGTTACGGTAATTTATAGATCATTTAAAAATTTGTTAACCCGTTCAGACGTTACATAAGATGATAAAAGTCCAGTCACGTGCATATCTAGAAAATTTTCAAAAACCAAACCGAACTAATAAATTTTCTTTGTCATATAATATTGGAGAAAAGGGATAAAATATCTTCCAGAAGGACCCACCCAATTTATTTAAACAACACCATGAATACTACCTGGCCCTCTGATGCAGAATATAAATAAGAAATCTATCCACGAGATTTCAAATAAGTAGATACAGTAATTTGTTTCTTATTTTCGGCAGCCCAAAATGACATTGATAGTAACTACTTAAAGGAAAAGAAGACAATCTGCAACCCTAAGAAATGAAAAGACAAAAATACCCCAAACAAAGGTTTAATTAAATTAAAACTTAGAGAAATGAGGTGGTTGGCTGTGCTATGCTTTAACCCCTTTTAGTTCTGCTAGAATTGTTGATTCTGTTGGAATTGCTCTGCCTATATCACCCTCATAAATAATGATGAACAATATTATTATAGTCTACCCATTGCACAGCTACAGTAATTCACACATATAGTTTTGACTTGCAGTTTACCCATCACTGTTTTGTGACCATGCCACTGGGCTACCATTGACTCGTCTGCATTCCAAGAAATTACAAACAAGATGTAATTTAGATTTAAAAATAATTTATATGTTCCCTAATTTTTTTTTTCAAAATATGGTTCCTAGAAGCTCAACAAAGATAACAATTGTTTGGATTTTATGAAGAAACAAATAAAAGTAGAAGATGATAGTTAATAGCATTAAGTTTTTTATCAGTGAAATTGTCATTTTCTTATCTTTACATTTTTTTTTTCATTATTTTATTTGAGATTTTATGATATTCTGTATATTGTTTAGTGATATTTTGTATGACTTAATCTTGATGGTTAAGGATTATTTATCTATTATTGTCTTTTAATTTTTTTTTCATCAAACTGACATGCTAACTGTTGTGATAAAAGAAAAAATGAACAGAATAATATAAGTAAAAATCAATGTTAATTTGCTCTTATGTTATGTTAGGTATGTATTATTCCCTTCGTTTCTTTTTAGTTGTCGACTTTACCTAATTCACACCAAAGTTGATTAAAGGTAGTTGGTTACCTATATTTTATAAAAAAAAATTATTACATTCCAAAACTACCTCTATTTAAAACTCTACTAAATAGAGTATATGATTTAATACTTAGTTGATTGTGCTTTATTGAAAATTATATAAGTACATTGAATTAAAAGGTAAATTTGAAAAATAAATTATTTAATACTACACAAAATTTCTAATGTGATAAGTTAAAAAAAACAAAGAAGAGTTCAAAAAAATGACAAATAAAAAAGAACGGAGGGAGTATTATTTAGAAGAATTAAGCATTGTAACGTGTAAATAAATATAAATGTGATTTAGACCACACCACAGCATGACTTTATAGCATGAAATTAAACACTCTAGATGAACAAAAAATCGTCATTCGATATGAATTGTATATATGAAAACCAAGAACCAAGGAAAACACCATTTACTTAATAATTTACAGAACAAAATAATCAACTAATATACATAATAAAAGATAGATGAGAAAATATTATGAAAAAAATGGATACTGCAAAATTTTTATTTTACTTCAAAATTTTCTTTTAGTTGTTAATGTTACTCAACCGTTAATTTTTTTATTCAATTAATTACCACCAATAATTACAAATATCACACAAGAGTGTGAAAAATGAAACAAACTTATATTAATTATAACAATAAATATTTGCTAGAGCAAACTAAGCGAGCTCAGAGTTTGAAAATTTTTTTAGTAGTTTGTTCTTACAAAACAATAGAATATAAGCATTAAAACTAGTTACACTTGATAAATTGAAACTTGTTATCGATATAAATGGTATATTTATCAAGATTTTGGTACTTAACAATAACTTAGATTATAAAGCAAAAAAAAACTTTTACAGTTTACCATAAAATTTAATTATATCAAAACAACTATATTATTTATTTATTTATGAATTATGAGCAAGTCAGAGATGGTAAATATATAAAAATTTGAATTAAAAAAAAAGTTTTTCTCCATATAATTCAACATATGAATACACATATTGTAATTAATTTTATACTATATAAAAAACTCAAAAGAATGATAATAAAAAAAATAAAAATGTCCCAACCAAACTGTCAAAATACTCATTTTTTTAATTGTATATATCAAATGAAATTATAAAAATGGGTTATAAAATTATAACAAATATTTTTTTTCTTTATGTCTTCGTCCAACTTCAACACTATTAATTTTCTATAAATTTCTAATGTAAATATACCAAAAGGGCATGTTAATATATATAAAATAAAACACTATCTTTCCAACCTACAGTCAGGTTAATCCTGCATTTTAAAAGAAAGCAAGAAGTTTGGTGTAAATCATATTTAATAGAAAGGCGGAAAAAACCAAATTTAAATATTTAATTGGTTGAAATCAATAATATTGTTTTTCATAATTTGCAAAAATATAAATGTTCAAGTTCATTGTATTGTTTATGGTAAAAGATATTCCCCTCTTTGAAATTGTTTTCTGGATGGCACAAGTTTCTCCAATTTATACATTTTATTATTGATCATTATTTGGCCTTAATTACTGACTATGGACCATTTTGTTTTATTTGACTCATAAATTATATCTTTTGTTTGTTGATTTGCAATCGTTTCAATTTCTTAACAAGTTTTGATTAATTTATTTTTCCTAAAAATCTATATTCCAAGAGAATCTTTATGCTCCATCCAAAGAAAGCATATTTGCATTTTTTTTTTTCAAATAAACAAATTACATTTATTAGATTTAAAAATTTGCATAATAAATAAAAAAAACACACTCTAGTAATACAAAATTTAAAACTTTCCATTTTTTCAAAGAAATATATTGAAAACTCCGCCTTTAATCACAAAAGAGAGTTGACTGACTCATTCATAGGGGAATGAAGTCAAGGTGTAAAAAAATTTATCTAATAAAATAATTATTTTTAATTTAAAAAATACCACAATAATATAATCATAGTCTAAATATACATAAAAAATAAAATAAAATAAACTACAGTTTCAATTACCTATTATTACAATGTTAGATGCGCAATATATATATTGCACATCTAACATTACAATAATAGGTAATTAAAAATATCTCAAATAAATTCATATTTTAAGCTGATTTTTTAATGAATATTATAATTATTATAATTATCTTTATTATTATGATTTTTATTTTTATACTTAAATTTTTCTCTTCTCAAATACCACCATTTATTTTTTTCATTTAAAATATATCATACATTATTTAAAGATCAATTCCTCCTACAACTCTATTGGATCATCATAAGATCACTTTATCATATTGTTAGTAAACCTATTATAATATTTTTAATTCATAGCATAATAATTATGTTGAATAAGATAATTATTAGTTTTTTTCTCACTCAATGAAAATTTTAATTTTATTTGTACTTCGAATAAAATTTGAATAGCAAAAAATTCTATTGAGATAAATTCTTCTAAGGATGGATTGATAAATAAAAAACACAACATAAACAAATAAATAAACAAATAAGCAAACAAAAAAAAACATAAAAACAAGGATCTGCCATGTTGTCATGGGAATACTTTATTAAAATTAAATTAGATTGAAAAAAAGTGAAAGAGGAAACTTATGAAGTGGCGTTATGTAATTAATTTAAAAATTAAGGATATTAAGGCCTTTTAAAAAATTTTAAAACTTTTAGGGGGTTCTCAGAGGGCAAAAAAAGTGGAGTTTGGGAGGGTTTTAGAGGGTCAGAATTAACACTAGCTTTACTTTATTTTCCTTCGCCGGTCCTCAATTCAAGCATAGTGTTAAAAAAACACACCACTATAATATACTATTTCATTAATGAGAAACTACTTCATTGAAGAAACATACCACTTCATTAATGAAATTTATATTCTCAAATAAAATAAAATAATTTTTTATTAATTAATGAAATTATAAATAATAACCTCTCATTAATTATATTACAACCGGTGCTTATTAGTGTTTTTTAGAATTTTAATTACTATCCTTAGTGTAGTGTTATATGTTAATGAAATGACATAAATAATTTTCTATATGTCCCTTCATATATGGGTATGATTAATAGATACACTTTTTCATCTTTAAAATCCCTAACAATCCTCACACATTAAACAATAAAATTAAAAAATTATCCTTTGCAGTAGGCTAGATGGTAATATAAAAAAAATGGCAGAATTAATATTAAGTGATTTGTGATGTGATTGAATGATATTGAAGTGACTTATGAAGTGATTTAACAATTAGAATTAATATTAAGTATTTGTGATGTGATTGAATGATATTGAGGTGATTTATGAAGTGATTTACAATTATTATTAAGACATTATGATCAATAATGTGTCATATATAACAAAATATGATTACAAGTGCCACAGTGTGATGTGGTGTGATTAAATGATTTAACAATGAATATCCTTTTCTCTTTTTTTTTTTAAATTTAATTATGAATTTTTATTTTTTATTAGAAGTAAGCTTATATGATTAAATAAAAATTATAATATGGGTGTAGAAAGATAATGATCTTAATAGTGATTTATATACTTGCTAAGCGAATGCATACTTATTAAGTTAGATCAAGTCAATTTCACACTTTTTTTTTAAAAAAAAAAAGTCAATTTCACACATATTATTTGAGAAAATAAGCACAATAAATGATGTAACTATTAATATGATAGTAAGAAATTTCTTTTCTTGATTTAAAAAATATAACAAATTCTAATTAAAAAAAAAGGATGGTTATTATATTTTTCATTAGCATGCTATTTGATCGTTTTCTAATATAGGGTTTCCATATGAATTTATTAATGCCTTCTCTCCTATGTTTTCAATGAATGCCTTCTCTTTGGTGTACTTTTTAGGTCTTAACCTCCACTAACAATTAATAAAATTCATTATTTCATGTAAAATTTTGTTCTCTATATTATTTCATAACTATTGGTTCATGCAAGAGAATGTGGTATTTACATTATTCTTGTAATTATCAATAGAATAAGAGATTAAGAGCCAATTAATTTTGGATTCTTAGAAACAATGGCTAGTCGTATGAGCAATAACAAACAGGAAAAATATTTATTGAAACAATTTTTGGAAAAATTGGAGAGAAAAAGCTGAGCTCTCATTGCAATTAAAAGATGACCCTAGGTCAATTTTGAATGTGTGTGAAACTGATGTGATTTAATTAGGCCATGCTTAGGTAAATTTTTTTAGCATGTTACTAAATTTTGCTTTATTTTTACTTTGGGCACCAACTTGAAAACGCATTAAAATAGTCATTTAACTTTTATTTGTTTACACCAGCGGTCACCAGAGGCATTTTGGCCTCAAATGACTTACGTGATCTCCGAAAATGCTGCGTTAGTAATCACTCGCAATGTCATCGAAAACACTAGGTGTGTCCACGTTGCAATGAATGAGACAAGTTAGCTAGAGGCGGCCACGTCATCATCCATCTCATTTCTTTTTTTCAAGCTAAATATACAAGCGATTCTTCCAAACTGAATATAGGTGTGTGTGTGTGTGTGATGGCATCATCTGTTCTTTTCACCACACTTGCATCTTTAAGTGATGATTTAAACCATCATGGAGATCGTCTACTCTATTCACTTGAGAGAGTTTTTCACGCATTGAAAAGCAAAGCATAACCTGACAAAGCCCCACTGATACCTGACAGAAGTAGCTCTTGAAATGCAATCCACAGCTAATCAAAAGTTAGTCACCTAAAGTCATGTTACCAGCTGAAACCTGAGAAAAAATAAAATAGAATGATAATAGAATCTACATAGTAAATTAAATGAGTGCCAACTAGAGCTACTAGTTTCATGACACTAAATCAAGTTTTACCTTGTGCTAGCAAGGTGAGAGGAACTCATTTAATGTCAATCCTCATTCAACATAGCAGCATGCCATTGTAACCAACCTGACATTGATTTTAGGTAACTGTGAGCAAACATATGTACATTCTCCAAGGTAGGACACTAGGGCATGAAGAAGGAAAGAAAGGGATGATGACATGGCCGGCTCTAGCTGACTTATCTCATTCGTTGCTGACTCAGTATTTTCGGTGGGGAAATAGCCATTAGGGGCCGGAATATCTCTAGTAACTGTCCAGTGAAAAGTAAAAACAATTAAAAATTAAATGATCATTTTGATATATTTTTAAATTAGATGATCAAAATAAAAATAAGACAAAGTTTAATAACGTACTAAAAAATTTACCCGACCATGTTTGCTTCCATTTAATTCCCAACCTCTATTCTTTATTGCTTTAAAGATATTGTGTTGCGTGTCAGTCAAAGCGACGACCAAAGGATAGAATCAATATTATGTATGGATATAGAGTATAGAGTATAGAGTAAAGAGTATAGAAGTATAAATATATATGTAATATACGTAGAGAGAGAGAGTAATTTCTTAGGGTGTTCCGTGGAACACTAGACCCTCTTGCAAGAATTTACCATGTGCCAGCTTTTGAGATATGCAAGAGATGAAATTAACATTATATACGTATAAATAACAAATACTGATAAATGAAGGAGAGATCATGAAATTATGACAAAGCATGGACAAATATTCTTTAAAAAAAATGTTCTTGTAGTCAATTTCTCTTCAATTTTTTTTAATAAAAATAAGTAAACTTGTTTACACGACATGAAGTGGTATTCATGCAAAATAAATGAAAACCGGATACTTCCCTCCCAAACAATTTTGTCAGATCCAACCCAATTAGTTTTTGACTTAGTGAAGCCTGACAGTTAGGAATCAGGGAGAAAGGGCCAAGATCAATAATAAAAGATTTAAAAATATATTATAATAATTAATAAAAATAAAATATGATATAAAATATAATTATAATAATAAAAAAACTAATTAGTAATTAAATTTGATATTTAAATCCATACCATGCTTAAATAAATATATACCAATTTTAATAATATAGTTAAAAGTACATAGTTTAGACCACAATAACAATTACTTACGCATTCAAATGCAAACTAAGAATTGATTTTTTACCACTTTCACCCAACCAATTTATCTGGTTTCTAATTTAACTAGTTAGGTCACAAGATCTTGGTTGAGTTTTAGTAAGACTTGTTAGTGCAAATGCACTTTATGATTGGCATAATTTGACACCTAGTCAAGGTGACATGGCAAGCATGATGACGTGGCATGGAGAATGACGTGGAATGAAGGATGACATGGCAATCAAACTTGGCTAGGTGAAAAATATCATGGGAGATCTTGGAGAAGTTATTTTTGGCAAGAAGTTGCAACTCTCATGAAGATTAAATGAAGATCTTGTTGAAACTATTTTAGGCAAGGAGATCAAGCAAGCAACAAGATGATATCAAGATCTCATCAATACCATATTTAGAAGATGTGATTGAAGACTAAATATGGGTGAAGCTTAAATGAAAAAACAACCTATCAATGGTATGATTTTGAAGACTATTGAAGGCAAGATTTGAAGAACCCTAATAGAGATGATATGAAGTCTATTAAGGGTATGTTTGAAGATGCGCCTATTGTTGGCAAGATTCAGCTGATTGAATGAAGATCTTTGTAGAAGATTTGAAAACCAAACTTGGGTGAAATGAAGACTAAATTTGGCAAGTTTCATGAAGACGCACATAGGACGTGCGCCCCTTGCGAGGGGGCTGTGTGGTGAGGAGCTGAAGAGGGAGGTTAGTTGCTGGTAGGTCGGATCAGGTGATCGGGCAACATCGACTCGGATGGGGTGTCTTGAGGTCGCTTAGCAATGGAGCTAGAATTCAGCCAAGCCAACAGTCAGGGTCATGTTGCAACATATGTTACAACATTAGTTGCAACATCTAATTTTGGAAGGTTCTAAAGTTAGAAGCCGTGGAGATTCTAAAAAGGGTATGCGCTATATTTGGGACGTTGAGGCGTCTATATATACTACCTTGGTCTAGGATTGGGTACGACTCTTGAAAGAGGGAGTAGGGAGGTACCGGACAATCTAGAGAGGGTAGTATTCTTGTATTGTGAGAGAGTGACAAGTGTGTTTTGTACTCTTCTATCTTTTACCCCTTTTTAGTGGATTGTTGATCTCCAGGCATGGCCCCCCAAATGTAGGCAAGTGGATGCCGAACTGGGTTACCAACGTCTTGTGTCTCATCTTGTGTGGTTTGTGTTTGCTTTTCTTGAGTGCTTAAGTGAGTGAGTGTTCCTCTAAGTTCACAAACCCTAACCGGCGGAACTAACAAGACTAATTTAAAAAGTATTGACCGGGAAAGTCTCATGGTAGGTTTTTGATTTTTATGATTAAACCGGTAGAGCTCACATGTTCAAATTTAGTTGTACACATTTTTCTCATAGTAGGTTTTTGATTTTTCTGATTAGACCGGTAGAGCTCACATGATCAAATTTAGTTGTACACATTTTTCTCAATGTAAGTTTTTGATTTTTCTAATTAAACCGGTAGAGCTCACATGTTCAAATTTAGTTGTACACATTTTTCAAAATTGATAATGCATCAATCAACTAAGTTGGTTTTTCCAATTGGTACAATTCTAATTACATTGCTCCTAAGTTTGCCTTAGATTTAAATTTAATTACATAGCCAAGGGTTCATAGTCCAACGACATTAGCTTCACTATGAGAGATGAGCGCGGATTCTTCAAATGTCCCAGATTCAAGTCTTGTAGTAACGGGTCCCCCCGTTGTGGGTTTCGAGCTTGTTATCCAAACTCATATCATGGGATGAAGGAGTACATGGTTGGACGTTCAATTCTCTGCTTGTGCCCACTTACCTTAACTAACTTGCACTTATCACATTTGTCCAAAAAAAAATTAAAAAAACTAAAAAAATAACTATACATATTTTCCAAAATTTTGCAAAATATTTAACACCTGCATCAATATTCAACCGGCTAGGTTTTTCCAATCGACCAGTCAACTGTCCCTAATCTAGCAAAATTGCTCCTAAGGCCATCTCCAACCTATAAACCCAAATTTCTACTCCAAATCCCAAATTTGGTTCTGCTACAGCAAATTATACTCCAACCATAGACCCTTAATTTTACCCTAAAAAAGCATATTCACAAAATATTCCTTCCTCATTTTTTTCTATTAAGGTTATTTTACCAGAATATTAGTTTTAATGTAATTATTTTTTACATTGTATTAGCTTTTATTAAAGCTTTTTGCATTGTATTAGTTTTTAACTATTCGGTTTCATAAATTTATGATAATTTAATTTAATTAATAAATTTATTATTAATTAAGTAATTAATTGCATACAAATTAATATTGTAGGTATATAATGACCAGTTATAATTATATTAATGAATTATTAATTTTATAATTTTAATTACAATAATTATAAAAACAAAAAAAATGATTAAATTATTAATATTTTGGTGAGACCCCAAATTTCACCCCAAATTTGGGATTTGGGTATGGAGTTGGAGATGACCTAAGCAGGAGCTAGCATGTTCACATTCAATTTTACATTTTTTTTCAAAATTGAAAAATATTGGAAACCCGCATCAACCAACCAACAAAATCAATAACTACTTATCATTTCTGTCGAAGGTGGGTGGCAGGGCAATTACAATCATTCAATATTCACCTAAATCCACCAATCATATTTATTTGTAAACAGTACAAGTTTTAACAATAAATAACAAGCAAACTGAGATTCAAAATTTAATTATATTGTATACAAATTAATTGCATACAAATTAATAATTTTATTATTAATTAAGTAATTAATTGCATACAAATTAATATTGTAGGTATATAATGACCAGTTATAATTATATTAATGAATTATTAATTTTATAATTTTAATTACAATAATTATAAAAACAAAAAAATGATTAAATTATTAATATTTTGGTGAGACCCCAAATTTCACCCCAAATTTGGGATTTGGGTATGGAGCTGGAGATGACCTAAGCAGGAGCTAGCATGCTCACATTCAATTTTACATTTTTTTTCAAAATTGAAAAATATTGGAAACCCGCATCAACCAACCAACAAAATCAATAACTACTTATCATTTCTGTCGAAGGTGGGTGGCAGGGCAATTACAATCATTCAATATTCACCTAAATCCACCAATCATATTTATTTGTAAACAGTACAAGTTTTAACAATAAATAACAAGCAAACTGAGATTCAAAATTTAATTATATTGTATACAAATTAATTGCATACAAATTAATAATTTTATTATTAATTAAGTAATTAATTGCATACAAATTAATATTGTATGTATATAATGACCAGTTATAATTATATTAATGAATTATTAATTTTATAATTTTAATTACAATAATTATAAAAACAAAAAAATGATTAAATTATTAATATTTTGGTGAGACCCCAAATTTCACCCCAAATTTGGGATTTGGGTACGGAGTTGGAGATGACCTAAGCAGGAGCTAGCATGTTCACATTCAATTTTACATTTTTTTTCAAAATTGAAAAATATTGGAAACCCGCATCAACCAACCAACAAAATCAATAACTACTTATCATTTCTGTCGAAGGTGGAGCTGCTGGTGGCAGGGCAATTACAATCATTCAATATTCACCTAAATCCACTAATCATATTTATTTGTAAACAGTACAAGTTTTAACAATAAATAACAAGCAAACTGAGCTTCAAAAGCATCTGCTTTCTATCACATTAAGCCATGTTTAACTGCTTTGTATTATGGTCAGTGACTTTCTTCCTTTCCTTATTGTTCACACACTGTATATATAATTGGAAATACCCCAAGTCCAGTGGAAGGCTCCCACCTGGCTCTTTAGGTCTCCCACTCTTCGGGGAGACATTCTCCTTCTTCTCTCCAAATACCTCGCTTGACACTGCACCCTTTCTGAAGTTCAGAATCAAAAGGTTTATAACCCTCACTAAACTTATATTTTGTCTGAATTGAATTGATATTGAATTGTGCTTGTGGTTGTGGAAATATGATTTTGCAGATATGGACCAATCTTTAAGACCAGAATTCTTGGGGAGTGTATGGTTGTATCTACTGATACTGATTTCAATAACTTCATATTTCAACAAGAAGGAAGATTGTTCCAGTGTTGGTATCCAAAGTCCTTCACTAGGATTTTTGGTGTGAATAGTATGTTAGCATTGCATGGATTCATGCACAAGTATCTAAAGAGCTTGGTTTTGAGTCTCTTTGGTGTTGATAGCCTTAAGGAAAAACTCCTTCCAGAGATTGAGCAGTTTGTAATTAAGAGACTGCATGAATGGTCCTGCCAGCCTTCCATTGAAATGAGAGACGAAAGTTCGGCGGTAATCAGTCGAGAAGAAGTTGGCATTTCGATATATATGTAGTTAATTTTCTGCATTTTTCTTCTAATTTATCAGATTCTTTTGTTTGTAGATGATATTTGATTTAACGGCGAAGAAGTTGATTAGTCATGACTCTCATAAGAGTTTGGACAACCTCAGAGAGAACTTCAATGCTTTCATTGAAGGTCTACTTTCCTTCCCTATCAACTTTCCTGGGACTTCATATTACAAATGCATGCAGGTGATTTATGTGTCTATTCAATTTTGTTTGACTGCTCGAATATAATTTCAATGAACTTTGATCAGTTTATCTGACACAAAAGTTTCATGCATTCAGGGGCGAAAAAATGTGATATCAATGATGAAAAAGTTGCTAAATGAGAGACGTACATGTCCAAAGGAAGGCCCTGATGAAGATTTCTTTGATCACATTATCAAAGAGTTAAAAAAGGAAGGGACACAGTTAACTGAGGATATTGCTTTTGATCTTATGTTTGTTTTACTCTTTGCTAGCTATGAAACTACCTCCTTGTCTATAACAATGGCTGCCAAATTTCTCACTTATCATCCTGAGGTTCTATCAAAGTTAGAGGTATGTATATATATATATATATATGCTAATAATTAACTGCTGATTTGGTGCATCTCTTAAGAGTTTAATTTATTTCTGTTTGATTAATTAGGAAGAGCATAAGAACATCATTAAACACAGAGTGAATCCGAGCTCTGGAATAACATGGAATGAGTACAAGTCCATGATTTACACTTCTCATGTAAGAAGCTTAAAATTTCTGCATTATATTACTATTTTACTATTGTTCTTTCAGACATTCTTTTTTGATATATACAATGGCTTGAAATTTAGGTGATCAATGAAACATTGAGATTGGCTAACATTGCTCCAGCAATATTGAGAAAAACAATGCAGGATATTAAGACTAAAGGTTCATTTTACACTCTTGGTATTTATACATATATATACATATCTTCTAATTAAATTGTCTCACATTATATGGATAATGGTTTTCAGATGGTCATACAATACCTGCAGGATGGGCAGTGATGGTGTGCCCTCCTGCAACTCATTTGGATCCTAACATTTATGAAGATCCTTGCAATTTTGATCCTTCAAGATGGGAGGTTTGCAATTTTAAGCTTCTAATTGTGGTACAAAATTAAATACTTTTTACTAAATCATCGTAATATCTTCTCATGAAGAAAACCGATGCAACTGTTGGATCGAAATCCTTCATGGCTTTTGGCGGAGGCATGAGATTCTGCGTCGGCGCAGACTTTAGCCGGCTTCAAACCTCTGTGTTTCTTCATCACCTTGTCACCAAATACAGGTAATGTTTATGGAACTCTAGAAGAATTTAAGTGAATATGAACTAATTTTAAAGTTACCAAAAAAAAAAAAAAAAAAAAATTGATTGTGTTTGTGGATGCAGATGGATTGCAGTGAAAGGAGGGGAGATTGTTAGGACTCCTGGCTTGAAATTTCCAAATGGTTTTCACATCAACCTCATTGACAAGGAATGAAGCATCTGCATGCATGGCACATTATTATAATATATAATTACCTATGTATATATATTATATATATATATATATATATATAAAAAGGGAAGCTGGATTATCCCATTGCTTATGTTCGTTACAGCTTATTGCTGATGGAACCACTTTTTAGCTATATAGATGGACCTCAATCCGATAATAGGGACCCAGATATATTGAAAAGTTATGTTTCTATATTTCCGCTTCTTTTAACAGTGGGAACAACTTTGTATCATCATTGTATTTTTTTTTCTTCTGGTATTTACTTTTATTTTTTGTCCTGTCCACTTCCAGTAAATGGTTTGTTTCTCTAATACTTTAATGGATGTGGTTTATCCACCTTTTAAAAAAACAAAAAATGTATCTATGAAACTTGTTAACAGTGCTTGATCCTCCCATGTGGTCCATAAAACCTCGGGATCCATATTTTAACTAATAAATTAAAAAAAGAGTTTGATCTGTTATGAACCATAATTATCATGTACAAAATAACAAAATACATCTATGGGGAGTTGTGGTGGTTGATGTACACCCGCTTCTTATATCAATCAACTATTCTGTTCATCAGTTCAGTATATGTACTTTTTTTTAAAATGTATTTTGATATTTTATCTATTTTTATTGATGTTACATTAAAACCAGAAGAATAACAGTATTAAAATTAAAAAAAATAAAATACATAAAATTAGACATAGCCCTTTGCACCAAAATTTCAGAGTTTATCATAATTTAGATCAATCACCACAATAAAATTCAAAGCATCTCAATAATTAATAATAATAAAATAATATAATGATTAAATTTATGGAGATTTGTTCACATAAATAAGTTAATATTTTTTTTTTTCGAAAAGGTAAATAAGTTAATATTAATTATGGCTTTTTTCTTTTTATCAAACAAATTTTAAACAGAGTTTAAAATACATATGTTTGAAAAATACTTTCCCAAAATTCTCACATTTTAACATTTACTATAAATTATTTAATATATTTTTACACGTGCCAAGAAAACTCTAATCCAGAGGGATTTGTCTTTTTTTTTTTTTGGCATATGTTAATAAAATGACGAACTCAAGGGGAGTTAGAGATAAATTCAAAAAGTTTAGGGAGTTCATTGAAATATAAAAACAAACAGGGTCTTTGCGTAAAAGTACTTACTAAGAACAGTACCATAAGAAGGGCCTTTTGGGAATAAAGTTCTCATTTTTAATTCCCCCAAAGCACCACCGCAAGCCCCGTCCTTTTCCGCTCTAGGGTTTTCGGAGCTGAAGCTCCGAAGCGGCGAACACTCTCTCCGGCACCGGCGATGGACGGCGAGGATGAACCTATGGGCTCCAACGGCGTGGAGGACACGGAGAAGCCGGCTCCGAAACCAGCGGCGGCGCTCGGCGGGGAGCATCTCGACGTCGAGGCTTACGCGGGTCTCTACACCGGGCGAACCAAGATCACGCGTCTCCTATTCATCGCCGATCGGTGTGGGAACGAAAGCCTGCAGTTGGAGGCCCTCCGCATGGCCTACGACGAGATCCGCAAGAGTGAGAACACCTGCCTCCACCGCGAGGTCGCCCAGAAGATAGCCGGCCGCCTTGGGCCCGACTATTTGCTTGACCAGGCTTGGGCTGATGCTGTCGATCGGCGCGCGGAGTTGAAGAAGGAGAAGCTTGAGAATGAGCTCAATGGATATAGGGTATATCTTGATTTCCTTCTCTATCTATTTTTGCGTAATATTAAGCAAGACCATTTTTTTTTTCTGCTTCCTGCTTATAAGTTGATTGCAAATTATAAATGCTGGCCCTGAAAATTATATAGCTGTTTTCTCATAGATTTGCTACTGCTTCTTTTCCTTCAATGATTCAAAGATCAAAGTACATGCTAATTCTAAACATAAATGTGTTATTATTTGTTGGTGCTTTGCCTCTTATATAGTGTGAAAAAACCTTGCATATTTGCTGTTCTTTCTGTGCAAAGATTTGGGGGGAGTTTTCTCTTATATGAATATTTAGGAATGAAGATTTAAATTTATTTCCTGTCAATGTGGATGACCATTAACTATCCCTCTTTTTTGTCTATAGCATGAACAGTGAAGTCCAGGATAGGGGGTAGTGGTAGAGCATTTCTTATAGCCCCATTTGTTAGTTGGATTAGTTCAGGGAAATCTTCGTTTACTAAGATGTGGATTTTGGAATTGTTGGTGGTGCAACTAAACAATTCATATGAAACTAACCCAAGGGCAAGTTGCAAGAATGAATTTAATCATTGAGGCAACCATCCCTTTCTTATGTATTGTATATAGTAAGAGTGATTGGATTGTTTTATCTTTCCTCTAATTCCGTTATATCTTTCTATCTATGTCAGAGTTTTTTTGGTCTTAATCTTTGCTTTTCTTGTTTTGTCAAATCTCATTAAGACACTTGATGAATATGTAGCATCAGTGATCATAATCTATTGTTGATTGAAGCCATGCTTCCTCCTGAAATTCCTGTTAATTGTCCTTTTTTGCTAAACCACCAAAAATGAAGGCATTTTCTCAATTGTTTGTTGGCTACTGTAATTGTTATATTTCACAATGCTCACAAGATGTTTATGCAGTTTGGAATCATAAGTTTTTTTTCTTCTTGTGCCATATGTTATCATTTCTAATTTGGAGACTCTTGGATTATGTCTTCAATGAAGCTTCACTGCATTGTGAAGCAATTTGCTTGTATTGATTATTGAAAAAAATCAAATATGCAAGCAAAAGCTGCACAAATCATAGGATTGATTTTGTTTTTTTTGTTTTCAAATGCATACAAGTGAAAATTTAGACATGCTACCCATATAAAAATTGATAGAACGTCGATATGTAAGTACCATTTTTATCAATAAGCTCTTGATTCTTTAGTTGGAAAATCAACCATGATGAATTCTTATATGAGACCATGCTACTAATTTCTTCACAAAAAACACTTGCAAACTAGTTGTAAGGGAAGTAGTGGGTTGTTGAATTGCCTCCTAGATTCTATTTTATTATAAATAAATGGTCCTTCCTGGTGATTTAAATCGATCACATCATCACACAGCCAGCTAGTAGTTTTGACGAAACAAATAAACTGGTGTCAACCTTTTAAAATTCATAACTTTTGTTCTACATTAAATTATTGCTTTGCATTGAGCTCCTATATACCTTTTGCTCTATATTGTTTGTGTTGCCTGTCATCTTGTGCTTTGACGTGCAGACAAATTTGATCAAGGAAAGTATCAGAATGGGTTACAACGATTTTGGAGATTTCTACTATTCCCATGGCCAGCTTGGTGATGCGTTCAAGAGTTATGTTAGAACCCGTGATTATTGTACAACCTCAAAACACATTACTCAGATGTGTTTGAATGTGATCTTGGTCAGCATTGAGTTGGGTCAATTCATGCATGTCTCTAATTATGTTAGTAAAGCAGAGCAAACACCTGACTCACAGGACCCAGTGACAGTTGCCAAATTAAAATGCGCTCTGGGATTGGCTTTCTTGGAAACGAAAAAATATAAGCTTGCTGCTCGAAAGGTTGGTAGATACAATTATGTTTTTTTTATATATCTGTAGTAGTCTGTTCTTTGTTTTGCATTCTTCTGATTGTTTATACATTGTGCGAATTTTGAACACGTGAAGAGTGCAGATTCGGATTTGGTGGATACATTATCTCATCAGCATTCTTTTTCGCTGTTTTATTGTGGAAGTATCTAATAAAGAAACCATTTTTATTACAAAGAAAAACCTATCTTCTGAAACATCCCCAAGGATGAATGCTACAAGAAACAGAACCTCTTGTTTTGATTTCATCTTTATGAACATTTTTCTCTTGCTGTCGGACCTTATGTTGGAATTTATGATTTAAGGTATATGACACTTAACGTTGTTGTTCAAAAGGCGTCTCTCTTAGAGAGTCAGGATGGATTTATTCCCTCGCTTCTGTTCCCTACCTGGGTTAGGGGAACATCCAAGTGATTACCCTTGCGGAAATTGAATGCCAAAGATCATCAAATGTTTGGTGATTTTAAAAATATGAAATTAGTTGAAAGAGCATTACTTATTTCTTAATCAAGGACAGAACTTTTATAATCCATAGAGTATTAATGCTTAGTGCATGGAAGATATTTATTGGGTTCATATGGAAATTCTGCTGCCCTCTCAAGTAAGACTGATCTCAGGAAATTTGTTTACAACACAATAAATGGAATGTGTTGAACCTGAGTCTTTTGCTGCTTTTGTTGCCAGCTAACCTCTTATAGTCCTTAATTGTTATGTTTCCCTCATGTTTAAACATTGTAAGATTAAAGGGCCATTTCCTGCATGTGTGGTACTTGACTCAAACGCAATGATGTTTATGCAGTTTCTGGAAACAGGACCCGAACTGGCAAATAACTACACTGAAGTAATTGCACCACAAGATGTTGGTACATATGGTGGACTTTGTGCATTGGCATCTTTTGATCGGACAGAGTTGAAGGCATTTTATTGCTTGCTCATCTATAGCTGTAAATATTTTCTGTCATTTAAACTTGCTGTTTATAAATCTAAATCTCTCTTTTTTGTTTTTTTGAAACAGAACAAAGTAATTGACAATATCAACTTCCGAAACTTTCTGGAACTGGTCCCTGAAATAAGGGAACTTATTCATGATTTCTATGCGAGGTAAAAGAACATGAACACAGTTTCATTTTTGCATTAGTGTGAATGTTTATAAACTTCCTGATGGCAGTGTAATCACATTTGCTTTGTGTTTCAAATATAGAATCCAGTGGCATTTATTTCTGTTCAATTAAAATTCATGCTGCTGGAAAGAATGGAGAGTATATGCATGTATGATTTAAAACTTTATATTTTGTTTGTTTAATTAGTGTTTAAAATCAGATTCCTTCTGAGCATGGAAATGCTGCCAATTAAATGCATCTTTTTAGCAAATTGATACAGCAAAAGGAATTTAAGGTCATAGATAATTATCTAACAATTTTCAGTTGGTTTCTCTTAGGCAAGTAGCTTTGAAGCGTTTTCATCCTATGCATATGACTTGCATTTGTTTATTTGGTGAATCATCCTAGTATGTGTAGTGCTATTCAAATTTCCGAGTGGAGAATGATCATTGTGTCTGTTATTAGCAAGATGGATCAACAGTGGTAATTGGAGCTTCATAATTGATTATTGGGAATGTTTTCTAGTGGATCTGGTAACTGAGGTGAATGAGCCTATTTTCTTTCCAATTATGACAGCAGCCAGATCAGTTTCCGCCCAAGGCTTTAGAGATGGCCTTAGGCCCTCAATGTTGGTATTATAACGGTATACTACACATTGAGATTTGTCTGATTAGTCACTGAATGTTAAAGAATGGTAAAACTTCCATTCATCTTATAGGTAGACATGACTATCACATGCAATGACAAGTAGAAATGCATTGGTCAAGATTATAACAATTTTTGTATTATCTTAACTAGACTTTTAGTATTTACTGTTGAAGTTCTGGATTTGATTTTCTTATTCCAAAGACAATTACTCACTTTATGTCTCAAAATTTCATTGGGAAGTCCTATCTTCAATGGGATATTAGTCCCCTTGATCATGGAAAAGCATTTTAATATGTTAATTTGGACCACATCTGATAAGGAATATTACCAGATTGACAATTTCTAAATGATAACTAACTGGTGCAGAGACTTCAGTGCCTACAACTATGAGGATAAGGTTTTGTGTGGTTGACCAGGGTTGTTAATCTGTTTGTTGTTGTTCCTCTGGGAAGAATGTGTGAAGATAGCGGAAAGATGTTTCTTATCTGTCTTGTTTTTAGTTGTCAATCTTTTGTCTATTCTTGCTTCATTCTTTCCAGGCTTCACATTGTTTATACTTTTTAATGCCTTAAAAATATCACAAAAGACAGCTGTATTGAGTTAAATGCCTGAAAATATGTGAAAGTGCTAACAGAAATGGAGGGTTGCTTGATTCTCATCAGTGTAGGAGTCGGAGTATAGCATGTCTTTGTTTAAATTTACCTATATATTTTAGCTAGACCTGATTTGATTAGCTCCTTGTAATCTAGTGGAATGTTAATATGAATAAAATGCTTTGTTAAAATTTTATAAGGTAGGCCCAAACGGGTGTAATTCAACTAAGGAGGCCGAATCAGATCTTTGTCCAAAGAAATATTACTGCATGATTAAGAAGCAACTAGGTGGTCTTATGGTTGTTGACCAAGAACTTCTGTATAAATTAAACGGCCATGTTTTTGGTTTTGAATACATCTGTAGCTTCACAAGAACTTCTGTATAAATTAAGCGCCAATGTTTTTGGTTTTGAATACATCTATAGCTTCACCATGCCATTTTAGGCCCCGTGGCCCATACCTTGCATACTACTGCCACTTTTTCCTTTGATCTTAATCACTTTTGTGTTATGCACAATGCCATGCGTTACAACTTCAGTAATTTGCGCCTTTTGCCAATTTCATCTAGTTATTGATTTGGTGACAATTCCAAAATTAAAATATAAAGGATAGAAGACTACTGATTATAAGTTGATGTGCTTTCTTCAAGTGCATGCCTGGATGAAGCTTTGTTTTCCTGGATTGTTACGATCTTACATTATTATTCTACTGCAGCCACTATGCTTCATGTCTTGGGTATCTTGAAAGCCTCAAACATAATCTGTTGCTGGATATCCACTTATATGATCATGTGGAGATACTCTACACCCAAATTAGGCACAAAGCAATTATCCAATATACACATCCATTTATCTCTGTCAATCTGCTTACAATGGCTGATGCTTTTAAGACTACTGTTACTGGTCTGGAGAAAGAACTGGAAGCTTTGATTACTGAAAACCAGATTCAGGTGCGTTTTTTTTTTTTTTGTCTCTCTTCACTTCACTCAACATGCTAACAAGCATCTAAAAGTTTTTTCCAGAAATATGTTTATTATGAAAATCATTGTTACTCTCCATGTAAATAAATTGGTATTATGTGGTTTGCTACAGGCCCGGATAGATTCACACAACAAAATTCTTTATGCAAGGCATGCTGATCAAAGAAATGCAACATTCCAACGTGTTCTACAGACAGGTGAGGAGTTCAATAGGGATGCCAAAGCAATGTTGCTGAGAGCCAATCTTCTGAAACATGAACAGAACCTCAAGGCATCAAGGAAATAGCGCAGCACCAGCAAGTAGCTATGAGATGAGTTTTTTCTTTTCTTTTCTTTTTTTAAATTTTGTCTAGCTAAAAAAGAAAAGGGAAAAAAAAAACATTAATCCGGATTGCTGCGTTCTCGGGATAGATGCTATACCTCATTCTCAGAGCTCTTCATGAAAATACTCATCAAATTACTAGATCAAAGATGTTTTGGGCACCCACAATTTATATGAAACTTCATTGCCCAACGTTGAATTTTTCAAAGTTATATTGATGGGTGTAATTGTTTGTGTATACTCTTAAGCCATATATATATATATATAAATATTTCTAATATGGCGTTGAATGCTTTTTATCTCGTGCATTTGTTTGTCTTTATGTGTTATCACAATAGACTATTCTGTCATGAGTATAAAATTGCAGGAGTAAAGGGCAAATAATATGAATGCACTTGCCCCTTATTTTATATTTAGAGATAGTGATCTGCATGCGTGCAAGCATGGCTTAGAACTCTTTAACGTGATCTGGTCCAACTTCAAGGTCCAAGATTTGAGGTTTAGTGTCCTCCTGGTCAACCTGGCAAATCCCTCATCCACACATCAACTGCTTCGCTGTGAATCTCTTGATTCATTGAGAGTGATTTTCTGCTTTCTTTCCTTTTCATGCTAACAGACAAAACTGAGTCCCCATTTCTGAGGGAATCAGAAGATAAAAGAAAATGATAAATCTTAATAATATCATACAATCTAAGTACAATTAAGCTTTTTAAAAATCTCAGGTCTCATCTGTTTTAAATGTTATGACTAATGATTATTTCTCAAGTTCTATTCTTAGGATTTGGTGTTATAGCCATATTAGTGGTTATGCGATTTTTTTCATTCAAACAGAACAAAAAAAGGGAAGAAAGTGGCTTCATATCAGAAAAAGAAACTTCCTATTATGATGGTGTTTTACTTATAATAATATTAATAATAATAATTGACTGGCCAAAGAGGCATTAATTGGTGGGCAAAACGGTGCAAAATGGAGTAGTCTCCATCGTCAGGGCCACGTATATCTCTGAGAGATATAAAGAAAAGAAGGGCCACGTGAATAAGAACCACTCGTTTGCCGTTACTATAATTCTGATACCTGGATTTTAAATAATAAATGGCATAAGCGTAGTAACTTCCAAAGATGGAGTCCGGTTCTGTCAGAGAAACGTACGAATCGCGATTCCCCGAGCGATCTCGGATGGCGGGAGCCGTACATTGACAAATCCTTACCCGAATCCGATAATGGTGGTTAACTTCACCCGAGAATCAGACCACGCGTCACCGGTTCAAGTGACCGTAGGTACACGTGGCGTCTTCTCTGAGGACGATGTCTGGTCCAATCGCTTTCTTTAAGCTCACCTGCCAATTCACTCCGATACGATCACCACCGGTGCATCAAATACTTACATACGGCAAATTTTACACATGAGTTTTAAATAAATCATATCAATTGAGTTTTTTTTAAAAAAAACTGAAAGTATGCAAAAAATAGAAATTCTTTTTGAATTATATAAAAATATTCAGTTATTGTTTATTTATTTAACTATTGAATTAAAATTAAACATTTTTGTATATCACTTATAAATTGAAAGTAATATGATTAATTAGGTCAAATATAACAAGGAATATATATACATATATTTGCTTAAATATCAAAATAATTTTTTTTCTCAAAAATCAAAATTAATATCTATGTTCAAAGTTGATTGTGAATTTAATGGAAAAAATATAAATTATCGGTTTATTTAGGATATTATTTATATGAGATATTTATTTATTTCAATTGACTTCAATAAAATATGATGAATACGACGATGCTGAAAGTTCTAGCTTGTCTCAAGTTAAGACTTAAATGGATATCTCAGCTCAATCAGTCAATTATTAGTCTTATAAATAAGTTTTTTTTTTTATGTTGCAATCAAATATCACAATGGTATCTACAATAATAAAAATCTACCAAACGACAAATTATAACTTATATATACAAGGGTAGGCCTACATGGTTGACAGCCCCAGCTGAAGCCCATGTTACCAGGGCGAAAAACCTTGGAAGAACTCCATCCAATGAAGTTTAAACCTGTTCTGAGGAAAGAGAAACCCATGGTAAAACCATGGTTGAGTTAAGAAGCTCGGACTGGACCGAATTCCTGGATCCGCCATTATTTATATATATATACACATTTGTAAAAATTTAAATGTTACACATTTATGCATAAAAAATCAAAAGCACATATCTTTTTATAATGCAGCCTTCATATGCAGTAGATGATAAAACTTTTTTTTTTTAAAAAAAATCAAATGGAACAAATCATCTTACAATATTTATTTAAATATCAACATTCTACTGTATAAACACTGGAACCTAAGGCCATTTCTAACCCCAAACTCTATATTTAGTGTTTCAGTACTCAAAAAATACAGCTTCTACAGTGAAAATTTCTCCAATCACCAACTCTATTTTGAACTCTAAAATAGAATATTCTAGGAATATTCTCACTTCACAATTTATATATTCATCCTATCAACCAATTTAATCATTTTTAAATATTTTTCACTTTTAACCATTGAATTTAAATATTATATTATTTAAAATATAATTTTATTTTTTATAATTTATTATAAAAAATTTATTAAATATAAAATAAAAATTGACTATTAACCCATCTACTTTATCGATAATCTATGTTAGGATTATTTTCTATGTTTTTATTTTATTTTTCATATAATTTCATTAATTTTAATAAATTTATATTTCGTGCATTATTTTCTATAATTTTTTTTATTTTTTATTAATTGAAAAAATATAAACTTATATTATAAGTTATTAATTTAAAAGTAATGTTATACCCACTGAATTGGTGTCCTGAAAAAAATTATTATAAACTTAAATCATAAGTTATTAATTTAATTAAAATATAAATTTTATAAAAATAAGAATAGAAAAACAAAAAAACAGAATTTTAAAAAAATTAAAACAAAAAATAATGCAGCTACAGTGGCGCACAATATCTTGGGCGCCATTGTAGCCAATTTTTGATTTGGCGCTTCATTGGAGGCAATTCTGCGCCAAATCAACCATTGTGCACAAAAAATGCAGAATGGTTGGAGATGACCTAACAATTACTGTCTAATATAGTGAAATGTTATTTGAATAATAAATAAATAAACCTAAAAGCAATTTTTTGGATCGGTAGTACTATTATAATATTATATAAATACTATAACAATGCTATTTATTTACAGTTTATTGGGTCCATGTAGAGAAATATCATATAAGTTACTGTAATTAAGACACCATCATACCTACTTGTTCTTTGACAATCCCGTGGGACAATATTTGTCACCTATGTCAAAAAAAAAAAAAAAACCATAAATGTATACCGTGCGCTATATATATAAATAAATCAATTAATAAGCTGAAATGTTATTTTTCACCCAACTACATTGAGTATTGATTTAAAAAATAATAGGATTTATGTGACCGCAAGAGTTTAGTCTTAAAACCAAACACATACTCCACGGCAAAATAAGACCGTATAATTGCAAGCCCGGGAAAGTAACAGTTACAGGGAGGTATTTGTAATTATAAGAAATTAAAGGGTGGGAAATATTTCAAAATAAAAGGACTGAAATGCAATAATGTAAGGTAAACTACTAGCGGTGACGGGACCCCCAAAGTCCTCAACGTTGGATATCATGGTTGGAAATATATATATATATAAGCAAGGGCAGAGCTCATAGCGGCCATCGCCATCGAGCTTCAAGAATCACGAGCTGGTCGTTCATGGCGGAGGCGGAGAGGGACGCGCTGGTGAAGAGATTCAGGGACCTGGAGGTGAGCCAGGCTAGGATTAGGGAGCAGCTGAGCGTTCTTCTCAGAGAAAGCGGAAGAGGAGGAGGAGAGGAAGCGAGGAGGAGTGTGATGGCGAGAGGGAGAGATGAGGAGAGGTCTTTGATACGTGGATTCTTTGCCGGAGGGCCATATGGCAGGGTTTTGCAACAAATGGGACATGCTCTCCATGTCTATCGCCCCGACACTGGCGAGATCATCTATTGGTCAACTCTGATGCCTATCTTTTTCCTCCCTTTACTTAGTTTATTTTGCCTTTTTTTTTTTTAATTATTTTGATGATTGATGCTAGTTTATGCTATTTTGATGCTTTTTCGCCAATAGAGAAAGTGAAAGTTGTGTTTTTTGTTTATATTTCTTGGTGGATTGAGATTGCGATTGGATTCCTACTTTGCTTGCTTTCTTATTTAGCTGAGATTACATTTTTGTTTTTTTGGTTTATTTCTTTCTGTTTTTGAATTTTAGGTTTTCTAATTTATAGCATAATAAACATTGTGTGTGCTTTCTGAATGGAATTTCATTGTTTCTAAAACGAAATACTGACGCAAAGTAGTTATTGCACTTTGTTGTTATGCTTGCTTAATTTTGTGCTTCTCCCCTTTGTGGTGTGTTCAATTGACTGAATCACTTAATTGGTATGCTTTATTTGAGCTGAGTAGAGGAACTTTGGATACCCTTCTCATGAAGAGTATGGTTTGAAAATAGCTGTGACTGTTGAAGTTATGTACTAGATTGAAGAGACGTATGTGGGAGCATATGATTTTTCTGGGGATGGAGATTATCACATTTAAATATGTTGGACTAACATTTTAAACTGAAGAGAATAGAAATGAAAGCGTGGGATTCTTATGTCACGCTAATTGGAGATCATCCAATACCCAATACCCAAATATGTTTTTAAAAATTGCATACAACATATGTTTAAGTAAATCCAGAATAAAAGGGAGAACTTGCTGTTATAAACTGCAGGAGGGCTATATTTTTAGTTCTTTCTTCAAGCCATATTTTTCAATTATACATGCAAGCCCGTAGAAACATCAAAGTTTTTTTCCCCTGTACAGGAATCGACCTGCAGAAAACATTTTTGGATGGAAGGAATATGAAGCAATTGGGAACTGTGTAACTGATCTTGTCATCGATGAGCAAAGCCATGCATTTTTTGAAAAGCTCATCGATAGAATCAACAAGGGTCACTCATGGTCGGGTCAGTTCCCTTTAAAGAAGAAATCTGGAGAGATCTTTATGGCATTGGTAACGATGAGCCCACTATATGAGGATGGCAATTTCGTTGGCGTTATCACTGTTTCAAGTGACGCAGCAATGTTTAATGATATGACCTCAGATAGAGCAAGAGCATTTAAAGAGCAAGCTAATGTCCAACTCAGAGAAGGCAATGAAAATTTTGTTAGAGGTCAATGGCCTTCACAAACACAAACTATGTCGTCTGTACCTAATCGGGTATTTATACTGAATCTAGTTAGTTACTACTTTTTCTCCACTTATCTTGAATTCCGAAAATATATATTATATCAATGTTAATCCAAGCAGGCTTCAAAAATGGAGTCCCCTAGTCCTGGAATTACTGACAATGAGGGAGGAAATTTCTGGGAAAGGCATGATGTCACAATGGAGAAGAGAAATCTGCAGCCCAAGGAAAATGAAATACCTGTAAGTTGGGATCCTTTTGAATGTCATATACCAAGTAGTGTTGGCTGTATCTGCAAAATGACATGTCACTTTCGAAATCCCGCCAGGCAACAAAGACAATCTTCAATTTCCAAGCAGGGAGGAGGGTCCTAGAGGAGAAGGCTACTAAATTAGAGGAAACCTTATCAAAATTAAATCAACGCTCTAACGTGGTAATTTGCTATTCTTTGTTGTGGAAGAAATTTGCTAATATACCATTTCTTGTCAAAATTGTATCAACTAATCAGATCCTGCGCTTGTCTATTCATTCTGGTGAATATAACAGGCTGCCAAGGTTTTTTCTAAGTTTCAAATTCGGGGAAGCCCCAGCCGTGGAGAAGCAGAGAGAAACACTCAAACTAATTCAGCAAAGTTTTTGGCACGCAATTTGATAAAAAAGGTAGAGTTATAATTCTAGAGACTGTATTCTCCTCTTTGGGAGATACTCTGACTGGCATGTTTCCAAACCAGCTAGTTAAGTCATAGACATGGCTCAGAAAATACAGTCCGTTAGGGAGAAATACTGTATATAATAGAATGAGTGGTAAATAAGCATTTGGAAGTGCTCCTATAACGATTAAATTAAAAAAAATAATCTGTTAATGGCTTGTGTTTCACTTCTTGCTAATAGAAAGAGCAATTTTGATTTATATGAGGACTACGCAGAGTAATTGATAATTACGTCAATAGAATCTGTATAATTTGGAGGAAGACCCTTTAGTGTAATTTACTACCAACATCCTTTAAGCATCTTTCTTCTGTGAAAAAAATGTGTATGTTTTGTTGCATGATCTAGTATATTTCAAAAAGTAACATACTTTTGGCAACATGGCTGATAGATTTGAACAACTTCCAGTTTGAAATGTTATACATGAATATATACAGTATAATTTTCAATTTCACCACAAAGCTTTCATCCTGGCGACTTGCTTCCTTGCAGATAATAGACACTTCAGAACCAAATTTAACGGAGAACTCTTCTTCTAATGGTGACAGTGGCACCATGTCAAAGGAGCAGATATGCAACCTGGTATGTCTAATTAGGAATAACCAGTAGGGTTCTGACTGCTAATTTTTACCATTGTTGTTTGTTCCGTTGCAGCCAGCAGAATCATCACTGCAGCTAGTTTTGGCAAACAGTCAACGGTTTGGCTGATATAAGTGTTTTGACATGCTGTCAAATGTTAGTATCCCAATGTCGCTGAGGGCCACACTAATGTCCTACAATGCAGTGGGCTAGCTAGTTTTAGTCTTATATCTAATGAAAGATAGTTGCAAATGTAGTCTCTAAGTTCAGGTGAGCCTTATAGCTAGTGTTGTTTGTTATTGTAAACATAGAGATGATCTAGCTTGGTGAAGACATGAAGCCAATGCTTGTCATTTGTTCTTTGGGTGATGGTTTTGGGTAATTAGAGATGGAATCATGCAAGTTTTGGGAGATTACACTCAACGAAATGCATTTGGATTGCCTTTCAAAGCCTAAATCTTTACTTGCTAGTATAGTCCCAATATTGATAACCACAATATCCTATGATGATCTAAGTGTGCTGATCAGTGAGTGTGTTGGACCAGTTCTTTTAGTGCCAGATTTTATTTTCTTTGCATCAAAGCAACAAATTAATTTTAATGAGGAAGAGGTTATTAGTTTCATCCATACATTATACATATATGATAAATTACATACAATTTAAAGTGTCCATTATACTACAAGACTATCAAACTTTATACATCTGCTTCTAAGACATTTCCTTTTGAGTGCTCTCTATCAACAAGTACTTGAGAGCACAAGCATATTTCCAGCACCATTTTAAACATGTTACAGCATGAATCATAGTTTCAATGTGGAATTACTGATAATTTGTGATTCAACTGGAAGTTATATGTGATTGTAGCTCCATTTGTTTATCAAGGGCCAAGAGAAACAACATAAAAGATTTGGCACTTAAGCATCCCACTAAAATTCATTAGCTTGTTGTTGAATGAATTACTTCCATAAGAATTTAATCTTCACAAAAAGGTTTCGCATGTTTCACAGATAATGGTATATGCTGTCATTTATTTCATATCAAGCAAACAAGAACAAATTTGATATTAAACAATTATGGAATTAAATGATGGAAGCAATAGGTTTCACTTTCAAATATATCTATGTATATGATTTATCATACAATATCTTGCTAATGTTTATCGTATTTCTATTAATTGTTCAGGGATGAAAAAAAAAACCAGAAAGGGCATTATATTTTAGTGAAAATTAAGATAAGAAAACTGCCAAAAACCAATTATCATAAATGATAAACCCCCTAGGACTGTGGTCTCTTATTCTGGCTTTGATGTGAATGCCATCACTTATATTGGACCAGGACTCTGAGTTTCAGAAAAATTTGTTCATCTAATTGACTTCCGTAGAAGGCTCCAAGCATCTCATTCCAACACTTGCTTATGAGGAAGCTAGAGGACTTCTGGCAAATCAATATTTTATCTGTGACTGACATAATACTTATACTATCAGATGCCAAATACACTGCAAATGAGCACAAGAGAGGAGCGGGTTTGAGAAAGGAATGATTCATTTTTTTTTCTTTATCAGATCTTGTTAATTGTTAGCCACAATTATCTCCCAAATGCTTGCTGTAGTCAGAATTGCAAGTTGGGAACTATGGTGCTAATTGTTGTCTTTTAACTTTGGCAGGATCAACCATGTATTGAGAATCAAAAGGACACACAAGCTGAGTCATTCATATCTTCAAACTCCCCTGGTTCCTCAGATAGAAAAATTCAGAGCCGGGTCCACAGTTCTTCTGACAGAACTGTTAAAAGTTCAGAAAGAAGTCATTTTTCCGAGAGTGGGAATGCATTTTCCAATGGAGAAAACAACAGTGGTAACTGCCACATGGCAAACCCTGTTGCCAATGAAAGCCTAGTCAGTTGCTGGCTAGACTACAACAAACAATCCAAAATGGGCAGACCTCCTTTGTCCTTGCCTTTATTACATGAGCAAAATGGAAATATGGACGGGGCACATCATGAGCAAAGGAACTCCAATGAAGTCTCATCAGAAAGAAGTACACCACTAACGAAAAATACAGTGCATAAAGAAGTGGAGGACTTGCACTCCCCAGAATCAACATCCTCAGAAGATACCATGATCAGCAGCCAAGCAGTTTCATCAACAGTAGGAGAAAAGGGTGCCGATGCATTTTCAGATTGTGAGATTTGTTGGGATGATCTCCTTCTGGGAGAGGAAATTGGTGAAGGTATAATGGTATATCCATATCTTATTATTGCTGATTTATGGTAAGATTTATTTGAAGATCACAATTTGATATATATATATGAGATTGTTGGGAACTATTGAAAAACAATTTTATATAATGTTCATATTAGGAGCATATTTCTGGTTGCATATGTTTGCAGATTCAATTGGAATGTGTTTGTAGGCATGCATTACCTAGATTATGAAATTTCTTAACTATACATAAAGTGAAGTTGTAGAAAGTACACCATCACATTGCAACATAATAAATTTGTACTATTAAGCACAAGAACATTAAGTGATGCTGTTCTCAATAAGAGATCTAGATACTTGAAGGCATAAGATCAAATCTATCAAATGCTTTTGAAGACATCTCACACACCAACACCACTCCATAAATTTCAAAGACAAGGTGAATCCTATCTCTCACAAGGTCATCATTGATATTTTACATGTGACTCGGTCTTCAGCTAATTTGCTTGATAACATTGACTACCACTGTAAATGACATCTGAAAGCCCTCTTGGGCAGGTTGCAGCAAATGCATTCATTCAGGAATTTTGTAAAGCATGCCCACTCATATTAGCTTTCTTTATTTAATGATTTCAGGTTCTTATGCTGTTGTTTATCGAGGGATTTGGAATGGTTCGGTAATTATTTTAGCTGGAGCTTCCCTTCCAGTCTATTGCTGATATTTATGTAAGAGTGATACACCTATCTTGTCATTTTTCCATCAGGATGTCGCTATAAAAGTATATCTTGGGAAGGATTATCGCGAGGAACTTTTATTGGAATACAAAAAAGAGGTATAAACTCTACCTGAAAAAACCAATGGAAAGCATGGCTAATTTTTTATGGTTACTTATTTCAGATTGCCATAATGAAAAGATTGAGGCACCCAAATGTTCTGTTGTTCATGGGAGCTGTGTACTCACCAGATAGACTAGCCATTGTCACGGAATTGTTAGCAAGGTAACAAGAGGGGCTTTCCTGAGGTAGTATGTTTTAAATCCTGCTATCATCCACAGCTTTTCTGCTGAAAAATGCTTGACTAAAGCTAAATGCCACACTTATATTGACCAGAGGAAGTCTATTCAGAGCACTGCACAAGAACACTCAAACTTTGGATTTTCGGAGGCGCTTGAGGATGGCACTTGATGTTGTGGGTTCCTTTAATAGATCTAAATTTATCTTTAAAAATTTTCCTGAGATTGAATAAAGTCGATATGCCCTTTTTAAAAAAAAACACTAATGTTGTGAGGTGGTGCAGGCTAGAGGTATGAATTACTTGCATTGCAGAAAACCACCGATAATACATAGAGATCTAAAATCTTCAAATCTACTGGTGGACAAGAACTGGACTGTTAAGGTATGAATATGGAAATACTCTTGCAATATCAAGACAAACTTAATTCATAAGATGACAGCACCAATTTCATCCTTTGGAAAGGTTGGAGATTTTGGCCTATCTTGCCTGAAGGAATCAACTGTTTTGACAGCAAAATCCGGAAGAGGAACGGTAAGAATCTTGTCCAACATTAAGAAAATTGTTATAGTGAAAGCAAATCTCTGGTGTCCCAGTCCATGTTGCATGTTTAGATGCATTTCTAGCTGACTTTGCAGATAAAACCAGTGGCGGTCCTAGAAATTTAGTATAGTCCGGGCTTAAATAAAAATCAATATTCATGATACACACACTGTGTTCTAACCACGGCTTCATCCCGGATTTCTCTTTCTTCAGCCTAGACTTAAATCTTGTCGGATGAAGATCTTTTAAGCTTTTCTGGCCGGCCAGCCTGGGCTGCCACCCGTGTGGGTCCGCCACCGGATAAAACTGATTGATATTAGAGTTAATTGTCCGTGCTAAAAGCAAGCACAATATACTTGCAATGACCAATTGAGCACCGGTCCAAAATTTATAAAATAGTTTTCCTGGTGATTATGCATTCTTATGTTATATCCTGTAAATATTAGTTGGAATTCGTGCAAGAACCTGAAGATATATTAATGCTGTACTTTCCATGAGTAGTTTTATGCATTCATTCATTCATTCATGCTGACAATTATGGTGATTCTGCAGCCACAGTGGATGGCACCAGAGGTTCTTCGGGGTGAATTCTCCGATGAAAAGTAATCAACTCATCTGAAATTTTCTTCTTTTCTTCTCCATTCCAGTAGGCAATACTCTCTTCTGTACGTTTTAAACTTCAAAAGACGTGAGTAAATGCTAGTAAAGCAAAAATGACATGGAATGATTGGCAACAGGTCAGACGTGTACAGCTTTGGTGTCATACTATGGGAGCTAATGACAGAGTCCATCCCATGGGCCCATCTCAACCCTCTTCAGGTACTCTCAAAGACAAAATTTTTATTGTTTCACATACGAGAAGCAAGCTCCACCTTATAGTTTCACATGCCATTTTTATCCATAATTACTCAAATGAAAAAATTTTAAAAAAATAACTGTTTTATAGATTGAAGAAGTGAAGTTTTACTTGTTCATCAGGTGGTTGGTGTTGTGGGATTTATGGACCAGCGCCTGGAGTTACCAGAAGGGATAGACCCAAACGTGTCAGCCATCATTTGTGACTGCTGGCAAAGGTGATCAAATATCATTAATTCATTATGCAACATTCTCCGAGATTCTTTTTGATGAGCATTTCACTAAAATTTTATTATGTGTCAATATCTTCCGAGTTGAATTCAGTGATCCAGCACGTCGTCCGTCTTTCCATGAATTGGTAGGCCGGCTGGGGGAACTGCTTGGCTTGTCGAGGCCACCTCTGCACCCCGGAGGAGCCCGGAGTTCCAGACAGTGAACACCGTCTGCTTATACTTCTCTGGAGTATATAACTTGCTTTCTATCTTTTCATGTTTTTAACTGCATGTATAGATTTAACTCATAGTAAAGAAAATTTTGAAGCATTTGAAGTTCTGCTTTTGTTCCAGTTCAAGAATTTTAGGGCATATAAGATAATCAAATCAACACTCAACAACATTATCAACAAGGGAACAAATTTTTCAAGTGAAATTTGGTCCCACTGCTATTGAACCACATCAATATCATTTCAGACGCTAATTTAGTGTGGTGTTAGATCTTTTTTTACACCATCAGGATACTCTAATTCTTGTGCAAGTTCTTATCTTTGAATTGGTTTATCCACTTTATCAAAAAAAAATATATATATATTGTGAAATAGGTTGTTGTACCAGTTGTTGGGTTGGGAAGTAGTACTCTCCAGTCAACAAATTTACATGTGAGTTTTTTTCTTAAGGGTCAGTAGTATATATTTTGTCTGAACTATTTTTCTTTTTTTAATTTAAAAATATATATAGAGACATGAAATATAAATGATAAGTCCTGCATGAAAATACTTGTATGTGATGAGATGTTGAAAGGTCTTCTTGACATGCTAAAAGTGTGAAAAGACTTTGCAAGCCTTCTTTTCAATGGCAGGCTTCTTGTTTGGGAACTCAATCATTCGGGTGATAGATAGGCCATTAGGCAGGGGGGTGGCGTGGGGGATTGGGAGTTGGTGTGTTTGTTGTGCTTCTTTGTTTATTTATTTATTTATTTTATTTTCATTTAGGTTTTAGATTAAGTTGTGTTTTGTTGATTTCTGTTTTTTTTTATTATTATTTTCTGGGAACTTTACTTTAATCATCTATAGAGAAATTATGGATGGGCTATGATGGAGTTGGGATAAAAACATTTTAGGAAAGTTTTTGAAAACATATAAACTATCATTTGTAAAGATCCAAACATGATATTTAACATCATATATATACACTAAAAACTTTAATATTCCTAGAGATGGTTCAGTATTATTTTGAAGATTTTCGCTGACAGATTTCATGTTTTGTTGACATGATTTTATAGAGCATGCTTCAATGTTCTTCATGATAATTTATGTTTTTTTTTTTTAAAGAAAAAATTTTGAGCAGATGGTGTCAATTTCTATTTCATAACTAATGTAACATCAACGTTTTTTTGAGTAATAGTGTCTTGCCCAGTAATTCATGCAAGTGTTGCTGCAGTAGTTCAAGAATAATATTGACTTTAATCGGTTGTTTGATTTTTTGTAAGTGAAATTATAGTATAAGTGAAAATAATGTATTTCAACTTATATCTGTGTGGTTTGGCTTGCTATAACTAAAAATATGTATTTAATTTTTATTTGTTTGGTTTATTATAAATTTAAAACTATAATTACCATGTAAGTGGACGATAAAATTACTTTAATTATTTATTAATAATATTTATTTATTATTTTTCATATAAATTAATTTAAGTAAAAATAATTAATTAAATTAATATATAGTTTATTAAAATTAAAATATTTAACATTTTTTAATTTTTTTACTTAAAAAATTATAATTAAAATTTAAAAAACTTATTCTATTAATTATTTTTATAATTTTTTCAATTATAAATATATTTTATGATAAAGTTAATTAATTATATAAATATTTACATTGTAAAAATATAATATTTATTTAATTTTATTACTTAAAAATTTATAATTAATTTTTAAAAACAATATATATTTTTAATTAAAAAATATTTTTGTCGTAAGAATATTTAATTATACAAATATTACTTTTATAAAAATATTTAATATTTTTTAAATTTTATAACATAAATTATTTTTATAATTAAATTTAAAAATATTTATTTATTAAATATGAGATGAATATGATGATGAGTGAATATTACTTCCATTACCGCATTTCAACTTACAACACATTTTGCTGCAAATTAAAATGCTACAAAAGTACCATAAATTGTAAAATATTTTACAGCAAATTAAATAATATTTTACATGTAAAATTAGTTATATTACAACTACTTATATGTAACCAAACCGCCTCTAAAAAAAAAAAGAAAAAAAAAAAAAGCTTTGTTATGCTTTAGAATTTTGAAATTTCATAAAATACAAATATAGACTATCTCACTCTGTAGTCGTTTTCCCTGTAATAATTTAATATAATAAACAGACAACCTTTATCTATCATTTGTTGAAAAGCTGCTTGAATATATCCATATATAATTTAGAATTTTTGGGGGAAAAACCAAAGAACATACATTCCCTCCTGTTTCTCTTGAGAACGTGCTATGCTATCTATCCATCACCATGTTTTCTTAACTGACCCATTGAAACGTGGATAGATTTATACCCTAATTTTACAACTTTAATGTATCCAATTTTGCAAGAAAAAGAAAATATCATCCCAATTTTTAATTAATTTAAAAAAGAAGAATTAATGAATTATAGCCACTCACCACTGAAGAGAATATTTTTGAAATAAAACAATCTATCACTTTCGCAACACATATTTGTGGAAGCAAATTAAAATAAATTAACTAAAAAAAATTATCCAATTCCAAAATTAATATTAAGTCAGCATTGAATGTATGACACAATAATGCCCGTAGGTGGACAAAATTTTAAATCTTTTCCCCGAAAGCAATGTTTGTATATTTTTACACACTGTGCATTTTGAGTGTAATACTGTTTATTACTTCATCAGTTTTTTTTTTTTTTTTTTTATCTCTCACAAATCCATATTCCTTTTTATTTGTTATTTTCTAACATCAAGAAGCATTTATTTTATTTTTATTTTTCTAAAATTACTCTTAACACTATATTTAACTCTCTTGTTAGAATTAAATATAAAAGAGAAATATTAAGATATAAATTAGGAGTAATTTTGGAAAAACAACTAATTTTTTATAAATTTTTGTGCATTAATTAAGTTTCTTGGTATAGTGAAATTCAGTTAATCACAGTCGATAAAAAAGAACGTAGGAAGCAATACTATTTATGAGCCCGGTTGTGAATATCATGTGGAAAAAACAATGGTTTAACTTTCCAAAGTTATAAAAGAGGAGGATTTTTTTTAAATATAGTAAGCCATTGTAATTGATGTACTTTCTTGTCTGTCAATTCCCTTAATAATCCCTTAAACTGTGTTTGTCATCTATTCATTAAAAAAAAATAATATTAAAAATAACACAGTTTTGAAAATATATATATATATATATATATCTAAACAGCTCAGTATAATTATTTATTTTATTTTATAAAGGAAACTGCTCATTATAAATAATAAATATAGATTTAAGCATCTCCTGATAAATAAATAATAAATAAATAAACACATTCCAGAAAATGGAACAGTTACATTGAACAGAGTCAAAGACAAGCAGTAACCCTAGATTCGGCATACGCTGACCACTCATGTGAACACCTTCGCGCTGCCACACCGTTCCACATGTTCAACCCCTCCCCTCCCATCACGCCGGCCCCCACCTGCTCCTCTCCTCTCAACCGTCCGATCACCAGACCAAATCCAACGCCTGCTCTCTTATCCTCACCTCCTCGGTTTCCGGACCCACCACCCTCCTCATCTACCGCTACATCCTAATCCAACGATCCTCCATCATCCCCGTGACCACCTGTCTTCCTTATCCAGTGCCGGCGGCACACCAGAACTCTATATGACTATATCCTTTCATTTTTCATCTAAACCCTTGTCTTTTTCTAAATCATGATATCATTGTACATCAGGGGGATGTTTGAAATAAAAGGGCGGCGTAGTAGTTTAATTCCAAGTTGTCATTATTGTAAGGAATAATTAAGCAATAAAGTTGAATTAAAATTCCTTTATTGTCAATTTATTATTTAATTATTATTAGTAGTATTATTATTTAAGTGTGACTCCAAAGTCCAGAGCTTTTTAGCTCTCTGCCTACGCTTCTCACCTTCTCTGGCCCCTCAAAGACCCCTTCTTTTTTTTTTATTTTTTAATTTTCTCTTGGCTTTCTACTTTTGGTTTCTGTTTGCCGTTTTCCCGCTCTTCGTTTCTTGATTTCGATGAGCGGGTGGTGGCGGAGCCGCCGGTGAGGGGTGAGGGTATGGGGAAGGCGGTGAGGTGGTTGAAGGGTCTTCTTGGGGGGAAGAAGTCCGGCGGTGGAGCGGCGGGGAAGGAAAGCGGAAAGGAGAAGAAGAGATGGGGGTTTGGGAAGTCGATGAGGGAGAGGGAGATGCGGGCATCAGTGGGGGAGGAGAGGAGGGGGTCGTATAGGGAGGTCGTAACGGTGACGGCGGAGGAGGAGAGCAAGAGGGCGATCGCGGTAGCTGCGGCTACCGCGGCTGTGGCGGAGGCTGCTGTGGCTGCGGCGCAGGCGGCCGCAGCGGTGGTGAGGCTGACGAGCAGTGGGAGAGGCGTCGGTGCTGTGGGTTTTGGTGGTTTGAAGCGAGAGGACTGGGCCGCCGTCAAGATCCAAGCGACGTTCCGTGGTTATCTGGTTGGTTTCTCTTTTCTCTTTCTCCCTCTCAAAATCTACGAAATTTTTAGTAAAAATTAAATCTTGAAACTTCTACTAAAGAGGGAATTTTGATTCAGATTTTAGGTGTTTTTTTTAATAGTCTCAATTCTCAAAGTTTGGAATTTTGAAGAAAAATGTATATTTTTATTTTATATTTAATTATGCTTAGGGGGTTCAGGATCCATGTTCCAAATGGCAGCAAGGTAGTGAGTCTCCGCATCACCTCAAAATTGCCAATTTTTCTCAACCCCAAAGCACTAATGGCTTTTTCACCTTCCTGTTAGTTTCTAGCAATGGCCATGCTTTCCATTGGCATCTAGAAGACCTGCTTCCTGGAAAAATCCAAGCTTTCTTCTCTTTATTACTGTATGTTCGTTCATGGAAACATAGGGAATGAGAGAGAAAGAGAGAGAGAGGTAGATGGCTGCTTTTGCTCTAGTATTAAATGTAGATGCGTCTCCTTCTGCCCTGCACTTAGTTAGGTGAGTAGTTACCAGCCATTAGGAGCTCTCAAGCCCTCTCCTCATGGAGTTTTGGGTTGGTCCCCCTCCATTATTGATTTATTGTTATTATTATTGTGCTGTTTGTTCATTCCCCTCATCCTACGGTGGGGTTGTGTTTCAGAGCTCAGACTTTGTTCTGTTGCTTTGTTTGGATCTTGCGAAGCATTGGTTTCTAGTGTTAATTATCTGTTAGTTTGATGTTTGTGCTGATTGATTTGAAGGCAAGAAGGGCTCTGAAGGCCCTCAAAGGGTTGGTGAAGCTGCAGGCATTGGTCAGGGGCAACATTGTTCGGAAACAAGCCGCTGAGACTCTCAGATGCATGCAGGCACTTGTTCGAGTGCAGGCTCGTGCTCGTGCTTGCAGAGCTTTGCGCGCAGAGAAGACACAGTCTAAGAGTGGTGGCAGTGCTCGCTCTCATCCTGTATGGCATTCATTGTGTATTCTTGAGCTCCTCTGCATCTCAATTTCATCATATTTGATCAAACCAATATTGTTATGACTTGCAGGGTCCTCCCACACCTGACAAGACTGAACCTGCTATTCGGCATGACAGAGCAGGCAATCTCAAAGTAAATAAATCTCTTCCGATGGTCCTTTGATCTATCAATGTTGTTTGCATGTTTATAGAGTTTTGGTTGATTATCATTTGCAGAGGAATTCTTCCAAACCAGTTAGCTCTGATTCTACTGGACAGGATAAAGTGCATGCCTCTGGTTGGAATTGGCTTGACCGGTGGATGGAAGAGAGGTACTGGGAAAGCCGGGAAGCTATCGCCAAGTTGGATGATGATAAGAGTACTAAAATCCTTGAAATAGACACCGGAAAGCAGCAGCTTAATACTAAGCGTCGGGGCGGGAACCAGCTCCATTCCTCATGCTCCACACTGGCCTCTGATCAGAACAGCCGTAGCTTCACTACTATGCCTGCCTCTCCTTCAAAAGACTCCACTGTTGCACAACAATCCATTGCAAGCCCTGCATCAGTTGACATGCCGTCATCACTTAGTCCTCTGAGATTCCATGCCATGGATACCGGAGACTTTGGCGATAGTCCTCAGTTCTACTCTGCTTCATCCCGCCCGGGGAGCTCAAGAAGGGGTGCATTCACTCCGGCAAAAAGCGAATGCACCCGGAGCTTATTCAGTGGATACTCAGATTACCCAAACTACATGGCCAACACTGAATCATCAAAGGCGAAACTTCGATCTCACAGCGCGCCAAAGCAGAGGCCAGAGTATGATAAATCAGGGTCTATCAAAAGGCTTTCTCTTCATCAAGCATTCGGGCAACAACCGTCACAGAACTCGTTCTCATCTCAACAGAGGCAATCATCCCTGCACGCCAAGTTCACCAACAAAGCTTACCCCGGCTCCGGCCGGTTGGATAGGTTAGGAATGCCTCTTAGAACTTAATTACACACACACGTATATATATATATAATCATCAACCAGTTAAAAAGGTTTTGTATGTGTGTGTTGTTATGATGTCCTACTGCTTCTTGAACATGTTGTTCATCATCTTCTACTTACAATCTTATCCTCTGCAATGAAAAAATACTTTTCTTTGGTTACAGTTTGAATGTTTCATCCAACACCCCATTAAATGCTTTTATCAATCAAAAGTTTGTCTTAAAATTTAAAAAAAAACGACTTGTGCTTAGACTTGGACGTGGACTTGGACCACCAGAGTAGCATTAGAAATGGACGTTTCCGTAGGGAGGACCCCATACAGCAGGCCAGCAGAAGAAGACGTTCGTCTCCAGCCCAGCAGAGATCCCACATCTGTCCTCTTCCTTCTGACCAACTTGCATTTGCTTACAAACTCTTTTGTGGACTTATATGCATGAAACCATCAATAATATATAGATATATGTGTATATATAAATTATAAAGAATTTTTTTTATATATAAAATAGAAGAGAATGAGAAAGAGAGCCAGAGAGGTGCAAACACTTGTGCTTTTCTTTTTTGCGAATCAATATGAGGGGCCCTGGATATCTCTCATTCAGTTTCATTAATTAATGTCACATTGAAAATAGTATGCACATGGTTACAGAGAGTGAGAGATGTACTTTATCAATGCACTTCCTCTGTTTTGAGTTCATTCTGTGCAACCGACACAATGCCTACACTTGAGCCGCCATATTCATACAAATTTATCTTGGAAAATATATTAATGTGGAGTTGTACGAGAACATGGGCTATGATGTGTTATTTATTTGTTTGTTTGTTTATTTATTTCACCTTCTGGTAAATATCAGTTACCATGAGAAGATAGAAATTTAAAAAAAAATGTAAAATTTGGGTGGTCATTGAGATGGGAGAAGATGAGGATATTTAGGACCCTCGTGGGTGGAATTTTGACTTTATAAATTTTGAGGATTTGAAAATCGCTACATATTCATTCAAGGATATTTAAATTCATGTTGTTAGACTGTCGATGGTTGTTTTTCTCAAATAAAAGCATGGAATTTTAGCCACTGTTTTGGAATAAAACAAATTGAAATTACATATATAGCCCCTGATTGTTTTGATTTTTAACAGAAAAATAAATAAATCCCAATTTATTAAAAAAGTAAAAACAACAAAAATTGCAAAGACTCATGTAATCATATAATATTTTTTTTTCAACCTTTATTCATATGTTTGATTATGATTTTTTTTTCTTCTTCCGGACTATCTTCAATTTTTTTTTTTGTATAATTAAATAATTGAGGGAGCATGGGATGTATAAAGAAATAGATTAACTCTTAGAGTGAAAAAAATATTTGAAAAAAATAGATATATATCTATATTATAATTCTTTTAAATTGTAATAAACTACAAATTTAAACTCTTTAACTTTTGATCAGACAAAGAAATAAAATATCTATTGTAGAGGTGAAATTCATCAATGTTGTAAAAGCCACAACCTCTTAGTTTATGGGTAAAACATCAAATATAAACTTCCATCATTTTGACTAATCACTCTTTCACAGAGAGGGTAGTTAGTTGCTCTGTTTTCCCAACTCACTTGGACTAATTTTCATTTGGTGTTCTGTTTCATAAAACAGAAGAATTTGATAGGAATTATTCAAATATAATTATAATAATTGATATGATATGATATGATAATTGGATTTTGTGCAAGATGCATAGTAGTAAGGGACTTAAAGGAGGCAGATTTGTTTTAGAAAAAGAAGGCAAATGATGATGATGATGATATACGAAAAGTTGTGAAAAACGTTGCTATCAAGATCCAAAGGGTGCTAAGGTCAAATCAATGGACTTAATCGAGAACTTTCCTTGGATTAAATGCTGCGGCAGGTTACAATATCAATGCTTGTTGAAAAAGGTCCATCCCATTCTCATATGCGTAGCATGCCCGGCATTCTATTTCTCCTCCCACCGACACACACCACACCACTTTTTATATTTATAATACTATTATAAATGTTTAAATAAACTTTTTTTTAATGAAAATAATTCTTTTGCGCATAATTTCTCTTTTACCTTTTAAAAAAATAATAATAATTTCTCTATTACATTTTTTATTTTTATTGTTTTACTGTAAAAATATATTAATATTAAAAAAATTATAAAATTTTTATTAACTCGTTTTTTTCCTAAATTAGAGGTTTGAGAGTCAAGCTCTTTGTTTAAGTAGTTAAAAATACTAATATAGGTCTCGTGTGATGTGTAGAGTAGTGAATGTTCCAATCTTCATTTGAGAAATTTAACTCAAAAGTGATGATATATCCTCCCTCATGTGCGCCCACTAGATGAGAGTGTGTTCGAGGCAATAGCTCACGCACTTTAACAGACGCATTCAAAACAAATAACTCACATGTGATAGAAATACTAGCAAATTTTTATCACTTTTGTCACACAAAAAAAAGAGTCATTTTCTTCTCACAACAACGGCGGCTGAAAATTATGATTTGACCACACTCTCCTTAAACATGTGTTTGACACAAATAATTCCCGTGTGATAGAGGTACTAACCTATGTTATTATTTTTGTCATTAAAAAAAAAAAAAAAAGTCAATTCTTACTCACAACAATGATTGTAGATTATTATTTGTCCACATTCATTATGAAGAAAAAACATTCGCTATAATAAATCTTCATCAATGATACCTCACGGACATGAACGAGAGAAAGAAATTTCAAATATTATTTATATACAAATAAAAGCACTCAAGTTACATTCTATTTGTACTCAATTTTGAAAAATACATAAAATAATCAATTAATATTTATCATTACAATAAGTAGCTACTAAAATACCTATAACTATAAATGTTTCGAGTGTTGGCCTCCATCTTCGAAACTCTAGTTTAATTTCCATTTCTTACTAAAAGCAGACCAAAATCCAAAATAGCAAGACAAAAACATATATTTCATGAGATCATTATGTAGAATCAGAAAGCCGATTAACAATGGATTTGTAGACGAAAAACAGAAAGCCTGTTAACTTTTATTTTTATTTTTTTGTCTCAAGTTATTGTTTTTTCGTTGATAAATTTTATTGATGGTCTTTAACTTATTGGTCTAGTGGTGCTTAAAGCATTAAAGCATTGATCAAAACTACAGAAGTTATCTTGCCGCATTGATTGAAAGAAATCAAAGAAACTGGAATGGTAGTTGTCGTTCAGCATTGATACATATATACTTTTTTTTATTTATTAAATATTTTTTTTAATAAAGGTGAGTGTGGCTAAAGATGGCTCATTTATTAATCCGGATGTTATGTTTTGTGTTAGGATTTTGACTTAGGCCTCAAATGGATTAGTGAAAAAATACTCATTTTAAAAGTCTATTTAATATATTTAAATCCCGTCCTACAAGTAAAGGAAATGTGAGAATAACATAGCAAATTAATGAGCACATAAAATTATAAATTTTGATCCACACACAGTTAATAAAATGGTATGAATATATATATCAAATAAAGAATGCAACAAATTTCAATCTCCACGCTGAAAGAAAAGCAGCAAGTAAATATATCACACTGAGATCCAACTGATCATACAAGCCACAAAGCAGACAACCTATAACTATATACAGAAGAACAAAATCTAGTTATAAGGTTTGCCATGCACCTCATTGAGTACTAGTTTTCTTTTAAGGCCACATCAACACATGGCAAAAGTTATGTGTTCTTCTTCAGTTGTTGCAGTTCCACTTTGATGTAGGTACACAGCTGACATAATGGCACCAGTGGCAATGTTCATTCCCATTCTCACCCCGAAATAGCATTACTAATCCGACCACAAATCTGAAAAAACCGGAAGAAAATTATATTTCGGTTAGTTATTCTGCATCAATAACGCCTAAATCAGCTCCTTCAGTTATATACCAGTCAATGAAGATTAATGAAACATGCAGAGATTTTCATATAAGCCAATGGTTTTGTTGTAAGATTCGGTAAAAGTAATAAGTTCTTCACATTTTTGATGCACCGATTTTGCGAAAATAAGAAACATGTGCTATCTGATTGTTAGATAAATACCATGAACAAGCATTAATAGCCAGCCAAAAATTTGTGTGCAGCTCTCTACCAAACAAAGAAGATATCGATGGTCATTAAATGCAAAACAGAAATGAAGTTTATGATGAACAATGGTGTCCTCCTATATTCAATTAAGTGGATTAACTTATATTTGAGAAAGTACTCGAATATCAAGAGGAAGCTAAATTGGGAATTCTAGTTATGTGATAGATCTCATATAGGTGGCAAGTGATGCATCAAGATTAGGCAAACTGATAGACAAGTGAAAAGATAACAGGTGAAAGCTTATGAACATTGAATTGGCTGCCAAAAACCTTCGACATTTCTAATTAATATAAATAGCAAATAAAGATTTAGGTTTCATACCCAGCAATTAGCAGAAGCATAGCAGCTACCCACAAGACATATTGATACATTTTATGCTTGGACTTGACCTGACTTTCAGGGGGGAGATTATGGCGCTCCATCCAACCAAACTGTGGTCGGATTAACAACACAAAACCTAGGAGGAAACCTGTTAAGAAACCTCCAATGTGCGCAAAATTATCAACATGTGGAAGTATTCCCACAGCCAAGTTGATCACAATGATGACGACAAGTGTTAATAATGCAGCAGCCTACAAAAGCAAATTGATTCAGTGAAATATATGTTACACAGATGAGTATGCACAAGATTTTGAAGAAAAGAATCCGTGCCTTGTTGGAGTAGATGGTCCAGTTTGTGATTAGTTCAGACAACATAGCTCCCAAGAGTCCGAATAGAGCACCGGAGGCACCAACAGAGATACTATTTCTGACAAAAAGAGAGGAGAGAACACTTCCACCAAATCCTGATACAAGGTATATAATCCCAATCCTCACTGAAATGAAACAGACAAAGAATTGTAAGGGTCACTACTATAATATTGTTTACAATATTCATAAAGCAAAAGCAGATTCATGATGGACTATCCATCCACTCAGGCAACTAAAGGGACCACACTTTAGTTGTTTAACAGTATCCCTTGTTCAAGTGGAGCAGATTTTATTTTCCTCTTCTATTAATGCTAGTGACACGATCAACCAAAGCTTGTTCTATAATTTAGAAGTCTAAAATATAAACAATGATCAATTGATAAAAGGGGAGTGAAATACTTACAAAACCCGAATTGTTGCTCAAGGCGAATTCCAATGAATATCAAGCTTAACATATTTGCAAGAAGATGGATAACACCTGCATGCAACCAAATACAGGTTATAAGCCTCCATCCTTCGTGTTGCTCTACGACTTTGTTCCATTCAAGAGCTCCCATCTTGTCCAATCTGAGAGCATTAAAAAAAAACAGAAGCATTAAGATATCCAGCCATCAAGGTACATCGCTCTAAAATCAATTAGCAAGATTCATAAAATAAAATCCAACTGCCAGATTTAGTCAACAAAATGTGTCTTTATCCTAAACATCGACTGTGAAATGTCTTAAAAGGAATGTGAAATAAGAGCCCGTGACAGATTTCATTAATTGAAAATTCTCCTGTTAGATCCAAACTGGTGGTGTGAAAATGACAGCTTTAAATAAAACCACCCAGCCCCCAACAGGATACTCAAACATACAGACTGGTATTTACAGATGATATTTCAGAAGGTATAAGTTTCTCAAATGAGTAGCAAGTTTTTAATGTTTCAATGGACACAATGTTCATGTTCCGCATATGAAGGTAATGGTATATTTAGTTTGAAACTATAGTATCAGTTATGACAGTAACATTTTACAATAATAATTACAATAAATGCATCTTCAAACCTATAGATTAGGTCCAAAAAGCATCTCATTGTGAAAATATATATGAGAAAAAAAAACAAAAAGTCAAAAATGTACCAATTAGAAACCAAGTCAGCAGTTCGTAACACACTGCAGAGAGATATTATTACCATAAAGAAAAATATCATCATCATTCACAGAAAAAAATTTCTCATGATATACATTCCACTAGGTCAAATAGATCAAATACAAACAGAAAAGTCACCTCTTCTTCATTTCAATATGTAAAACTAACAGACCTTCAGTCAGCCATGGTTCTAAACAAAGCGAAATAAATGAGCATGATATAAGCGAGTCAACAACACAAAAACACAGAAATCACTTCTAATTGGAAAAACAAAAATAATTAACATAAACAACATAGTTTTCCAAATGAATGACAACAGATATCTAATTTTAAGAATCAAAGCAACGCAAAGAAACATTTTTGAAACAACAGGCAGAATTCAATCAGCTCTGAGACCTAGAACCAAAAATTCTAGCAAAAACAGAATAACGCAAAAAATTAGAATCATATAAACAGAGGACAGACAACAAACACAAGAAAAGCCCTCAATTTTCCACTAATAAACAGATGAAAACCAAAGTAAAAGCGAAAAAACTCAGCAAACACCCAGATCCACAATCACAACCATAAAAAAACACAATCTTCACAGAGATCCAAGACTCACGTGGACGAAGACGGCCCAAGAAGTGGGTTCTGGCGCAGAGGCTGGAAGGAGAACCGATGCAGGAACCTAGCAACACAAGAGCCGAAAGGAGTCGGATTAGAGGGGCAATTGTTGACATACATAGTGCCGATGAAGACAGCGACGTTGGCGATGACAAAAAGAGGCACAACCCAAGGCTTCCAAACCCTCTCCTCCTCCTCAAAATAGTAAGGTCCAGCCGATGCAGCGCTGTTCCCATAGTTCCCCCGTTGCTTACCACCGGTGCTAGCCATCGATGCCGCGTCTCAAGCTGGAGAAGAAGTAGATGGGGAGTGGCTTTCGCCCAATATATTTGGTTGGTTGCTTGGCTTGAAAGATGGATGAATTGGAGTGGATGGGGAGCGATGATGGGGTTGGTGAGGAGGATGACAGTGAGGGTTTGGACTTCTTGCAAGCAAGCTTAGCTATATAGATGGAAATCCAATGAGTGGAACGCGGCAAAGACTCTTCTTTGCTCGCTTCGCTGCTGCTGCTTCTCTCTGCCCTCTAATGGCGGTCGGTGTCTTTGGATGGAGTTTTTAGTGGTTTCCATAACTGTTGATTTAATTAATTAATTAATTAATTATAATAATTATTGTGATAAAGACGTGATTTATTATTATCTTTGAAAATAATAAATCATAAAGTGGTTGGTTTTCCCCATTTTTTATTTATTTTTATTTATTTATTTACTTTGTAACTACCTTTGTTTGTGTTTTCGTCAATGACTTTTTGTTGTTTTGCTCAACCAAATCACTTTCTTTGGCTCCGTATCATGGGATGGTTGTGGTTTTTACTTTGTTTTTTTTTTATTTTTTGAATTTTTTTTTTTTTTGTTATTTTCGGGAAGTAACTTTGATTTCTTTTGATAGGGTTTTAGTGGAGAATATTTTTAGTAATTTTATTTTACGTATGGTAGTAGGGGTGGCAATCTCCATCACAACTACTAGGTTTAGCATCATCTAGTCAGACTAGTTTTGTGTTTAATTATGTCAATTCGGTAGATGGAAATGTTGGTGTGGCTTAATGGGGCTGGTCCCACTCACTGTTTATGAAAAAAAAAATTCCTAAAATATTTATATTTAATTATATTGTTAATATATAATATCATTTTATTAATGTTAATTATTATATTGGGTGCTAGTGCAGTCTCTTCTAAGAAAAATTATTCTCTGTCCTCCGCAAATGTATGGCCAAAAATTTACTATTATAAAGTTATCAATTTTTTTATATATTATTTTGATCGCACGTGACAAATTTTTATCACCCTGTATTTTGGCCCACCCTATATAGGGCCTTATTTGGATTGGTTTATTAAAAAAATGTTTTGTTTTTTTCAATTTAGTTTAAATGCTTATGGAAAAAGGCACTTTTTTTATAATTTGTGTTTGTATTAGCTTTTCTGTAGGAGCAGAAGCTGTAAAATAAACTAAAAAACAGTTTTTTTCAAAAGCGAGTCATGACTAGCTTATAAAAAAACTGTTTTTCAGTTTTTTTACAGTTTCTATTTTTACAGAAAAGGCAATACAAACAAATTTTTTTTAACCCAAAAGTGCTTAACTTATAAAAAAACATTTCTAGGTTTTCCAAAAGCTAATCCAAACAAGCCCATAGTGAATCCCATGAGGGTCAGGGATCATTAAGTCACTGGTGCACCTTCATACATGCTTATTCTTTGATGTACTTTCATATCTGCCTATTTTTTTTATAACGCTTGTCATCTTTGTTAAAAAAAAAAATAACAATAATAAAATAAAAATTGTAAAACTTAAAAATAATTGATAAACTTATTCAAATTTAAATATATTTAAGATTTTATATCTAAAATATGACCAAAATTTCATTTTAATCTTATAAAAATGGCTTACAACAATTTTTTTTGTGATAATCTTATTGTGTTTTTTATATAATTAATTAATTGTATTGTGTTTATGTTAAGATTGTTGACATAATTAGATAATTACGTCCGTGTTTTAACCAGATTAATTAATTATGAAACATAATCTAAATTGAAGCTCATGACTCAATTTTAAATAATAACATCAATATTATTCTAACAAACAGAAAATAACAATTGAAAATAAAAACCAAAATAACTAGAATGAAATTAAGGTCAAGATTTCAAATCTCCCAAAGTACTTTGTCTATATTTATTTAAAAAAATAAAAACGGTAGAAACAAATGAATGCTTGAATAAGAACTTTGAAACAAAAATCAGGCTCAATGGCTTATCCACACTTCTAAAAATAAAAAATAAAAAATAAAAAATAAAAAAAATATTAGGTTGGAGTTGAAGAGAAGCAACCAAAATCTAAAAACATCAAGGAAAATGCAAAAAGTGAAATGCTTGATGCAGTGATGGAATCCCATGTACTTTCTTTGTCTTTTGATTTCTAAATGAGTGACATTTATTTAGGATATAAATTAAAACTCTAGCCTTTAATGACCTGCTTCCAGTTAACAATGTCATTAATTTTAATCATAATTTTTTTTTAAATAACTCAAATAGAAAATAAAAATTAAAAAAATCTCTGCTGCCGTCCATATATCAACTTCGGAAAATTTAATTTAGTTTTTTTTTATTGATCTCAAATACACAACAATTGAGAGACAACCAAAGCATGAATTGTGAATTTAAATCATTGGTTTTGCAAAACAATACAAATAATATTTTGAAGAAATAGAAAATAATTTATTTAAAAAATTTATTTGTCAGATATTAAATATATTGTCAATTTGGGATTAAGAAGTATTTTATTATTTTGCATTATTTAGATTCTAAAGAAAAATGAGGAATCTTTTTGAATGCTTTTATTTTATTTTTTATGTTGTTGACATTGAGTTGTTTATTAATCAGTGTGACAATAAACTGATGACTATATATTATTCACCAAGCAAGCATAAACTAAGAAACAAGTGTATTCTTAAACAAAATAAATAAATATTTACTTTAAAATTTTCAAATATTCTGAAGATAAATTGGCATCTAATGTGTGAAATATGAATTAACCAATTTTTTTAAAAATTAATAAACCAAAATTTATTAATAAAACGAAAACAACATAACAATAAATAAATATATATATATGAATGACTGAAACAAACAAAATAATTTTTTTATTAATTGATAATAACTCAAATAAACATTATAAAATCAAACATATATATTTTTCAAAATTGATTATGAATGTATATTAGTTTAGTGATTTTAATATCTCAATGTAATTGATTAACTGGTATATATACAAATATATAAAAATAAAAAAAAAAAAGTTGGTTGGAGGTTGGGCAAACCCAAACATAACCATGAAATTTCTAAATCATACCAAAACCCTAAATCAGGCAGTTATACAAATTGATTTCGGGAGATTAGTCTGCCATTATTGCATTAAGAAAACTGAAATAAAAAATAACATGCAATTTTTAATCTTATATAGGTGTAGTAGTAGGTTGCCGATAATTAGGTTGAATTTAGTTAATAAATATTATAACCAAGCTAAGCTAATTAATTTTTTTATCAAAATTTTTGGACTTACATAATTCGGTTCATAAAAAAAAAAAATTGACTTAAGAAAACCTTTTATTAGTTTTTTTTTAATTCTTAATCATATTCTTGTCTAATATATATATATATATATATTGGACCTAGTTACCAAGGCTGTGATCTGGATTCATTGAAGATTGACCATTTGCTTCTGTCTTGATTTTCAACTACCTCTAACACTAAACGAGGAAGATTTGGCGATCAAATTTCTAGCGTTTGCTACAACCTAGAGTTGATAGAGGCACACACTGTCCTGATGTTCATCAAACTGGTGGGACAGGAGAGAGATCCAAATCAAATGTAATATTAGGTTTTTACCTTTTTCATTTTTTACGATAAAGAGTTATTTTTCATGCATCTTGTTTTGTTCATTCTGTTCATTGTTTTTTGTTTGTGTTATGTCCTTTCCATAACTAGTGGATATGTTGTTATCATTATCAGTTAGGGGATGTGTTATTATCATTATCTTTTTTCAATGGTCATGGTTTATCCACTATTTTTTTTTTTAAATATTGATGATATCCTGGGATGTTATCTCATGAAAATTACGTTGTTTATTTAACACCACATTTTATTACTTTCTTTGACCCTCTTTCTTACAAACGAGGCCTAACCATCTCCTGTGGTTATAGTATATTCTAATTTATGTTATTGTTTTTTTTTCATCACCATTTTTAACTGAATTTTTCTCACATATTAGGTGATATACTCAATTCTTATACATAAAGAAAAAAAAAATACATAACTTAAGTTGGTTCTTTGAGCGATGAAAAATGAACTATTTATCCAAGTTAATTACTCAAATGATAAAAGGTAATATCTATTGAAGAATCAGTCAGGATGAACACTGTGATACCAAATATTCATTTGCTGAGATGGTGATTACAATGTCTCAATTAATGAAAAAAAATATCAAATTCATATTGTCAGACAAACAACCAATGGTAAGCCAAAGAATATAAATTGAGATATCTTCATCAATCAACATGTGTCACCAATGATTTTATTTAAAGTGGACATCTTTCAAATTATTTTTTCCATTGCTATAATTCTTTCACTTTTTTTCGAGTCAATAGGTCACCTCACATGAGATGAGACTTATCAATCAAACTAAAAAGGCAATTAATTAATCCCTAACATGTTTATTAATTAGCTTCAAATATATATAGATATATATTTTATGAAATATGAATAACTTGGAGCCGTGAAAGAGGGATTTTGAGTATGCGTCTGCACCCACAACCGGTAAACTGTTATTATTACTGTTATTGTTTCTATCAATTTTAACCTCAAGATATTTTAAGTATGCGTCTGCACCAATAACTGGTAAATTGTTATTATTATTGTTATTGTTTCTATCAATTTTAAACTCAAGATATTTTAATGTTGCATCTTTGATTTTCACAGTGAGATCAAATAATGGTAGACTATAATTCATTTATGTTAATTATTTTCAATGGTTGATTAATAATAAAATCATAAATTTAATTAAAAAAATCAAGAAACAAAGATAAATAAATATAATTAGCACACCATAATCCCCAATTACAAATCATAATTAACACCAGCATCATCCTTAATTAAGCCTCAAAAGACCGCTTCTCTCGCGCGCTTAAATCAATCAAAACCAGAACGGACCAATCTGGGAATGAAGACAACTTCCCGGATATTCCGCTGTGGGGGTATTTCCGTAAATACATCATTGTCCCCCTCAATACTTCACTCCAGAGCGATGCCTATCGTTCGATCAATGACCGCCTACATCCAACCGTCAGATGTGGGCCCACCTGCCTCGGGCCGCGGACCCCGCATGGGAGGAATGATTGGGGTCGTGGTTCGCGAGCTTTGACTGGCGAACCAGAAACGCGAGGAAAAATTAATTAATTAATTAAAATAAAAAAGAAATAGAAAGAAAAAGAAGAAAAAAAAAAAAAGGAAAAGAAGAGAAAAGGGCGAGCTTGAAGGCTCTGAAATCTCGTGGATTTGGTTCTTTGGTGAGGGAGAGGAGAGAAGGCGTTCTTCGTTCCTCCCTCTCTTTCTCTCTTCCTCTCTCGTGCACCCTTGATTTCTAGGTATTGAGTCTGTGGGAAAGCGTTGAGGAAGGGGAGGGGTAGGGTTGGGTTTTGGAGAGGTGGAGCCATGCATATGATGCGGCGGTTGAAGAGCATTGCGTCCGGGAGGTCGTCGGTGTCGGATCCTGTGAGTTTTTCTTTGTTTTTGATTGGTTCTTGAGTTTGGGTGGGTGGCATTGGGTGTTGAGATCGGGGTTGGGCGATTGGGGGGTTTTGGCGGATTTTTGGTTTATGGAGTGTTTTATGATTTTTGGTTTGAAACTTTGAGTTAATTGAGGGTGGATAGCATTGTTGTTTGATGTTTTGTGGATTTTTGTTGATTTTCTTTTGTTTCTTTTTGGTTATTAGAAGTCGGTGGATTTTGCATTGATGTGGAAACAGTTTAGGTCGGTGATGTTGGGATTTAGTTTTGAGCTTTATGCATTGATTTCCTCTTTGTCTCACTCTGCGTTTGTTCTTTGTTAGAATGGTTCGATGTTTAGATCCGGAATTGAATAAATGATTTGATATGGAATGTGATACTTGAATATTTGAAAAAAATGAACACTTGATGAAATAATGGATTGTTGATGTTTAATTTTCTTGACCAATATTGTTGTCTTTTAACTGATAAAATTAATTAGAACTCTTGGAGCTAGTCATGAAATTTTATAGCATGAGTATGAAGTTTTAGGTGAAGCTTCAGTTTAGAAGATTTCTTAACTAATGGAAAGAGTTATGATTTTCTGAATGCAAAATATTTACTTTATATGATAGAATAAGTACATTTGCTGTTGTCATGTGTAAACATCCAATGTATGAGCTTTTGTGTTTTATGATATGTTCAGTTCTTCCAATATACTCCTCCAAAAACTAAAAGTATTTCTCATGGCTCATGTTTTGCTTGGTAGTTATTTTCCTGCAGACATCATATCTTAGTTCATTGAAAATTTTCCAAAAAACGATCTATGGTGGTGTTTATTTATGTGTTGATACCATACATTTATATCCCTATCTTTTGCCAAGTCAATTATGTTATGCACTGCAATGACGGAGGATGCTCACATTTCTGGTATTTATTGCCTCTTTGGCTGGAGTTTTACTATTTGCAGAGGGACAGCTCCTCATATAGAAAACAATTTTGACATGCTGCTGTACATGGACTGCCAAAAAATGCTTCAAATGGTTTCTTGTTTACACTCGTAAATCAGATTTGAAAATCTACATGTTGGAGGAGCGATGGTAAGGACATTGATAAAATATAATGATTAACCAAAACATGCATTAAATAAGAGGAAGAGTTCAAGAAAAGAATGAACACAGAGGGGAAGATCAAGAAATCACAGTGATGATAGTGTCTTGTGGAATTTTCAAAGTCTAGCATTTCGAAGTCTTGCAGAAATGGATTTATGGACAATAAGTGACATCAAATTTCTGGATATTTTCTGGTTTATTAGACTTTTTGAAGATCAAGAAATGCTGGAGTCAGTAGGTTGACTTATTTGGGTTATTTTTGTTTATTGAATCTGAGTTGTTTGAGTTAAATCCAACTATTGGCTCGGCCAACTATGGATATTATGAAGTCATCGCCACAGAGGATGTTTCTTGCAATAATCTCGCTCATGCCATCTTGGGCCTATTTTTTGTTCCATGTCAAAAACTTGTTCATTGTCCCTGTTAGATTTCACATCCCTTTGATCCTCTTCTTCTTTTGCTAGTTAATGTTTGGACATGATGCATTATGTCCCAAAAAAAAAAAAAAAAAAAAAAAATAGGGTTAACCAACAGCCAATCTTGGAAGCTATTGATCTTTAGTTTATCTCATGTTAACCCATGAAGATAATCCATACCCTTTCTTTATTGACATGAAACATGTATGGGCGAATGTGCTATTGAAAATATGCACGCACCCTGCAGTCGAGCCCCTCATCTTTCAAAATTTTGATGATGCAGTTTCTCTTGGTGGTTGTCTGGCTGGTGTCTCTTGGAATATATATATATGAGCATAGTTTGTGGATTATAGTGCATAGATCCAATTTCATTGAGTAGACATAAGAATACCTGTCGTAGTCCTTCCCTTCACGCCTATATGATGCCTCTGGTGTTGTTTATAGCCCTTGAATGCTATCGACAGTAATTGGACCTCATTTGGTCATATAGTTGTTTGTTTTTTTTTTTTTTTTTTTTTTTTTTAATTTTTTGTTAATAAAGACTTTCTCTCAGCAAGTAGATGACCCATGTTGTTGCTTCATGGATATCAATTTCTTGTCACTGAAGGACCCTGCTTGACCATATTCAATGGAGCTATTGCTTTCAACCATTCTGTTTTCATGTTACTGTCTTTGTTTTGCTTGCTGTTTGGTTTAGGAAAGTAATATCTAGTATAGGAAACTAACTTTGGCATCAAGGCATCAACAGTTGATGTGGAATTTTGCCTTTTTATGATGATTGAATTTATTGCATTGACTTTCAACTAATTTGGTTATTTCATTAGCTTGAAACCTTACAATGGCTTTATTGCTTTGTTGTTTTGTTACATTCTTGGCAGGGTGGGGATCCTGGTACTAAGAGAGCAAAGGTTGATCAGGATGTAGAAGAGCGAATTGCTGCTGAACCCAATCAGACTCAAGAAAAAGTTTTAGGTCTAGATCTGCAGACTTCTTCGGGTAATTTGAAGTGTGAAGCAAGCACATCTGGTGTGGATCCTACTGCTAGAACTGAAGAGCCTGGCGTTGATCAACTTCCAAAAGAAATGCATGAGATGACTATTAAGGATGATAAAGCTGATGATCTTAATGATAAGGTTGAGGTTCTAAATTTTGCATCCTCTTTGTTGTAACTAATTTCTTCTATGGTATCTCATGGTTCTGGACGCTCTCTTGACTGTCAGTTACATTTTCTCCTAGGATTCAGAACCAACAATGATTAATGGAAATGGAACCGAGACCGGTCAAATAATTGCAACTACGATAGGAGGGCGAAATGGACAACCAAAGCAGGTGATCAGTTACTCTTGCATTTACTAATAACTTTGCTGGTTTTTACCCATTATCTCGTTCTCTTTAGATCCTTTAGCTTTTTGAACTTGAGTGGCATGCAGCTTTTAACTTCACCTGGGTGTTTTACAAGCATATGGATTTTCCAGCCGTATAGCCTTGTCTGGTCTATGTTCTGTGCTATACTTATCGCTTTTTGTTTGTTCGAGTTCTGCGTTGTTGCAGGTTATTTTTATCATTATTATAATTATATTTTTTATTTTGCGGGTGATTATTTACAATTTTATTATACTCCCTTGCCTTTTGTGTAGTATGTATGATCATATGTGGTACGCCTTTTGCCTTATAATCCTTGATTTTATTACTTTATCTTTTGAGTTGGCAGATTATGAGTGTTCCTGATAGATTGCTTTGAAATCAAGCTAATCAATCTGCTAATGTGTTGTTTGTCATCTACTGTGTCAGACAATGTCCTATATGGCAGAACGTGTGGTTGGCACTGGTTCATTTGGTGTCGTTTTTCAGGTATTTATATATTGTAGGAACAATTTCTTCACCTCTTTGTTTTTGTTTTAACTTGCAACCACCTGAAACTTATTCATGTGTTTTGCTGCAATCCTTACATGTCAATGCTATCTGCACAGGCAAAATGCCTAGAAACGGGGGAAGCCGTTGCTATCAAGAAGGTCTTGCAGGATAAGAGATATAAGAATAGGGAACTACAAATTATGCACTTGCTTGACCATCCTAATGTGGTTCAACTGAAGCACTTTTTCTTTTCAACTACTGACAAAGATGAACTGTACCTGAATCTTGTTCTTGAGTATGTCTCTGAGACTGTTTATCGTATCACCAAATATTATAGCCGCATGAGCCAGCATGTACCTCTCATCTATGTTCAACTGTACACATACCAGGTAGATCTTTGCTAAATAAACTTCAGGGATAAGTTACATTTTGTAAAATTGAGAGTATAGCTTATAAACACTTATATAAACTATTCCATATCTTATGCTAAAGTTTCATTAGCATTTATGCTGTGTAGATATGCCGTGCTCTTGCGTACATTCATGGTGTTGTGGGGGTCTGCCATCGTGACATCAAGCCCCAAAATCTGTTGGTAAGAGGCAGTTTCATGCTGTTTAATAAGCAAATAATCATTTTAGAATACGGTGATTTCACCATTGAAATATGATGAGCATAGAGGCCTTATAGTCATACACCTAATATAGGCAGTCACTTATTGCCTATCTCTTAGCTTCTTCGTTTTGTAAATAAATAAAAAAAAAAATTTAAGTGGTTCCAATATGTAAACAACCGAAGTTGTATTTACCTTGCTTTCTTGGTGTTTGATCTTCCTAGCTATGGCTCCTCAACAATGAAAAATTTTTCTTCTGTGTCAATGCTTGACATAGACTCTTGTAGGCTTATAAGTATTACCTGTTGCCAAGGTTTTTCTGAGCTCTTTATTTTTTTATCAGCTTTTCCAGTTTGATCCATCTTTCTTCGGATCATTTCTAGGTATGAACAGTGTCTAATTTTCTTAATGAGAAAAATCCAAGATCATGAAATGGAGCTATAAAGTATAAATTATTTGCTAGGTTAAAAAATGTAATGTCCTTTTCAACAAACCTATATTAATTATAGGATTCATTTTGCAGGTAAATCCTCACACCCATCAGCTGAAGCTTTGTGATTTTGGCAGCGCCAAGAAATTGGTATGTTATAAAGTACCTTAGCCGTATTTCAGTACCTTTTGTGATTTATTTTTTACTTCTCGACTTGTCGATATCAGGCTCCTGGTGAACCAAATATTTCTTACATTTGCTCACGGTACTATCGAGCTCCTGAACTCATTTTTGGAGCAACTGAGTACTCCACAGCAATAGATATGTGGTCTGCTGGTTGTGTTTTAGCTGAACTTCTGCTAGGACAGGTATGCACCCTGTTGTTTACTGATTGATTAATAAAAGGGTTTACCTAGCATGTTTGTGCCTTTTAGGAACAGTTATTCTTAACATCTGCACTTAGATTTTGCTATGCATAGTACAGTCAATTAGTACTGCAGCTCTGACTTGTATTATTACACTTCAAGTAAAAATGCATGATACCTAAGAAAAAGGAAAAACTTCATGGTGGTGACGTCTTTAGATTAAGATTTTTGCAGTTATTTCATGTAGAAAATGCTGTTAGGCAGTGAAAATAATGTAAATTCACTATTCTTGTTTTGGTATGGCCACTATGCTGGGGGATGTATGCAAGGGATTATGGCAGAACCTTTGTGCTGTATTTGTTGGATTTAAGGGCTTTCTCATTTATTTCTCGTTTCAATGTTATTAACATCATTCTACAATTTTCCATGAGGCTCATATTTGTTGTCTGAAATCAACTAAAATGTTAAAAACAGAAGCTTGAAATGGCCATAATAGGCCCAGTGAGGTACTTGAAGATCAGGAGATGCAAAGAAATGAATTAAAAAATTCTTAAAGAGGACTTTAAAAACAGTAAAGTGAAAGCAGTAAAGGGCTTGTGTGGTCAAACTGAAAATCCTAAATAAGTGTTAATCTTTTATCATTATTATCATTATTTCATGAGCTTGTCAAACTAGAAGTTTCTTTGAAAGCCTTAGGAATGAATATTGTTTAATGCATCACATTCTGCTATTTAATTTAGGAAAAAATTATGCAAACAATATTAAATCTGCTATGAATATGTGAATTTCTTTAGATAATGCAATTTGATCTTGAAATACTTTTTTCTCACGTGATATGGCCTTATCACATTATACGTAAAATTTTGCACAAAGTTTACAAAGTAGGTGTGTTGTGCAGCCACTTTTTCCAGGAGAGAGCGGTGTTGATCAGCTGGTTGAAATTATTAAGGTATATATTTATGCACTTAGTTATGTTTAGTTTTATATGTTTTTTTCCGGAACTCACTTCTGCTTGTTTGCCACAAAAGGTTCTAGGAACCCCAACAAGGGAAGAAATTAAGTGCATGAATCCCAATTACACAGAATTCAAATTTCCTCAGATTAAAGCTCATCCTTGGCACAAGGTAACTGGTACATCATCTGATTACTCATTGCTAATGTTTTAAATCATTGACATTGCAAAAATTTACTATTGTGGCAGCTTTTCAATAAGCGGATGCCTCCTGAAGCAGTTGATCTAGTATCAAGACTTTTGCAGTACTCACCAAATTTGCGTTGCACAGCAGTAAGAATATATTGCATTTCTTGATTATGGGGCTTGTTGTTTCGATTCTTCATAGATACTGGATCACTACATCTGATTTTTCTGATTCCACACCCCCCTGGCGATGTTGACTGATTACTTGTCTAGTGGAGGTTTTAGATTATTGTGTTATTTATGGTGTTTACAGTTGCTCTGATAACATTTTCAAATGACTTATGAAAATTCCCAGTCTCTGCCAGGAAAACAATATACCATGGAAGCTACTAAGGAATAAATTACTTCCAATCCAGACAAGAGGATGCTTTTTTTTTTTTAATAAAAAAAAAAATTCAATGCTCTTTCATGCTATAAATGCTGCATCTCTTGCCCTTTTGAATTATGGTTGATGAAGTTGTGATGCCATTTAGGTTATTCTGGCATGTGATCATCTGCCTCTACGTTGATCTAGTTTGAAAAGGTTTTTATACTGCAATGTTAGAAAACAAACAAGGATCACAACTGGATGGGTTGTAGAAATAACTTGATAAACAACTAATTATCTCTCTATGCTACAGTTGGAGGCCTGTGCTCATCCTTTCTTCGATGAGTTGAGGGACCCTGAGACACGCTTGCCAAATGGGCGTGAACTTCCGCCTCTGTTTAACTTCACACCTCAAGGTAAGTATGTGTACCCATTTGTGGCTTGTTGTTTTGAATCATACCATATCTCATTCCAACCTTCCTGCAGAGTTATCTAATGCGTCTCCCGAATTGATCCATCGCCTCGTCCCTGAGCATGCACGGAAATGAGTAAAGGTTAGCAGCATGAATAAATGTTGCCGCAACATGAATCGGTAGTTATCTACCAATCTTCAGTGGATGATAATGCACTAATACATGATACATGCTGAGAGTATGGAGCCATTAAGTAGTTGAAGACTGATCAACTCTTTTGGAAAATGAAAGAACAGGGAGTGAAGGCTGGAGGTTTGAGGTATGGAGGCTTCAGAGAGATGACTTTCCAGGTGGCTTTTCAATAGTAAGCCATGGAGTTATTCCATGATATATACGGAGCGGCTTGGATGGACTGATTATCATCAAACTGTTGTAGTTTTGTAATGAAATCTTAAGTTAATTTTTCAATAAAAGAAATCATGGATTTCTCTTCCTCAGTTCGTTAGTGTTGCTTGGTTCAGTATTCCTGTTTAACAAATCTGTGAGACTTCAGCCACTTGAAATCCAACAGACTCTAATTGAGGCTTCCATTTATATATATATATATATATGCACTAATTTGATAATTAATTTAAAAAGTATTAATATTAATAAAATTATTATTACTATTTTTAAAAAACAAAATTTAAGTATGAATTAAGTTTGCTGAACTCATATAAAAATTTTCCCTCCAACATAAATTTTGAGAAGCATTATCTTAATTAGTCCACTCTTCTGCAACTAAACACATGGAATCTTTGTACTCTTTAATCATCATATTCCCATTCCTCTCATTGGTCAACAATCATGTAAAACAGAGACATGGCAACAAATTAACTAGAACAATAATACCATGAGTTCATCAACTATATATATTAATTGATTATCACAAACCATGCATAGACACACTAGCTGCATGTCTTCCTTCATCTTCTTCTTGCTGCTATTTCTCTCTGTGAGTTGAAGTACACTGCAGCCACCGGCACACCAAGGCTATTCTCCTCAGAGAACTTGACTGTGTTGAAATGGTGTCTTGAACTTGGTGAACCAACAGTTTGCCTTCCTTGCTGTTTGAAAAGGACAAAGATGAACCTGTGTATGCCAATGGAAGGTTCCGGTGCTTCATAACTGATTAATTCTCTCCCTGCATTGTTTGTCACAAACTTTGTTGCATCAGCTGCATGCCACATTCTATGTGTTTTAAATATATTGAATCTCATGATATGAATACTCACCAAAGGAGGCATCTGTAGTTCCTGGAATGTCAGTAACTAACCTGAAATTTAACCAATAGTCTCAAATGAGTCATAAGTTAACAACATGAAAAAGAAAAAGATTTATATAAATGTAACCAGTGAAGATGTTCTCTCAAGTGTGGATCACAAGGATTTGGTGCATCAGGGTCTGTCATGATCTACAAACACATACATCCACCATAAGTTACGACAAAATAATAATCTCTGAAATGTTATAACATATACATGTGTGTATGTATATATATATATACAAGGTGCAAGTCTAGCTTCAACTCAACTCACCAATGTATAAGCATTTCTCATGTCTTCGCCTCCGATATCGACTCGAGGTTTTGTCTTTACAACAGATGGCATGAGTTCACGGCCATTAAAGACTTGCTTGTCAGAACTGTAAACAACCTCCATATTAACTGTTGGATTGAGCTCATGCAACACATCTCCTATCACTCTCCCAATTACAAGTGGTTCTATTGATCTGTTCATCACGAGATACAATGAAACAAAACCAATGTTTTATAAAGAGTATTTCATGAAAATAAATCCATTGATATGCTTGTACACACACACACATATATATATATATATAGAGAGAGAGAGAGAGAAAGAGAGAGAGAGAGGAAAAATGAAAAGAGGCTTTTCTTTAGAACATGGATAAGGCTTCCATTTATGGAAAGAAGTCTTAGAAGGCATGGCTACTTTGTCAAACTCACAATTGTTTGCAGACTAAGAAACTTCATTCAAATGCAGCCTTTGGGAACATAAGTTTCATGCCTCTTCTTTTGAAGTACACTTCCCAAGAACCCTATCATGTCTGCTAATTATGCAAATATGCATGCATTTCTTTTAAGTTTGCAGGCTAAGAAACTTCATTCAAATGCAGCAATCTTGATGTATAGGTGAAGAAAATTATCTCAAAATATGAGTCAAATGGCTTGAGACAGTCAAATAGAAGAGATATATATCTATATCTCATCTCTAGTGGCTCAGGAACCAATTAAGAGAAGAGTTAACAAAGCTTCACTCTTCCTTGGAGATTCACAAATCTATACAAAGGAGAAGATTCTCTTCATTTAGGCTTCATAGACATGAGAGAGAGAAGCCTTTTTTCCCTTTTCTTCTTCTCCAATTGATGAAAATTATATATATGTATTCATCCTATGCTTTCCTTTTCCTTTTGTTTACTAAGGTTGGTTCTATTTAATTATATTGTCATGTTTCATAACAGAAAATTAAAAAGACTTCCTGAATTCTTATATATCTTGAAGCTCCATAGGAGACTGAGAGATGTGTTGAATTTTGTACCCCACTTAGCTTAAGAATTAAATCAAAGAAGCTTTGAAATAGTTAATATATTAAGAAGATTCAAGAGTGATAGAATAATAAATTTAGCCATATACCTTTAAGGCTACTAGTTTGTTTTTTATTGCCAATCATAGTAATATTGAAGACAAATAAATCAAGATTATATTGTAGAAGAATCACTCGATCAATGATTGTTAACTTTGTCACATTCCTTATCTATTCATTTATCATTGAAGGGATTCTGATCAACTTTCAAAAGGGGTAACAGTAAAAATGAATGCATTAAGATAAGATGATTTATAGATTTACTGATAATATAAAAGCCTATTAAAGCATAGTTTTTTTTACAGTGTAGCATTACTACACTGTTTCTTGAAAGTAAAGGAAAAATTAATTGGATATGCTAGAGGAAAAGGTGCAGAGAATGTGGTTTGTTCTATCTTAACTCAATAATAATAATAATAATAATATCTAAGTAATTCCAAAGCAAAATAGAATTGAATCAAGTTATCATTATATTAATTATGATAAAAAAGACATCAACTAACTAATTATAGTGGTTTTTTTTATCTTAATTAACACGCGAAGTGGATACATAAAAATCACTACATGCCACGTTGCATGTTTTCATTGGATTACAAAGAGTGTTCTGTGTTTCATTCTCCTCACCAGATCCTCAATCACTCATTGTCTCTTCTCCTTTTGCTGACCTTTGTGTAAAACTGGAAATTAAACTATAAATAAAAAAAGCCCTTTTTTTGGGCTGATCCGAAGGGCGAGCTTCGTTTTCATCGCATCGAGATTCCCCCTAGGGTTCCTATCCATCCGCTTCCGGATCTCAGATCGAGCTAGGGTTTTCGACCATGGCGTGAGCTAAGGCTTCTTCTCGATTCGATCTTGTGGTTTCGACCAGGGAATGGCGACAGGAAGGCCACCCAGCTCGATTGGCGCCGTTGGCGCCATCGACACGGCACCGCTGCTAGGCGCGCGGGGTGGTGCTGCTGATGACCGCGGCGGGCGTCGGTTTGGGCGGCGACCTAGTTTGCGGGGCGCAGCGAGGTTTCTTCGCCGTGCGAGCAGCCGGCGGATGATGCGGGAGCCGTCGATGCTAGTGCGTGAGACGGCGGCGGAGCAGTTGGAGGAGCGGCAGAGTGATTGGGCATATTCGAAGCCTGTTGTTTTTCTTGACATCCTTTGGAATATGGCGTTCGTTGGGGTGGCTGTTGGGGTTTTGATCTTGAGCCGGGATGAGAGTCCGTCGATGCCGTTGAGGCTGTGGATTGGAGGGTATGCGCTGCAGTGCATGTTGCATATGGTTTGCGTGGTGATAGAGTACCGGCGGAGGCATCCGAGTTTCCTTGTGGAAGAGGGAGGTAGTGGGAGTCGGGGGAGCTCTAGTCCGGGTTCTCCCGTGGAGGTGGAGGAGGCGGAGAGTTATGGAGATGAGCAAGGTGAAGATGAGGACAGAACTAGGTGAGATATCTGCGTTTTTTCCCCAATTATCGACCCCTATTTATGCTTGAATCTTTAGTGTGTGCTTGGATTGAGGGAAATTTGTTTTCTTAATTTTAGTTGATCAAAGAAATTAAAATGGGCAGAAAAAAATGAACAAGCGTATATACATTTTCTATTGCTTCTTTTCCATCATTTTGCCATCTGTTTTCCCTCTGATTTACCTACTATTTTGCCAGCTACAGTGAGGGTTTAGTAAATTTTATCATGGAATAATGACAATTATGCTGTTTTTGGATGATTTCCTACGAAAAAGAGAGAGAGTAAATTAAGTTGGTGTAATTCTGTAACCTTTTGCCTTTTAAGGATAGATAACTTGGTTTGTGCTTATTCTGTGATATTTTAGAATGAATTTCAAGGAAAATCATGCAATTGGAGAACTCTTTCCTGTCAGCAAATTCACATTTGACACCTTGAATTCTTTCTTGAGCATATCTTCTAATCACCTTTCTATAGCAACTTCTGCTCTAGAGCTTGATGATTTTTTTGTGTAACAAAAGAATGTTGTAGATGTGCTAAATGTATGCAGAGCATCTGATCAAAACCTTTACATTTATATTGGATTGCCAAGGCTTGTTAAAGAACCCTATCTTTTTAATCATTTTGAGAGGGATTTTTTTTTTTGGTGGGAGATGTTAGCTTGGTTAGATCTGCTCTGCTCTTAGCAGTATTCGGTGCATCAATCTTGGTTCAAGAGAAGTGTTTGGCTTCAGCTTTTAACCACAAAATTACTTCCATTCAGGAACTCTATCATGCATTGTGGCTGCTCTATATATAGAGAATATTTTATGCTGCAATACGCCATCTGGCAACTGTTAGCTTAAGCAAGTTGTCGTTTGTTAGAAATACCTAGTAGCTACTTCTTGCAGTGTAACATATATATGTATATATATATTGTATATGATGTATGTATTTGTACCTGCCAATGTGCGCTAGTTTCCAGTTATGATCAATTAATGCTGTCTTCCATTTGTATAGCTTTTAATATTCTCTGCCATTCCTACTCCAAGCCTGAGAGTTTGTGTGGGTGTGTGTGTTTCTAATTAGCATTCTTCTTCTAACTTCTTTTTAATGAGCTGACTTTATTCTAATTTATTTACCCTTTTATCAGTAGTGTTGCAAAACATTTGGAGTCTGCAAACACAATGTTCTCATTTATATGGTGGATTATTGGCTTCTACTGGGTATCAGCTGGTGGCCAAGAATTGACTCGTGATGCGCCCCAACTTTACTGGTTTACACATCACATTTCTTGATCTTGTTTTTGATTGAGCCAACTTCTATTCATTTATCAATGTTTCCTAGTTGGTGTGTTTTGCAGGCTTTGCATTGTTTTTCTGGCATTTGATGTGTTCTTTGTCGTTTTCTGTGTTGCTCTGGCTTGTGTGATTGGTATTGCTGTTTGCTGCTGTCTACCCTGTATCATTGCAATTCTATATGCAGTTGCTGATCAGGTAAATGACCTTGATTGCTCCACTCAGTATTTATAGATGTCAAATGGAACTAATTATGCTCTTAATTTATTATTCCTGTTGACTTGTTCCATGAAGTCTTATTATTTGATCTGATGTTAACTTACTTTTGCCATTGTTACTGTTCTTGACAATGATAAGCAACAGCAATTATATCTTTTGTTATTGGGTTGAAATTAACTGTGGATTATGCTAGGATTATATTTTTGCATGGAAAACACTTACTGTAAGATTGTAGACTTCAGTATCCCACTATTTTTTAAAAGAATTTGGGAATTTTTCATGTTCCAAGCACCAAATGTCTGGTGGCAGCTTGTTGAAGAGGTCATCAGAGATTCTTATGATGGAGCATAAGAATTTGTTTTGGTAGTCAATGTGTAATGCGTTATGTTGTTTTGCTTATTGGCAGCAAAATAATGGAAATGACATTTTTCTATAGATTTTGTTTGTTAGTTAGTTTTTGATGCCTAAACTGAGAATTTTTTTTAACTACCTTTTTGCTCTTGAGAATATAATTCCCATGCACAATTTGCTTTGCTACCTTACAGATGGAGAAGCAGTTAGGGTTATATACATTCATATTTGTGATTTTGTGTGTGTGTGTTGAACTTCCTATATACATTTTATTTAGAAGTGTTCCTAACTGCATGCATAAACTTTCTTAGTTAACTGCATGCATAAGATTTGTTGTTCTTCATGTACTAGTTTTGATGGAGTATATTAAACTTGTATGTTTATGTTCGTTCGTTCTTTCTTTCTTTTCTTTTCTTTTTTAAGTGATCGTTTTTCCAATTCTTCCTTAAGTTAAACTAGACACTGGAGCTAGTAGTTAATGTTGGTGTGACATGTCAAAATGTTGGCGCACATTTAATCATTAACTTTTGCTTGTACTGATATTGAAGTGACTTATTCAATTCTGCAATGCAGAAGGTCTTTTGTCTATCATTCTTTTTTTAGTTAAATCAGAAATTTATGCTAAACTAAAATGTTTGTATTTGCTTGATCATCTAAAGCAGGAAGGAGCATCTGATGAGGACATTCGTCAACTACCAAAATTCAAATTCCAAAGAATTGGAAGCTCTGAGAAGCTTGGAGCTGAGACATCTGGACCCTTTGGTGGAATAATGACCGAGTCCGGCAGTGATTCTACTAACGAACATGCTCTTTCGGCTGAAGATGCTGTAAGCTGCCTGCTTAGACTCTATAACTGTTTTCTCTCTTGGGTGGTAGGTTGAAGTAGGTTGTTTTATTTTGGGCGCGAGGATTTTGTGCACCATTTGCATGTCTTTTGACAACCTTTGAATAACAAAGTCAACTGCCACTATTTCTTTTCTCTGCTTATTACTATAGGTGTCATGCGAATTGTTCATTTGCTGCTCTGTCAATTTTTGCTGCATTGTTTTGGTTATAATATGCTTGTGTTCTTTAGTTTACTCCTTTATAGAAACAGGCATGACATGACAGGGCTTCTAGGTAGTCATGCTTATATCCGACATTGATTTTGTTATGAGCAGGAATGCTGCATTTGTCTTTCAACATATGATGACGGGGTGGAACTGCGAGAGCTTCCATGCAGGCATCATTTCCATTGTGCTTGCATTGACAAGTGGTTATACATCAATGCCACCTGCCCCCTCTGCAAATACAACATTATAAAGAGCAGCAACCATGGAAGGGAGGAGGTGTAAAAAGAATTTCTTCATGATGATGAGGCATGCTGGTGTGCTTGTATCAGTTGTGGATTTGAAGGTGTGCCTTAATGAGGTGCCTGCATTTTATTTTAGCTTTAGCTCTCTTTGTTCATAAGGTTTGTTTGATCCCTATCCTATAGAAAGTATTTGGTGACAAATTACATGATGTTGCTCGCTTTTGTATTTGTCGTGTAATTATAATAAAATAAGGATATGATGTTTGTAGTCTGTTGGTCAAGTATTTCATAACCGGGTTTCCAGTGTTAGTCATTCAAACAATTAAGTGTGGTGTGTTCTGATGCTATACTTCTAAATGAGTTGGTTAGGTGTCTGTGCAGCGTTATGAGCATCTTTCTCTTCCATGATGAATCTTCTTACAGATTTATGTTGCCTTTTTGGTTCAACCGCCTGTAGAATTGCAAGAAGAGCTTATGGAGCTTGTGCAGTGCAGGTGTCTAATGAGAATTGGTTGCATATAAATTAGTTTTGTTTGGCATTTAATTTTTACAAATTATTCATCTACATCAAAACTCAAACTAAATCTCGGTATTCGAACAGCCTTTATATCAATGTGTTGTTGTAGGACAAATTGATCTTGATTCCGCCTAGTGATTGATTATAGGCATTAGTCAAACACTTGATCATTAAATTTGCGATTGCTTAAAACTGAATTGAAGGTGATCATGTCATAATACTTTTATTTTGAAAATATACCTTAGTGAAAAATTCCGTTTCCAAGATCTGATTAAGCAAGTGTGCACACTCTGTAGGAAAACAAATCCAGAAATGTTCTCAAACAACAGCCTAGTGACATGGAAACTGGAATGGAGAATAAATATCTTGGATCTCTGAGCGCTGGCACTATGATCCCTAAAATGATGAGGTTTGCACCAGCAGGGTCTTTAGAAGAATATCACCAAAGCCAGGCATAGCAAAATAGTAATGCCCGGTCTCAGAGAGCTCATGGTAGTCGATCCAAGGAAGACGGCTACAGATGTATCGCTGCAGTGTGACCGGCACCAGTCCATCTTCATCACCTTGCCACAAATGAACCGGAAAAGATGGTTGCAATAGATCCATTGGGTCGAACTCCCACTTTCCAAACATCACTGCCATGTCTCTATACAATGACTCTTGTACTCCTTGTTGTGTCGCCAATTTCATTCTCTACAAAAAGATAAAATAAATAACTAAATAAAATAAAAATTACATGTATAAAATTTGTTTGCAGAACAAACCTCTTCTGCTATTCCGGAGGTTCTGGCATATTCAAGCATGCGAGCATCTAATTGGTTGGGAAGCAAGGTGGTGCCTTTGATGACTGTTGAGGTGGGTAACCAGGATTGCTTCATCCACCAGTGGAGCAACCAAGGGGCATAGTATGCTACTCTAAGTGCCCATTGATCCCCTAATACCTGTTTGTTGTATGCCTCACTTGTCAAATTCTTGGGGAACCCCGGCCACCGATAGTTAATCACCGGAGCAAGAAATGCAGCTCCAGCCAGCCTACAAAAACATCGCATTTCCATCACATTTGATCGAATTGTTACAATATATATATGTATGTATGTATGTATCTATATGTGTTATCACAACTTCCTCTTCTGGTGAAGGAGAAATGTCATTAATTAAATTGGAATATAGTCGGTTGGAAGAAGTAATGTAGTCATGGAAGTGCAGTACTATTTATATAGAATATATTTACCAAATAAAGTTTCCGAATGATGAAGATAAGGAAATGAAAATTAATGTCCATTGATCATTTGGAAAGTAGATTCGGTGATTATTTAAAAAAAAAAAAAAAGTAGATTCGGTGACCTTGTCTTGTTCAAACAAATACCATCCATTGCCTGTCATCACTACTATCACATGAAAAGTTCTTAGTTGGTCACAAGTTCTAACTTTCAACAACTAACAAACAAACACAGAACTAAATGCCTTTTAATGCTTCAAGTATTCTAGTCGTTGTATGTGCAAATACTATTGTCCGTCATAAAATATTAATGAAAAGATCTTAGTTGAAAACCAGTTTTAACTTTTGACTACTATTATTCAAAAAAAAAAAAAAACTTTTGACTACTAACAAACATAGAAAGAACTACATGTTCCTTTTAACACATCAACAGTGAAGATCAAACATATTTATTACTTACTAGCAATAATCCTTGATCATATATATTAACCATTATTTTCATGATGAAGAAAGCATGCTTAATTACCTTCCTGGAATGTACTTAATGGAAGCCCAAATAGCATGGCCTCCAAGTGAATATCCAACTACATAAAACCGAGATCCCAGGTTCAAAGCATCAGCAAGTTCTACAATGTCTGATGCCTCACTCTTCAGTGATCTCTTTGGGTTTGGATCGCTCTCACCATGTCCAGCTCGGTCATAACTCACTATGTAAACTCCCAACTCTTCCATTAATTCCTGCATCATCATAATAGTATTGTTCTTTCATACAACTCTGGAAGTTACAATACTCAATAAACATAGAGATTAGAATCTAGAAACAAGTAATATAGTTCAATAAGAGCTAGAATTCAACATAACATGCATCACAATCAAGAATTCAAGTATGCCGTATTTAATCTGGCTTCTTTGTTTCAAGTGAAAATGGAAAACATGAAAAGTGGTTTGTTTTAGTGGTGTTTATTTATTTATTGTTTGATAAATACTTACAAATCACAAATTTTTAATTTTTAAGTCAGGGCATTCAACGAGAAATACTGTTCTAAGGATGCCAACTAGTTAGTTGAGGAGCCGCTTGCTCATAATCAGTGTCACCCTAGTCTTCCCACATAGAATAATCTTTTATGTAGTTAGTCTTTTTTTTTTTTTTTTTTTAAGGAGTCAGGCTTATTTTGTAGTTGTCTATATCTAATGGATTGTTAGTTCTTCGTCCTCTATTTGTTCTATTGTCCATTATTGTAGTATCTTTTAAAAATAAATAAATAAATAAATAAGTATGATTTACCCATTTTTTTTTAAAAAAGAAAATGTTATAACAATCATTTTCAAACGCTTTTAGTTTATTATGTTGCTTTGAATTCAATAAAGTAGTCCCTCAATAAATTGCACATAATTTTGGCCTAAGTGGAACATAAGCCTCTCGAAATCACTTTCAACAAGAAGGTGATACTTTTATAAAAATGATTTAGACTCAAAACAAATAAAACTAAAAAATTAAGGTATTTCAATATAATTAAAACAAAATCATTTTATAACTTTCTTCCAACTTCCTAACAATGATTTTTCACCTACTTCCATTTAAAATTTTCTTCTTCTGATATAAATAAACAAATAGATTGAGGAAGACGCAAAGAAAACTTGGAAATGAGTGGAAATATATTTATATATAAAAAAATAAAATAAAAAAAACATGAAAAGGACATTCAAATTTTCATATAAAAAAATATGATTAATATTGAAAATTTTTAAATCACATCCCTTTATTGGGTTAATTTTTTTTGTGAGTCACTGAAATTTGGTCAAATATCATTTTGATTATTGAATTTTGATTTGTTTCGAAATACTCACTAAAATTATTAATTATTTTTTCAGTAGATCACCCAATGGATTAGCACCTTCATTAGCTGATATGGAGGTTGAAAAAAATCCAGTCAGTGCACAAGTGGAGACCTCCATGTCAGCTAATAAAGATACTAATCCGAGACCTATCGATAAAATGATTAGTAACTTTAATGAACATTTTGAAATAAATTAAAATTCCGTGAGCGAAATGATATTCCACCAAAATTCAGTGATTTAACCAAAAAAATTAAAATTAAACAAAATTAACCACTCTTGTTGCATAGCTACAAGAAAATCACGATAATGATCAGAAGTGTAGTGAACTTTCAAAATGCTTTTTATAATAATAAAAAGAAAAATTCAATCCAGCAAAGTCGGTGACATTTGAGCCAGGGGAAAGAAAAAGAGAAAATTAGGGCATGGTGGTGTTACCGGAGAGGCGCCGATGTTGAAGAGCCTACTGCTGAGGAAGCCATGACAGAAGACGATCTTGAACTCCGCCCTGTCTCTTTCTACGCCCGTCTCCTTGTAAGCCAAGAACCGCCCATCCCTAAGCTTAATCCTGCTCGCCGTCACCGGCGGCCCGCCCTCCGTCCCGCATGGCGTCGGCGGAGGCGGGCGAATGTACTCCGTGTAGTACCAACTCCCAAGAGCCAGCGTCAAGGCCAACAAAATCGCTGTACCTACATTAATACATCATTCCGAGCTCGATACATGAGAAGAAGAAGAAGAAGAAGATTAAAGATAAGAGGATAAGATACTTACGGTTCTTGAGGTCGGTGGCCATGGCGAAGTGGGAAGGAGGTGGGGAGAAGTATGGCGTGGCGGGTGTGATTTTATTACCTCAATTTGGTTCGTTGGGCCCCACCCAACAAATTGTTCAACAATTCAACTATCATGATCATTTTTGGTAGAACACACATTCTAAATCGTCTGTTTTTAACTTTTGTTAAATACTATGTGTGCGCACATACTCAATACAACACGTGTGCACTATTATAAACAGTATTATTATACTTCTTAATAAATACTATAGTGAAACTATTAAACTCTATTTTTATTAGACTTGTAATAATTTTTTAAAAAACAAAATCTAACTAATCAACCCAGACCAAACTTAATTAACCCTCATCCCTCGTAGCTTACTGCGATCCTAATATATGTTGTCGTATTCAAGAATTATTGTATAGTGTTTTTTTCGCTCCACAAGGATCAAGATCAAATGAATGTTCATTCTTTTTCTGTTGAAGAAAAATATATCTATATCTTTGACCTTATGTCCACCTACAGATGTTGCATTCGCATATATATAAAAATATATATATTTATATATGAGGATGAGAGATTGTATACATTTGTGGTGCATCATTTAGAAAAATATATATTTATTATTTTTTTAACAAAAATAAATTGTATTTTTTATAAATTTATTCATTTTTTCCCTTTCCTTAATAAGATATTAAAGAAAATCACGGCATTCAAGCTAATAATTGCCGGTCCATCAAAACTTCAAGGTTTTTATAAAAGAAAACATCAGAGATTTGGCTTGAGATCACCTACCTACTGGTAGGTTATCAGCTCTGACCAAATTGGCAGCAAGAACTGAGCTTTAGATAGAGGCCAGAGAGAATGAAGTCATGATCATGCTTTAAACATCATCAATCAATAATATAGTATCCAGGCAATTTTCCAATGATAGAAATTGATACAAATGTATTAAAGAAAATTCTACCACAAACTGTAGCAAAATTTAAAATATCAATATCTTAAAAGTAAGAAACGAAAACAAAGAATAAAATTTGATACACCATGCTATCTACCAGCATTGGCTTTGTATGGACTCAGACTTAAATTCTAGAATAACTTTAAAGTGCCAGAACAAAGGCATATTGATTTGTTCTCCACAAAATTGATTCTCCCCCAAGCCAAAATTATTAAATAATTGCAGTGTAATTACTAAGTAGTGAGATAACCTCTTCATGCTCAAGATTCGAAAACTAGACCATTCTTCATCTCCTCTTTGGTTTACGTCTGCTTTTGACAGATTTTTCTAGGTTCCTGATCCTCTGGCTGATAACAGAGGATGAAGATATCTTTCGATCTGACGATTTATGTTCCTCAGTTTGCTGGATTGGTGATGGAGAGTCTATCGGCGATGGAGAGTCTATCGTTGAAATTGATTTCAATCCACCAAAGAAATTGAAGTTTGGCTGCGTTGTTGGAGTTGGCTGAGGAATGATATCCGGAAGGTTCAAAAACTTCCTTACCGGTGGCCGTTTAATCACTGCAAACATACAACATATCATACTTGTGTTGAGGGGCAAAAATCCTAAGGTTCCAACAGAAGAAATTATCAAGAGAGCAACCATCATATCGTAAATAGGTAGCTTTGAGATTAGTGAATTACATGACAAATAAATGATCAGTGTATAATTTAAATCAGAATTAGTAAGTTAAAACTTATAGTTCACCAATCTCAAAGCTACTTATTTATGGCACAATGGCATGCTTATGTTTTCTTAAGAGCAGCATGGATGACCTAAATGTTTCCCCACGCAATTACTACTCACCGAGTCCATACAGAAGAGAGTAAAAATTTGAAGTCATCCAATAAAAGAAGATGGCCTGTGGAGATATACAAACAATCAGTAGAGGTACATAAGCATCAAATACACCTAAATACACCATAGCTACACAACATTCCATCGACAACTAGCATTCATAACATATATTGTAAAGCAAATGGATTAGAAGAGTCAACTACTAGAAGAGGACTGCTAAATTTAGATGAACCAAGATAGGAAAAATAGTTATCGTCTAAGGAGGGCAATTTGATATAAAATTCATTCAGAAATCAAAATATTACAAAAACCTACTAATGAGTTACCTTAGGAAAGGTGGCCGTGAATGGGACTGTCATAAAAGCAAGCACTCTGGAGAAGTTCTTCATTGTGTTAGCCATGGGATTCCCTTCCATGCCTTCTTGCATATTCAACTGAAAGAACAGATAAATCTCAGATTGAGCAACATGCGCCCCTAAAAACAAGCATGAATGATGACTCCCAGTGATTTAAATCATATCCATAAATAATATCCACACAAGACGTTTTATCATTTATGATAACACTAAGGCATGTAATTTGACATAACTAATGTTAATGCTGGATCACTTGACATCATTTTTCTGTGTGCACGCGGAGGCATGTGCACTTGGTGTGTACGCTTGAGCAGAAAAAAGATAGAACAATGTCATGCCAAATGAGAACATTGTTTCAGGTTGCTTTCTTGCAATTATATTTATTCCCAAATTATTAAAATCTAATATACAAAATCTAAATAATAAATTAAGAAAAATCGAAGATATATTTAGCATGAAAAATAATACACAACCATTAATTACTGGACAAAATATTAACAAACCAGAAACACTGACAACCAAATAAGAATAAGAAAAGAGCAGGGAAAATCAGCTAAAAATAAAAACCTGCAGTTCATTTAAAGTACCCTTTCTCACAAAATGCAAAACTCATTTCTTAAACTGGTTGACATTAGAAATGCAATGGAATAAATAAACCTGTTACCTCTACGGTAGCCAAGAAAGTTGCCGCTGTTAAAACTGGAAGTGCATAAAAAGGATCAGGAGTCGTCAAATCTGTAAACCAAGAAATCCCACCTCCTTTGAAAGATGGCACCTTTTCTACCATGTTTGAGATCTACAAGAATTAACACAAAAATTAAAATCAGGGGTTGAATAGAATTTCCCTGATTGATAAATATAGGTAACTGAGAAATAGTTATAGAATATGGAAAATAAATTTGAAACAAGGTGGAGATTTTAACAAAAACTTACGGCCAAGAAAAAACTGACAAAAATTGGGCCTTGGATGAAAATGCCCTTCAAAGGAGTAAATGGAGTAACTCCATACCTGACAGAACCAATAATGAAGCTTAATAAAACAAAACTTTACATGAAATTAGCCATAATACATTTCAATTTCTCAAAAGCCTGATCATAGTTTTGAATTAGTCTTAAGCAACAATACCTATTAAATACCAACCATCTTTGAAATAAAAAAATTCCTGCAAAATGAATCACATAGTTTTAAGTTCATTTTGACAAGGTTGGTAGCTAAAGCTTTAACTACTGCAAATAATCTTTTCTCTCTCTCTCTCTCCCTCTCTCACAATAAAAATAAAAAAAACAAAGAAGATTTTTCATGTCATTATACTTAATAGTCAGAAATATCTTGCACCAACTTAGTGTGAATGAATGCGTACATGAACTTAACGATGGCCAACTAATGAAATGCATGTGCTTATTTAAAAATTCAATTGCAACCAACACTCGACACAATTACCTAATTAAACAATGAAGGTACAGGACACATACATACATAAATATAATACACTCTTCAGCCTCCTAAATCAACGAAGCCGAACATCTAAAAACCATAGATCATCATAGGCATGTACTAGAAAGATGAGAAGACATCTATACTTTGAACTACTGCATAATTACAAACATGACTTCATGATTAGTAGAAAAGTTCTTTCTTGAAGAGTTGCGTACTTCTTGAATAAGGCTTTCATTTTCTTTTGACCTTCATGAACAGACTGTGGATCCATTGACTGCAACAACATTTACCAATTGTCAATGCATGGAAGGAAGGTTAAGACACAAGAAAATCTGTGCTTCTTTTGTGAAATTTATTCTATGGTATTTAGCTCATGTACCAAAGTTGTAAAAGTTACTGCTATTCTACAAAAAGCAAAGCATTTGCTATTCTGATAGTTAATACACAAATAAAATTTTCAAAGTGTACATTTTGCATTTGTTCCTTGAGTTCCTCCAACTCTGGCCTCATCATCTGCTCAGAAATAGAACTCAATTAGGATAGTGGTGCCAAAGGAAAAATCACCATATATAATAGGTTGGAAAGTAAAAAATAGTGATAATAAAAATAATAAAATAAACTACAACATTTCAAATGCAAACTAGTCTTTTATGTGTACCCGTAGTCAATGCACATCAAATGAAATTCACAATCATGTAAAAATATGGCCTAGTCTTCTGGGTCTGATATATATATATAAATTGCTAACTGATGTATTTACAAAAAGAAATTTTGAAGTACCTGGTACTGAGGGGAAGTTTCGCACTGAAATGACATCTAATACCAATACATGTCTTTCAACATATAAAACAAATACAAACTTGCAGTATAATCAATAATTCAACAAATATTGAAAAGATAGAAAATAATTGAATATATGTCAGTTTAAGAGTCAAGGGTACTCAGGAATCAAGGAAAGCTTGCATCATTTTGTCCAATATAAGTTTGCAAAAGCCAAGTGCCTAAAACACCACAAAAGAAGCTTGAGCATGTTTGATATCAGTTTCTTTTTGTTTGGAACCAGTAAGGCTCTTGTTCATACAATACACTTATGCCAGATATATCAAACCCTATGATAAGACCAGCAAACAAGCATTTTCTGCAGCATGGCAAAGATCACAAACAACATGGAAGATTTGGCATTTTCCTCCGATTACCTTCACAAATCTAGCAATTTTAAATAGCTATCCCTACTGATGAAATAATAAAGTACATGACAAAGACAAGATATTTCAGCTTACATTAAGTTTGACAGTGGCTCTCATCTGGTTAAGGAGGAGCGGAATCGTTGCCGAACGAATCAAAACAGTTGTCAAGGCAATGGAAAGCCACCTGCGATATATTTACACAACAAACAACCAAATAATCAAATTCACAAGCTCGCAATACACCCTCGCAAACACAGAGTTTCCAAGAATTCAACTTAAAAGCGGGCAAAGAATCTAACCAATTGAAACCAGTAACCGAGTGAACCCCATCGATCAAATACTGCAGCGCGGCAACGGGGAGGAAAGAATCCGCGGCAGCAGCAGCCACTTCACCTGGAAACGGAGCTGGAGCAGCGGAAGCCGCCACAGCGGCAGCATCGAAGGTAGTGTCCGACAGCACTCCAGCCACGTCTTTGATAACATCGACCTCGCTGGATCCCTCAGTGCTAGAAGAGTAGTTCCGGCGACCAAGCGCAAGACCAAAGGGGATGGAAAACCCTAACTCAGGCCGATCCCGGGAAGGAGAACTGATGCCGGCGAGGAATTGAGAGGAAGAGTAACTCCGATTGGGGATAGGCGATGGAGAGGGAGGCGAGGAATCGTCTCGATCTAGGAGGAGGAACTGGCCGAAGGAGGGACGGAGGCGGCGGGAGAGGTGGGAGACGCCGGAGGAGAGGGCCCTCCGGCTGTAAGCCATTTTAGTTTTGGGGATCGCGGCGTGAAGGGAGGAAGAAGGGTTTGGGTTTGGGTTTTTTGAGAGGGTTTAGTTTAGACCAGAGATTTGGGTCTATGGATGACGCTTAAACGTTTGGGCCCAACTTGGTTGCCTCAGTGGATGGACCATGGATGTTTGACCAAATTGGGCCCAAAACTCTTTACTTGATAATAAATTAGGTATACAATAAAATTATAAAAGGCGTTTGGTTCGCGGTAATGTAGAAAGACTACCACGTGTTATGTGGTAATATGAAAATATAATCACATTTGGTATTGCACCGATGATAATTTGGATTAAAACATTACCAAAAAAATTGATAATCCTATTACTACCAAATTTAATGTATATCTTGGATTATTAAGCATGTAGTAATTTCATAACTTGGTAATGAACTATTCCCGATAATAAGAGTTCTCAACTCAACATGATTATATCAAATTACCACAATATTATTACTGTAATAATCTCGTTACGTGGTAATATATCATTACCATGAACCAAATGACCCATAAATATAAATCTTATAAAGAGAGAAAATGCTTCAATTAGATCTGGGTATCATGAGTTTGCTATTATGGAACCAAATAGCCCTCTTAGCTCATTGCTTTTGATTTTTTTGAGCCCCAAAGACGTATTAACTCCGTACTTAGGCATATTCCTTACCTCGTTTGAATGAAAGAACACTTGCCACTTATTTGTCAAAACAATTTGTTATTATGCAGAAAGCAAAAAAATCCAGAACCTCAATTATTGCTAAATATTAATTTTGGTATTTTCAGAAACTACACATACACAGACAAATGAAATTAGTATCCACATATGAGAGTTAATATTTAATGCTTTAAATAAAAATAATTCCATATGCGTTTTAAATAAAATATTTCAGGGTATGTCTGTGCTGGTTTATTATCGGCTAATTCAGCTTGATTATAATTGGGATAACCAAGTGGACAGCTATATATATATATATAATAAAGTAATCAATAATAAAGTAATCAAAACAGAAATTATCTTAAAAGCTATATTTTCACAAGCAAAAAGTCATGAACTACTACAACAATCTTCTTAGTGTTCTCACCATCCGAAAAAAAAATTCAATGATATCTCAGTCAAAAAGAAAATTATTTGACTTTAAAAACATTTTATTTAGAAACAAATTGTCAAAACTTATGAACAATTGTTCATATATGAAAGAGTCTTGAAGGTTACATAATATATTTCCTATGTCGAGATAGCAACACACAAAGCACAAGATGAGGTTTGTGTGAAATTGAAAAATATCCGGAAGCCACGCCATACCCCCAATCATCTTGACCAACGAAGTCCACCAAGAACATTTAACTTTCTTTACATAATTCACAGTCAAACAACAACTAGAGATATTTTTATTTTCAGGACTAGAAGCATTAGACCAATGTACTATAAAGGGAATATATCTCACACAGTACAACAAATGCTAACAGTCCTTCAAAATCACACGTTTCTGAGTATGACCCAGTCTCTCTTTATAAACAATTAAACCAATAATAAAAGTGAAAAACTAACAACAAAATCAAACACCCACCTTTCAGTAGTTGATCAGTTGAGGAGGAGGCCAAATTCCATTGATTTCTCAATCTTAGCCATCCAATCACACCAGCTCCAATAGGACACCACCACCAAATGAAGAATGCTTCTCCAGAGACGTATGGCTCAACCAATTGCGTGACCTGGAGAAGCATCCATCCAAACAAAAAAAAAACCCCAAAAAGCAAAACCACCACTGTTTTTTTTAATATAAATAAAAAAAATAAAATATGAAAACGAAGAATATTCTTTAGTGGCCCCCACAACGCCCCACCCACCCTCCCAATCATAAAACAACATTGTGATTATCCCATTGAAGTCCGAAGGAGTACACGTCAGCGAGTCTTCCAGAAACTTACTTCAAGTTCCAGAAAACAGCGATAAAAATTTAATTAATTAATAATAATATATAAGCTACACATATTTTCATATATATGGAGTAATATTTATTATTGGTTAATATAGGCAAAAAAAAAAAAAGGAAAAAGAAATGGGTCGGATCTAGAGGAGATGGCACGTGACTAAGTCACGTGATCAGTGAAGGCATTGCAGACCCTTCGATTTGGGCGAGGGCGGTAGACGGTCCAGGTCTGGTGATCCTGCGGATCATCCTGAGGGTCGGATCCGGAATCCAACGGCTCCGGTTTCACGCGCTGAGGCTCATCGCCCTCATCTTCTCGTGCACGCTTCGTCCCGATCGGGACGCCGAATAGTCTCGGGCTGCTCGTCTCCTCCGCCCTCCCCGGAGCCTCTTCCGGCGATCTCGACTGCGGAGGTGGTGGTGGGCCGGAGGAATCCCCCGTTAAGCCGCTGGAGCCACCGTTGCGAGCGGAGGCATACTTGGACATCAAGAGGAGGATGTTATCGCAGAGGGTGCGCATCTCGCTGAGCTCATGGGAGAGCTGCGAGTTCTCTCTCCGTAGCCGTTCGTTCTCATCCATGAGCTCCGCCGCGCTTGCGGATCCTGAAGGGCAAGACGCCAACGCCTGCGGCGGGCCGGGGGAGGAGTTCGAAGAAAGGACCTGCTCGTCGCCAGAGTTGGTGGGTGATCCAGTACGATTTGGCGGGACAGCGACCGTGACAGCAGCTTGGACTGGCGGCGCACCCGCCGCCGCCGGCGAGATCTTCCGTCGATGTATGTCGCATAGAAGCCGCTTCTCACCTTTCCGGAAACAATCGTTGGCAAACTCCCACCGATCGGGTACGATCTTTCTGAATCCCTAGAAATTTTCCATCCATTAAAAGAAAAAAAAAAATCAGAAAGAACATCAAGTTAAAGAAATCAACCAAAAAGTAAGTAGAGATATTAGAGCGCACTCACGTAGGTGTTAAGCTGGCGAACAAAGCTGGAGAAGTTGTTGTGCTTGAAGTATTTGGGGAGGAGATCGCGGGCGAACTCGGCGGGGCGCCAGACGATGAAGGTGGATCCGTCGTCGTTCCACGAGATCACATCATCGATGGCGGGATCATCTACAAGCTGGTAGGTTTTCGTAAGGAACGGGGTCGGCAACGTCCTCTGGCCGTCCCCGGCGGTCGTCGCCGCTGTCTGGTCGCCGGTCGGCGGCGCCATGGCCGATCACGGCCGGATCGGAAGGTGAATCCCTAGAGAAGAAGGGGTCTTCCGAAAGCGGTTCTAGAAAGTTCGGATAAATTTAATTAATTAATTTATTTATTAAAAAAAAAGGGAATAAAAATGAATGGAGGGGGGAGAGGGATGATAGAGCGAGGAAGGGAAGGGAAAGGAAGGAGAAGAGAGGAGAAGAGAAGAGATGGTGCATCTCAACCCGGAAAAGAAAGCGCGAGAAGCTGCGATTGTGGTTTATTTTTTATTTTAATTTATTTCCAGAAGGTTCCCAGAAGCAATGGGAGACGTTTCGGCAACCCAGGTTGTACCGACACGTGCCCATTGATGGTTGGAGGTATAACCAAATAGATAGATAAGGTCTTTGCTTGCGCTTTTCCGTTTAAACCCCTTTACTTTTTCCTTTTTTTCCTTTGCTTATATAAAATTATTAACGAGTTGATTGATTGTTTGATTTTAAAAAACTAGTTATTTTTATTTATCATTATTATTATGATATGATTTTATGGCGATTTTTATTTGAATAATATCTTAAAAACAACTATTGTGGAAAAGCTCTTGTTTGATTTGTTTTAAATGGTATTTATTTTTTGTATTTATTAAATTTAAATATTTTTTAATGAGAAGAAAAGTAGGATATTTAATTTTCTATTATAAAAATAGTTTTAATTAAATTTTCCGGATGCTAATAGTTGCGTGATAGAAATTCACTTGGTTGTTTATGTTAGTACTTGACTCGAATTTTTTTTAATAATAAGAAAAATAAAAGCGATATGATTAAATTAGCAAAAAATTTCTGATCGGATCCAAAATTATGACTAAATTTTGGATAATTTTATGTTTTTACTGATCAGATATTTTCGTTTGTTGTTGATATCTAAACGCTTTAATTCAACCGGTTCAATATTTAATTTATTTGGATGAAAAATCAGTTGTTGGTTTGTTTAATAAAAGCGAGCTGTTTCACTATTATTATTATTTTCAAAATTAAAAAAAAAAACATTTAAGTCAAGCTTGCAGAAAATGTCTCAGCTTGAAATTTCATAATGCGTGGAATATGTAAATAAAGGAACTAATAAGGGGTTAGATATAAAGATGAGTAATAGAAACGACGATTAGAGAATGTGAGAAAGGGCTAGAAGGATGGCGCCATGGCGAGATGGAATGGGTTTCCACTTGAAGCCTTGGAAGGAAGAGGAAAGACGGTGACGCTTTTGATTAAAGATAATAATAATAAATTAATAATAAAAAAAAGCATTAGAAGAAAGGGTGGAAAGGAACACGTGGAATAAATCGAGGGTGAACACTAGTAGTAAAGGCTGGGCAAGGTCTTCGGCCCCACAAAATGGACCGTCTAGAAGCTTTCTTCTTTCTTTCTCGACTGCATCTAGAATAATTATAGGGTACCAACTAATGCAATAAAGCACTTCACTGTTTATTCATTATCTTTCTATTAAAATAAAAATTTATTGGAAAAGTGTAGAAAAAGAGAGGAAAGTGAACCCTTTCTTTTATCCTACCTTTTCTTTTTTTTTTTTTTAAAAAAAGACATCTACATAAAAAAAAAATAAGCATCATTGTTTATGCTTATCTGACATATTTAAAATATTAGGATTGACTGTAAAAACAAGTAAAAAAAACATGTTTTCTTTTTGGGAGAGGGTTGGAAAATAGAGTATGATTTTTTTTTATGAAAAGTTTTTTTTTTAGAATACGGATAAACCATGCATCTCAGTTGCTGTCAATGAAAACTGATCCTTCATAGTTTATTCAGACATTGATTTGTATAATAAAAAAATTAGAAAAATTATTTTTACACCCTAATGGAATGGCTTAAGTTTTATAGAATATATGATTGCATAGACTAAAAAATAATTTATTATTTAAAAAAAAAGTGTACCACCTTGGTGTCATGTGAGACCAAAAATAACTTTCAAATATTATTATATTATCATAAGACAAAGAATACATTGTTTGATTGAATCATTAGTTGTTGATCTATCTTATTAAACTATTTCCTTTCATTTCTTTGCGTCAATTTTGGCTCAAATTCATGTCCACTATGATGTATTTAACACGAGCAAATCATAGAAGATAACTAGGACCCGCAACAACTGGTCCCTTCGTCGGCAGCCATTTAACCAGTAACCAACCAATGACACTTCTAGATCATGTCCTAAACTTGACAACCTTATCTCATCTGGCATTGTACGTTCCTAAGAGGTTCATGAACCAATGTCTCATTTTTTAGCATAAGAGTGAAGGAATAAAAAAAAACCAATATAACACACCATAACTATAAGTGAATCCATGATATTGATAGCACGAATGCTTCCATGACTACTGCCAATAGAAACTAATGCCCAGTTCGGCTCAGCCCTTTTTTTAAAAAAAAAAACGCTGCAAACTTACTCAAATGCATAAATATAATCGGAGATTTTTCATGAATGAAAGTCACACAGGAGATATACTTACAGTTATACTGGTCTCTACACATCTCTGCAACACCGTACTTTGCTCTGCGATTATAACACATTACTGGTTAATAAGACGTACATGGATTAAAGAAAATCTAACCCAATAAAATGTGAAACACGCTGCAAAATCCACTTTGAAACCAACATCCACATATTTTTAGGGTTTCTTTCTCTTATCCAGAAACTGGCTCTCAAAATGCCTAAAAGCAACAGTAATAGATGGTCTTAATATAATAAAAATGATAAGATATGCGTCATTTATCAGATAACATATCCGGATTATTATGAGAGACAAATGTTCGTTCAAGTTTCTTACAAGTTATGCATGATATTGTAAATCCGGTCAATTGTAAGGGCTACCATGAAGCAAATGCATGCAACTGCAATTCGGTACGTCTCTTTTGTGAATAATTGATTAGCTGACCATATATAAGAACATAGCACATTTTTAAATTAACCAATGTACATGATAATTCACTGCCAAACAGGTGTTTTATATATATATATATATATATATATATAGCAGCTATGAGCGCGCTAAGAAAAATAAAAGCATATACAAATATTAACATAGCAAGTGGGATAAGATCCGTATACATATAAGTACTGGAACCATTTATATATAATTATTATTCACACTTTCAAATATATGTATTCACTAGTGATTCGAATTTTCACCACTTATAAAAAATTTTATTGGTAGGATAAAAATTTATAATATCATACCAACCAAGTTATTTTATAGCTAACGTGGCAGAAGTGTGGATAGTTGTAGCATCACCAGGCTTGATGACTTATAATTTGATAGGAATTTTAAGTAGGTAGATATTATTGATTAATTAAGCAGTGATACGATGTGAATATTAAAGGAAATGTTAAATTTTATATTTTGTACTAATTGGCCTTATATGAGTGCTATATAAACTTAGGGGTCTAACACCAAAAAGTCTCAAGACTTAATGATTCAACCCCTATACCTATATATAAACTCATTACACTTCTATCACACAACCGACGTGGGATTATATTTCCAACACCATCCCTCAAGTTTAACTGGGTAATTTTTTTCTTTCCAAGTTTGAACTTGCTCAGATTTGTACACTAAAGGTCTATTTTTACCAGGACTTGTACACTACTTTGTGTCTCAGAGATCCTACACACATGAACTTATACATTACTTGTGTCTCAAAGATCCTACTCACATGGACTTGTACACTACTTGTGTCTCAAAAGTCCTTTTTTTAATAAACTCCACTATATTTCTTTGATACCATGTTTATCCCAACAACGATTCTTAGTGTGGTCTGTCCGTTGACAAAAGGTGCACACAAACTTACCCCGAAAATCACCACAGCCGACTCCTCAAGCACCACAAGAAAAGTCTTTACCACGCCCACGAGACGAAGACATGACGACGAAGGCAAATCCTTCATCAACGAGACAAAAACATCATTGGTGATCGTTAAGTAACATCACCAAGTGCCCGTAAAACAACAGAAACGACAAGAGATAAACAGTGGCTAGCGGTAAAAGTGGCGGCGGCGGGTTGAAGGCTAGGGTTTGGAGCGGCGGTGGCGACGGGGTAGTGACGACTAAGATTTTGGGTGGCCGCTAAGGTCTAACCCAGTGCTCTGATACCATATGAGAATAGAAAAAAATAATTTGAATATCTCATTAATAAAAGAATACAAGAAATATTAGAGTTTTGTGGTATGGACCCAATATGACCTATTAACTAAATATAAAGCATAATATAACTCTAATAGAAAAGATTCCAATTAATTTTTATTTTTACATTAAAAAAAAACTTAGAATTTAGAAAACTCACTTAGCAATATGCTTTCTCAAATGCAGTGACTATTTCAAGTACCGAGGTGTACATCCTGCCTCAAGGTTGTAAGCAACACAACCTGAAAAGCAAAGTCAGATGCTAATTACAGATAACGAAATATATATTAGGATATCAGAACAAAACATAAAAAGAGAGATTACCAATTTTTTTTTTTGTTGTAAAGAGCTTTAGGAGAGCTGAATGTGTCCATCAGCTAAAATCTATACCATGAATGTAATCACAAATCCAGTCCAACAATTATATATCAAGATGATTCAGTGTGATCATATTGTATTTTATTTTATTTTATTATTATTTTTATAATTTTAAAACTCGGCAAGTACATTACAATATAACACATTTAATATACCTGAAGATTTTAATAACCTTAGATTCTAAATTGGTACTAAACAAACTGGGTATTCCATTCCTAATGTCATCTACAGTTAAATTATATGATAGGTCATGTATGAAGCCTCTTTTTTCTAGAAAAAAAATTAAATAAATTGCAATGCTCACAAAATTAACTAACATAAAAAAACTCATATACACATATATATTCAACCCAATGATATGAGACAAAAATATCATCAAAATATACTTTCCATGTCCCAGCAAAATTGAACAAGCAAAATGAAAGGGAACAATTCTAGCTTAGTAAAAGGTACACTATCACAAGTGTTTATTGTAAATAATATTAAAATCAATGTTTACTTAAAGATGAAATTATTTATCTTGAAAGTAAAAAGTATAATATTCGTTATAATTAGCAAATGGAGTTGCTCTGACACAGTCTGAAAACTCAAAATATTTTAACAAAATTGATACAAAAAGCAACTGGGAATAATATCAATGGGATAAAGTAGTGCTTGTGATATCTACAAAGTTTATGTATCATTCCACCAAAACAAGCTCTTCAAAACGCTAATATTCATTGTGAACCTTCTGACTAGCACAGAAAAGTTAGACTCAAAATTGTAACGCTATAAAAACTTCTCTAAATGATGAAATAAAACCATTGCAGCTCATAAAGTCCATCAGAATTGAAGCTGGAGTAAAATAAATAAATGAAACATAAATTCAACAAACCAAGATGATCATAGCACCCTACCATCCTTGGTTGGGTAGTTAAAACCATACACATTCAACTCGGGTAACCCGCCAACAACTTGTTGAATATATGCCATCAGATTATTGGGAATGCTTTTGGATCTTCACCAATATGGTCACTTTCATGAGCTGAAACAGGACTGAAGTATCTTACCAGAATAATTGTCCACTCTGGGTCAGCCTTCTGAATATTAAGGGCTATTTCTTCCAAAAACAACTGGCAAATAAAAAGACAATAAAGTTGGAGTATAAACCTAGTTTATTTAAAGTCTATCATCATTTATTACTGAATAACTTAGACACACCTTAGTCCGGCCATATGGATTTATAGCCTTCAGCTCAAAATCTTTCCAGGCTGCCCGTAAACAAAAGCAGAAGAAGAAAAGACCATCTAATTTGAATAATATATATTCCACATGTCAATTTCTGTAAATTAAAAGAAAAAACCAGAACAGAGCTGCACTAAAAATGTTGATGCTGGGTAGTCAATATCCAACATGATGGTTCAGGCCAAATGTAGCAAAGCAATTCCAATACAATATTAACAGATAAAATTGGTGTCCCATCCAGCATGAAACTGATACTCTTTCATAACATGCTAAAACTTATATGAATAACTTTCAGAAGGACAAGATCACATGGATCATGAGTTTCTAAGTTCCTCCTATACATCCTAAAAAGCTAATAAGAACAGTGGCAACAAATTCACGAGAACGAAGTGTCAAATCAACTACAATATTTAAAACTTAAATATGATCACCATAATAAACATGAAAACATAGAAAGACGGAGGCATAAAAACAAAGTGAGAGAGGATAGGGATTTCATATTAGCATTTAAAAAAAAAAAAATACTATATATACTAATATATTCTTATATAATAACATAATAATAATATATGCTAATATATCCTTATATACTAACATATGCTAATATATGTTAATATCCCCCTCAAACTCACGATGCGACAGCGATAAGCATCGAGAGTTTGTTAGATAAGAAATGGAAATGCGAAGTCGAGTGTGCTTTTTGTAAAAATATCAATAATCTGAAAAAAAAAAAATTGGCAATGTGATGGTACTAATCTGTAGGTGATGGCGAGTGATATGACAATCAATCTCTATATACCTGATGTTGTTCATCAGTCAAGTGAAGTTTGTAAGTTTCATAAAGCTCTGTACGGTTTCAAACAAGCACCACGTGTCTGGTTTGAGAAGTTTTCTACTATGTTCACTTCGCTTGGCTTTCTTCCTAGTCACCATGATTATGCGTTATTTGTTAAGCGTACAATGGCAGGTTGTATTCTATTATCCTTTTACCATCCAACTGAACACTAATCGCGAATCATCCTTATGACTAGCCATGATGAAAAAGACACAGATACGAAATCCCCAAATCAACAAAAATAAAAAAAAAACCCTGAATTAATAAGATCTAGTCAAACCAACACAAGCAAAAAGGGAAAATTTCTTCAATCAAACAGAGAAAAGAATCCATTAACCTCTCTGAAACCATGAAGACATAGAGAGATGGAAGCATAAAAACAAAGAAATAGAAGCTAGGGATTTCATATTAGTATTTCTACAAAAAAAAAAAAAATACATATAAAAGGTTTTTATATGCTAATATATCCTTATATACTATTATAATAATAACATATGCTAATATATCCTTATATACTAACATAATAATAATAATAATATATATCTTTATGTACTAACGTAATAATAATAATAATAATATATGCTAATAAGACAGACAAGTGGGATTACTATTTATAACTTTCATATCCGATTATCCAAAAGAATGAAAATGCATTTAGGAGTTGTCAAAATGTAAATCAAAGGCCGATCGTGTGCCTTGGGATTATGGAAGCAAACAGATTCAAGTGGGCCCAGATTACAAGTTTAAAATAAATCAAAAAAATTAATAATCACATCTTGTGTCAATCGGGTACTTTATATACTGATAAACTAATCCAAATTATAAATAATAATAATAAAAAGTTGATGATTTCCCTATATCTGGTATTATCCAAATAACTAAATACTAGCATCATAGCCAATACGCTCACAAGTATTTGGCCCTCATGTATATGATCAATGTCATGTTCTTTTGTTAATCTTGTGGTTCTAAGATAATTACAATGGAGGCAAATTTCTTGGAGAATGGCAAGAAGAAGGATAACTATGTTACCAGTACCCATGAAAATTCAATTCGAAAACCCAAACCCTTTTAAAATTCTCAAATCCAAATTCTTCGGAACCTATTTACAAATTATAGATAAATTCCCAAACGCCTAAATCCATCTCATTTAATATTTAAATTAAAATAGAGTAATCTATATATTTATATATATAAATTATATATATAAACACTTACACACACACATATATACATATGGGTCCATGTTTTAGATCCCACTGATATCCATCAAACCATGAAAAGGGCCATTAGACAGGTGTACTTTATACTAGAGAAATGCATGCAAGACAAAGAACATGCACACATGAACTGGCAAGGGAAATGGTCAAAGGCAAACCTTTTTGCATTCATATTTCGCCATAATCTCGTAGAAATTAATAGTGCCAACCAAATTATTGTTGAAGTAATGCAAAGGCTTTGCAACACTCACTCCGACAGCCTTGAGTCCAGCAAAATGTATCACAGCATCAAATCTGACGAGATGACAATGGAGTCATAGTAAGCGACCTAATTTAAGGATTGGACACTAGATTTACAGCTTAATCAACAGGATTGATGGCAGAGCGCATAGATGTTAATTTAACACATTTCACAAGAATGTCATTATATGAGTCAAATGTCCAAATTAACTTTTCGCGTGCTTCTCAAAGGAGATTCGGTTAAAGCCCCACGAGGAAAGGTGGTCAATGTAGCAACATAATTTTCAACACCAATCTAGTTCTCACATGGAGCAGATATTAATTCTTTCCTATGACTCCATATTCCACATCTCTTCCCCCCCTCATTGTCTCTTTTATGTAATTGTCCTTAAATAATAGAAAGCTATTTAATAGGAAAAAAATTCATTCTTTCCTATAATTAGAGAACCACTATCTCTGTCGCTCGCTGATGTAGTTTTTATTCATGGCCTTCAAATTCAAAGATGAATCCAAAAAATGTAATTTGATTATCTCTAAAAAAAACCCAAATTTTGGTATCAGAGAAAAACATCCCAGAACATCATAGCAAACAAACACTTTGCATCACATAAGAGACTAATTAATGATCATAAACAATCACATTATCATCGTGATCACAGAGAGCAAATCCAAACAGTAGCATTCAAGATCTTACTTTGTCTGAGAAAAAGCCATCTCCACATCCTCCTTTCTCCTGAGATGTCCCTGCATCACCGTCAAAAAAACCCACATCAAACACTTAAGCAAAAGAAAAAAAAGAAAGAACAAACCTCCCAAAGAAACAGAACCAAATCAAGTCTCACCAGATTGAACAAGAGGTTCTTGGAGAGATCCACCCCTGCGAGTTCCCAATAATGGCAACGCTGAACCCATCCTTGAGGAGCTGCAGCACGGTGTACGTTCCAATGAAGCCCGCGCCACCAGTCATAAGAATGCTTGTCCACCAGCCATTGTCAATAAAAGAGAAAGAATCTAGAACTCAATCTATGTAAACAAAACTAGAAAGATCATGAGTGTGGATAAGGATCGAATCCTCTGGAGCTGAGCTCGCGGCGGTACGAATGAGATTTGCTCGGCCTCGCGGGAGAGTATCAGTGTAGCACTGTGATATGCGATCTCCTACATGCAGCCTGATTCCCGCGTGATTAGGAATAATCAAATCTAATTAAGATAAATCTCTAAAGTTTAAATTTAAGTTTTTAGTAAGAGCAAAGAGTTTCAGTATTCATCATTTTCCATATTATTTTAACAAATATCCAACCGATGAGATTTAGATTAGGGTTAGCTCAGTATTGCCTGATATTCTCCAAGTCTCTGGCTCCAATCTAGCCCTTGAAGGAAGGTGCTAAAGCTGGGTGTAACGTAATGACTCAAATTTCTAATTAGGCTTCTATGTGTTTAATTTTACTTGCAGGGAGTGGACTGGAATTAGAATTAAAGACCTGACGTAGTTGGGTTGATGATGATGAGAGATGACGATGTTGAACCGCAGCATGCAAAGCATCAATTAGCATGTCTTTTTTGTTTTTGGGCCTGGGCCAGGGCCTATTCAGAGATACATTCTAAGGCTACTGTTTCAAGGCAAATATGAAGAAGACAAGTAGCTATAAGAATAATCAATATATCAAGAAAAATTTTATTTGAAACTTTGATTGTAAGCAACGCAAAAACACACCCCATATACACTATGGTATATTTATTAGATGGGCTCCATTCAACCTAAAGAACTTAATGTGGGACTACTATATATGGCCGAAATTATACATTGAAGCCATGAAGTAGACGGAGGTTCCTTTTTATCAGTCTGGTATGGATTGGTACTTCTCTTTATTTTCAAACAAGCCCTTTTTATTGAGCTACATGCATCTAGATCTACCTTGACAGAATCTAATCTCCTGCCTTTAATATGTGGGCCTGCCTGTGCCTATCAGATGCCTGTTGTTTAAAACATCAGGCAAGAGTTTTTATGGAGGCGGCATGGAATCTTCCCTTAAATATTACGGCACAAAATAGGTTGGTACTTAGTACAAAGGCATGTTCTTGTTAATTCTACATTTCTTTAGCATCCAATCCAACTAAGTTTGCACTCATTTGCGTATTAAATCAAATCCATCAACCACAACAACTTAAGTTCTTTCAATTGAATGCAGATTTAGCAAGAGCTGCAACTCAGTGATTAGCTAGCTTCCAAGATGTTCAACCAATGGGATACATCTAATTTGGACCCTTCTCCTGAATACAAGTACACATCCAGCAAGTAAGCCAATCAAGACAATTAACAATTGAGCATATGAATCTGGATTTTGGTGGTTTGTCACAGCGCTTGTGGGTGTGGGTCCAGTCTAATAAATGATAATCACTAAAGTGAGCATATAAATACACACACACACACATACATATATATATATATATATATATATATATATATATATATATAGCTAAGAAATTAGATCTTCTTTATTATAAGCAAAGCCCATACGAAACAAGGCTGTTCTGTAGCAAAAGTAGGATCCAAGGGAATACCCCGCCTTATGGGGCTTTAGAGCTCCAAAAAAGGTTCATAGCTCATGATATCATACAAACCTAATTACAGCAGCTCATGAGAAATCCAAAAGACAGACCAAGCATGTGCATTTGTGAAGTGGTGTTTACCTAATCTCTAGGCTTAATGGGTAATGGAAGAAGAGGAGAACTTGGTCAAGCAATGATTGGAAAAGGGGGCATCCCGCTTGAATTATGCTTTCAAACAAAGATTTTGGTATTAAATTGAGGGATTGTGTCTTGAGTGGCGAAGTGTATTTTCCAAATGGAGTTGGCGGATCCACCAATCTTGATGAGAATCGAAGTAGGTCTTGTGAGAGATTAGTAATGCATTTAAAGAATCAAAGTAGGTTTAGTGAGGGATTAGACAAACTAAACTAGAGGTGCCATTGAGGGGGAGCTCCTTCCATCCCTGATTTTCAAATTAAATATGTCCCAAATGGGTTTGCAGCCAGCTAAATGAGATAACTTCAATAAAAATGAGTAGCAAATGATAGGACTAAGTGAATGTAGTACACAATAATCTAACAGTTAAATGCTAAAAAAAGACAGAACACCCTAACTAAGTTCACTGCAGAATTAAATTTCTAGTTATGAAAAACAATGAAGAACATGTTTCAACCCAAAGATCAAACTTTTCACACACAACATGCTAATCAATAAAGTTGATTGTTCATGAGCACTGTACATGTTTTGGTTGAATGTTCAAAGCCACGAATGCAGAGTAGCTCGAAAACTTGTTTGAACAGGCTTAAGAACCATAAGCATCCAATGGGAGGCAAAACAAGACTCAAGAGTGTTCCTGTTCGTAGAGTAGGTATAGAAATTGGGAACATGGGGAGAAAGTTACGCCAAGTGCAACAGTTATGTGCCTTGGAATGCCAACTTTGAATTCGTACAAATGCATGTTTCCATGCCATGCCACTGGTCTTCTACAATGGTAAAATTCGCCCTTACAGTATACTTGAATCCAAAATTTTATGTTCCTGTATCCCTGACTACCTGCTACCTAAACTAAACCTTCTAATTAATCTTCTGATAGAAGACAGGACCCAGACTTGAAAATTTTATGTTAACAATTATTTAATTAGCAGATATAAAATTATAATTTTTAATAATATTCTTTATCTAATAAGCATAAAATCCAAGAAGAAGGGAACAAGTGACAGAACATCAGCATTGGTCCTGGCGAGTTAAAAGTTATCTGGGTAACCATGCACGCAATCTATTCCATGCTACTGAGACGTGCTAAAGTTTAGCATGAAAAATGAGAGCTCATCAATATCACTACAGGGACAACAAGGCATACTCTATGCCACGTGGACGCGGACCACTTAACTTAAAAGACAAAAGCATACTAAATCCTAAAAACCTAACTTCGAAATAAAAAAAAAAACAATAAAATCATGGATTCCTAATTAAATACAAAATTCAACTGACAAATGCGTATGCAGAAATAGCTTAACTCAAAATCAGGGACTATATTGCTGCATTTACCCAAGAGCCATATTGCTGCAATGTTGATTGATAGTCAATATGGTGAGGAGGAGAAAAGCTGACAAAAGAAGAGTCATTTAACACTAAAATAACACGGCCAATGTAGGAGATTTAATGGTAAGCGTAGAATGCTGTTTTATGCCTCTAGAGAGAGAGAGAGAGAGAGAGAGAGAGAGAGAGGAAAACACAGCTGGACAAGGTAGAGAGTAACTTTATTTGATCTTTTTGATGTCTCCCGACAAATATGTCCGCTTTTGGATGAGGCTTTTTAGTCCACATCCCGAAGCATCATCAGCAGATAAATGACCGATGAAGCGCGTGCGGAATACTGTTCTTTATAGTTGACACTTGACACTTAACCATGACATATACGTCAGACAAAAGAGTAGACTATTATTTTATCAACCTCTTGAATTGCGTGCCTCCTTTTATTAAATTTTTAGGGTGCGTAAGACTTGAGGGAGAAGCATCTATTTAGTATTTACGCCTCTTAGCATTGGTTGGTATTTCATCTCCTCCCTGCCGAAGGTCAAAGTTTCAATTTTTTCTCATAATTTACCATAATTCTCTTAAATGTGAAAGTCCATAATCAGTGTGTACTTGCACCCAAATGGTCACACTTGAATGCTTTTTTTTTTTTTTTTAACTATTAATATTTAATTTGATACAAACTCCTAATTTTTTACAATATTAGAAAAATAATAATTTTTACCAAAAAAATTGAAGAACCAACTCCATCCCATAGTTGAAATAAATAACTAATCTCTCGAAAAAAATGAATAGCTTATTCATCTTTCAAACAAAAATTTTGTATTTTTTTTAAATGATAAACTCTTCTATTAAATTAAAATTTAAAATAATTTGCTAAATAAATAAACCTCCAACAATTATGTAAGGTTAAAGGTGAAAGTGAGTATTTTCTATAGTTAATAAATAAATAGAAATTTTTCATCAATTTCAATAATATTTTTTAATTTAAAAATTAAAATAAATATTTTGATATGGTTGGGAAAACAATCATGGATGATCAAACATCAAATAACCAATAAAATATGAATGGAAACCCAAAATAGGATTTTCTCACCAGGAGAATCCAGGGAGGGCCAGCCTTATGCGGAATCCAGGTAATATATGTATACCAATCAGGCCCCTAATAACCATCAGCATGGTCCCTAACTAATGTGATGAACAGCACCGGTCATTTTCTTTGTTTCTGATTATTAAATGGTGACATTTGGAAAAAGCTAATTACTTTTCAATGTAGCCACCCCCACCCGTCCACAATCATACGTGTCCAAATTTATCTAATCTGAACATTTCAACGGATAAGAAAAAAAATATAAACACATAGATTAATTTACAATTACTTTTGGCTAAATAAGGTTCAACACCGACATGCTTAGGAGAGTGTTTTGGGACCAAAACTTAAAAAGCTAAAATAAAAGAGATAAACTTATTCCTATTCACTTACATTAGATTTAATAATGGATTCCATTGGACTTATTCTCAGTGTGTATACGACAATGCAAAACCTTCTGAACAAGGATAGGACAAATCAGAAATTATAAAAATCAATCAGTTCAGCTAGATACAGTACTAAACAATAATGGATAATGGATTAATTGCCTAATTAAACAAGATATTACATTAAATTAATTTTATTCATTCCAAAATATTGTTCTAAAATAGTGTCCCGAATGCATCCTCAGAAGACCGGGGCTATTTTAAAATGAATAACGTTACTCATTAAATTATAGAATACGGTGGCAAATGACAATAGCTAATTAATAGGAATTAAGAGAATGAAGCTATTTGCTATTTCCACAGTTAAATGGATCTGCATGTAATCAAGTGTGACGGTGTGTGCAAACTGTAGAGAGAAAGAGATGTCTGGCGAAAGAATAGGAGGGTGGAGACAAAGAAAAAGATGTCTCCATCCCTCGGAACCCAATCATTCCAATGCGTCTCGCGCGTGATGACAGCCATGGCCGCAGATAAAGACCTCTATCGCCATTCCTCACTATCGATGTCCACCTTATCCGGGATCATTCTCTAGTGGCGGGACCCCTTCTATCACCCCCCCATCCTCGTCGTTATCTAAACCTTTCCTCATCTTTGGGACTCACACTATACTCAGTACTTACCATTTCTAACCATCCTTAAAAAAACCAAATCAAACCAAAGGCAATCCCATAGAATATTACCCATTTCCCTCGATTCCATGCCCTAAGCTTGCCCAATAATTTTCAACTCTATTGTATAAGCGTGAGGGGCGGCTCACGCGCACGCCAAATCGCAAGCATATAGTATAGAAAAAGGGGAAGAAAGAGAGCAAGAGATTGGAGATGCTTGAGACTGTACGGTACCTGATAGGATCGGCAGGACCCAGTGGGTTTGGATCCAAATCCACGGCCGAGGACGTCACTGAAGCCACTCCGGACCTCGGATCCATCACCGCCATCATCACCGGTCTCCCGATCTCTCAGATCTTCTCTTCTCCTACACTGGCTCGATCGGTTTTCTCACCGACACTTTTGATGGTGAATCAGGGACAACGTCGGGAATTGGGGCGGAGACGGCTCGTGTGCTAGCGAAGAGGGGAGCGAGGCTGGTGCTGCCGGCGAGGAGCTTGAAAGCAGCGGAGGAGACAAGGGCGCGGATCACGGCGGAGTTCCCCGGCGCCGAGATCATCGTGCTCCCTCTCGATCTCAGCTCTCTCACCTCCGTTCGCTCCTTCGTCTCTCGATTCCTCTCTCTCAATCTCCCGCTCAATCTCCTCATGTTGCTAACCATTACCATTGCCGCACTCCCTCATTTCATTTGCTTTTCTTTTTTGAAATTCAAATCTTAAAAACGTGCCTTTTAAAAACCCACAGAAATAACGCGGGAAAATTCTCTTACAAGCGCGCCATTTCGGAGGACGGTATCGAGATGACGTTCGCCACCAACCACCTCGGTGAGAAACTAAACCCACCTTCTTTCTTTCTAGAACCTTCTCCATAAATATTAATTAATTAATTACTTCACTTATTGGAAATCTAGGACATTTTCTTCTAACCAAGCTACTGTTGAACAAGATGATGGAAACCGCGACGGAAACGGCAATCCAGGGCCGGATAGTGAACGTATCCTCAAGCATCCACTCGTGGTTCTCCGGTGACATCATCCACTCCCTCGATCTATTAACCCGTAATAAAATGTAAATTTTAAATAATTTTTCCCCTTTTTCCATAAATAAATAAATAAATAAATAAAATCACGTACATATACATTTAAATAAATATACATGGATTCACAGGCCATACAGCGCCACACGAGCCTACGCTTTGTCCAAGCTCGCCAACGTTCTGCATGCCAAAGAGCTAGCATTGCGGCTCAAGGTGCCAGCTATTTATGTTTTTTCATTTTGCCTTCACTTATTTAATTATTTATTTATTTATTTATTAATTTTAGGAGATGGGAGCTAACGTTACCGTCAACTGCGTGCACCCGGGGATCGTGCGCACACGGCTGACACGTGACCGGGAAGGATTCCTAACAGGTGATCGATTGAACATATAATTAATACTAAAAACACTAATTATAATTAAAAACTTCAATGAAGTTAACTATTGTTAATTTTCCTTCGAGTCAAAGTGCAGATATGGTGTTCTTTTTAGTGGCCAAGCTGCTCAAGACTATCCCACAAGTAAGTATACACTATATACTAATTAAAGTTTGAATTTATTGATTAAATAATTAAGTTGAATATAGATTATTAGTGAAGTAATGTTGTGAATTGGATTAATGCAGGCGGCGGCTACGACGTGTTACGTGGCGGTGCACCCGCGCGTGGCCGGAGTAACGGGGAAGTACTTTGAAGATTGTAATGGGATGATGGCGTCGAAGGGGGGGTGTAGTGAGGTGGAGGCGACGCGGCTATGGCAGTTGTCGGAGGAGTTGATCAGTAAGGAGAGAAAGGAAGATGAGAGATCATGGTTTCGTCACTTAATTATATTAGAATGACGATATATATATAGATTTAATGGTGTTCTATGTCGATGCAGTGTGGGTATTTTGTGTGAGAAAGAGAGAAGGATCAATGTGCCAGATTTGGAATTTCTAGGATTAATGCCAAATCAATACATAATATTACAATAGATGTATTATCAAAGTGTTTTCTGTAATTAATTTAAATACTTTTTACTATATTTTAAATTTTTATTTATTAAATATAATATTAATAATTAAATAAAATTTATTTTATTTATTTATTCAATAAATATCATAAAATCATGTTATCAATTTTTAATTTCAATTATATGGTGTTATTAATTTAATCATAGCATTAAATTTCCAATTTATATCAATATATAATTTTTTTTAAAAAAGTGGATAAACCACTTCAATTAAAACAAAAGAAAATACAATGAGAGAAACAAGCGAGCAACATATCACTAGATGTGGTACATGAGCTCAAACAAAAGAAAGCAAAAAAAATTATATGAGGAACAAGCTTCCTCAAACCCACTGTTGGAGAAAACTAATCTCTAAGCAAAGGATGCGCCTCCTTGGCCGAGTCACCTTCCCACACCCCATCGGATCGTGAACCAAGGAACTCAGGCTTTCGCTTGATTCTCTTCATGGGCTCTCAAACTTTCCTTTGATATTATTTGTGCAATTTGAGAACCAGAACAAGAGCATACGATCAATGTTCAGAATAATGGTATGCACAGGAATAGTATTGGCATTAAAGATAATGTCATTTCTAGCTAGCTAAACATTTCACACAAGAGCTTTCACCACTAAGTCACAAAAATCTCTTACGGAAGGCCGCATAGAAGCCCTCCAAGAATCCCAATGACTGGACATCTGCCCAGGGGTTTCATGCAGCCGAAGGAAACATATAAAGTGATCCCACACCTGCCTAGTAAAATTACATTTGAGGAAAAGGTGGTCAACAGATTCAATCTCCGAATGACAAAGAGCATAGGTTACGTTTGTAAGCCTGTTACATTTCCTTACTACAAGATTTTCCAAGGAGAGAACTTTATTCTTCCATGCAAGCTAGTTAAAGAGATTGATCTTCCTAAGACACGAACTTCGGCAGAAGAACCTAGCCACCGGGCATCTGATCCCACCATCATTAAGGAAACTGCAGAAGGATTTTACAGTGAAAACCCCATTTCCAGACAGTGACCACAATTTCTTATCTCCATTCCAAATGACAGGTGCACCCAGATGATCCTTGAGAGGTAAGGAGCTCGGGTTTGCATCAAAAGGGGTACATTTCGAAAGGAAGGCCAGATCTTGCATAGTTCCATTGGGATGTGTGGCGTTTTTTAATTCCTCCAGCCACAAGTTCATAGGAGCTAACCCATTAAACCACCGATCCCTTCAAAACAGGATCGTCGCTCCTGAGTTGATGCCATACGAGATGCAATTCCTAAAAGCCGGAAGACTGCAAGAAACTCCCCTCCAGAAAAAGGAGATCCGTCCTAACATCCAAAGGAGAAAGATTCCTATGAACTTTTAAAATTGTAAAAATTCAAATGACGAATAAAAAAAATTACCTTAATGGTATAGAAAAAAATAATAAGAGTAATCAATGTAATAACCCTTGATTTATTTTTAACTATAATATATATATATTATAAAAAACATTTTTATTTTTAAAAAATACAAAACTATTAAATATCCCACAAAAATATATGGGGAATATATGTGTATTTAGCTTATCCTTATCTACGTGAGTGTTTAGATAATTATGTTAATGCAAGTTTACTTATACCAATTTAAACTAGTTCAAATCTACTATTCCTTGAGTCTTGTGATTTGTTGTTGTTTCCTTAATTTGAATTTTAAAAAAATACAGATAAACCACTTAAATTAGATAAAAGACAAAATACATGGACCAAAAGATGCATTGGGATAAATAGTGGTACAATTGCTCCACTAGACTTGGATAGCACAAGTAGGAGAAGAACGAGATAAATGTGTGATAAAACATAACATTCACAAGTAGGAGACAAGTAGGAGACACTGGGAACACTGAAAATTTTCTCAAATTATTTTTATTATGTTATTTTTATTTTTATTTTTATTTTTTTGGCTTAAATTAGTGTAGCAATACAAATTTTTTTATTATGGGATATATGTAATATGGATATTTACAAGGATGTATATACAAATTTTTCTATATATATAGCAAATAATTTTAAATTTGCATGCGCATGTAAAAAAATTACTAATTTTAAAAGAAATATATAAATAAATCTAAAATTTCATGGGAATATATATATACACATACAAATTAATCTATGAGAATGCTTATGCCTTCATGCACCCCATAAATTCCTCTTCCATGTATTCTTTATTTTTTTTATTTTCTGTTGGTTGGGTTAGAAAGCCTGTGTGAAGTAAGTTAAAATTTTATTTAAAGTTAATCAGATTCAAATTTATTTAATACAAATAAAACATATTCTCAAAAACTAGTTTACCTTCTACTTAAATTATTAGTTTAGTATACTTAAATTAATTAACTTTTGAAAAAAAAAATAGTAATCTTGGGTTCAATAGTCTTCGGTAACTTCAACCTGTATAGCCTGCGGTTCATGTACATTAATCCAACCTCCAATGGTGAAAATAACATAGTGCAAACATGAATATTATCAAATAATTCCTAATTTTGATATTCTTATATGTGAGTTACTCATCATCAAGAAATTCTTCCAGTCTTCTTCATCCAAAGAGTTTAGGGTTACAGATATCTTGTTCTTGAGATCTCTTTAGTTTCTTGTTTTTCATTGTAATTTACTCCTTTTCTCTCAAATACCATTTTTTTTCTTGGAAGTTATGTAAACTTAACTAAGTTGCAGACTCATATTGTATTATATTACTTTCAGATCAAGATTGAGTACATCTAACATGACATCAAATTAATGCACCTTCCTAAGTTAGTGATCAGCAGATCCTTAAAAAGGAATTTACAATGGCATACTTGAGAGAACAATTTATAGAATTGCATGCAAAATTTATCCAATAAAATGACAAGCTTTCCTCTTTCATATTTACTATTTTACAAGAGCCAATCCTCTGACTTTATGCCCCATAACAATCATAGTAATTGATAGTTAAAGCTCCTTGGTATCTTTGATCAAGGCTTGATTATTATGATTGAAATAATAATGATATCAATATTTGAATGGCCTACAACTCTTTTCATAGGCGAATGTACTGGGACAAGTTAAATAACTATATAAACAACCATACATGCATGCATTTCAGAAGACCAAGTTTCTTCAAGAGTCTGATAGAAAAATCAATATTATAAGCGCAAACAATTATATAAATTTACTACTTTTCAATTTGAAATATAGGTTAAATGGTACTAAGAATACACATGCTTCAAATGAACAAAGAATGCAACATATTGCTAATGTTAATAATAATAATAATAATAACAACACATGAATGGCTCAAAAACGAACACCAAATTCACACAGAACCATACATATATATACATATATATTAAGAGAAGACGCCAATCATTTTAAGCTTTAGATGATAGAGTGGTACTAAAAACTTGGGACCAAAAGAGGTACACAACAAGGACCAGTTCTGCAAGAAGATATATTGGACCCAAGCCTATCATGCTCCAGAACATGTCATGAACTTCTCAGACTTTTGGTCCATGCCTGCTTTTCATCTTTCAGAAATTATAGCCTGTATTAAAAGTTTCCAAAAGACCACATCCATCACAAAACCATCTTCAATATGCATCATCCAATCATTCAGTGCTCACACAAACAAACAATTCAAACCAGAACACAAACATAAAGGAGCTCTAATTGCTAGAAATTTTTATCTGTTGCCAACTACCACCAACTATGTTATATCTTTCTCAGGATCATTAAGAACAACACTATATATATACACGAAACAACCAAGAAGATGAATGGAATGAATGAATCTGTATAATTGAATGAAATGTTATTTTTCCTTTTCATTTTTTTTTTCTAGCCAACGATACAATTAGCCATCTTTTGTTGTCCACCGCTTGTTAACAATGACAGGGATGCTTTACAACCACTGATCAGTAACATTTGCAGCAAAACGTGATTGTGGTGTCTCCCTCAGAACCTCCCAAAAGAAAGAGGGGGGGCCCTGATTCTGAAAAACCACCCTACCACCCTCGATTTCTTTTTCTGCACAAATTTACAAAGAATTCCGCCATCCAGGGCCTGCAATCATCAATTGATTCACTTGCGAGCTCGAAGGACCACGCTAACTAGTACATTATGGACCACCAGGCATGTGAGTTCTCCGTACGATCCACTTAAAATCGAGAAATCGAAAGCAATCATGTGATGGCAGATATAGTCATAGATGTACTGGCAATCCGTAGTTCTGGAATGACTGTAGCCGTCCGTCCCATCCGCCTGTGACTATCACCTTGCCCCAGGCATGAGAGCTGTTCTGGCAAGAAGTTTTTAGAAATTTGTACTGGTATTTGCACAAGAGGGATGCAGTTACGGAGCCGGAGGGGAGCTTCTCCTCTGGCCATGTTGCTGAACCCTTCAGTAGAGACTCTGAGAAGAAGTCTTGGCTCAGAGTGAAACTACCACTAGGTGAGAGGTAGAGGTTGTTGTTGCCAGACAAATCACATTCACTGATTTGAGTTTGGTCACTGAAGGTTCCAGGGAAAACATCAGATGTGGCTGACACTGGACTTGTGGATTCAAACCCAGGCCATGGTAGTGCAACTGATGCATTTTTCGAAAAGAAGCGCTCACATGACCAGGTGCTCTTGACCTGATTGCATGTAGCTGCATCATGGTTGGTGTGCATCCATATGTAGACATTTGAATCCTCACTAGCGGATATGATATGCCTTCCATCTGAGGTGAATGATGCTGCTATTTGACTTCCAGTGTTTCGGAATCCTAAAGATAATTTGTAAAAATTTTGTCAGTAATAGACAGAAAGGATTAAAAAGGCAAAAGGACAAGATTGAAAGAGATGAAAACAAAAGTAGGGTTTAGTTTTTGTATTGTACCCTTATATTTGGAGACGATGTCAACACCATCAAGGATTCGGACTTGTGAATCAGCAGATGTGACCATTAGTTTCTGATGATCGATAGGACAAAACTGAAAGAGAACAAAAAGAAGCAAAAACATTAACCAGCAAGACAGATTAAGAATCCAGACAAAATACTATTAAATAAATTAATGTAGCACAAGCTAAGTATTGCAGACAGAGCTACCTGAAAGCCAGTTATCCTCTTGTCAACAGACTTCTTTTTACACTGGAGGGAAACCTTGGCATCCAGTTGGAGTTGATTGTCTGTCTCATACAAAAGTAGGACAACAATTTATTAAAAACAGCCATTAAAAGTGAAAAGAGAAATATAACGAACATCAGAACTAAGTAACAGAATGCTATATAACTGGCAATTACAATGACTAGTAATATTAACACACACAGAAAGCCTTGGCCAAAAGCATAGTTACAAAAGAGAATTAGTTCAACTTCAAAAGTATCTACAAGCTTGAATCATATACACCTTGCAATTTCTTTTGCAAGAAAGTAAATGCGACATGCTATGTTGAATAAGAATGCAGAAGCACAATTAACTTATAACTTAAAATGGTTAACTAATCACAAATTCTGGGAGCTAAATGTTGTTTGAGAATAACAAGTAAATAGAGATTCATTCCAAGAGCCACTTGAACTAAAGACACGACCTTGTAGTTGGGAGAGGAAGCAACAAGAGAATGATAATCTGAAAGAGTCAAGAAACAGTAAATATGTTTTACCAGGGTCAGGTTCAGATCAAGCTCACAGGGGCTGTGAGTTGCTAGGAATAACCAAAAGACCAGGGATGACCAACATGCATTTCGGGACCTATCTGATATTGATAAATTGAAATACAAAATCAGTGACAAAAGAAAAGGCTGCAACCCATTGAGGACTCTGTTTATGATGGTGACATATGCAAGGATGATGAATCATTGAAGAATAGGACTAAAACATCAGCACAAAAAAGAATGCTCAAAACATGCATAATCATCCATCATACTGTGCATATTTTCAAAGAAAAAAGAAAATCCAAATTCTGAAAGTCTCCCCTTGATAAGCAATTTCATTTACTTTGACATTGTTTAAATCCAAATTTTGGTCCAGTTGATTGAAAAATAAATTGGTAACAACGTCCATCAACAAGATATCACAGAAGTCTTTAGCTTGAAGACGCAGACCAAGCAATTGATTCATGCCAAGAAAATTAGAATGTAAAAATTGTGCATTCAAAGAAATAACTAATAACAACATTAGATGACTGTTTCATTAATCAATCTCGAATAGAAGAAAATCCAGACATGAAGTGTGAGTACCTGATGCATCATAAAAGTGGCAATCACTTGTGATGGTGCCAACCACTCCTCCCTGGAAAATTAAAAGGCACAATCCTCAGTACTGTCACACATCATGCATAAAAAAGAGAAAGCAATACCAAAAAACAAATCAGCATACCTTCCCATCAGGCTGGTAACACACTGCAGTGACTATCTCTTTTACATCAGCCCAATCCACAACTCGACATTGAGGAATCTCCCAGATACGAATTTTCCCATCAATCGAGCCACTGATGAAATAATGCTCATCGGTGGGATTAAACTGAATGCAAGTCACTGAAGACACATTACAAGATATGAGAAAAGCAAGACAAAAAAGAAATAAAAAGAATTTAAGAATCAGCTTGAGGAAGTATTGCATCTCATTAAAGAAACTAAACACTCACCATAATTATTATGAGAAAACACTTTGAGACAGCCATTGAATCCCACTTGCCACAAGCGCACTGTTTTGTCAATTGATGATGACAATAGATACTGCAAAAGCAAATCTTTCAGATTAAACTGACTATTTTCTTCATTACAAGCAATATTGGAAATAATGCAAGCTAAATTCACAATCAAACTGTTAGAAACTAACAGACCTTATTACTCTTTGACCATGAAAGATCCAACACATCTCCATCATGACCACGGAACTCATGAAGCGGCTTCTCAGATATCCGAAAGACATCAGAAGGAATGACAACACAAGCTGAATCTGAAGTCCTCTTCAAACTACCAGACTTGTTCTTCTTCTCCTTATCAGCATTTAAAGGAGCTAACTCAGAATTACGGTTTGCCGTGAAGTACATGCAAGAAGGATCATCCTCAGGGACATCCACAGCATTCCTCCACTCACATTCTGTCACAAGCCACACACGTACAACACCATCTTCCCCTCCAGTTGCTAAATACCTCCCATCTGGGCTAAACTTCATAGTGAGAATGGCACCATCATGCGCACTGATATCCTGTATCATATAAACAGCAGAGAACTCCTTCAAACGCTTCCTGTAAGATCGAACCTTAACTCTTTGGATTCTTTGAATTCTCTGAATCCTCTGGATCCTATCATTCACACTATCTTGAGAAGCACTCAAATTCAAATTGCTCTCCTTCCCTTGTCTATCCACAATGCAAGCCACTGCACCCAATCTCTTCAACCACCCAATTCTTCCCCTGCTACTGCTCCTCCTCCTCTTCCTCATTTCCACTGTCATCACATTCTCCGAATTGCTTCCCGAGCTTTCCTCCCTCCTCATTAGTCTCTGTACAAACACCGACGCGCTAAAGTTCCTTTCAAACTCATCAAGCGTCATCATCCGGTCAGACCCTACCTCTCTCAAGCTCCTCAGATCACCATTCTCCTCAAACACATCAGCCACAAACTCCCTGCCATCATCCAAATTCTTTATTCTATATCCAATATTCTCATCAAAGGTCATATCTTCAGACGCAATCTCCGACCCGGAGTCACTCCGCATCGCTCCGCCATCCAAAACAATCCTATCAACTTCCGGCCCCGTCTCCTCGTCGGACTCCGACAAGGGACTCCTCAAAAGGTCCAAGCCCATCCATTTCAAGAACTTTTCCCGGCGCTCTCGGACAGTACCGGGACTCTGAGCCCAGACACCATACAAAGCGTCGCCCGCGCTCCGCTCAACGGCCCGCGGGGTTCCCGGCCACGAATCGGACTCCACCGACGAGATATCCTCTCTAGAATCAAAAAACTGGTCTTCCTCCTCTTCCTCTCTTCGGAGCTCACCATGAATCCAAGCACCAACCTTCATCCTCGTTTCACTTGAAACTAAAAAAAGAGAGAACCATCCAAAAACAACCAATCAGCAATTAAGAATCCACACACACGCACTAAAAAATTCAAACAAAATCCACAATCCAAGCAAAGTCAATGAGCAATCCACCGGATCAAAACTCAGTGAACCTAGTTCCCAATCCATATCCAGACATTGCATTCCACTTCTTTTCGTAGTATAAAACCCCATCCCCAGCATCATACACCCAAAGATCACCAAAAAAAACACTAAAAAAACAACAAAAAATCAAATTTTGATCCTCACCAGAACGCTCATGAATCACTTCGGGTCAAACAAACCAGAAATTCAACCAATCTATCTCTCTTTCTCTCACTCTCGGATCGTCTTCTTCTCTTTCTCTAATAAAGAGAGATAGAGAATGGGGTTGGGTTTTGGGTACCGTTCTGAGGTCTATTTCTTTCCCTTTTTATTTTTATTTATTTTTTCTTTTTCCCAATTTTTAAAAATTTTTTCATTTCGCTGCCAGACCTGACAAAAATTATTCACGAAAAGGACGGAATTACCCCCCGCTCTCACAATGAAATTTACCTTTTTTTACTGTGTTTCAATGCTTTAGGGCAAAAAGTCAATGGCGGGATCGGCCATGAATTGCATTATTTCAGCTGAAGTTACTGTTTTACCCTTGTATGTGATTAGGGTGTGATTATTGAAAAGCCCCATAATTAATTAGCCTTAGATGGTGTGATATTAAGGTCTCCTTGTTTCTTAATTAGTTTTGGTGGAGAGTGACATGGGCCACATGGGTCCTATGCCTTTGCTCACTTGCATTTCAATTATTATAGCGACCATAAATATATATATATATATATATTAAAAAAACTTTTTAAAATTGTTAATATTCAGTTGTTATTTGGCATAAAAATAAATTTAAATATATGCATATAATTTCAAAGCTTCTAACTTGAGATTTTTCACTCGGGCTATTATAAGGTATTTATCTCATTTGCTTAGATCTTAAATGACTTCAAAGTTGAAATTAACTCATCATTTGAAATTTGTGTTATATGTTATTTGAATTATAATATAAATGCTAAAATAAATATTATGGTAGTTATGTGTTTTTTTTGGAGATTTATAAATTCAAATTTAGATACTTTGTATTTGATTTGGAAGATTTGGAGAACAAACCATCAAATATAGTTAGAAATAATTTAAAGAAGGGAAAATTACTATTCACCCCTCGCGAATTGCAAAACTTCCCAGACAGCCCCTGCAAGTTTGTAATACCCCAGAAAGCCCTTCCGTTAGGGTTTGAATTCCTTTTTCCCCCCTGTCGTTCATTTGTACAAGGTTTATGCTGTGAAATACCGTGCGTGCCCTTGCAAATGGTGGGAAAAAAACCGCCCAGTCACATCATGTTAAACATTTTTTATTTGGCTTTTGTCAATCTTTTTTATCCCTGCTTGCGTTGATTTTTCTGAAATAAAGTTTGGAAGATTCATCGTTTGCATTCGTTTGAACTCCGCCGGTTGGCCGATAAGCTGAGATAAGGTGAGAATGTCTTCCTTTCCATCACTTTGATCATCCTTTAAGTGAGAGTACCAATTTATATTTATTTATATGCAGGTTTCAGGTTTTTAATGGAGAGTTTTTGTGCAATTGCAAGATACAACGGTGAGGGACGAGTGCTAGTGTTCACGGCACAGACTTCTTGGGATTCAATCTTAGCGGAGATATGTGACCGATGGGGTCTTGATGTTTCCCATGTTAGGGTGAAGTTTATCACACCCGATGGACATAAAACGATTTGTCCAATAGAAAATGAGGTTGACTTCCAGCGCATGTGTCATGTATACTCACTCTTCAAATGCGCTGCAGTCGATCTCGTTGTTGAGACAGATGATGTGCCATTGTCGCATCATAGTCAAAACGAATTCTTGTCATTGTAAAGTTCTTATCCTTTATCTTTACTTTTGAAGTCATATGTGTTCGCCTAATTATAGTCATTTCATAGTTAAACAGAAACGGTTACTTTTAACCATTTAAGTATTAATGTTAAAGGACTACAATGCCGATAGTACAATGGCCAGGCTGATAGTTAAACAGAAACTTTTAAATTTAAATATATACACTTACAGTTATACATAAATAACATTTGTTAAAGATTAACATAGTTAGTTAAACATAATATCTCAAAACAATAACTCAAGTCGGTTTCCCCCCCCCCCCCAGTCGAAGACTCGCCTCTTTCTATGGTTCTGGTCCTTCGACCTTCAATGAGTATGCGTGCAACATACTGTAATCGGAAATATGGTAGATCCTTTCGAGGAAGGCGTAGCTTGTCACCTTCGAGTATTTGCTCGATAAATCTCATCACATAAACGGCGCAGTCGGCACTTCCTCGTCTCCGTCGTGCGGTGGCATCGTCGTGAATTAGAGGGTACAGTATAGTCGCCGGCTCGCCGGACTCCATGTCCACACAATAGTCAAAAAGTCTCCTCTGTTGAGATATACAAACTGATGTTAATAAACTACTGATGTTAAAAAGTCTCCTCTGAATGACCGAGGCACTTACCATTTCAAACGCGTCTCTCTCGTACTCGTCACCTTGGCATGACGAATAATGCCTGTATTCTTGTTTGTCATTGTCAAGCACCACCACATGGAAGCGGCCAATCATGATGATTGGGAAGATAACAATGTCAACTTCATGCCGGTTTCGCGCCGCGTCTCCGATCATAGCGAGCGTCGACTCGCACGCGTCAGGCTGCTTGGACATAAACAATGCCAGTGGACGTGTGATGGACGCGCGTTTCTTATAAGGGTATGGTACCCTCTTCAGTGACTTTTGAATTATGCATACGAACGCGTCCATGACATCGTCGGGAACCGTTTCTTGTCCTTCAAGCATGGAGAATAGTTGTCTCCGTGTAGTGCTGACAAAGCCATTAGTCCAAACGATAGTGCTGCGGTTAAACGGTAACAGACACAGTAAGAGAAAGAAAACTATAATTAACGAGTAAAAGAAATAGTTAAACGACAACAGACATAGTTAAACGTTAAAAGATATGGTTAAACGGTAACAATTATAGTTAAATGGTAAAGGCTAATGTTGATGTAAAAACTTCCTACATACTCGTCAATATAGCCGTTGACGAAGATCGTTATTAACTCTTGCTCGAATATGTCGAGCCGCGTGTGGCCGGGGTATTTTTTCCGGTGCGGAATGAAATCGTGCCGTACCTGTTCGGGTGGTTCATTGTTGCTATTGTCCGCATGCGTTGCGGCGACCACGACATCGGTCCCCGGATTTGTGTCTGTCTGCGACGCTGCTACTGTTGCGTCGTCAGCCTCTCGAGCGATCAGCTTTATTCTTTTGGTTTTTCTCGCGGGTCTCTTCAAATTTGACCGTCTTCGAATGGCGACCGCAATGACCTCATCGTCGTCAAATTCCGAGCTGGTCTCAGTGAAGGCCCCCGCATTCGCCTGGTCTACCTCCGGTGCATCCGAACCGGGAACTTCATTTGCTTGTATGGACGGCTCATTCGAATGTGACCGTCCTTCCATTACATCAACCCGAGCAACAAGCCCTCGGAATTCGGATGTTAATAACTGGCACGCCTGCAGCAGACGTTCGTTGACATCGTCCCTTTCAGCCGGCGGGGTGGCTGCCGTCGTCGGGGGGGCAGCCGACGTCAAGGGGGGTGTTCCCGTACGGCGCGTTGAACTCGTAGTACGTGAATGACGGCTTACGCGCTCGGGAGAGATTGTAGTTTCATCGTGCATTGTCCGTCGGGCGGCCCCAACAGTTATATCTTCATTCGCATTAGCGGCAACCAGCTCACGAAACTAACATATGCAAGGTAAGGTTAGAGAACATGTTTTCTTAAACAAAGACGTCAATATGTAAACGGTAAACGAAATATTTAAATAGTAATACTTCTAGTTAAACAGAGACTACATATAGTAAATGGTAATATCCATAATTATACGGAGAATTCGGTATGATTACCTCCTTTCCTTCCAGAGATGGCAAAATGGTTTGTATCGACCCTTGCTTCTCGTAGCAAAGCATCCTTGGTGTCTTGCTCAAATTCACTTTGTTTCCGCAACCGGTTAGCTCGTAAAACCATATGTTCAATGCGATCGAGCAACCCTTCACGAACCCCGCCTGAATCTTCTCCCCGGCGCATCTTGCTCGCACTCTTGCGGCAGCTTGTGGGACGTCATCCATAAGCCACTTGTGTGTCGCCTGCGCCCATGCGTATCGGCCCATGCCACGTAGATCGTCGACATAATCAACGACCCAATTTGGAACAGAGCATGACGTATTTGGGAAGAGGACCGTACCCATGAGGTAAACCATTAGGAGTTTGACAAAATTTTCTTCTTGTCCACTTTGTCGAACAACTTGCTCAAGAGTTCTCTTTATAGAGTCTCTGTGTCTCTCGTACGTTCTCGAGAAATACCTCTCTTGGAAAGATGAGCGTGATTTCTTCTTCTGAAAGACGACTTCCTCTCCACTGCAACACACACCAAGAACGAGGGCGACATCTTCAGGCCTGAAACTTAGCATGCTTGTCCCGATCCTGAATTTGCTTGTGCGGTCATCGTAACTTTGCAATAGGAAATCAAGAAGGGCCCTGTCTTGGAATACCGCTCCCACCTTAGTCAATGCTTCGAACGGTGTCATTCGTATAAGTTCCCAGTGCTGTCCATTCATGTAGACCTTCAATTCGGCTATCGTCTCCGCTACCGCTGCCAAGGAGCATCGCCCATTAACTAGGGTTGTCGCCATAAGTCCTCCGTGGAGACGATGTTCGAAAGGTTAATTCCGGTCGTACAGTGGCGAAAAGAGAATATATTCAAAATCCCCAACCTCCGCCTAACACGGACAAGTTATTGCAGTGCCCGTTACGAACCGCCCACGACTTCCCATGTATAGTTAAAAAAAAAAAACGTTTCGTTCTCTCAATCAGTGTTGTCACACAGAAGCCTGATTACGTACACGAAGGATTTTATATTTAAACATAGAATCTGATAGTTATAATATAAAGGTTTTCGTTAAATGTTAACTATCTTAGTTTAAACAGAGAGTTTTTATCGTATGTATAGGTAAAGGTTTTCGTTAAATGTTAACTATCTTAGTTATTGCAAAAGAATGTATGTTACAAACTTTACAGTAAAATTGAGAAAGAACTTTATACAGGATTGACTCTCGAGGACGTCTCCCCTTTATCCCCGACGCCGGCTGCCCTCCCATCCAAAAGTATGCGTGCGGCGTATTTCAGACGTAAGTACGGCACGTCCGTTTGCGGTACCCGCAGCTTTTCGTCAGCAAGAAGTTGCTCAATGAACCGCATCACATACACCGAGCAGTCAAGACTTCCTCGTTTTTGTCTTGGAGTGCTCCTGTCGTGAATGAGGGCGTACGAGGACGTCGCCGCCTCGCCAAGCTCCATATCGATGCAATTATCGAATAGTTTCCGCTGTAAACAAATAAATTTTGAAGTCGAGATGGAAAATTAGGAAGTAAGTTATTTCCGTTATAGTTAACACGGGAGCTTACCATTTCGGCGGCGTCTTCGTCGTATTCCTCGCTCTGGCAGGAAGAGTAATGCCTGTACTCTTGCGCTATGTTGTCGAGAACGACGATATGGAAATGGTCATGCAAAATTATAGGCATTATTACGATGTCGACTTCGTGGACGTTCCGCGCAGCATCGTCTATCATGTGGAGAGCGTCTTCCGCCGTGTCCTCCCTTTGGGAGAGGAATAGTGCAAGTGGACGGGTAATGGAAGCGCGCTTCTTATAAGGATACGGTTGAAGCTTCAGCGACTTCTGGATGATGCAGACGAAGGCATCGACGACATCGTCTGTCACATTCTCCTTACCCTCGACCAACGTGAACACGGCCTCGCGTGTCGTCTGAACTGCGTCAGTCCTCCATACGATAGTCCTGATGTTAAACAATAACGTTCATAGTTAAGTGGATAATGATATAGTTAATTGATAACTTAAATAGTTACATACAATTTACAAACAATTAAATATTAAAGGAGATAGTTAAACCGCAAGTGTATTTATTTAACTGTTAACATAAATATACTTACGAGTCCATGACACAGTTGAGGAAGATTCTTATTATCTTCTCTTCGAATTCGTCGAGACGCGACATTCCGGCATATTTTTTCTTCTTCGGAACGAATTTTTTCTGCGCCTCGTCGACGTCTCGTTGCCCTTCCTTGGCAGCCTCTTTATTCGACTCCGGTACTGCCACAGAGTCTTTTTTCGGTTCAGCTGCTAACGTGGGCTGACTCGACACCGGCAATGCCACGGAGTCTTTATTCACTTCTGGTGCCACTGGCGCCAGGATTGTGTCTGCCTTCGTCGCGCAGCAATCGTACGCCGGCGCCGGTGCCTCCAACACAGGGAGGTCACTGACAAGGGATTCAATTAACGTGTCGACGGCGGCAGTCGCATCATCGGGCAGAGACACATCCATTGCAGCCGGCGGCACCGCTGCCTGTCCTTTTTCCAATAGCGAGCTCGGACCTGAAGTTGGCTGAGCATCCGCCATTGTTGGTTCGACAGCATTTGGTACTTCTGTTGCCTCGACGTCGGCCGGCGGAGGGAGACACATCGTTGCAGTCCTCCACATAAGCCTCTTCCTGCGCGGGACTCTCGCGAATGCCCTCGCGAGAACGTCGTCTCTGGCAATCGCCGGGGCTGCGTCCGTTGCATTCGGGCTGCCGGAGATCGTATCATAGTCATCCGGCCTCGTCGTGGCCTGCGAACGCGCCTCCAGAGCATCAACGCGAGCAACAAGACGTGGGATCTCTTGCAACATTAACTCGCACGTCTGCAATAGACGTCTGGTCAGCTCGTCGCCTGTTGGTGTCGGGGAGGGGGGTGGAAGGGGGCTTGCCCGTCGGCGAGCAGTCCGTGCGCGGTGCGGGCTCCGAGAAGGTGATCGGCGTCGGACGCGCTTTGACGATGCTGCCCGATCATCTCTCTTTCTCGCAGGCGGAGCGGGAGTCTTGCTCGCCAGCGGAACGGGAGCGGAAGCGGGAGGAATAACACCTCCGTGGCCGGTGGCAGCTCCGCGGATGGCCCCAACAAATATTTGTTCGTCCTGGTTGGCGGCGACCAGTTCGGGAAACTAACAATTGTAAAAATCCAATACGTTTAAACAATAAACATACGAGTTAAATGTTAAGAAAATAATTTAAATTGTAAACATAGTTGTTAAATACGAATTATTATATTTAAACACTAACACAGATTGTCAAACACAAAAACGGTAAACTTAAATGAAGATTCATTAAATAGATTCATTACCTCTTTTCCTTCAAGTGATGAAAATAAAGTCCCCGTCGACACTTGCTTCCGGTAGCTGTTTTCACCGTAGCACAGGATCCTTGGGGTCTTTCCGAAATGCAACTTCTTGCCGGTGCCGGTGAGCTCATAGAACCAGGTGGTCAACGCAACCGAGCAACCTTTGACGTACCCCGTGTTGGTCTTGTTCCCGGCGCATCTCGCTTGCACTCGAGCGGCCGCTTGTGGAACGTCCTCCATTATCCACTTGTGGGTCGCTTGAGCCCATGCAAATCGTCCCATGGCTGGTAGGTCGTCGACGTAGTCAACGATCCAAACAGGAACAGAGCAGGAAGTGTTAGGGAAGAGGATAGTACCCATGAGGTACACCATGAGGAGCTTTACAAAATTCTCCTCTTCCCCCCTCTCGCGAACTATCCGCTCAAGTGTGTTCTTGATGGAGTCTTTATTTCTCTCGTAAGATCTTGAAAAATACCTCAGCTCGAACGGCGAGTGTGTCTTCTTCTTCTGGAATACGACTGCGTTCCCATCACAGCGTAGACCAAGGATGAGACCCACATCTTGAGGTCTGAAACTCACGAGGCTGGCCCCGATCCTGAATTTGCTGCTGCGGCCATCGAACCTCTGCAGCAGAGAATCAAGGAGGGCTCTCTCTTGGAGGACGGCTTCAATCTCGGTCAAAGCCGCGAACGGTGTCCTTCTGATGATCTCCCAGTGTCGTCCAGTCATGTGAACTTTCAATTCATTCAAAGTCTGGACCACCGGTGTCAAGTAGCATCGGCCGTTAACTAGGTTGACCGCCATGACCAATACACTACAAGAAGAACAATACATTTGTTTAGAGTGATTTATTAAACAATAACTCTATTAATTAAACAGAAACTTCCTTTGTTAAACGGAGAGTACGATTGTTAAACGGAAACGACATGTATTCAACATAAAATCCAACCATTACACTGATACTTTTAAACACAACTCATACCCACATCAAATTAACGGGGAAACACACATTATAATCATTTGAAAACAGAATGAGTTTGCATAACCATCGAAAAATCTCCTGCACCACAACACTCTCGCTCTCGATACTGTGCACAGACAAAGAAAACCCTAGACGGAAAATCTCACTGCAAACTACAATATCATCCAATAATGAAACCATGAAAATGTATGGCCAAAAAAACAACAGAGACGATACTTTACAAACGAAATGGCGAAAAACAAAAGAAAAACCGCACAGCTTCATCGCCTCATTACCTTGGTTGGAAAATCGACGAAATGACGAAGACTAGAGCGGGAGTTCTCCTTCGAAACACTGCCGAACAGGCGATGATAGCAAGATGCCCAACCGATGAAGCGGCGATGATAGGAAATAACCGGCGCCAGTAATGGTGTTCTCCAGTGATTAAACAAATAAAAATAAACCGCTTCCTCTTTAAGCGGAAACATCATTGCACACAAGGGCATTATAGTCAATCCACGCTTCAAATGACACAGCATCCCACGTAAGGGCAATTTCGTCATATATATTCAAACTTAACACCGTCAATCACCGTTACAGCATTGGGGGGTTTAAATTTCTATAAAATCAAAAGGAGGGTGTTTTTAGGGATATGAAAATGTGTGGGGTTTTTTTGTGCATATTGCAAACTTTTGGGGTTTCTTTGGTAATTACCTGTTTAAAGAATGAAATCAATATTTTAGTTTTTGTGTATTAATTTTATGATTTCAAATAATGGTATTGTGGGTGTATTTACTTAATTGTACTTTTTTATATATATATGTGGACAAGCCCATAAACCTTCAACATTTGAATTGGGAGGGTTTAATTACCACTCTGTTGTTGCATAGATAGTTTAATTACAACTGTATTAGAAGTTTTCAATATAGTTATTAAAACAAAACCTTATATCTATCCCAGAGTTTTTTAATCTAATATGGTATTTGAAACATAAAATACTTTTTTTAAGTTATAAGACAAAACATAATTTTATATTTTTCTTGTTGGTTTATAGTTAGCTAATTTTGGTATTTTGAAAGATGAGTTTTTTTTAAGAAAAATATAACACACGCTTTCAGTAAGTTTTGTAAATCAGTTTTTTTTCCCAAAAACTTCTAATTTAAAGTTTATTTTTTCCATTTGGGTGAAGAAAAAATAATCCTAGATACATATTTGAAAACTGTTTTAAACAAAATTTTTGTATTTAGGCTATTGATAATTCAGGATTTAAAAATTTATATTACAATAGTGATAATGTGATTAGCTAGAAATTTACATATTCAAATTTAAAATTTTCATATTTAAATACGATTATGATGTTTTCAAAGATATTTTGTATTTCTAAATACTTACCTATAGAAGTACAAATAAACTTGCATCAAAATTTATTGTAGTTGCTATATGTAAAATTCTGAATAATCAAATACAAATTAATATCAATGCAACTCTAGATCAAACCTATTCCCAAGTTTTGGGGTTGAGCTATTCTCCTAGGAATTTAGTGTTATTTTTGTTTTTCTTAGACTAAGTGCTTACAAAATGGACCCTAACTATGGTGTTGATATTTTATTAGATGCTCATATGTTGGTGTCCTTAGTTCTAAAATATATGATTTTTATTGTTTACAAGGTATACTCATGCTTTAACTTAGAGTGTTAAAAAAGACAAGAACACAGTAGGGTATCCAAGGGAGCACAAGACAATGTGATATATAGAAGCATGTGGCAGTGTGATGTTGTGAGATTAAGGCTACAAGTAATAAGATGTGCATGTAATAAGAAATAAAAAATTGGGATGTACGTGTGACATTGGAATCTATAATTGAGCTTGTACATAGAAATTAAAAGTCCACTTATATTGGAATATTTATGATGCATATATTCCACCAACAACCAATCATTCATAGAGTTCTCAAATAAACAACTAATCTAATTTGATATGTTGTTATCCTTGAGATATTATCAAAGAATTAATGCATATATATCATCATTGATAAATGATCATATCATCAACCTTAATTTATATATTTATACATATACAAGCTTTGGGAACAATGAAATATTTGTGGAAAATTAATCATGGAGAATGAATTAAAACTTAGGAATGAGGATGGTGATCGGTCTCCTTGAAAGGTGTTGAGTTGGGGCAATGAGGGCCATGCATGATCTATGGAAAACAAGAAAGAAGGGTCCTTAAATAGGACTAGTGTAGGTCTGTCCTACACTATGCTGGATTTTAAAGGTCTTCAATAATCCTTGAAAACACTGTCATATTGAGTGAATTAATTAATGTTACTGAATATTAGGATTATTTTACATGTTTTTGGTCAGTGGTGCATGGAAGTAGTCTTGATCTCTTTCTTGATATGGTTATAATATGATTTTACTATGTTGGAGAATGAGAGAAGGTTTTACTTCAAGACCCTCAGACAAGCATATCCAATGTACTTGGCCAATAACAAGCTGTATATATATATATGTCCCATCTGGGGTTTCTCAATGCTTATGATATGGGGCAAGACAGGAAGAGAGATCTAGATTAAAAGAAAATAAATCCATATATCAAATTATTTGAAATACATGTGTGTGTGTGTCTATATATATATACTATAAATTCTTAATACACTCATTCTCATTATTAATTATATCTAATAATCCCATTTACATAACAAACAATATATGTTCAAGAGTATGATGTAGTTGAATATAGAGCTAGCATATATATATTGCATTGTATATGGACAAAGTATGACAAAGATATGGAATAGTGTCTATGTTGATCAATAGCTTTCTATGAAAAAGAATAAGAGCACCTTTTAACAATGAGATGGAAAGGGAGAGCACTTTTAATTACATGAACAAAAAATATCTTGAAAATATCATACATGCATATAACAAAATGATATCTTGAGGATATCCATGATATGCTTTTTATATATGTATGGACTGGTGCACATGCCTCTATCGTATGGAATCTCCATGAGGGATGTTTCCTAGATTTTGCTTTTGAACCTTAATCACATTTCTTGTTGCATAAAAGTCAAAAGTTTTTAGTTTTGGTTGGTATAAGAGTAGCCATTGTGCTCACACCCCACTTGTATTTAAGATCCAATCCATCTTAGCCAACTTAATAAAAATAACATAGACCATCACAAAGATGAAACCATGACGATAAATTATATATAAATAATGAAAATAAATTAAATATTTTTCCCTTCATAACTCCAAACTAACCGTATCAAATCCATATGTGATATAAATATATAATACAAGAGACAGTGATATTTAAATATTTTTAAAACATTATAAATAAATAAAAATAATTTCGATCAAATGAGGGAAAAAAGAAAGAATGATGTCATTGCCAACGTTTCTCTCTCTCTTTCTATATGTTTTTTTTTATTTATATAAAAGATGTATATAAATTGGAATATAAATATTTCTCTCACTTAATGCTGGTGGGTAGTGGGGAAATCATGCGGTCCCTATGATGCCAACCAGCCAAAATATATAACATGCATGCCATGTTAAAACTTAGCATCAATTATTTAATATTCCCATAAATATTAATTACTTATAAAACGGCGCGGACACTCGGATCACCGTTGATATTAAAGATGGACGGGTGTCATGCTTTGATATAAAACGACAAACAGGCGCTAGCTGGCACGACACGAGTCTCCGTCGGGCGGAACACGACAAAAAACAATCGGTGTGCTGCATGTTGCCCAAAGTACCCCTTTATGTTGTGAGTTTTATCGAGACTGACAACAGAGAGACCGAGTCCGTCCAAATATTGGATAAGGTTAGTTTGGTAAATGACAGTTTCAAACCACTCCTTTGTCAAGTCAACGGTCGGTGCTTACGTGGAGTATGAAGTCGGGTATAATAATCACTAATAATAATAACAATAATATAAAGTTGAGGTCCTTTTGAGCTGTTGGGACACGTGGAACGAGGAGAGTGTGTGCGTATGGCTAGGGTTTAGAGCTTATCAGTAGAGCAACGTGCTCTCATTAGATAAATGTGAAATTTAATCATGTTTTAAATTTTTTACACTAGTTTTTACTACAGTGTCATTTAGACATGCAAACAGCTGTGTCACCATGTCATATAAATTTTATTATATAGTTTATAGTTAGTCATGCATACACGACATAGGATTATTATTTTGTCAGTGATATATATATATATATATATATATATATATATATATATATATATATATATATATATATATATATATATATATATAATTCTTATATATATGTGTGACTTAAAAGGCTAAAACGAATAAAAGAGAAATGTTATACAAGTGGGTTAAGTGGATGTCATTTTGATCATGACACAGTGAACATTAATGATCATTCTTGTGAGTCATGCCACGTTTGATTTAGCACTTCAATGCAAAGGTGATATACTGTGCATGCATGGGGGCTTTCACGTCCCATGCATGCATGCACGTCTACTGCTCACCACCTTATCACAGCCAACTCACCCTATCACATGCATGATGTGTTTCTCAATCAACTAAATAAAAATAAGTGATATTTAATGAATAATAATGAAAAAAGGAAAAGATTTGGCATATTATATATATACACGCAATTGTTGCATGTTCAACCCCACCTTCAATCATGTCAAGTGACTAAGGTTTTGTATTGTATCCAGTTTTAGGTCGGCAAGCTAAAATGACATACATTAAATATGGCTTTATTTTTTTGACTTACTTTCAAAACATAATCCGTTTGGTGTTAAGTGTTGCATCAATTTACTTTTTGTTTTGCAATAGCACAAATCAAGGGTGCAAGTAAAGCAAAGAAAACAACATCCACTTTTTTGTGTAGTCAAAAATGTGCACATTTGGTCCCAAGTTTAGAAAGTTTGTTCAATTTATGTGAGACAAATCCCACTCTATGTGGTTCGTGTTTCTCCTAGCTAGCTAGTTTTAGATGTATTAGATCATGCATGCATTATGCATAGCTAATTAATTACACTATTTTTAACTTTATCTTTTTGTAAGGCTAGTTTTGTCATCTTTCTCTTTTAAATATCACAATTGGTTAATATATTCAAATGTTTTAAAAAATAAACGCATGGTGTTTAATTCTCTTTTAACTATCACAACTGGTTACTTTATTTAAATGTTTTAAAAAATAAACGCATGGTGTTTTATTCACAGAAGAGTACAAGTGGTTCTCAGTACAGTGGAAGTTTCACAAAGCTCTTTGTTGAACTTGAAGGGATGGTTTTGGTACTGGTTCCTCACATGCCTTCAAATCCATTGGTTAATGTAGGCTAGCCAGAGTATACATTTGAAGAATCTAGCTAGCAAGTACCATCATATCTATTAGGGTTTGTTGGCTGGATCCTTGTATAAATTTTCTTTCAAAAGGCATTCAAGCTGCATGCAAGCCGCATGCCAACCATTTCCATTAGATCTCCTTCCTGGATATATACATAGACAACTCATAAAGATAACAAGACTTCTCAAACCCTAATCATTTATCTTTCCCATTAATTTGTGTCTACCATGTTAATGCACATATAAATATATATTTACCATTGTAGAGCACATTAAACATCTTTATAATAAGCGTGCGTGTACACCAAAACAAGAGTTTGTTGGTCTTCCCATGTTAGGTGATGGAAAGAAGTAAAAATTTATTATTATTATTATTTAATTTGATGACATCATATTTAACATATATATACTTATTAATCATCTTCATTCCAATTCCAAGCTTTGGAGGAAGTAACACAACTACCCTAACTAGCTAGCTATCATGCAATAACGTATATATAGACCCCACATACATATATAGTGCTTGCCATGAAACTTAAGAAAAGAGAAGAGAGAGAAGGATGCATTTATATGTTTGAGCTTGTTTTGGTTCTGTGGTTGTGGAACCATGTGGCCACTTAAACATTCAACGATTTTCTCGTTGGGATGTCAACCATGATGGCTAAAAATGGTGGCATTTGTACCACCATCTCTATTCAATGTGGAAAGGAAGGTTAATGATGTGATCTAATGTCCTTTAGGCTAGCCTCTAGTGTATAACTTCTTATTGGTCTTTTTTTATTTATTTGGAAATTATTTGTCAAGCGGTGTGCTCGTTACCATAGAATTAATATATGCAATATATGGCAACAAATGTATACATTGTGGGGTGTCGAGGATCATTTGTAAATTTTCAAAGGAGCATGAGTTATAGATCTTGTTGGGATTTTGATTTAAGAAATTAAAAATTTTGTATATAATTTGAGTTTGAATTCTTTTTCAAATGAATAAATTTTTTAAAATTAAATTAAAAAATAAAATGTAAAATTTCACATCAAAATTGAAAGAAATCATAAAATGATATAACTAATTACTACATCTGTAATGAAACAATCAAAGGTGTAGATCATTTGTAATTTGTCCATAGCAATACATGTAAGAGAGCATCAAAGACATTTTCTACTTGATCCGTAGTTATCTAAGTAGTAGGCCCATTTATATAATAAGGGATTCAATTTAGTTAATGTGTATCTCTTAATTAAAGAAAATAGTGTACAAATTTGAATATTTTCAGAAAAAATTAAAGTTGTTTGTTGAGCATGTAAATGTTCCAACATATATATGCTCCAGCATCACTCTAATTAATTTTGGAGTTAAATCTCTAATTATTTTTGTAGACTTTTCCAAACTTTTTTATGATAATTTTGGAAATAATTTGTGAAAATGTTGCATTGAATGAAACAATGACACTCCGCCATACATATAAAACCATATCAAAGACGAAAAAGAAAGATTTAATGAATTCAAATTAGCAAAAATGAAACTGATCACTGATTAATTAGTTCAAACCACAATTCAATCAAATGGGTTGACTTAACTAGTAGACCAAATCACAGTTTAATAATTCGGTTGTTAATTATTAATTTCAAATTAAGAAGTTGGTCAACAATTAATATATATCTAAATCTCCTTTTTATGAAAAAAAAAACAGAAAAATGCTAAGAAAGAATCATACCAACTTGTAGGTTCTGAAAACCACCTATATAATGCAAGTGGTTGCGCCATGTACACTCTCTCTCTCTATCTCATTGATTAACATGTCCTCAATATATATCATCCAAATTATAGAATGTACTATAAAATGCTAGTTTATTTATCATGATATGATTCTTTCCATTTGAATTCATATTACAAGTCCTCCAACTCAAAAGAAGCTTGACTTAGTTGTGCTTAAGGTTGTAATATGCCTTTTGTCTCCTATTTTGTGCACCAGTAGAATTAGCATTAGTACTCTCATGCCTATTAATTATAAATTCCATGATTCCATGCTTGTATTATTTGTTTGGTAATTTTCATGAAAAATAAACAAAAAAGAAACCCAAAAAAATGTCTTCAAATTCACCATATACACGATCTTATATATTTTGCATGTTCTTTTCTATCTTATTTGTTTTTTTATGTATTTAATCATATTATTGCATACAAAAATATTAAGAAAAGAAAATGCTCTTGCAGACATGAAGTATATATAATTATATATGGTTTGAATATTTTCACACCCACTTGTTGAGTTAAAGATGGGTGAGGGAGAAAAGGGTCAAAAGGATATGGTTAATTTTCAAGGTACATTGGACATTCCCAAGAACCAAAAAAAGATGAAGATAAGGTTAATGGGAAGAGGGTGAATGTTGGAAGGCAAAGCATGGAGGATCTTTAACTTAGTGCCTTATCCATTTGCACTGTGGGGTCCTCTCCTCTATAACTTCTTGTTGTCACCCTTAAAAGAGGATGAAAAAGTTTATATACGAACATTGGTGGGTGGCCACATTTATTTGTCAATCAATGGGACAAATATTTACATTGATGAACATACATGAAAAAATCAAGCCCATTGGGTTTGGTTTGGCTTCTTTATGAGAATGGGAAAGATCAATGTCAATTGTTGAATGGGGAAATTAATTTATAAATATTGATTGGAGACTTAACTCCAATTCAACACTATATTGACAAAAACTTTGAAAAAATTCACCAACTAAATTCCAATGAATGATCTCTTGAAGCATACATGAGGATGATCACATGATTCACATCTTAGCAGGCTTGTGATTAGACATCAAGGATTGCACTTTAAGCAGCTGTTTTTTGGCTTAATTAATTAATCAAACCATATCAACTAATTAATTAGGTGAAATGTCTTATATATATATATATATATATCTTCACATGCACCCAAGGATGAGCATGAAAGCATTTTGATCTAGTGGGGATGATAAGTTATTGTCAGCTAATTTCCAGCCAAATTTTTGATTTGCAAAGGGTCCATTTCTTGACTTATATGGTGCATGCAGGACCTCCTTCTTCATTGAAACCTTTGATCATGACTAGTCAGCTTGATGTTTCAAATCTCATCACACACATGCCTAACCTCATTACTTTGTATTCTTTTCCAAGCTAGCTAGCTGCTTCTCCTCCATGAGAACATCATGAAATTAATATCAGAGCTAGCAAGTTATCTGTATAAAGATAAATGATCAAGCTTTTAATAATTAGAACAATATTCCAATAAAACCAAGGACCCATTAATTTTTGAATGGTTTCATTCACCAAAAGAGACAATGCAGTGGTTGAATTGTTTCTCTTCTCTTTTTTTTTTTCCTTGTTTTTCCATTACTTTCAATCATATAGCTTTGGGATGTCATTATATTTCTTGATCCTTTCTTGGTAAACCATTTGATTGCAATAATAATTAACTTTTTTTCATTGTTGTTATTAAGATGTATGCACAATGTTTTTCTTTTAGGTTCTTTTATAGAATATGGTTGATGTTAGGTAATTAATTGACAAAAATTTATTGTTGCCACATGCATGGCACATGAATGGATCATTTTCAGTGGTCATATATATGCACTATTCATGCTAAAATTGAACCTAAAAATTAATTAAATTGATAGAAAGAAAACCAATATATATTTATGATCATGACATATATAATATATTTGATTAATCGATTGAAAAAAAATATTATGTTGAAATTATTTGGCATACATCCAAGATTAAAATTTGAGTTAAATATATAATTAACGATATAGATATTACTGTCAAGATGTATTTTGTGCATTAAGAATGATATACAAGAATCTAATTAAGTATGGACAACTTAGGAAACAAATTCTTAATTATGTTTAAATAGTAATGTTGGTTCTTTGCAAGGAAAATTCCAAGGAAGCATGGAGTATGATTGAAGAGCAACATTTTCTTTTATAATATACATAGGTGTAACCATTATGTATGTTTTCTCTCAATCTATCATAGATTGCAAACATGTCAACTTTGAGGCAACGGCATTGTTTAATATATATGTAATTCAGTGAGTCTCTTCAATGGGAGCAAATTTTGTTGGTATCTTGATATACATAATTCATACTACATGTAGTTTGTTGGGGAGTGATCAAAGATTGAGGTAAAGGATTATTTGGTTTCATTATATATTTACTCTGACATTCTTCATTGAAACAAGATTAAGATATCTACTTTTGTTTTTGCATGAGAGAAATCAAGGAGATAAAATGAAAACAAAGGATAGAACCCACTATATATATATATATACTTGATTGGATCTCATCATAGGATATAATCTATATATATATATATGGTTTTTATAGACCACAACTTGGGCGACATGCTTCATGAATTTCTGAAAGAAAGAACATGTCCAAATTGGGAAAGGAAAGAGACATCTAACCCATAGCTTGATTATATTATCTCACTTGATTTGGATCATATTTTTAATTCGACATTTAGTTGTTCTGATATACTTTTAGGTCACATATATAGTATGTTTTAATACATTAATTTAGATCATTATATTAGCTCCAAAAACCATATAAAAAGACAAGTGATGAAAAAAGGCTATTATGGAAAATTAGCCAAGAATGGGGACATAATGAACAATATAAAAAAAATATTATTAATAACCAAGAAAAAAAATGTATGGAAAGAGAGAAGTAGCTAGATGAAGTTACTTTGTGGAAATATATTCTCTAAAGACCATGCGAGAAATAGGAATAAAGGTTTTATGGAAAATGGCTTTTATAAGAACACTTCTATCATGCATTGTCAAATAAACAATAACAAATTATTGGGTTGAGAAGTAAAGTCACAACTTATTTGGGAAAGCTAAAAACTTTGTATAAGTTAATTATATGTATATATATATATTAAACAACATAACTCTTGTACAGGTATAGCTTTATTCTTCTCCTTTTACCTGTTTGATATATTTTGCATGTATTCCTCTTGTATTCTCCTTCTGATGAGCTTGGAGGGGAACATGAATATCTAGACATGCATGCAAATTAACTGAGTAGTGTCTAGCTAACCTATTGATCAAAGTAATAAACTACATGCATGAATGTCTGTTAATCTTCTAGGGTTTCCTATATATATATATATATATATATAAAGCTTTGCATGCATGCAAGACCCTTTACATTAATTACCATGTATCAATCCCCATTTATATAAGAACCTGTTTATCTTTCTAAACAAACAGAAAACACTATATTTTTTTTCTTTTCAAACTTCTTCTTGTCCACCTCTTGAGCAACAAATGATTCACTGAATAAAAGAAGTGAACTTAGTTTATATTAATTCCCTGTCAAATTGTTTCTTTTTAATTAATATATAAAATTATAAAACGAGTTAAATAATTCCCTACTTAATTAGCTTGCACATATCTATTGCTCCCCACATGCATGATTCCTTTGATAAGCCATCCAAACACATGGAGATATAGATATAATGATCAAAGCTGAAGCTGTAGCTGTAATATACCTCTTGTCTCACAGAATTAATTCTATCTTCCACAAAACTAATTAGTTTGTCTATGGGCAGTACCATTGATGATCTAAATTCTCTCAAGTTCTGCTACTCCATTGTGAGCATGTGCATTCATGTTCTAAGGTGAGCAAACATATATATATATATATATAAATTAATGTCCCCTCACCAACAAAAATAAAAGCTCCCGTCTTCTATCTACTAGCCAAAAGCATGCAGGGATATTAATTCAATATCATATATCATATAAATACATACATACATACATACCTGTATGTATGTATGTATGTATGTATGTATTTTAAGAGAATATGAGATGATCTAACTTCCTGAATTGCATCACTCTCAACTGAAGGCCCAGAATTACATTACTATCTACACATTGAAAGAGACTAGCTTGCATGATGTTAATTATTTGCAGATAATCCTAAACAATATATTGTGCTACATTGAAGATCAATAAAGGATTAGTTTTTTATTTTATTTATTTATTTATTTTTGAATAAAAAATATATCTATTCAAGAGACCATTATATTAATTATCTTCCTTTTTTCATGAGTTAACTGATCAATTTGAGCTATGTTTATGGGATTTGGGCTAAAAGTATAGCATGGGTTGGGCTTCTATGTATATTATATCAAATGAATGATATTATAATTTCAAACAAGAGTATAAATTCTCAATATATATATATATATATATATATATATATTGGGGAATAAAATGATCTTCAAATAGAGCATTAAAAACCATGGTATATCATGTATGCATGTATAAGTGTATAACAACTCAAGCATGTTTCATCAAAAAAAAAAAAAAAAAACAACTCAAGCATGGGTAGCATGGAGTAGAAACAGAAGAGAGAGAGATGGGGCCTATAAATTTAAGTGGAATTGGTGATAAGAATCTCACTTTATTAGTGCCTATCCATTTCTATAGATCAAAAGGAGAGACTTGGATGCCCCTTGGCTTCTCATTTCCCACATTTTCAACATTCCCTCTTTCCTTTCCTTAAACTAATATTTCCAATTTCCAAGTGGAAAGATTATGAATAAAATACACATACCTTGGTAATATTTTATAATTAATGGTCATCAATTTGGACAATTCCTTTCCTACAGTGAATAAACTAAGTTGACATTTACTTAGAGAATATCGGTGGTCATTGGTTAAAGAGATGTTCTTGAGTTTGGTATTGTTAGAGGAGATTTCAATGGTCAATCACCAATTGAAGATAACAAGCTAGCTAACTTAGGATTTGATTAATATGGACTACTTAAAAAGTTTGGATTTGGTCATGTTTGATCCTTAAGTTGAAGAATGTTTTCTAGCAATTTTTCTCTCTTCCTTTCTTTTAATTTTCTTTGGTTTATAATTAAAACATAATTCATTTGATCAAAGGTTAGATAAAATATTAATCTAGTCAACTAAAACCATTCCATTGTTTCACCCTCGGAAGTTGGTGTGTCTTGACCCATGGTTAGAACTTAACAAATTAAACTTATTTATTAGATCATCTATCTATATATTTTATATACTTGGGAAAATAGACTTGTTTATTCTTATTATTATTTTCATGTTAATGGGGTTTGGTGAAATAGGTCAGCTTTGTCCAACTTCCTATAACCCACTCTTTAGAAATCTAATATTTTGTTTACTAACGAATGACGACACATATGCTTTTATTAATTATTCCTATCAAGAATTTATGATATTCTTCAAAGACTATATGTGCGTTTCATGTAAGCAATAATCATTTAAGTTAGACCCGGTTCTTCTTAGGTCATTTACCTATATTTGAATTATATTTAATTACATTTGAATTCATAGTCTTTAAAAATTATAGTATTTGGTTATCAAATTAAACACATACAACTAGAAATTATATAAAATATAAACCGATTACTATTATTTCTTTTTAATCATGTAGTTAAATACATAAAATAAATATAAAGATATACAATTAAAATAAAAATGCACTTTTTAGTTTAATTTTGAGAGGAATTAATCCTTAATTGGGTGATATTATTGTTTTTTTTTTTTTTTTTGATAAAATGATATTGCTGTTTAAATTGATATTTTCAAAAAAAAAAAAAAAACATGAAGGTGTACACAAGTTCGGCTGTCCATGAAGAGTGGGTGGGGCCAAATGAAATAAAAATTGAGATTTGGGGACTAAGAATGGATAGACATACAAGACATTGTGAATGGGACGGTTCTCCCTCAACTTTTGACATTTAATACAAATTTGAAATTTCACATCATTTATACATTCAGTTTTCCACTTTAAGGTTTTCTTTTTCTCGTAGTAATAATAATCACTTTAAGTTAGCACACCTAAATCTCAATATTAATTGTTCTTAATTAAGAGAGAGATGGAAAGAGGTTTCATTTTTCTTTCTTTTTGGCGATTCTTGTTATCTTGTTATCTTTTATATTTTTATTCAATTTTGTTCTCAAGGGTCAAGGCTAATATATGAGATATGCTTACCATGCGTCATTATTTATTAAAAGATTATTATTATTTTGTCATGTGGCATATTATTGCCAAATCATCCAATCTAATATTTTTAAATTAATTATAATTTTATTAATCCATATAACTCTTAACCAGGTTAGATAAGCTAAAAACACAAATCATGTTGACAATCACATATTTATGAAAAAGAATACAAAGTGTATAAATAATAAAATTTAAAATATATAAAATAAAAATGAGCATGAATACTAGCATTAGTTCTGCTATTGTTGTGGTGACTTTTAAAGTTGATTTGATAAATGATGTTCTAATCTATAATTTTTAAAAATAAATTATATATTTATTTATTTTTTTACCCATTAATTTCTTAGGAGCTATGGGCTTCAAATTAGTCTGCAATGAGATATTGAAATCTATGAAAAGTCGAAAAAAACACTTATTTAAGTAAGCTAAGTTCCTATTTGAACTAACACTATTAGTAAAATTATATTTTTTAAACTCATATAATGTATTTCAACAAGATCATTCCATTTAAATTTAAAAAAATTATTTTTTTTCCATCCCACATAACTACTAGTATTGTACAACAATTCGGATAACAAGACATTGCACATTAACAATCAGATATTTCGAAACAAAGATGCAAATCACGCAAATGATAAAAAAAAAATCAAATATAAAAAATAGAAATGAACACCGCGATTTTAATTCTTCTATAAAAAAAAAAAAAAACATTCGGAATGTTTTATTGCCAACATCCCTAGTGAGTTGCGAGTGATTATAAGTATGCCACCCTAACCTAACCAGTTGGAAAGTCCTTACCACTTGAATGATGCATGCAAATGGCATGGGTGCCAAGCATCATAATAATATGATGCTATATGTTCTATAAAATCAAAGAAGAAGGACCATCATAATAAGTTGGCTTGACCACATAAATATATATATAAGTAATTAGATCAGGTACAAGATATATATAAAAAAGGATTGGCCAAGTGTCTTAGTCCTTTGGTTGTCCAATTGTTGCTAAGCAAACATCAAAGGTGAGCCCTACCCATTGATGCAACCCAAAGACTCTTCTCATCCATTGTCCCCTTCTAGGGTTTCATCTTAGCTGGTATGGCCATTCATGGCTCTTGGAAACTTCAACTACACCATTGATCTTCATCTAGAGCTTTTCATCTTTAGTGGGGGCCAACCAAACTTTATTATTCTCATTCTCATTCTAATGCTAGTGATTGTCAACAATATTAGTTTCAACGTGATTAGTGTTTCTGTGGACTTTTTTTTTTTAACTTTTATGTACTCACTAGTTTATTATCAGCTGTGTGTTATTATTTGCATATTTTATTATATTTTTATTGATAATCTAGTCCTGTTCATAAGAGGAATTGTCTATTTTATTCTATCTCAGATCAAACTGATCTCACAATTTTACCCTATGAAAGAAAAGATGTCTCAGTACCTTGTACTCATCATTTACAACTAAAGCTTTTGATATATCTAATCCTATTTGCTCTCTTAGCTAGCTTTTTATCTCTCAGTATCAGTCTATGAATTTCACTGCATACTCTAATTTAGTAGTTAATTTTCACTGCTTATCTAGAGTTGAGCTCTTAGAGATTATATGACTAATAAATTCAATACACCACCTACAAACACTTTATACACAATTATTCAGGTCTAAATCATATATGTAATTGTAAGATCAACATCGTCCCTATTAATTAGCTAGAGGGAGTGAGACTATTTAGTTCATTTTGATGTAGACAATCTTAAAACCAATCTCATTAATTCATTGCTAGTGAATGATGATGGCAGTCATTGCAAAGTCAATTGGGAGCAATTTTTTGTTACTTTATTTATTTTATATTGCATACTGAGAATCTTCTTGGATAGATTGGGAAGCAATGTGTTTCATTGTTCCATTCCATATGAACATGAAATGCAAAGACTTTGGATAAGCTTTATCTGTGCCCTTTTATTTTTGCTTGTCAAAACCCTTAGACAAGTAATTTTGTTAAATTTTTTTTTTTTGTTTTTGTTATTGCTTTTGCTTTTGATGCTTTTCGAATGAAACGATAGCATTATAAGATGGCTTAAATGAGACTTGTATACTTTCTTTTTCGACAATAATTATTTGTTGGTTGATTTGGTATAT